>OW119933.1:49764280-51090113 GCA_933210815.1 Meta bourneti
TAGACCAGCATAACAAATGATGATAGGCACAAATCTGGACCTTGGTAAATTAAAATGCCAATGTCCAAATTCGCTGATTTTGAGTTATGTCCCCAAATCACTTTAACGCAATGAAAGTTATAAAAAGAGTGCCAATGTCTTCTTTTCAATACAATATGAATGTATCAAAATATTGAAAAGTATTTTTTGTACGCTGCATTAGAAATAAAAATAATCATAATTACTAAATCAGCTGTTACCCAAAACTTTCGAAATGGGCAGGCATTGGCCCTTTTTCTATTACGGTGCCAGATATATTCCTAACAAGTTTCAATAGCAGGTATGAAAGTCAATAGCTTCTACGAAAATCAGACAGTGAAAAAATTAAACATGCAACATTACAAGCCTTACCATTTAAGTCGTATATTATATTAGGGTGTCTTTTTTGTGTGTGGCAATGACAGATCTCGTTTAGATTGATGCATGAGTACTGTTGAAGTTTTCTGGCATTATAATTTAACTCTGATATTGCCTTTATGAGAGAAAGATAAATAAATAAATAAGTTCTGTACGAAAATTGAACGTAGAAATAGAAATAAATTATTTTTAATTCAAATTTCACTTTACAATGCAACACATCTGTTCCAGTAAATATACACAACATACCAGTAATGCGAGTATGTCGCACAAAGAAGTGTTTGGAAAAAGTAAATTTCAACAGGGGAATACTATTTTTGAGTGACCCTTCTGTTATATAAAGACAATGAACCGGCACACAGTATTTTACAAGGATTTCAGTTTTTCTCAAAATGCTTTAGTTTGTTTTGTACAAATTCGTAAAAACATGTTTTGTTACTTTGTTCAGCTGCAGGAAAAAATCAGAGCAACCCCTTTATTCGTCATTCATAGTAGAGCAAATTCAAATGTACCATTCAATAGATTAACGTGTTCTATAAATTTATTTGCTAAAAATTTCATGAAGGTCATATCGAATTTCTTCATATCGAATTGCACATAAACTTCATAATTTCCAATGACAACAGCCAATTTTGACACCAAATTTCGAATCTATATCAAAATTTAACTTTCTATATCAAAATTTAACTTTCTATATCAAAATTTAACTTTCTATATCAAACTTCTATATTAAAATTTAACTTTCCTCAGAATAGTTCATTCACTATAACAAATTTAATATTCGCTGCTTCTAGCTATTTTTTAAAGAAATAACCAATTCCTATTTGCAGTCATCTTCAGCTGTTCATCTTACAAAATTAGACTTGCATGTAAATTTACTAACTCATAAGTAGTCGATTCGAGCACAAATTTCATAATTTTCAGTGACTACAATTTTGGCACTTAATTTCGAATCTATATAAACTTTCTATATCAAAATTTAACTTTCCTCGCAAATCCCTATTACAAATTAATGTTCTCTCTTTTTAGCTATTTTTTGCAAAAAAATGACTAACTTCTATTTTCAGTCTGCTATTTTCCCGCAGCTGTTCATCTTGCAAAATTAGATTTGAATGATAAATTTACTTACCCATCAGAAGAGCTCCAAGAATTTCAAAAATTGTTGCCAATATGCATGCTTGTTTTAAAGTTAAGACTTTCGAACCAACGGAAGTCCCAAAAGAATTGGCCACATCATTGGCTCCCACGCCAAAAGCCAAGAAAAACGCAACTAGAAAACTAAAAATCACAATCCACAAAACTTCACTTGAATAAGCTTCGTACATGATTCAAATTTTGTGAAGATTTGGGTATTACAGTAGATCCAGCCTGGAGAGGTCTTGAAAAGAGTACTCTCCAAAATGACGCTTTTAGCGCTAAGTCGCTTGTTTAGTCGAAAGATTAGCTATCGGAGTATTCGAAGAAACATACCTAAGAATCCTTTTTATCAGCACTGTTTTGCAAGAACCACCTTAACTTCCGAAGATGACGTAGTGATAAACCTGTGTGACTCACACAGACACTTACATTCTCTGGAAAATAAGGTGAAATCACTTCTCTCTATTGTTAATATTTGACGTAAAAGATATTACGTTCATCTTACTGGATTACAACATTTTGATAATGCTTTTACGACGTGAGAAACAGCGAAAACCTGTTTCAGATAAGACAGAAATTTTTTGGTTATGTAAGAAATTATTGAAAATTCACTTTGATCTTGTCATTTGAGGGCAGTTCAGGGTTTGTCTTGGTCAAGTACACGACATGGTGAACAAGCTGTGACAAACGGAAGACCAAATAAAATTAAATTAAATAGACAAATTCAAAATTCAAAGAAGCATTAAGAGGTAAAAACGTAAATATTTCTTTTATTTCTAATGAGAAGGGGGAAATGGGTTGTGTACGGGGACACAACCGCAATCGCAACGATTGTGGTTGTGTTTTGTGTGAAAGGCGTGAACAAGTCTTTGTGTTATTAGAGGAAGGGTAAGATGTAAATAAATAAAGCCTTTGTGGTTATAAGTTGCATAATTTTATTTATTAAAGGCCATTTATAGAGAAGTTTGATACATATAACATAGTATTTGCATACAAATGGCATAGTATTTTATACATATGGCATAATATTTCTTTGTTTCTTAAAAAGTTAAATATATGCAAGCGTTGTCCAGAGTAATGTGGGTGATGCAGAAATGTAGTCGCGGAAAAAAACGAACCACCCCCTTTATTTCGAGCACTATTAAGAGTAGAGCAAATTCAAAGATATCTTTCAATAGGGAATAACGTCCTCTACAAATTCAAATGCAAAAAATTTGCATAAGGGGCCGTCTTCATATCAAATGTTTGCACAAACAACAAAATTTGCAATCGAAACATCATGTTTTGATGCCTTAATCAGATTCGGCGTCGTTAAATTAGTCTAAATATGAAATTTCATGACTCTACTATCTTTATATCCGGAGATATTCAACGTTAAAAATTGCTGTCGATTTCAGGGATCATCTCCACATTGAAAATAGCCATTCGTAGATCGAGATTAATAGTAGTTATAGTTACCGGAATTTCAAATTTGAACACTATTTCAAACGTATTTGTTAGCGCGTGCAAACGATCCGAGAATTATATTTATTATGCAAGTGAACACGCGATTCGAGAATTACATTATTATATTTATTATGCAAGTGCAATCGATCCGAGAATTATTATCCGAGGTTTGTCAGACGTTTTTAAACTTTTGGATGCCCCTAAAATTGCCATAATGAGTAAAATTTAATATAACGCAAAAACTGACCATTGGAACGAGCTGAAATTTTGCATGGTCATATTAGAAGTCCTGAATCGATTCATATCAAAATATAGTAAGGTTCCAATTCATAATTTTTTCAAACATTAATTTAATAATTATTATTGGCACACTAAAAACAATTTTAAAATATAATATTAGGTGGATTTTGTTTGGGTTGTTTAACAGTAACATGGTACAAAATATCAGCGCTATAGAAATATTATTTAGGAAAATATCCATAAAAGTCTAAGAAACTGATTTAACATTAGGAACTCCAATCTTTCTGTACTCATAACTTCGAAGCGGTAAGACCTAATTACATGAAATTTGGTATCTGAAGTTACATTTTGATATAGATTCGATATCGTGTGTCGAAATAGGGGATTTCTATTGGAAATTATGAAGTGGGTGCTCAATTTAATATGAAGACGACACCTTATGAAAATTTCATGCATTTGAATTTATTGAAGACGTTAGTTCCTGTCAAACGCCATGTTTGATTTTTCTCTACTGTTAAAATTGCTCGAATGAAGAGGGGTGGTTAGTTTTTCCGAGACTACATCAAGTTCAACTCACGTTGCATTTAGTCTTTAAACGATTTGTTTTGGGTAATATCGATATTAAAATCAACGGTAAGCATAAGTTTATGGTATTTGGAATCATATTGGATACGATTTTGCTGGTTGAATCTTTCAGTTATCACATTCCAAGTCAAAATATCCATCGGTTCAAATATCCATTCCGGAGCACTCGAAGTAATCGTTGACTTGCTCTGCAACCCTCCGATTGCTAATCCGTTGCTCTTCCAACTGGGCTACCACGGCCCACTCGGCAATAGACACGAATTAATTTAGAGATTCAACTCACAGGAAAATCTTTTATTCATCAGAATCAGGTTCCCCTTGACCACATAGAGCAATTCCTATGTACGGAGCTTTCTTGTGTACAACAAATCGCATCCTCTGTGCGGCATGATCTACAGCTGAGCGTAATGAGTGGGATTGAATGTTCATGACAGCCCGTTTTATGTTATATTTCAAAGCAATCAATTTCGGTATGCTATCAACATATTCCACCAAAGGGAAATGCACATATCAATTCTTTCCGAAAATTTCAATTCGGATCTTTCCCATCGGATTTGATCCCGGACCGTCGCCAATAGCCTGTGTGTTGCTCCAGTGCGACGTTAATTAAAATACCTACCTACCGAAGATTTCAACCTATCTTTCTTACATGAACTCAAAGCTGGTACAATTTTCGAAGGTCACGGTTCATTTCCGGCGTATCTAGAACGTTTCCATCTAAAAACAAGTGAGCTGTGCATCTGACCTAGGTGATACCATCCACTACGTTTCTGAATGTGGTCTCACAAGCCCGTGGCATTTGGAGGAACCTTCTCTACAAAACTACTCTCATTGGTGCCAAAGTACTGCCAAGAATAGACGCTGCCAACACAAAATCCCTAAAATAATGGTAGGTACTTAATTAACGTCGCACTGGTGGACCACAACGGGCTATTGGCGACTGTCCTGGATCAACCCCAAGGGAAAGATCCTAGGACAACACAACGTAATTTTGAACCACGGTCAGATGACGAGGTCAACACCTATGAGCTGGCACCCGACTTTCCAAACTTCCACACCTCGCCAACGTGAGGACATTTTATTCCACGACAAATTTAACGTGCACCCTTTGTACACGACGGTCTTTGGTTGGATTCGAACTCACAACCCTCCTGTTGCTCTTTCATCGGGCTACCGCGGCCCTCTTAAAATGATGGAATTTCTCATCTCCAACATTGATTATATCTGAGAGCTGAGAAGTCGAAATAACCTAGCTTTTCTTACGAAATTAGTAATCTATTTTGTAATTGTCTTTTTAGAAGTTTTGCTCTTAGAATTGTTTTTGTTCTGAATACGTATCCTTGTTCATTGTGTATAGTTTCCGTTTATTTTTATGGATTATATTACTATTATCATTTTGTTCCTCTGTAAATTTAACAAATTTTGTAATCCTTTTCTTACGCCATATTGTATTTTTGTGCTCACATGTTTTGCCCTTCACTTACCTTTTGTTTTTTATGTACTATCTTAAATGTTTTATATGTATAGTAGATTGGTCAGCTTTCCCTAATCCCCGAAACTTCTCCGTAAGGCGGACTATATAGCTGAAAGCCACACAGGTGAAACAGTTTCCGCCTGCGGCTTCCGATCTAATCCATTCCAATGCCAATAACATACACAACGGACTTCAAGTACCCCTAAGCCAAAAGTCACATAGAGTGATGTCCGAGCCGTCCATGCCGTCTGAAAGACTGACTGATAACCCTCTCTGTAATGAAATTCTGCCTCGTACGCAGTCGAAACTGCATAATCCATTTTATCTACGTTTAATGCAAATGTCCGACTGTTTTCGACTTCAACAGCTTCAAACTCCCCTATCGGTGATTTTTGGTACTAATATTTTTCACTTAATACATGTCCCCACGTGTAGCCTTCCCTCTGTAGCAACAAATTAAACAGTAGAGTTACAAAGCAAACCTAAAATTCTAACTACACTACGAGGACCTCGGTTGGTAGGATCGCGGATAAGCAATGCTAATCCGTTACTCTTCCGACCAGGCTACCGCGGCCCCAATGAATACTGAATACCATAATAGTAGTACAATATTAGTTTTCTGCTGTACTTGAAAGAAAAGGATGATCGTTTTTTAAATTAACCCATCTGGTGGATGTATCAACGAGGTATCTTGTCATTAACAAAACTACTCAGATATTGATGGACTAGATATATCGTCATTAGAAGAAAACTGGCAAGATCTTGATTTTTTCATCATCAAAATATCGGCAATAGCTTGGTGACGAAACATCTCATTAGCGAAATTGGTAAGAAATTGATGGACGAGATATCTCGTCATTAGAAGAAAACTGGCCGTATCTTGATTTCTTCATCAAAAGATGGGCAATAGCTTGGTGACGAGATATCTGCTCATTAGCAAAATTGGTAAGAAATTGATGGACGAGATATCTCGTCGAAACCACTTGGAGAGTTAAGAAGGAAATGATGCTAGAAGCCTAAAGGCATCAGTCCAGAAAATATTGTAGGAATGGGAGAAAACCAAGGAAGTAGATACGCCATATCTTTAGTTCAAAAGTACAGATCCCGGCATTTTAGAAATATTTTTTATTCATTGATCTACCGAGTTTAAAAATCTAATTTTCTACTGTCGTCTACTAATATTGAGTTAATACATTTGACTGATAGGAAAACCTTTTTCACAAGATAGCAATCGATATCGAAAAGGTGTTATTTCCTTGAATTTACGTTTCTTACTCGCCACCCTCAGGTTGCTACTCGGTTGCTCTTCCAACCTCACTACAGTGGCCTCAACGTAATGCATGAATGAAAAGCTTATAAACATTACTGCAATAATTTGATTACATTACCGTCTCCAGTAATTTAACCCTCTGGATTTTTACATGCATATATAAAGCGAGTTCGTCTTTATGAGTTTAACTGTAGTTAGTATAAAAATAACAAACCAACACACACACACAAACCGATTAGTGTAACCCGAATTCTTATTAATCAAATGACTTAACATTGCTTGAATATGCATTTTGGTGGGGATTGGAACATATATATATAATAAGCAATCAAACTTAAAAAATATTAAAATATTTCGAATAAAATATATAATTTATAATACAATTGCTGGTCAACTGGTACGTTTCAATAAAATTTGTAACTCTAAATCTCTAAATTTTTTTTGCAATATAATAATCTCATTAACACACTTCTTAATAATAAATACCTTCTCTTTTTATATGATTATTTTTGAAAGATTTAAAAATTCTAATATTTATTTAACTGATGATTAAACCATAATGGCTTATATTGGAGACTTGCCTGTTGACTATCCATTCTATTATTTCCATTAATTCTACAAACTATAATCGGACTCTTAATTTATTAAGACTGGAATTGAACACCGTCTAATCGTTTTCTGAATCGGAATTCCAGTTCCGGTAAACCGTTTCGCAATTCCGAGTCGGAATCAGAATTCCAGTTCCGGATTCTTAACTGTGATGCATAATATGATTTTTTGGGCGTTATGAAGGACATTTGCTGGCGGTCCTCATGTAGGTAACGTCGGGTTGTTGTCAATCTGAGATTTATTAATGTGAGTAAGTTTGTATTCTCTTCTATAGTTGTGTATTGTACTTGTCTTTGGTGTGTGTCCTTGAAAGTTCCCGGTTTTGCTTTTCTAATTTTGCTTTTCTACTTGTGGTGTTTAAAGGGGTATGTCGGCTACTTTTGTCGAACTGCCGCCCAAACGCACAAAACGCCATATTTTGTTGACTGGGTCGGGCTCCTCCCTGACGACGCCCTGATCCACCAAAACTTCTTCATTTTTTTTTTAAGTTTTCTTGGTACTCTTAAATTTAAATTCCAAAATTTCTCCCAAAGATGAGAAATGATATAAAACACTTAATAACTCTTAAAAAAATTGGGGAAATGCGATGAAACGAGGAACACAATTAAACGAAACGAACTTTCCATGTATTCGAGCTGAAGCCACTAGATCCAGATGCTGCCTAACCTTTTCATATGCGCGTGCCAAAAATTTACAGATAATGTTCATGGTGTTGTTGACATGCCGAGCAGTTTGTAATGAGGGATAGGAGTAGAAAATTTATTACTGGAGAATCTTATTGAAACAAATTTAATATTTAACAATTATTTCATAAAGATGAACTCATAACAAGACATGCACATTGTCGTACACATTGAGATTTTTGCTGTTGTACATTGGATACCAAATGCTGTATTATATACATATTTCGCCACTTTTAGTAATACACAAATCGAACTAGATTTATCAGTCATTCTGTTTCTTAAACTATCTTTTACAAAATTCATTTCGGAAAGTAACGATTCACAAGCATATGTAGAGGAGAAAATTGGTAATATAACCGTCGCTAGAATTAGTCGATTTAAATGTTAGCACAAAACAGTAAAGAACATTAATTTCGAAAGCCATTCAACATTCATTAATTGATTATAAATTTTTCAATTATATTGTCAAGTAAAAATTGTTTAACTTTATCCGCACACTCACAAAACGTTGAAGAACTTTTCACCGACTTAGCCATCGGACGTTGTTATACATAAGTAAACCATTGTAAACAGAGTTTTCCTCATTTAGTAAATCTAGAAATTTTCGTTTGCTTAAAGCGCGTGCAGATATAAAATTGACCATTCTTGTAACAACGCTCATAATATCTGTCGATGGCTTAAAACTAGCCCTTTGTGCATAAACCCTGCTGATTTATAACGCAATTAAAACTCAGAACTGAATGTCCAATACTTTCGTTAAATAAGTTGACAAAACTACTTCCGCTCCGGTCATACTGCGAGCATCGTCAGTAGTTAACGACACAAATTTGGTAAGATCTATTTCTCTTTCGGGAAGTGCATTTACAACTAAGTTGCAAATATCTATTATTTTTGAAGCTTGCAAAAATAAATAGCTCACAAAAATAAAATAAGCTGACAAAACTACTTTCAGCTCCGGTCATACTGCGAGCACCGTCAGTAGTTAATGACACAATTTTGATAAGATCTATTTCTCTTTCGCAAGTGTACTTACAACTGCGCTGCAAATATCTATCCCTTTTGTTGTTATTGCTAATGATGTCACACTGATGAAACTGTCAACAATCTATCTATCTGCCCAGCAAAGGGTGCCGAGTCATTACATTGTGTTCCTCAGCCAATGGTTAGATGTTCTTGACATCTGTTGCAGTTTTCAGTTGCCAATTCTTGTTCCTAGGGTGGGCTATGTATTTGTTGGTTAGTTTCTTTCGTGCAAAACAACTTAAACTTGGACATTGTAGCAATTCAAATAAAATTTTAAATAATTTATAAGTTTATAAAACGATATCCCTCTTTAAGTACCAGCAAAATTTTCGTACTTGCCAACTCTGGCACACTTGCCATAGGTTTGCCATCCCTGCACTAGATGTAACATGGTGAGTGAGGTAAAATTAACGCAAGTAAAAGAATTCAGATCAGCGTCATGTGGGGTATTTTTGGTCTTTTAATTCTATTTCTATTCTACATTGTCTTTATGACTTATTTTTCCAGAATTCTGAGTGTTACTTTTTTGTGTTAAATTGGTTACCTTGTTCTTTTATCGTTCACAGCGGTGTTTGGGGAGAATATGAGCATTTTTTAACATTCTTGCTGCTCATGTGTAGAAAACACCACTATATATATGTACGCAAATACTATATATACGCGAGACGTAGTATATTGTATTTGTGATTTTATGTATAACATTGGCGTCTTTTCCGCTTTTAAATTAGCAATTTTATGTCATTAAGTTTCTTTTGGTGTAGCTTAAAATCTTGAGTGATGTATTTGTGCCTCTCCCACTTTATTTCGTTTAAAACTGAGATATTCTTTAAAAGCTGAAGTAAACGTGATTAACGAAGTAGTCTTGAAAGAAAACGTTAATGGGAAGTCTCTAACAAGTTGAAAAATTTTATCGATTTAAGCAGAAAAGATTGTTCATGTCGATTCAAAACTATTCTTTTAGGTAGGTCACTTTAACATCCCCTATTCATTCTTTTTTTTATAAGCCTTGTTAAAGTGAAGCGCTTCAAGAAAGATTGAGAAAGGAAGCTCTAGTATTTTCACTGTTTTTACTTGTTGTACAGTATTTATAAAATGAGATATTACGTTACATAATCTGTTTCACATTAACCGTCTGAGGGGTTCACACGCATAGTTCCATTTCACAACCTGCAGTCTTCCCTGCATTACTTCTAATCAGTTTGGATCTTCCTGACCAATAGAATTTTTTTCGGGGATTCTTTCAACCAATAGACGTGGCTATTTAGTCCATATGTATTTTGTGGGGAAAAGCAGCACCATACAAGTTAGAAATCTTGTGACGCTCTAAGAATTAAACCGTGAAAGATTTATTACATTTTAACTTTTTCTTTTGAATTTTTGATAAGTGGGTTCCCCAATAATTTCAAGCAATCCCATATAAATAATTCTGAGTATCATTTGCTTTGCAAAGTATCATATATATATAAAGGATTGTTTCAGAGTTTTGAAAAACTACTTTGGGAGCAAAAAGTGGTATGTGGTTACTATTATTCTTTTGTAAACCAATCAGAATTATACCTACTTTTTTTGTCAGATAGGTAGGTAGTTGAATTAATGTCGCACTGGAGCAACACACGGGATATTGGCGACGGTTCGGTTGTCAGATAGGAAAAAATATAATACATTTTTTGGTGTGCCGCAAAATTTTAGTTATTAGTTTACGTGTGCCATGAGATGAAAAAGGTTGAACAGTGTAACTGATTCAAAAAATTTTGAAATTCCAAATATTTATTTGCCATAGGATAGCAAAATTGCCAGAAGACATTTAGGTTGGTTTTGAATTAACGTCACACTGGAGAAACACAACGGGCTATTAGCGACGGTCTGGTTGTCAGAGGCAAAAAATATAATATATTTTTTGGTGTGCCGCAAAATTTTGTTATTTGTTTGTGTTCCATGAGATGAAAAAAGTTGAATATTGCTAGTGACGGCGAAACAGTGAACCTCATTCAAAAAATTTTGCAATTCTAAATATTTGCCATGGGATAGCAGAAGAATTGCCAGAAGCCATGTAAATCATCTAATGACGTATGATATCCTCCAACGGACGTTTGCTTTTTGATTCCTCGTTCTTTTTAGGTGGAAAAGATAAGAACGGTTGAGATATCGCTTGGAAGAGATCTGACTTTGTAGTCACACAGGCTTTAGAGCCGTAAATAATTTTGGTTGACAGATTTTCATGACGCACGAACTGAAACAGAAATTTTATTAAACTTTGGATTATTTTGAAGGAACTATCTTTGAGATACATTTGGTACAACACTGATGTAAGTATTGATACTGGACTGCGTGATTGTTGTGGTTTATTTTACCTTTCTCAAAAGATCCTAGTGATAGTAAATAATTTTGATAAACGTTGTTTGAACACATTTGTTTAACTTTTCGCAGTGTTTTCATTTTATCAGTTAGATTCACCCTTTAAATTTTAAAGGACCGCAATTTTTTATTTTGAATAGTTTTAAATTAACTGAAGATTTTAAACATTCAACATTTGTGTTTAACATCTTACAGCTTTCATAAAAGTTCTATCTATAAAAATATTTTGAATTATCTCAGAATATCAATATCCCTTTTAATATCAGTTTAATGAACTATATTAATCATAGATCATTTTGAATAACCTCACATTTGCATTAATTTTCGAAGTGTCTCATTCCTCTAATTTTGAAGGTTGGTTGGATTTTATGGTGCAAGGGCCCATATTCGACGAAACTGCCCCAAAAACGAAACAGACAACGTCAAGTTATGGACTTACACAAACAAGGAAGTTTTATTGACACAAGAAAGTTCACACCCAAAGTTAAGTTACATGAATCGAACCTGCTCCGCCTACAATTCACAGGTTAAATTTTAAAGGACTGTAGTTTTCAATTTTCAATTAACCCTCCTGGTGGTTGTCTCGACGAGGTATCTCATCACTATCAAAACTGACCAGATCTTGATGGAGGAGATATCTAGTAATTAGAAGAAAACTGACCAGATCTCTCTCTTGATCTCGTCATGGTAAAAAAATCGGCAATACATTGATGACGAGGTATCTCGTCATTAGCAAAATTGATCAGATCTTGATGGACGAGATATCTCGTCGAAATCACTTGAAGGGTTAAATGGAAGACTTAAAATATTTTTCCGAAATAGAGAATTCCCTACTAAGTATAGGTACACGATTAAATATGTCGTGGCCTCAAATGTCCTCACGTTGGTCAGATCCTGATGTACTAGGTATCTCGTCATTAGCAAAATTGATCAGATCTTGATAAACGAGATATCTCGTCGAAACCACTTGGAGGGTTAACTGAAGTATTTTCAACATTCACCAATTTGGTTTACGCCATCTTGTACCTTTCAAAAAAGTTCTGTCTAAAATATTTGTTGTTTCATTTCCATTATTCAATATTCTTCAAGATTGATTAGATTTTTCTTGACCAAAACAATTTTCTTTCATCTCGAATAAATGTAATAAGACAGTTTTCAAACTCCCACTACCCCTAGGTGGTTAGTTGCAATAAATTTACTCTTTTGCACCATTTCTATGTATTCATGTACGGAAAAATTGACGGATTCGACGCGCTTCGGTGAATTTCATAAAAAAATTTTCGGTCCTACATCTACCCGTTAACTCAATTTCTCAACCTACTTTAATGGTTTAAATTCAAATGCAGTAGCAGTATGGCCAAATATAGCCCTCGCGCCATAAAACCCAAAAACCAAACAACCAACCATCAAATGCAGTAGTCATTTATTTGCCTTAAGACTAATCCTCCTTTCATGGAAGAGCATCAGATTAGAAATCGGAGGGTTGAAAGTTCGAGACTCGGTCCAGCCAAAGACCGTCGTGTACACGGGAGCTGATGCACGTTAAATCTGTCGTGGCCTCACATTGGCGTGGCGCAGAAGTTTGGAGAGTGGGGTACAAGCTCAGGCGTTGCCTCGTCATCTGACCGTTTTCAAAATTACGTGGTGTTGTCCTCGGATCTTTCCCTTCGGGATTGATTCCGGACCGTCGCTAATAGCCCATTGTGTTGCTCCATTGCGATGTTAATTAACTACTTAACCAATCCTCCTTTCACCGCCACTTCTTTTAAATAACTTCCTTCGAATTACCAATAAATTAATCTAATCGGCGACTGAAGTATTCAGCAAGAATTAATCAGAAACTTAGAAACGAAATTTAGTGTTCGTAATAATAATTAAGTTTTATGAGAGGCATTTTCTGAGACAAGCTAAATACAGGTGGTGGTATTGTTTCTGCGATGATGTGAGTTTTTCTGTACGTATTACGAATATTGTGTCAGCTTATTTGTCGAATACGATTTCTGCACTTAGCCAATAAAAATTCTGAAGAATAAATTCCGAATTGGTATATATTTGATTGGTCAATATCAATTATATGAAACGCGAAACGTTACCAAAACTGTGATAAACTTCAGATAACCCTGATAAGTATACAGCGAGAGGATTCGGACAGTTGAAGTAACGTGTTCGCAGACCGTCTCTCTCTCTGGTTTGTTGTTTATACTGAAAATACCTCCCAAAGTAGGTTTGAAAATTCGTTCGAAATTGTTCGAAATCAATGCCGATAACCGCTGGAATTTCTCAATGAGTTGTTTTTACTCCACAATATAGTTAATGACTAAACAACCACATCTTTTGGTTGAAAGAATCCATGCATTCTTTCATCTTTTGGAAACATTCTATAGGTTCTTTTCTTCAAATAGAAAATTATTGGTCCTTAAATTAGAATATAATCCTTTGAAAAGATTCTATTGGTCCTTAAATAAGGAAAGAATCCTTCCGAAATATTCTATTGAACCTTTCCTTAGAATATAATCTGTTGGAACTATTTTATTACTCCTTTCTTTAAAATAGAATCATTTGGAAGGATTCTCTCGATTGGTCCTTTAATTAGAATATAATCCCTTGAGAAGATTCTATTGGTTCTGTAATAAGGAAAGGATCCTTTCGAAGGATTCTATTGGAGCTTTCCTTAGAATGTAATCCTTTGGAATGATTCTGTCGGTAATTTCCTTCGAGTAGAATTCTTTGAAAATATTCTATTGGTCCTTTATTTAGAATAGAATCGATTTGGAAAGATTCTATTCGTCCTTCAATAAGGAAAGAATCCTTTCGAAAGATTCTGTTGGACCTTTCCTTAGAATACAATCCTTTGAAAATATTTTATTGCCCCTTTTCTTAGAAGAGAATTCTGAGGAATGATTCTGTTGGTACTTTCCCTAGAAAAAAATCCTTTGGATAGATTCTATTGGTCAAGAAGGTCAAAACTGTTCAGAAGTGATGCAGAGAAGACTAAAGTTTGTAAAACGGAATTATGTGTGTAAACCCCTCAGTGAGTTAATATGAAACAGATTATGTAATGTAATATCTCATTTTGCAAGTACTGAACAACGAGTAAAATCAGTGAAAACACTAGAGCTTCTTTTCTCGGTTTTGTTGAGACGCTTCACTTTAATAAGGCTTATAAAAATAAAAAAAGGAAGGAATAGGGGAATGTTAAAGTGATTTACCTAGAAGAATAGTTTTGAATCGACTTGAACAATCTTTTCTGCTTAAATCGATAATTTTACTACTTGGTAGCGAAGACTTCCCATTACCTACTGTTTTCTTTCAATACTTTACTTCGTTAATCTTGTTTATACTTCAGCTTTTAAAGAGTACCTCATTTACTTTTAAACGCAATAAAGTGGGATAGGCACAAATACATCACTCAAGAATTTAAGTTACACCAAAAGAAATTTAATGACAGAAAATTGCTAGTTTAAAAGCACGAAAAACTACTCAGAAAATATATATACTGTGAACGATAAAAGAAAAGGAAGGTAACCATTTCAACACAAAAAATTAACGCTCAATAATTCAAGAAAAAGTCATAAAGACAATGTAGAATAGAAATAGAATTAAAAGACCAAACATACCCCATACGACGCTGAACTGAATTCTTTTACTTGCATTAATTTTATCTCACTCACCATGTTACATCTAGTGCAGGGTTGTCGAACCTATGACAGGCGTGCCAAAGTTGGCAAGTACGAAAATTTTGCTGAAACTTCAAAGAGATATCGTTTTATAAACTTATAAATTATTCAAAATTTTACTTTAATTGCTACAATGTCCAAATTTAAGTTGTTTTGCACGAAAGAAACTAACCAATAAATACATAGCCCACTCTAGCCCTTCAGGCGGCCACCCCGAGATATTTCGTAAACCAAAATGCCAGTTTAAGTGTCAACCCCGAGATATCTCGTAAACCAAAATGTAAGCTTAAGTGTCAACCCCGAGAATCTTTGAACGGTCACTTTTCCTTCCCCTCTACCACCCGTGTCCTCTAACGAGAGGGCGTGACTGGACACCTTTTGTGCGAGGGGTCCTGATGGGAACGGACAATCCCTAAAATGCTTCCCTCAAGTCATTGCCTTTGGCGTGTTCGTTGAGTATCACGACGGCATTCCTGTCTTTGTTAAGCTACACTTTGAAAGCGTCTATTTTTGGGTTCTTCGGGAAAAAGAAGTTGAATTGGAAATTTGGAACCGACACGCACTTTTCGAAAATGTATTCTCACTGCTATTTTGCTTTTACTTTTTGAGATGAAAACATTTTTAAATGCTTCATTTGGTGCGGGTACGATTAAAATTTACCAAACAAAAGCGAAAGGACATGAATTCAGGGAAAAAGATTGAAAATTAAAAAAATTAAAGGTATGATTTTTGCTGCAGCCAAAATCACAAGACATACATTTTAAATTACGCACAATTGTTTATTTTAATATTTCTCTCCGTATTGGAAACTTAATGAAGTGCGATAATTGACGGAGTTCTAATAGGTTTGGTGAAGCCGGCTACCTGCGGGCCATCGATGCGATAAAGAATTAAAAAATTCCAAAACCTCTAGTTTGGTTCTTTCTCACAAACATTAATTAACAATGGATAATTAACCCTTTGAAAATCATGTTAAATAAAATATGTTTTGCAAAAAAAAGAAACTATGGGTAAAGACCTTTCGCCTCGTATGAATGTAATTTGCGCAAAACATAATTTAGTTTTTTAAGGGGTGGTGCGCTCTTGTATGTCACTTCTAGAACACCTCCTAGATATCACTATCAAACGAGAGAATATAGTCTTAATATGCCTAGGACATACCTATATCGAACTTTTACCATTTGAAGGTAATGAGACGTCCTACCGCCCTAAAATTCTTAACATTTGCCAGTCTTGGCAAATGTACTTCGTACTTGTTCGTACTTCCTTTCGTACTTGTCTTTAAAATTCTTTAACACCGCCATGCTACTAGCAGGTGCGACTAATTTTTTTTTTTAATCTGAATTTCCCAAGTCATCGTATTTGCATAGCTTTTCTTATTTTACCTGCAGTATTCTATTTAATTATAAACATTTCAGATAAGAAATAAAATATATTTAACGCACATAATGCAACAAGGGGATAGACATCTGTATACAAAGCTGAGTTGGCGTCTTTCTGTCCTCTATACAAATCTACACCGTTTGACCTATCCACATCAAATTTGGTACACTTATTCTTCAGAACCCTACGGGTAAAGTATGCTACATATTAACCCCCGTTCTATTTTTCTTGGATGTGGAGAAGAGGTAAAACAATTCGAAATCACCATAGGAATAGCGTTAGTATTTTTACGATCACTGTCTGAACAATTCACACCAAATATATGGTACATTCATTCTATAGAATCCTGCTGGCAACGTAGGCTATATATTAACCCCGTTCAATTGGTCCTAGATCTGCAGAGGGGCCAAAACAAATTTGAAATCCACTTAGAAATAACATTGAATATTTTACGATCACTGTCATACCAATTCACACCAAATTTGGTACATTCATTCCTTAGAATCCTGTGGAAAATATAGACTACATATTTAACACGTTCTTTTGCTTTAGGTCTGGAGAAAGGCTAAAAACAATTCAAAATCCCCATCGGAATAACATTGAATATTTTGAAGACGAATTCACACCAGATTTAGTACATTCAATTTTTGGATGTCTGCAGGAAACATAGGTTATACAGGATATTAATCCCGTTCTATTTGTCCTGGGTCGGGAGAAGGGGCTAAAAACAATTCGAAATCCAAATGGGTAGGTAGTTAATTAATGTCCCCCTGGATGTTAATTAATGTCCCCCCAACACAACGGGCTATTGGGGGATGTTCCGGGATCAATCCTGAAGTGAAAGATCCCAGAACAACGCCTCATAATTTTGAACCACGGTCAAGAACAATACTTGAGCCGGCACCCCACTCCAAACTTCCACACTTCGCCAACGTGAGGACACTTGAGGCCACGACAGATTTAACGTGCACCAGCCTTCGTGTATCCGACGGTCTTTGGCTGGACCGAGTTTCGAACTCGCAACCCTCTGTTTTCTAATCCGTTGCTCTTCGAACTGGGCTACCGCTGCCCTCGAAATCCCCATAGAAATTACCATTGATTATCCTTACTATGACAGTTTGATCAACTCATATCGAATTTGCTACACTCATTCTTTAAAACTCTGCGAGAAACATAGTCTAGATATTAACTCCATTTGATTTGTCCTGGGTCTGTAGAGAGATCTCAAAACAATTCGAAATCCCCATAGGACTACTATTGAATATTACGATGAGTTACAAATAATTCGATCGACGCCGGGTAATTCAGATAGTGTTTTATAAGAGGGTCCGGTTTCAACAAATTTACTCGTAAATACCTTTAAAATTCTTTTAAAGTGCATGCATTAAAAAACAATTATTAATTATGTCATGGTTATAAGGAAACGGAGGAGGAAATTAGCTATCAATCACTGAACTAATGAAATCTTGTAACGCGTTGTAAATTTTTTCAGGCCAAAATTAAAATAATTTGCGCTGATTTTCATCTCATTCTGTTCACAAAATATTTATATTTGTTGGGCTATAAACACCTTCCATACGAGACTTCTGTACACCAAAGTTAAACGAAATCCCTTGTCTCTTATTCATATTAAAATTTTAATCTTTAGGGCTTATTACTTTAAAAAAAATCACGTCACTCGATTTTCGAAACGAAAACTTACACTGCTAGGAGAACTTGCGAAGAAACAGTATTTAGTATTATCAGATTTGAGACCCCGATAGATGATTCATTTCCCCTTTGATTTTCATTTTCAGTGGAGAAATTTTCTTTACTGTTACTTGGTCAGTGATGTTATCTATACAGATATTATTAAGGCTTTCTGATTCTGAACATTTTGGCACCATTCACGAATATTCTCAGAATATTATCACTATAAAATATTTCATCATAAAAAATCCTTAGATATCAAAAATGACAAATCCCAGGATAACCTCTTACGACCCGATATAACTAATGCTAGGGCAAGGTAATTGGCTGAGACCGGCGGTTGAGAAACACTTCATTTTCAGTGGATAGGTATTTAATTAACGTCGCACTGGAGCAAGACAACGGCTATTAGCGACGGTCCAGGATCAAACCCGAAGGGAAAGATCCAAGGACAACACCACGTAATTTTGAAACACGGTCAGATGACGAGACACAGATCCTCGAAAATGCTGGTTGAAATTTAGGTTTTTTTTATGTAAAACTGTTGAGGGCTACGTCAAACCATTATCACTCAAATAATTTGTATGGATTTATAAAATTATTTTCAACCATTTATATGAAACAAATCGCAAATGTTTCGGGATTTACTTAATTCCTCCATTTTTGTATTCTGTATCTTGCGCCTATATACCCGGATAATTAACGGTTCGTTAATTATCCGGATGCCATTTTAGTCTATTGGGGTTCTCAGGGATTGTCTGAAATAACTAGACCATTAAAATTTAATAAAAATAATCGTTCAAAATTGTGATCAAGAAGATTCCAAACGTCCCATACTTCATTTCTTTAAAAAGTTATTGGTGCAAAATAACTCAGTTTACCATATGTGTACGGTTTTGATTCTACTCATTTCTTCACGGATATGTGAACACCCAAAATCTGAAAACCTTTGGGGTAATATCCGTTGTGGTTACTCTTTAGGATATTTTACATTAACAAAGCAAGTATTGAATATTTTTTGTTTAGCTTTGCTTTAAGTCTCTCATGTCTAACTCAACTGCGATAAATAATTTCATCGCTTCATTTATACAAAAATTATGCTGTAAATCTGTGTAATGGAGGCAAACTTTTGTGGGGAAGAAAATCAATGCTAGAATTTAACTTATTTACAATTAGTAGAAAATTACTCATTAAAAGAAAAATATATAAATTTATAATTTCAAAGTTTCCCATTGTTACAGTAAATATTTGTTTTTTCAAACACGTATAAGAAAATTTGTATGGATCAGTCGAATGTATCTTGGGCCCCTGAATTATTTCACTATTTGAAAGTGGTTGTACAAGCATTTGAGAAGCACCCTCGAGAAGGTATACTTAGGGTATTCTGGGAAGTAGCCCGTATCTATCACTGTCAGCGCTCTCTTTGATGGTCCGGTCTAAATAGACCACTGCTCAGACCAATTGACTGAAGAAGGGGAAAGCACTCCCTTTGTCCAAACCCTGACACTTTTAAAGGGAACTCGCTTTTTTGGGGTGCCGTTTTCGGGAACACAACTTTGAGATGCCTCGCCGCCAGGAGGGCTAGGAACAAGAATCGACAGCTGAAAACTACAATTGATGTCAAGAACATCTAACCATTGGCTGTGGGACACAATGTCATGACTCGGCACCCTTTGCTGGGCAGATAGATTGTTGACAGTTTGACATCATTAGCAATGGCAACAAAATGAATAGATATTTGCAGCGCAGTTGTAAATGCACTTGCCGAAAGAGAAATACATTTTATCAAAATTGTGTCATTAACTACTGACGGTGCTCGCAGTATGACCGGAGCTGAAATTAGTTTTGTCAGCTTATTTACCGAAAGTATTGGACATTCAATTCTGAGTTTTTATTGCGTTATACATGAGCAGGTTTTATGCACAAAGGCTAGTTCTAAGCCATCGGAAGATGTTATGAGTGTTGTAACAAGAGTGGTCAATTTTATATCTGCACGCCCTTTAAACAAACGAAAATTTCTAGAATTATTAAATGAGATAAACACTGTTTACAGTAATTTACTTCGTAAAACAACGTCCGATGGCTAAGTCGGGGAAAAGTTTATCAAAGTTTCGTTGAGTGTATGGATGAAGTTGGACATTTTTTACATGAGAAAATAATTGAAAAATATAATAACTAATGAATGTTGAAAGGCTTTCGAAATTACTGATCTTCACTGATTTGTGCTTAAATTTAAGGCGACTAGCTCTTGCCCAATTTTCTCCTCTACAGATGCTTGTGAGTCGTTATTTTCTGAAATAAATTTTATAAAAGATAGTTTAAGAAACAGAATGACTGATAAATGTAGTTCCATTTGTGCATTTCTAAAAGTGGCAAAATATGAACCAGATATAAAGCATTTGGCATCCAATGTACAACAGCAAAAATCTCATTAATTTGTACGACAATGTGTATACCATGTTATGAGTCCATTTTTACGAAATTAATGTTACATTTTAAATTTGTCTTAATAAAATTCTGCAATAATAAATTTTCTACTGTTATCCCTCAATACAAACTTCTCGGCACATCAGCAACATCATGAATATTATTTGTAAATTTTTGTCACACGCACATTAAAAGGTTCGCCACTACTGATCAAGTAGCTTCAGTGCGCATACACGGAAAGTTCGATTTGTTTAATAGTGTTCACGTTTTATAGTATTTTCCCGATTTTTTATTACGAGTTATTAAGCGTTTTTATAACCTCTCATATCTTTGGATATTATATATAGATATATATTTCATTGATTTACAAAGAATAATAGTATAACAATTATCTGGTTTTTTTGCTCATAAGAGGCTGTTAAAAGTATTCTTGAAACAATTTATTTATAATACTTCGTAATAAGTTATTTGTAATTCGTTATTTATAATACTTCGTAATAAGTTATTTGTAATTCGTTATTTATAATACTTCGTAATAAGTTATTTGTAATTAGTTATTTATAATACTTCGTAATAAGTTATTTGTAATTCGTTATTTATAATACTTCGTAATAAGTTATTTGTAATTCGTTATTTATAATACTTCGTAAGATAATACTCAAAATTATTTATAAGGGTATTATTTGAAATTATTGGTGAACACACTTGTCGAAAGTTCAAAACTAAACCGTTGAAATTAAATAAATCCTACGAAATTTAAAACTTTCCACCATTCGTAAGACACACCAGTGCCATAAGTGCGGCACAACGGTTCAAGATCGCCACTCTAGGTTATTGAAATTTTAATTGCAATCTTCTCTGTCGATGAAAAATATCCTATTTTAAGTTTCAAATCGAGCGGAATATGGTTCTATCCAGTGGAGTAGCCAGAAGAAACTTATGACGACCATGTCCTCCTCGAAAGGGTTGGTTTGTTATTGTCATACTTAACTACAGTAAAACCCCATAAAGACGAACTCGCTTAATACGAATTACTGATAATACGAACTGAATTCCAATTCCCATCAAAATGTATATTCAAGTAATGTTAAGTCATTCGGTTGATAAGAATTTAGGCCTTGATTTATATATACGTATATAGCTACAGTCAAACCTCATAAAGACGATCTCGCTTAATACGAATTACTAATACGAACTCAATTCCAACCCACATCAAAATGTATGTTCAAGTAATGTTAATATCCTGTTAATAAGATTTCGAATTATACTTATCGCCGGTTAAGACGAACAAATTTTCGAAACTTAAGGGCAAAAGAATTATTTTCAATCGTATTTTCAGAAACATTAAGGGACTCCGAAATGGTAGAAGATTTATTTGCGGAAGAGAGTAAAGAAAGAATAAATGAAGATTCCGAAGACGAAGGAATAAACGTGCCTTCTTCAAAAGAAGCTACTGCTGGTTTAGAAATTGTACACCGCTTTCGTTAGGCTGTGAAAATTCATCTGCTTAATTATACGGCGTTGACCGCATCAAAGATTCTCTTAAAGAATATCACGAAAAAAACAAAAATTTCTAATAGAACTACTTCAAGACAAAAACTGCGTAATCAGGAAACAATCTGTATAATCAAGAATTATTTGTATAGTTAAGAATTATCTGTATAATTAAGAATTGTCTGTATTATCAAGAATCTTCCGTAGAATCAAGAATCACCTATATAATCTTTGTGATGAACAATACCATTTATCTGTGAACAAAGAATTGTACAGCAATTAATGTAAATACGCTAAATTTTATTTTATCGTTGAAATAAAGCTTATTTCTGAAGTCGGATAACACGAACTACGAATAATACGATTTTTTTTCCGGTCCCGGGAAATTCGTCTCAACGAGGTTTGACTACTTACAAATAAACTACTGTAAATGTATATCATACTTTTGTGATATTCTTCCCATAAAATGACAGTTATTTAATTAATGTATTGTTTAAAAAGTTAATCAACTGAAATATATAAAAATATAAAGATTATGAATTTGCGTTTCTCTCTGACATACCATCTATCTCATTCACATATTTACATACTCTGTCATGCCTTTAAAAGATACAAAAATAAAAAGAACTTCGTGGAACTTAATTTGAATATTTTCTTGTTATTTGATTGTCTGCAAATATTTGGCAAACACATCTTTCTTAAAGTGAATTCTTTACTCGAATAGTTTGAGATGTGTTCCTTTCAGGGGCATATGGGCTGTGCGGATATGGAAATTTCTGCAGGGTCGATATATTTGGGCATTGCATACTTGGGTAAGCATTGCATACTTGGGATGACCAGTTCCATTTCTTACATTTAAATTTATTTCAACTGTAGTGGCTGGCGGCCTTTTGGCATATTAAATTGGCTCCATTTTAGCTTGGCGAGATGAAGAACGACGTCTAGAAGGGGTGGGAAGCAGGAGAGAAAGGCCATCTAGCGAGGCATGGTGCCGTATTTCTTAGTCTACATGAAATATATATTGTCGCAGTGTTTTATCCATTGTAATATAGGACCGGAGGGTTACGAGTTCGGATCCAACCAAAGACAGTCGTGTACAAAGGGGGCTGGTGCACGTTGAATCTGTCGTGGCCACAAATGTCCACACGTTGGCGTGGAGTGGAAGTTTGGAGAGTGGGATACCAGCTTAGGTGTTGCCTCGTCATCTGACCGTGGTTCAAAATCACGCGATGTTGTCCTCCACGTAGATAGGTAAGTATTTAATTAACGTCAGACTGTGGAGCAACACAACGGGCTATTGACGACAGTCCAGGATTAAGCCCGAAAGGAAAGATCCAAGGACATCGCCTCGTAATTTTGCACCACGGTCAGATGACGTGAACAACACCTGAGCTGGCACCCCACTCTCTAAACTTCCAACGTGAGAACATTTGAGGCCATGACAGATTTAACGTGCACCAACTCCCGTGCACACGACGGTCTTTGGCTGGATTCGAACTCGCAACCCTCTGGTTGATAATACGATTCTAACATTGCTGCTGCGGCTCACCTGTTGAGTGCGGAAGTCGGGTGAGTCTGTATTCGACTTTATAGCAGAGTTAGGCCTCCTGGCCAAGTTTTGTGCTTATGGTGATTCCCTAGACTTGATTTCATGTGTGGCATATTTATAGACCATAATTTGTAGATTTCTGATTTGTACAAGTAAATTTTCGCTGTGGAAAGATCACTATTTGCTGGGGTGATCCACTCGCCAACCTTCGTTCGTCAGCAGATCAGAAATCTCATTATTAAATAAACCAACGTGGGATGGTATTAACTGCAAGCAAATACAGCCATTGTGTGCCAGTTCAGACAAGAGTAGAATAATATCTCGGCTAGTTCTGCCCATAGCATTAATCCAAGATTTAAGATGCTGTATTGAACTTCTAGTGTCTGTCATAGTCCATATATGGTCCCTCCCAGAAGACACAGTGCATCTCAATGTCTATCTGATAACCAAAATGTTAATAAAATTTTAACAGTGTTGTTGCATGGACCGCAAAAAACATTGAGGAAGTCTCTATACGCCTTCCACTATGAAGTTCGAAACCACTTGTTTAAAAATATCAAGCCAACCAGCGGTCTAGCCCTAATAGATTCTATATATATTCGGCCTTCAATCAATTTTATCCATCCTACAATTGTTCCATTCGAGAGAATTATAAAGAATAACAATCCACACTCAAAAGAATTATAGAGTATTTTAGGACATTATCAATTCAAAAGTGTACAAAAATTTGTGTTCCCCAATCTACACAGAAATATCTAGAAAACGATCCGGCCCTATCAGTTGTCTTCATCCACTTCTCTATAATCAGTTTTCCAACCCTTCCTATCAGTTTTCTTCCTCCACATCTCTATCAGTTTTTCCAGTCCTTTCATCGGTTTTTGCTGGTCCTTCTATAGGTTCTTTCTAGACCTTCTATGGGTTTTTACTGGCCCTTCTATCGATTCTTTCTGGCCATTGTATGGGTTTTTGCTGGCCCTTCTATCGGTTCTTTTTGGCCCTTCTATATGTTTTCGCTGCCCCTTCTATCAGTTCTTTCAGGCCCTTCTATGAGTTTTTACTGGCCCTTCTATTAGTTCTTTCCAACACTTCCATCGGTTTTTGCTGCCATTCTAGCAGTTCTTTCCAGACCTGCAATCGGTTTTTGCTGGCCCTTTCATCAGTTCTTTCTGGTCCTTCTAAGGGCCCTTCTATAATTTTTTTCAGACATTACATCGGCTTTTACTGACCTTCATCGGTTCTTTCAGACCCTTTTATCTGTTCTTTCCAGCCTTTCCATCGGTTCTTTCTGGCCTATCTATCGGTCTATTTAGCCCTTCTATCTATTCTTTCTCGCCGTTCTATCTATTCTTTCTACACCTTAAATTGGCTCTTTCTGACCATTCCACCGGTTCTTTTTAAGCTTTTAATCAGGAGTGGACTGGCTACGTAGGGGACTAGGGCCGAATAGACTGTCATACTTGAGAGTTATCAAAATATTTCCGAAATAAAAATTGATTAAATAAAAATGGAAAACTTTGGATACAACGTAATCGTCACAATTGGTATTTAAAATTAGCCCTTCTGGTGCACAACCCCTAGGAGGGTTAGTCATTAGCAAAATTGACCAGATCTTGATGAACGAGATATCTCGTCGAAACCAATTGGAGCACTAAGGAATTATTTATTGCAAGTGTTAAATACAGCAATTAACAGTAATTAAGTAATAAATAATCAAAAAACATTTATTAATGAAATGGGACAAAGAAATTTTTAAATTGAAAATTTATGTGAATGTTTAGATATGAACCATTCAAGAAATTTCCACTGTACATTTTAGACCCCAGTCCGCCCTAGGTTACTTTTATACTTATATCAATTATTGACTTCAGAAAATTCAGTCTGATAACCATATAAGAGGTGAAAGACTTTTAGCTAAATTTTAAAAATCTAATAAAGTCTAGATATTTATTTAAGGTAGGTAGTTAATTTTATGTCGCACTGGAATCAACACAACGGGTTAGGTATTTATTTAAGAAAAAATAGTACTTTCATCTCTGGCCCCCCAGCGAAATGAAATCCTAGCCTTCTGTGTAAGCCCTACTAAGAGAGAAAATGTCTTCCTCTAGAGAGGCATGAGGGAGAGAGGGACTCTCTCGAATCTTTCAAAAGATGCATCCAGTTATGAATGCGGGATCAATCTGATTAGCCCTCAGGTAGCAAAACATGACCATAGAGCAACAAACCAACCACGGGAGGAATGAATTCCAGAAATAAGAGGGGGAAACAATGTGTTGGTGAGAGGATAAATCAGTTCCAAGGGAAAGTTCATAAGCCCTTTTATTAGCCCGGGAAAGCCGTGAGGTACCGTTTGGTACCAGTGAAATGGATTCAGAAATCTACGATTTCGTCCGATGAATATCAATTTTTTCAAGTTTGATAGCAGATATCGCTTTATAAGAGAGTGATTGAAGACTCCTGGTGTATTCACAACAAAAATTGGCTCTTACTACATTAATGATTTAAAAACAATATACTGGAAGGAAATTTAAATTTGAAAAAACAATTAATTCCGGCTTTCCCGGGTTAATGGAGGGAAAATGTTTTCTTCAGGCGAGCTATAGGTTGGTTGGTTTCGTTTCTTTTGGCGCAAGGGCCATATTTGGCCAAGCGGCGCCAAACACAAGACAAGTAAATGTGAAAATAAGTTAAGTAGTTAAGAAAATAAGTTAAATGTGAAAATTAAGGATGGCGAGAAGTAGAGCAATATCGCTTGGGAATCCTGAGGTCTCGACTCCATGTTTACCAGAGGCAATAAACCCCATGGGGAAAGAATAGATCACAAGGGTACCTCGGGTTCGTGAAGCCCGTACACACCTAAAGAAGATGTGCCCCTGAAGGGTACTTCGTTTTGGAAACATATTAATATTAACCATTTACAAAGCTTGACTTTTTGCAAGCTTGTGTGCACATTCGATTATTTTAATTGCAATCTAAAAATAGTATTGTGTACACTAAGTTATTAAAAAATTAATATGGATACTAATTAGTCTATTTTATTCTCATTGTTTAAATAATGTATTTTTATCTTCAGGGTAAATTTCGTTTTGGATAGGACAACATCGGCCTCATTTCCCCCTGGTCCCAAAAGGTCTAGCTTCGACTCTGTATGATATATAATGTTACCACCAGCTACTACTTTAAATACAACTACGGGAAGTGGCATTAGTATGAACTAATTGTTAACTAGGGTACATCGGGTTCGTGAAATCCTTACACACCTAAAGATGTGGGCCGAGGGTGCGAGCTATAGAAGAGAAAGTCTGAATCTCTCTCCAAAGATACATTTAGTTAGAAATGAAGAGGAGAAATGACTTCAAAGAATGAAGGAAAAACAATGTGTTATGGAGAGGGATCTTTAGTACGTATGAAAAAGTCCTTTAATTCCTGTAAGAATGGAAAATGTATTCCTCCGACCAGCTATAAGCGAGAGAACTGTATCTCTTTCATCTTCCCATCCAGTTATGTATGCAGGGGTGATCTGATTTACCGTTGGGTAGCAAAAATGTTCTTAGATTCGGCAAAAATAACCAGAGGAGGAAGGCTTCCAAGAATTATGGAAAAATGTGTTTTTGCCAGAGGATTAGTTGTGTGTGTGTGTGTGTGTGTGTGTGGTGTGTGTGTGTGTGTGTGTGTGTGTGTGTGTGTGTTCCTACGGGAAAGTTCGTTCATCCCAGTTCAAATAGCTATAATGGAGACAGACTGAATCTATCATGTTTACAAGGATACATCCAGTGAGAATTGCAAGGGCAAAATGACTTCCAAGGAGAGAAAAACATTGTGCTAGACAGAGGAATTTTTACTTTGTGGGGAAAAGTATTTTAAAATCCTCCTGGTGGTTGTCTCGACGAGGTATCTCCGCATTAGCAAAATTAACCAGATCTTGATGAACGAGATACCTCGTCATTAGATTAAAACTGACCAGATCTTGATCTCGTCATCATGAAAAATAATCAATATATTGAGGACGAGATATCTCGAAATTAGCAAAAGTGTTCAAAATTGGTTGATGGACCGAGATATCGCGATGAAACCACTTGAAGGCTTAAGCCCTGTAAGAAGGGAAAATGCATTCTTCAAGAGAGAAATGTATTTTTATAATAGAGATAACTGGATCTCTCTCATCTTTCCATCCAGTTATGTACACAAGTCGACCTGATTTGCCATCGGGTAGCTAGTGATCTTAAAGTGTCGAAAACAACCAGACTTCCAGGTATAAGAAAAACAAAGTGAGATGATTCGTTAGTTCCTAAAAGAAAGTTCTTCAAGCCCTATCAAAGAGGGGAAATGTCTTGCTAAGGCGAGATGCAAGGAGATATACTGGATTCCTCTAACCTTTCCAAAGATACATGTAGTTAGGAATACAGGAGAGGAACGACTTCTAGGAATCAATGTGAAACACTGTGTTAGTAAAAGGTATTTTTAGTTTCAATATAAAATTCCTTTGAGCCCTGTAAGAAGACAAATGTCTTCTTCAGACGAGCTATAAGAGAGAGAACTCGATATCTCCTATATTTCCATCGAGTTATGATTGCAGGGTCTATATGATAAGTCATCGTATAAAAAAGGCCATAGATCGGCAAGCCAACAAGAGGAAGAAGGCCTCCAGGAATAAGAGAAAACGATGTGAGAGGAATCGTTAGTTACTGAGAGAAATTTCTTCAAGTTTCAACAAAAAGGAAAAATGTTTTGTTCTGGCAAGCTGCAAGGAGATAAGACAGGATCTCTCATCTTTCCAAGGATGCATGCAATTAGGAATGGATTGCAGGAATGAGAGCAAAACAATGTGTTGGTAAATGGTCTCTTGTTTCAATTGAAAACTCCTTTAAGGGAAGATATCTTCTTCGGACGAGTTATAATAGAGAACTGAATCTCCCAGGTCGATCCGATTAGCCACCGGGTAAGAAAAGATGATCACAGATCGACAAACGAACCAGAGGAAGAAGGCTTCCAGGAATAAGAGAAAAACAATGTGAGATGATTCAACAGAAAGTTCTTCAAATTCTATCAAAAAGGAAAAATGTCTTGCTCTGGCAAGTTGCAAGAGGGAGATAGGCTGGATCTCTCTCATCTTTCCAAACATGCATGCAGTTAAGAATGCAGGAGATAAATGATTCCAGGAACGAGAGCAAAACAACGTGTTAATAAAAGGGGTCTGTAGTTTCAATAGAAAACTCCCTGGAAGAAGGGGAAATGTCTTCTTCAGATGAGCTATATCCGACCTGGGAGAACTGGATATCTCCCAGTTCGATCTGATTAGCCATCGGGGAACGAAAGATGACTATAGGTCGACAACGAACTAGGGTAAGAAGACTTCCAGGAGCAAGAGAAAACAAAGAAAGAGGATTCGTTAGTTCCTAAGAGGAAGTTCTTCAAGCCCTATCAAAAAGGAAAAATGTCTTGCTCTGACAAGCTGCAAGGAGACAGATTGGGTCTCACTCATCTTTCCAAAGATATATGCAGTTAGGAATGACTTCTAGGAATGAGAGAAAAAGAATGTGTTAGTGAAACATCTCTTGTTTCAATAGAAAAATTCTTTAAGAAGGGAAGATGTCTTATTTAGACGAGTTATAAGAGAGAATTGGATATCTCCCATGTCGATCTGATAAAGCATCTAAGAAAAGGTCAAATTAACAAACGAAGCAGGGGAAGAAGGCTTCCAGGAAAATGAGAAAAACAAACTGAGCGGATTCGTTAGTTCTTAAGAGGAAGTTCTTCAAGCTTTATCAAAAAGGGAAATGTCTTGCTCCGGCAACATGCAAGGAGATAGACTGGATTCCACTAATCTTTCTAAAGATACATGCAGTTAGGAATGCAGGGAGGAATGACTTCCAGGAATGAAAGAAAAACGAAATGTAAGAGGTGTGTTTAGTTTCAATGGAAAACTCTTGTAGGGCAACTGTAAGAGAAAATGTCTCTCCAGACGATTTATTAGAGAGAACTGGATATCTCCTAGGTCGATCTGATTAGCCATAGGGTAAGAAAAGATGACCATAAATCGACAAACGAAGCAAGGGAAGAAAGATGCCAGGAACAAGAGAAAAACAATGCGAAGGGATTCGTTAGGTCCCAACAGAAACTTCTTCAAGCCCTATCAGAAAGGGAAAATGTTTTGCTCCGGCAAGATGCAAGGAGATAGACTGGATTCCTCGAATCTTTCCAAACAAACATTTAGTTATGAATGGTGGGGAGGAATGACTTCCAGGAACTGGAGAAAAACCCTTTTCCCTTCAAAGTAAACAGTGCGCGAGCGGAACACCTGCGTTCCCGGCGTTAATTATTCCTCCAGGGGCGGTGGGGGAGCGCCGAGGAGTGGGGGGCGGCTGCAGATGCGCGTGCGCGGCGCGGCGCGAGCGGGCGAGGCGCGCAGCGCCGTGTGTGGGTGACGAGATGGAGAGCATCGCGGACGTGCTGCGGCTGGTGCTCCTGCTGCTGCGCTTCGGACCCAGCCTCCAGCTGCCCGAGGTGGTTCGAATCGGTAAGTGAACTTCGCCCCTCGCGGCCTCTGCACCATCGGCCTTCGATCGGGCTCCGCCATTAGAGCTGTTGTTTGTGTTCCGCAGGGGGACTCTTCGAGAGCTTCGACGACGACCGCGAGATGGCGTTCCGGTACGCCGTGGACCGGATCAACGCGGACGACGCCGTGCTCCCCAGCTCCCGGCTCTCCGCCAAGATCGAGCGCCTCAAGCCACAGAGCAGCTTCCACGCCGCCAAATCAGGTACTTCCGTCGCCAATCGATCATGACCAGTAGTACTATTTCAGTGTGTACTAGTAGCGAAGCTGGGATTTTATTTCGAAGGGGGCCAGTTGAAAATGCAATTATTTCTACAAAATTTAGCTCTGGGGTTCATTAGATTCTTCAAGTTTCACCAAGCTTTTATATCCTTATTTGGTTATCAAGCTATATATTTTAAAGATCAATAACATTGTAATCATATAAAAGGGAAGAATTGAGGTTGATCTGACAGCAGAAATTGTTTTACCCTAGTTGTGCTCACCAAATATTTGTAATGTGACTTAAATGACATTAAGAAAATGTCATTTATTTGGTTACCAGTCTATATTTTAAAGTAAGAGATTATTGTTATACAAAACTGGAACATTGAGGTCAATCTGACAAAACAAATATTTTTAGGGTATTTCTGTTCGCCAAGAATTTATAATGGCAATTAAATGGCGTAAAGAAAATATTCAAATCTTGTTTCTGGAAATTCACTTTTTTATCGGCAAATGTAAGTGAGATTCTATATCAGTGAAGGAAAACATTCATGATATTTCTACTTATATCTTTCGTAGTAAACGATCAATTATATAAATTATTATTGTTTATTGTCATTTTAAATATTCATATTTCGACAATATGCGGCCCATTCATTATTTCCAGTAGTGCAATTTATAGAGTGGTTAGCTGGGATTTCATTTCGTAGGGGGGAGTTGGAAATACAATTATTTTTGTCAAATTTAGATCTGGGCTTCCATTGGATTATTAAAATTTCACTAAGTCTTGATATCTATTCGGTTGCCAGTCAATATTTTAAACTAAGGAATTACTGCTATACAAAACTGAAGCATTGAGGTTGATCTGAGAAAGCAGAAATATTTTACCTTAGTTATGTTCGCCAAATATTTATAATGACAAGTTTAAATAACATTGAGAAAACATTGTTTCTTGAAGTTCACTTTTTATTTTTCTATTACTTTTGATATGCAAGTATAAATGAGATTTTATATCAGTGAAGGAAAACATTCATTATCTCCCTATTTCTATATTTCGTAGTGAACAATTAATTTAATAAACTATTAATTTATTTATTGTAATTTTATTTAAAGGAATGTAACATCCATATTCTTTGTTCTTATCATGTCTTATTTATAATGAGATAAAAAATAAGACACTCCTCAATAACTTTATCTACTACTTAACCTTTCTAGTGGTCTATCTTCACGTCGAAAACTGCTCTGTATTGACCAGCCTCTGATGCAAAAACTTGTTCCAAACTGTCACCAGTTCTAGGCAAGGAACTATTTGTTGATTTGTTGTGTCTAGTTGGATCTTCATTCCCTTGTAGCAATAAATAGGGCAGTTTTGTCTCGACGAGTTATCTTGTCATTAGTAAAATTGACCAGATTGACTAGACGACTTTGAGGGTTAAACCTAGAAATTACTTTTTTAATTGTTTGAAAGGTTGTGTCCCAAGGGCGTAGGTTTGGTTTGTCGCTCTACGGTCATTTTTTTTCTAAACAAGGATTACGTAGACTATCTCAAGGGTTTGATGGTATCAAACTGGTACTTTACTTTCATTAGTCCCCATTGACATGATCTCACTTATTCGCAAATTTACATATTGTATCAACGGTTTCAAAATGATCAGAGAAATAAAAAGTTAATTTCGAGAACAAATATTTGAATATTTACTTAATGTCATTTAATCGCCATAAATATTTCGGATTTGGCAAACATAAGCATGTAAGAAGTTTGAAATGCAGAAAAAGCAACGTCTACGAAACTGGTATGGGTCAGTAGCACAGCTAGAGAAGGGGGCTGTTTAATTTTGTTGTAAACTGCTAAAATTTCTTCACGAATTTTGAAATTAGATTTCCTTTTAAGAAATAATGGGGAATAAATCACTCGTTGCTTGGATCGAAATCTCAACCAAGAAATGCTAAGGCCGGATTCGACCATCATTAACACTATTTTGAGATAGAAAATACATGCAACAGTTTTAAAATGATTTCTGTCCTCTAATCAATTGAAATGCATCACGTTTTAGCTTAGGTAATTTTTCACTTTAAAATCAATCTAGTATATCGAATTAGAAGATGGACATTTTTTAGCGAGACTAAAATTCTATAAGGTCCAGATCTTCAATTAGCTTAAAAGTTTCATTTCCAACCGATGTGAAGCCTCTTTCAAAGTGAAATTCTAGCCAAATTGCTGGGTGAGACAGTTAGGTAACACGAATTTTTAGCTTTAGTATTCATTCTCTCAGAGCATTCATTGAGCTCGTACAGAAGTTGTTTCAGAACAAACACATATTTAATATGCTGCTGTGATAGGTTCAAAACGGAAAATAATTTCGAAGGGGCCGAATTTTCTTTTCCGGTTTTCTATTTCAATCGAAACGGTATATTTCTAAATTAACATTGTGTTAATGTGTTTTGACTGTTTTTAGATATATTAACGTGCATTTTACCGTATAACAAACGAAATTTCGATTCACGCTGATACAATTATCTCCAGTGCTGATACAATTATCTCTTTCAATTTTTATTATTTAATATATTTCGGGGAGGGCTCAGCATGGACCCTTCCTATTAATCCTCCAAGTGGTTTTGAAGAGATATCTCGTCCATCATATCTTCTAATGGTTTTGCTAATGACGAGATACCTCGTCATGACAACCACCAGGAGGGTAAATATGTGCTTGGTCCCTCATGTCCAGGCGAAGACCAGAGATTTTTCTTGTCTTGTCTAATCCCTTCCCACTCAATCACCTTGCACATGGATGAACTTTTCGTTTACTTTAGAAAGCTAATCCTAAATGAGTATTTCGTTAGCAAAAATAATATAGAGTGATTTCTGGTTGGAAGTAAAAACTGATCGTTTCCCTATTTCAAATGAATTTTTAGAAGGAAATTAATTGCGTTTTGCAACATGTTAACAAAGATTGTCTTTACCTCAACAGCAATTACTGTGATAAAGGGGATTTTATTTGCTTTAGCAACCTAATACTGAATGAACATTTCGTTAATAAATAATATGGAGTGATTTCTTGTTAGAAGTAAAAACTGATCGTTTCCCTATTTGAAATGAATTTTTGAAAGGAAGTTAATTGAGAAGTAAAGTTTTGCAAAATGTTAACAAAAATTGTCTTCACCACAACAGCAATTACTGTCATTAAGGGGACAGTGGACTTTCAAAACAAACTTTTGCAGTTATCCGATTGTTATAGAACTTAGCTTAGATTGTTGATTTCTACTAAAAGGCCTGTATATAAAGTTGGTACAAAAGTTATAAGTTGTGCGAAAGTTATTATACAATACGTGGTCAAAAATTTTGACAATTAGCAAAAATTGTTAGGTCCCATGCGCATTAATTTTCCATGTTTTCTCAATATTTTAATTCACATAATAGTTTGTACACATAAATCAAATTTCTACATTTGATAAGTGTTTCACTCAATTGTAAAGCAAAAAATTGTATTAAAACACCACAAATTTTACAAAAAAGCATAGGTCAAGCAACATTTCAAAATCTTGAAGCATGGTATTTCTCATTTGCACCTTGATAAATACAACAGATTGCAAGGATTAGCCAAAAAGACTTCAAGTAAATCAAGATAAACCAGATGCCTATAAAACAGTTCGAAGAATGTCAAAAAATCTCGTTTATGTAGACTTACTGTACTTACGTCAAACCAAATAATGTAAAAAACGTGTTTGTAGACTTAATGTACTTATCCACTATACGTTTTATGTTAAACATGTAACTCTGTCAATCGTAATCGTAATTGAGAAATCTTTTTGTTATCTATAGAGTTTGATAACAATTAAGTTTTAAAGCTAAAGATAAAAAAATCAATTTTAACCCTCCAAGTGATTTCGACGAAATATCTCGTCCATCATATTGTGATCAATTTTGCTAATGACGAGATATCTCGTCATTAAGACATTGCCGTGTTTTTTATGATGACGAGATCAAGATCTGGTCAGTTTTCTCTTAATGACGAGGTAACTCGATCATTAAGATCTGGTTAGTTTTGCTAACGACGTGATATAGACGTGAAAAGATGCCTCATTGAAACAACCACTAGGAGAGTCAAAAAGCAATCACAAATACACACTGAATCTAATTTAATGAACGTAAATCGAATACTCGTAGATAATGTGTAAACAGTTCAAAAATCATTGAACGTAATGTTCATTTATCATTGGCCTTTCGATTGGAATTGAAAACCAGAAGAAAAGAGTGGATCCCATCCGAAATTATTTCCTTTATTTATGCCTATTGTGGATGTTGAAACTGGAATCTGATAGTACCCAAGCATTACAGTTTAGAAACTTTATTCACTGGAGATATAGAACTCATATTCAGGATCTCCCACCAAAGCAGCACCTGTACTGTTTCTAATGCCCTGGTATAAATATATTTAGTACTCTATAAGCAGCTGTAATTTTGCTTTTATTTGTATTGAACTCGGTACAGAAGTTTTTGCTGGCAAAAGTATTCTTTGCTTGTTCAGGAAATGATTAACTCCAGTTTAAAGATCCATAAATGATTTCGCACTCCTATTATTATATTTTGTGTGCTATTATGGTTCATATGTCAATTTTTCAGGGCTGCCACAGCGACTAAAAGAAACCTTATTAGGAAAATATTTAGTTTTTAACATAAAATTAAATTTCTTGTCAAGATCGTCAACGTCTGTTCCATACTTAATTAGCAAATTTTTAGTTTTAGTCGATCGATTTTATATCTGAGCAGTTAATGTTGCTATTAAAGTAAGGTTTAAGAGGAAACTTTTGTTTTAAATCCCGTCTCCCAATACTCAATGATAATCACAGTGATAAAGTTATTTTTTCGAATTTTAATGAGTAGTACAGTGTAGTCTTGAAATGAAAATAACAATGGTAAGATATTTTTCTTAATTCTTTGTAATAGATGTTTGTTGACAAAATATTGTTCCTTGTCATCTCCATTTACAGTTTAAATACTAATATTAAAAATTATCCCTCTTAATATCCATGTTAATCCTGGTAAAAAAATGTAATGAGTTAGGATACGGCTTTGAATTAAAGTGATAATGGAAAAAAATTTCTCCTCTAAATCTTTGTAGTAGGTGTGTTTGTTGGGAAAATTTTGCCTTGTCATTACAGTTTTACCTCATCTACAGTTTAAATTCTGCCATTAATATTTTTTTAATCTTAGTATCCATGTTGATTGTGGCAAAAAAATAAGTAAAATTTGAATGAGTTCTTTAGGATATGTGTTTGAAGTGAAGTGAACACGAAAAGACATTGTTTATCCAATGCTTTTCCTTGGGTATTTTAGTTTTTGCTAAAAGTCGTGCATTGTCATCTCAAGCAAAAATGCTAACGTTAAATTGTTTCTTCTATCAATATCCATGTTGATCATGTCAAAAAAATTAAATAAAAAATTTAGCACAAACTTTAGGATTCGGCTGTGAAGCGAGGTAAAAATGAAACGATATTGTAAACCCAATTCTTTGTTGTAGGTAGGTTTGTTGATAAAATTTGGCCTTGTCACCTCACACACATTTTTACACTTTCAATACTGTCGTTAAATTCTCTTTTTCTCTTAATATTCATATTGATGATGGTAAAAATATGTAAGTTGAAATTTTAATATGTATTTTACAATACTGCTTGAAAGGTGAACTAAAAACACTGTTTATCGAATGCTTTATTCTTGGGTACTTTCGCTGGCAAAATTGTGCCCTCTCACCTACCTCATTTTACGTTCAAATAATAATGTTAGATACTCTTTTCCTCTATATATCCATGTTGATTGTCGTACAAAAAATTAAACAAACGAATTTTAACGAGTTCTTAATGATACGGTTTGAAGTGAAGGGAAAAAGAAAAGACATTGTTCATCCAATACCTTTTCTTTGGTATTTTTGTTGGCAAAATTACACCCTTACAATTTAATACCATAAATAATCCCTTAATATCCGCATTATTCACCACAAAAGGCTGTTTAATTTAAAATGATATTGAGCGATTCAAAACACCGCTCTATAGAGAAGTAACAGGGACAAGAACCTCCCCACGCGACGCTTTGTGCTGTCTAAAAAAGCGAATCCTCCATCTATTGCGTATCACGCTCGACATGCTTACTCTACAGAAACAGAATCGATCAGCTTTCAAGATGGCGGGAGAAAAAAATCATCTCGCTTACCATAAAATAAATAAAGAATGCCACAATGATCAGTCGGATATGCCGAGGAGCGACCCAAAATAGAGCACCGCAACATTGTTTACATCGTGGGTGGAAGGTTCTCCCACCTTCTGCTATTTCCAGCTCCCTCCCTGCCGACTGCACCTTCCCTAATGAAAACAAGTGTATTTTTTTGTCACTTGCAGTGTGTGCTCTGGTCGAGGAAGGGGTCGTGGCCATCTTCGGACCAAACTCAGTAGCGTCCAGTGCCTTAGTGCGGTCAACGGCTTCAGCTCTTCACCTGCCCCACCTGGAGTCTCACTGGGATTTGGAGAGGGGAGCGAGAGCTTCTTTCACGATTTCTCTGTTTCCTCGCAGTCTAGGTACGGCCATCTATCAGCTCGTCAAATCGAAGAACTGGCGCTCGTTTACCATCATCTACGAGGATGCTGAAGGTGCGTCTCTCTTCTCTCATTCGCTCGTTTCGCTTTGGGGATTTGGTGTGGTTTAGTTGCTTTGAAGAGTGAGATAAAACACACACTAGAATAGATAAAAAAATGTTTTAATAAATATTTTTGTATACTTCGCCACCTGCTCAATCTGACATTCACTCATTTCGATCTGAGGTTTGGTTTACTCGCTTTGAAGAGTGAGATAAAAACACATGCGGAGAACTGATAAAAAAATTCGAGTAAATATTTTTGTATACTTTGCCACCTGCTCAATCTATCATTCGCTCATTTCTATTTGAGGATTTAGTTTGGTTTACATGCTTTAGTAGAGTGAGTGTAGAGTGAGACAAAACAGGGGCGAATTATAGATAAGAAATTGTGAGTAAATATTTGTATACACTTTTCCAGCTGCTTAAACTATCATTCGCTCATTTTGATTTGAGGATATGGTTTATTCGCTTTGAAGAGTGAGATAAAAACACGGGCGAGAATGGACAAAAAATTTGAGTAAACATTTTTTATACTTTACCACGTGCTCAATGTTAAAGGTATTTTCCTTTTGAAAGTGAGAACGCTTATTATGTATTTGTGGCTCATTTCAATTTGATTCGATGTTATTAAAACAGTTTCTCTCAAATGTAGTTTGAGTTCACATTTTTACTTATTTAACCTCCTTTACAAACCAGAAAAACCTCGTCTCAAAACTATATTGCCGGTTATTAAAGGTACTTCGTGACTTAGAAATAATAAAACTAATGTATTGTTTGAGAAAGTGATGATTCATTTCAATTTGATACGATGTTATTGCAACTGTTTCTCTCAAATGTTAGTTTTAGGTCCATATTTATTTATTTAACTTCTTCGCAATCCTAAACTTAAAACTATATTTCCGGTTATTTTGGGTACTTTGAGACTCAGAAATAAAAAAAATGTTTTTGAAAAATGTGTTCCATTGGGTAATGTCCCCAATGGGTACATTGCCATCATGGGTCAGAACAGTAGGATGTAGCTGAATATGGCGGCAGCAAGAATTAATGAATAATACTGTAACGTTTTAAAGGTGAAGAAGTTATTCTTTTAATGTACACAGACGGGCGTACTCCAGGAATAAATAAATTAACCTTACTCGTCCGAGGACATGCAAGAATGAATAGTACAATATTGGTGCACTTTTCATTTACGTAATCAAATAAATTTAAGATATTTTGTCAATCACAGTTGGGGATCTAATATGAATGTTTGGTTGTAGAATCTAATTCCATAAGGGGGTGGGGACTCGCTTTTACCATGGCACTGGACCCAAGGTCTAAAGAAATCCTAGGGAAATAACAGGGAATCTAAACGTCTCCCTAAAGGAGTTTTTGTACTGTTGGTATACTTTCTAGATTCAAAAATTTATAAACCTTTTTTTTGTTATTTTGATAAAGGTGTACAACGAGCACATGGAAAAGAAGAAAAATATATACATTAGTAGGAGTTATACGTTGAGTATTTGCGATACATGTTTGGATTTCATAAATAGCCCGTAATCTAAACTGGATTGAGCTAATCATCTTAGCATTGGCACCTGTAGTACATATGTGGAGGCACTAGGCTATTTCCCTAAGCACTATCTAAAAGCTTCATGTATCATTTTAGAACCAAATATGATATCAGATTTCCCGCAATCTAAACAAGTATTTGGGCCCATCATCTTAGTAGTGCAGATGTGGGACTTCTGGCTACTTCCTTAAACACTTTCTTAAAACTCAATGTGCCTTTTGAGAACTGAAATTGTCAAATTTGCCGTAATCTAAACTTGTATAGGGGCCCATCATGTGACTTAGTAGAGCAGATATGGGGCTCTGGCTACATCATTAAACATTTTCTAAAAACTCGATGTGTCCTTTTGAAACTGAAATGCTATCCGATTTCACGCTGCGATGTTTCTTTCCTTTCTAAAATGCGTGAATCATTTTAACGTAATTCAAATGAAAATATTCCACTTACTAGTTAATTCATTTTACGCAGTCAGAAAATAAAAGTTTATATTTCGTCAGAACCTTTTTCGTCATTTTTTGCACCTGCCTAGTTACGGCTTAGCGACAAATTGTTGCAAAGTAAAACGTTCATTTTTTGAAACTTTTTATCTTTCAATATAGAAATTTAGTGTTTATTTTCCTATAGTGGGCTTGATTCCTACCTGCACTATTTAATATGAAATGGTGAAAAAGCTGTTCACTGAGAGATATGTTCACTTAAGAACTTTTATTATCTGACTGTGCAGACAAATTAATTAACTAGCAGCTAATTAATGTTAGCTAATGTGTAAAATTTATTCATGGATAAATAATACATAAGATGGAAGCAAATGTCGTGGAAATGTGAAATCAGACATAAATTCAATTCCAAAAAGATGTTAAAATTTTAGATGCTTATGAAAGTATCCGAGGTTCCCATATCTGCACTCACAGTACCAAGTTAAGCGACAGGCTCCCTCATGAAATAAAAATATGTATCTCAAATATTCAATGTGTATAACTTGAAAAATTTTCTCTTTTCTTTTATACAATAGTTCACCTTTGTTATAATAAAACTTATAATCACGGTTCAGACTTTGTTAGCATGCCATCCATTTTGTTAGAACTTCGTAGAAATTTTATTCGTAATCTTCTAATTTTAGGTAGGTTCAGTTGGTTTTTAGATCTTTTTTCGTTGTTATTTTTCAGTGTTTTTAAATTTTTAGATCATTTTTCGAGTTTTAGCAAATTTTACATTTGCCCTGGGTTTTAATTAAGACTTCTGTTGAAACATTCCAGTCACACAAATCTTTATCCTAATTGAACTCTGACGACACTTCTCTAACTTTGTGGAGCTAAAATTTTTCATTGTGTTGTCAAGAAGATTATTCACAAACCTGCCTGGTAAACACTTTGATTTTGTTTTGTAAGAAATATAATTTTTAAAGCGCATAATGTGTGTGTTTAAGAAAACTTAAATATTAAAAAACCCAATAACATTTGTCTGAAAAAGAAAATATTTTGCCAATCGAAAGAAAATCAATTTAGTTTTTAGGTTATTTTTAGGCATTTTCAGGTAGTTTATATGTTATTTTTATGCATTTTTTAGATAAAAGAAATCCGGGTTTTGCTTATAACCTTTAGTATATATTAAAATTTGACACTTATACAAAATATAACTGAAACCCATCTAGATATTCTACAGGTTTTACTTTCGGATTATTTTCCGCATTATTTGGGTTATATCTTAATATTAAAGTCTATTCCCAAAATATGTATCAATCTTCTTGTGCCTACTGTTTGGTATGAGAGAAGTTTTAAGAAATGGAACTTAATTCAGAGTTATATACTTTAGATTGTGTGGCAATCGAACAAGAGCGTTATTCAATCATTTTACAGTTTTGATTGCATTTAATATTATAAAATATCGATAAAGTGATATCAGTTATGATGTAATAATGAAATTTCTTAACCCTTCAAGTGGTTTCGACGAGATATCTCGTCCAGATCTGATCAATTTTGATAATGACTAGATTTCTCATCGAGACCAAAATGCCCTTTTTTCTTCAAAGAGGAATGAAAATCCAAATGAAGTTCCAATTGGGTAACATAAACTGTTTCTTGTCTTGAACTGGTGAAATTTTGGAACTGATTTTTTCGTCAGATGCTGGCCACTATAAGGCACTTTCGTCGAGAAAATAAACCACCAGGAGGGTTAAAAGGTGTTAAGCCAGAAAATTTCTAGTAAAATAGTAATTTTCATTTATAAATATGTTTATGATCCTTTATATTAATTGTTGACACAAAAACTGTTAATTAAAATATTGTTATATCGCTTTTTTTATTATTCCCCTCGTATTTTAGAAACAAAAAATTATTTGGCACAAAGAAAACTTTGCATAAGGTCACATGAAAATATAATTCCGGTGCTGATAAATTTTAATAATTAGCTTTAACTTAAGTAAATAGTTAAACTTGGAGGACATTGAAAACTGAATATTTGTTACTGTTCATTAAACTTCATCCCATAAAACAGGAAATGTGAGATCAGTTTCTACGCAATTTAAATTTTTATTTTTAAATTAACTTTTTTAAATGATTAGAAAGGAAGTACTTAATCTTTTCATACCATGAAAATTATTCTGCCTTACGTGATTTAGAAATAGGCATTTTCAAGTTTTAAGGGGAGTTGGAAGGTCTACCGAGATTGTTAATTTACCTTACCCTTCTATGTACCTTCTTTTCAAAATAAACTGAAGATACTGGTTTGAATTTTTTTGTATACTCAATAGGCATTTACTTTTATACTTTTTCACATAAAAAGAGGAAAAATGATTTATTTTCTGAATTTGAGCTTGATGAAGGGCTTTCTTTTAGAAAGTCGAATGTTTTTGAGATGTGGAGGGACTTCGGCTGTAAAAAGCGAATAAGAGGAAGATTAACAAGGGCCGTCTTTTGCAGCGATAATAATGATTAATTAAGCCAGCTGTTGATTTGAGGCAAAGCCAAGAACTCTTTAATCAATTTAACCCTTCATTCCCGAGAAAACCCTCTCAGAAAATTGCTTTATCGGCTATTAAGGTACTTCGAAACTCAGTAATAATAGAAACATTATCATATATTTTTAGAGAAAATGGATTCCCATGGGGTAATATTCCCAAATGGTTAATGTACCTATGGAAGTCTTCAATATTCTGGTACAACTGCAATACGTTCTAAAGTGTCTCTTTCCTTTCTTGTTTCACATAGAACTCATGAAATTGCAAGAGTTGATGAAGTTACGAAATCAGAACAACGTAAAAATATCTCTGCAGCAATATACACTGGATTTTCAGTATAATAAGATACTTAAAGACATCAGAAAGAAAGGAGAAACAAATATAGTGCTAGAAGTGCCAACATCGAGGATTAAGGATGTCCTTTCAGAAGTAATTTCTGCTGAGATTTGGTTTATAAATCTTCTTCATATCTCTATGAATACCACATTTCAACTAATTTATATAATCTGTAATTCCATCTCTATCCTTCAGGCTCAGAAAGCTGGAATGCTCACGGAATATCACAATTACCTTGTCACATCATTGGTAAGTATCATTGTTAAATAATCTTTTCTGTATTGCCGTTTACATGCGTAAACAAATATTTTTACACAACTATTTTACGGGTAAACAATTGTTTTTACAATTAAACAACTATTTTTACACATAAACAACTATTTTTGAGCTTAGGCAATTATTTGTAAGCTTAATTAACTATTTTTACACATGTAATTGAAATAATATTTTCTTCATATTCTTAGTATTATTTAATTGAATCGTATATAAAAGTATACATATCTATATAAATACATGTGCTCTGATGGCATGCTCATGCAATTTGTAAAATCTTGCACACCTGTCAATGAAATGAGCATTTAAATTATGTCAAGCAATGTTCATCTGACAGAATTATTGAAGTTATCACTAATTTCTCATTGTTTTGTTTATATTAGACTAGTAATGTAGATGAATTTCTCTGCATCTAGAGAATTTTATAAATACACCCCAAGTGACTTCAATTTTAAAAATTATAAAGTATTATTTAATTTTTTAGTACCTAAATACATAGCTTAAAAACAAATCATGTAGAGGGATATTGATGAAATGAACTTTTTTTCAGGAATGAAAAATAAGAATTTTCCATTTTATTTCATTTACAAAATACTTTCATATAACTTAATTGAGAAAAGCTTTATTTACTAACACAGTTTCAGTAAACAACTTTTTTAATAACATAAATTTAACAAAGTAACTTAGTTTAATAACATAATCAATAAATAACATTGTTTAATACCATAATTTACATTAATAACATTGTTTAATAGAATAGTTTATGAAAAAAATTATCTATCAGATCAAAAACAGCTAAACAGCCCTACCGCAATCTACTGGATTGGTTATATATACAGATAAAATAGCAGAGATAGTTCATAGTACCCACCCGGCATCTTACAAGTATTTAAGAAATTGATACCGTACGGCACAAAAATATAAAACATGATTACGGAAATATTCAGTGAACGAAAAAATGCGAAACGAATGATGAGCAAAATCTGTAAAATTCAAAAACAGAAAATATACTAAGTTAACCAATTGTTCAGACTAATAATAATTTTGTATATTGCTAGAACGTTTATCAGCTTAGCAGACTTTAGAAAAGTTAAAACGAAACTTTTTCGCATTTTGAGTCAACCCATCGTTAAACAAAGATTCATATCTTAATCTGCAAAAGCATTTTTATTGGCCGGATCTGGCCTCCTTACCATGGGTCAAGTTCTTTCAAAAAGGGAGGCTATCCACCTGCACGAGATTTTAAAAATAATAAATTGAATATGTAAAGATTTTTCAAGCTATGACTGATGCCATGTTCAATATCATATGAATTAGATGAATTATCATTTAACTCTGTCATGTTAAATTTTTTAAAATTTATAATTATGAAAATAAATATTAAGAAAATGTTTATTTTAAACGTCGTCAAGATTCCTCAGATTTCCCTACTTATAAAATTTTTTTTGTTGCCTTTTAGGATTTCCACACGCTAGATTTGTCCGCATTTCAACATAGTAGGTCCAATATTTCAGCGTTTCGAATAGTGTCTCCTGATAGCCAATATTATGGGCGTGAAGCACGGACTTGGATATTCGGCCGTAAAGAGAATACACTGAAGAAGGAAGTGCCGTTGACGGTAATAATACCCAAGACTATGTAAATGCCAAACAATCTTTAAAATCATCTACTTTTTATAAAGTTCTTTTTAAGTTCCACTTCAAAAATCTTAGTTAATGGTAAATCTTAGTTAATGGTGCTGCCTTGGTAATCCAGTTTAAAAATGTTAAAATCGTAGTTAATGGTGCTGCCTTGGCGTGATTTCAATTTTTTGTCCCCCAAACCAATGCCAATTGCTGATAAGACGCCAACTTGGCGAAGTTTGATGACCACGCCACTAGAATCGACAGCGTTCCCATGGGCCTTAAAAAGACTGATTTTTCCTTTTTGTGTTTAATCACCCTTAAAAAGCTTTGATATTTGCAGAAAGTTCCAAAATGTTATTAAAAACCTTAATTTTTACAACACTGCATATTTTATTTCGTCTGCATTCAAAAACAACTATCAATGGTACTTGTCCAAGGTCAAGTGCATCAAAAATCATGGGACACAGGGCTCCCACGGACCTTAAAAGCCCTGATTTTTCATTTGAGTTTTTAAAGGCCCTTAAGAACTTTAATTTTTGCTGAAGTCTTTAAAATATTTTTAAAGCCTTAATTTTTTTCAGAACACTACATATTTCATTTCACTTGCATCAAAAGCCAAGATCAATGACACTTATCTAAGGTCAAGTGTCATGAAAGATCGATGGCATAGTACTTATAGCTAGCTAAAAATCTGTGTTTTTAAAACTGGGTCTGTGGGGCCTAAATCTAGTTTGTTAAAGTGTGCCCTGAAAATATTCCCCCAAAAATTCTGATGGCTCACCATGCGCCATGATCCCCTGTGGGCACCCCTGCGTGCACCCAATGGTTAATGTGATGTGTGCTAAATGTAGCCTTTAAAATGAAAAAGGTCCAGATTTTTCTTTTTCCACCACTACAAAAATTAACTTGCAATACAATAGCATATATAGCAGTGTAACCCAATTCCACCTTGAAGTACTTTTGGCATGCAAAGCTGCACTGTCTTTCACGTCTCTTGCTATACAGCTGTAGCACTCATGTAAGTTTCTTCGCGTGTGCACACACGAGTTAATCTACTGTGATCTGTGTTAAATGTAGCCTTTATAATGAAAATTAACCCTGAAAAGGCCGATATTTCTTTTGCTTGAAGAGTAGGAACCCTGATATATGTAGGTTAGCTAAGAATTGATATTTTTAAAACTGAGTCTGAGACCCAGCTGTAGCACTGAAAGTTCCTTCACCTGTACCTGCCTCTAAAATTATAAAATAGCACTTAACCCTCCAAGTGGTTTCGACGAGACATCTCGTCCATCAAGATCTGACCAATTTTGCTAATGACGCGATATCTAGTCATCAAGATACTTACAATTCTTTTTATGATGACGAGATCAAGATAAGGTCAGTTTTTCTAATGACGAGATATCTAGTCCATCAAGATCTGGTGAATTTTACTAATGACGAGATACCTCGTCGGGACAACCACCAGGAGGATTAAAAGGGCCTTAATTTTTCTTTTGCTTGAAGAGTTGGAACCCTGATCAAATGTACGATATTAGACAAAATGTTTTAGTTTGATTACTTTTATTCTTCATTATGAATCTAATGCCATTGTTTCATTGCATAACTGAAGACGGAGACTGCTTTGTTGGTTGATGCTGTGAATTTATACGCTCGGGCCTTACACACCGTTTCTACAATGCAGCCTATCAGTGCTCGTAGTGTGTCGTGCGATAGTCCAGCACTTTGGCCGTACGGTTCTGACCTCATAGAAGCTATTAAAAAGGTAAGCTGTCATCAATACTTGTACTTAACAATATATATTTATGTACAGTGCCCTGCTGTTAATAAAATAACTGGTCAATATAATTAGCCGTTAATGGAATCAAAGTCACGTGAACTAATTCAAATTATTGCAATATCATTAAAAATATGTTAGTTAAAAAATAACACCGTCACTTATAAAAATTTAAAAATTTCAGTCTGAAAACGTCTAGTAGTGCAGCAGCTGAGCAAAAAGGATCTCAGTCATATTGTTCATTTTTTAATTTCTTAATGACTATTAAGCTAAAATTAGTTTTTGTCACGTGCGTCGGCGCCGGAAGGGGGACGCGTCCCCCTCAATATCTTTTTGAAAAACAATTTGAATTTTTTTAGTCCTAGTTTTAGGTGATTTAAGTTCCTTTAAAATACGGTCGGAGGAATTCAGAATGCCTCAAAAAGTGTTTTTAGCCTTTAATTTTTTCAACATTTTCCAGAGGGATCCCCCTTAGACCCCTGGTAATCTATACCCTATCCATTGAGTCATCCCCAATAATTTGGGCCTGGTGACGCCCATGGTTTTTGTTATGAAGAGAGAAGTCCCCAGGAGCCTGCAGAGCCGCCATAGGCTACTAAAAGGTGACGTTTTGCTACTATTTGTCAACCCCTTAGCGACTAGGGGTATCTTTTTAAGCAAATTCCTTCAAAGCTCCTATTTTCAAAATTTTGGCGATTTTTCGAAAATTTTGCCGACTTTATTTGAAAATTCACTGAAGATCAGTGAAAATTTAGTTCCTTTTCTTAACTATTATAAGACGGGAAAATATCTTTCGGATTTAGGAATAAAGTATTCCAAGGAACGCCAATTTCGAAGTTTTGGCGTCAAGCCGTGGCAACCATGGAAGATAAACATCGGAGTCTGGTTACTTAGATTGTCATGAAAACCTTATTAAGAATATATTTAGTTTTTGAATTTTAAAATTTTGATTTCTTGGCGAGATATTCAACTATGTTTCACACTTAATTAGTACTGTGTTTTAGTTTATTCATTTTGTATCTGAGCAACGAAAATTGCTACTAAAGTAGGGTTTAAAAAGCTTCTTTTTCTGCTATTATATTTAAAAAATTTATGCTACTAATTCTCTTTCACAATTGCTTTGTCTGTGGAAGCGCTGGCTTATCCACAATGATTCCTCAATGTATTTCCCATGGACAAAGGAGAGAAACGTCATCGCGTTTTTCACCATATAATTACTTTCACAATTAGCTTTTATTATTATTACTTATTTCTTACCTAAACAGCTTTAACCACTTTGATTTCGTTGTTTATCAATCTATTTTACCTACGATCTCATGGAATGTAGAACTCGATTTCATGTCACGATATCGAATCGCCGGTTTTTAGAATCAGCCGCTGTGTAAAACCAATTTGTTAGAACATAACTTATTTTATTAAACGATAAGAACTGTGTCACTATTAAACATTTTCCGAAATTGCCCATATGTATGACTCCACCTTAGTATATATTCCATGCGGCAGAACATGAACACCGCATAGTTTACGATAACGAAATTTTATTCACTTAAGCTCACTAGAAGCTTTCATGGTACATGAAATTGTTTTGTTCAGGACTGCATTTCCATTAGATTATATTTAAACTAGCTAGAAGCTTTCATGATTTTGTTTTGTTAATGATTGCATTTTCACTAGGTTATATTTAAGCCAACTAGAAGCTTTCATGATGTATGTAATTGTTTTGTTCATGACTGCATGTTCACTAGGTCGTATTTAAGCTCACTAGAAGTTTTCATGATACATCAAATCGTTTTGTTCATTACTACATGGTCACTAGGTTGTATTTAAACTCACTAGAAACCCCCTTTCATGAAAGATGAAATTATTTAGTTCAGGACTACATTGTTACTAGGTTGTATTAAAGCTCAATAGGAAGCTGTCATTATGCACGTAATTGTCTTGTTCATGACTGCATGGGCACTAGGTTGTATTTAAGCTCACTAGAAGGTTTCTAGCTTCTAGTGAGTAATATTTAAACTCACAAAAAGCTTTCGTGATACATGAAATTGTTTTGTTCATGGCTACACGGTCACTAGAAGCTTTCATGATATATGATTTTGATTTGTTCATGACTGTATTTTCACTAGGTTAGATTTAAACATACTAGAAGCTTTCATGATGCATGTAATTGTTTTGTTCATAACTGCATGTTCACTAGGTCGTATATAAGCACACTAGAGTTTTCATGACGCATGAAATTGTCTTGTTCATGACTACATGGTCACGATGTTATATTTAAACTTACAAGAAGCTTTCGCGATACATGAAGTTGTTTTGCTCAGGACTACACGGTCACTAGGTTGTATTTAAACTCACTCACGAGAAGCTTTCTTGATATATGATTTTGTTTTGTTCGTAACTGTATTTTCACTAAGTTATATTTAAACTTAGAGCCTTTCGTGATGCACATGAAAGTGTTTTGTTGATGACTGCATGATCATGAGATTATATTTTAGACCATTTGAGACCATGGTAAAAATTACTTTATTTACTTTGGACCTCATTGCCTTGAAACTATTTTTATATTGACTCTGCTGTCACTATTTTATTTTCGAAATTTAAACACCAGGGTTGTATCAATTTACAATTTTTTACACCTTGTTTTGTTTTAAAGGAAATTTTGTAAAGAGTTAGAGTAAGAGGTGCATGCTCTCAATCATGAAATATATTATTAAAAACTGTGATTCTAGAATGGACAATCTCCACATTCTAGAGTCTTTATTCGATTGAGCACTTTCATACTTATAAAATCGTGAGATGTTAGCTAGCTTATTTGCTTTATTTAAAAAAATACATAAGTTCGGCACATTTTAATATAATAGTTGTATCGTAATAAAAATCAGTCTTGTAACAGTACCATGCGAAACGTTCGTTAGGGGTACGGTTGAATTGAATAAAGGTTATGTTATTTTCCAAGAGGGGAAAGATTCTAGATTTATTGTGTGTATGCATTTCACACATACCATCAATCGTAACTTATCGCTTGCAATCAATTTTAGCTTGTAAAACACTGGAATTTCGAGTTTTAAAAATATATGTAACTATGCTTACATTGAGCTAAAAAGTTCTTATCAAAGGATAAATAAATTTGGTCAGTGTTTACTATTAAAGATTCCAGATTTTCAACTTACAAAGAGCTATCTTGAAGAAAACCGAACAAACAATTTCTGGGGAGTATATTGAAGGCTTTCAAGAAAAATATTACAAACTATTTTGTAGATAATGCAAGATTTTCTATCATACTTCATTATCAAAGTTTTTTCAAAAGAGCATGAAAGGGGCAAAGGCTTGAGTCCAGTAGTCCTTCCCCCTGCAGGGTCCTTATTTGTAATATTAATTCATAGTTGGCAAAAATTGTTATTTTTTAAGTTTATGGGATAAATTAGTTTAATTTTAGTATCCATTCATATATATATGACAAGTGATTTTGCAGGTCCGCATGAAAGGTCTAACGGGTGATGTTCAAGTTGACAGCCTTGGACGTCGAAGCCACTTCACGTTAGATCTTCTGGAGCTGAAGACGAAGGGAATCGTCAAGGTACTGAGGTTGGCAGTCGACTTCATTTTGTACGTTTGTAATTTTCTAGTAAATGTTTTTGTTGCGTATAGACTTGGAAGCAATCTGATGAGGTATTTTCCAAATGTCAATCTTGGTCATAGTTATAATCTTAAACGATTGACTACCCATCAAGTTACATGCAAAACATGTGTGTAACTATTCTCGCATAACGAGTTGCTTGTATAGTTTATTAAATTCATTTTTTACTGTAAGCTTTATGAATTTGTATAGCATTTCTTGTATTTGAAGATTCATATTTTTTGAAGTTGTATATATACTGTATATTATAAATAAGGTATCAAGTTACTTTATATATTAAAGTACATTGTGCTTTTTTGTCCAAGATAGTATGTTTAAATTTTGTAATGATCTTGTTTTAATTTTAGTAAAATGCAGAAAGAAACCTACATTATGTGGATTTGAATTCTGAGATAATTGTAATCTATATTAAGGTGTACATGTACACTAGAAGATTTTTTAAATTTTGACTTTTAAAAAATACAGTTTTTACAATAGGTCATTGGTTTATGCTTAAAAATAATTTCAGTGTGATAAAACCAGATTAAACTAAGCATTAATTATCTAATTTAGATATAATTAGGTAATTAGCATGTTTTTAACAGTGATATTTCAAATTCTAATGTGTTCAGAATGATAATTCCTGTTAGAAATTATTTATAATATTATTCTTCATGTTTTGACTCTCAATCAAGTTTCTTGAGGGGATAGGTTTTTACATTTTTTTCACCAAGGAAGCAAAAATCAAGATTTTTTAAGGAATTTTAACATTTAAAAATGAAGTTAAAATTCATTTCTTAACTAATAACTCTGACTGAAGGTCCAAACATCCACTGCATTATATAGATTGCAATGATACAAAAATAATTATTATAGATTAATTTATTGTTGAGTTATCACCGTTTGTACAAAGCATCATATTGTAAATACACAGTTCTTCAGAAATTGAGTTTAAAGTTGTGAAAATATGTTTGTACACGTTGACGGTACCTGATCAAAAACCCTTGGAACTAGGAAAACATTCCGAATATTTATAAGATCTTGGTGTCGTTTGAAAGTTAAGAAGTTCACAAATATTTTGAAGCAATAAAAAAATTTATATTCTGGTCGATTTTTAAGATTTCTAGTGTATATATACACACATTAAAAGAAGTAGTTGAATAAATGAAGTCTCAACTTTATTTTAAAATCGTGTGAATGCATGTATTATACTTTTTATCAATAATGCTATAAATAAACAGAAACAAAGTTATCAAACTTCTTATTAAGGATTTTGTTTAATGTTTTTACTGAACATTTCGTACGATGTTTGAATTGATAACATTAAAAACAAATATTTATATAAATGTATCTGAAAAGACTTGTAATTTACTTTAAATTCACTCAATGTTTTGAAATATAACTTATACAGAGGCTGTTCAGACATTTTTTGAACGATTTTGATGAGCTGTAAAAAAATTGTATGCCTACGAAAGAATTTTATTTTTACAGCAGTTAAATAGTTAAAGTATAACTTATCGTCTGCTAAGAGTTTTGTTTACTTTCAAAATGGCGCTTTTAAATAAACAATGGATGGAAGGCTGTTTCCTCTTTTTCCGAAGAGAATTGTACTTATTCAATTATTCAAAAACGCTGTAAAAGTCATGGTTTTTCGATATCTAAAAGTACGATAAGTAATATTATTAATGAGAAAGGAAAAAACATAAAAGTGGAAAAATACTTCCAAAAAAGTATCTAAAAAGAAAAATGTATGAGAATATTTGTAAATTAAGATCTTTAATTTTAAAAGAGAATCCACCAAGTCAAAGGACTATAGCAAAGTGAACGTGAGAACTTTCTCTAAGAGATTTATGGTTGTTGCCGGTTTTGCATATAATGGAAAATTAAAAGTAAAGGGTAAAAAATGTAAAAATCAACTCCCACATATTATCAAGACCATATTTTATCCCCAATATTCAAAAACAGAAATACCATATCTTTACCCACAGTGCCAACAATCAGTAGAACTGCATCAGGGTAAAGCAAGTAGCCACACATCTAAATGGACTATTCAATTTTTGGAAAAAATGGAACAAGAAACTGGTATCAAGTCAATACCCTTTACTGATATTCCTGTTAAATCTTCAGATGTTTCACCCATGAACTTTTGTGCTTTTGTACTTTTAAAAAGGGCATTATCGAAACGTCAACCGAAAACCATTCAAGGACTGGAAAACTGCGCAGCAAGAATGGGACAAAATACCACTGTCGATGCTACAAAAGTTATTAACATGGAAATTAATGTGTAGAAAGATAGTTAACAATAAGGGCTATCAAATGGAACATTTAAAACACAAAAATTTCATGTAAAAAATTGAGCTTCAGTCCATTAAAATCGTTCAAAAAATGTCCAATCAGCCTCTGTATATGTCAGTACTTATATATTTTAACTAAGAAAACGCTGATGAAATGATGTTTTTAACAATTATTTATAAAATTAATAAAGAAAATCTTGAATTTTCTCTTATTTTAAATGTTTAAGTAACGGTATTGCAATCATGTGAATGTAACATAATTGAATAAATAATTCAGAATCATATAAATTGGGAACATATTAATAAGGCAGAAACGTAAATTATCTAAAAACTAAAAATTATGAAGCTATTATGACGAAAATAAAATTATGATGAATAAAAACACTTCCTTACAACTTTAGCGAATCGTGCAAAAACTATCAATATACACCCAACTTGTCTAATAGAAGGATACTAGGATTGTAGTGTAATAATATTTAAGAGATGACATTTATTTTTTAAAAAGTATTATAGCGACATCTCATGGAGTCGATGAATGTTTCAAGTTCTTTCTTCGTTATTACATGATTCATGAAGGGTTCATAAGGGTGTTCAAACAATATCACAAATTATGTAAAGGATTTATATCAGTTATGCTCCTCTGGTCAGATCAACAATTGGATGCTTGTATTTTTATAGTGATAAAGGGTTGTTGCTGAAAAATTGTTGAGAAAAAGTTCTTTATGGAAAATAAAACCCAGTTTTGTTTTGAGGAGAGTAACAATGCATTTGTTGCGCTCATCATGGCGCACTGTCAGAAAAGAAATTCCTGATGGAAAGTAGAACTCAATTTTGTTTCCAGGAGCGTAAATGTATTATGTTGCATTCTGCTGCTAGTAAATTACAGAAAGTATTTTTCTGATCTGTTGGTATGGTGTATTGTTCGAAAAGAAATTCCTGATGGAAGGTAGCACCCAGTTTTGTTTCCAGAAGGATGTCAATGTATTTTGTCGCATTCGACTGGTCGTTAATTACATTAAGTATTTTTGTGATCTGTTGGTATGGTGCATTGTTTGGAAAGAAATTCTTCATGGAAAGTTGTGTCCAGTTTTGTCTCCAGGGGTGTCAATGTATTTTGCTACATTCAGCATCAATTACATGAAGTACTGAATTGTCTGTTCATTTGGTATGCATGTCCAAATCACTGCATTTATTGGATTTTTTATATTTGCTTCTACTTTATAAGTCTCATGTTTTAGCCCATCACTGCCATCCACATGGAGATGTGTCTGTCTCATTCCAAATAACTTGCTCTTACTGATTTTCTGTCCACTTAATGTGTTGTCTCCTGTAGTTCATACAATGATGTAGATTCAGGTATGACTTTTCTCTAGGAATATCTGAGTCTTCTCATTGTTCTTGAATTGGCAGAAACACCACTTACACCCAGATCACCCTGAAGGATTCAGAAATTCTTCGGTCCTTGAAACAACCTAATTCTATCAACAGAAGGTTTCGAGAATTTTGTTATCAGCAACCATTTTGTGCTTTGTGTTTAGTGACCTATTCTTTATTCCCTAACAAAAGTTACATGTAGAGCTAATCACTGTATTACTTACTTGAACTTCCGGCATAGGTGAGACTGAATTCAGATAATGAAATAATCTTGTTCCCTGTCAGAGGTGTCTAGCTAACTCCTTCCTTTTGTTCCATCACTCTGTTTATTGTCTGCATTTTAAATTTTAGTAAACAATGAAAATATTCACATAATCCCCAAGTTCTTCAAGTACACTCTTTAAACATCTTTTTTAAAACCTAATAACAATATTGACTCTTTCCACAACTTGAAACATGGCGTATTTTAGCTTGTATTATGGATATATTGGAATTCTGAATTCAGAAACACTGAATTCAGATAATGAAATAATATTGCTTCCTTCCAGAGGTGTCTAGTCAACTCTTATCTTTGATTTCATCACTCTGTTTATTGCCTACATTTTAAATTCGAGTAAACAATGAAAGTATTCACCACAATCTCCAAGTGCTTCAATTACTCACTTTTACTATCTTTTTTAAGACCCAATAACAAAATTGACTCTTTCCACAACTTGAAACATGACTTATTTTATAGCTTGTGTTATAAATATATTTGAGAGTTCTGTCATACAATATATACTTAAGTTACAATATGTTTACCAAGTATTTTAAATCTGCCTATGAACTTTAAAAAAATTACTTAATCCTAGTTTTATTCCCAACATTGAAAGCATTTCCTTTTCTTTTAGGTTGGTGAATGGAATCCTAAACAAAATCTAATATTTTCAAGGAATTATTCAAGGGATTTTTCTGAGGCAAAAGATAACTTACAAAACATAACGTTACGAGTTACATCTATAGAGGTAATAAAATTTGATCCTCCCAAGTAATAAATATTGTTCATATTAGTTTATTTTAAGTTTGTGTTCTAGATTGTGTGTTTAAATCTTTAGTTATATTGATTTGAGAAGTTTATTGAAAATATGTAACTCTTAGGAGCCAAGTTTTGCTGAATTATGTACGTCTATATACTCAGATGAAATTGGCCAAGGTAACATACATTAATAGAAGTTTTTGAAAAATTAATAATGTTAACATATCAGCAGCAGGTGAAACGTAGAACGAGAAAAAAAATTAAAATCTAATATAAATTGAGTCGACTTAATTTTAAAGGAAACTAATTTAAATCTATAACAATCTTGATGGTGGTAATAAAAAATTAATTCATTGGTCTTTGAAAAAATATATTCCACAAAATTGTTTGACTTCTTATTTATTGCTAGATTGTAAACATCTAATTTGTATGTTGTTAATGTGTGTGTATTCATATCAATATTTTATAAATTAATTGCAAGAATTAGGAACGTTTTTGGAATCCAAAACCGTTTTTGATTTTATTAAAAATTGTTTCATACAGACGTGTAGTAAGAGAGAAGTGTAAGGATCTAGATTTATAAAAATGTCACTTTTCATATCAACGAACACGATTAGCTGTGGTTGAAACCATACATTTCATACTTCACATTTATTGTTTTGACTTCGTATTTGTAATATCAAATACATAATACAAGATATATTTTTATTTGGTATGTGATCAAGCATATATTCCAATTTAAATGCAGACTTCTAAATACTCATATCCATCTCAGAAGATCAGAAAGTAGCACATTAAAATTGAAAAATATTAAAAAATTATCCAATTTAGTCAAAAATGCAGTGCTCCACTGTTCCTTTCTAACATCAAATACTCCTTTTCTCACAATAATCTCATCTTTGTAAAAAGCACATATAATTGCTGATGACAAATGACAAGTTTAGTTACTTAAATGATATAATATCAAGCTTGTTTTGTAAACTTACATAATTAATATTTAGTAATATAACATAAATAACGAATATTAGTATCTAATAATAAAGTAAAAATGAATTTGATTTGATGAATTAGTTTTGTTTCCAGATAAGATGGTTATTTTGGCTTTTCACATATTGCTGATCGGCAATTCATGCAAAAACTAACGCGTGTCATCGGCTATTTTTCCATAATTGAATATTGAAATGCAAAAATCTTTATTTTAAACGTCAATACCTTTATTTGCACATCATGTTAGATGAAACTGGTGTTTCATTTCTGACTATTTTTTCCAATAATTATGCATAAATTCAAACAAACTACAATGACTGTTTGTACATCATGTTAAATTAAAACTCAGTTTTCCATAACAGGCTATTTTTCCATAATTGAATATCAAATGCAAAATCTAAGCGAACTTCAATGACGCTATTTTATTTGTACATCACGTATTTTGATGAAACTTGGTACATGCCCTATATATGTATGTTAATACCTTTTCAGAATAATAGGCTGCCTTATGGCCAACCATGTTGAGTGGAATACACCAAATCCTGCAAATTACCTAGTTTCGCTGCGCTTTCCTTTTAGACTGACGTGTACACGTGCTGTACTCAGGCACCCCCAAATGCACCCATACACAAAGTCAAAAATCCACTTGTTCACAAATATTAACTTCAACTAACAAAACCAAAGTAAAGTCTGATACAGATTTTTCTTTCGTTTTTCGAATAGTTGTTTTACTAACTCTATCCTGGTGGTTGATTCGACCAGAGTATCTGTCCATTAGCAAAACTGAGCAGATCTTGATGGATAAGATATCTCGTCATTTGAAGAAAACTAATCAGATCTTGATCTCGTCATCATAAAAAAATCGGCAATATCTTGATGGACGAGATATCTCGTCATTAGCAAAATTGGTCAGATTTTGATGGACGAGATATCACGTCGAAACCACTTGGAAGGTTAAAACTTTAAATTTATTATGGTTGCTTTTGTCATATTCATTGGGAGCATGCATTCAACTAAAACATCCTACAGGAAAAACATATACACTGCTGATGGTATATATGCATTAGGCCTTGTTGAGTCAGCAATGTGTTATGTCTAATGTAGGACTAATTGACGAACGTGATGAAAAATGCTGGTTTGAGCTTCGATAACCAATCGCCCCAAGTCGATTCCTAAGCCCATGTGATCCACACCTATGAGAACTTACGACGACTCACCACATGATCCATCTATTTCATTTGAAGGTCGATGAGTTAACTACTTAGTCTTAGTCTAGGTTAACAACATTTGTCTTTGAAAATGCGACTTCCCCAGGAAGCAGTCAGCAATGTGTTAAAATTTATATTTGATTTTTAATACCTTGAACTCATCGAGAAATACTCTTGCTTTTTATATTATTTGTAAAAATGCTTTTTTTTAATGTAGAGCAAACCATACACGATGAGGAAAAAAGGCGACTATTTAATGGGAAACCAAAAGTATGAAGGATTCTGCGTCGATTTGATTCACGAAATATGTGAACGCCTCAGATGCAAATTCGAATATCGTTTGGTTGGGGACAAGAACTATGGAAAGAAGCATGAAAATGGCACATGGGATGGAATGATTGGTGAAGTAATAAACAGGGCAAGTATGACACAATATAATAAAAGTTTTTAACTGTTTCTAGTTTTTGCTATAAAGGGAACCGTGCCGCTTTATACAGTTTAAATCCCTATATGTACAAGAAACGTATGTTCTTTGATTAAAATTCCTAATACTTAACCTCTTCAGTCCCGAGAAAACCGTCTCCTCAAAAAATTATTCTATCTTCTATTTAAGGCACTTTGAGATTCAAAAATGTATTATATTGTTTTTAAAAATTGGGTCTCCATGGGGCAATGCCCCATTTGTAGGTACATTACCCATTTGGAAACATCCCTATGGCTATTTGGAGCTACATTACCAATGAGGACATTACACTCAATGGGTGTATATCCTGAATTGTATCCTTATTACCTTCAAGACTCAGAACATTAGGATGTATCTGAATGGTAGCAGATGGAATTAATGCTTAAATTTCTTAATGTTTAAAAGAAACTATTTTTAATTTACCCTAATAAGTGGAAAAAACTTATAGTTATATGAGATTGAATATTCACAGAAAAACAATCGACAATGTAACAAAATTTAATGAAAAATTTCTCTACTTTCAAGGTGGTTTTTTAAACCTAAATATGTATGGAAAAATCAAAATAATAACATTTATAAGAATATAGAAAATTAGCATATATGTATAGGTAAAAATCGAACAATTAAGAAAAAATATTCTTGATTATTTTAAACGGAAAATTTTGTTATTTTTAATAAAATTATTTTACATTAAAGAAAAAATTTTAAATCAGTAGATATGTCTAATCATTCTCAATATATCAATTAAACACTCAACGATATTCATAGAATTCCAGTGTTTAAATTTTATGCTGTTATCTGTGATTGAAGGTGCATAGTGTGAACGTGTATTAACAAATATTAGGATTTATGTAATTTATAACATTATTGTTTAAACATTTTGTCTAATCTCTTCAGTCCCGAGAAAAACCTTCACAAAATGATTAAAAAAAATTATTTTCTTAAAAATAGTTTTCTATAGAGTAATGTTCCCAAATGAGTTCGTTATATAGTCGATTTAGAGCAATTAGCTAGAGCAAATTTTTACTTAACAGCTGTTTAAAGACTAAATAGTTTTTTTAAGTCAAAAATAACTATAAGTATTTTGATAGTGTTAGATATCTTTTATACAGATCAGAATATGACTATTTCTCATCATGAAAATAAGCATTTAGTCTCCAAAAAAATGTCAGTTAATGAATTTCTTCTCTTGGCCGATGATGTTACCCATTTGGGGGACATTACCCCCTTGAGTCAGAACTTGAGGATGTAACTGAATGGGACAGCAGAATTAATGAATGCTCTATACGTTTTGAGGGTAAAAAAGTTATTCTTTTAATGTGCCAAATATTACTCCAGGTATCAAGACATTAATTTCACTAAATAAAAATACGATTACGTGATTGTTTGTTTAAAATTACATTAGAAACAAGAAATTTTTTAATTCTTAAATTTGAATAATCTAGGAAGTGGATCTTGCGATAGCAGACTTGACCATCACGCTTGAGAGGGAAGAAGTTGTTGACTTCACAATGCCTTTCATGAACCTAGGAATTAGTATTCTCTTCAAGAAACCTATCAAAAGCAGTCCAAAATTGTTTTCGTTCCTGGCACCTTTCTCCTTTGAAGTCTGGGTATACATGGCAACAGCGTACTTGGGTGTGAGTCTATTGCTGTTTGTTCTAGCCCGTTTTTCACCTTATGAGTGGGTGAGTCCTCACCCTTGCAATCCAAAGACTGAATATCTGGAAAACACTTTTTCTCTCCTGAACAGCTTTTGGTTCACCATTGGATCTTTGATGCAACAGGGATCCGACATAGCTCCAAGGTAAACCTCTCTTTGCTAGCAAACTCAATTAGAATAGTAGGCTGTTGTTACGATAGCAGCTAAAATAGTGTTGCAAATTAACAGTTAGCAACTGTTGTCGAAAATATTAAGAGTTATCGGTATATCTTTAAAAAATAACTTTTAAATTAACTAAACGTATAATTTATTTAACAAATTTTTGAATTAATTTTTAACTTGGTAAGAATTAAAGTTGAAATTACTAATGTTGGCAAATACAAACTGTTTAAATTAACCATTAACGTCAATTCAAAACAGTTACATTTATTCGTTAATTGTTAGTTTTGATTATTAATTGTTAACAAAGTTGTTAATATTATTAATTACTGTTATTGCAAATTAGCAGTAACCATTAAGACTGCTAACGTAAAATAATAGTCGTCAAAACAGTCCATCAATCAGACAATTTTGAAGCTGACTTGAAACCCAAACTGACGTAGAAACTTGGAATTAAGTTTGCCTTTAGTTTTGATCCATATAAATATTCATTAAAGTTTTATTTCAATTTTTAATACTTCTTAAGTGTTGCCATTATAACTACATGTATTTACCATTCATAAACTAAAAAAAAACAACTTTAGTTTCAATACATAAATGTGTGTATTTCATTCATATTCGAGCATAATGATTCATGGGGATCGTATAACGTCTACTATGGTAACTGTAGAGAGGGAAGTGAAGACCAGCGATCCATTTGTTGACGGTTGAAGTGGAATCCAAATACAAAATGGAAGTAAAGTAGGAAAGGGAAAGGAAGCTGTTTGGACAGCGGATAATATACTATGGTAACCGGAGAGAAAGTTAAGACTAGTGAACCATTCGTTGGCAGTTAAAGCGGAATCCAAATACGAAATGAAAATAAAGTGCGAAAAGTGAGCTTAGCATTTGGACATCGGATACTGTGGTAAACGGAGAGTGTGACCTACAGGCTCCTATTTTAAAGTAATGGACTTCTAGACTGATATTTGTTGTTACTTTTCCGCAGGGCCACATCGACCCGAACAGTTGCTGCCCTGTGGTGGTTCTTCACTCTGATCATGATTTCGTCCTACACGGCCAATTTAGCTGCATTCCTGACGGCGGAGCGTATGAAGAGTCCTATAGAAAGCGCGGATGACTTGGCACGCCAATCCGACATTCAGTATGGCTGTGTGGAGTCTGGCTCAACGCGCGCTTTTTTCGAGGTATGTGAATATCACTAAAGCTGAATTTAAATAGGAAGTACAAAGCGACACGCAGAGCGTTTTCAGTGCTCACGCCAGCACCTCTGATTGGTCTGCACACGTCGCTTTGTGCCTTGAGCTTCCTATATGAGTTCAGCTTAAATCCGTAGACTTATCCAAAAATTCATACAAATCGAACAAATGGGAACATGAAAGTGCAATTTGTACGAAAATGATTTACAAGGTTTTTCTTTTTGGTGTAAAAAGGTGTACAAGGTGTAAAACGTTGAATCAAAATTTCTCCGATAGAGGGCATTATATCATTTGATCTATGTACAAATAAAACGAAGATAAAAGTAATCTTATCCAAACAAGAAGTTCAATGGGAAAGACAAAGAACTAAGAAACATAAATAAAAGTAAGCAAAATGTTTATTGTAAGCAATCAAATAACTCATAAAATACAAAAAAAATCATTTTTAATTCAATAAAAATTGATTTACAATAAAGCTACTTTTGTAACAGCATTGTATTTTGGCACAAAATTTTTTAATCAGTACGTGTGCCCTAAACCGTCTTCAGTAAATAAATTTAGAGCTAAACAGTATTCGCAATTTTTTAGATATACTATGAAATGTAGGTTTAGAGATAAGTTGTTGACTTCATTTTCCTTCCTCTACAATTAAAACTATTGTAGCTTTTCTAAAACTCTGCATTAATTATTGAAATGTTTAGTACAAGCCCTAGATAACATCAGAGAAATCTTTAGCACCAAGTTATATTAATTCAGGTATTTAACTTCCTGTGTTATCACTAAGGCTAGGATTTTGAATTTTTGGCTAGACTAAACGTTATTCGACTGATTAGAAATGTGTCTCATAAGAGATTATACTGATTTATGGGCCTTTGCTTGGGTCTTTTCGTATATTTTCGGGATTTTAATGCAAAATGGAATTTTTTCTGGTTTTTCAGTCATTTAAGGGCATTCTTTGTTATCTTAGTCATTATTTGATATTTTCGAGGAAAAAAGCATATTTTGATGAATTTCCCTAAAACCCCATTCTAACCTCTACCCGGGAAAACTTCCCTTTGTGAAATTTCAGAAAACTGAGTGAAGTTACGTAATTTATTTTAAGGTCTCTTGCGATTTCAATAATTGAGAAAAGGAGATTTCCAATCTTAAAACTGTTGACGACCACAGAAAATCATTCCGTTTTGAAAATCTGCATGTGTTTTTTGTTCCAGGAACTGTTAGAAAAAGTAAGCTGCGTTTTAATGTTTCGCTTGTTTCTTTTATAGTCTATTTTTCATTAACGAAATAGACTTTCAGTTTGGAAGATAAACTGCAGCACATTGTAATTTAAAGGGTATTTTTGGTTGTATAGGATATAAATATAGATAGATAGATATAGCCTTTTGTTGTTGCTTCCTAAACCTCTTCTTTTTATCAAAAGTTTTGAAAACTCAATATTTTCTTTTTTATGGCATTTTTTGCTTTTGGGGCTTTTCTAGCAAATATTTAAGTCATCGAAGTCCTACTAGCTTTAGTTATCACTATTCTTTGGGCATTTTCTCAAAATTAAAAGACTTAAAATTCTGTAAAATGCATTACAATTTTAAAATTGTAAAGCTGGACAGCTGCATGTTGCAGATTAGAAACTCTCCAGATTTGCTTTGGTTCTTACTTCTCACACTCAGATTAAACTTCTATGGATCTGAATATTCCCAAAATGCCCATATTCACTCTTATTCCACAGTATTCGAGCATTAATAGAATCTTTCTATTAGTGTTATTCATTGAACTAGGATTTTTATTGCCTAAAAGTTTAAGCCTTTTTAAATGGTTCAGCATAAAAAAAGCATTTACAACCAAAGAACTTTAAAAAGCCCTGAAAACAAAAATAATGAACTAAAATTTTTTTGTAAAACGTAGAGAAAAGGTACATGGAACAATAAAAAAAGAATGTAATCATCGTATGGACAAAAAAACTTAAAATGCAATTTAACTTTCAACAATTTCTTTGTAAAACTAAAAATATATTTCGTTAGTAAAAAAATCTACAAAAGGAAATGAGAAAAATGCAATGTAACTTACATTTTCTAACACATCCTATATTAAATTGAAAGTTTGAATTTTACTAACAAAATATAATTGAATATTTTTATATTATATATATATTATATATTTTTATTTTTAGAGAATATTTTTAGTCTACCTCAGCAAACTGAGTTTTTATTTCATCAGTTAAAAATTATACTGCATAATAAAAGGCATTTCAAATAGAGACGATTTTCTGTGATCTTCTAACAAAGTTTTAGACATTGAAAGAAGCACTAATCCCTTCTCTAGGAAAACCCTCTCTAAAAATTTTTAAGGCACTTTGCAACTCAAAAATTATACAATAAATATTTATCTTACTTATTTTTTGGAAAAGTGGGTTGGGGATAATGTACCCAAATGAGTAAACCAGGAATGAATTTTTACCAGATATTTTAGGCACTTTGAGACTCATAAATTATACAGAAAAAGATTTATCTTACTTATTTTTTGGGAAGTGGGTTGAAGATTAGATAATCCAGGAATGAATTTTCCCAAATGAAGGAGGAAGGAATGAAGAACTTATACCATCGATACCATTCGATCAAATGTGAAAAAATCGATACCATCGATATCGAACATGAAAAATTCTTTTTTCATATTCGCTACCTTACTATATGTGCATATTCGTTATTTAAGTCTGGAAATTATTCGTATAAACCCAAATGCATGCACTGCAAAGTCTATTTTGCCACATTCGAATTTTTACTGTTGTAATTTTCTAATTTATTGAATTTATATAAAAATCAAAGCATTGAATGTGGCACATTCGCACCTTTAACACAGAGCTTGGTAAAATCATAAAACATAAAGTGATGTAAAGTAACGAATGTGCTTTTTTGGTAACTAACAGATTTATAAATCATAGTAGTCTTAACAATAATCAAAAAGAGCACATGGAAACATTGATAATATTTTTTTAACGGGTTTTTTTTGCTCACCTGAAAAGTTGCTATTTTCACATTCGGTTTAGACGAGTTATCTTGTCCATCAAGATCCTATAAATTTCGCTAATGATCTATCGTCCAACAAAATCTGGTCGATTTAACTAGTGACGAGATACCGCGTCAAGACAAATAGAAACACTAACTGTCCCTTGCCCGGAATTGGTGACAATTTCGAATAGGTTTTTGTATCAAAAGCTGGCCACAGCATAGCAGTTTTCGACATGAAGATAAACCACCAGGGGTTTAATCCTCCTGGTGGTTGTCTCGACGAGGTATCTCTCCATTAACAAAGCTGACAAGATCTTGATGGACGATATACCTTCTCATTAGAAGAAAGCTGAACAGGTCTTGATTTTGTCATAAAAAATCGGCAATATCTTGATTACGAGATATTGCGTCATTAGTAAAATTTGTCAGATCTTTATGGACGAGATATCTCGTTAAAACCACAAGGAGGGTTATCATGGTATCAACATCTGCAGAGTATTTATGCAGTACATTCTCATCTACTCACATAGTGTTTCAGTCTAGCCAAAGAAAGATGAAATCCTGGAAATCCCAGCCCTTGTGTTATTTCAGATTTTTTTACAGATGTGATTGTTTTTTCAGGACTCTCAGTTGCAACCGTACAAAAGGATGTGGACAGTCATGCAAACAACTCAGCCCAGTGTATTCACGAAAAACAATGATCAGGGTATCGAGCGTGTCAAAAAGGGAAATTTCGCTTTTCTGATGGAATCAACCACCATCGAGTATTACACAGAGCGAGATTGCGATTTGACACAAATCGGGGGACTACTCGATTCGAAAGGATACGGAATCGCTACACCGCCCGGTAAGTGCATTTGAATTCGATCTGTACGGAACGTAAATTGACAGTAGTTACAGAACAGCACGAGGTAGAACCATAACATCTTCAGTCTATGAAACTGCACCATCGTGCCAGCATTGTCAACCCTTTCCTGCCGTGTCATTGTCAACCTCTTTGTATGCCATCCACATGTGTACATCTCGGTTTGTAAGAGCATGGATGTGTTCCTGTTAGAGTAGGAGAAATGGAGAATTACCCACTGGGTGCTCCTTAACCCTCTAAGTGTTTCAATGAGATATCTCGTCCATGAAAATCTGACCAATTTTGCTAATGATGAGATATCTCGTCCATCAAGACTTGATCATCAAGTAGGAAAAACAAATTGTCGCTTGTCCCACACCTGGTAACATTTTGGAATGCGTTTTTGCATCAGAGGCTTGCCACTACAGGGCAGTTTTCGACTCGAAGATAGACCGTCAGGAGAATTAATCATATTTTAACATCTTGTTCTGGTCGTAGACAGTTTTACCAATTTTTTTTGACACATCACCTGCTTTATCTGATTTGTTGGATCGCCCTCCATATTCATCACTATTTACCTTTTCACATCACTCTGGCTTTTTATCGCATATATAATGCATCTATTTTAAAATTCTATTTTATAAATAAACCTTTTTAAAGTTTAAATCGTTCTTTCATTACTTACATATATACATACTTATTCTCATATTTTTTGTATCATACTTCATGTTGCTGGTCAACTTGTTTTAAGTCACCAACTCATAAAATTCTTACATGTTGACAGATTTAAATATATTTATCTTTTCCATATTCTTTATTAATCCTCCAAGTTGTTTCGACGAGATATCTCGTCCATTAAGACCTGATCAATTTTACTAATGTCAAGATCGATAGTCATCAAGATATTGCCGATTTTTTTATGATGACGAGATCAAGATCTGGTCAGTTATCTTCTAATGACGAGATATCTCGTCCATCAAGATCTACTAATGGTTTTGCTTATGACAAGATACCTCGTTAAGACAACCACCAGGAGGATTAAAGTTTAATTTATGTTTCATGTTTTGTGTGTGCATATTTTTAAACTCCATTTATTATTGATTCGGTTCATATTAAATATTATTAAATCTCTCTCTTGCGTTTGGCACAGCTTGTCCACTATCTGACCTTGCACCATAAAACCCAAACTAACCAAAGCCGTCTTTAAGAACATTGTAGGGTCATGGCAAAACAGTTCACTGGGCCCCTATTCACATAAATAGAAAATCAATAAAACAATTTTGATAATTTCATTAAAATTTTTCTCATTCTGAGAATAATCCTCTCCTGAAATACAGCGTGTCACATAAATTTGTAGACTTTTCAAAGAATCATAAAATTAAAGTACGGTTTGCATCAAAAGGCCTGTCGAGGAGTGATTTTTTCGCAGAAGAAAAAAATGTGCAATTCAAATCTCCGATAGATGGTGATAGTTGGTATTATGAAAATATGAAAATTTAATCTCTTGAGGAAGGAAAATGGGTGGTAAAGATGGCAGCTCATTATCGACTGTTGTTTTTTCAGTAGTTTGTGCTAATCAAGTTATTGCGTTTGTTAAACTAAATGTGGTGGTCACGAATGCAAATTTGTCATTGCTACACCATCTTATCTGCTTATTTCCCCGTTGTTCTGGTTAAGTGATTGTTTTCTCATCATCTATCGGTGAAAATGTAAACTCTTTTTCCTTATGCCAAAAAAATCCGACTCGACAATAAGCCTTTTGGTGCAAATCTCACTCCACTAAACCCATTTGTTGATTTTATATGATTTTTTAAAAGTCTATAAAATTATGGGAGATTCCGTACATCAGATTGTAAGGATTGTGTAAAAAATTCAAGGAAATCAATTGTAATCTGATGAACAGGGAACATTTTGAAATCAGAAGAGTGTCAAAAAATCTCAATTGCAATTTTGTCTACCAAAAAGTGCTTCAAGGTGGAGTTGGGTTACACTGCTATATCTTCCATGACAGGGCAAAGTTCATGTCAAAATGGCAACTTCTCAGAATCTTAAGTTGAATATTTCACTCTTTCTCACAAATATTAAGGAAGAAAAAGAATCATGCCATGATACAAATAATTGTAATTTAGATTCGTAGATTCATTTAGTTTTGATTTTAAGCATACTATATTAGTTTTTAAATTATAATGATGCACTTGACTCCTTTGAACCCATCAAAAGTCAGACTTAGTCCCTTTTGCCCTGACACGGAAGATATATACTATTGTTTTTGTAAGCTGTTTTTGTGGTGGTGGCTAAGTTAATCGCACACAGGATAGGTTTCATTGAAAAAATGAGTCGTGGCAACACTATTCTAGAGCAAAATATTTAAACTCGCGTTTACCTCTTGTGACTTACTTCGGTCCTGATGATGGTGAAAGTCCTGCTCCACCGAAATGGCCATTGCCGATTTATATATGTTTTAATCTTTATTGGTTGTTGTTTTGAAGTGTTGCATTCTTTACTACCAGTTTGGCTAAGGTTTTCATCTGCTTATCTATATCAACTGTGTTTTCACATTAGGTTCGCCCTACCGTGCTTTGATTTCAAGTGAAATTTTAAAATTACAAGAGGATGGCGTCCTTCATATGTTGAAAGAGAAATGGTGGAAAGATGCCGGGATATGTAAAGACGACGACAAGAAACCCATTTCTGCGAGCGAATTAGGCCTGCCTAATGTAGGCGGAGTTTTCGTAGTACTTCTTGCAGGCCTGGGAATGGCTGCTACTGTTGCCGTCTTCGAATTCATTTGGAGAACGAAGAAGATACCTCGAGATGAGCGGGTGAGTCGATCTCTTTCATGTTTTGTTATTGTTTGTTACGTATTGCTTTTATGTTTTACAACGTTATTTTGTGTTATATATTGCTTTCATGTTTTACGGAGTTATTGTTTGTTATGCATTGCTTTCATGTTTTGCTAAGTTGATGTGTTGACGCGGCAGACGGATTTCGACATATCCTAGAATATTCAGTCAGCTCAAGACACAATACCTTATTGATCTATTGAGAGAACTATTAAAAATTTGATGGAAAATTTTTATACTAAACAGAGCAAATTAAGGATAAGGATTGGAGAAATTACTTCGATAAAATTCCCAGTTTTCCAAGACGCCATGCTGTCGCAGCTTTTCGGCTGGAGATGGGACATGACTGCATGCTAAATATTCATTTAGTTTTAATTTCCTTCCTATCCCAACTGCATAGTATGTGATTCTGGTATTCTCATGGATACAACTCATCTTGAGAACTGTCCGACTTTGGTGGAAAATATTTATGAAAGATATTGGCGCGCAAGGGGAGATGATCCGGGCCTTTCAGTCTGGTTAACCTTTTAGAACTGCAGTTTGTTTTTTACTTTTTAAACTTAAACTTTTCTTTCTTTGCTTTTTAGATGTTATGTTCCTGGTTTTAATGTATTTTCTATATTGTTTCCACTATGGTGATTGTGCTGTGTGTTCTTGCATACTAGTGATTAATCCGTGTATCAAGTACTACTGCTAGAAATAAAATAAATAATAGTAAATATATCTTACAGTGGACTAATAGAAACAAATGTCCGTCTGCAGATTTCTATATATCTTCAATATGAGCCTTTGGGGCTATACAGTACTCTATTTACTATTATTGTTTACTTTTAAAAGAAAAGTGATCATATGTTAATTTATCTATTGAATGAGATGTCAAATAATATGATTTGAGGTTTAATGAAACTGAATTGTTGGTGTGGTAATTTTTCCTAGGAGTGAAGATTTAAGAAAGACATGTTAAAATATTTAGGTAAATCATGAGAAAGACAAGTTCTATAAAGTTTCAGATATTATATATGTTGGTGGTTTTGAGGTTGAGGTTTTTATTATTTGGCTTCGTGTTTCTTGTACTATTTACCCACCACGTGTTGAAATTATCGTCAGTTGGTGTTTTTAAATGCCATTTAAAAGTGAGGGAACAATAAGGGTTCCTTTCTAAATAAGATTCTGGCTACGCTTCTGACTAAAATGCCAATTTACAAAAGTTTGGCTATACTCTTACTTGTAGTTTTTGTCTGTCACTGAAAATTAAATGCAGTTATTATTGGCAAGAAATTGAAATGGAAAATGGTATTTGCATTTGCCTTTAATGTATATCCCATAAAGATATTTTCTTTTAAAATATTTGATTAAACATTACTTTATATATGTGGATATTATAATGCTTGTTATCTTAAATATCAAAGCTTTTATTCCTTTGATGATAACTGTAACAAGGTTAAGTTCCGTTTCAACCTTATTTTTATGGTACTTAAAATAAGATTATTACTTTTTCTAAAAACACAGTTTCTAGTTACTCTAATATGTAAATCATTGTATTTATTGTACAATTTTTTCTTTCACACATGCAAAGCCTTTCTCTTAGTGATAAATATTTCAAAGGTAAGACTATTTTTTATTCCAAAGAATTTTTAAAAGTTCAATTTTCAATTCATGTATAATATATATATATAAATAAACAGAATTGCCACGTTAAACTTATAACTGTTAATGTTGGTATAACTGAATTCTATTCCTAAAAAAGCAGTGAACTGAATGTTGTGAATTAAGAAAACTATTATTCCGTAAGTTCATTGTTATAAATAGAAGTAAACTTGTCTTGAATTAGTTAAATGACGAAATGTTTTGTTATACAACAAACAGTAAATGTGAACTGAATTTATTCTTTTTATATTTGCTGAACTGTTTGCTTATGCTTAGACTTATTCGGAGAGCATTAAAAGTAACAGTTATTGTAAATTAAAACAACTTTCAATTGTTACCCAAAATATTAATAATAATATAAATGTAAACGCCAAATTAATAAAAATAACTTTTATAATTAATGAATTAAATTTAAAATGAAATAAAATTTCTAAAAAAATAAGAAATAAAGAGTTGAAATTACTAAAAGAATTTTGAAACTTATCAATTAGATTAAACAGTTACTAACTGTTGGAAGTATCCGCGTTAACGTCAATAACAGTTCAATTCATTTGCTAACTTTTATTGTTAGCTATAACTGTAAATGGAGTGCTAATATTAGCAGTTAATATTAATTGTTATCACAAATGAACAATTTCCATCAACAGTGTTATAAAATAACTATTTCACCCATCTTGTGCTGTTCGTTAGATTTGTAATTTTATAATTCTTTTTAGCTAAAAATAATGATAGCATTTTTATTTTACTTTCGAATGTAACCGTCGCATTTCACCCCAGCTTGCCTCACCACCAGGTGATGCTAACGACGCATGCTTTAGCCAATCCCTGAGAATCTGTGTGGTATTTTCCCTCTCCTTTGGACCGAAATTGAATGGAGCAATAAATTCGGTTAAACGAGGTTATTATTTTGTTATAAAAACACTCAAATAAGCGTATCTTGAATTTGATGTAGATATAAACGAAAATTCGAACAAATTCTCAAGTACTGAATTTGGGGGCCGCTATTGGTCTTAGTCTGATGACAACTTTCAATTTATGAGACTAGCCTGTAAAATAAAAAGTCATTGTATTACTCAAACAAAGGTTTTTCAAGGACTATGCTCTGTTATCAAAATTATGATCTCTCAACTCGCACTCATCAGAGGAGAGTGTACCTCATACACACATTAGAGATACTCGGTACTATATTTTCTTTCTGTTTTTCTCTTCTTTCAATGACTCAACTTTTGATTTTTTGATTATTATGGAAATTGTATCTTAATTATTGTACTCATCGGATGTACTCATCAGAAGTTACTGAGTACTGTTCTATTTTCTTTCATGGACTCAAGTTTTGATTGTTTATTATGGGAATTATATAATATTTTTTCTCTTGAACTCACCAGATACTCATCAGAGGTACTAAGTATTATTTTATTTACAGAGGATGATATTCTTGGAAATGCTACATGAACTGCAAGATATCTGCAAATGTCGGGGCTCTAGCCGTCCGGCCCCTAATTATTTGAACGGGGACTTCACTCCTGGTAGCACGGACAATGGATTCGTACTGCATTCTGCGACCAGTTTCAATACGGTCTCAAGCCAGGATTTCCTCTCATGACTTCCGGTCCAGTTGACTTTTTCATCAGTTAGAACCAGTAGAGTGAAACATTGGCATCTTTTTTGAAATTACTTAAATCTTTTCCCACCAGTGTCAGAAGTCACCCCAGCGGACAAGAAAATCAGCGCTCATTTCTTCATTTATATTTTTATACTTTTATTTTTTTTTCGACCCATCATTTGTTTTAGTGTAAATGACCAATGTTTTTCAATTTCATCCTGATGTTTTAAGTAGTGGAGAATTTCTCACTTTCACTCCAAATACAAGGTACTGCATTTTGTACTGGCTTCCAAAAACTGAAACTATAAAACTGAAAAATTGTACAAAGCAACGTTTCTTCGGTTTTCATATTTTGAAAACATTCAACATTCAATCAATCGAGTAGGACTTCAAAACAACTTGTAAAATAATTGCATATAAAATTGTATTTAGTAAATAAAATTTTGTGAAGGTTTGTAGTTCATGAATTCTTTTTCTTTCCCGAAGATGAGACTTTTCCCCTTTTATGAGAGTATCGTGTAAAATCAAAAGTTATAGTATTACTCAAACATCTTTCAAGGACTATGTTTTGATTGTTATCGGAATTATAATCTCTCAACTCGTACGCTGATCAAAGGAGATAGTAACTCGAACACCTTTAAAGTACTCAGTACTATATTTTCTTTTTGTTTTTCTCTTCTTTCAAGGACTCAACTTTTTTGATTATTCAAAAAGTGCAATCAACATGTAGACTAGTATTCACGTGACTTCTCTGTGAAAAATTCACTTGGTTGGTCGATTTCGCATCTTATCGCCATGTTGGAGATATAACATCTTATGACAGGATATATACGTGAATTTGCATTTCTATAGAGTGGGGACAAAAATGATTAAATCGCCAGTCTACTATGTCGCGCGTACCAATCAGATGATGAATCAATGGATTCGCGTCTTCTCCCGTCCCGTGGACCAATCAGATGATGAATGTTCATTTCCACCCAGCAGACGTCTTAAGTATCGCGTTGCTGCTAGTTCTGCTTACATAATCTTGGGCACATAAAAATGTTACCATTGCTCACTCTACTTTTAGATTTTTGTACCAGAGGCTGGACATTACAGGGCAGTTTTCGACGCAATGATAAACTACCAGGGGGGTTAAATATCATTTTTTGGCATTGATTCCAGAGTTGTAAATTGATTCCAGTGTTGTAAATATTTTACATGAATAGTTTCCCATATTGATAGCACAACTTCTCCAATTGCTGTAAATTATATGGATAGATAAACTACTAGGGGGTTAAAAAATTAGCACTTCTTTGGTTGACTTTTTTATAAATACATGTATATCAGACCTTTATTGCACCTTGTTGAAAATTTTTGTAACTGAATCCCCCTTTAGAACTTATCTATAACTGATTCTTTTAACTGTCTCACAAAAACCTTGCCTTTCGAAATTTTTATTTTGCAAGTTCAGTATTAAGATAGAGTAAATAAAAAAAATTTAATAGCAGATTTAATTTGATTGTTATCCAGCTTTTCTTAAAACTGAAAATACGAAGCTTAGCGTCATTCATTGATAATTAAATTGATTCAATCATTGATAATATTGCAGGGGTGCCACAGGCGACTGAAAGACGACTTTTGCTACTATTTTTCAATTTTGGCGACTAAGGGAATCTTTTTAATCAAAATCGGTCTCAAGAGCTCCTAATTTCAAAATTTTAGTAAATTTCTTTTGAAAATTTACCAAAGGTCAACGAAAATTTAGTCCCCTTTTTTAAACTAATAATAGAGAGGGAAAATATATTTCGGATTTTTCTTCTGGGATAAAATTTTCCAAGGAAATTTTGGCACCAAGCCATGGCAATCATGAAAGATAAACATCGGAATCTGTGGTAGCTAGATTGTCATGAAAATTTTAAGAAAATATTTAATTTTAAAATTCTAATTTATTTAAGAAATTTTCAACGTGTGTTTCATACTTATTAGCACATTTTGAGTTTTAGTCGATTCATTTTGGTGTCTGAGCAACTAAAATAAGGTTTAAATGAGACCTTTTTGATACTATTTTAAAAAATTTATGCAGCTATTTCACAAGTGATTTGGCTGTGGCAGCCCTGTAACTGGAGATACCGAGATTGGATGGAAAACAAAAATACACTGCTGACCACCGTAAATGCAACACCCTGAAGGAAGCATGCAAATAATATGAAATTTACAACATGCATTAGCGGAGGTGAGATATGCAAATGATTAGAATTTCAGCGCAGACGCACATCACGCGCGCTTGTGGCGCCACTTCAAAGCGCTATTTAAGGCTTGGAGATTTCGACGATTTCAAGTACGGCAATTGTGTTTTTCTTGTGGTTTTTTCAAAAAAAACGATCAATTATGCCTCGTAGAAAACAGCGATCATCTTTTGATCAAGTATCCGAGTTCGACAGAGGAAGGATAGTGGCCTACCGAGATTGTGGATTATCTTTCAGGGAAATCGGTAGTCGTGTTGGACGAAACCAAACAACTGTAATGCGGATATGTGATCGTTGGATGCAGGAGGGTACGACGGACCGACGTGTTCGATCGCATCCACCTCAGTGCACCACTTCACGTGATGACAGGCATATTGTGCGTATGGCAGTGACGGATCGCTCAGCCACATCACGAACCATAGCACAGCACATTCAGTCTGTACCGCATCATCCGGTGTCTGCGCGTACCATTCGACGCCGTTTACAGCAGAGTGGTCTGTCCGCAAGACGTCCATTGCTTCGTCTACCCTTGACGCAGAACCACAGACGTTTCCGCCGCCAATGGTGCGATGAAAGAAGGATGTGGACGGCAGAATGGAATGAAATTGTCTTTACTGACGAGTCACGCTTCTGTCTGCAACACCACGATGGTCGGATTCGAGTCTGGAGACACCGTGGAGAGAGGATGCTGAACAGCTGCGTTATGCACCGCCACACTGGTCCTGTACCGGGTATTATGGTATGGGGCGGTATTGGATATCACTCTCGCACTCCTCTTGTACGCATTGCCGGTACTTTAAACAGCCAGCGCTACATCTCCGAGGTGTTGGAACCAGTTGTCCTTCCTTACCTTCAGGGCTTGCCCACAGCCATATTTCAACAGGATAATGCGCGACCACACGTGGCACGCATTGTCCAAGGGTTCTTCGTCAATCGCCAGATTGAATTGCTTCCCTGGCCAGCTCGCTCTCCGGATCTTTCGCCGATAGAAAACATGTGGTCCATGGTTGCTCAACGATTGACCCAGAATACATTCCCAGCTGCCACACCAGATCAACTTTGGCAACGTGTGGAAGCTGCTTGGTCTGCTGTACCCCAAGAACACATCCAAAGTCTCTTTGAATCAATGCCGAGGCGTGTGGCAGCGGTGATCTCCAACAATGGCGGCTACTCTGGCTACTGATTTTGGCAGGAACCACACTTCACAGAAGTCTATAAATTTAATCATTTGATACTTGGTCAACATGTTATCTACAAAATAAATTTTGTTGTGATATCTCTTGTCTTTCTTGGTGTTGCAATTTGGGTGGCCAGTAGTGTATAATGCTTAGCCTTAAACAACCTTAAAAGTCAACTCGCAAAGGAAATACAATGCAAATCATTTTGAGTCCTAAGTTTTTTAAACTTAGGGCTGTGCAAAAGTCTACGAATCTAAAAGTTCAGTCTTAAATACAATAATTCTTTTTAAAGTTTCCTTTTAGTTTAGCTGAAAATATACTCAACATGTGTTTCAAGACGCTTCTTCATAAAGTCTACCTCTAATTGCTCCTAGTTAATGATTTTCTGGTAGAAGTAATTAGCGCCAAACGTCACCATAACAACGAATTTAGTTCTTGAACGGAAGTATTTGTTCTTTTTCCAAACGTTTATGCTTACACCCAGTAACTTTTTCATGTCAGATACAGATTCTGGGAGATTGCTACGAAACTTCAATCATTTGGGTACACCTCCGTGTTAAGCTCTCGTATGCAAATTTTCAGATAAAACGTGGTTTCATGAGCTGCAATTTCAATTTTACTGAGTGTGTGTTAAATAACGCGTTTGTTAGTTTCAACCAATTTTATATACCACTTTCATTTCTTTACCGCAAAGCAATCTAAATTAATGAGACAAATTAATGTATTACTTACTGATATAAAGAAACACAATTTTGCTTACGATCAATTAATAACATAATTTTTATCTAAGGAATTTTAAAGCTTTTGTGTTTTTATGTTATTTTCTCATTTGACATTAATTACTGTATAAGATGAGAAAATGGCATAAAAACTGTTGTGCCCATAAAGCGTATTTTTAAAAGTACAGTAAATAATCCGAAATATCGAATAACTTCCTCTCTTCGTGCTTGAAGACTTGGAAGAACCGTTCCCTTCTTGGATCTAAGGTATTCGTTTAGGGTAAACACGTTTAGGGTAAACACGTTTAGGGAAGAGCTACTTTTAATTACATTAAACTAATTTTATAGTTTTGTTTTAAGCTTTTGTGTTTTCCAAATCATTTTCTCATTTAACGAGCGATTACAACTATCACAGCTATGCTCATAACTTAGTGTCTCTTTCAAAGTGCAGTAAATAGTCGCACATCATATCAAGTGACTTTCTTGGTGCTTGAGACCTTGGAAGAATCGTTAACTTCTTGAGTTTGGCTTTTACTAGTTTGCATTTTTTAGCTAAAAAATTCAAATTAGTAAAAGCCAAAAAGCTAAAAAATACAAACTAGTAAAAATTCAAAAAGCTGAAGCCACAGACATAGCATGGCGAGCAAAATAATTTGATTAAAGAAACCAAAAGAGAAATTTTAAGAATTCAAAAAATGAAGTGGTGTTAGTGGATCAGGGCGTCATCAGGGAGGAGCCTGACCCGGATAACACCAAATAGTGTTTTCTGCGTGTGGGCAGCGGTACGCCAAAAGTTGCCCCAACACCATAATGAACAAAAGTGAAAAAAAGGTGAATAAGGCAAACTGGGTAAAAAGTCCATGCATGAGTTAAAATTAGAATACACCACAGATTCAAAAATCGTAGATTAAAACAAACACAATAGAATAATAACAAACACATCACTGGACCGTAAAAATTTGTTGCCTGGGTCTGGCTCCTCCCTGATGATGCCCTGAACCATCAACCACTTCATACATATATATATATATATCCTAATGTTCTGATCCATGGGGCAACGTACTCATTTGGAGACATTACCCCAGGAAAGCTTATATTTTTGAACTCATATTTTCATAACCTCTTCATTCTTGGTTATACCTTTTTATACATTAAAATAAGAGTTTTTCCTTCAACACGTTAAGGTATATTCATTAATAATAGTTTCCATTCACTATATCCTAATGTATAGTTACAAATGTAATAGCTACAAATCCATGGGGTAAAGCACTAATTTGGAGACATTACCCCAGAGAAAACTCATATTTTTCAAATAAAATAACACAATTTTATCAACTCTGTTTCTCAAAGTACCTTAAATATTCGATAAAATAATAAATCCATGCTATCCCCATTCAGGTATAAGCTAATGATCCAATCCATGAGTGCAAAGTACCCATCTGAGTACATTACCCCAGGGGGGGCGTGTTTTCAATAAAATAAAAATGTATCATATTTCTGAGTCGCAAAGTACCTTAAATATCCGATAAAATAAAACATTCGTGTTGTTACCATTCAGCTATATCCTAATGTTCTGACCCATGGGGTGGTGGTAAAGTGCACATTTAGGAACATTACTCCCAGGTGGACCCTTTTTTTCAATAAAATAAGATTTCTCACTCGATTGTGATTATATGCCTTTCAAAAGTCTTAACACAAGAAATAAATAGACACACAACATAGATTTAATTACCTTTAATAAAAAATATGCAGTAAAAGTCATACTTTGCCTAATAATTCAAAATAGTGCATTTTGTTGTTATAGGTGTGTCTATGAACAATATATACAGTTTATCAGTGAAGTTGGTTAATAATAAAAATACCACCAGCTTTCAAGTTTCGAAAATCCAACATTATACTCTTTCAGATGATCAAAACAAAATATTTCCTTCTGTCTACTATTCAGTAAAAACGAGTCTTATTTCGATGATTCAACATTAGATGATAACTAGGATGAGTTTTGTAATGGCTATATGCAATTAAAAACATAAGCAATACTGTTGTCACCAGTTCTCTACATCGCTTTCTTTCACTACAAAATAAAATCCACTAAGTCTCTGCAGAGCCATCAGCAATTCAGCTTATCTAATAGTTTACAAATGCCTGGGTTCCACTTTTCTAACACCTTTACTGAATATAAATTGAAGCAGAAGATAAAACTATGAAACCTCATAAAATTGGAAAAGCATATACAAATTATTAAATCAATAAACTTGGTAAACAAAACTGATATGTAGGAACTACCTCATGTAATTATTGAGATACGAAGTTCACATGAGTTTTGTAAGTTTTTAGTATTGCTTTCTTATACACAAAATTGTCAGAAACGCAAATGTATTTTAGAAAGTTTGAGATTAGTATAAATTGCATGCTTCTGCATTTTTACATTAAGAAATAGACAACAAATATATTTTTGATTGCTAAAGGTGGATCTCAACTTATACACAGCTGAAGTTGAGTGAACTAGCCAGATCTTAACCTTAACCACCTACCAATAATTGACCATTTCCTACTCTTCTCATTTAAACACAAGCAAACTAGCATATTCCACAAAACTCAATTTTCTTACTTCCAATGAACTAGAACAAATGGTAACCAATCTGAAATTCACGAATCTATCTTTTTAGTGATAAAAATAAAAGCAAAAGTTAGAAGTCAAATCATTGGGATCTATGAAATCACAGTATAGGGAACTTGTTCTGAGTAATGTGTTATTTGAATTCAAGCTTATCCATAGAGGCAAATATCTTTTATTTCGATATATATTGCAGCTTTTCATATCTAGATTTATATTAAGACACAAGCATTGTGGTTGAAACAAAACTGTTGAAACAAAACTGCATGTGCTCCAGTACTTGACCAGTTTGGTCAAGCACTGGATTTTTGGTAATTTTTAAGCAAACTATGATTTCAAATTTAAAGTTAAGTAGTTCATGACTGAGATGTTTTGCAACGTTTAGGGTAAATTAAATATAAGAAATGAGCCTGTATCCAGGTGACCAATCACTGGAAGAAGTGATAAACTACTGGAATATAATATATAAATTGTGTGTGAGTAGTCTCAAAAAAATTCAATATAATAAAGTGAGAAAGATGAAAAATCTGATGAAATTGAAATGTAAGAGTAACGAGATCGTAACTGGCAAACTAAATATGAATAGAAAAAGCTATTAAGCAAGTAGGGGTTGGTTGGGTTTGGGTTTTATGGCACAATGGTCATATTTGGCCAAGCTGCGCCAAACTCAGGACAGATAATGTCAAGTAATTGTGATAAAGGATGAAGAGGAGAAAGTATAGAATAAGATCGCATGGTCATCCTGGGGTCACGACCCCCATGTTTACCGGGGGCAGTAAATCCCATGGGAAAATAATAACTCACTAGGGTACCTCGGGGTAAAGATAAATGCAGAAGCAATGAAATTTGTAATATGGAAAGAGTCTGCACACATAGTACCCCAATTTTTACTAAACCTTCTGTTAATCCTGCATTTTAAATCATGTCCGATGGACTAATAAGTGTCCTCAAGAGAAAAGTTAAACATAGAAAGAGATTGTCCCATGAAGTTGCATTTAAAAGGTGGTTATTATATTGAGAAAGTAAGGATAAATGAGAAAAAGTTAAAAGGATGTAAAAAGAATCAAGTCAGATTACCTCAAACCAAAAGAAACAATAATTTCAGACATGGAAACAGGAAATTCTAAATACTTAAGCGATGAAGTCAAGGAAAGTGATTAAATTTGTGAAAAATGTGAATGTAGCTGGCAAAATGAAAACAAATGTGTTTTTCAAAGCATGAGGTAAATGTGATAGTTGCTGCATACCGTATAAAATGCATTCCAAAGAGACAAACTTTGCAGTTTGGATCGGATGAGTTGTCTGATGATGAAGATGTGGATTTTGTTTGTTACGTTTTGGAGAAACTGATGTGGATTAGAGTGAATGACTTTAGTTTATGTTTTAATTAATATTAAAGAATTCTTTACTATTATTGTAGCACTTATTAACTGTTTAATATTAGCTTGTTATATATTTTAGCCAGTTCCCTTGTTTAATAAGCAAATATGAGTACTAACCATTATCATATTTGCTTGTTTAATATTTTTTAGTTCAAATAGTTCTTGTATTCTCAATAGTTAGAATATCATGTTGAAAATGTTTAGCCTAACTGTATTTGATATATTTGATAGAAATATTCAGGTGATCGCTAAAATATTTGCACTAATGCTTCAATTTGAATTTCATTTAAAAAATAAATAGTGGTCAATTCTGAATGTATGGTAGTCGATTACTGGATGTGTGATGGTCAATTACTGATCCAATCACCATTCTTAACTTTGAGATAAAAATTCTTTTAAGCTATCAATTATAAAGATTGTATTATAACTTATTTTAATAAACTTCCAAACAGGAAAGTAAATACGAAAAATCTTGAAAGTGCAATTGCAAATTATCTTTAGGGGAATTGTTCATGACTAATGTGGGAGGCTAACTGGTCAATTACTGGCTGGTTCACCCTTACTGATGCTTTTTAAAAAGTAATTTTCTAATTTGAAAAATAAATAAAAGTATTACTCATGTAAAAGTAACAGTGTAAAGTAAAAGTATGAGTGTGAAACTAACTTTATTCAATGTTTGAAATTACGTTTGAAGAACTGATTTTTCTAGTCACATATTAAGTTTTCCCACATATTTGACAGAAATATTTGATAAATTTCACTCAAAAAATGTTCACTATTCCAAATATATTTTAATTATCAGCCTCTATTCAGTTTTTATGATAGGATTCAAATTACCAATTCGCGTGAAAATGCATAAGTCCTAATCATAAGAAATACTTTAAGTGTATTGATACCTTATACAGGGGACGCACTTGTGGAATGGAACTGGGGCTTAAACCTTTATCAGATCCTAAAAAAAGCAAAAATATCCTTAATTGACTTGTTATTTCAAAATCGAATCGGGTATGTAGATGCTTTTTATATTTTCTCCTTTGTTTCAAACAGTAAATATTTATATTTTATTTTTAATCCCATTCATACAAAAGTCCCATCATTAGAAAATATAATATAAAAACTTACAATATTTTATGTTATTTAACAAGGAGTTGATGTTGTGGACCTTATCCTTCAATGCAGTTTCTATTCGTCTAGGAGTAGTCTCTCTAAAACAAGTCCCTAGAAGTACTCTAAAAGTGATCTATTTTTCAAAGAAATAAATTTTAAATTTAACCCATTCGCCGCCAGATCAAATTATTTTATTTTGTCTTTGTTGTCTAACTGCCGTCATTTTTTGTAAGCTTATATTTTTGTCGTAGAGAATTGTTTGGATGCATAAAATCGGTCATAGGTATACACGTGATTTGACTGTAGGAATAACCTCAAAATAAAAATAAGTTAAATTTTTCTAATAAATTTTGCATGTTGAATTATTTACAAGCTCTCCACCTTGACTTACGTTTATCTGTTGTCAACATTGGCTTGTCAGTGTGAAACGCTCATTAAGATACTTTTAAAATATCACAAGTATACTCGGGGTGGCAAACCCGAGCATTCTACCAACCACGAATTTTCACGGGGTGGCAAACCCGAACACTTTACCAATCACGAGTGTACTAAGGAGGACAAACACGAACGCCCTACCATTCACGAGTATACTCAGAGTGGCAAACCCAAACACCCTACCAAACAAGTATTATCGGGATGGAAAAACAGAATACCCTATCAAGCACGAGTAAGCTCGTGGCTGGTAATGAGTCTTAAAGCAAAAAAAAATTTTTTTAATCTTTTTAAAGGAAATTTTTATTACTTTCGAGTCGTTTTTTTATTTTGATGTTTTCGAGGTAAAGTGACTTTGGGGGTGTTTTTCCTTGCAATTTTAGCCCCATTTTCCACACTGTCGGAGAAAATGTTTATCTTTGGAGAAATTTCAGGAGATGGTTTAGTTTAACGTGTACTCCTGCGGTTTCAGCAGAAGTGAAAAGGGGCTTTTAAGAGTTTGAAACTTAATGATAGACAGTGGAAAATTCTTTTTTTTTTTTGAAAATCTGCAAGTTTTTGGTCTGTGGTTGTGGCAATGAGTATACCTCCAATCAAAATAAAAGTTGAACATTTCTAATAAATTTTGTAATAATTTTTCTAGTCGCTTTCAAACTTTTCCTTACTGCCTTAAACATGCCTGCTGCTAAAACAGGATTGCCAATGTAAATCGTTTTTCATTAGACTGCGTTTAAAGTACCACTAGTGAGTATACTCGGGAGTGGGAAGCCTGAACACCCTACCAACCACGAATATACTTGTGGTTGGCAGTTAATGCTTTATAAATCATGCCACGTACTCATTTTTGATTCGCTTGGCTCGACTATGTTATCATCACAAATTGCAATCCCTTAAATAGAGAGCTTACTGTACCAAATTGATATCACGGGTGCGCCCCTGATTGTAGAAACCAAGGAACTAAAAATACATTTATGAAAAAACAAAGGACATCCATCCTTTCTCAATATGTCTCATGGAACCACTATGCAGAGTCAAGTCTACGTAGCTGAAAATAAGACAAACTGTGAGCTTCGGACTCGGAAGACTGAACTCGTACGAACCGTTAAAATTTACAACCTCAAAAAGCATATAAAATGATGAAATGAATAGCTAAAATGACGCTTCTCAAACTTATTGCTGCTTGTTTTTTTCAACCTCTGGAATAAAGTCCTTGTCCTGCTCGTAGATCTCATTTTCAAGCATTGCCCTTACAGATGATTCCTTTGGTCTCCGTTTGGGCAACGAATCCTTCCGAGAGAGAGATTTGTTTCTCTGCATCTCTGGTGGCCTCAACACCAACACAGGATGTGGCATCTTCTCGTTACGGGGTGGTTTCACTAAACGGATCAATTGCCCAATTTGTTCATCCACCCTGCAAATCTTGGTGTTAAGTCTTTGCATCTCCAGCTTCAGATCCACGCGCAAGTCCACCAAGTTGGCGAGAATTTTTTGGTACTCGCCAGAAGTCGGATCTTCTTCCGAGCGTGGAGAAATCTCTTCTTCTATGGTTGGCTCCTTGGCGAGTACTCGAGACCACTTGGAAAAGGAACGGTTCCCAGTCCTTTGGACGTCTTTCTTGATTTGAGTGACATTTTCAGATGGAGCGTTCTCTTTGTCATCGCCGGGATCTCTTGTGACGGTCCACTTGGTGGGACACTTGATCCCCCCACTTTCATTTACTTGTGCAAGTCGTGGGCTAACGCGGTTCTCTGTCGTCTCGGTGGCTGGGCCTTTTTCTATATCGTTTCGGCTCTCGTAGGATCCATTCCTCCTGAATTTGGAAAAGATCTTGCGTACTAAGTGGTCCTGGGATAACTCCTGCAATGGTTCGTGCTTGCGACGTTCTGCCAGCTCACGCTCACGTTTCACATCCGATACTTTGCGGAATATTAACTGGAAAGAGTAAAAAGAAAACTTTGAAGTGGTTGGTTGGGTTTTGTGGCGCAGGGGCCATATTCGCCAAGCTGCGCCATACACAAGACAAACAACCTCAAGTAATGGACATACACACAAGGAAAGTTTTACTGACACAGAAGAGAGAAATGAACCCATAGTAAGTTACAAGGAATGAAAGGTTAAGAGAAACACACACACAGAAATCATCATTTGTATTTTATTGAAAAAAAGGGGGTCCCACTGGGGTTCCCGAAATGGATGCTTCATCCCAATGGGTCAGAACATTAGGATATAACTGAATGGGAACAGCAGGAATGTATTATTTTATCGGATATTTAAGGTATTTTGACTAGGAAATGATAAATTCTTTATTTAATTAAAAAAAGTGGGTTCTACATGGAGTAATGACGCCAAATAGGTACTTTACCCATTTAGGGATATAGGTCAGTTTTCTTCTTATGACGATCTTCTTTTGATCTAATCTATCTAGATCTAGTCACTTTTCTTCTAATGACGAGATATTTCGTCTATCTACATTTAGTCAGTTTTGCTAATGACGAGATATCTCGTCATCAAGATATTGCCGATTCTTTGATGATGACGAGATTAAGATCTGATAAGTTTTCTTCTAATGGCGAAATATCTCGTCCACCATGATCTGGTCACTTTTGCTAATGACAAGATATCTCGCCATCAAGATTTTTTGATGGTGACGAATAATAAGAGATACAGTTAACCTAACTATAAAACCCCATAGGTACAATACAGAGGGTGTAACAATGCCTCTATATGATTATTGTAGATTAAGGGAACGTTTTTCTGTTTTAGGAGATATACCAGAAGGGGTTGAAAATAATATTGCTTGAGGTGAGACAATGCGTTCGTGGGGATAAGAGCTTCTACTAAATGAAAAACGTGTCTGTGCTTAAAGTAGGGGCTGAAACCTGCTGGAAATCCTTGACGAAGTTCTATAGTTTAGTTTCACCGCTAGAAGGATTCAAGTTTTGGTAGGGAAGTTGCGCAAACCAAAGAAGGGTATGAATGAAATTATATGCTCTTGTCCCACTCACAAAACTATCACACCGTAAACAAGAAAACAGACCATGGTATACATTTGCCCCATCATGTGAGGCAACTGCGACCCATGAATAGCATTGGAAATTAATTTATATCAATGATAAGTTTAAGCAAATAATAATGTAAACATATTAGTAAAGAATTTGGGAATGTGAGTATAAATATGAGACTTTAAAAAGTAACTGGTACAGAGTAGTAATTGGTTTAATATGAACTTTGAAGATTTCGAGGTTCGCACTTGCCCCACCTCACCCTATAATACTAGTGATATAAAAATAATGCATCTTACCCTGTGTCGCAAGTTGTAAGTAAGCAGAAGGTTCCGGGCAAACGAATTGGCGAATGCATGGTAAAAGTTTAAAACTTCAAGTAACTTATCCCTTTTGATGGAATGTAAATCACAGTACGTTAGTCCACGTACATTAGCACATGACTGTCCGATTGTAGGTTCTTTCCAAAATGCATCTCCAAACACATCTCCTTTACCTGCAATAGAATGTTATAATGATTTAGAAAGCTGGTTGAGTTGGGTATAATGGAGCGAGGGCCATATTTGGCCAAGCTGCGCCAAACACAAACACGGCATCAGATATAGTGGGGATCCGACAAGAAGGCAGTTGACCTTGTGTCAGTCGATTTTTGAATTGGTATGAAAGGTCGTTTGAATGAGGGTTGCCTTACATGAAAGATGATCACCGTGGGTGGTTTTTCACCGCCAACTCATTATCACTGCTATCACTTATGACACCGAACGATGAACTTAGAACCAGATTTCGCGATGTAGGCGCCAGTTGTGGAAGCGCTCTCCGAGCTATCACCTTATTTAAAGAATAGATTTGTCCAAAGCCACTTTACTCGACTACGTTCTCGGGGAAACTGGACTATAATTGATATACGCACACAAGGAAAGTTTTGCTGAAACAAGGGAGAGAAATATATTCTGGGTAAGTTACAGGAATCAAATCTGCGCAGCTTACAACTCACAGGTTGCTAGCTTAGTTGGCAAACCCTCTGAGGTAGGTGGAAGGACATGAAGCTCTTATTCAAAGTTTTAAATCAATCCAGTTAACCTATTGTCGATTCGGTTTCACATCTAATCTAAATGGTCGATGGTCGATATTTTTAGCGATTTCTCATGAAGTCCATGACAAATCTAAGCAAACACAGAAATAAAAGATTGGGACGAAAAATATTTATTCAATCTTTAACAACCATACCCATTTAACCCTCCTTGTTTTTCTACGATTAACAATGATCTTGAAAACAGAAAACAAAATAGGATTCAACAAAATCCTTCTCAAAAGTATGCCTTTATTTAATTTTATTTTAGAATGAAGCAGCATAAAAAACGGGTACATCAATTTAAATTATTTTCTTTCTCATAGACGCATCGGAGGTTTTGCAATTGGCACAAAGTCAAGAAATGAAAAGTAGTGAGTCTAAAATTAAAATTTATGATAGGACACCATACACTTTCAACAAAACAATTCTGAGAGAAAAGTATTTTCATCCATTCTATTTTTCATTGCTGACCTATTTTATTGTTTATCGTATTAAAAGGGTCATAAGTACCACTTTCGCAACATGCACAAACTTGATGTGTTAATGATTACTTATAAAACTTGGAGCGCATTCCGTACTTTCTTGGTACTTTTATTTCTGTTGTACTGGAGATCAGCTCTCACGGTTTCACGCAACTTACAATCTGTCAACTAGTGGTGGCATCTATCGAATTCAGTCACTGCTAAATTCTAGAAGGGGAACATTATATGAGCACTGACTCTAAGTAAAAATTAAAATTTTAACCAATGAGTAACCAAATAGTCTGTTCCAGCAAAACATCCACAGCATTGGTGCCCAGTCCTAGGGTCTCCGAACTACGTGTTCCCCTAATGATTATATGGATCCCCTTCACCCCTCTAGCCAAGAGGGGTAAAAATCAAAATTTTACCTATGATTTACCAGATAAGTCGTTCCAACAAAACACCCACAGCATTAGGGCCAAGTATCCCAGGGGTCCAAATTCCTTGGGACCCCTAATTTTATGGAGGCTCCCTGTCCAACAAGAGGGATAAAAATTATTTTTTTTTACCATGAGTAACCAAATAAATTGGTCCAACAAAGCACCCACAGCACTGGTGCCAAATCCTATGGGCCCGAATTCCTTGGGCCCCCTAATAATTTTATGGATCCCCTCCAACAAGAGGGCTAAAATCAAAACTTTTACCAACGAGTAACCAAATAAAGTGTTCCAACAAAACACCCACAGCATTGATCCCTAGGGGCCCGAAATTCCTTTGGAACTCTAATAATTTAATTTGTCTCATTCGTTTAGTGGCGTTGAACATGAAGCTCCTATAATGTTTAACTCGAAAATTTAGGATTTGAAGAAAGAGTCGAGGAAGAACTAGTATCAGATAACGTTAAAACAGATAGATAAGGCTTCTCTAAGCTGAACTTGAAAATAGATCTCGGAGAAAGGGGGAAGCACAAGTATACCATTCACTAGTGTGTTGGATAAAGTAAAAATAGATAAGGTTTCTCTAATGTTTAACTCGAGAATAAGTCTCGGAGAAAGGCGAGGAAGCACTAGTTCATTCACTAGTGTATTAGATAACACAAAAAATAGATACGACTTCTCTAACGTTTAACTCGAAAATTTTAGGTTTCGGAGAAAGGAGGCGAAGAAGCACTAGTATCATTCGCTAATGTGTTAGATAAAGTAAAAACAGATAAGGCTTCTCTAATGTTTAACTCGAGATTAGGTCTCGGAAGAATTAGTATTGTTCACACTAGTATGTTAGATAACGTAAAAATAAATAAGTCTTTTCTAATGTTTTTCAAAAATTTAGGTTTCGAAGAAAGGCGAGGAAGCAAGAGTATATACTTAGAGGCTACGAACGAACTTTTGTGGTAGTGCAATGTAAATTCAGTTGTTTTAAATGTCGAAGCAACCTATTGCTTCGACGAAGTTTGCAAACTTTAGGTAATTCATTACCCAAAGTTTTATTTTACGATCTGATTATTTTCATTGATCATAATCAGATTGATCATAATAGAGTATTCACTAGTGTGTTAGATCACGAAAAAATAGATAAGACATCTCTAATTTTTAACTCGAGAATAGTTCTCGGAGAAAGACGGAGAAGCACTAGTGTGTTTCTCCGTCATTCAGCATTCACAAGTGTTCTAGATGACGTAAAAATTGGTAAAGCTTCTTTAAGTTTAACTTGAAAATAGATCTCAGAGAAAGACGGAAAAACACTAGTATCATTTACTAGTGTGTTGGATAACATAAAAATTGGTAAGGCTTTCTAAGTTTAACACGAGAATAAATCTCGGAGTGATGTGTGGCAACACCTAATCCGAGGATAACATATTTAAAATAAGTTTTCTCTCTCTTTATTTCAGTCCTGATGATGGTGAATGTTTTTCTCAACCGAAATACTATTGACCTTTTTTAAACCTGTTTAAATCTGAAGTTTTTGAATTTCACTACCTTGAAGTTACTTTATAGTAAACTGAAGTTGCATGTCTTTCGCTGCGCTGTTACAGAATTAACATGAGTTTACCTAAAATCGCTACAACTTCGTCGTCTTGAATGACTTCCAGAGATCCAGTGACTACAAAGCACAAAGTGTCGATGCTTTCACCAGTGTGGTATAATAAGTCACCCGGTGCGCTGTGTTCCATGGTGAAGTACATAGCCAGAGCTCTAAGACAACCGTCGCTTGCTAGCCGAAATGCAGGGTGCTCGTTGAAGACTTTTCTGTTCAGATGTACACAGATATCTGCAGTCATATCTTTGGGACAATAACTCAAGACCTAAAATTTATTTATTTAATTATTGCTTCTCTACAAAAAATATCTAATTACAAAGATTTATAATCCAAAAATACAAGAAAAGACATACACAAATATAGTTAAATTAGAGATAAAACAAAACACTTCATTGGAGCAGATTATTACTGAATTGAAATCATTAAAAATTATCTCAACCCACGAGAAATTGGATGGTTGGGTATTTTTATAACGCAAAGGGCATTTAGCCAAGCTGCGACTAACAACTAAACGGACAAACACACACGAACCACTATACCAGTTTGGTGGCGAAAAGAATGGTGTAAAAAAACTTAGAGGCTACGAACGAACTTTTGTGGTAGTGCAATGTAAATTCAGTTGTTTTAAATGTCGAAGCAACCTATTGCTTCGACGAAGTTTGCAAACTTTAGGTAATTCATTACCCAAAGTTTTATTTTACGATCTGATTATTTTCATTGATCATAATCAGATTGTAACATAAAATGTTAGGTGATTCATTAACCCAATCAATCACTTAAACTGACGGATATTTGTGAAGGATCACCCAATGGGTAAGTTGATCTTACTCCTAACGGGACAATCACCAACATCCATGCGCTTACTAATCGCTTACTGAGTGGCAGAGAAACGCTATGACCACTATACCAGTTAGGCGACTTTATGATGCATATGAAAACAAACAATGCGGAATTGTGTCTTGGACAGTTCAAGGACTGCAAGACACTTTTGGGAATCTGTATGACAAAAACCTCAAATGGAAGGTCGCCAATAGCCCGTTGTGTTGCTCCAGTGCGACGTTAATTAAAATACCTACCTACCAAATGGAAGATTAGAAAAACGTTTTAATGCTTTTTATAAACTAAACATTCAGTTGTAAAAATTGGGATTCAAATATGTCCTTTAACCTTTACTTCTGAATATCAGTTTGGGTAGATTAAATCAATAACTTTTTTACCACTCATATTTCGTATTACGTTAGCATTCTTTATACAGTTGATCTGGAATCTTCACTGTCGTGCTTTTGGGGGTTTATTTATTGTTGTTATTAACTTGGGAATAAAAAATACTTTCGGTTTTAATGCCTGGCACGGATCCACATTTTTGTGTTTTCTTTTATTTTAATGACATAAAAGTAAATGCGTATCAGTTTTCTTCGACATGACGAGGGCTTTATGTCCTCTGTTACTCAAAATGAGGGCATCTCCGCTATTAGAACAGCAAATGTTTTTGCCTTTGCGATTTTATCAGTACAAATTGCCGATTTTGACTGCATGAAAGGAACTTATCTTCGTGCAGATCATCGGCATAATTTTGAAATTCACAAAGCGAAATGAAACTTTGTTTTGTAATCGATTTACAAACTTCCTATTCGTCAGTCTGTAAATGCTCATTGATTTTAGTTTGTTCCTCTTTAAGTCACTCATAAAATAATGTGATACACGTGTCTAAAATTTAAAGATAATACTGAATTCGCATCAAGCAAGGTCACCTGATCTCAATCGAATAGAATATGATTGGGATGCTTTCGGAGGTCGCATTGCAGCCTACACAACACTACCAAAGACCACACAAAAGAAAGACGTGCTCTAGTGGACGAATGGGACTCCTTGCTACAGGAACTCTTGGACAGAATAGTGGAATACATGTCTGTATATTGTGAGGCCTGCATTATGGTCAGAGGTCATCATATTCCCTATTAGGTTGCTGAGCAAAACATGTTTTTTCGTAACTAAAACCTACAATGTTTCACCCTAAGCATTCTCTTTAATTTCTTTATTTCCCAGTAGCACCACGAGGCATATGAATGTTCTTATTTTATTCCACATAACTTGTGGAATATTCATTTGTCATTTGAGGTTCTTGGATGCAGGTACTCGGCAAGGGATTCGTAAAGAATTGCATTATCCTTAATTTTTGGCCACGTGTGTAGTTGAATTTCAAGACTCATTGCTCCCTTTATCCTGGATGGGTTACTGGATGAATTGCGGATGTATGAATTCAACCTAAAAAGCTAACTTATTGGTTAACTTCAAAGCATTAAGTTACTTACAACCAATGAACTAGAATAGATTCTAATCATCCTAATGTGTTAGAACTGGAACTAGTAGTGGGTTGGTCAATTACTGTTCAAATCACACTTCTGAACTTCGAGAAGAAAAATTATATTAACTATCAAACATTAAACATACTATAGCAGATTATTTTAATCACCTTAACCAGACACTAACTACAAAATTTTAAAAGAGAAATTACAAATTAGCTCCAAGGTTATTCTTTCATGAATGTGCACCAATTGGTCAAATACTTTCTGGTTCACCGTATCTGCCTTTATTTTTTTAGGTGCTGGGAAAATTTTATCTGCTCCTGAGAAAACTGCCTCCTCAAAAATTATTTTATCGGTTATAAAAGGTACTTGGAAACCCAAAAATGATAACGAAGAGTATTTTAATTTTTTGAAAAACTTGGCCCCTGGGGTAATGTATCCAAACATTGCCCATTATTCAAATAGGTACATTACCCATTTGGAGACATCACCCTAATGGGTCAGAACATTAAGATGTAGCTGAATGGAGACAGCATGAATAAATAAAAAAAACTACAAAGTTCTTAGGATTAAAAAATTATTCTTTTAATAAATCCAAACTGTTAATCGGAGTCGTCGCGGCTAAGTGGGTATGTCTACTGCGCTAGCAACCTTCGAGTTCTAGGCGGCGCAGGTTCGATTCCTGTCAGGTGCATTCCTCCCCGGGAGTATTTCTCTCTTTTCTGTCAGTAAAATTTTCATTGTGTGTATGTCTATTACTCGATATTGTATGTCTTGTGTCTGGCGCAGCATGGTCAAATATAGCCCTTGCGCCATAAAACCCCAAAAGTCAAACAAAAAATTGCTAATCCAGAAATGAAGAGCTTAACCATCTGAGTGCCACGCGATTTCCGAGTTTTATAGTATTGCTTTCACCCTACAGTACACATAATGACTAAATAGCTACATCTATTGGTTGGAATAATTCTAGGAAAGTTTCTATTGATCAAGAAGGTCGGAACTGCTTAGAAATCGTACAGAAAAGACTGCAAATTGCAGAATGGATATATACGGGTGAACCCCTCAGATGATTAAAGTGAGAAACTCCGGTGCAGGTTGAAGGTTACATTGAAGGTTGCAGCTAATGCAATTCGATTCCTCCCTAGCTGTATTTCTCTATTCTGTGTCAGTAAAACTTTCTTCGTGTGCGTATGTCCATTACTTGATATATGTCTTGTGTCTGGCGCGGCATGGCCAAATATGACCATTGAACCTTAAAAAATCAACCAACCCAACCTTATGATCAAAAGCCATATTAATAAATTCATGCTGAATGTATTCATACAGTACTGATGGAACTGCATAAACGGGATTGTATAAATTAACCTCTCTCTCTGTACACTAGTCATACTACGCTATTCCTTGTCGAAAACCAACCCGAAAAAGTGTCAGCTTTTCGATTGGATGTGGCATTTCGGAGATTTTCGATTCGAAAGTTTTATGACGACCCCTTCGTCATTCAAAATTTCCTCGCTCATACACCTAACCATCCTTTTGGTGTTCCTGGGGTTGCCTGTACCTGAGAGTAAATCGAGGCTCACACGAAAATGAAGAGCTCCAGACGGATATGCTGTCTCAGTGAGTATGCCCACTGTGCTAGCAACCTTTGAGTTGAATGCGGCGCATGTTCGATTCCTGTCAGTTGCATTCCTACCTGGGTGTATTTCTCTCTGTTATTAAAACTTTCACTGTGTGTGTCTATTACTTGATATTGTATATCGTGTCTGGTGCAGCATGGCCAAATATGGCCCTTGCGCCATAAAACCCCAAAGCCAACCAGACGGATATGCAAATCCAAATTATGTGCGTTAAACCTCCAAGTAGTTTCGACGAGTTATCTCGTCAATGAAGATCTGAGCAATGTTATTTAGGACGAGATATCTTATCAAGATATTACCGATTTTTTATGATGAGATCAAGATCTGGTCAGTTTTGCTAATGAAGAGATACCTCGTCGATACAACCACCAGAAGGGTTAAACTATAAATTGTAGGTACCATGCCTGATACCACGTAATCATAGGACGCTCATCTCCATGATTCCACGTGCTATGGAAAAAAGGATATCTTTTCGGGTTGGTTTTCGACAAGAAATCGCTGGTATGATGATCATACGATTGATTCTGGCCACCCTGTAGTACTAAACACTTTTATTTTCAAAGCAGCAGACCATTATAGACATAAATCCTTCAGTCAAAAGGACACACAAGTAAAAACAAGAATTAAAACATAAAATACATTCAAGGGTATAAAACACAGCAAATAAAATATTGTTGTTTTGGGGTTTTATGGCACAAGGGCCATATTTGGCCAAACTGAGCCAAACACAAGACAACGTCGAGTAAAAAATGTCGAGAAAGGAAAAAGGGATTGGAGAACAGAATAGTAGGATGAAAGCAGAAAAAGATCGTTTGGGTATATCCAGGGAGAGTGACCCCATGTTTAGTAAAGACATTAAATTCAAGGTTACTCATGCACCTCGGGTTCGAGAAACCAGTACACACTTACAAGAAATGTGCCCCTGAGGGCAAAAAATAAAAATATGAAAAGCTATTGAAGCTGCCGGTCAGCAAAAAGGTCCCTCGCCTACCCAGTAACGTCCATAGGGATTTGTTTCAGTTAGAGCTGCATAGGTTAGTACGTGAGCTACATCCATTAGTACACCATCCGTACAAAGAGGACACAAGGGACTATTAGCAATACCAAGCTTATGTAGATGGAAAGCAAGGCAATCATAGTTTGTGGCAAGTCTGAATTCTGCCAATGCCACATTTCGTGGAGGGAGAGTATTGACTCTCCTTTTTAGTTTGATGAATTTATTCAAGATATATTTTTATTAAGATTCATCTTCAGTTCGATCTCAAAGGTTACTACACACTAATGTCAGAGAAAAAAGCATACTTTAGTTTACGTGAGCTACATCTATTAGTGTACCATTCCTACAAAGATGGCATAAGGGACTATTAGCAATACTAAGATTGTGTAGATGGAAAGCAAGGCAATCATGGTTCGTGGCTAATCTGAATCATGCCACTGCCACACTTCGTGAATAATCGGCGAGGGAACGGATTGTCTATTTCCTTTTATTTAGTTCGATCCATTTATTCAAGATATATTTTAGTAAGATTTGTCTTTAGTTCTATCTAAAAGGTACTACATGTCAGTGAATAAAGCATACTTTGGTTGTGTCTATGCCTTTGGTCATGGCCCATGTAGACACAACGTAGTCCATAACCCGTTCGCTAAGAGCTTTCGGCACTTCATGCAGCTTCATGAACTCTCGAACGTTGTTCAACATCTCGTGGTACCTGGCTGTTGCGGATGTCATTTGTTGAATAATAGTCGTCACGTGTCCAAAAATGGTGGCATACAGCAGAGCTGGAATGATATTACATGCGATGTACAGCAATAGAAAAACCAATAAAGGAAATACATCTAAATATCAGGGGTATTTCAAATTTCATGCGCGAGCGAGTTCAATGGTTTACGGTAACGTAAAAAACGCTGAAAATGAATAACAAAACCTGGATATACTCTGCGTTTTACAGCCCTCGTGGCTGCTTTGAAGTGTAATAAAAGCTTCGCCTTCCGGTGTATCATTGTTCTAAATTATGCAGTCCCTTGAATAAATGCAACTCTCGGCTGACTTATAAAATATCGCGTGATACGAATTTTAAAACACAAGAGAGGCGACGGGAGGAGCGAAAGCACTTAAGCTCCATTACTTTTATCGTTATAAGAATCAAATCTGCTAAATATTCCAGTTAAAATATCTCCCTTGAATATTTAACAGCCATTTGCATCTTGAGCTCATTTTTCTAGCCGTAATATATTAGTACCCACATTTTCATATTTCGAAAAGAAAGTTTAAACACGTTATCTTAGATTAGCATGTCTTACTAGCGGGATTGTAATTATTCTTCCGCTCTTAAATTGTATTGATTAGTTACTAACTCAAATTGAGTTGAAAAAAGGCATTTGTTTCTCTCATAACAAAATTCGCAAGCTATAAAATGAAAATAAAACTTTTCTGAAAATATTGGGAAATGTATTGCCGTAATTATCTTAATATTCATAGTTATATTTCTGCAAAATATTACGAAATATTTTCCTAAGAATCCTTCTGTATGTCTGCCATCATTATCTAAAACCATTTTTCCAATATAAAATATCATTATCTAAAATCATTTTTCCTTTTATAAAATAGAGGATTATCAGTAGTATAAAATAGAGTATTTATCCTTTGTTTATTTAAACGTGAATAAAAATGAATTATTTATACTTGAAAATGTTTGAAACAAATTGCTTTTAGAATATTCATAAACAATATTAGATTAAATATGAATTATATTAATCCATTTTCAAAAAGTAATGTAAACAATGCATTTTCATTAACAGTTACTAAATTTATATTGCATTTTAAATGCAATAATCTGAACTCTTAGTCTGTCAAAGTCATGTTTTTCATGTTTTTTAGTTGGTGCGGAATCGAGTTAAAAGCATATTATTAACTTTAAAACAATTTTTAGCTTTAGTGCAATAAATATACAGAAGCTATTAACATTATATTTTTCTTGAATCCTTTACAATACAACGTCTAGTGAGAAGTGACATTAATTTTGTATTGATTTCCTTCACGTTAAATGTCGATCGCTCGATTCGCTTAATAACTGCACAAAGGTTTAGTTTCTGGAGAGTTTTTTTTGCCAATTTTGTTAATTTCTACTACATAGCACATCATTTTTTTGTAAATCGTTCAAAAATTTATAACGGTGGTGCTATAATCAGTTATGTTTATATCTCACCTTTGCGTGCGATTTTATGTAGGTAAACTTATATTTATAAACTGTTGAAATTTCTGTTATATATCTATTCAAATATATGGTTGTACATGAAAAAGTGCAAGAACTGTAGGTGAAGAAAAAACATCAAAGAACTAAGTGCACTGAGCGATGAAGATTATTTGTGATTTAGACGGATTTTCTGAGCTTGGTCAAGTGAAGATGAAGATTTTGTGAGAAGGAAAATTAGTGATAATTGTTTTGAATCAAAACTAATTCAGACCAGGCTATTAAGAATCAGAAAAAAACTGGACTGTAGGCCAAATAAAATAAAATATAGAGTAAATTATGTTATGTAGGGAAAATTCGTGTAATTTGGTCCACTAGTAGTTTCGCAGCCAGATGAAAGCTAGCGAATGTGGTGCCATCTCGAAGTGGTGACTATTTCCAGGACCTGTTACCTCCTATTTTCCTCTCCCTATCCGGTTCTGTCTCTTCCTCTCCTGAACTCACACTGGACAGCCCCTTTTCTCGTTTGATGTTCCAATTTTTCAGGTACAAGATGTCTGATTTGATGGTACTTATGTTAGTCGGTTCATACGCATACAGGGTGTTTCGTAAATATCTAGACCAATTGTAAAGGGTGGTAACAGGGCCCAAAATAAACATTTATTGTCAAAAAATGTGTATCCGGGAATGCCGCGTTTAGGTGGCAGAGGGAATTCTTTAGATCAGTGAATAACGTCGCTTTTGGGGCGTAAGGCGTCATTCCCCGCTCAGATTTTTTTCAACGGCATGCATCGCCACACGAATTCGGTGCTTGCTGTTGAAAATCCGAGCGAAGAATGACGCCTTACGCCACAGAAACGACGTTATTTACTGACCTAAACAGTTCCTTCTGCCACCTAAACGCGGCATTTCCGGACACACATTCTTTGACAAAATTTTTTTATTATGTGTGTGTGGTCCCCTCTCCTACCCTTTATAAGTTGGCCAGATGGTTTCAATACACCCTGTATATCAGTTCTGGAATCGTTCAGTCTTCCCTGCAGGAAGTATAATTAGTTTTCATATTCTTGATCAATAGAATCTTTCCTAGGATTCTTTCAATCAATCGACTGAAGTTAGCAGAGGCTTAATTTTTATATGCTACCACTAGTAGAAAGATAGCGAAAATAGTGCGATCTCGAAGGGTTGATTACTTTCAGGATGTGTCACCTAATGTTTTCTTACCCACCTCATGGTTATGTAGTCACTATGTATAATGTGGGGGAAAATCAATCCTACTTACTCGGAAATCTCTTGACGTTAACTGTTTGTATGTGGAGAAATTTTGATTAGTGTAGCATAGCACTTGGAAAGGTAGTGCAACTTCAGACTACCAAAAAAGTACTTTATGGTTGAGATCCGCTCAAATGTTATATATACTATACTCTAGTGTAAATCAATTTTGATTGTGGTGGCTAAGCTCTCCTCAGTACTTCTACTCTAGAATTAAGCAGTGGCTGAATTCGATAGATGCTACCACTGGTAGAAAGATAGTGAAGTAGTGCAAGCTAAAAGAGTTGACTGCGTTCGGGATGTGTCACCTCATGTTTTCTTCCCCACTCCTGTCCTCTCCTAAACTCTCATGAGCCAGCTTTTTTTTCTGATTTGAAATCCCAGTATTTCAGGTACAGGAGTGCAGCTGGTGTTTTCTCTGTAGAAGAGGGAAATTTTATCGGTGTAGAGCTTAGAAAGACATTACAATCCATGCCTACAGAGTACTACATGGTTGAGACGTTTTATTTTTCTCCGTATGTTTTGACTAATTAATAAAGTTTATTACTGATCATTAGTGTGTTATATCCCATTAGTGTCCCCAAAAAACTATTTGATAGACATTGACTCGACTGGATTTAAATAATAAGAAAGTTAAGTGATCCAAATTACGCGCAAAAACATTTTGTACGTTTTATTATTTTACTCCGTAAGTTTCCATGGATTAATAAAATTTATTACTGATCATTAGTGTGTTATATTCCATCAGTTTGTGTTAATTATAGTGTCCCCCAAAAGCTATTTAATAGAGTTCGTCTACGGGATTTAAATAATAAGAAAATTGAGGTATCCAAATTACACGCATATACATTTTGTACGTTTTATTATTTTCCTCGGTAAGTTCCCATGGAAAAAAATTACTGATCATTAGTGTGTTAATTACAGTGTCCCCATAAAACTATTTACTAGAGTTCGACTCGACGGGATTTAAATAATAAAAAGATAAGTAGTCCAAATTACACAGACTTCCACCATAACTTAACTAAGAGTATGCTTTTAGAACAGCTGAATGGATTTATCTAAATTACTGATGCTAATATTTTACATGAAGTTATGTTCTGGAGCAAAGCCAAATCAATTATCATCTTCAAACTACGTTAAAAAATAAATCACTTCCTTTCTTAAATGACTATATAAGTCCTTTCAACTCACCATTACACTCGTTTACGTGTTTTCAAGTCATATTTTTTAATTCATCATTTTAATAAATTGCTTTTGATGTGAATATTAATTTAATACCTAAAATGAGATAACAAATTTTGTCCAATAAGTTTTATTGAGATTTAGATATGTACTCTTCATTTAATAATTCTATTTGAACAGAAAATTAAGTATCGATATAGAAGAGTAGTATAATTATGGTAATATATCATAAAAAATATCAAAATGAAAATGAGAAAAATTCACAAAAGTGGGAAATTAAATTTTCTCTTGCATATTCGTAGAATATTGAGAACATACGTATTCTATTTTATAATAAGCATAAAACAATACAAATACATTAGAGTAAAGAATTTTTTGAAGTGTTCAGCATTAGTTTAATATAAATTTAAAATTGATTTACAAAATAATTTTCAGATGTGCTAAGACTTCTGAGTTTTCCTGTGGTGTTATTAATATTTAAACAATATTCGTACAGTTAGTTTTCAATTAGTTTTCAAGTTTATTGGAATTTGAATTTTAAAATATTTATATCATGTTATATTTTTCTTCTGCATCAGTCACTTGCTCTCATCTCACACAATAGTTTTAAAATTTTTTATTGTTTGTATTCGCATATTCAGCGAATAACATTGAACTGATAAAATTCCACTGTAAAAATGATTTGTATGTTTGAATATACAGACGGGGGAGCTTATATGTTTTAAAAATATTTATTTTTTCTATACTACTTTCAACAGTTATAGTATAGAAATCGTGACAATTCTAGGTTAAATGAGTAACAGACGACAAATCATTTTATGTTCTTTCAATAAAGGTTAAATAATTTATCGATTGAAAATACTTTAACCGACTAGGCTATTATGATTGGTAAATACTTTTTTTTCGTTTTAAATTTTAAATCTGTTAGTATTAAGTTCACACATTTTTTAGTTTGATCTGTTTTAATCTTCATAGCTATTCTGTTTTTAGTTTTAATAGAATCAATTTTTAACTTAAGTCTAAGGTTAAAAAGTGCTTATTATAAGAGGATGCGAACAATAAATCTAACAGTATGTTTTTGTGATATACTGATCAAGTGAAGTTTGAAAAATTCCACATTAATCACTTGTTCATGACTGGTCCCAAATCCACAAACGTTTCTATTTTTCAAAAGAAAAATGAATGTAAAATAAAAAATTCTAAAACCCTAAATGTTTTGTTTTTATGCCGAAAACATTACCCTAAATTTCATACAAAATCCATTAATTGCAGAATAAAAAACAAATTTCATACATTTACTAAATTAAATTTTCTCTAACCTGACTTGGTGCGAAAACAAGAGACCCTCATTGAAAAAAGATCTCCAAGATAAGTTTTCATACCTTGATGTGTGCAAGGATATAGAGATTTGTAAGGTTTTTGAATAGGCACCATTTGTATCTTTCTTAATGACTTCTTTCAAAGAAAGATAATTCAGAAACGTTACAAGTAAATGTCCTTACACAACATCCAGATTTTTGATTGAGCAGTCAATCAAAATCAACAGAAAGCTGGAGTTGACCAGTGTGGATACGGACAAAAGTTGATAATGTCCACTTTCCCCTAATTAATTCATTTTGAATTATCCTAAGTGCGCAGCAGTCACTGAGTTTGGTCGTTTGAGTGTCGTCGTGTCCACCTAAATCGTTTTTATCGTGGATTCTTTACTTTGAGTGACTCCTACCAGAATATGAGGGAAACCATTTAGACGTGTATGAGATGTTTTCTTCCTACCTATATCGTTTTAAAATCGTGGACTTTTACATGTACTTTGAGTGATTCCTGGTAGCATATGATGGCAAACCGTCCGTCTGGAGCTGTTTTATTGTCTTCGCGCTTGCCCATATCGTTTTAATATCGTGGACTCTTGTACTTTGTGGGACTCCTGCCATATGACGGTAAACCATTTGGACGTGTATTACTGTTTTCATACCCACGTATATCGTTTTAATATCGTGGACTCTTAAATGTACTTTGTGACTCTTGCCAGAGAATGACGGCAAACCATTTCTATGCGTATGATTGTCTTCGTGGCCACCTCCATTGTTTTACATCGTGGACTGTATTGTTTTATATATGTACTTTGTGTTACACGTGCCAGAATATAACGAGACCATTTGAACGTCTGTAAGAAGCTGAAGACTTTTAAGAACACAGTATACAAAGATATCGGGGATCTGGTTCGTTAGTGATGTAAAATCAAAAGCGGGCCATTTATTTAGCAGTAACACGTGGTGTTGGAGAAAGAAAGTAGTTCTCATTAATCCCAAAATTGGTAAATTTATCTTATTGAATTCGAAAAGAAATAGGTTTGTGTATTTCAAGAATACTATTGGAATCACGTCCCAACGTGGTTTTTGAAATCAAATACCCCAACCAAAGAAACACAACCACCAGTGCCGTTCCTGAAGAATTGGCTCCCCACTTGCAAAAGCCTTTAATGGTCCAAATAAATCATTCTTGCTAAATAATTTTTGATAATTTAAATTGATTTTACGATCAGAATACTCATATATTCATAGCTATCATCTATCGCAACACAAGGATCTGATAACTCTGACAGTGATGGAGTGGGCCGATGTAGCCCAATTGGAAGAGTAATGGATTAGAAACCGGAGTGTTGCGAGTTCCAAATTCGGTCCAACCATCGAACCGTCGTATACTCGGAGACTGCTGCACATTAAATCTGTTGTGGCCTCAAATGTCCTCGCGTTGGCGTAGTGTCGAAGTTCGGAGAGTGGGTGCCAGCCCAGGTGTTGACCTCGTCATCTGACCGTGGTTCAAAATGACGAGGTGTTGTCCTCAGATCTTTCCCTTCAGAATGGATCCCGGACCGTCGCCAATAGCCCGTTGCGTTGCTCTAGTGCGACGTTAATTAACTACTTACTTACCAATGATGGACTGGCTTGGATAATCGGCTCGGGAAATAGATCCATCTGTCGGCCTCATAGGTTGATAACTTTGAAATGTTGAAAGTACAATACGTAATTTTATTTAGTTAGATCAATTCTTGGTTTATAATATCAATATGGTATGTTATTGTTTCCGGACCAAGACTTCTTGTCACCTTGACCAGTTAATTCAGTAATTATAACAGCATTGCCACCAATTATAATACAGAATCCTTGCTAGATAATAATATAATAGCTAATAAATTTCGCTAATTCTTTTAATATTTTATTGTTTTCTAATTGGTAGTAGATAGGTAGGTAATTTACGTCACACTGGAGAAACACAACTGGCTATTGTCGACTATCTGGGATTAATCCGAGGACAACTCGTAATTTTGAATCGCTATCAGATGACGAGGTCAACACTTGAACTGGAGCCCCACACTCCAAACTTCCACACCACGCCAACGTGAGAACATTTGAAGCCATGACAGATCTAACGTGCACCAGGCCCCGTGCATACGACGGTCTTTTGGTCCGTTATTCTTCCAACTGAGGTTTTCTAGTTTGAAAAGCATTTAAATTACTGCACAAAATAATAAATTCTCTTGTCTAATGTCGCATTATTTTAAGGTATTTTCATTGAAAGACTTGGACTTCCTAGAAGCACCGGCCTCACGGGAGTTAGTGGATCTGTCCGTCCCTGAATACTGACTTAAACCTTCTAAGTGGTTTCGACGAGATATTTCGTCCATCAAGATCTGGCCAATTTTGCTAATGACGAGATACCTCGTCATCAAGATATTGCCGGTTTTTTATGATAGCGAGATCAAGATCTGGTCAGTTTTCTTGTGATGACGAGACATCTCGTCCATCAAAATCTGGTCAGTTTTTGCTAACGACGAGATACCTCGTCGATGCAATCAACAGGGGGGTGAAGTAATAACTACTTACACTCCTACTCCTATCTATTTATTGGCAATTTATGCAGAATAGTTAAAATTTTTATTTTTTTAAACGTTAGCCTTCATCATCGAAGTTGCCTTTATTTATTGAACGTTTTTTCTAAGTTTTATCGCATTTTCCCAACCTACATGCAAGTGCATACCCGGAACACCACTCGGGAACAGCTCTAACTATTATTCGTATAGTCACAAAATTTCCTACAGAATCTAATTCTACTTGAGAAAGAGAATTGACTTACCTCCTATTATCATCATGCAAATGGTGAACACCTTCTCATTATCCGTCTCTGCAGCAACGTTACCGAAGCCAACAGAAGTCATGCACGTCATTGTGAAGTACAGGGCTGTTATGTACATAGTGCCCCGTGGTGGACCTCCAATGAGCTCATACTTCACCATATCCTTGTTCATAACTCGGCTGAAGTTGAATTGTTGTTGCGTAACGTTGCCCAGTTTCCATAGCCAGCTGTAGGAGACACCATTTTCAGCGTCGCTGCGGCCGATGCTGTAGAAGATACAGGCCAACCAGTGGGCAACCAACATGTAGAAGCAGAGTAGGAGAATAAGCATTGCCGCCCCATACTCCAAGTATCTGTCGAGTTTTCGGACGACGCGACCCAAACGCAGTAACCGGACCACCTTCAAGGCGCTGAACAGGCTCCCAATGCCTTGCTACCGGGACACAACGTGCATTTTAGAGAGCCTTGGTACCAACAATCAAAAGGACCTTCGTTTTCCTCGCCTTTTGTGAGAAAAACGCCATCTCTTAATACTACCTTCGACTTTGAATTTTAATGTGAAAAAAAAACTGAGACAAGCGAAAGAGTTAAGTGAGAATAGTAAATTGTCTTGGTTCTTGCTTTTATTTCCGAAAGATTTCGAAAACGGTACTGAATTAATCAAAAAATGCATGTATTATAAAAGCATATCAGTACACATTTAAAACGAGCTTTAATTGCTGATTTCAAATTGTAATTATGCGATGTGCAAAAGGTTGACTATACTTAAATCAGTGTTGTAACTTCTTTTTGAATTCAAAAAGCTCGAAAAAAATTACAAAAATCTCCGTTTAAAGATAAAAATGCACTCACTGACATAAAAATTTGCGCATCAAGAAGGAACCGTTGGATTCCAATGAAATTTTATTAGTTTGATGGTACAAAGGATAGAATTGATTATATCATAACAGCAGGACCATTTCCAACAGTACACGTTGTAGTCATCATAAGCATCTTGTCTGACCGCCTCGTACCCGGATACATGCGGTGATACAGTCGGACATGGAGTCAAATAGACGCCGTATGTGTATAATATACAGCGTCTGCTTGACTCCATGTGCCGACCATTGTAGCACAGATTTGTCCACAACTGTTGTAATTGCCGCTCCAAGTCCCGAACACTGCGACATGGAGAAGGCGGCCGTCCCATCTGGTACCACAAATGCTTGTTGGGTAATAAATCAAACGAGCTGGCAGGTCAATGAAGTGTCGAAACATGACGTAGTCTTAGGAAACCCGAGCAGTATGCAGAGCGTCTTACCTTGGAAGAAGTGTTATCTTTGTTACTTGTTGGAAAAAGGCTCCCTCGGGCCCCACCAGGAAAGGCAGCTCATGGTATTGATTGATTGAATGTTTATTGCGCAAGGGTCAGGTTTGGCCAAGCTGAGCCAAACTATGGCAGCACATGGGGCCGCAGGATCTCCTGAGCATTTGGCTGCTGTGTCAATGTGTCTCGTATCATTGCAAGCAATGAATGGCTATCATATGCGATGGCTCACCAGACCATCACACCTGCAGTGGGGTATGTATGCCATTGTACAGTGAGCTTGGGATTGTAGCTCTCGCTTGCTGTCCTGGTACCACTGGTAATCTGTTCCTAAACACAAGCGGGATTCATCGCCATTCCTGGCATTCCACCTTGCTGTCTGCTGACACAACTGCAAAAGAACCCGATGATGTTAACCTTCCAAGTGGTTTCAACGAGATATCTCGTCCATCGACATCTGACCAATTTTGCTAATGACTGAAATATCTCGTCATCAAGACGTTGCAGATTTTGGATGATGAGATTAAGATCTAGTCAGTTTTCTTCTAATGACGAGGTATCTCGTCCATCAAAATACGCTAATGGTTTTGCTAATGACGAGATATCTCGTCGAGACAACCACCAGGAGGGTTGAGGTGTCGATGGCACAAAACGTGAGTAGTCGAGATTGCAGATTCAACTGTGCTCCTAGCACAAGCCAGGCTCCTAATCCGGAAATGGTTTGGGCTGATACACGGTTCCCTTGTGAAGCTGCCACATGTCTCTGGATGGTGGACAGGGAGTCGTTGATTCTGTTCGTGCCTCTCTTACGATCAAACACCCTCTTTGATGGTGGTCTGACAGAGTTATCCGGAGCCTGTCCGCCGAGTATGGGTGTCTGATCTGACAGTAAATCCAGGATGAACCAATTTCCGAGCTATTCGGCGACATGGCCACCCTGCTTCTTGCATACCACAACATAACCTCGTTCAAACTCGGTCAATTATTCTGCCACCCTCATTGTGGTTGCCTCTTCGGAGGTGAGGGCTCCCCTTGAGAAGCTTTCGCCACTCTTGCTTTCAGCTTCTCTTGGCCACGTGTTTCCGTGCGTGGATTCCCGTGTCCCTGGAAAAGGGGATCCTGGCAGTTGAGATCTTGCGCTTGGTACAGCTTGTCCACTACTGGACCTTGCGCCATGAAACCCAAACCAACCGTCTTCACGTCTACGGGGCCTTCTCAGCATGCTTATTGCTCACAAATCTCGCTTGATGAAATACAGTAACTAGAACCAACTGCGATCCTCTGAGATCCTTTTATATAAGTCACAAGAATTGCGATTGAAGCATTATCTTAGGACGTATGAGCATGCTTAACCCTCCAAGTGGTTTCGATGAGATATCTCATTCATCAAGATCTGAGCAATTTTACCAATGACGAGATATCTCGTCATTCAGATAGCTGTTTTTTTTTCATGATGACGAGATCAAGATCTGATCAGTTTTCCTCTAATAATAAGAGACGACCAGAACTTTATGAGCGAGATATCTCGTCTATCAAGATCTGATCAGTTTTCCTCTAATAATAAGAGACGACCAGAACTTTATGAGCGAGATATCTCGTCTATCAAGATCTGATCAGTTTTCCTCTAATAATAGGAGACGACCAGAACTTTATGAGCGAGATATCTCGTCTATCAAGATCTGATCAGTTTTCCTCTAATAATAAGAGACGACCAGAACTTTATGAGCGAGATATCTCGTCTATCAAGATCTGGCCAATTTTTCTAATGACGAGATGCCTCGACAAGACAATCAACAGGAGGGTTAACCGCATCAAATTTAAGTAGTGTGCATATCTGTCCCAGATGTAGCTACTTACCAATTTTTTCATTTATTAGATTATTTGTTCTGGGTGCGCAAATTTTTTTGTCAATGAATGTATGTACTAGAGACGAAAAAGTTTCTAGTTGCAAAAACTCTTAATTTAATGCTCCGCTTTTTGCTGCGGTTGGCAAAGAATATGTACAAGCAATTGATCCTCCACGATCCTAATATGATGTTTAGACAAACCTTATTAAACTACTTACTTAGATATACGTATAGTTAATTACATAAGAGGAAATTTAAGTTTTTCGAAGTCTGAAATACATTTGTGAACTGGTAATTTTTAGTTTAAAATTAAGAATTAAGGATGTTTTCAATCTTCTGCGCGAGATCTAAACTTAAATGCTTCATTTAGTTGTTTTCCTTTTTGCTTTAAATCAACCGCAATAGGAAAATATCTAACCTGGTCAAAAGGTGCATTGGTTTTATTCGAAACAAGGATTGAAAAAACACTAAATAAAAATGAACGACTTTTGAACTTAAACTCATTCCACATAAACAATCTATAGTATATGCTAAATTATAAAAGGTGTTCCAAAACTTTCAGTAGAAACTTTAAATGAAGGTTCAAAACACACAAAATGAAACGCTATTTACATAGGTATGTATGTTCATAAGCGCCATCTACATTTGCTAGAGGACGCTTGTCAGAAGCGCGTCTGTTGGCCAATTTGTACATGATACGACGCTGTCAGTCTTGTACTCGTGTTACTCGTCGCCACTTTGAGCAACTACTGTGAAACTGTAAATGAAAAACTGCAATCAAACTATAAAATTAGGGCTGACGAAAATGTAGTTCACATACTTGCTATGTTTCATTGCTGCACCTTAGTGTACCCTCTAGCACATCTGGAGGCGCTTGAGGACACATATTCCCATGTGAATACGGTTTAATTTTGAGCTCCCTATATATATATATATATATATATATATATATATATATATTATATATATATATATATATTATATATATATATATATAATATATATATATATATATATAATATATTATATATATATATATATATATATATATATATATATTATATATATATATATATATATATATATATTATATATATATATATTATATATATATATATATAATATATATATATATATATATATATATATTATATATATATATATATATTATATATATATATTATATATATATATATATATATAATATATATATATATATATATATATATATATATATATATATATATATATATATATATATATATATATATATATATATATATATATATATATTATATATATATATATATATATATATATATATATATATATATATATATATATATATATATATATATATATATATATATATATATATATATATATATATATATATATATATATATATATATATATATATATATATATATATATATATATATATATATATATATATATATATATATATATATATATATATATATATATATATAGGGAGCTCAAAATTAAACCGTATATATACACACCTCTAACCAATACACCTCCAAATGGTTTCGACGAGATATCTCGTCCATCAAGACCTAGACAGTTTTGCTAATGAGAAGATACCTCGTCGAAACAACCACCAGGAGGGTTAAAGTTTATGCGGGAAGTTTTTAGATACATTGTAGAGATTACACACCCAATAAATTTACAATAGGCCTGTTAAAGAAATTCGTGGAAAGGTTTTTAAGTGTTAAAATTCATAGATTTCCTTGGCATTGAATTAGTTTTACTTACAAGTTAAGTATAAAACTCTAAGTAGCTTTCTACTGCACTTCGTCAACTGAACTCAATCAAATTAGGAATCCATTTGTTCCAAATAGTACTGCATGGAAAATGTAGTTTGCAATTATTGGTAACATTACATCAGGTGTATGTCTGGTATTACGTATCTAAAAATCTTTTAACGGTGATGTATAGATACAATACCTCCTCAAGTTTGAATGAAATCAACAAAATATTTTATTGTTCTAAATTCTTGCTGATTTCAAACAAGGTCCAGGCATACCTATTTATTTTTAGGAAGCTATAATTTCTCTAAAATATGGATATGTAGTTATTGAAATGAGCATATAATCCGATTTTAACCCACTGTTAGGACAACATGACTATATGTACCTATTTATTTTATAGGAAACGAGAATTTCTCTAAAAATATGGATATGTATCTATGGAAATGAGCGTGTAATCCGATTTCAACCTACTGCTTACGACTACATGTACTTGATGCAAGTGAATCAAATGCCAACTGGTTGCCCACTTATTGTAATGTACATTTACAGAAAACAATTTTATATGCAAACTGAATAAGTTAAACATTCTGGAAACCCACTTACATCTTCCTCGTGATCGAACGCATTAAAAACATCGTACGGCAAGCAAGACAGCAGGTCGATGATAAACCAACTTTTGAGATAGTTCATGCGGATGATTTTGGGATCTGACACAACTTCACCTCCTGGTCCAACGAAAGTCGTATGAAAGTTAAGAACGATGTCAATGAAAAAAATAACGTCGACGATGCTATCCAGGACTAGGAGCGAAACATCCTCGGAAGTCTTGTTCTTGAAGGCCACATTGTACGGCACCATGATCGCCGTGTAGAATGTCAAGCACAGTATCACCCAGTCCCAGATGGCTTTGAATGCACAGTAATGGAGAAGAATGTGTGGTGGTGTTTTCGGGGCTTCTTGACGATACTGGGGAAGGACTTCGGAATTCAAACTGATCATCTGGAAATAATCCCACCAATGAGATTCTCTTACCATTCTCACTACAGGCAAGTGGTCAGTTAAAATTAGGATTTAAAAAGTATTTAACAGAAGAAAATCACTCGCTATTTGAAGATTAATGCTGCGCTATTTAAACATCCGACCACAAACTGGAGCAGTATGCGGCAAACTATGCAACTTTGAAGAGAAAATATGTCGGTATGCAAGAGTAATTCAGTTAATTTAGTGTAGCAGGACTCATGTTGGCCCAGTGTGTCAATTGCCTATGCCCGGCCGCACACTGGATCAGTATGCCACGAGCTATACGACATGCGCATTCGTACTCCGTTTTTGTATAGAAAATATGTCGATACGCAAGAGTAATTCAGCCAATTTAGTGTAGCATGATTGATACTGATCCAATGTTTGGCTTGTCTAAGCCGGACCACACACTGGAGCAGTAGGCGATAACCTATACGAAGTAGGGAACTAAACCGGAGTACGCTCATGTGTCCTCCGTTTTTATAGAGGTAGTTAATTAACGTCGCGCTGGAGCAACACAACGTGCTATTGGCGACTTCTCTTCTTCAATTCTCTTCGGAATCAATCCCGAAGAGAAAGAACCAAGGATAACGCCTTGTAATTTTGAACCACGGTCAGATGACTCCGTTTTTATAGACAAAATATGTTGCTACGCAAGCGTAATTCTATCAGTTTAGTGTAGTGATTATCAATTTAGTGTAGGTATCAATTTAGTGATACTGGACCAATGTGTGGCTTGCCTAAGAAGGTAATACAGTAACCCCTTGTTATACCACGCTTGGATATATAGCACATTTGGTTATATCGCCTTTTTACTTGTCTCCCTTTGAATTTTCGGTTTGCAAACATTCTGCCAACACTCCACTCTTATACTTGTGAGGATTTACCGGTTTAGTGATCTTTGGGAGTTGATCAGTTTCTTACACGCACAGAATCATTGCTGGATTTTCTTGTTGGACATCTGATGGTTATTTGGGAACTGCGTTTATGTTATTGCTATAAGTCTTCCTCTGCACTTTCTATGCTTTAGTAATAGTTTTTGCCATCCTGGGGTGGGTCTTGGAAGTAGGCAACGCAAGTGATGTGAGTTTGCGAGGCGGGTAAACCTAGTGACTGCAACTCCTTTATCTTAGCCATGCGGATTTTTGTATACGCCAGCTGATCCAACCAAGGCAACAGCTATTTCTCTTTCGTTAATATATAATAAAATCAATGTAAACATAAAAAATTTATTCGATAAATAAAATAAACCTATTCTAAAGGCCGTATTTGGTCTGCGAGCCAGGTAAATCTATTTGAAGGATAATATCTGGTCTGGGCTTAATAAGCCATCCGCAGACCTGATAAACCTGTTTGGAGGGCTGTATCTGGTCTGCGGACTGAGTAAATTTGTTTTCAGGGCCATATTTGGTCTGCGGGCAGACTAAACCTATCCGGAAAACCCTACCTGGTCTGCGGGCCGGGTAAACCAATCTCCGGGATTGATAAACTTAAGGGCCGTATTTGGTCTGTGGGCTTGATAAACCTGTTTGGATGGCTGTATCTGGTATGTGGGCTTAATAAACCATCTGGGGCCTGATAAGCCTGTTCGGAAGGGCCTTATCAATTCTGCAGATTGGGCAAACCTATTCGCAGGGCTGTATTTTGTCTGCGGGACGGCTAAACCAATTTGAACGGTAGTATCTGGTCTACGAGTCAGGTAAACCTCTTCGACGGGCAATGTCTGGTCTGTGGGCTGAATAAACCATCTGAAGGCTTGATAAACCTGTTCGGAGGGCCGTATCTGGTCTGCGGACTGGGTAAACCTATTCGCTGAGCCGTACTTGGTCTCTATGGGCCTTCTAAACCTATCGAAAAAACCGTATCTGGTCTGCGGACAGGTTAAACCTATTCGTAGGGCCGTATTTGGTCCATGTGCCGGCTAAACTTATCCGGAAGACCGTATCTAGTTTCTGGACCAAGTAAACCTATACGCAGGGCCGTGATTGGTCTGCGGGACGGCTAACCTATCCAGAAGACAATATGTGGTCTGAGGGTCAGGTAAACCTATTCGCTACAACTCCTTTATCTTACGCATGCAGGTTTTCATGGACGCCAACTGATACCGACCAGGAAAACAGCTATTGTTAATAGTTAATAATAAAACCAATCTAAAAAAAAGTTAAAACAGGCAGATCAGAAACATGCAAAAGTAAATTAATTCAAGAGAAAACAACATGAATGAATAGATGAAACACGATGAAATGATGATTTTTCCGTGTTGATGAACATGATGTACGATGCATAAAGCTATGGAAAATGATAAATATAATTTAAAAATAGAATATAATATCGTTCTTTTATTATTAATATAAATAATTTTAATAAAAGAACAATGTAAAGTTTAAAAGAAAATTTATATAAAGCATGAGAACAAAATTTATGATTTAAAACATGTTGATCAGCAAGTTGGTTGAATGATCATATTGTTACCTAATGTTAAGCATTTGATACCTAAACAAGCAGCATGTAGCATCAACTCGCAAAGAGAGGCAGAATATATCTTTAGTAGTAATTACTACTAAAGATGTAGCAAGGGAGAATACATCTTTAGTAGTAATTATTAATAGCAGTAATTACTACTAAAGATGTAATAATTACGACTAAAGATGTAGTAATTACTAAAGATGTAATAATTACTATTAAAGATGTAGTAATTACCAAAGATGTATCAAGGCAGAATACACATATTTAGTAGTAATTACTACTAGTAATTGCATCTTTAGTAGTAATTGCTACTAGTAATTGCATCTTTAATAGTAATTGCTACTACTTAGTAGTAAGGTTACATCTTTAGTAATTTATTACTAAAGATGTAGCATTACTACTAAAGATGTAACCGGGCAGAATGCATCTTCAGTAGTAATTACTACTAATGACATAGCGCTACTACTAAAGATGTAGCGTTACTACTAAAGATGTAGAGTTACTACTAAAGATGTAGAGTTACTATATTAAGATGTAACAGGGCAGAATACATCTTCAGTAGTCATGCTTACGAGTGTTACATGATGCTTATTTAGGTGTCAAATACCTATCGACATGGGTTCGTTTATCTTTTAATTAAAAGACGCTTATTTTGATGGAATCGAAAGGAAATCTTGCATTCCTGCTATAAGTCATTTCGATACGCTTAAAAAATCTCCAAAAACATATTTGTAATAAAAAGTATAATGAATTCATCGAGGAATGAAAAGGTGACATGGAAACTTACATGAGCTATCTGTGATTGTTTTGTATTCTCGGTTTTGATGGGTAGGTGCATCGAAAATTGTTGAACAAGAACGGATCGACTTCTCGTCACAGACCTCGCTAGTCGTGCGAACTTGCTCAGCCCTGAAAACCAATAATCGTCTTTTATATACAGGATATTTTAAAATTTTCTGTACAAACTTTAGCTTGAGTACGTAACTTTAACGAAATTTAAGCCTTATAAAACTGCACAAAAGTTGTGTTTTCTTAACATATCTGCCTAGTTTAGTTTCTTAACATATCTGCCTAGTAAGGCAGATATGTTAACATATCTGCCTTAACATATCTGCCTAGTTTACATGTGGTATAATTAATTATGAGTCTAAAATATATTTGTGAACTGGTATAATTTTTATTTTAAAATTAAAGTTTACAAGCATTATAGAGGGTTCTTTCAATCTTCTGCGCAAGATCTAAACTTGTTTTTCTTAGTTATATTTTTCTTTAAATTAAACTCAATAAAAAGTATATAATCTAGTCATAAGATGATATTGATTTACACTGCTGGCCACCCAAATTGCAACACCAAGAAAGACAAGAGATATCACAACAAAATTTATTTTGTAGATAACATGTTGACCAAGTATCAAATGATTAAATTTATAGACTTCTGTGAAGTGTGGTTCCTGCCAAAATCAGTAGCCAGAGTAGCCGCCATTGTTGGAGATCACCGCTGCCACACGCCTCGGCATTGATTCAAAGAGACTTTGGATGTGTTCTTGGGGTACAGCAGACCAAGCAGCTTCCACACGTTGCCAAAGTTGATCTGGTGTGGCAGCTGGGGATGTATTCTGGGTCAATCGTTGAGCAACCATGGACCACATGTTTTCTATCGGCGAAAGATCCGGAGAGCGAGCTGGCCAGGGAAGCAATTCAATCTGGCGATTGACGAAGAACCCTTGGACAATGCGTGCCACGTGTGGTCGCGCATTATCCTGTTGAAATAGGGCTGTGGGCAAGCCCTGAAGGTAAGGAAGGACAACTGGCTCCAACACCTCGGAGATGCAGCGCTGGCTGTTTAAAGTACCGGCAATGCGTACTAGAGGAGTGCGAGAGTGATATCCAATACCGCCCCATACCATAATACCCGGTGTAGGACCAGTGTGGCGGTGCATAACGCAGCTGTTCAGCATCCTCTCTCCACGGTGTCTCCAGACTCGAATCCGACCATCGTGGTGTTGCAGACAGAAGCGTGACTCGTCAGTAAAGACAATTTCATTCCATTCTGCCGTCCACATCCTTCTTTCATCGCACCATTGGCGGCGGAAACGTCTGTGGTTCTGCGTCAAGGGTAGACGAAGCAATGGACGTCTTGCGGACAGACCACTCTGCTGTAAACGGCGTCGAATGGTACGCGCAGACACTGGATGATGCGGTACAGACTGAATGTGCTGTGCTATGGTTCGTGATGTGGCTGAGCGATCCGTCACTGCCATACGCACAATATGCCTGTCATCACGTGAAGTGGTGCACTGAGGTGGATGCGATCGAACACGTCGGTCCGTCGTACCCTCCTGCATCCAACGATCACATATCCGCATTACAGTTGTTTGGTTTCGTCCAACACGACTACCGATTTCCCTGAAAGATAATCCACAATCTCGGTACGCCACTATCCTTCCTCTGTCGAACTCGGATACTTGATCAAAAGATGATCGCTGTTTTCTACGAGGCATAATTGATCGTTTTTTTGAAAAAAAACCACAAGAAAAACACAATTGCCGTACTTGAAATCGTCGAAATCTCCAAGCCTTAAATAGCGCTTTGAAGTGGCGCCACAGGCGCGCGTGATGTGCGTCTGCGCTGAAATTCTAATCATTTGCATATCTCACCTCCGCTAATGCATGTTGTAAATTTCATATTATTTGCATGCTTCCTTCAGGGTGTTGCATTTACGGTGGCCAGCAGTGTATTTGAAGCAATGATTTGTGCGCTGCATAAAAGTGGACGGCTTTTAAATTTAGAATTAAATCCACATAAACAGTCTATGATATATATTTCAAAACATCCTATATAAATTTTAAAGTGATAGAAACACGAAATTAAACTTTTCACGTAGGAATGTACATCCGCTAGCGCCACCTGAATTTTCTAGAAGGTGCTGTTCGGCAGGGCAGCAACTGACCAATATGAACAGCAATCCATACGTAGACGCTGTCAAGCGTGTATGGCTGTTGGTGGTCGCCAATTTGAATAACAACAAACTGTAAAATTATGACTGGTAGGTAGGTAGGTAGTTAATTAACGTTGCACTGGAGCAACACAACGGGCTATTTATGGCTGGTAAAAATGTTCATACTTACTGGTTTCATTCCTGCATCTTTAATGTATCCTCTAGCACATCCGGGAGATGCTTACAGAAATACATCCCCAATGTGAATATTGTATAATTTTTTATATTCCCCACCTCCCTTGAAAGTTAGTACAGGAAGTTTTAAAATATTATTCTGCTATGCTATTGAAGTAAATAGTATCTTCCGATATGGTATTTTTCAGTTGACGACTGTCAAATGTTGCATGTATAAGTATCAAATACTTGACGACTCTAGACAACAGTATGATCCCACATCCAACTGCAGATTAAGTGATCATACTGTTATCTAGTGTTGTCAAGTATTACTCAACTAACCGATGATCGAGTGATCATACTGTGGTTAGTTGAGTAATACTTGACAACACTAGATAACAGTATGATCACTTAACCGCAGTTGGATGTGGGATCATACTGTTATCTAGTGTTTTCGTCTATTACTTAACCAACTTCTGATTGAGTGACCATACTGCTAACTAGTGTTGTCAAGTATCGACCTAACCCCTGATTGAGTGATGACACTGTTATCTAGTGTTGTCGCGTATTATTCGACCAATCGCTGATCGTGTGATCATACTTTTGTGTTACGTTTTTCTCGACCAACAGCTGATCGCGTGATCATAATGTTATCTAGTGTTGTCACGTGTTACTCAACCAACCGCTGATTGAGTGATCATACTATTATCTGGTGTTTTCGCGCATTACTCAATTAATCACTGATCCAGTGATCATACCGTTATCTAGTGTTGTGACGTGTAACTTGACCAACCGTGATTGACTGTTTCTAGCGTTATGAAAAATCAGGAACTTTAGAATCGTTTAATCTAAAGACCAAACTTTTCGAGGTACCTTCTTGACTAACACGACAATATCAACCAGCAAACAAAATCGTTTATTTTATTTATAACGAGATTAAATCGTTTATTGTCAAATTACCTTTGGATGCATCGTCTTCTAAGGGCTGTTTCAAGGCTGTTATATCTCGAAACGTTAAGAGGAATAAGACTACCATGTCTTTTTCGTTCTTGATCGGTGCAACGTGCAAGAGCAGCCATAGCGGAGATCCTAATAGGAGAAAGATATTGTTATTGAGCTATGACCTTTTGGAGGGGAAATGTTACATTAAAGTAACTCGAGTTTAGAGCTATCACCATATTAAAATGAGTAATACTGAATGTAGTCTCGGGAAAAACGAACCACCCCCTTTATTTCGAGCACTATTCATAGTAGAGCAGATTCAAAGATATCATTCAATAGGGAATAACATCCTCTACAAATTCAAATGCAAAAAATTATATAAGGGGACGTCTTCATATCAAATTTTGCACAAGTAACACAATTTCCAATGGAAACACCATGTTTTGATGTCTTAATCAGATTCTGTATCGTAAATTAGTCTAAATATAAATTTCATGACTTCTATCTTTATATCCGGAGGTATTCAATGTTAAAATTGATGCCAATTTCAGGAATCTTCCTCACATTTAAAATCGCTATTTGTAGATCGAGATTAATTGTAGTTATAGCTACCCGAATTTCAAATTTGAACACTATTTCAAACGTATTTGTCAGAGCGTGCAGATCCAAGAATTACAGTATTATATTTATTATGCATGAGCAAACGATCGAGAATTATTATCCGAGGTTTTCAGACGCTTTTTAAACTTTTGGTTGCTCCTAAAATCGCCATAATGAGGAAAATTTAATGTAAAGCAAAAACTAACCATTTGAATGAGCTGAAATTTTACATGGCCATATTAGAAGTCCTGAATCGATCCCCATCAAAATATAGAAAGGTTCCAGTTCATAATTTTTCAAACATTAATTTAATAATTATTATTACATACTAAAAATTATTTTTAAAATAGAATATTAGGTGGATTTTGTTTGGGTTGTTTAACAGTAACAGGGTACAAAATATCAGCGCTATAGAGATTATTTAGGAAGATATCCATAAAAGTCTAAGAAACTGATTTAACATTGGAAGCTCCAATCTTTCTGCACTCATAACTTCGAAACGGTAAGACCTAATGACATGAAATTTGGTATCTGAAGTTAAATTTTGATAGATTCGAAATTGTGTCGAATTAGGGGGTTTCTACTGGAAATTATGAAGTTGATGCTCAGTTTAATATGACGGCCCCTATGCAAATTTTATGCATTTGAATTTATAGACGTTAGTTCCTGTCAAACCTCCACCTTTGAATTTTCTCTACTGTTAAAATTGCTCGAATGAAGATGGGTGTTTCGTTTTTTATTTCGCGACTGTACCTTTCCCAGAATCTAATATCTCTCCTCTCACAGATACTATATTTTTTATCATATATTCACTGGATCTACGTAGATATTTTAACCAGTCACTTCGTTTTTTTAAAATCTTTTACTGCTGATATGATTAAAGTATGTGATACACTACCAAATGTTTAGAAAAAGAATTTTTTAAGTTTTTAAATTTACATATAAACTTAAATACCATAAAAGTTCTAGTTGAAACGTTTATTAGAGTCCTTAGATTAATTCATAAAAAATTTCAAGTATCTACCTCTTTTTGGAAGGTAACCTTATGTGGCAAAAGTCGCTTTGAGAAATCTGTCATTAAAGGGCATTTAAAAGATTCCAGATGGGAATATTTCCCCCTCCAAGCGGTTTCGACGAGATATCTCGTCTATCAAGATCTGACCAAATTTCCGAATGACGACGTCAAGACATTGCTATCTCTACATCAAGACATTGCTATCTCGTCTTCAAGATATTGCTGATTCTCATTAATGACGAGATCAAGATTTGGTCAGTTTTGTTAATGACGAGCTACCTCGTAAAGACCAGGAGGTTAACATCTTTAAAGTATGTTTTAAAAATACTTTCCAAACAGCTGCAAAGAAAAGTATTGTATACCTCACTTAGAAGCTTTTGAAAATTACTTAATGAAAAACAAACATCTCAAAATTGACTTTCTCTAGTCTTCTCCAAGTTAATTAGTGTTTTATTTCACGAGTTGAGTTTTTCAGTAACAAGTCAATATTAAATGCTAATAGCATTCGTAACATCCTGAAGACATCGTTTTATTTATATTGTAATTAATACTAATTATTACATTTTTAAATAATTTTTTCAAATACTCTCTTAATATTTTTATGCAGTTACAAGTCTAAATTGATAACATTATTCGACATATATGAAATAAAGTTTACGGTAGAAATATTTCAAATTTAAGCACTCAGAACCTTTGAAATTCAAGACAATATTTCAGTTACCCATACATTCCTTTTTCATTCCTTTTTACAACGGTATGTTAGTACTTCTTTTAACTGTAAATGTTTTTAAAATTCTTTAAAAAATTATTCTCTTCTCAAACTCCAATATATAAGCTACAAATGTAGTGAAAAGATATATTTGCTAAAGCTATCTCTAAATTTCACTGTACCCCAACTCTAATCGGTAGGTAGTTAATTAACGTCGAACTGGAGCAACACAACGGGCTCTTGGCGACGGTTCGGAATCAATTCGTAAGGAAAAGATCCAAGGACAACGTCTCGTAATTTTGAACCACGGTCAGATGACGAGGTCATCACCTGAGCTGTGTGGCACCCCACTTCTCTCCAAACTTCCACACCAAGTCGACGTGAGGATATTTGAGGCCACGACAGATTTAACGTGTACCAGCCCCCGTGTACACGATGGTCTTTGACTGGACCAAGTTTCGAACTCAAACCTCCGGTTGCTAATCCGTTGCCTTCCAACTGGGCTACCGTGGCACCCCAACTCTAAATCGAATGACTTACAAATTAATATATTTCGGATAACTAGATTAATAGCTGTTACTTTTTTGTGTAATTACTAAATTTTAAGGAAGTCTCAAAAAGTAAAATAGTTATTGCTGCCGTTGGAAATAAAATTTAGAATGTCTTTAATGGGGATTAAATCTTGCTCTAGTATAGGTCACAATTTCATGAGTGCTAGGGTCGGATATTGAAAGATTGGAAAGAAACCGGGCCACGTGTATCGGCCCGATATTGCATTGCTACCGCAAAAACTCATCCTCAACTTTATTCTCCGAATGCAAATGCGATGCAAACCCAGGATTGGTGGTGATCATACAACGGACCAAGGACAGCCGCCTTTATTTATTTAAGCTTTCACAATCACCCTTCTGTCTCATGGTACACAGTGCTGTCTCACTACTTAAGTCCTAGGGCCGCGATAGCCCAGTTGGGAAGAGATCTTAATGGACAAGATATCTCGTCATTAGAAAAAACTGACCAGATCTTTATGGACATGATGCTTTATGGACATGACCAATTTTGCTATTGATGAGGTGTTTCGTCATCAAGATCCTGCCGATGTTTTGACGATGACGAGATCGCTTCAGTTTTTGATGGCAACGAGATCAAGGGTCGGTTTTCTTTTATTGGCGAGATATCTCGTGCATCAAGATTGCTTCAGTTTTTGATCGCTTCAGTTTTTGATGGAACGTCATTATAAAAAAACTGGCCAGATCTTGATCTCGTCATCATCAAAAATTGACAGTATCTCGATGACAAGTTAACTAGTCAAAACTACTTGGAGGTTTAAAGAGAGAGGAACTAATTCCTCGTAGGTTGTACCTGGAACACTGATGCACGCTTTGCACTGCATATAAAGAGCAAAACGCATTCCCATGAAAAACGAGAGGATAACGTTAGAGCTTCAAACATTCGAAAATGCGTCAGCTTTCAACTGAATATCATCTTAATTACGCAAATCGCCACAGGCTGTTTCGTTTCATTTTGTGCCTTGCAACCTTTTGCAACTAAATTACTAAATGCTTCATACTTAATTCCTTGTAATACTGCACTGGCTGCTTTGAGACTAAAGAATAGCTACGAAAACTTAACCCTTCAATTGGTTTCGACGAGTTCTCGTCCATCAATATCTGACCAATTTTGCTATTGATGAGGTGTTTCGTCATCAAGATCCTGCCGATGTTTTGACGATGACGAGATCGCTTCAGTTTTTGATGGCAACGAGATCAAGGGTCGGTTTTCTTTTATTGGCGAGATATCTCGTGCATCAAGATCTGATCATTTTTGCTAATGACAAGATACCTCGTCTACATAACCAGCTGGGAGGTTAAAAATAGAGCGAAGCTGATCGTTTGTAGGCTGTACGATCATCACGAACACTGATGCACGCTTTGCACCGCATACAGAGAATGAGGTTGCCGATGTCTTGTTTCGGTAGCACAACCCATTCCATGCAAAACCAGAGACCACGATTCAAAAATTTGAATATGCACCACATCTCGACTGAATGTCATCGGTTACTCTAATCGCCACAGGCTATTTCGTTAAATTTGGTGTTGTAACCTTTAATGGTGCGTACATTTTGCATGCCAGAGTTGTATGAAGGAAGGTGTTGAATAGTAGGAAGGAACTGACAACAATAATCTGGGAAATTATTAATTTAACATTAAAGGGACACGTTGAATTTTTTCATTAACAAGACTTGCAGTGGGGCATTCATCCTGTTGTAGAAATCCTCAAGATATACCCAAATTCTCGTGTCTCAAATTATACCGCAGTTTACAACACTTACACTACTGTGTGAAAATTGCAACACCATGAAGGAATCAGGCAAATTAAACGAAACTTGCAGGAAATGCAAAACAGGTTAGGATATGCAAATGATTAGAATTTCAAAGCGATCACGCATGTGTGGGCCGAGAAACTCTCTAAACTTCCAAGTGAGCCGTGTATAAAAAGCACTGTAAAGGTGCGTTGAAATGTGTGTATCGTCGTTTGACTGCTGTAAATGATTGATTAGAAGTCAATATGCCTCACCAAAAACGCAGAGTGCCATACGAGCAACTAACGGAGTTCGAACGGGGCCGCATGATCAGTCTCCGTGAGGGTGGACTTTCGTATCGTGAAATTGCCACTCGCACGGGGCCACAACAGTGATGCGTGTGTGGAAGAGATGGACCATGGAGAACCGGATAAGTCCAAACCCCGGCAGTGGGCCACGCAATATGACGTCACCACGGGACGACAGACACCTCATCCGCATGGCGGTGACGGACCGTACAGCGTCCTCTCGTGCGTTGGCATAACATTGGAGCACGTCTACAGGTGTGTCATTGTCTTCCGCCACGGTTCTTCGACGTCTGCTGCGCCATGGACTACGTGCAAGGATTCCCCTACGCGGGATTCCCTTGACGCTTAACGCAACGACGCCTCCGGCTACAATGGGCTCATCAACACGGCCAATGGCGTGCTGATTGGCAACAAGTCGTCTTCTCAGATGAGTCCCGTTACAATCTGGACTATAACGATGGACGTATACTCGTCAGACGCTACAGAGGTGAACGCCTTCTCCTGGAATGTCATATTCAGCGTTATACTGGACGAATGCCTGGCGTTATGGTTTAGGGCGCTATTGGATAGCATGGGCGATCCCTCCTACTCGAAATTGTGGGGGCCCTGAACAACGGGTGCTACATCAGGGAAGTTGTGGAGCCCGAGGTCCTACCCCTCCTGCAACGCATTCCCGGACCTGTATTTCAGCAAGACAATGCCTGTCCACATGTTGCTCGGAATGTACCAGCCTTCTTAAGTGCAAGACAGGTCCGCTTCTTCCATGGCTTGCATGTTCCCCGGATATTTTACCCATTGAGCATGTCTTGGATTACATCGGACGGCGACTCGCTCGTACCACGCTAATCGGGCAGAGAGTGCGGCTGAAGTTTGGCATCAGATAGAGGCCATCTGGAATGTCATTCCTCAGCATGACATTTAGAATCTGTATGATTCGATGCCACGACGTGTACAGGCTCTCATTGCTGCGCGTGGCGGCTGCATAAGATATTGATTTTCGGCATTATTTTTGTTTTATTGCTCTGCAAATTTAATCGTTTATTTAAACCCCTATAAGTAATACGTGGAATAAGTTTCATTTGTTTCTGATGATTCTTTCATAGTGTTGCAATTTTCACAAACAGTAGTGTATTTTGATACATAACTGTAATAGTTATTCACACAAATGTGCTTCCAAAGAATTTTCAAACTTACCCTATTCCGGGTTTTTCAAAAATCAACTTCAAAGTCTTCAAAATTTGACTTTTATGTCGCTAAACATAGAAGATCAATTATCTTATAGATGCATACCTGGCTCGAGAAACGGTGATCCGTGGTCCTTCTAGGAAAAGAAATCTGGCTCTCTCAGATATAGTATAATGTAATGCCTTGTCTGTATTATTTTAAACTCAATTTACACCTTATTTGACCGACATTCTTATATCTATCCGCCTCTTAGAAAATTTTGCCCTCAAAATTTTTTGAAAACCGATTAAAACAGTTTTGTCTAGTCCAGTGTTAATAGATATAAGACATCTGAGGACCGGATCAGGACCGCAACTGTATGTTGTACACCCCTGCTCTAGTGATAACGTTTTCATTAGGATTTCAGAATTACCTACCCTGTAAATTATCGATTGAAATTATCAATACCAGTGTCCACGATTTTAATTCCAAATTCACAGCAGAAAAACACTAATATTTATTCTACTGTGGTGAACATAACCCACCGCTATAAAAGTTAACTTCAATATTATCTACAGCAGTGTAACCCAAATCCACTATGAAGCACGTTTTGATGGACAAAGTTGGCACTGTCTTTTACATGTCCTGCTAAATTGGTGACGGACTGATTATAAACACGTATACTGTCAAAAACAAGCTAAATGCAGTTCTGAAAAATTCCTGGTGGTGCTCGCCTTATTCGGCGCTCTTCAATGAATCCACGATGAGTAGTTGAATTGCCGATGCGATGCTAATCACTTCCAACAGCTGTCTCAAACCCTGTGTGAAAACACACTGCTCCTCCACTCCTATAACAGTTTCACTATTCGTTGCCGCTCAGTTTCATTTCAACAAACTGTTGTCTGCACTCACACTCGGAACGACCTTGTATACAGAAATACATCTGTAATCTTAATACAGTTCTCGCGGTCTCTTGAATCAGTCAACTGATGGTAACATTTATCGAATTCAGTCAGCTAAATAGTGAAGGGGAGTATTATGATGGAACTTAGCCATCACTACAAAAATTAACTAAATACAATCTATACATATAAAGCAGAGTTATCATCTGTCTGTCTGTCCTCTTTACAAATCTACACCGTTTGACCAATCTACACCAAAATTGGAACACTTATTCTTTGAAACCCTGTGGGTAACGTAGGCTACATATTAACCCCCGTTCTATTTGTCTTGGGTGTGCAGAGGGGTGTAACGTCCCGTCATCCTGGACAGAGCACTTGCTAGTGGGCGATCACTCCCGGTCTGCTGTGCAGATGACGTCAGAGTTAACATCTACAGGAGTCACCTCTCAAGAGGACCTTGGAAGTTTTTTAGAATCTTAGAGTATGGTGTAATCGCAGATGGGTGTGGTTGCGCTGAAAATTTCTCGGTATCATATCGCTTAAAGGGTAACGTAGGCTACATAATTACAACCCGAGGAACTTCGAGTTAATTCAGCTAGTAGTATATATAGCAGTGTAACTCAACTCCCTATGAAGTACTTTTCGATAGACAAAGTTGCACTGTCTTTTAAACGTCCTACTGAAGTAAATTTTGGATATTTTTCTATTGTATATGTTCTGAAAATTAAACAATAGAAATTGTAAACATTTATTAAGAGACGGAAGACTGAAAATCATAACTGTTGCAGTCGAAATGCTTGCCAGAAAGCTCGGCTTTAAAACTTAAAAGACGTTGAGAAACACAATGGGAGAGAAATAATGCACGAAAGCTATCAATTTGCATTGTTTGCATTGTTTTGACACATCATTAATTTTTATTCGCTTCCTTGGCAAGTTGTCAGTGGCACAGACACTTGAGAAATATGGTCTTACAACACAAAGCATCTAACTCAGAGTTGCATAACATATGGCCCGCGTGGTTCTCCATCCATTCCTTGAATATCTTACATCCATTAACAATTGACTAACCCTCTCAGTGTCACAAGATTTCCCAGTAGAGTAGTGTTGGTTTTACCACATTTTTGTGCGGCAAAACCAACACTACACTGTTCATAATGACTAAATAAGCACATCTACTGTTTGAGTGAAACCTGGGTAAAACTCTATTGCGCAAGATCAAAATTAGTTAGAAGTCATAAAGGATAGGTAGTTAATTAACTTTGCACTGGAGTAACACACAGGCTATTGGCGATGATCCGGGATCAATCCCGAAGGGAAAGATCCGAGGACTAAACCTCGTAATTTTGAACCAAGTCAGATGACGAGGTCAACACCTGCCTACGTGAGATGAATTTTCAGTGCAAACAAACCAGGCGGTCTGCAAAAATTTGACTTCTGCTCTTCAAATGATACATTTTGGGGTTGTCTTAAAATGTAATTTATCGTAGTTTGGGCAACGTTGGCGTTTAATCTAATTGGTGTTGATTGCTCTAGTAAGGGTAGGTAGGGAGTTGAATTAACGTCGCACTGGAGCAATGCAGCGGGCTATTGGGGACAGTCAGGGATCAATCCGGAGGGGAAAGATCCGAGATCACCACCAGCCAGATGACGAGGTCACACTTGAGTTGGCACCCCATTCTCCGAACTTCAACTCCACAAAAAAACTAATACTATTTGAAAGGTTACAGGTTACAACTACAGGTTTAAAAACTGAGTTACGCGTGTAAACCCCTCAGGGGACTAGAGTAAGTTATTTTAATTTTAATAGTTTTTAAAGATTTAGTGTGCTGAATTTCCTAAAAGGCAAATACGGTAGACTCGTGTTATAAGGACGCTGAGGGATACCTCCTTTCCAGGGGCGTTATATCAAATGTTCGTTACATAGAACATTCATTTCTGGTTAATTTGGGGAGGTTACGTAGGTGGTTAATTAACGTCACACTGGAGCAACACAACCGTCTATTGGTGACGGTCCGGGATCCATCCCGAAGGAAAGATCCAAGGACAACGCCTCGGAATTTTGAACCACGATTCAGATGACGAAGACAGTACCTGAGCTGGCACCCCACTCTCCAAACTTCCACACCACGCCAACGTGAGGACACCACAGATTTAACCTGCACCAGCTCCAGTGATCATTTGAGAGGGATTTTCAGTGTAAAAACAAACTTCCTTCTACCATATTTTTTAAGTTTACGAAGTATTTTAAATCGGGTAATGTCTTTAGATTTGATTCTTTCTTTATTAAGATTTAGAAAATACTGTTTGTTTCTTTGTTTTGATTAATGACGGATGCCACCAATCAATGAATACTTTTAATGAATGTTTTCTTAAAGGACTATTGGGCTGTTAGAGTTACACATGTTAATATTCTCACTTGAGATTAATTTTATTTGGTGAAAATGAAATCGAATATCATATAGCTTTTAAAGGTCCATTTAATATACACCTATCAGTCAAACTTACAAAGTTTAAAAGGCTAAATTCTGAGTCCAGATTTTTGATGAGAAATATATTCAGTGTAAACAAACCAAACGGAAAACGGAGATTTTACTTCCTGTTATACAAATGTTCTCGCATAGTACAGATCAAAGGTTACCTTAAAATGTAGTTCATCACCGTTTTTGGCGAAGTCTGGCTTTTTATATAATTAATTGCATTGACCAATCAGCTATCTTATATTAATTCAGAATTCCTTTATTGGAATTTTTATTGTCAATGTGCTGGTAGCATCCGAAAAACATCCAACAAAACAAATGACGCCAAATCCAGAATACGTATAAGTATCGCGTTCCACCGTGAAAACACTACCGCCATCTACCCCCATTTAGTTTGACAGAAAAAGCCTCTCATACCAAAATTCCGATGTTTTTATTTAAATTTGTCAAAAATATTGCTTGTAGAGATTTTTGATGAGAAATATATTCAGTGTAAACAAACCAGACGGAAAATGGAGGTTTTACTACCACTGTTCAAACGAGGGGTTGGCTCTCGCATAATACATAACGAGATTACCTAAATTGTAGTTGATCGCCGCTTTGGTGACGTTTGGAGTCTAATCTAATTGGCATTGACCATTCACTATCATAACAATTCGAAATTCATTCTTTGGAATTTACTGGCGACGTGCTGAAATCCTATTGGATAAGGAAATCAAGTGACGTCACAATTGGATTACATACAGAACACCAGCATGATTGTCATTTGGTTTGACAGAAAATGCCTATCATAGGACGAATCCTCTAAACAAAGCGACCTAGAAACTGCTATTTTACTACTTTTTTTATTGGTAGGTAGGTATTTTAATTAACGTCACACTGAGCCAACACAACGGGCTATTAGCGACGGTCCTGGATCAATCCCAAGGGGAAAGTCCGAGGACACCACACCATGCCAATGTGAGGACATTGGAGGACACGACAGATTTAACGTGCACCAGCCCCTTTGTACGCGACGGTCTTTGGTTGAATTTGAATTTGCAACCCTCCAATTGCTGATCCGCTACTCTTCCAAGCGGGCAACCGGGCCCCCTTTTTTAATTAGAGATTCGATTAAAAGAAAGTTCATCTAGGAAACTTAGGAAAACCGGTATTTATGTTTGATAACTATTACTTAACAATCTTCAAAACCAGTACTAACCGGTATTTCAATACTGGTTTCAAACCCTAGTTTCATTGAAATTTGATCTCATGAAAGTTTGAAAGATGTTTATAGAGTTGAATGAACACTACTATAGTATACTACATAATGATGATTATTCACTATTTTGGTATAATAAGAAACATTCAATCCCTTCCGCACGATGACGCCAATATCGGCGTCATACTATGTTGTACCCTGCTATGACGCCATTGCTATTTTGTATTTGAACGTGTCGTAAAATGCTCCTAATAAGAGTTTTCGTAATGCTCTTCCATCATCGACCTTCTAATGTATTAAATAGAGCACGTGTACGCAGCTTCATATTATTTCCACCGATCGCTCGATTTGAAAATCTCCGGGTGAAGGTCACGTGGTATTAAAGATAGCATTAATTCTAATGCAGTACTAATTGACGAGCATGATGAAAAGCACAAGCTTGCTTTTATATAGCAAATGGGCTCAAGTTGATTCCCAATCCCGCATGTCTTACATTTCTGAGATCTTACAACAGAGACTCCACCCAATTTCATTAAAAGGTCGATGTCTTCAATGAAGTGACGTCATTTTTTCAACCAAAGGCTTACATGTATTTACTGAGCAAAGGAAACCACGTGTTCCTAAGTTCTAAACAAAATAAATTAAGAGAAATGAAAGTTAAATGGATATACGGCTAATTTTACCACACATGCCACAATATAAACGTTTTAAGGAATGAGAGAATTAGGGTACTTATACTTATCTAAGTAACTTATTTCTGAAAATTTGCTTTAATCTTCGAGCATGTGGAGTATAAAAATCGGCCAAAAATATTTTAAATATCAACCCTATAATACCTTTAAATATCTGTAATATAAAAATCATTCATACAGGTTAGATGTACTATTATTGTCTACTATGCTTATCTGGGCAACTTATTTCTGAAAATTTGTTTTAATCTGCTGTTCATGAGTATAAAAATGAGTCAAAAAGTACTTTAAATCTAAATCTAAAATACTTTTAAATTTTTATAACACAAAAATTATTAATACAAATACAGGTTAGACATACTATGCTTATTTAAGTAACTTATTTCTGAAAATTTGTTTTTAATCTGTTGCGCATGAGTATAAAAATGAGTCACAAATATTTAGTATTTTAGTATTATACAAAAATATTTTAGATTTAAATATAAATCTAAAATACTTTTTAATATTTAGAACATAAAAATATTCATACAGGTTATAGAGGTCACTGAATCGATTGTAACAGAAATACCACTCACTGTTTTTCTTGTACAATAAAATTTCCACCTGCATCTGGTCGTGATTATCCAGACTGTGTTCCACTTTTACGATACTTGAACGGTCTGTTAGCTCGCCATACATGAATGCGCATTGACAAGACTTTTGCATCACCTCTGCTCGATTGTAACCAGAGATTTTGCAAAACGACTCCGAGCAGTAGACGATGGGGAAGTCAACGATCTGGGCGTTGGCCAGCAAAAAACTGCAGTCGGCTGTAAAAGAAAATGAAATAGTTTCGATCGAATTCCATTTATTATTCAAATCTGTAATAAAAGATTAGGTTTTATGTCATCTAGATACCGGTAATAATGAAAGGTCTCAAAAGCCCTCACTTTTTCTTTCCGTTGCTTAACTTAAACGAACTTACACCTGCCGGATCATTTTGCTATATAACACCTGTCAACCCTTACCGAATAAATAATTCACTTCAGCTGTAGAATACTCAGTTGAGGGTTCAGAAACATTTCTTATGTGCAAAATATAAAACTTTATTCGTACTTGCACATATTAAAAATATTAAGAGGAAAAACGGATAACGCACTACTCTTTGTCATTTCAAAAGCGCCTTATATTCTTATTTTTTTTCCTTTGTTTAATTCAAACGAAATTATGGTCTGATCACTTCGCAAAATGATGACACTTATCACATCTTATCGAATAAATAATTGCGTTCAGTTGTAGAATGTTCCATCGATGGTTCAGAAATGTCTCTTGTGCAAAATATTAAACTTTATGTGTACAAACGCACTATAAAATATCACTAGAAATATATTACGGAGCATTATATCATGGCGCATAAACTGTTCTATATCGTTATCAGCAATAATAATAATGGAAAGTCTCAAAAGCGCCCCATACCATTCTTATTTTTGCTTTTGTTTAATTTAATCGAACTTACTACTGCCTGATCATTTCACTATATAACACCTGTCATATCTTACCGAATAAATAATTCACTTCAGCTGTAGAATACTCCGTCGAAGGTTCATAAATATATTTTATGTGTGTGCAAAATATTAAACCTTATGAGTACATACGCACAATAAAATATTACGAGGAAAAAACATAACGCACATGGGAGAGAGAGTAATAGAGAGAGAGTATTACATTATGGCGCATAAACTGTTCTTTGTCGTCATCGATTATAATGAAGTCTCAAAATTGCTTCCCAACACCATTCTTATTCTTTCCTTTGCCTAACATAAATGAAGTTTTCTGAATTGACTTACACTTGCCTGATTATTTCGTTATTTGATAACACCTGTCATCCTATCCAATATAAATAATTCTCTTCAGCTGTAGAATATTCCGTCGATGATTCAGAAATATCCGTATCCTAGTGAAAAATATATTAAACTTTGTGCATAATTTTGCGCATTGAAAATATTAATAAACTAAAAATCTATAACGCACATTATACTACCATTCGAAAACTGATCTTTGTCATTCACATCAATAGCAATGGTAAGTCTCAAAAGTCTAACGCTATTTTCTTCTTTCCCTTTGCCAAACTTAAAACGAAGTTTCCAACATCTATTTCTATCTACCTGATGATTTCTCAATAAAACACCGGTTTCCGAAAAAAATTAATTCACATCAGTTATAGAATGTGTTTCATCGATAGTTAAGTAATACCTTCTAAAAGTAAAGTCAAAACTTTTATGTGCAATTTATACATATAAAATATTATAAAAAAATTAACGACGGATATAAAAGTTTTATATACTTGGGTACCAAAGTTTCTTTATGCTATTAGGTATAATTAGAGAGGTGTTGATCCACCTTGTTATATCTAGAATGTTAAAATTGCAATATCAGTCAAAGTTTAACATAGATAATGGTAATGGTAATTAATTAACGTCGCACTGGAGTAACATAACGGGCTATAGTTCAACATAGGAGATATGCATATATGAATGACCTACGATCATGTCCGTTCAAGATAGTTTGGAGAAAACTCGAAATACATATACTATAACAATCCGGAGGTTGAATGATCAAAATGTAGACGCATCGTTCAGATTACTCGACTTGATCACAGAGGACACTTATGGAGGAGTTAGTGTCATGATTGTGGGAGGTAATCGTTATTGGACGCACATAATTGTGTAAACATTACACAGAGATAGATCTGTTCGTTAAAGTTTGGAGACATGCAGTCGAATGGTCAACATGTGGAGACATCGCTTCAGATATTTCGACATGATTAGGAAGGACACTTAAAGTGGCGGTAGTGTCATGATTCAGGGAGATATAGTTATCTGACGCATAGAATTGTAAGTTTTATAAAGAGATAGATCTACTAGTTCAAGAGTTTGGAGACATGAAATCTAAAGGTCAGCATATGGAGGCATCACTTCGGATTTCTCAGCGTGATTGCTGAGGACAATTGGACCGTCAATGGCGGTAGTGTCATGATTTTCACAGGCATAATTTTTTGACGCACGGAATTGTAAGGATTATAAGGAGATAGATCTGTTACTTGAGGAGTTTGGAGATATGAAGTCTAATTGTCAGTATATGTGGAGTCATCGCTTCAGATTTCTCAACATGATTGCTGAAGACACTTACTGTAGCGGTAGTGTCAATATACTGAGACATTTTGTCATTGCATGCACAGAATTGTAAGCACTATATAGTTGCTAAATGAATCAAAGATGAGGCCCTATGATCCAATGTACGCCCGGAAGAAGTAGCAATGGGATAAATTTTTTTGCAAGATTAGAGATATTACACCGGATCCATGCTGTAATCTTCGAAAATGATAAATCACACATCAATAGTCATAATATCCCTCAATAAAAGTAAGAAATGATGGAAAACTTCAAAGTAACGACTAATAAAAATTACTTAGAGAAAACTTAGAAAAGATCGTCACTGGCCTTTTCGATGGAGCGAGACTTCCATCAAGACAGAAGTAAGTCACAAGAACAAAGCGCGAGTTTAAATATTGTTGTTCTAGAGGGGGAGTAGTGTTGACACAACTCATTTTAACTTCGCCTTTCCAGGCCGCGTGTAAAGTTGAGGAAGTACTAGCGTCATTCACTAGTGTGTTCGACAGCGTAAAACTAGATAAGGCTGCTCTGATGTTTAACTCGAGAACAGATTTCGGAGATTGGACCACTTTTGCTTGTTTGAAACTGGTGAGAAAATTCTAAGTGTTTGAGCGATGATAGATTTGTTCATTTCCTTATTTTTAACACAACGCATGTTCTTGTAACTCGAATTTCAAAGCTGGATTGGTTTGACCAATGAAACCCGTACTACATGTGCAGAGTATGTGATATATTCCCACCTGTTGTTGGTTTGAATGGGAACTTTAAGACAGAATGGATATTGTTAAACGGGGAAGAAACAACTCTAAAAATCTAAACGTTTAAGGGTTTGTGCAACTGTATAACTTAAAGAACAAGATTGGAAGCCATTTTTGGTTGAGCTTGTGTCAAACAACTGTTGGGGTGGTAGATTAAACTTATGGAAGGCCTGGTAAATGATGTAGGGAGTTGAACCCTCTGTCAAAATCTACGTTACATAAATTTATCCTTTAACAGTGTTCATATTCAGAGGAACTTCAAACCGCATTCAGTTTCAAAAATGACAACACATATTAAGTCGACTCAGGAAATATGAAAGAATCAGTTACAAGCATTATTTTTTTAACGAACGTAATAATCAATTCGTACAATCTTCTTTCTATTACATTTAAGTTATAAAATAATGTATATCATCAATACTTTCAGCAGAAACTCATTAACAGACAAAAACAATCTAAAGTGCAATTGGTTTGGTTAAAGACTTATTTTTAGTATTTAGGTCAAAAAATAAAAATTAAAAGCATTTTTATAGTGTTACACATATTTTAAGCAGATTACAAATAAGAATATTCCTCATCGCCATGAAAATGAGAATTTAGTGTCTCTAAAAAATGTCAGTTAATGAGTCTACTCTAAGCCGACGATTTATAAATTTCTCATCTCACATTTTTACAGAGTAAATTAAGGGGTTGATTAAAGAGTTTTTTTTCCTACATTGCACAGTAGAGTCAGCGTGAGTGGAAGCGCCTACAGCGCTTAAGATTAAGATAAATTAATTGAAAGGGGAAAACCAATTTCCATGATACAATGTACAAACGCTACAATTAATCAGATTACGAAGTAAAAGATGATAAATCTGGCAAATGAGTAGTTGTCTCCCCTGGAGGTTTCTATTTGTTTAAATCAAAGAGTAAATGATGTTTCCCCTGAAAAGATTTAGAACACTTCTCAGCAAGCTATTATCGTTCCTGCTGCTCAGTAAAATTACTTTTGTTCGAATAAATTTTATTCTATTAAAGTGGCTTATTCTTATAACTGGCAACTCGAAATTGAGACTTTCTATGAAATCAAATACTTTTTATGACGCACATAGAGATCAAATCAAAGGATTAACTATAATACCAAAGTAAAACACAGCGACTAAAGCTGTTTAATTTCAAACACTAAATAAAATCAAAATATTAAAAATGATACCAAATTAAATTCAAAATGATTAAAGGTGCAAAATTTTAAGCAACATGAATAAGATCAGATGTTTAACAATGATACCAAAGTAAACTCAAAGTGGTTAATGATTGATTATTAGGTTTTATGACGCAAGGTCCAGAGGAGGACAAGCTGCGCCAACTCAAAGTGGTTAAAGGTACTTAATTTTGAACACCATGGAAAATACAGGGGTTTGACAATGATACCAAATTAAGCTCAAAGTGATTAAAGGTACAAAATTTTAAACAACATGAATAAAATCAAATGTTTAACACTGATACCAAAGTAAACTCAGTGATTAAAGGTACAATATTTTAAACACCATGAATAAAAAAATTAAAAGGGTTGACGCTAATTCTAAAGTAAACTCAAAGTGATTAAAGATGTTTAATTTTCAGATACATAATAATAAACGAGGCCCGAATTTGTTGGTACGGTTGATATATCAACTTTTGTTCTGTCAACAAGTTTTATTGGTACGAAAGATATGCCAACGATTGATATGTCAACTTTTGTTAGTACTACTTCGTAGGCAATGCCAGTTAAGACAAAAATTCTGTTTTCGATCAACTGTTTCTAGAAATGTTGTTTCGTAGGTCATTTTTCTGTAGTTTTGATATTTAGTTCATTTTTGAGGTTTTTAAAGCATCTTTTTGGTCACTTTGAGATTTTCAGGGCATCTTTTCGGATTATTCTTCGTTTATAGCATGATACCTTAGATTTGTCCCTAGCCTTAATCAAATTTTTGTTGAAACATTTCCAAGTCGCAATATTTCATCTAGTTTCGTTTTTCCTATAAAACACATGACAAACGACTCATCTGCTGACTTCTGGCAAACAAAAACGTCCGTGAGTTGACCTTTAACGTCAAACAAAACCTTTCTACTCTTTTCTATTGGTGGGTGAATCATCAACTCCGCCCACCGGAAAAAGAGTGGTGGTCGAAGGTTTTTTCTAGTCTTAACAAAAGAAAACTAAAGATCTCTCTCTCACACTTTTTGATTTTCGAGTTGCTAATCAAAACGGTTAATAATGCCCAAATCTAAACCATCTACATCGCAGTTTCCCAAACTGTGATCCCAGGCTCATACCAAATCCTTGGAGAAAAAATGGTGATCCAAAAAGAAATTTTTTAAGCGCACTAAAATGTCTTGCACTAAAGTGTAAAACCAAGATTAATTGTAGTGGTATTGCACCGATATATCCTATGAAGAATTTAACTGTTTAGATTATCGTATTGGATCAGTAAGTGGATTACATTGAATTCACGCACATAGGGAAATAAATGTAAAAACACACTTTATTTATAAGTAATTTGAAAAAGAAAATATTCCACAAATTGAGAGTTTAACAATTAAACGTTTAGGTTGTTTTAGGTTATTTTACGTCATTTTTTACGTTTTAAGGACAACAATAATGAATAATGAAAGCTAATTATGAAATTAAGTGTAACGATATATTAAAGATGTCACTCAGGTCACGGTGATGTTCCTCTCTCTTGCCTATGGAAATTGCATTGAGGAATCGTTGTGAACACCGTTTCTAAACTCACCTCCATTTCTAAAATATACTTTAAGCCATAGGTCATGGTCTATTTAGCTCCTGTGTATCCAAAAACGACCGTAGAGTGACATGCCAAATCCACTCAAAATGAAACTACACTCAGCTTAAGAGTCAAAGAGAAATTACAAGAAATGAGCAATGTGCATTATGAATGTATAATGCATTAAATAATTTCATTATTAATTTATTATATATTAAATAGTATGCGGTATCGATATATTATATATTATACCATGTTATGTATTAAATATAACTTTATATATTAAACTAGCTGATTAGCCAGACGTTGCTCGGGTTGAATTGTTTGTAATTCACCCTAATATTATTCAATGTTATTCCTATGGGTTATTTAATTGGTTTTAGCCCCCTCTACAGACCCAGGACAAATAGAACTGGGGTTAATATCTAGCCTATGTTTCCCGCAGGATTCTAAAGAATGGGTGTACCAAATTTGAAATGAATTGGTCAGACTGTGATAGTAGGTACACTCAATGTTATTGCTATGGGGATTTCGAATTGTTTTTAGCCCCTCTGCACACCTAGGTTAAAGAGAATGGCGATTAATACGTAGCCTACGTTACCCGCAGGGTACTAAAGTAAGTATAAGTATACCAAATTTGGTGGAGATTTGTCAAACGGTGGAGATTTGTATAGAGAACAGACAGACAGATGCCAACTATACTTTGTATATAGATAGGTAGATAGGTATTTTAATTAACGTCACACTGGAGCAACACAACGTGTATATAGATAGATATCACGATGCACGACGAAACTTTTTTCTTTTGCCTATGGGCAAAACATTTAGGAACCATTGTAGGAACTGTTTCTAAACTTCTCTCCTAATCAAAAATAATATTAGCTTAATAGTCACTAAGCTATTCCAAAAAATGAAATAAATATCACATTACCACGATGACGTTTCTATCCCTTTGTTATAAGAAATGCATTGAGGAACCATTGTGGAAAACCCTTTCTAAACTTCTCTCCTAACTAAACTAATTTTAGCTTAATAGTCACTAAGAAATTACAATAAATGAACTATATGCTTTCATGCTTATATGGAATAGATTGAGAAACAGTTTTGGAAAACCGTTTTTAAACTTCTCTCCTCCCAACCGAAATTAATTTTAGCATACTAGTTACTAAGAAATTCCAAGAAATGAATAACATGCTTTCATGAATATTGAAATTTCCAATAATGTTTTTCTCCCCTGCCTATGGGAAATACATTTTGAGGAACAATCGTGGAAAACCGTTTCTAAATTTCTCTCCTCCTAACCGAAACTAATTTTAGTTTAAAAGTCACTAAAAAATTCCAAAAAATGAACAATGTGCTTTTTATAAATATCACGGTAATGCAATGATGTTTCCCTTCCTTGCCTATCGGAATACATTGAGGAACCATTTTGGAAAACCGTTTCCAAAATTCTCTACTCTTCCTAACCAAAACTAATTTTAGCTTAATAGTCTCTAAGCAATTCCAAGAAATGAAATAAATATCACGTTATGACGATGTTTCTGCTCCTTTGCTTTAAGAAATGAATCAAGGAACCAGTGTTGAAAGCCGTTTCTAAAATTTTCATCTAATCAAAGTTAATTTTAGATTAACAATCGCTAAGCAATTCCAAGAAATGAACAATATGCTTTTATATGTATCATGGTATTGCGATGATGCTTTTCTCTCTCGTCTATAGGGAACACTTTGAGGAAACATTGTGGAAAACTTTTCTAAACTTTTCTCCTCTTCCTAACCAATATTAATTTTAGTCACTAAGAAATTCCAAGAAATGCACAAAATGATTTCACAAAAATCGCAGTATCACAATGATTTTTGTTTCTCTTGCCTGTGGTAAAAATGAGTAACGATTGTGTGTGTATGGAAAACCATGTTTTTAAACTTTTCTCCTCCTAACCAAAACTAATTTTAGCTTAATAATCACTAAAACATTCATATAAATGAATAATATGCCTTTATAAATATCACGGTATTACTATGATGTTTCTCTCCCTTGCCTATGGGAATACATTGAGGAAATATTGTGGAAAACCGTTACTAAACTTCTCTCCTTCTAAAGGAGGGCCGCGGTAGCCCAGTTGGAAGATCAACGGATTAGCAACCGGAGTGCTGCGAGTTCGAAACTCGGCTCAACCAAAAAAAAATCGTGTACACGGGTCTAGTTCACGTTAATTCTGTCGTGGCCTGAAATGTCCTCACGTTGGCGTGCTGTGGAAGTTTGAAGAGTGTGGTGCCAGCTCAGGTGTTGATCGTCATCTCAACCATGGTTCAAAATTAAGAGGCGTTGGATCTATTCCTTCGGGATTTATCCCGAAGGGAAAGATCGGACTGTCTCCTTGCGCAGCATGGCCAAATATGGCCCTTGCGCCATAAAATCCCAAAACCAACCAACCCGAACTGTTACCAATAGCCAGTTGTGTTGATCCAGTGTGACGTTAATTAACTACCTATCTACCTCCTAAAGGAAACTAATTTTATCTTAATAGCCACTAAGAAATTCCAAGATATGAAATAAATATTACTTTATGACTACGTTGTTTCTACCCTTTTGCTATAAGAAATACATTGAGAAATCATTGCGGAAAACCGTTTCTAAAATTCTCTTCTAATCAACACTGATTTTAGATAAACAATATCTAAGCAATTCCCATAAATGAAGAATATGCTTTTATAAATATCAGGGTAGTGTGATGATGATTCTCTCCCTCGTCTAAAGGGAACACATTTTGAGGTACCTTTAGACGACGTACCTTGTGGAAAACCTTTTCTAAACTTTTCTCCTCTTCCTAAGCAAAACTAATTTTAGTGACTGAGAAATTCCAAGAAATGAATAATATGATTTCATAAATATCGCGGTATCACAATGATTTGTCTCTCTTGCTTGTGGTAAATACATTGAAGAACAATTGTGGAAAACCATTTCTAAAAACTCTCCTCCTCCTAACCGAAACTAATTTTAGCTTAACAGTCGATAAAAAATTCCAAGAAATTATCAATATGCTTTTGACTCTGATCCTTTTGCTTTGTTGTCATGTTACTTGAAGTTGTCAGATTGAAGATTTAGACTTTATAAACAGTGGTTTTGATTTAATTTACTGTCGTTTTACAATAACACTGCATTGATTTGAATCCGTTCCTGAAAATTGGGTTGCACTCAGTGACTGATTTGTAGCAGAAAATGTAGTTGTATAATCTGCATATTTCCACAAAATACAAAAGGAATATGACCTATTTATTTACAGAATGCTATTTTCTTTTCTTTTATTACTGGTATTTGGTTGTGATTGTACTTTTGTTATGTGTATTGTCATTTGGTAACTTTTTAGAACATTTGGTTTCTAAGCGACGAGAATCGACCTAAAGTGTTTGTTACTTTTTGTGATATTTACTCATTCGTGTTGCCTCGCTCTCTATCACAGCTCATTCACTGCATTTATTGATTAAAAAGTCGTCAATATCAGTGCCTTAACAACGTCAAATTCATATACACTCATCTATGACAAATGTTAATTTCTTTGTTTCTATTGCAGCTTCTCTTCCTTTGATGCCTTAACGACGTAAAACTCATATACACTCAACTATGACAGATTTTAGTTTCCTTGTCTCTTGCGTAGCTTCTCTTGGCCACTACCATTAAAAAAACATCAATATCAGTGCCTTAACAACGTAAAATTCATATACACTCAACTACATCTTGTACTTTCTTTGTCTAACGCGTAGCTTCCCTTGACCACTATCATTAAAAGTCATCAATATCAGTGCCTTTATGATGTACAATTTATACACTCAACTATGACAAATTATGGTTGTTTGTATACCCACCGAAAGTAAACCGAACACTCAATATTCTGATATAAATTTTTTCTTTCCCCGATCGCACTTTTATATGGTTGGTTTATTTGGGTTTTATGGCATAAGGGTCAAATTTGGCCAAGCTGCGCCAAGCACAAGACAAAGTAAAGTAATAGACATGAAATAGACACACACAATGAAAGTTTGACTGATACAGAAGAGAGAAATACGCCGAGGGTAAGTTACAGGAATCGAACCTGTGAAGCCTACTTTTTCTTGAAACACATTTCAAAATCATATTAGAGGCATTTTTAGTCAAGCTAATTATAGATGGTGGTAGTGTTTCTGCAGTGATCGTGTTTTGCGTGTGTATTCTGACCATGGCGTCACTTGAGGTGTTTTTTATTTCAGCACTTTGCCCATACAAATTCCGTACTGATAGTTGATTGGTCAACACCAATTAGATTAAACGCCAAACTTTACCTTAGCCCATTGTGTTGCTCCAGTGTGACGTTAATTGAAATACCCCCAAATACCCCCCACCCCAAACTTTACCAAAACTGCGATAAACTACATTTTAAGACAACCCCAATATGTATCATTTGGACAGCAGAAGTATAAATCTTTGCATACCGTCTGGTTTGTTTACACTAAAAATTCCTTTCACGCAGGCAGGTGTTGACCTCGTCATCTGACCTTGGTTCAAAATTACGAGGCGTTGTCCTTGGATCTTTCCCTTCGGGATTGATCCCGAACCATCTCCAACAGACCGTTGTATTGCTCCAGTTATACGTTAATTAACTACCTACCTACCTTTCTCGGAGGTTGGAATGTTTTGATGATTTCTATACAATAATAATCTGCTTCAATAAAATGAGTTTTATCTATTATCTAACTGCATTTGTTTATATCTTTTTTGTTGTATTTTCGGATATTGATTATTTGGATACTGAACTTGGAGGGTTATTATTGTTGTCAGTAATTAGATATTTTTCTGTAGAGAAACAAAAAAATAAATAAGTAACTCGATAACTTTAACAGTGGAACCGATTCCCACAAAAATTTTCGGATCATACGGTTGTGAACAACTGTTTTCTTAAATGAATGTCGTTAACCCTTTTGGTGGTATATCTTCGCCTCGAAAACTGCCCTGTAGTGGTCAACTTTTTATGCAAAAACCTGTTCCAAACTGTCACCAGTTCTAGGCAAGGAACAATCTGTTTTGCCTACTTGGATCTTCAACCCCTTGGAGTAATAGTGCAGCTTTGTCTGGACGAGATATCTCGTCATTCGCAAAACTGACTAGATCTTGATAGACGAGTCATCTTGTAATCAGCAAAATTGACCAGATCTTGGACGAGATATGTCGCCGAAACCACTTGGAGGGTTAAGTCAATAGTAAGAAACCACATTGATTCAGATTTGAGTCCATCTAACATGATGGTGAAGACAACAGGTAATGAACGTTACTAGGAACATCCAGCAACAAGTTTCATGCTAATTTGGTAGGGTAGCCAGGATTTCCATTTTAGAGGGGTCCAGTCAGAAATACAAATAATTTTATCAAATTAAGGTCAAGGTTTTGTTAAATGTTTAGTTTCTGATAACAGAAATATTTTTCAGTAATTATGTTCACCAAATATCGAAGGACAATTACAGAATCTCAGCCCTCCTAGTGGTTGTCTCGACGAGGTTTTTCGCCATTAGCAAAACTGGCCAGATGTTGATGGACGAGATATCTCGTCATGAAAAGAAAACTAATCAGATCTTGATGTTATCAAAAAATTCGCAATATCTTGATGGCAAGGTTTCTTCTCATTAGGAAAATTGGTCAGATCTTGGTGGACGAGATATTTCGTCGAAACCACTGGTGTTAAGGCCGTTTTCACACACGCCTGTAACTAGTTTGTTTTGGGCTGTGATGGAAGAAAGATATTTGTTGCTTCTTGGGCTATTGTACCTTAGGAGGAAGTACCGAAGAGGCAAGATCGGATGACAATACTGGGTACACCCCCCTTTGACTGAGATACTTGGAAGGGCGTTTTTACACGTTATTTGGGAAAAACTCTGAAAGGTTCTACACAAATTCTTCAAATAATTTCGTATGAATACAAAAATATTTGATTGTATAGAAAGTTTTAAACACCAGGATATATATATATATATATATATATATATATATACTATAATGAGAGCATGTATTCCTCCAAAAGATATGATCGCAATACCAATGAGCTAAGTGAATGCAGTTTTATTTACTACAATACGAAATTTTGATCAAGTAAAACAGAAAACGCACTAAATTTAACAAATAATAGAAAAACAAGTGCAGGATAAGTAAGGCGCGTTGATCACCAATGAGAACTGGGACGTAACCAATCAGAAAACTTGTAAAATCTCTTGTTTATTGATAGTTTTTAGCGATGTTTATTTCCATAAATTTTACCTTCAACGAAATTCTTTGCGACTACAAAAGTCGTTCATAAGACTAATTTTAATTTAGTCGATATCTACTGCTTAATGCTCTTCCTTTGCAGAATCGACTTTCGCATCATTTGCTATTTATTCCAAATGTTTATTGATTCCTATTAACACTTGAATCAGAGGTTGGTTGACACTTATGGGTATTTATGGTGTTTTATTCGTAGATATATAAAAATAAGAAACATCACTTTCGTGGGAGGTTTGGGTCCCCCCTGAAGATCCTCCCCAATTATAGTAATGGAATTACATATGAAATTATCTACTTTCAAATTAAATCAGGACAAAATCGTAATTTGTTTTTATTCTTAAAAACCACCTATATCGTGTTTATGTGTGTGTGCCATTTAATACTACAGTAATTTCTCGTAATATCACGTATTACGCGTATTGATGTATCGCGCATTCGATTACACTGCTTTTTCTTTATTTGTCCCCGACGAATTTTCGGATTCCAAAGAAAAGAAAACCTCGATCGATTTCCTTAGAATGGAAAGTTCTAAGGTCACTTGTTTCAAGCAACCATCCCAAACGAAATTGCTTAACCCTCCAAGTGGTTTCGACGAAATATCTCGTTTATCAAGATCTGGCCAATTTTGCTAATAACGAGATATCTCGTCAATCAAGATATTGCCGATTTTTTTATGGTGATGAGATCAAGATCTTGTCAATTTTCTGGTAAGAATTTTGCTAATGACGAGATACCTCGTCAAGACAACCACCATTTGGATGCCTCAAAAGGCGAAGACGAGAAGTAAATTTCTGTTTTCAAAAATAGTTTACTTTATTTATTGATATCATAAAAGGTTATCTCATCCATTTTCGGTTTACTGTTTAGTTTTACGTAATTTTAAATTTTAAAAAATGTGCTATTTAACATATAATTTATACCCCTTTATTTCTATAAGTACGGTTTTCTTGGTTCTCGTTAAATCGCTCCCCCAAGAAGTGTGATATGTCGAGGGGTAAATGTATTTGCAAAACTTTTTTGGGGGAATACAGTACAATTTTACTATTTACCTTCCAACGTAAAAAATTATTTTTCATCGATTTAAATTGTTTGGTAATAGTAAATTTTCACATTAATCAAATTTTTTTGGTAATATGAATAAATTTTAATATTCTCCTTCATTGGTAATAATGGTAAATTTTAATATTTACCCTCTATTTTGATAATTATAGTGCATTTTCATCAATCAAAATTCATTGGTAATATTAATCAATTTTAACATTTACCCTCTATTGGGAATACCAGTATGTTTTAAAATTACTTTCAGGTAAGAATAGTAAATTTTCATTAGTCAAAATACGCATTCCTTAGGTAAATCTCGTCATCTGACTGTAGTTCAAAATTACGTGGTATTGTCCTCGAATCTTTCCCTTCGGATCTGATCCCGGACCGTCTCCGATAGCCCGTTGTGTTACTCCATTGCGACGTTAATTAAATACCTACCTCCTTAGGTAAATCCATTGCTAATTTTAGCGAATTTTAATATCTACCCTTCCCGTTTAGGGAGGTCGGCCCCTTCATAAAAATGTTGGAAATGCAAGGATTTCGAGCGCCCCTAGAAGTTGGCGCCCGTGGGCATCCATATACTGGAAGAGGTACAGCTTTGAAGTAAAGATTTTTTGTGGTAACGCTTTTGGAAGGTTTTTGCCAAACTTTTTGTAGACTTCTCTGGTAGGCATAGGGCGAGGATTATGGCAATCTCGTGATTACTTGAATCTCTTAATAATTCTTGTATATAGTTACTTTTTTTAATTTTACCATGCCTAAACAGGTCTGCTAGCTCAAGTTCGTTCTTATCTTTTTTTACATTCATGTCAAAAAGCCTGTTTCCATTAGACTTAAAACTAATAAATTACTTAACTTGGACAAACCTCTATAACGATATTCCAGAAAAATAAAGATTTTTTAATCAAAGTAAATACTTACCTAGTATTTGTATGAATAATCAGTTGTTTTATCTGTTTTTGAAATTATTTTCGTTTAATTATTTTCCATTGAGCTTAAAACAGTGTTTGTTTCTAAGATATTCTTCCTTGGCGACATAGAAAACATGCCAAAAAACAGGCCAAAGGCGTTGCCACAAAAATTTTTTATATCAAAGCTATACCCTAGAACAACTGGTTTTGTTCTCACAGATCGGAATTTCGATCCAAGTACTTCCACCCCAACAGAAACGAGGCACGTTTCCTAGCAGTTCTGTTAACACGTACTCGCACGCACATGCAAACAAAGAACTCACCGATTAGTAGGACGATGCCCCCAGAACCGCGATGCATCTGTGTCGGAATACATTTCTCGCACCATTTAAGAATATTCAACTTTAGCCTGAATCCGTTACCTCGTAACTAATTGATGGGGTGCTAGGATTTCGACGATTGGGCATCCTTTTTAACCAGATTAAAACGTTGTTGGAGTGGATAGGTGTGCTTTATGCAAAACTAAGCAGATTTAAGTGCCTTTGTTAGGGCGTTTTCGTGCATTTTTCGTGACTTTAACCCATTTGCGATCAGACGAAATTGTTTATTTTTCCCTATTGCCGTTTCTGTTTTAAGTCTTTTTGTTTATCTGAGTATCCTTATTTTTGTGAGCATACATCATGTGTCATAGAATTGTTTGTATGCATAAAATCGACCGCGAATATACAAGTGGTTGGCAATGGGAATATTTGGTTGGTTGTGAGTTTTATGGCGCAAGAGCCATATTTGGTCAAGCTGCGCCAAACACAAGACAACGTCAATTAATTGTAGAAAGAAAGGAAAAAGGGTGGAGAGAGAGGAGAAAGATCGCTTGAGCATCCTGGGGTCGCGAGCCCCATATTTACCACAGCCAGTAAACCCCATGGGCAGGTAGTAGAATTAACTTCACACTTGGAGCAACACAACAGACTATTGGCGACTTTCCGAGATCAATCCCGAAAGGAAAGATCCGATTACAACACCTCGCAATTTTGAACCACGGATGACGGTAAATCTCCAGGAGAAAAGAATAGATCGCTAGGTAATTTCGGGTTCGTGAAGCCCGTAACAGAAAATCTGCCCCTGAGGGAGGGGGCAATGGGAATAACCTCATAATCAAAATTATATTTTTCTATTAGATTTTGCCTGCTGTTTTTACCTCATAATCAAAATTATATTTTTCTATTAGATTTTGCCTGCTGTTTTAAAGCTTTCCCCGCTGCTTATGTACACACGTGTCTGAAAATTAAGGATAATACTGAATTAGTATCAAGTCAGGTCACCTGATCTCAATCCAATAAAGAGTGTTTGGGATGCTTTTAGATGTTTCATTACAGCCTAAAAACCAAGGAGTTACGACCTGCTGTAGTGCACGAATGTGACTCCTCAACATAGGAACTCTTAGATAGTTTTCTGGGAAGCACGGTCTGCAGCCTGCATTAAGTTCAGAGGCCAGCACATTCCCTATTATGTTGCTTTTAACAGAGCAAAGAAATGTTTTTTGCGATCTAACTAAAACATACAATGTTCTCTTAAGCATTTTTTTCATTCCCTTAGTTCCCAGTAGTGTCATGAGGCAAGTGGCGGTTCTTATTTTATTCCGCATAGCTTGGGGAATATTCATTTCTCTTTCGAGGTACTTCGGTACTTCACGCCGGATTAATCTCGGATCGCATTATCCCGGGTTTTGGGACAATTTGCACATGTATTCTCTGTTCTTAGCATTTTGTTTCCAGATAAAATGACCGTTATACAAGACTTGTCGAAATTCGCTACTGTTGATCCTGATTTCATGAAAAATCATGATTGGAGTGGGTCCTGGATCTCCGAGCTGCAATTTAACCTGAAACACAGGTAGTCATTTCCCAGGAAAACGAAGGCCGGCATAGCCCAGTTGGAAGAACAACGGATTAGCAACAACCGGAGGGTTGCGAGTTCGAAACTTGGTCCAGCCAAAGACCTCTCGTGTACACTGAAAGCTGGTGCACGTTGGATCTGATGTGACGTGAAATGACCTCACATTGGCGTGGTGTGGAAGTTGGAAGAGTGGGGTGCCAGCTCAGGGGTTGGTCTCGTTATCTGACCATGGTTCTAAATTACGAGGCGTTGTCCTTTCCCTACGGGATGGATCTCGGACAGTCGCCAATAGCCCGTTGTGTTGCTCCAGTGTGACGTTTTAATTCGATTTCCTATCTACCCTTTAAAGCGCCTAGATCGTCTCTACGGCCCAGGGAAATCACAAATCAACCTGAAGATTTTGTTATCAGTTTTTCGAAAACCAAAGCGTCGTTCATCACGACTGCTCTCCTAATGGGAGATAGGTAGTTGCAGCAATGTCGCACTGGAGTGATACGGGGCTATTGGGGACGGTCCGGGATCAATCCGGATGGGAAAGATCCGAGATCACCACCGCGGTCAGATGGCAAGGTCACACCTGAGCTGGCATCCCACTCTCCAAACTTCCACCACGCCAACGTGAGGGCATTTGGGGCCACGACAGATTTAACGTGCACCAGCCCCTCCGTACACGACGGTCTATCTTTGGAAAGGAACAATATAATCTTTCCAAAGGACTATTATAAAGAAATGTCCATCAGAATCTCACTAAGGATGTTATTCTAATGTAAGAACCAACGGAATCTAAGGTAAGAACCAATACGGCTGAGGTAACCCGGTTGGAAGAGCACCGGATTAGCAACCGGAGGGTTTCGAGTTCGAATCCAACCAAAACCGTAATATACATGGGGGCTGGGGCACGTTAAATCTGTCGTGGCCTCAAATGTCCTGACGTTGGCGTGGTGAGGAAGTTTGGAAAGGAGAGTGCCAGCTCAGGTGTGACCTCGTGACCTGACCGTGGTTCAAAATTACGTGGTGTTGTCCTCGGATATTTCCCTTCGGGATTGATTCAGACCGTCGCGAATAGCACGTCGTGTTGCTCCAGTGCGACGTTAATGAAATACCTACCTAACCCAAAGGATTCACTTCCAAGGAAAGGAGTAGAATTATTCCAAATTATTCTATTCTAAGGAAAAGAACAATAGAATCTGTTCAAATGATTCTATTATAAGGAAATGACCGACATAATTTTGTTAAAGAATTCAGTCCTTAGGAAAGGACCAATAGAATCTTTCAAAGGGATTCACTTCTAAGGAAAGTACCAATAGATTCTTTCTAAAGGTTGAAAGAATCCATGAAGTTCATGGGCTTTCACTCAGTAGATGTGGTTATTTAGTCGTTAAATATGTCGTGTGGTAAAAGCAATACTACACAACTCGGAAATCTCGTGACGCTCAGGGTTTAAATCCTACCCTTACTAATTGAAGTTTTTGTTTTGTGTTCATCAATTATAAAACTTGAGTTTCAGTGAAAATTTGTTAAACTTGGTGGTTTTTACTTTTAGTAAAAAAATTCAGGTTTTCAAAAATAAGGTATTGAACCGCTCAGAAAATAACAGAGTTCTTAATTGCATTTACTCCACACACATTTTCACGAGGTTTTTTTTTTCAAGAAACTAATTCCCAAAACCTGATTACATTTTTAAATCTTAAGTATTAAAAATTTAATTACTCAATTCAAATACAGCCTTTGCAATACACAGCGTGAATAAGTAAATTAGTTCTAGTGTCAAAAAGAGTTTATGAAGATTTGTGGTTTATATTTTTACCGACGTGGGAAAATGGTTAATTATTTAACAAAAACTCTTCCGGTTTTTAAAGAATGGTCCCGAGCATAAAAATGGAATAAAAGTTGAAGTAAAATAAAGGAAACTATTATTTAAAGGAAATTTAAAATATTCCAGCATAAAATGGATAAATACTTCTTTGCAATAACGCATTCTGTAAAAGGAATCAATTGTTTTTGAAAAAAGGTTCGTTGTTTTTTTGGTCGTTAACTTAGCCTTCCCTGTGTTATTCTTTCAGGGAGTTGATCCACGTAAAACCATAAAACTACATTTTAGGGGTACGTGGTTTTCGATTATTCTTTTTCTAACCTGTTTTGGGGTTTGTTTCACCCTCTGCCTTCATTACTTGCTTCGTAAATTTATGTAGGTAAGAAAATTACGAACGAATCCGAGAGGTTCCAAAATACGTTAATTTTCAATTTAATTTTATTTTTTTCTTCAGATTTTTACGGTAGGTTTTGGAGAGTATAAGAATTGAATAATAATTATATTAAAATTTAGGAAGAGAATGCGGCCTTAAAAATTTCAAAAATTTTCCTTTGGCTGCTGTATATGTAAGTGGTATTCCAACTGCATGTGATAGTAATAATAAATAGGTGTAATTTTGGAGAGTATAAGAATTGAATTATTAAAATTTAGGAAGAGCGAATGCGGCTTTAAAATTTCCCGATACTTTCTTTAGTAATTGCTGTAAATGTAGGTGGTATTCCAATCGTATGTGATAATAGTAAATTGGTAGGTTTTGGAGAGTATAAGAATTGAATTATTAAAATTTGGGAAGCGAACACGGCTTTAAAAATTTCCGACTTTTCCTTTAGTAATTGCTGTATATGAGGTGGTATTGCAACTGCTGCTGTGTATGTGATAGTAATAGTATATAGGTAGGTTTTGGTAATAATTGAATAATAATTATTAATAATTTAGGGAGAGCTTATGCGACTTTGAAATTTCTCGACTTCTCCTTTAGTAATTTTTTGGCCAAATATGGCCCCTTGCGCCATAAAACCCCCAAATCCAATTCAATCCAATCCTTTAGCAATTTTTGTATATGTAAGTGTTATTCCAACTGCATGTGATGATAATAGTAAATAGGTAAGTTTTGGAGAGTATAAGAATTGAGTTATTAAAATTTAGGAAGAGCTCATGCGGCTTTGAAATTTCTCGACTTTTCCCTTTAGTAATTCTGTATATGTATATGGTATTCCAACTGCCGCTGCATATGTGATTGTAATAGTAAAATTTAATAATTATAAATAATTTCATTAGTTTATTTATCTTGTTTTGATATGTGCTGTATTTCTAATGATTTTATAAGTTTTCATATTTTAGAGAGATCGCCGTGGCTCAGAGGATTTGCCCACTGCTCCAGTATCTTTGTTTTGTGTGTATTTATCTATTTGTTGATGTGTGTCGTGTTTGGATCAGCTTGGCCAAACATGACCATTGCGCCATAAAGCCCAAAACAACCAACTATATTTTAGATGCTATACTTCTGGGACCCCTCTCTGAGGGTCATGCAAACATTATTCCACCATGTAACCCGCAGTCTTCCCCACATGACATCTAACCAGTTTTAGAATTCTTGATCAATGGAATCCTTTCAAGGATTCTGCTCTCAGGGGCATATCTCCTTTAGGTGTGTACAGGCTTCACGGTCCCGAGGTACTCTAGTGATGTTTTCTTTTCCCATGGGGTTTACTGTCTTTAGTAAACACGGGGGCGCGCTCCTGTTTACTCAAACTATCTTTTTTCCTTTCATCCCATTATTTTATTCCCAAATCACTCTTTTTTCCCTTTCACAACAGGGCCGCGGTTGCCCAGTTGGAAGAGCAACGGATTAGCAACCAGAGGGTTTTGAGTGCGATATTTGGTTGGCCAAAGAGAGTCGTGTACGCGGGGACTGGTGCACGTTAAATTTGTCGTGGCCTCAAATGTCCTCACGTTGGCGTGGTGTGGAAGTTAGGCGAGTGGGGTGCCAGCTCAGGTGTTGATCTCGCCATCTGACTGCGGCTCAAACTACGAGGCGTTGTCTTTGAATATTTCCCTCTAGGATTGATCCTGGACGGTCACCAATAGCCCGTTGTGTTGCTCCAGTGGGACGTTAGTTAACTACCTACCCTTTCACAACATTTTTATTTGAAGTTGTGTTTGGAGTAAATATGGCCCTTGCGCCATAAAACCCCAAAACAATCAACCAACCTTCCTAGGATTCTGTTGGTCAAGAAGTCTAGCCCCACATATATTGGATTCTTTAAAGCAATAAATCTGACTCTTAATCATTGCGTGTTGTATAGAGTAAAAGCAATAGTACTTCAAAATCTCGTGACGCTCGCTAGAAAAGAAATAATCATACAATGTCAAGATCGCTGGAACAGAGAAGGGGGATATACTCACAATCTCATCAGGAAAGGTTTCCATAAACTCTAGTAGGCTGTGTTGGAGCACAGTCGTAAGATTTTACGTTAACACGTCTCATAGTATTTATTTTAGTATAGTAAATGAAATAAAGACAAATTCAGTTGTCGATTCAGTGCGTTATCGAAATCTGATGAGTTGCTTTTCCAAATAGACTGTTCGATGCATTTTTGCTTGGCTTTTCCACGTTGTTTCGGCGTTTTATGTCCCAAGGGCCTTAGATGGCCCTTGCGCCAGACATGAGACATGCAATAGCAAGTAGTAGACATACACACACAATGAAAGCTTTACTGACACAGAAGAGAGAAATACACCCTGGGAGAAGGCTTTTCTACAAGTATACAGGGTGTCCCAAAAAGGTTGTTCCGCAATTTATTTTTTTACCATTGGGAGATAGGTAGGCAATGTAAATTGCAAAAGTGCACCAAATAAGGTAAGTAATTAAGATATATGAATAAAATTATCACGTGATAACAATTTAAGCGGATACAGTTTTTAATTTGCATACAACCCCTCTAGATAAAAATCCGAGATAGCAGAAATGTTCCTTACCTGCATCCCTATCGTTAGCAGAAAACTGCATTTCTGTAGATTGAACATTAACGGAGGCATAAGGACGCAGAAAAGTTGACTTATACTGCTTGTGCACAGCTGTTCAAGCAGTCAGATTAGGGACCGCATACACAATGCTAAAAAGCATTTTTTTTCGGTCAGAAAGTGCAACGTTGTGCAAAGTAATGTAGCATTGCAACTGCAGATGAAAATCGCAATGCATAATAGTAGACAATGTAATCTTCAATAAAAATATTGTAGAAAAAATGGTTTAAATAAAAATAAAAGGAAATTTACAAAGCATGTTCAAAATGTTTTCCATCTGCAACAATGCAGAATTTCGCTCTTCATTTTTGGCCATCGTTCTACATTAGATACGGCCCCCTTAAAATGGAAACTTTTGTATCTCCGTTACTATTCAACCTACAGAAACATGGTTTTTCTACTAACGATAGGGATACAGGTAAGGAACATTTTTGCTATCTCGGATTTTTATCTAGAGGGGTTGTATACAAATTAAAAACTGTATCCGCTTAAATTGTTATCACGTGATAATTTTATTCACATATCTTAATTACTTACCTTATTTGGTGAACTTTTGCAATTTACATTACCTACTTATCTCCAAATGGTAAAAAGATAAATCGCGGAACAACCTTTTTGGGACACCCTGTATACTGAAATTGTGAAATTTTTTAAAATTTTCAACTGCGATCCAAAGTTTTACAACCAACACTATTAGATTTAACTTCCTAAAGTCTTAAAATCGACGAATCTCAACGTTAGCTTTCTTTTGAAATCAATTTCGACGTCGTAGCGCTTAGCAGTCCCGAGTTATACTGATTCGAAGTTTGCGCGGCGCAGCGAAAAGTCCCCGAAGCACAGCTCATTCCCTCCCTCCCCGCTTATCGCGGCGCGCGAACTCGAGGTCACTAACATGTCTTTGTTTCCCTCAGCTATTGAATTACACTAGGTTGTTTGGTTCGTATTCATTATATAGAAATTATAAGACCAAACTCGGTGCCCATATTTCCGTAACTCTCCACTTTCCGTACTCGCCACCTAGTACTGGTCTGATTTCAAATACGTATTCACGTCAAAATAGTTGAACAGATTTTGATATAAACCAAATAATCACATTACAAGGAGAATTTCGGAGAATTTATCAAGCTAGATTTCATAAAAACATATTTCAATATACAGGGTGAGTCTAAATTGTTTTTACAAAATAAGAGGGGTGATGGTATCCATCCAGACGAGCAATAATTACCATGAAACATAGGGTCGCACTCCACTCTGAGAGGCAGAAAAGAGTAAAATTAGAATTTCAACATGAACTTACAACAGTGTTGGGAAAGCGAATGAACGATACCAAAAGTTGCACAATCTGATTTATTGATCAGAGAAAAACTCACAGCAAGTGCTCAAAGTGGCAGCCACGCGTGTCGTTGCACAGTTCACACCGGCGAAGGAATGACTGGCGCACCCTCTCGAAGATTCCTGGTGTTGTGTTAATTTTGTCTGCGGCAACACCGATTCTCGCTACGAGATCTTCAGCCGAGTCCACAGGCGTCTGTGGACTCGGATTTCATATGCCCCCAGAAAAAAAAGTCCAGTGGGTTGAGGTCCGGTGAGCAAGGAGGCCAAGCCACAGGTCCGCCACGTCCGATCCATCTTGCGCTACCGACCAGGCCATCTTGCTTAGGAGATATGCTACGTAGGCAGGTACAAAACGATGTCAGAGGCGATGACTTGTTCATGCTCGACACGTTTCGACTTTACTCTTTTCTGTCTCTCAGAGTGGAATGCGACCCTATGTTCTATGGTAATTATTGCTCGTCTGAATGGGTACTATCACCCCCTCTTATTTTGTAAAAACAATTTAGACTCACCTTGTATGTTATAAAAAATAGATTTCAGTGGAATTTTAAAAAATCTAATAAGGTCCAAATCTTAATTCAGAAAAAATAATTACATTTCTAACTAAAGTACACCTCCGAATGGAAATCCTGTCTACACTAATGATAGCAGCCTTGGAATTGGAAAAAAAACTTTCGTTATTTTGAAAATTTAAGAAATCCAACCTAGATCGTCGAAAACTGTCATAATTGGGATAAAATCGGTAAATAATAAAAATGTGTTTCCATTACATTAGCGGGCCGCGGTAGCCCGGTTGGAAGAGTAGCGGGTTTGCAAAAGGAGGGTTGCGAGTTCGAATCCAACCGACCGTCGTGTACAAAGGAGGCTGGTGTACGTTAAATCTGACGTGGCCTAAAATGTCCTCACGTTGGCGTGGTGTGGAAGTTTAGAGAGTGGGTGCCGGCTCACGTGTGACCTCGTCATCTGACCGTGGTTCAAAATTACGTGGTGTTGTCCTCGGATCTTTCCCCTCGGGATTCATCCCGGACCGTTGCCAATAGCCTGTTGTGTTGCTCCAGTACGACGCTAATTAAAATAACTACCTACCATTACAATAGCTTAAAATAGTCCGTTTATAATTTTGTTAAAATTTGAAAAATACAAAAGTTACAACGTACTAAAAAAAGGTTTCTCAGTGTAGGACTAATAGGGCTTGAATCCCTGCTTTTTGCGTGGGGTCAAAAGTGCCCTTATGAAAAATTCCCTTTACCATGAATTTGATAAAACGTATACATGGTATCAACTTAATTTGTAGAAAAGCTTTCTTCTCGACCCTCAACCATCCGACTCATCAGAAGTTTAGAGCTTGTATTGGAAGGGTGGTGGAAAAAGCATTTAATTACTCTTACCCTTACTCTCAATTTTACTCTTTTTCGTAAGATTTCGACGTAGCCACAAATTTTGAGGCTGAAATTGAAGCTATAGCCCAAGTCATTTCTAGACTTTTTCCATTACTTCTTATAACAATGCAGTCATTCTGGTTGACTCAGGCGGCAATCTTGGCCTTATGCTCCTATAAACAACCTTATTGCGTTCGCTTGGACAGAGCTCGTTTAATTGCCAGTGGCATCTTGAACTCTGGTTGGATCATTGCCTTCCAATGGATACCAAGCCATTGTGATATTCCAGGAAATGAGAGCGCAGACAAGCTAGCTGAAAATGGTTGTCTTCTACCCCAGTCGTCCAGCCCTCTGCCTTACCTCCGTGCTTGCAGGTTGGTAGAGCGAAAAATAAATAAGTCCGTCTTTGACCATCAAAAGTTTAAGGCCACGGACAAAGCATGGAGAAAGCTTTCGTCTGATCCTATTCCACCTAATTTGCCACATATTACTACTGCAAATTTTCGAATTTTAACTGGACACGACTTTTGAAGAGGACACTTACCCCGCATTGGTGTGGTGTATGCTTCTCCTGACTGCTCCTTTTGTTCGACGGGGAGCTTTATGGATTTGTCATCTTTTATCTTGCACTTTTTTATCTGACGATCACATCTTAGTTTTGACGACCTTTTTAGCCGGGCTAATTATGGTCCCTGGACTTTTTCTCACGTGGGAAAAAAGATTTCGACGTAGAAAAGTATCCCGTGCCGAAAGTTAGTTTTTTTGTTACATGAAAATTTTTTCTAAGAATTGCGCTTAGGTGAAGGGAGCCGGGTGAAACAAAAAGTTTGTAAAAACTGCTCTACTTTTCCAGAAAATTTTCTTAATTAACGGTAGAGCTTCGGCGTTGTGTAAGAGCACCAGGATATGCTTAACAGTTTTTTACGAGCCTGTCCTTTTATGCTTTGAGTCAAAAATGTCTTCATGAATTTTATGAAAAATTTATATGGTATACACAACATTTTTGTTCAAAAGCCTTGAATTACTCTCGCCCTTACTCTCAATTTTACTCTTTCGTAAGATTTTGACGTAAAAACGAAGTTAGAATTTAGAGAACCTTGTGTTGATAGGTTTATATTTGTTTCGTAGAATTCTTTATAGGAAGGAGCCACTGAAAATTTCTTTTGGGTGAAGGGAGCCGGGAACCGAAAAGGTTGTAAGAGACTGCTCTTCACTTTTCCAGAATATTTTTCTTAATTAACGGTAGAGCTTCGTGCTGTGTAAAAACACCAGATATACTTAACAGTATTTAACGAGTCTGCCCTTTTTGCTTTGAGTCAAAAATGCCCTTTTGAAATGTCTTCACCCTGAATCTCATGGAAAGTTTACATATCTATAACATTTTTGTTGAAGAGCCTTGAATTACTCTTACTCCTTTTTATAAGATTGTGACGTAAAAAAGGAGTCAGAATTTAGGGTACCCCGCGTTGAAAGTTAGTTTTTTAATTGTTTTGTGAAATTATTTACAGGAAAAAGAAACTGAGTTACGTTTAGATGAAGGGAGCATTGAAACACAAAAGTTTGTAAAAGACTTTTTCACTTTTCCAGAATATATTTCTTCATTAAAGGCAGAGTTCCGAGCTACGTAATAAAACTAAATACGCTTAACAGTACTTTACGTGATCGAAAGAACTGTTGGGAAAACAATTGAGGTCATTTGGCTCATAATGTCTTGAAACGTAATAAGAGAAGCGTAATAGATTGTTCTATTTCAAGAAAATAGGTCGTGACAACGCCGCAGACAGGCAAGGGACACCGCCTCATTTCGTTACAGCATTAAAAATACTTCGGCTTTTCCAAGTTTCCACGAATCCTCGAAACAAAGGCAGATCAGGTTGCAAAAGGCTACCACCGTAACTTAATCCCCGTTTCTGGTATTTATTAAAGAAACTGACTTCTTGCGCTCCTTACTCTTAAGATCGTCAATACTTGAGTACCTGTTTGCGTTAGGGTTTAAAAACGGATAATGAAATACATCAATATTTGAGATCGGTAAGAATTACGGTTACCAAGAGATCACCACCGGTGTTCTTAGTTATGGTATTTCATTATTATCATTGCCCTTTTTGCCTTCCTCTGAGTGATTTCGACGAGATATCTCGTCCATCAAGATCTGACCAATTTTGCTAATGACGAGATATCTCGTCATCAATATTCAATCTTCAATATCAAATACTGTCGGTTCTTTTATGGTGACGAGATCAAGATCTGGTCAGTTTGCTCCTAATGACGAGATATCTTGTCCATCGAGTTCTGGTCAGTTTTGTTAATGGCCAAGTATTTTGTATTTGACCAAATTTTTGAATGACGACTTCGAGACATTGCTGTCTCGTCATCAAGATATTGCCGATTTTTTTTATTATGATGAGATCAAGATCTGGTCAGTTTTCTTTTAATGACTTGATATCTTGTCCATCAAGATCTGGTCAGTTTTGTTAATGACCAAGTATCTGACCAAATTTCTGAATGACATCAAGAAATTGCTATCGCTTCTCATCAAGATATTGTCGATTTTTTTATGATGACGATATCAAGATTTGGTCAGTTTTCTTCTAATGACGAGATATCTCGTCTATCGAGATCTTATAATGGTTTTGCTAATAACGAGATACCTCGTCGTCAACCACCAGGAGTGTTAAGATCATGGTTCATGGATTAATTGATAAGTCAGTAGTAGCTGCAAATGCTGTACATATCTGACCTAATAACACCAGAAAGAACAGCAATTTTTGTCTTGAGAGGTGTAAGGTTAAATAGACATCAATGAAAAATACCACTTCCCCCAAAAGCTCTCATTGTTTAGTACTTTGGTAAGAAGGGGCCAATGTCCATTTTAGAAATTTTCTGTAACAGATGATTTAGTTTTATTACGTTTTTTAATATAGCGATAAAAAGTGCTTCCAATATTCTGATTCCAAAAAATGTAGTAACAGGGAACATTGGCCCTTTTTTCTTTTAACTTTCTTTATCTTGAAGTGATTTCTGGACATCACTCAAAATCAGCGAATTTGGACATTGACCTTTTTTTACCAAGATACAGATTTATTAGTTCTATTAGTCTCTTTTAATTGTCTAGATCTGTTTTAAAAATGTGTGAATTGCAGAATAATTATTATTTTATAATTTACATTGGAAAATTCCGTACAGACTTCATTTTCACAACATCTCCTCAACGTGTGGTTAAAGTCCGAAACTACCTGTCCACCTGAGCAGTAGGTGGAACAGGTTCGATTCTTCCCTGGGTATATTTCTCTCTCCCGTGTCAGTAAAATTTGTCTTGTGTTTCTATTACTTGACGTTGTCTGTCTTGTGTTTGGCCCAGCTTGGCCAAATATGGCCCTTTCGCCTTAAAACCCAAAGCCCACCCAACCTGTTAACCTGAATGAGTTCATTATGTTCTGTGTATTTTTTCTGCTTAGAAGTAACTATTAAGTATTAATATTATTTTATGCAATCCACTAACACATTTAAAAGTGGGGCCGTCATGGCTCTGTGGGTTTGCCACTGCGCTAGCAACCTTCGAGTTGCAGACGGTGCAGGTACGATTCCTTGCAGGTGCATTCCTCCCTGGGTGTATTTCTCGCTTCTGTGTCAGTAAAACCTTCATTGTGTGTGTCTATAACTTGATATTGTATGTCTTGTGTCTGACGCAGCATGGCCAAATATGACCCTTGCGCCATAAAACTCCAATCAACCAACCAACCATTTAAAAATATTTTATTCAATGTTGTAGTACGGGGCATACCCGATTTTAAGTCCTATAATCATGCCAATCAGTAAATCAGTTAAAGGAATAAAATGGAACTAAAAACTTACTGAGAATTTCAGTCGGTAGTTTACCGGTTCCGAAAATGTCGGTAATTTTTAAATTCTGTTTGGGTACATTAAAATTAAAACCTTTTCAACTCTTAAAATTGTATAACATATTCATTACTTCTGCTGTCACCATTCCGCTACACTAATATTCTGACTAACCTGAGTAAGTAGGTAGATGAATTTACGTTACACTGGAGCTACACAACGGGCTACTGGCGACGCTCAAGGATCAATCCCAGAGGGAAGGATCGAGGACAAACACCTCGTCATTTTGAACTACAGTCAAATGACGAGATCAACAGCTGAGCGGGTACCCTCTCCAAACATCCACTCCACGCCAATGTGACGACATTTATGATCACGACAAATTTAAAGTGCACCAGCCCCCACGTACACGACGATCTTTGGTTGGATCGAGTCTTGAACTCGTAACCCTCCGGTTGTTGATCCGTGTCTCTAACTGGACTACCCCCACTAGAGTAATGTCCTCAAATGGATGATGTACTCACTTAGGGACATTACCTTATGGTGACTCACTTTTCAAAACAAATATATAATAAATTAATTAATATAACCTTTGTAATATAAATTGATATAACCTGAGGACTGGTGAGATTAAAATGACGAATTAGGTGCATTCAAGTAAATAGTTTCGGCAATATACAATTTATTATACAAAAACAGTCATGGCTGCATAACCTCGGGACTTAAAGCAATTCCTTCTCTGTTCAAACGTTTTATCTTATTCATAGGGAAATTATCCCCAAGACCCATTAAAAAACTTTTTTTCGTTTCTGAGGCTGAAACACTCATTTCTCAGAAAAAAGAAACTTTTTATTTCGTTTCAGGGGCTTGAAGTACCTCTAAAACCATCAAAAAAACTTTTTATCATTTTTGAATCTCGAAGTACCTTAAATAGCCGGTAATATATTTTTTGATGAGGGTAGTTTTTCGGGGCTGAAGAGATTGAGGGAAGGTTGTTTAACGGTTCGCTTTGACGAGGGTTGCAAGAAAGTCAGGTGGCTTTGAAAATTTGCTCTACGTTCTTCAACTCACAGGTTGCCGAACCACACCCTCTCGATTCTACCGAAAAGAAAATAGAAATCAGCTGCCACTGGGACTTCTGTTCGGGATGGGCACTTTTGGTCAAAGTAATCGAAATTATGGATCGATCCGTGTCGAAGCTCGTAGTATCGATACACCTAAAATATCGAACCAAAAGTATCGATCCGAGAAGAATCGATATTCAATTCCAACAAAAAAATTTACAGCCCAGAACTCCTTGTTTTCATCTCGTTTCCCCCGACCAAAAATTTACACCAGAAGTTCACGTCAGTATCGGAATGGCATCTCCGGGGAAAAGTATCGGAGTGGTCCGACCCGAATTCAACGGATACCGATCCGATTTCACGGAATGAGTACATTCAGAGTATCGATTCCCGTACCGGTACAAATCGCTTGGTATTGTTCCCGATAGTCTGCAACGATATTCACCAAAATGTATCGATTCATGTATCGATCCACTCTTTGTGGATCGATCCAAATTATAGGTTATCGAGATATGAAGTATCGATACCCACGTATCGATATAGTATTTAGGCTGGGAAGATGCTCAAACCAAAGAGCAGGAATGAAATAATATGCTCTTGCCCCACCTCACACTATCATCACATAGTAAGCAAGAAAACAGCCCATGGTGTGCACTTGGTTGTTTTCGGGTTTTATGGCGCAAGGGCCATATTTGTCCAAGCTGCGCCAAACACAAGACAGACAACGCAATGAGGGAGGAAGAAAAGCCAAGAGGCAGAAGGGTAAAAATGAAAGGGAAGATAGACCACTCGGGTACCTTGGGGCTCTGATGCCCGTACACCTAAATATGTCCCCGAGGTCCCATCATGTAGGGCAAGTGCGACCCCATCAAATAGCATTGAATTGGTTGGTTTTGAGTTTTACGGCACAAGGACCATATCTGGCCAAGCTGCTCCAAACACAAAACAGACAACGTCAAGTAATGATTATACACACAAGAAGCGTTTTACTGACACAGAAAAGAGAAATGTACCCAAGGAGGAATGAAACCTAAAGAGCATTGGAAAGCACATTCCTTAAAATTATTTAATCAGTGGTAAGAATTTAAGCGAATTCGAATGCAAGCATATTAGTAAAGGGCCTGGGTTGATTTGTGATAAATGACACAAGGGCCATATTTGGTCATGCTGAGGCAGACACAACACATACAATATCAAATAATAGACATACACATACAGTGAAAGTTTTACTGACACAGAAGGGAGGAATGCACCTGACACGAATCGAACCGGCGCTGCCTACAACTCTCAGGCTGCTAGCGCAGTGGGCATAACCACTGAGCCACGACGGCCCCAAAAACGTCTGAGAGTGTGTAGTAAAAATATGACGATCGGTACTCGGTCGTAAGACGCCCCATGCTTTACCCAGAGTTAGACGCATAGACGTGAAATAAGTAGACTGAGTATTGCGAGGAGCTACATGTGACCAGCATGTCAACTAGTCACCTGACTGTTCTGTGAAAAAATGACTTGTTTGGTCGATTTGGCATCTTATTGCCTCATCTGGGGATATAACATCTTATGGGAGGGTAGGTATATGAATGCGTAATTCTTTAGGGACGACAAAAGTGGTGATATCGCCGAACTGAATACTATTTCTCGAGGACCAATCAGATGATGAATCAATGGATGGGCGTCTTCTCCCGCCCCGTGGACCAATTTGCTGATGAATGTTCGTTTCCACCCGGCAGACGAAAGTAGTTTAAGGGTCACGTTACTACTAGTTTTGGTCACATGGTCCTGGACATATAAAGAGGTTACTATTGCTCACTCTCCTTTTACATCTCCTGTATGGACTTAACCCCAAATGTTTACCAGTCAGTAAACCCCATGGGAAAAGAATACATTGCTAGCATACTTCGGTTTTTAAAAACCCACACACACCTACAAAAAGGTAACTACTACTGAGGAAGGTAATGGGGGAATTACCTCAAAATCAAAATTGTATTTTTCCATTAGATTTTGCCTGCTGTGTTTTTAAGCTTTCCTCGCTGCCTTATGCACACACATGTCTGTAAATTAAAGATAATACTGAATTAGTTTCATGCCAGGTTACCTGATCTCAATCCAATAGAGCGTCACACGTCAAAACTCGCACTTAAGATATTACTCTATTCTTTTCGCTAAAATTATACCACTTTTTGGTGGGGCGTTGACGAAACTATGATATCAACAAATTACAAACTTTTTACGTCTATTATTTCAGGTATTCAAAAAAGTGTTTTAATCAATTTCAAGCCTGGTAACCCTCCTCGATCATCTCGCCAAGCAAAGTTCCGTGATCGCTGGTTGGCATGATTTCTCCAACTCCCAGTAATCTTAAACAAATAAAATTGAACGAAGTTTTACTTTATATACATATAACTATGGTTTCATGAACCATAAATTTTTAAAAAATATTTGGGAGAATGGTGACTCGTCAAATCCAAGCAATCGATTTAGTTAAAAAAATTGATCGAGTTTTTGGCTATAAAAATACAAAAACGTAACATATCGCTTTTCTGGTTCGTTAAACGATAAAAGGATGTTTTGCTCGACATGCTGCAGAAATTTAGAGTCGATTAATCGAATAGTTTTACAGATACCATGCCAACCACTCGCAAAAAAGCTGTTACAAGAAAAACGCGTTTAAAATTTCAGTACAGTTAACGGATGCATATTCACTACTTATAGTATTTTCCTGTTAATCTACTTTTCCTGTGCCATACACTCTGTGGATAAATGTAGATAGCTGTAGATAAGTGTGATGATCTTTTGATTGCCATTTATTGATAACAAATCGCTGTAAATCGACTTTATAGAATTTATGAAGTGGCGCACTTTCCAAATGCTACATCTGCTCGCCGGGTCTGTTAATGGCTTGTAATTGGGTCAAGTTTGCGAATTTTGACTTGACATTTGGCACACATGTTCTTAATACCCTAAAGAATAAAGTTACATAAACAGTACAAAATCAATTTATTTTCGCCGAAAAAAGAAAATCCCCTAAGGTATTTTGAATCGTCATATTTAAATCTTCATTTAAGGTATGATTTTTTCTTTAAATTTTGCAATTCTCTAATTCTGCTTAGGTAACAAGTTTGGTCTCATTTTCTACTCTTTAATCCTACTAGTGGTTGTCCTGACGAGGTATCTCGTCATTAGCAAAACTGACCACATCTTGATGGACGAGACATCTCGTTCATCAAGCTCTCGTCATCTCTTGTCATTGGAGGAAAACTGACCAGATTTTTATCTGGTCATCATCAAAAATTGGTAATATCTTGACGACGAGGTATCTCGTCTTAAGCCAAATTGGTCAGATCTTGATGGACGAGATATCTCGTTAAAACCACTTGGAGGGTTTAACATTTCTTCAAAATAAGATATAAATATAAAATTCATATAATGTCGCAAAAGTTAACACTATTTTAAAAAATATGATAAACAAAGCCTAATCATTTATATCCTTACGAGATTTTTGCTTTAAATAAAATTATGCTAAACTTTTAAAGCCATATACTCATATTAAGAATCAATAAAATAATATATTCTTATCAGTACTTAGGGTGGAGGTTAATGTTTTGAATATTTGTGGTGAAATCTTAATATCGCAATCGGCTTCAATAACTAATATAGTATTTTCCGGTTTTATGTGAAGAAAGACGGTAATATATACATGCTTCTGCATGCTGCAAAACTACGACTGCCCTCTACCTGAACCCTCAGCTACCTTATACTGCAATCTACAGTTATGGTAGTTTTGCGGCATGTATTTAGTCCTTTCAGACACTAGACTAGAATTTATTTTTTATCAATGGCGATATTGTAGACGAGGTACGATATGCTTGTATAGGAATGGCATAAATTGTACAGAAATAGGTTTAAGATCACAACATTGAAATTCAGACAAAAATATGTACAGCAGATATTGTTAGATTTTTTTTATTCGTTTGAATAAAATTACATAAAATAATACATAAAACCGGTTTTTCCGCCTAAAAAAGCAAAATCCTCCTTTAAAACCGGTATTCAAAATATCCGTCAGTATTTTACTGATAATGCGAATGTAGGTAATTTGTACACCCTTGTTCTTTTCTAGAAACGTGATGAGGTTTACAAGGGGAGGGTGCGAATTATAGGCCACGGAAGTGAAACAAGCAATTTTGTTGGTGGCTAGATGGTTGAACTTACGTCGCACTGGAGCAACACAACGGGCTATTCCCAGTGGAAAGATCAGAGGAAAACACCTCGCAATTTTGAAACACGGTCAGATGACGACACCTAAGCTGGCATCCCTCTCTCCAAACTTCCACACCATGCGAAGACATTTGAGGACTCGATAGATTTAACTTGCACCAGCCCCACGTCCACGGTGGCCTTTGGTTGGATCGTGTTGCGAACTCGCAATCCTCCGATTGCTTGTCCGCGACTATATCAACTGAGCTAACGCGGCCCCCATAAAGATAAATGGCCGAATAAATCAGTCTTAGAATCGACTCATCTCAAACCTCCAGATCAGGTACGGATATATATATATATAATTATGTGGGCGTTATAAATGACATATGATGGCGATCTTCGTGCGAGATGTTTCTGTCTTGTCTAAATGAAATTTGTTTGCTAATATGGGTAAGCTAATATTTTTTTACAGTTTTTACGGTTTAGTATTGTGTTTATGCTTGTCTTTAACATGTGTGTCCTTTGATGTTTTGATGTGCCTGGACTTTTGACCTGAGTTGACTTTTTGCCTATTTTGCCTTTCTGCTTTAGTTTATTATGGTGTTTGGGTGGGTGGAGGCTACTTTTGGCGGACTGCTGCCCACACGCAGAAAACACCATCTTGTATTGTCTGAGTCAGGCTCGTCCCTGATGACACCCTGACTCATCAACACCATCATTTTTAAAAAAATTTTCTTTCTCTGTATATATATATATGTGTGTGTGTTCTGTTTGGCCTCCTAACTAATGTTTATACCCCGGTCTTTTATCTTTTTTAGCTCTTTCACCTTTTACTAGTTTGCATTCTTTGGTTTTACTCTTTGGCTTTTTACTAGTTGAAAATATTTTAAAATATTAAAATCCCTAAGAGAAATGAAACACGTCGGTGGGCGTTTTTCCTGTCGACTTTATTCATAATTCGAGTAAGCAGCGTATCTCGGTTAGCTATGCGTCCGACCACAACACTGCCGTCCTAGTTTCGACTCTAAATTTCGTGAGGAAATAATAAAAAGACTACCTTAAAAAAGCGAATTTTTGCAGAAAAGGGTGAAAAGTTGCGTGAAAGAACTGCAGCTCCCTCCAATAACTATTTGCGGTGTAACTGCATACAAAATAAAATGATCCAAAAAAATTGAATGAATGTGGGAAAACCACACTGGCCTTCTCGAAACTTGCATGAATACAGCCAGCATATAAGCAACAGTGTGCTTTTTTTTAAATCGATATTTCTCGCAAACGTTTTTGAGCGTTGCGTGTCATCTCTTTGCACTTGTAGATAGTGAGATCTATTTTTAATTTTTAACTAAGATAGGCAGACAGAACATTGTAGTACGAAAATTCCCCATTTCCAGTTCCCCTGTTGGTTTTCTGGGCCCCTCTAGGTTACCGGAGATCCTCCTAACGTGGGAGTCCTAGTTTATTTGTGTGCTCCCGAGTTATGGGCTGTAACGATGCTGTTTCTTGTTTTATTAAGGTGTAAGTATACACTAGAAGATTTTTTTTTAATTTTAATTGTAAAAATCCAATTTTTTTTACACTATGTCATTGGTTTGTACTTCAACTCATTTCAGTGTGAAAATTCAGATTAACCTATTAATTGTCTAATTTAGATATAATTAGATAATTAGCGTGTTTTTTGAACAGTGATATCTCAAATTCTAATTTGTTTAGAAAGACAATTTCTATCGGAAATTATTCCTAACATTATTCTTCATGTTTCGATCTTCCATCAAGTTCATAGAAAAAATAGATTATGTCGACAATTTTTTCTCCAAGAAAGTCTAAAAAAATCAAGAGATTTTTCAGGAATTTCAACGTTTAAAAATCAACTAAAAATTCGTTTCTTAACTAATGACTGATTGAGGCTCAAAACATCCACTGTATTATATAGATTATAATGACGCACAAAAATAATTGAAATAGATCAATTAGTTGTTGAGTTATCACTGTTTGAACAAAGTATCGTATTGCTAAAACACAGTTCTTCAGAAATTGAGTTTAAAGTTTTGGAAGCATGTTTGTCTATTGTGACAGTACTTAACAAAAACTCTTGTAGCTAGAAAACTTTTTCGGATATTTACAAGATCTTGGTATATTTTGAAAGCTAAGGAGTTGGAAAATAGTTTGAATTAATAAAAGAAGTTTCGATATTCTGTTCGACTTTCGTGATTTCTAGTGTATGTTATCGTTAAAGTATGAAATCCGTTATTTTATAGAATACCTAGTTATTTCATGAAATAACTGATCAAATCAATTGTAAAACTCACTTGAATTCTATGGTTTAACTAGTTATTTCATAGAATAACGATCTACACCCCGTTAAAGTGTAAAATAACCGAGTAAATAAAGTTCCGAATTCAAAAGGCTGTAAAGTGAAAACCACTGGTCAGATATTTGTAATTAACGATAATTTGCTGAACTTAATATATAGAGATTACTGTAGCCGAATATTTTTACACCAGACTCTCAGAGCATCAACGAGAAACACATTTACCTTCCACCCCTACTGAATTGAGGTGCTGGTTGAAAAAACAAGGTTAAATAATGCCATTAGTAAAGTATGTATAATTTGTTCACAAGAATGCAGTGAAAACGTAGTTTGTTCGAAATGTAATGAGCCTGTCGACATATCATGTTTAGAAGACTATTTTTTGGAAGACAAAGTTGTACAGAAGATATGCAAATTGTGTTTTAATGAACTGAACATTCAGAGGGAAAGACAAAACTAAAGAATGTCTGGAAATCGAGCTAAGATGAAATTAATGTCTGATAAGTCTCATTCTGAAGCCTCTGTAGGGCTACAGTCCGTATCCCAGTAGCTGAAGTTGATAGAGGAAGATGTAACGCCAGATCTATTTCAGTTGTTATTATGAAAATAACCGAAGAAGGATTTTTTCAATTGGGAACAAGAAACGGCCGCATAAAACAACTATATTCCAGATCCCAGTTAGCATCTGTGAACAAAGCTAATTAAGATCGAAGAAGTGCCGGATATAGAGAAATCGCTCGGGTCGGTTGCTACAGCTCAAAGTTTAGGTACCGGTCAGGGATTTATAAATGTTCATGTAAAACGCAGTGTGTCAACAAAAAATGTATTTGTTTTAGAAATAATGTTCTATGCAATTCCAAATGCAATTTTAGTAATCCCTGTTGTAACAAATGATTTTATTATCTTTGTATAAATAACATTTTGTGTATGCTGTATAATTCAGTCAAATTTCTTATTTTACGCTTTAACTATCATTAGTTAATTTATAGATTAACTGGTTATTTCATATAATAACTAGCTAAAGTTTGAAATTATTAATTTATTACACACTTTAACTGACTTGATCAGTTATTTCAGGAAATAACCAAGTATTCTATGAAATAACTCAATTATACACTTTAACGATAACGTATACATGCACCTTAAGGACATTTAACTTTAACCCTCTGAATGGTTCACAAGCATAATTCCACCTTGCAACCTGTAGTCTTCCCTGCATGACTCCCAATTTTGACCTTCTTCACGAACAGAATCTTTCCAAAGGATTCTATTCTAAGAAAAGAAGTAATAGAATATTTTCAAAGAATTCTAATCTAAGGAAAGGACCAATGGGGATGTTTCCAAAGGATTCTATTCTAAGGAAAAGAGTAATAGAATATATCAAAAGTATTATATTTTAAAGTAAGGAGCGATAGAATATTTCCGAAGAGTTGTATTCTAAGGAAAGGTGCAATAGAATCTTTCAAAAAGATTCTAATGGACCGATGGAATCTTGGAGACGCTCAGATGGTTAATGCAGTACATACGATTAATGCCGAGTCTGGGAATTTTATTAATGTGTTCATTGTTCATCTACAGTTTGGGTATTTGGACAAATAATGGATAAACTGAACAGTAAACAATAGTAAATTGATTAAAAATTGTAAAATTAATTGTAATTGAACAAACAGTAAATTGAATGGAGGATAGCAACAATGAACCCGTACATCAACAATGAAAGCTAATAAAACAATAATAAAACTGCGTTTCGAAAACATTTCATGCCACGCATGCTAAGTTAAAATTATTCATCTAATGTCGTTAACTGATTGATTTGACACGAAATGATTTTTGCGATGTACCAATTCATTATCTTTCAAAATAAATACTGTACTTACAAGCATTTCCTATTTTATAAGATTTGTGTACAAAACTTTTCCGTGTATCTTTCTTTGACCCTCCAAGTGGTTTTGACGAGATATCTCGCTCATCAAGATCTGACCAATTTTGTTATGACGGGATATCGATATTACAGTGTTTTTTATGGTGACGAGATCAAAATCTGGTCAGTTTTTTTCTAATGTCGAGGCATCTCATCTATCAAGACCTGGTCAGCTTTGCTAATGACGAGATATCTCGTCGAGACAACAACCAGGAGGGTTAAGTTTAAAAATATTTATCCTTCTGAGCGCGCAACAAGATTTCCGTGTTGTGTAGTATTGCTTTTCCCCACAACACATTTCTTTACTAAACAACCACATCGATTGGTTGAAAGAATCCTAGGACAGATTTTATTGATCAAGGTCAAAACTGGTTATAAGTCATGTAGGGATGACTGGTAAGTATCAGACGGGATCCGGAAAACAATCGACGTGCAAAATGCGAATAGTGTCACATTTATCTCGATCATACAAAACGTAAACATTTAAGAGCAATGGCAACATGATTAGATTATTTAAATTAAAAATTGAAACTATTGTTTTAAAATAATAACTAAATTTTTAATTATGCTAAAATGTTTGTTTTACAAAAAGTGAATGAGTTTTAGATTCTATATTGAATGCGACTGCTTCTATTGCATCCATGAATTAAGGAAAGTAAGAACTTGTAAAATACCTTATAACACACTTTCTAAGCAATTTAAAAACAAAATTGAAATGTTAAGTCATAAATCTGAGAAAATGGTTAGATACATTATAGATTTTTCATATATAACGTGATAATGACAAACAGTTCAATCACATTTTGAAACACTAAATTAACACCTTTTATCACTGTCTGAGAATCAGTACATAAATCAGATTTGCCAAAGAAATGCATTAAGATAACATAAAGAGATCCGAAAAACTATTCAAATCAAACCCGACCGAATTTTTCTTTTTCAGTAAAACCCGATGTGTATGACTTTCTTCATATTGATTTCGTCTAACACCAAGTCGATTTCAATCTCATTCGTGTTTTTGAAATACTGTAGCCACTTAAAGGATTTCAATTCCATGTCCAACTGCTTGCATTGCATTTTAATTTAACTGCATTCCTAATTAATGTATGACAGGCCAACTGATGACTTAATTTCGATTTTTCTAATGCTTTCGAAAAGTGTGACCATTTAAATGATTTCAGACTCATCTCCGAATCATTACGCACCATTTGAATTGAACTAAAATCCTTCTGATGCATGACAGGCCAATGAATGACTTAATTTCGTTTTCCTTAATGTTTTCGAAGCAGTGTGGCCACTTGCATAATTTCAGACCCATCTCCGACCGATTGCACAGTATTTTAATTGAACAGTAATCCTGCTTTTTTTTAATATATTATAGGACGATTGATGACTTTCACAACTTCGATTTCATTAATATTTTCTAAAATATATAGCCATTTAAATGATTTGACACATCTCCGATCAATTGCACTACTTGACTCGATTTGTAAACCTGTTAATGTATAACAGGCCAATGGATGACTTTAATTTCGTTTTCATCAATGTTTTCGAAAAAGTGCGACCACTTATATAGATTCAGACCAATCTTCAATTGATCGCACAGCATTTCAAGTTAACTAAAATATCCTTCTTAATGTATATCAGGACGATTGGTGACTTGTAAATGAAAATGTTAGGAATAGAGAGATATCTACTGGGTTAGAAAGATGGTGACTGTATATTAAATTGACATGACTATCCGTGCAGTGAAGATGGGAGGTAAAGAAGCCGAAATGAAATGAAAAAAGGACACTTGTATTTTTAACCCTCCTGGTGGTTGTCTCGACGAGGTATCTCGTTATTAGCAAAACTGACCAGATCTTGATGGATGAGATATCTCGTCATTAGAAAAACTGACCAGATCTTGATCTCGTCATAATAAAAAAATCGGCAATATCTTGATGACAAGGTATCTTGTCATTAGCAAAGTTGGACTGATAATGATGAACGAGATATCTCGTCGAAACCAATTGGAGGGTTAAGGAAGGCATGGATTCTAAACTTATTGTGTGTACACATCCCACACATACAATCAATCTTAGCTTATAAGAAACTAGAATTTTTAATTTTCCAATAATTATATATAACCATATTAACTGGAAGAAAATGTAATCTAAATGCTTAGTGAAAGTTAAATGAATCAGGTTCAATGTTTATAATCAAAATTCAAAACTAACTTTCATATAACTCTCAAGAATGGGAAATTTTTAAAGCTTTCAAATAAAAAGATTATCGAAATATTTTGCGTACATATTTCACAGGAACAATCAGCCATAGCTTGGGAAGAATAAGTACTGGAATTTTAGTTCATTTTTCAAATGCATATATCTAACTCTATTTACTGAGCAAAATGCTAACACTGTTATACATAGCTAAATGTACAAGAACATTAAAGATAGTATTCACTATTCCAGTTTCAACTAACAAAGAACTCTCACTTGAACTCTCTCTATGAATGAAGGAATTGTGTATATAAAGCTTAAGCAAAAATATTACCCGATATTTTATAAGGTATGTTAATTATCTTCTTCAAATTACATGATCAAGATATTCTTGCAAAAGGGCATTTTTGTCCAAAAGAGATAAAAACAGGGGCCTGAGACCCTGTAGTCCTGCCCCTCAATCTGGTCTACAGGTATACTTCAGATATAGTTTTAGGACAGAAATTTACGGTCAAAATCCCAGTTTCAACCTACAACGAACTCGTACTTGAATAAGCCCATGAAGGAAGAAATTTTATGGTGCATTTTGAGACATAAACAAAAAATATGAGGAGATATTTTATATATAATGTAATTTTTTCATCAAATTTCATGATCCTTACAAAAGGACACTTTCGATAAAAAGAGAAAAAGCGCAGGAGCCTGGGCCCCTGTAGTATCTCGGTAGTATTTTGTACTATTTTAACTGAAAAATATGACGAGAGGATAGACACGGATCTCATGTAGCCCTCCCCTATCAGCTGCCCATATTTCATATGTAGTTTTAGGTACAGAGCATTTATTGGCAAATATTCCGGTTTAAACCAACAAAGAACTCACACCGAACAGGCAATGAAGGAAGAAATCTATGATGTATATAGACAAACAAAAATAGATCGAATATTCTGTTAAGTGATGTAAGTTTTTTCATCAAATTTCATGATCAGATATTCTTGCAAAATGGCAATTTTGACAAAAAGAGAAACAGGGACAGTATTTACAATCACTGTCCAAGATTCCAGTTTCAACCTACGACTCACACCTAAACAAGGCAATGAAGAAAGGAATTCTATGTTGTACATTAACCCTCGAAGTGATTTAGACGAGATATCTCGTCCAACAAGATCTGACGATTTTTCTAATGACGAGGTATCTCGTCATCAAGATATTGCCGATTTTCTTATGATGACAAGACCAAGATCTGATCAGCTTTTCCTTATGACGAGATATCTCGTCCATCAAGATATGATCAGTTTTGATAACGGCGAGATACCTCTCAGAGAACAACCACCAAGGAAGGGTCGAGGACTCAAACAAAAACACGGCGAGACATTTCGTAAACGACGTAGTTTTCCATCGAATCCCATAATCACGGCACTGTTGCGAAAGGGCACATTCGACTCAGGAAGTAAGGGACAGGGTCTCTCCCACCCCTGATGACTATTGTGTTTGTTTATGTGGAGAGGGAGCCTTCTGAAAGTGAGCAATCTAGGTCAAAGAAGCCAGGCAACAGGCGGAAGCGTCGTCGGGCGAGGGGTGACCAAAAGGATACTATTATGACATTTCCTCTCTATTCGAGGGGGGAGTTAGGGACGGAGGTCGACCAGGACACACCGATCGATAGACGGTCATCGATCTAGTCAGAAATTCGGGAAACGCGCGCTCCTCACAACTTTACAGATTCTTCGTCCACTACAGGTGGTCGAGACCCATCCTAGCAACACCAACCAAGTACTGCCGAAGCTGCTCGGATTTCACGGCACCGAGACGCGAGCAGGGTGTTGCATATCCGAGGAACCTGCTCGGATTTGCACGGCACAGCCCACACAACGAGTTGTGTATTCGAAGGAAGCTGCAAGGCACAGCTTGCGTCTTCGAGTGAACTCGAGGAAGATTGCACGGAACTAAGAGAATTGCAACTTACATAAGGAGTTGTATCTTCGAATAATGTTTTCGAGGAAGGTGTTCTGCGGTGCAACGAGACCCCTCCTTCCACCGGGCATCTTGTCATCCCGACCTGTTCTTTGCTAGGGGACCCACTCCCCTGCCACCTGTTAACAGAAAAGGGCCTCGGTGGTCAGTTGCAGCAACGTGAAGCGGCGATTCGGACTCGCAGGCAGACGCTAGCACGCTGTTACTCGCATGTTAGACTCTTATTGGCTTCTCGCAGTCGCTAACGTTCTTATTCCTCCTCATATTGATCTCCGTTTGGCGTGCTTCGGGATCATTCGAAGCAGCATCCTCCCGCTTTCGGGAGCCAAATTTGGCTGCCTCGGGAGCTGTCAGAGCGGGAGAGACACTTGGCGATTTTCCCCCAAACAAAAACTTTCCACAATCTTTTCGACTTTCCGTGACCAGGACGTTTAGATTTTCCTCTTCCAGCGCCACTTGCGATGAAGAAATGGTTTTTAAAAATGCTATTTAGGAATGAAAACACGCGAATGTTCATCTCTCAAATGATTGTAACGTGCCTATAGTCGATTAAGTTTCGGAATGGTTTGCTATGACAAGCACTCGTCTTTGATCGTGCAAATTGGGAATAAATACTTACACATTTATTCTAAGAATTATATTCTTTTATTGCTAATGAATTCTAACTCTAATAAGTATTCTATAGAATGGTATTTGGTTGTAGCGTAGCAAGGAATGGAAACTCGAAGTTAGAAATACAATTTTTAGGCCACATGAAGTTTTCGACCTTGTTAAAATTTTATAGTTTCGTATATTTCGTGACTAGATTAATTTTAAAGAAAGGTGTTAAGTATACACACACACATAAGTGACGCAACTTGGTTGACGACTATAGAAAAATTTTATGGCTGTTATAGGATTATATTTTTTTACTGTTAATCTAACTGCAATTAGTATTCAATGGACCTTATTAAAATATAAATTTTCATTCAATATTCCTATATTTTATCACTAAATTAATTTTAAAGAGTATGAAGGTTTAGGCCCCACATGAATATTTAGACCTTGTTAAAATTTTAAAGTTTCGTTAAAATATTCGTTTATTTCATGATTAGATGAATTTAAAAAAGGGATCTGACGCAACTTGGTTGATCGCTACAGAAAAATTTAATGGTTGCTATAGGGATATATTTTTATTGTTAATATATCTGTAATAAGTATACAATGGACCTTATTAAAATTTTACATTTTTATTATAATATTCGCATATTTCATCATACATTAATTTTAAGGAAAATAATTAAGTAAACGTAAGTGACATATCTCGGTTATACGAAATAAATCGTTTTTATAAATGGCTGAATACATTTATATTCTTTCATTATTAATCCAACTCTAATAAGTATTTAAAAGAATAGTATTTAGTGATTTTTCCATTGCTACGATTCCATTTTGGAAGGGAATTGTTAAAAATGTAACTTTTATGCCAAATGATGATCGTAATCTCTAAAATTTTGAAGTTTCATTAAAATATTTGTATATTTCGTCAGTATACTAATTTTAAAGAAAGGGATTTTTATAACTAGTAGTAAAAAAGGGTAACAGAAGTTGGAAGATCTCGGTTGATACGAGTATTGGACAATTTAGTATGGTTGGTATATAATTATTTTTATTGTTAATCTAAAGATAATAAATATTCAATAGAATGAATGATATTTGGTAGTACACCGTTTCAATTTCGTAGGCAGGACTTGGATTTGCTATTTTTATGCCAAATAACGATCGGTATAGCATTCGAATTTTAAGGTTTCATTAAAGTATTATTATATTTCTTTTTGCGAGATTAATTTTAACCCTTCAAGTGGTATCGACGAGATATTTCGTCCATCAAGATAGAACCAGTTTTGCTAATGATGATATACCTCATCAAGATATTACCGATTTTCTTATGATGACGATATCAAGATCTGGTCATTCTTCCAATGACGAGATATATCGTCCAACAAGATATGGTCAGTTTTGGAAGTGACGAGATACCTCATCGAGACAACCTCCATGAGGGTTAGAAAGGTATTTAACTAGTAGCAAAAAAAGGGGGTAACACACACACACACAGAAGTAACACATCTCGATTGATACGAGTATAGGGTATTTTAATATTGGTTGGTATAGAATTGTTCTCTTTTATTGATAATCTAACCGTTAAAAGTATTCAACAGAATGGCAGTTGGCAATAGCGTAGCCATGATTCCATTTCAGAGGGGAGGATTTAGAAACACAATTTTATACCAAATAAAGATTTTGACCTTATTGAAATTTTAAAGTTTTATTACAATATTCGTACATTTCATCACTAGATTAATTTTGAAGAAAAGGATTAAGTAAACATAAGTGAAATATCTCGGTTGATACTAATAAAGAAATCGTTTTTAATACTTATATACATATTTATAATTTTTATTACTTATCTAACTCTAATGAGTATTCGAAAGAATGGTATTTGATAGTACCGTAGCCACGATTCCATTTCGGAAGGGAGGGCCTAAAAACGTTATTTTTATACCAAATGATCGCAATCTTGTTAAAATTTTAAGTTTACGTTAAAATATTTGTATATTTCGTCAGTATATTAATTTTAAAGAAAGGAATTTAACTAGTAGTGGAAAAGGGGTAACAGAAGTTGGAAGATCTCGGTTGATACGAGTTACAGGGATAATTTAATATGGTTGTTGTAGTTGTTCTTTTATTGATGATCTAACTGTAATAAAAAAAGCATTTAACAGAATGGCATTTGACAGTAGCGCAGCCATGATTTCATTTCTGAGAGGAGGAATTATAAATATAATTTTACACCAAATAAAGATTTTGATCTTATTGAAATTTTAAAGTTTCATTATAATATTCGTACATTTTATCACTAGATTAATTTTAAAGAAAAGGTTTAAGTAAACATAAGTGACATCTCGGTTGATAAGAATAAAGAAATCGTTTTTAAATAACTGTATACACATTTATATTCTTTATTACTAATCTAACTCTAATGAGTATTCCATAGAATGGTATTTGGTAGTACCGTAGCCACGATTTCATTTCAGAAGATAGTGTTAGAAACGCAATTTTTATAAAAATAATGATCAGAATCGTTTTAAAATTTTAAAATATCATTAAAATATTTGTATAATTCGTCAGTAGATTAATTTTGAAGAAAGGTATTTAACTAGTAATAAAAAAATAACAGAAATGACGCGTCTCATTGATACGAGTACAGGGGTAATTTAATATGGTTGGTATAGAATTGTTCTCTTATTGATAATCTAACAATAATAAGTGTTCAATAGAATAGCATTGGACAGTAGCGTAGCCAAATGCCATTCTATTGAATATGCCAAATAAAGATTTTGTGTGTGTGTGAAATTATTAAAATTTTAAAGTTTCATTGAAATATTCATATATTTCATCACTAGATTCATTTTAAAGAAAGGGGATTAAGTAAACACAAGTCCTCGGCTGATACGAATAAAGAAATAGTTTTTTAGATACCTGTATTCAGTTATATTCTTTTATTACTAATCTCATTCTAATAAGTATTCAATAGAATGGTATTTGGCAGTGCGGAACAACGTACGTATCAATTAGGGAGTGCCTAACTGTTTTAACAGCTTACCTTCACCTCATAATTAATAAAGAATTTTATAAAATTTAAAAATTTCTATAAAAGGGAAGTTAAAGGAAGTGTCTTAAAGCACTATAAATAAAGAAAATAAATAGGAGAAAAGATAGAATTTATTGTAATTGATGCACCGGGATTCCATTTCAGAGGGGGACTTAGAAATGCTATTTTTATGCCAATAAAAATCGGAATCGTATTAAAATTTTAAAGTTTCGTTAAAATATTCGTATACTTTCTCACTAGATTAATTGTACAGAAAGGGATTAAGTAAACATAAAAGTGACACATCTGGGTTTATACGAGTACAGAAATCATTTTAAATTTGATTTTGTCTGCGACTACAAGAGGTCTAGTTAGACAGGGAACTATGGACTCAAAAACCATTTTAAAATGGTTATTACAGAATTATATTCTTTTTCATAATAATTTAATTCAAATAAGTGTTCGATTGAATGGTATTTGGCAGAGCGTATACAGGATTTCATTTCAGGAGGGGGCCAAGTTTAGAATACAATTTCTATGTCAAAGGAAGATCTAGTATTAGAATTTTAAAAAGTTCATTCAAAGTGTTTGTTTTACTAGTTGAATTTACTCGGCGTTGCTCGGGTTTAATTGGCTGAACATCGATTGAAAGTTATCCAAAAAATCACTTTTCTGTCGTAGGAAATGCAAATATAGAGAAAAATAAGGGAGAATTTTTAAAACTGAGATTTTTATAGCTTCTATAATTTACTTTAGATCCATTTCACATACTATAGGTAAGACAAACCTACAAAAACTGATACTGAGATGACTATGCTAAAGTCGATTTTGAGTTTTGGAGTGATTGTGAATGCCCTTTAAGTTCATTTTCTAAAAAATTACATACATCGTATTATTGCAGTCAGTTTTTCCTTATCAATATTTTTTATTTGTAGCACCTTGCACCAGGAATGCGAATTTCGGAATTCCACCATCATTATGAAAGGCTGACAAATCATATTGATTCGATACCATGATCAACGTTTCAAGCAATTACACTTTATGCTTGAAAATTCCATCCCGCATTTTGCAGATACATAACGATGTGGATGCATAAACGATACGATACTGAGCTATTTTCAGCGCAACCGCACCATCTGCGATCATACTCTAAGACTCTAAAAAACTCCAAGGTCATCTTGAGAGGCGACTCTTGTTGATGTTCTGACGTCATTTGCACAATCAGACCGGGTGAGAGCGCCCCCTGGCAAGTTCTATGTCCAGGATGACGGGACGTTACACCCCTCTACACACCCAAGACAAATAGAACAGTGTTCCAAAGAATAAGTGTGGGTCATAAGAATAAGTGTGATCAATACACCAAATTTGGTGTATTGGTCAAACGGTATAGATTTGTATAGTGAACAGACAGATGCCAACTCTGCTTTATATGTATAGAAATTTCGTCACTATAGATAAATTTTAAAGAGATTAGAGAACAAGAATTAACGCATATCAGTTGATCCGAGTACATATATCATTAAGGTTAACCATAAAATATACATATATGACAGCTAAATAACATTAAGTACATATTTGAATCTTAAAATTCAGTATTTCTCTGAAACTTTTGAACTGTTGAAGTGCGAATATATGACTTTTTAGTAACGTCATATTTCAACTTTATAATTAATTTAATGAACATTAACTCATAGAATGTAATGCTATTTTATCTCAATATCTCAAAAATATTCTATGTATTTTAATATCCTATTTAAAATTTTATATATAAACAAGAATTCAATGCTTTCGTGTTTCTTGGGACTCCGTTCTCCTCCCTTCTGGTGGGATTGCGAGTTCGAAACTCGATCCAACCAAAGATCATGGTGTGGAAGTTTGGGTTTTATGGCGCAATGGCCCCATATGGTCGTGATATAAGATTCAGGGGAAAAATCGGGTAGGCTGTGTCGGTGCACGGTCGCAACGTTTTACGTGAATATGTCTCGTTCGCACATAGTTTTTATTTGGGTTTAGTAAACGAAAGAAAGGCAAATTCAGTAGTCACTTCCAAAGTTTATCTAAAGCTGTCAAGTTGCTCCTGCACGTAGCCTACGTTCGATGTATTTCTGCTTGGCTTTCGATACGAGTATATGCCGACATAGTGAAAATTTTCAACTGCGATCCAAAGTTTTACAACCAACCAACACTGTATTCGATTTCACTTCTAATGCTTTTAATCGACAGATCTCGATGTTAGCTTTCGTTTGAGACCAATTTGGACGTCGTAGCGCTTCTCAGTATCGAGTTATACTGATTTAATTTAAAGTCCCCCAAAACGCCGTGCCCTACTCTCCCTCCCCGCTTATCGCGGCGCGCGAACTCAAGGTCACTAACAGGTCTTTGTTCCTTCAGCTATCGAATGACATTAAGTTGGTTTTTTCGCGTTGATAATATAGAAACTATTACACCAAGCTCGATGCCCTTTCTTTCGTAGTACTCAACTTTCCATACTGGCCACCTAGTACTGGTCTCATTTTAAAAACGTGTTCACGACAAAATCTCATTCAAGTTTAAGTCTCTAGAGTACTGACGTCATCTGACCGCGGTTCAAAATTACGTGGTCTTGTCCTCAACCTTTCCCTTCGGGTTTGATCCCGGATCGTCACCAATAGCCCGTTGTGTACAGTGCGACGTTAATTAATCAGCATACTGAATTTTTTTACTCGAAGAAGCATACCTGGATTTCTGGTCACATTGTGCACGTGAAGACTTGATATTAGGTTTTTTAATGAAAACTTGACAGATGTACCCAAAATGTGGAATAAGCTTGCTTGAAGAAAAGGCAGTTTGAATTCAAAAAAGTTTTTGATTGATAAAAAATAATAAAGGGTACAGCATTTTCATGAATAAATTCTGAGTGTGATTGTCCTATACGTGACAGTGGAATGGATCTCTACGGTGTCAACACTTCGACTGGTAGGTAGTAGTTAATTAACTGGAGCAACACAACGGGCTATTGGCGACGGTCCGGGATCATACCGAAGGGAAAGATCAAGGACGCCTCGTCATGTTGAACCACGGTCAGATGACGAGATCAACACCTGAGCTGGCACCCCACTTTCCATACTTCAACTGAACCGCTCGGAAAGCGTCATCCAGATCGCGAGCCAATTGAATAGCGAAGAAAAGAAAGCTCGATCCGGGTCGCGCTGCCCAAGTCGCTCCGTTAGTCCCCACCCTTAATGTTTATACAGGAAGTTTTGAAACACCCTATATACAGTAAATGTTTCATAAACAATGTTTGGGTTAATGAATACATGCAAACTTTTCGAAGAAATTATGGAACACGCAATTCACTGATTACTAAAATAAAGCTTTAATTAAAATTTAAAAAAATAGTACATAAAGATTGCGAAATCACTCTAAGACTTACCGTACGCTTTAGCAGAGCTCTCACTACAGCTTGTACAGCAAAAAATAACCGTAGAGCGACAAACCTCACTACCTCATGGAATTCAAACATTGGATATTAATAATTCGATTGCTTGAAAAAAATGGTAGAAGTAGGAAGTTGAATTTACATTGCACTGGGAGCAACACAACGAGCTAATGGCGACGGTCTGAGATCAATCCCGAAGGGAAAGAGCGAGGGGGGGGGGGGTATTTCAATTAACGTCACACTGGAGCAACACAACGGGCTATTGGTGACGGTCCGGGATCAATCCCAAAGGGAAAGATCCGAGGACAACACCACGTAATTTTGAACCACGGTCAGATGACGAGGCAACACCTGAGCTGGCACCCCACTCTCCAAACTTCCACACCACGCCAACGTGAGGACATTTGAGGCCACGACAGATTTAACGTGCACCAGCCCCCTTTGTACACGACGGTGTTTGGCTGGATTCGAACTCGCAACCCTTCGGTTGCTAGTTCGTTACTCTTCCAACCGGGCCACCGCGGCCCTGGAAAGAGCGAGGACACTTGATAATTTTGAAACACGGTCAGATAACGAGGTCAACACCTGAGTTGGCACACACCCCTCTAGAAACTTCCACACCCCGGACCGTCACCAATAGCCTGTTGTGTTGCTCCAGTACGACGCTAATTCAACTACCTACCTATCTACCTGTGTCAGTAAAACTTTCCTTGTGTGTGTGTATGTCTATTAATTGAAGCGGACTGTCTTGTCTTTGGCTCAGCTGGCCAAATAGGGCCATTGAGCCATGAAACCCCAAAGACCAACCAACCTGTCAACCTGAATAGGTACATTATGTTGTATGTATTTTTTTGTTTGGGAGTGATTATATATATATATATATATATATATATATATATATATTAACAAAGAATGAATGTTATTTTATGTTATTCATTTACACATTTGAAATCTGTGTCTATTGAATGTTGTACTGAACATTCCCGATTTTAAGTCCCATAATCATACCAATCAGTAATAATCGCTAATGGGAGGGGAGTTCAATTATCGTTCATTCACAGGAGCAACAATCGGGCTATTGTCAATTGTCCGGGATCGATCCAGACGGGAAAGGTCCGAGGACAACACCTCGTAATTTTCAACCACGGTCAGATGACGAGGTCAACACCAGAGCTGGTACCCCATTCTCAAAACTTCCACACCACGTCAACGGGAGGACATTTGAAGCCACGACAGATTCAAACGTGCACCAGCCCCCACGTACACGATGGTCTTTGGTTACATCGAGTTTCGAACTCGCAACCCTCCGGTTTGTAATCCGTAACTCTTCCAACTGGGCTACAGCGGCTCTAAAAAAGAATGATGTTGGAAAAGAATCAACCCTCCAAGTGGTTTCGACTAGGAACCTTGTCCATCAAGATCTGACCAAGTTTTCAAATGACGACATGTCTCGTCATCAAGGTACTGCTAATTTTTATGATGACGACGAGATCAAGATCTGGTCAGTTTTCTACTAATGACGAGGTTGTCCGTCCATCAAGATCTGGTCAGTTTTCTATTAATGATAAGATAGCCCGTCCATCTTGATGAACGAGATGAACGAGACTATGTTCTTGATGTTTCTTGATGACTCAGTTTTCTACTAATGACGAGATAGCCCGTCCATCTTGATGACGAGATGAACGAGACTGATCTTGATGGACGAGATAGCCCGTCCATCAAGATCTGGTCAGTTTCGCTAATGATTGCGTTTTTGATGAGATACTTCATCGAGGTGGCGCTGGATCTGAGAAATCCACGCTCGCGTAGTCATAAGAAAATTGGTGATATCAAGTGCAATTAAGTGAGAGTCATTCTAGTGTTCTACATCTACAATAATACATACAATTACATATTCTACAATAAAAGTAATTTTTCAAGTTTTTGTTCAAGAAGAAATTTGTTTATGTTTAAGTTTATATTTTTCAAAAAGTTTTATATTAATACATCTGATTTATTCCATCCCTTTTCCCAAACAATATGATATATATTTGTGATTATATGATCGATTCTCGGTCGTGGATCTCACAGCTACGATGCCACCATTGGTGTTGCTCCAGCGACGCCACCATCGGTATGTTAAGGGCCGCGGTAGCCCGATTGGAAGAGTGACTCGCAACCGGAGGGTTGCGAGTTCGAATCCAACCAAAGATCGCCGTGTACAAAGGGAGCTGGTTCCCGTTCTCGTTAAATCTGTCGGGGCCTCAAATGTCCTCCCGTTTCCATGGCATGGAAGTTTGGAGAGTGGTGTGACCTCGTCATCTGACCGTGGATCTAAATTACGTGGTGTTATCCTCGGATCTTTCCCTTCGGGAGTTTATCCCGGACCGTCGCCAATAGCCCTTTGTGTTGATCCAGTGCGACGTTAATTAAAGACCTGCCTACCTACCAGGAGGGTTAAAAACATATAAAGTTGGAATGGAATCGGAAACTGATATTTTTATCTAAGAAATCTATTCTTTTTGTCCTGATGCACAAGTAGAATTTTTATAATTGAATTATATATTAAGCAATCCAATGCATTTTACCAGTAAAATAAAATAATACCTTATTTCCCTCTTATTGCTTTATGCGGCTGGATGCACTTTTCATGAGTAGTATGTTACTTTCGTTTTGTTACTGTTATGATTTAGTATTGTTAGTGTTGACTCAAATGAGAGAATATTTATGTACCTCAGCAGCTTTAATGTGTCCAGAATATTTATATACCTTGCCTTAATCGTTTCAAGAAGATGGGATTCCAGACGTTCCACCGCCCCTGAAGATGTTAAAACAAATCAACCTAGTCTATCTAGTCTTGTTTTTCCCCGGATTTCAGCACTTGTGTTGATGAGAGTTTCCTTTTCCGTATTGTTTGAGGTTTTCTGAAGGGTACTTTCTGACGTATATTAAGTATATTACTTTCTGACGTATATAAAATATATTTTGGTAAAAACTACTAGCACACTAGCAACAAATATTTCCTTTGGGTTTGGAACACAGTGTATTTTCTTTATCTAATTAAATAGACTAGAATCCTATAAGGACTTATACAAATAAAGGAGGACTGACTTGGTTGGTAGTTTTGGGGTTTTATGGCACAAGAACCATATTTGGACAAGCCGCGCCAAACACAAGACAAGGACTGGGACAGGAATTGGTGACCTTTAAGGGAACCGTGAACTTTCAAAACAAATTTTAACAGTTATTTTCCGATCGTTATAAAATTTTCAGACTGTTTTCTACTGAAAAGCCTTTTTTTAAGCTTAGTACAAAAATATTAAGTTATGCGGAAGTAATTACATAAAAAGCGATAAAAAATCTGAAAAATTGTCAAAAATTGGTAGGCAGATGGTTAAATTTACGTCTCATTGGAGCAACATAACGGGCTATTGGAGACCAAAAATTGGCAGGACCCATGCGCATTAATTTTCCATGTATTATCAAACGTTCATTCATATAATAGCTTGTGTGCATATAAATCAAATTACCTCTATTTGGTATTTGTATCACTTGTATCACTCAATTGTAAAGCAAAAAGAAAAATTATACTGTGTTACCTAAAGTTTTGCAAAACAAAAAACAGGTTCAGCAACATTTTAAACCAAAATTTGGAAGCATGATGAATTTCTCATTTCCACTTAAATATATACAACAGATTACAAGGGTTAACACATAAAATTTCAAGGAAATCAATTTAAACCGAACTAGCAACCGGAGGGTTGCGAGTTCGAATCCAGCCAAAGACCGACGTGAACAAATTAGGCTGGTGCACGTTAAATCCGTCGTGGCCTCGAATGTCCTCATGTTGGCGTGGTGTGGAAGTTTGGAGAGTGGGGTGCCATCTCAGATGTGATCTCGTCATCTGACCGTGGTTCAAAATTACGTGGTGTTGTCCCCGGGTCTTTCCCCTTGAGATTGATCCCGGACCGTCACCAATAGCCCGTTGTGTTGCTCCAGTGTGACAATAATTAAAATACCTATCTACCGAATACGCAGGGAACGTTTTGAAATCAGAAGAATATCAAAAATTCCCAGTTGGAGAAAAACGTTTTTGTTTTATAGACTTACTATATTTATCTTATATGCTTTTTATTGTATATGTAACTCCGTCAAATATTATGGTAGTAGAAAAACTTTTTGCCATCCAAAGTTTGATATCAAATAATTTTTAACACTAAAATTAAAACATCCATTTCTCGATAGATTTTGGTGATTTTAAAAATCTACTTGTCTCCTAAACTAAGCTTACCATATTTCCTTGAGACAAAACGTGACATCAGGATGGCAAAAACGTGACTAGGATTATCTATTTATGAAGAAGTAAGACGATAAATTCTTTCTGGAGATCATCTTTAAACTGCTGTTTCGCCTCTTAGGATGACAAGGATAGACTTAAAACTTCAAAAAATGTGAACATTAAACCGCCGGCGTTGAATAACAAAGCCACCAATAAACTAGCGCTATACCAGATTACAGAACACGCGTCGTCTGAGCGTTTCAAACGAGAGGGATTTTCAGTGTAAGCAAATAAACTCGTTAGTCTAAAGGTTTTACCTAGGCTGTTCAAATGCTCTCACATCTCGCATTTTATCGAGGTTGTCTTAACCCTCTAAGTCAGGGATGCACAGACCGTGGCCTGCCTCACCAAGCGTTATTTTAACTTCGACAAGTCACACAAATCGAGATAATGTATCAAAATGCTCAAGTCTCTTTGGGGCAAAACATATCTGTGAACAAACTTTTTCAGTCATGAATAATAACAAATCGAGAAATAAGAATCGCTTGATTGATGAAAATTTGCAATTAATTTTGCGCTTGGCGAATACAAAAATCGAACCCAATATTAAAACAATTGTTAAATCAATGTAATGTCAAGCATCCAATTGAATTCTTCATCTACTTTTCGTTATCTTGTAACAATATAAAATATAAATAATATGATAGATAACTTCATGCTGTTTGGCTACCCTCTCATAAGTCACAGTGAATCTATGTGGCCCTTGGTCTTAACAAGTCTGTGCATCCCTGCTCCGAGTGGTTTCGACGAGATATCTCGTCCACCAAGATCTGACCAGTTTTGCTAATGACGAGATATTTCGTGATCAAAATGCTGCCGATTTTTTATGATTGATTTATGAAAGGTCAGGTCAGTATTTTTCTAATGACGAAAGAGATCTCGTCGAGAAAACCATCAGGGCGGTTAAAATGTAGTTTATGACCGTTTTGCAAAATTTGGCGTTTAATCTAATTGGTGTTGATCAATCAACTATCAAACATCAATTCGGAATTTAGTCTGGAATTTTTATTGCTGAAGTGCTGAAATCGTATTAGGAAAACATGTCAACTGACGTCACGTTCAGAATACTTACATGAAACACGTATCGCCACAGAAACACTACCGCTATCTATATTTAGCTTGACAGAAAACGTCTCTCATAGATAATGAATAATAATTTATAACTGATCAATATTAAAGCATATTTATTAAAAACTGGACAAAGTTCACATTTTTGGTAAAACCGACGGATAGGTAGGAGCAACACAACGGACTATTGACGACGGTGCGGGATCAAACCTGAAGGGAAAGAACCGAGGACAACACCAACGTAATTTTGAACCACTAAAAACGACGAGACGGCCAGGTAATATAAAAAACGGTGTGTATGGTAAGCCTACCTTTAGCCAATGAGGGGTGTTGAAATTCTTATAAACAACAGGAAATCAAAATAAAACATGTTATAAAATTTAATTTTAAAGCAGATATACCGGGTGTTACTAAACTTCCTGTACAAACTTCAACCCTCTGAGCGTCATGAGATTTCAGAGTAGTGCCGTATTACTTTTCCACCATTACACACATAATGACTAAATTTAAAACGAATTATGCAGATGTTTCAAAACTTCCTGTACAAACTTCAACCCTCTGAGCGTCATGAGATTTCAGAGTAGTGCGTATTACTTTTCCACCATTACACACATAATGACTAAATTTAAAACGAATTATGCAGATGTTTCAAAACTTCCTGTACAAACTTCAACCCTCTGAGCGTCATGAGATTTCAGAGTAGTGCCGTATTACTTTTCCACCATTACACACATAATGACTAAATTTAAAACGAATTATGCAGATGTTTCAAAACTTCCTGTACAAACTTCAACCCTCTGAGCGTCATGAGATTTCCGAGTAATGCCGTATTACTTTTCTCCAGAGCACACATAATGACTAAATAACTTCATCCCTTAGTTTTAAGAGAATTCAAGGAAATATTCTATTGTTGATTACTTTTAAAAATCATGCAAGGAAGATTCCAGGTTTTACAATGGATATATACGTGTGAACCCCTCAGTAGGTTAAGGGGAGATAGGGAACACGGAATTCACCGTACTCACATAGGGATGAATGTCTGCAAGCTTTTACTCGTATGTGCTAAAGGAAACACTAAAGTGCAAATTGTGAGAAAGTTTTTATCAACCCTAATTTTACCCAGTTTTCCGTAGTTCTTACAATATTCCATGGAATGTTTCTGTTTCTTAAAAAGTCTGTTGCAAACGTTTGGGTATAAGGCACATGTCTGTCTGGGTACCGCTCACGAAATAATCTCACGGAGATCTTCCGTTTCCGTTAGCCGCTCAATAAACTAAGTGCATGGCAGCCATCTCAGCATTCGTAAAATGATGTATCCTTACGAAATCCGCTTCTAAAATGTCTGTACCCCAACAGGCCTATTGCCACTCTACCGATTTCCATCCCTTTGTAACAAGTTTTAATCAAATAAAAGTCGGAATTCGAAAGGTACAATTCTTAAAAATTTCATTCGTATTAACAGAAATATGAATTGCTCAGAATTCAACGTGAAGCACACGGTCCAATAGCCAGCTCTTATTTTTTTTCTTGAGTTAGATGCAATTTAACCCTCCAAGTGATTTCGACGAGATATCTCGTCTATCAAGATCTGGCCAATTTTGCTAATGGCGGGATATCTCGTCATCAATATATTGCTGATTTTTTTGAGGAAGAGATCAAGATCTGCTCAGTTTTCTTCTAATGATCGTGCTTGTGTTTTCTTCTAATGACCAGATACCTCGTCCAACAGGATCTGGTCAGTTTTTCAAATAACAAGATACCTCGTCGGGCAACCATCAGGAGGGTTAAAGATATCTTTAACCCTCTTGGTTTATCTTTGCGTCGAAACTGTCCTATAGTGACCAGCCTCTGGTTCAAAAATATGTTCTTGTCACCAGTTCTAGGCAAGGGACAATTTGTTTTTCTACTTGGATCTTCATCCCTCCTTGGAGTAAGTGGGCAGTTTCTGGACGAGTTATCTTGTCCTTAGCAAAATTGACCAGATCTTGGATGAGATATCTCGTCGAAACACTTGGACAACACTCGAAAAAATTCTAATCTGAAAATATGGCATTACTAATTAATCACGGCTAAAAATAAGGCACGAAAGCTATTCTTCAGGGGTCCTTGAAGTGTGCATATCAATGTGGAAAACAGAACTTTCTTTTAATGTTGTTTTATCCTGTCACAGATTTATGGTTTACGAAATAAATATGTTATAGTTTATACTTTATATTTCGACTATTATATGCTCATGTGGAAAGACTATCTTTTATTGTTTTTTTCACGTATTAAATAATATTTGCATCCATAAATCTATTCTCGTTCCAGTCAACAATACTCTAAGTAGAGAAATATTCAAGTAGCCCTGTGAAAATAACTAGTACACCGACAAATCTTGATTTCTGTAGTTCATCCTAAAGTGATTTGATTTACCGCATTTCTTCCTGTATTACAGATCCCCTGATCGTACTTTTGCTCAAAAATCTCAGTTTTAAACAAGCAATTTTCATTTCTGACTTCGTGACTTAATTACTATTCTCACTTTTGAAAACAGAGATGGCAGCACTTGTTATTCTGTGATGTCAAAAAGCGGTTTTAGTTTTCGACTTGTAAAACTGCAATGAAATAATAGAAATTTCAGCAAAAGTAGACTTGTATACCTCAATATCTGAAAATTCTATCTGCTCCGTTTGACTAATCCCCACCAAATTTGGTCTTATTATTTGTACAAATATATACTTATTATTTATATACAAATTTGGTCCACTTATTCTTTAGAACCCTGCGAGTAACCCCCGTTCTATTTGTCCTAGCTGTGCATAGGGGCTAAAAAAATTCGATATCCCCATAGGAATAACATTGAGTATCATTACGATGGGCAGTACGAAAATCAGATTGTTTTATTAGTCAGTATTGCAGGGAAAAATAAATTCCGAGAAAATTTAAATTCTAACACTTATGCTTGAGCTTTTCTTATTACGTTCCATAATATCAATAATTTATAAATATTTGACTAATGATATGAAAAGATTAAAAACATTAATTTGGCATAACTTACATTTTGTAAAGAAACGAGTCCGTTCAATGCGAAAAACCCACTGATAATAAAAAGGTTATTTTGCTACTCGGTATCTGACAACGCCAGAATGCATTTTTCATTTGCAAATTTCATTTAAAAAATAGCAGAATGCCGTAAGTTGTTCGTCAGTTATACTGGAAATGAGCTCAAAGATTATTCACTATCACTCCAAAACTTAAAATCGACTTCTGTAATACACTGCTGGCCACCGTAAATGCAACACCCTGAAGGAAGCATGCAAATAATATGAAATTTACAACATGCATTAGCGGAGGTGAGATATGCAAATGATTAGAATTTCAGCGCAGACGCACATCACGCGCGCCTGTGGCGCCACTTCAAAGCGCTATTTAAGGCTTGGAGATTTCGACGATTTCAAGTACGGCAATTGTGTTTTTCTTGTGGTTTTTTCAAAAAAAACGATCAATTATGCCTCGTAGAAAACAGCGATCATCTTTTGATCAAGTATCCGAGTTCGACAGAGGAAGGATAGTGGCCTACCGAGATTGTGGATTATCTTTCAGGGAAATCGGTAGACGTGTTGGACGAAACCAAACAACTGTAATGCGGATATGTGATCGTTGGATGCAGGAGGGTACGACGGACCGACGTGTTCGATCGCATCCACCTCAGTGCACCACTTCACGTGATGACAAGCATATTGTGCGTATGGCAGTGACGGATCGCTCAGCCACATCACGAACCATAGCACAGCACATTCAGTCTGTACCGCATCATCCAGTGTCTGCGCGTACCATTCGACGCCGTTTACAGCAGAGTGGTCTGTCCGCAAGACGTCCATTGCTTCGTCTACCCTTGACGCAGAACCACAGACGTTTCCGCCGCCAATGGTGCGATGAAAGAAGGATGTGGACGGCAGAATGGAATGAAATTGTCTTTACTGACGAGTCACGCTTCTGTCTGCAACACCATGATGGTCGGATTCGAGTCTGGAGACACCGTGGAGAGAGGATGCTGAACAGCTGCGTTATGCACCGCCACACTGGTCCTGCACCGGGTATTATGGTATGGGGCGGTATTGGATATCACTCTCGCACTCCTCTAGTACGCATTGCCGGTACTTTAAACAGCCAGCGCTACATCTCCGAGGTGTTGGAGCCAGTTGTCCTTCCTTACCTTCAGGGCTTGCCCACAGCCATATTTCAACAGGATAATGCGCGACCACACATGGCACGCATTGTCCAAGGGTTCTTCGTCAATCGCCAGATTGAATTGCTTCCCTGGCCAGCTCGCTCTCCGGATCGTTCGCCGATAGAAAATGTGGTCCATGGTTGCTCAACGATTGACCCAGAATACATCCCCAGCTGCCACACCAGATCAACTTTGGCAACGTGTGGAAGCTGCTTGGTCTGCTGTACCCCAAGAACACATCCAAAGTCTCTTTGAATCAATGCCGAGGCGTGTGGCAGCGGTGATCTCCAACAATGGCGGCTACTCTGGCTACTGATTTTGGCAGGAACCACACTTCACAGAAGTCTATAAATTTAATCATTTGATACTTGGTCAACATGTTATCTACAAAATAAATTTTGTTGTGATATCTCTTGTCTTTCTTGGTGTTGCAATTTGGGTGGCCAGCAGTGTAGATACTTTACTATTTACCTTTTGTAGTACTTATTTTACCTTAACTATTTACCAACGTAGGTGAAATGGATTATATGGATGGATATAGCAAGCATGCGTATTTCGTCCAAATTAAATTGTAGTAGCTATAAAAATGTCAAAATAGAATTTAAAAATTATTTTCCTTTCACTTATTTTGTTTTCTATATTTGCATTTTCTGTGATAGAGGAGAGCGATTATTCTGATCATTTTCAATAAACGTTTTACTAATTCAACCCGAGCAACGCCGGGTAATTCTGCTAGAAACTTATAATGATATATTAATCAAAGTGATTTCAAATAGATATCTCGTGCATCAAGATCTGACCAATTTTGCTAATGACGAGATATCTCGTCATCAAGGTATTACCGATTGTTTGATGATGACGATGTCAAGATCTAATTAGATTTGTTCTAGCGAAGAGATTTCTAGACACTCAAGATCTGGTCAGTTTTGCTAATTGCTTTTTGACGAGATACCTTGTCGATGCACCCACTAGGAGGGTTAATATTCCCCATGGATACCATTAATTCATGTAACCATTAACATAATTGCTCGTCACACACGCATTATAAAGAAAACATTCCTGTATCTGTTAGATCGGTAGATTTTTTCTGATATGAACTAAAAAAGTCTAGACTTGAATGAATGCCCTATGGTTGCTATTTACGCATTCTAAAAAACATCAGAACTTTTATTATCATTTGCAACATAATCATGTGTGTGTTCGCATTATCACTTTCTCAAGAAATTCCATAGCAAATAATTTGTAGGTAGATAGTTGAATTAACGTCGCACTGAAGCAACACAACGGGCTTTTGGTGACCGTCCGGGATCAAATCCGAAGGGAAATATCCGAGGACATTACCATGCAGTTTTACACCACTGTCAGATGACGAGGTCAACATCTGGAGCTGGCATCCCCCTCTCCAAACGTCCACACAATGCCAACGTAAGGACATTTGAGGCCATTTAGCCCCCTTTGTACACGACGATCTTTGGTTGAATTCTAACTCACAACCCACCGGTTGCTAATCCGTTACTATTCTAACAGGGCTACCGCGGCCCTGGGTGTGTACGTACACGACAGTGTTAGGTTGGATCAAGTTTCGAACACGCAACCTTCAATTTGCTAATTCGCTACTTTACCAACCGGGCTACAGAGGCCCCCATAAATAATCTGGAGGAGTATGCCTGTCTGAAGCTGTAACACTTACTGTGTTTCATTTCACAAGTCCTAGGGGACTGAACCATTTTGACTAGTCAATAATTTTATGAAGGTGTACCAGCACAGTTCAATCCCCTATGACTGGTGCTCATGATGGTACATATTTAACATTCTAAATATGGATATTTAGGGATAATAAAGTGACTTCTGTGTTTAGATTTTGATATGAAACGTTTGCACATTTCTAAAGAACATTCCTTCCTTAAATTGCAGTCTATTCTCACTAGTAGTTAGCTCTGTAGAGATCTAGGTGTCTGGTGACTTTTGTCAGTAGTGTATAACATTAATGCATTGGGGAAAATAGCTGTGCAAATTTTTGAAAGATTAAAATGCTACAATGGAATTAGCAAAGTAAATCACATGATAGAGTAAATAGAACAGCGCCACAAATGCCAAGCATAAGCAATGTTTTTCCATCTGGTTCCCAAGCATTTTAGATTACTTTGATTTTAACACCAGTGACGTGAAATTTTTGGACCCAGATAAATAAGGTTGCGGGATAACACCAACACCACACACATATATATCAAATAAAAAATTTTATAAATATATTCTCTCAAAAATCAGACAAATTTCAGAATGTTTTTTGCATTATATTATTTATCATATATAAATAAAATGTACAGTATTTCTTGAATTGTTTTTACATAAAATAATTAATTGGTTCAAGACTTGCTTTTGAGAAAAAAATCATGTTATCAATAGAAAATAAAATAAAAAGAACATGTATCATGATTCTCTTCAATATTTAACTTGCATTCTTATTGATATTTTCTAATTCTCAACAATATTTAACTTGCAAAATAACTAATTTGTGAAAAAAAAATGTTATATGTAAGTAAACAGTAAAAAATAAAACTAAACATGAAAATACATAAATTAAAATCAAATATACCTATTTTTCAAATTCTCTGAGCATTGGCAAGTATTTCATATGTATATTCCAAGCACACGAAAAGGGTTTTTACGTAGCGTACATGAAGCCTTTCTCTATAAACGGCATAGAACACGTGTAATAGCATCTCCCCAGAACAAACCAATTCAGTGGAATTTTTAGCTTGCAATAAAAATTCATCATTGCAATCATCATAACTATTCAAATAGTTTTCCGCTTCATACCATAATCTATTTTCTCAACATACTCAATAATCAGATGAGTGAATTGACTCTTACATTCCAAATTCCAATTCCATAAATACAGAATAGTTATGCTAGCAGTGTAAAGGGATCACACAATTCATAAAATTTCCCAATAACATTTAAATAAAAATTAATCAACATTATACAAAACTAAATGAAAATATTAGAATTGCCAATTATAAAGATTTATGCGTAAAACTTTTGTTATACTGCAGAAAATCTTTTCGTTATGACTAAGTGTCTACAAACTGCAATACTACATAAATAACTCGAACAACTTAAAAAAGAATGCAAGTTGCCACAATTTTAATAATTTGAGTGATCATATTTTGAGCTTCTTCACTCATCGCATGGAGAAGGATGGTTCAAAATTCGCCATGTGCGATTTACAGTCACATGGAATACTTAAAATAAAACCCACGCTGATGAGCAGGCTTGAGAGTGATACTTGTGTTCCACCCAAGAGGGAAATACATACTTGTCTGGTAATTATGATTCCAATCAACAAATACTGTTGTTTAGTGTCTTCAAGAGAAGGTGATGTTCAGTATAATTTTGGGGGTGAACTGAGTACGAGCAAAGTTCTGAACTTATTTGAATAAAATAACATGCAACTTGTTTATTTCAATATTATTAAACATAATATAAGATATTTTTAATAAAAATAACTTGATTTGAATCAAGCTGTTTAAATCGACATACGATTTTTACTACTACTATAACACCAACTCCAGAATAAAGGTTTTAGTAGGGTGTGTACATTACAATTTGTTAGTTTGCAAGTGAAGGTGAATGTTATTTGGATATTTTAAAGTTACGCTTCTATTTAAATGTAATAACTACTGATTTTCATCATTGTCGGGATCGGTCCAAACTTCTGAGGCGTTAACTCTATGGGAAGATCTAATTCGGCTGTATGTAAATATGAATAACCTCCCTTCCTGTGTAAACAGGACTTTCAACTCGTGCACATGAATTTGACCCTTACTCTTACTGCTTTGATTGTTTTGTTTTGCTAAGTCTTAAGGTAAGACTCTGGATTTTATAATATGCGTGTGTGTGCGAAATGAATTAGTTTATTAGCTATTTCAGAAATAGCTATTGTTCTCGTTGGAATGATGTTTAACCAGCAAGTCCACAAAAAAGTACGCGAAAGAAAAGTCAGTTGTAGCGAATTGATTGATCTCGGAAACGGAGACCAGATAGGGCCCTCCATATATTTTTATCAGGCCCGCAGACCTGGTTTGGTCCTCCGGATAGGCTTAACGGGTCCCCTGGCCATATCGGCCCTTTGAAATAATTTACCCGGCACGTCGGTCGCGCGAATACAAATAAACATTACGAAACAGTTTTTCCAACCCGCAGGACAGATATGGCACTCTGTACAGGTTTACCCAGCCTGCAGACCGGACACGGCCCTCGAAATGTTTTAATCAGGCCCACAGACGAGATACGGCCCTGTGGTAAAGTTTCGGTAAGGTAAGTTGTCCTGACCTGCCAGGACATACACGGCTCTCCGAATAAGTTTACCCGGCGCGCAGACCAGGTATACGGATACCAGACATTCCTAGAAATATATTTAAAAACAGAGAGAAAGAGAGGCGCGAATTACGATTTAAGAAGTCGAGAAGAAGACTATCGACGTGTTTAATCTTTATTAGGGATTTTAATCTTTTAAAATTATATTTTCTGTTTTTCTGTATTTTTATATATTTCCTAGGACTTTCCCCTAGGACCCCACATCTACACTCTGGACCCTAATATTAAGTTAAGTAACGGACCCATCATGAAACACAAAAAATAAACATTCCCAATACTCGATGTTTAACTTGGGCCAAATGTATAAACTTTTGTCTTTTGACAGCCCCCATAAAGGGGCCCTTGATGGTCTCATACTGTCATATCAATCGGGTAAACACACCTACTTTTAGTAGTGAACTCTTTCTCCTGATATTCTACCAATTGTATTGTCTGTCAACCACGAGAACCGTGCCAAGCACAAAGTCTGCCGCTGTCTGTCTACCACAAGAATTATTCCATGCATTAAGTCTGCCACTGTCTGTCTACCACTAAAACTACTCCAGGTACAGAGTCTGTTCCCTGTCTCGATTGTACCCATTGTATTGTCTGTGTACCACGAGAACCACTCCAAAGTCCACCCCCTGTCTGTCTACCACGAGAACCACTCCAGACACAATCTTCCCCTATCTATTTTCCACGAGAACTGCTCCAGACACAAAAAGTCTACCCCTGTCTGTCTACCACGAGAATTGTTTCAGACACAAAGTCTGCCCTATCTGTTTCTGTAGAAACAGACATATTATCCTATTTTACATAGGGAGTGCTTGAAGAAATGTATCCATGTTTGTCACATTGGCGCGCTTGAATACTAATTGGAAATATATTCATTGAGACTTTAACTTGTCGCTGAGAAAATCTATGCTAGTTACCTATCTCTTTCCACCTCCAACAAACTGAATAACAAAACAAAAATCACGTCATCCTCGAGAGCCATCCCTACTCAAAATGAACGAGCCCTGTTTCTATAGCCCATCTGTTTCAATAGACTTACAAAATCATTAATAAAAAAAGGAAAACTACGATAATTAATTAATTTCTTGGCAATAACTCTGGTCTACTACTGATAAAGGTCAAATTACCAAAAAATTCTTTCCATTGGTACAAATGCTTCTTCGAAAACATTATAAGCAACGTTAAGAACTCATTCAAATTTTCTCCAGTCATGAAAAAATTAATTACCACTTTCATGGTTTAAACCTTATAGATTCACCATCCTGCAATTCTGTAGTTCACGACTTCACTCGCATCCTTTTCCATTGCCCAGTACTTAGTTTTTTAACTTTCTGTTTCTCTTGGGGACCCTTTGCCACTCCAGTATAATCTGCTCCCTACTGATCACTCAACTTTTCTCCAGTTATGCAAGAATTAATTACTACTTTCATCGTTTACACCTTATCTATTCACCATTCTGCAATTGTGACAATTCTATAGTTCGAAACATCCATTACGTCCTCTCCATTTCCCATTATACTCGATTCTCTTTCTTAATTTGCTGTTTCTCTTGGAGACCGTTGTACACTCCAGTATAATCTGCTCCCGACTGATCACTCGACTTTTCTCCAGACATGCAAGAATTAATTACTACTTTCGTCGTTTTTACCTTATCGATTCACCATCCTGCAATTGAGAATATTCTTTAGTTCAAGCCTTCGATCGCGTCCTCTTTCATTGCCCATTACTTGATTCTTTTTTAACTTGCTTAATTGTTTTTTGAACTTGATGTTTCTCTTGGAAATCTTTGGCTACTCTAGTATAATCTGTTCTCTACTGATCACTCAACTTTTCTCCAGAATCACTACTTTCATAGTTTCCACCAAAAAGTTTCACCATCCTGCAATTGTGAAGATTCTGTAGTTCAAGTCTTCGATCGCGTCCTCTTCCATTGCCCATTTCTTGATCCTCTTTTCAAGTTGCTACTTCTCTTGGAGACCCTTGGATACTAGTATAATCTGATCTACTGACCACTCAACTTTTCTCTAGTCATGCAAGAATTAATTACTTCTTTCATCGTTTCCACCTGTCGATTCAGCATTCTGCAATTGTGACTATTCTATAGTTCAAGGCATCTATCACGTCCTTCCATTTCCCATTACTTTATTCTCTTTTTCAACTTACTGTTTCGCTTGGGGACCCTTGGCAACTCCAATATAATTTACTCCCTTCTGATCATTACTTCGCTACCTTTAAGAATTTTGTTTCTAAAATAACTTTTTTGTAAAAATTATGTCACTGTTGTAATTGGGTTTTAACTCATCCGATCTATACATGTGGTACTTTTATGGTACATATACAAAAAGAACAGTCTCGCGACAATTGACATGGGAGTAAGTATATGCTGGTGTTTGTTCGTGTAGATTCGTCTACCATTGAAATTTACGCGCTTCAGTGATTGGGAAGTCAACGACTGTAATAGGTGATGAAATACTTTGTAGGAACTGAACGGTCTGCTTCTTACGTCTTCAGCATGGTGCTGACGGTTAAGATCAAAATATGAAAATAAAACAACAACGGGAGTTTTTGTATCTTTTCGAGAAATAGTCCCGGACTTTTTTGATGAATCGAGGCATAACGAAACACGAAAATGAGTTGTCTTGACACAATGGCACTGTTTGCTTGTAACAGTTTCTCCATAGAAGAATTGGCAGTGTCCAGTGGTTTCTTCGCAGCGGGGTATAAGATATTTAACAAATGTGTGGTTGGCACAATTTCAAAAATGCGATGCGTTACGCTTCTTTGGACGAGGGCAATTACAGCTTTGAAAAAGATTCTCTAGAACAATGAGAGACTTGTGTTTAAAATAGCAGTTCTTTCTAAATAGGATGCCATTTTTCTACGTAATTATTGCAGTTGTTCGACTTTGACTATCGGATACTTTAAGAAGTGGGCTAAGTTTGGTTGTGATTCGATTTCCCCTGTAATAAAGAATTGTAAAACATATCTTTACTGTCGCATCCTTCATTGATGATAAGCCGGATTTCTCCACAACACTCGAGGCAATTGGCCTATGGCCTGAAAGATATGAGCTTTTTCTGTGAAGCTAAATATAGGTGGTATAGATATAATAGCGTTTCTGCGGCGATACGTGTTTCCTGTACTTATTCTAAGCGTGGCGTCACTCGGCTTGTATTTCGAATACAATTTCAGCACTTCTCCAATAAAAATTTTAAACAATGAATTCAGAATTGATGTATAATAGTTTATTGGTCAACGACAATTAGATTAAACGTCACCAAAACGGTGATAAACTGCATTTTAAAGTAACCATGATATTTATCATGGTAGAGCAGTGGTTCTTAACCTGGGGTGTGTGCATCCTTCGGGGTGCGAAAAAGCATTTCCAGGGGTGCGAGAGAAATTTCGATGGACGACAGCGATTTAGTAAAAGACGATCTTATTGAAATACGAGCCAATGCACGCATTCAAATGGAATTTAAAAAACTGGACTTAGAACAATTCTGGTGTACACAGTTAGAACCTTATACACCGCTGGCAACATCAGTATTGCAGACACTTTTACCATTTACCTACCTGTGTGAAATGGTATTTTCATCACTTTTACACATAAAAACAAAAGCCAGAAATCGCTTCAATGCAAGTGATGACTTACGGGTGGCTCTTTCAAAAAAGGAGCCTCGCCTCAAAAGTATTATTATGAATAAACAACATAGCCATTAAAAAATGAAATATTGTTTTGTATGTATATGTAAATGTATGCGTTTATTTTCAATAAATAAATTATCTTGCAAAAGAAGTAATTTCCTAAATAAAGAAATAGAAACACCTTTTTCAAGGGGGTGCGAGAACTTATTTTTAGATTGAAGGGTGTACCGATCACTAAAAAAGGTTAAGAACTACTATGGTAGAGCATGTGGGGTAGCGGAAGTAAAATCTTCGCTTTCCGTCTGGCTTGTTTGTTTACACTGAAAATCTCTCTCATAAAAGGCAGTAACGCTTTATCATGCGGTAATCAGTCATAAAGCGATTACTTTTCTAACATCTTTATGAACTTTCACAAGAGCATTAAATAAATCCAGTTTCGAGTTCGCTCATGTAAGGAAAATTTAAACAGAACAGAGGGTATTATGACTTGGATCTATTTAATAGTTATAAAATGACACGATCAAAAAGTCCAAGCCGAGTTTTAACTTCACCAGAAGGAATGCTTTCGAACTCATAACTTTATAAAACCAAAATTCATAAAAAAAATTAAATTCATAAATCATAAAATATTAAATTCATAAAAATAAATATGTGTTCTAGAAATGAAGAGGCTTTATAAAAATCCTTCTAGTCTGATATTTAAATTTATAAAGCGGTTGATACTTGATGATATGCCTCGACACACAATGCGACTGGCTTGTAACAGTTATTCTCCACAAAAAAACGATAGTGTGCAGAATTGGCAGTATGTCCAGTGGTTTCTTCGCAGCGGGTTGTATATATATATATTACTTATACCCCGAATACTCAAAGTACTACCAAGAGTTTCTTTGGTAGTACTTTGAGTTTTCGGGGGTAACTGGTGTTACCCCCGAACTCACTCTTTGAATAAGCCTCACACAAGTACAGTAAATACTCAAAGCATCTTTTAGAAGTGAATCCTGCTTTACTCCCCTTGACAAAGTAAGCGGGCTCACTCACTCCACATTTACACATTTAATCTTTTTTCTCGGAAAAATCTATTCTTAAGGTAGCTTTACCTATTATTTCCCTCCATTTGTATTAATTCTCCTGATTGGTAACTCAAGGTCAACGTTATCGCATCGTCCAATGGGATTCACTTTCGCTACACAGAAATATGCAAATTTTAGCGCCCGTTCTTTCGGAACGTGTGGAAAGGAGTGTAAGGGGTTGCTTAAAATTCGAATGTCAAGGATTGTACGAGTAGTTGGATAAAATTTTCGCGTGTGGTAGGTGGAACATGTCGTTGCGAAGGCATTCGACGGATTGTGAGAAATGGCGTTTAATAGGGAGAATGGAAGGAGGAGAGATACTGACACAGGTCTGTAAAGATCTAAAAGTAGCCAAAAGCGTCATGTCAAGAATCTGGAAACGGTTTAAAGACACTGGTGATGTATGCAGACACCCAGGTCAAGGTCGGAAACGTGCCACAACAGACTCTCAGGACCGATATTTGGCAACGATTGCTAAAAGAAATAGGCAACTGACGTCAGCCCAGATTTCAAGGGAGTTCGCTGCAGCTACAGGAACTCGACTATCTAGATATACTATGAGTGACAGGCTGCATAAAAGAGGGCTGTTTGCAAGGAAACCCATGATTTGTGTCCCACTAACTCGGGCTGCTAAACGCGCCCGGTTGCAATGGTGCAGGGATCATCGTGACTGGAGTACTACGGACAGGAGTCGAGTTCTCTTCACTGATGAGTCTCGTTTTTGTTTGGAGAGTGATTCCAGACGTGTTATAATCTGGAGGGAGCAAAACACACACAATAAGACTTAAAACATCCATGAAAGGCGTCGGTACAAAGGTGGTGGAATAAATATATATATATATATATATATATATATATATATATATATATATAAACTTTTATGAAGCTAATTTAACGTTAGGTGCTCCAAATTACCAATACTTGGTGATTTCGAAATTTGGTGTCAAAAGTGGGTAATTTCATTGGAAATTAGAAGTTAGTGCACAATTTGATATGAAGATGCTCCCTTATGCAAATTCCTTTCATATAAATTTCTAGAAGTTGTTCCCTATTGCATCGAGAAATGTTCAACCTTTTTCACATTTCATGGCATACACAAACTGATCACTGAAGTTCTGAGGTACACCAAAAAATATATTATCTTTGGCCGATCTGACAAAAAGTAGGTATAATTTTGATTGATTTACAAAAAATAATAATAGTAATTATACCTACCCTTTTTGCTCCAAAGTGGATTCTTAAAAATCTTCAAGTGAAACGTCTTTAAAATCAGACCAGTACTAGGTGGCCAGTACGGAAATTTGAGTGTTACGAAAAAATGGAAATCGAGTTCGGTCTAATAATTTCTATTTTATCAACGCGAACCAAACCAACCTAGTGTCATTCAATAGCTGAGGGAACAGACTTTTTAATGACCTTGAGTTTGGTCGCTGTGATAAACAGGGAAGAAGGGGAGGGGCGTTTTAGGGACTCCGTTGCTCAGCGCAAACTTCAAATCAGTATAACTCGGGACTGCAAAGCGCTACGACGTCGAAATTGGTTTCAAGCTAACGTCGAGATCTGTTGATCTAAGACATTAGAAGTGAAATCGAATACAGTGTTGGTTGTGAAACTTTGGATCGCAGTTGACGAATTTTAAAATTTTCCCAATGTCGACATATACTCGTCAAAAAGCCAAGGAGAAATACATCGAAGGTAGTCTACGCGGAAGAGCAACTCGTCAGATTTCGATAAACACAATCGACTACTGAATTTTTCTTTCATTTACTACAACCAAATAAATACTATGCGCTAGCGAGACGTATTCACGTCAAACCTTTCGATCATGCTCCGACACAAACTACCCGAATTTTTAAAAATAATTTATGAAACTTTGTAACAAAAATATGAGGCTATCACAGCAAGAGTGGCCTAACCCACAAAAACCCGAAAAGGCCAAAATAATTCATTTTGGCACCTACAGTGCACTCTCTCTTGGCATTTAATGCGTTTGCAATATAGATTTTAACCTTCCGCAAATCATATTGTGGATAAATAAAAATATATAAAAAATGATGCCAAAAAATCGCATTTATCTCCATTGAGTATGTTGGTGGGTTAGGCCACTCTTACTGTGATAGTCTCATATAATATTCGAAGTTATTTATGCAGGTATTTAAAGAAACTATTTGTGGACATAAAACTAAACCGTTGAAACGAAGTAAATCTTGCAATTTAAGCCGTTTCACCATCCGTAAGGTACACCAGTGACATTCTTGCGGCGCACGGGTTAAAAATTGCTCGAAATCAATGTATCTTTAACTCTCCAAGTGGTTTCGATGAGATTTCTAGTCAAGATTTTGCCGATTTTTTATGATGACGAGATCAAGGTCTGGTAAGTTTCCTAATGACGAGATACCTCGTCCATCAGGATCTGGTCAGTTTTTTTCTAATGATGAGATATCTCTTCGAGACACCACCAAGAAGATTAAGTTTTCTACACCTGTGATTCTCAACCTTCGTGAAACTTCGACTTGGTAAATACTTTTATAAGACGAGGACCCCGTTCCTACAAATTTACCCATACATAGATCTCCAATTTTCTGAGTTCATACATTTAACTAACATGAGAAAAATTCTGACATATAATTGTAAAGAGTATTAATAATTTATGCATGCAAGTGTAGCATGTTCACAAATATAAAATTAAATTTAAATTAGTTATCAATCACTGAACGAATGAAATCCTGTAGAGTATAGTTTCGTCAGGCCAGCATCATTAAATTAATTTGTGCTGATTTTTATTGATTTATCGCATTCTGATTACCAAAAATTTATATTTACTGCGTCACAAACACCTCCAATGCAAAATTTATGCAAAATTAAACAAAGTTCCATGTCTCTTATTCATATTAAAATTTAAATCTGTAGGCCTATTACTTTCGAAATAAGCACTTACACACAGCAATGCGAACAGACGCAGAACAGTATTCAGGCCAGCATCGTTAAATTAATTTGTGCTGATTTTTATTTACATATCTTAATCTGATTACGAAACATTTATATTTAATGCATAACAAACACTCCTTTAAAACGATATTTATCAACACCAAAATTTGGAACTCCCGTGTCTCTTATTCATATTAAAATTTAAATCTGTCTGCCAAGAACTTTTAAAAGATCACTTCATTCGGATTTCAAAACAATGCGAACTTGCGGAGAAATAGTATTAGTATTATTATATTTGAGAACCGGATACAACTGCCTTGATCTTCAGTTTCAAAGGAAAATGTTTCTTTATACTTCTTTGCTGATTAGTCACTGACATTTGCTACACAGGTGTTATTAAGGCGTTCTGTAGAACTATTACTTTCGAAACAAGTACTTACACACAGTAATGGGAACTTAGGAAGAAACAGTATTCATAATTATTAAATTTAAGAACCTGATAAACTGCCTTGATCTTCAATTTCAAAGGGAAATGTTTCTTTGTATTTCTTTGCTGACTGGTCACTGACCTTTGGTACACAAGTGTTATTTAAATGTTCTGGGTTGAAACTTTTCGACACATTCGTATTTTATTCGCCTCAAAATATTTCCCAATATTTATTCAAAAAATGCTCAAAAAACAAAAATGACAAGTTCCAGAACCTTTTACGGCCCGGGTATGACTGATGCCAGGGCCCGGCGGTTACGAACGAACCTCGATTCAAGGGGGTGGTTCGACTTTTTTCCGCAACTGCACATATAGACAATTCCAAGCATTCCGAATCTCTCGTGACGAATATCACCATTTACAGGACTGAATCCGATTATCTATATTAAGGCCTGCTCCCAATTCTACCGTTCGTGCGATCTTTACGTGATCTGTAATCCCCATGTCTAGCTTGTCTACCTTTCTCACTCCGCTCCATTACCGCGAGAACTATCTATCGCACTCTATTTCCGGCGGTATGTTCTTCTCTGTTGCACATCATTTCTTTTTCGTTTGATTAAACTGATGATAGCATTTCGTCTGATTATTCGTCTTGAGTAAAAATAGTTTCGTTTTTTACCCTCAAGGTTGCGCTCCATCTATTCGTCGATAAATGCCGGCGGCTTGACAGATTTTTGTACGATTTGAAGCTGAACTGCTGTGGATTTAGTGGCGGAAAGTAAAGGTTCTTCTAGATGAAGTTGCTCGAAGAGAGAGATGATGAAGTTGTGTTTTTCATCTTTAATGAAGTTGTGTTTTCCATCTTGAAATGAAGTTGCATTTTTCATCTTGAAATGAAGTTTTGTTTTTCTTCTTTATAATTCATAGTTGTGTGGAAAGGGCTTCTGACATAAGGCATAACTGAAGGGCTTCGGCCAACACAATGATGAATCTGTTTAAAAAAAAAAAACATTTTTTTTTTTAATCTGCTTTGAAAGAGTTTTGTATGATTTGAAACTAAACTGCGTGAATTTAGTGTAAAAAGTACAGGTACTACGCGAAGGTATAAAAATGTTCAAAGATAGATATCGAAGTTAAGTTTTTCATCTTTATAATTCATACTTGTAATTATAATGGAAGGACTTCGGGCAACATAATGATGAGCTTCCTTTTTTCAACAAAAATTTTTTTAATCTGTCTTGACCGATATTTGTATCATTCAAAGCAAAACTACGTGATTTTGTGGCAGAAAGTAAAGGTTCTTCTGGATGAAAACGCCAAAGATAGAGATAATGAAGTGGTATTTTTCATCTTTAATGAAGCTGTATTTCCCCTTTAAATGAAGTTGTGTTTTTCATCTGTATAATTCATACTTGCAATTATAATTGAAGGGCTTCTGGAACATGATAATGAACCTCTTTTCAAACAAAAAAAAATTTTAATCTAGTTTGACAGATTTTAGTATGATTTGAAACTGAACTGCGTGAACTTGGTGGCAAAAAAGTAAGGTTCTAGAAGGGTATGAAAATGCTCATATATAAATACTAAAGTTGAGTTTTTCATCTTTATAATTCATACTTATAATTATAATGGAAGGACTTTGGGCAACATATTGATAAGCTTCCTTTTTCAACAAAATTTTTTTAATCTGGCTTGACAGATTTTTGCATCATTCGAAGCAAAACTACGTGATTTTGTGGCAGAAAGTAAAGGTTCTTCTAGATGAAAATGCCAAAGATAGGGATAACGAAGTGATATTTTCATCTCCAAGGAAGCTGTATTTCCCCTTTGAATGAAGTTGTATTTTTCATCTGTAAAATTCATACTTGAAATTATAATTGAAAGGCTTCTGGAACATAATAATGACCCCTTTTCAAACAAATTTTTTTTTAATCTAGCTTGACAGATTTTAGTATAATAAATAATAATATAAGGATAATTTGAAGCTAAACTGCGTGAACTTGGTGGCAAAATAGTAAAGGTTCTAAAAGGGTATGAAAATGGTCAAAGATAAATACTAAAGTTGAGCTTTTCATCTTTACAATTCATACTTATAACAATAATTAAAGGACTTAGAATAACATAATGATAAACCCCTTTATGAAAAAACGTATAACAATTATTTTGGTATTTCTTAATCTAAAAGTACCTTAATCCTCCTGGTGGTTGTCTCGACAAGGTATCTCGTCATTAGCAACACTGACCAGATCGTGTCTGACTATACATCTCGTCATTAGAAGAAAACTGACCAGATCTTGATTTCGTCATCAAAAAAAATCGGCAATAACGTGATGACGAGATATCTTGTCATCAGCAAAATTGGTCAGATTTTGATGGACACGATACCTCGTTGAAACCACTTTGGAGGGTTGAACAGCTTTTTGATGGGGAGTTCTCAGGACAAGAGATTAGCAAACATCATTAAAACGACCAATTAGACATATCCAAGTAAGAACGCTCAGGTGTTGCCTCGTCATCTGACCGTGGTTCAAAATTACGTGGTGTTGTCCTCGGATCTTTCCCTTTGGGATTGATCCCGGACCGTCACCAATAGCCCATTGTGTTGCTCCAGTGTGACGTTAATTGAAATTCCCCCCCCAAGTAAGAAGCTTTGGCAATATATATTTTATTCGATTAGAACATTCCATGGTGGCATTGCCTCGCAACCTGAGGTAATTCCTTCACTGTACCTTTTCAGCATAGGAAAATTACCCCATAGGGACCCAAATTTTCAAATTTTTCTGGAGAGCAATTTTCAAGTTTTAAAATTTCAAAATTATAAAGTTTATCCACTATTCTGGAGGTCATGTTACTTTAAACTTTCAAGTATTAAGCAATCATTCAAGCTATTGAAAGCTCTTTTAATCCTCTTGAATATTTTCTTTTTAATTTTTCTTCATTGAGGAACATATTTTTTTCTGTGGCTTGTCACTCTGTTGTCCAGAGTCCTTAAATCCATACTTATAACCGAAGCATTCATACTTATAATCAATTTCATACAAACTTCCTTAGGGACAAGGGCATCATCGTTTCATGTATTACATAAAAAGGGCATCTTTTTGTAGATGAAACGTTCTCGAAGTATTCTGTACTTACACCCTACAGCTATGTGGTTTTTATGTCATTAACACCTGTACTCTATTTTCCGTGGTATGTTCACGACTTCGCAAAATTTCTTTTTCGTTTGATTAACCCTCCAAGTGGTTTCGACGAGATATCTCGTTCATTAAGATCTGACGAGATATCTCTTCATTAAGGTATTGCCGATTTTTTTATGATGCCAAGATCAAGATCTTGTCAGTTTTCTTTAATGACGAGATATCTCGTCCATCAAGATCTGGTCAGTTTTCTTGTAATGACAAGATACTTCATCGAGACAATCACCAGGTCATCTGATAGCATTTCGGCTGATGATTCTAGAAAAGTGTGAAAATACGCGAAAGAATGTAACGAAGTTCTGGTTTTCGTCTCTCTAATTCCTACTTATTCCTCAATAGCGTGCAGAGCACGTTAAGAGCAGAGGCTGTAATAAAAAAGGGCATCTTTTAATGGAGATGACTGGATTGTGGCGTGATTTTGAGAAGCATATGGACCGTAGGCCCTCAATCTTCAGGTGGTATTATTTCGAGGTAATAATATTTAGGGTTTCAGAAATATATTTTTGGTATTGCAGGGACTTGGTAGTGAACTGGTAAGAGGGTGCCGAGTGCTAGAGAGAAATTTATTTAATGCTTGAGGATGCAGTGACAATACTAAATACACAAGTATCAGAATTGAAAAAGTGCCAGATTAAATTAGAAAAAAAAATTTAAATATAAAATAAAAGTACTAGGTTGACGGAAAAAATGTGAAAAATATTTACAGAAAAAATTGGAAAAAAAAGGTAAATAATTACTATTTTTAAAAATTTAAGAGAGGAAAATAAAAATTTTCCGCTGGTCGGGTTCGAGTTTTATTGGAGATGAAATATTCCCGAAGCAGTTTCTATACACTCCGCAGATACAATCAGTAATCAGTACTTGAAGCATCGAACTACATTGTTTCCCTTGACTGTAATGCAGATATATGGTTGGTAGGCTGTTTGTTTGGGGGTTTTATGGCCCAAGGGCCATATTTGGCCAAGCTGTGCCAAACACAAGACAGACAACTTCAGGTAAAAAATGTCGTGAAAGGGGAAAAAAAGTTTGGAGAATAGAATAATCAACGCGGGAATTAAAAAAGGGTAAAAAATGAAAGGGAGAACAGATAACTCGGTACCTTGGGGTTGTGATGCCCGTACACGCGTTAAGACGATGTACCCCTTTCAGATAGTTGTAGATCCATCCCATATCTTAGTGACTAGAGGAAAGTTAGACAAGCTGAGAGCTGACATTTGAAACAAATTGAAGGCGCTCTCCAATCACAGAGATATTCATATCCAATGGATTCACTCTCATGTAGGCCCTCAGGGGCATATCTCCTTAAGATGTGTACGGGCTTCACGGACCCGAGGTACTCTAGTGATCTTTTCTTTTCCCATGGGGTTTACTGTCTTTAGTAAACACGGGTGTCGCGCTGCTGGAATACCCAAGCGATCTTTTTCTACTATCATCCCATTATTTTATTCCCCAATCCCTCTTTTTTCCCTTTCACAACATTTTTTGCTTGAAGTTGTCTGTCTTGCGTTTGGCGCAGCTTGGCCAAAGACGTCCCTTGTGCCACAAAATCCCAAAACAACCAACCATCTCATGTAGACATCAAACTTAATGACATTGCAGATAGACTTGCCAAGGAGAACATTCGCGCTGTAAATAGCTTAAATATGATAGGAGGAAAAAGGTAATACGCCATCGATATCTGAGCGTCTTATTCTCGTACCTATGTGATACCTATCGATTATCGTCAACACATCTTAAATACGTGGCTGTGCTACTCGGGCTAAGGCCCCTCCCTCCCCTGCCATCAGGGGCACATCTTCTATAGGTCTACGGGCATCACAACCCCGAGGTACATGAGTGACCTTTTCTCCCTTCCATTTTTACCCCTTTGCTCTTTCTTCTCTCATTGTGTTGTCTGTCTTGTGATTGGCGCAGCTTGGCCAAATATGGCCCTTGAGCCATAAATCCCGAAATAAACCAAAAAACCTCCCTCCCCTAAAGTGTTATCTTCTCATTTTTTTTACAAACTGGGTTTACTATAAACGGAATATAATATTTTTGTAACATTCTTTAAATAATTATTTTAATAATTATTATTGTATTATTATTGTTTAATTAAATACAATAATTATTATTGTTTGTTATTAATAATTATTATTGTTTATTAAATTAATTTTTTACTAGGAAATGAAAGTGAATTACGAATTTGTTTTCACCACTGCTATAACCACAAGTCTCATATTAGCATACATACAAATCTCATTATCGTTCCAAAAGTTACAAAAAGGTAAAAAGTGAATTACGAGAAATAAGATTTGAATATTTACTATTTATTGTCCTTACATAGGTGTGAGAATTTTAAAAATGCTATATTGTCAGATCTATATTCGGCATAAAAATTTAATTTCTATCTTTGCCCCCCCCCCCTCAGAAATAAATTTCTGGCAATGATACTGGAGTAATTTTTGAGTAATTTTCTCCAAGTTAGATGTGAAAATTGAATGTGAAACATTTGGGGCGAAACTTTCAAAAGTCTTAAAAGGCATATTTTCATTCCGCATACTTTGCCCTCCGAAATGAATTTCTGGCTCCGTTACTGGATGTCATACTGAGTTATTTTCTCCTAGTGAACTTCGGTGAAAAGTTACATGTCACCAAAGTGCGCATTGGGCGAAATTTTTAAAGAAACTAAAGAATCTGTATTTTAATTCAGGCTAAATATTGGATTTTCCTAACTTGGGTCCCCTTCGAAACTGAATTTCTGGTGACGTTATCGGAGTGATTTGAGTAATTTTCTGCGAGTGGAATTTGCAAATTGCCCTCGAAACATTTGGCGAAACTTATAAAAATGCTATAAGACCGGATCTTCAATCGGCATATAAGGTAAATTTCTAACTTTGCCCTCCAAAATGAATTTATGGCTCCTTTACTGGACGTCATACTAAGTAAGTTCTTCCGAGTGAAATTTGGTGAAAACTTACACATGAACACAGTACTTTTAGGTTGAAAAGAAAATTCTCTGGTGAAATAGATAAAAGTGAGTTTTGCATTAAAGTTGAATTTGCCCTCCGAAATGGATTTCTGATTCCATTACTGGATGTCATACTATCAAGTAATTTTCTCCGAGTGAACTTGAGTGAAAAATTACACGTGAACACAGTTGTAAGTAGAAAAGAAAATTTCGGGTAAAACAGATAAAAGTGAGTTTTTTTGCATAAAAAAGTTAAATTTCTAGCTTGGCCCTCCGAATGAATTTCTGGCTCAGTTACTAGATATCATACCAAGTAATTTTCTCCGAGTGAACTTTGATGAAAAATTATATATGAACACAGAAGTAATTTTAGGTTGAAAAGAAAATTCTCTGGTGAAATAGATAAAAGTGAGTTTTGCATTAAAGTTGAATTTGCCCTCCGAAATGGATTTCTGACTCCATTACTGGATGTCATACTATCAAGTAATTTTCTCCGAGTGAACTTTGGTGAAAAATTACACGTGAACACAGTTGTAAGTAGAAAAGAAAATTTCGGGTAAAACAGATAAAAGTGAGTTTTTTTGCATAAAAAAGTTAAATTTCTAGCTTGGCCCTCCGAATGAATTTCTGGCTCAGTTACTAGATATCATACCAAGTAATTTTCTCCGAGTGAACTTTGATGAAAAATTATATATGAACACAGAAGTAATTTTAGGTTGAAAAGAAAATTCTCTGGTGAAATAGATAAAAGTGAGTTTTGCGTGAAAGTTGAATTTGCCCTCCGAAATGAATTTCTGACTCCATTACTGGATGTCATACTACCAAGTAATTTTTCCGAGTGAACTTTGGTGAAAAATTACATAAGAACAGAGTTATAGGTTGAAAAGAAAATTCTCTGCAATAATAAAACAGATAAAAGTGACTTTTTGTGTGGAACAGCACTAGTTTAACTGTCGATTGCCTCCTCAGCAGGTCGTTGCCGGCCACTTTAGAGGTGGGGTCCAGTTCCGCATCTGTGCGGATACTTTGTGCGACTTTCTCGAGATTTTTCACGTCAACTTCCTATTTTGTTACGGTGTCTGATTCTCCTTTATTCTCCTTCAAACTGCGTTGTTTGACCTTTCCGATATTCTTCACTCCATAATTTCCCACAACACCGCCAGGTCTTGTTTGCATTTCCAGGCACTTTTCCGAAAATTTCGCTGGAGGTTAAACTCGGAGAGGTAGCCCAAACGCGAATTTTAAATTCCTTAATTAAATAATTCATAATCGAAGGAACCGCGTGGTGTTGATTTAAAACAGGATGATTTTTAATCTAAGCTTGACCCACTTGACTGTGAACTTCTCGGTTAAGCGACGCGCTTGGCCGCATTGACCCTTTCGACCGTAACATGCTCGTCGTGTGCCATCATAATGCACCCACAACTCTATCAGCAGACCAAAGTGTAAGAAGTGTGATCGAAGTCTCCCATCAATATCCGTTGTTGATCTAGTGACCCATATAAGTAGCTAGATTTGGACCAATGCTTGTTTCGTCAGCCGTATAGAAAGCTTGGAGAAAATCCCTTTTCGGGAACTCTCACAGGAACTGCTGACAGAATCAGAGAAACATGCATTAACAGCGTTCTCACCGAAACACATGAGGTGCAGACAGAATATTGGAAAAGTGTTATTTACGATCATGTATCCCACCATCTTCTGCATGCTACAGCTCGTATGGCTGGTTACCAGCAATGCAGTTGACTCTGAGCGGTACTTAATTGATAGCAGGCCTATTCTCTTTGTCGATGAACCGAATGTAGATTCTCTTGTCGTGAACTCGACGCTGCTTTTGAAAAAGAAGACTCCTTCGATTGGACCTGTTTATTTCAATACGCAAAAGCCGGACTATACCATCAGTAACCATCACGTTGCTTCCGGCGACCAAGTAGTGTGGCGACCACCTCACACACCTTTGACTGAAGTCATCAGTAATCATAAAGGTTAGTTTTAAAAGCATATTTTAGTCCCTTTGAGAAGAAATCTGTTTTATCGTAATCTCACATAAATGATTTTAATACCTTAGTGCAAATACAACTTGTATTCAAAATAGAGTATTGTTTACAAAAACCTAAGTTATTTATGGCTCTTAAATAGAAGCAGGAATATTGTACTTTTGAGACCCAATCTGATCTATTGCCTAGGTAGTTGAGTATTTCAAGTCGCAATATCATAAGCAGTTATTGGAGATAATAGCACGCGTTATCACTCGCAGCTAGAAGTCTTCCTAGCTTTTTCAACAAACCAAAATATTCTTTCTCTAATGGAAGTAAATTCCATGCAGATTTTTGTTTATAAGAGGGAGAAAAGTATCAGTGTAAAATAAAAGCTCTATAAATAGACAGTTATTATATAATTTGATATTCAGATTTGATTTAATTTTTAGTATTTCCCGTTATAGGTACCTCCCATTGGAGTCATAAATGGTTTCATAAGATCAGCAGTACAACCCCACCTCCTAAACAGCTGACTATCCAACTTCCTAATGCAGGAGACACACTAGTCATAAATAATCATCAATCGAATAAGTTCCCGAACTTTCGTCCACAACGACCATTATCTGTGGTTTCAGTTTTGAATACCTCTCCTACGCAACAGACAGCGACCGATGTTTTAGGCGATCGAGTAAAACGCCCAGATATTGTGAAATCTGCTACGATCAACGTCTTAGATGCACCAAACAATTTGAAGACAACCATCAAACATAACAAAATAATAGTTATCCAGAAACGCACGGATAAGCTGACGTCCAACCATGTTGAAGAAGGAAGCAAAGTTCACACAACGAAGCCAAACAAAACGCCTCATAGGGGAAATTTTTCGGTAGCTCCTGTCATGGATCCATGGTCAAATATTCCGTTTCCATCAAGACCGTCTTGGGTATCACCAGTGAAAGGAGGAGTACCTCAACCAGCTGCCAGTCAACCAACTCAAACGGTACTTCCCAATTTACCGTTCATGCCTTTTTTAAGCTCCCTTATCATGCCACTTCTGAGTAAACCACTTACGCCATCAGCTATGAATTCAGGTATGCAAGGCATTAAGGCCATGCAAGGTTTTCTACGAAATTCTCTAATGGGAGCTATGTTCTGTTTTTTACCAAGCGCCTTCATTGCTCTTTCTCTTACGGCAACTCAGAGAAGTAAGTTTATTTAATTCTATACTAACAATTGCTAGCACCGGCTAGGGTTTGCAAATTACCGACATTCTCATTACCGGTTTTTACCAACGGAATTCTAGTTTTATCCTTCGCAGCTGCTTTTAACATATTTCCGGAATGAGAAATATTTTTTAATTCTGTACTAACAATTGCTAGCACCTGCTAGAGTTTGAAAATTATCGACATTCTCATTCTCATTTCCGGTTTTTACCAACGGAATTCTAGTTTTTTCCTTCGCAGCTGCTTTTAACATATTTCCGGAATGAGAAATAATTTTTAATTCTGTACTAACAATTGCTTGTACCTGCTAGTTTGCAAATTACCGACATTCCCATCACCGGTTTTTACCGACTGAGTTCTAGTTTTTCCTTAGCAACGTTTTTTGCACATTTTCTGAATGAGAAGTAATCTTTTAATTCTATACTAACGATTACTAGTACCGGCTAGGTTTTGCAAACTACCAACATTCTCACTACCGGTGTTTACAGACGAAAATTCCCAATGCCGGTTTATACGGCTTTAAGTTCTAATTTTTCCTTGAAAGCTGTTTTTAAGGTAACCTGGAGAATAAAAGCATCGGAAATCAAATGCTAGATTTTTTAATTACGTAGAGTTTTCAAGCTTTAAAATTGTTTGTTGTAGTGCAAAAAGTGTTTTTAAAAATATTTTAAGTATGTAAACATTTCCATCTGGAGACTTCAATGCCCTTTAATGGCTAATTTCTCAAACAATGTATCTTTAAAAAACTATCAAAGGTAAAGCACTTGAATAAGGAAATTCCTAAAATAAGGAAACACATTTTGAAAAATTTCCTTTTTCAAAAAATTTGGTAGTTTTTTAAATATTTTAATTATATCAGCAGAAGAAATGTTAATGACAAACAGGGTGATTAAATAGCTTACTATCCAATAACTATATGGTAAAAAATTAAGTACCAATGATAACACAGTTCTGCAATTACAAAGTTATTTTTGTTTCTTTGTATGATTTTAATGTAATTTTGAATGCAGAAGAAAATGCGAGCCAATTTTCTTCTTCACGTCAGAACTTTTACAACAGGGAAAATATTATTTCAAATTATGCACTCTTCATTTAAGGTCTGTACAATATTGTATTACATATGAAGGTCGTTTGATATGTATGGTAAAAAAGCAAGTTAAGGACCCTTTTTCGAAAAAACTATTTTGTTTTTCAACGTGTCGCCATTCAGGACTGAACACTTGTTCCGGTTTTTTATTTTTTCATTCCGTTGACAAAGTACCTTCCTCAAAGAGTGCAGCATACGGATTAACGGCGGTAATGACGTCTGAATTCGACGAGAATTTCTTTCCACCGAGCAAATTTCTAAATTTGAAAACAAGGAGGAGTCGTATGGGGCAAAGTCTGAGAATAGGGTGGGCATCCACTTCCTTGAATAAAAATGTTTCAACACTGCACAAAACTCATTCTTTTTTCATTTTCGTGGAAGCTGCCACAATGCTCTCTTCAAACGTCTGTAGAATGCATTGTCGTATCAATCTGAAATTTGACCTGAGCTGTTCGAAGAGTGACACCTGCTAGTCGAGACGTCACCAAATTAATTGTCTCGCCATCTCATAAAAATTTACCTAATTTATCAAACGACCCTGGTATATAGTTTCTGAAGATAATATTTGACTGTATAATATTAAATTATGTAATTTAAAGAATGCAAATAATTTAATAGATAAGCCTATGTATGTAGTTAGTGGAGGTATCAAAGCTCAACAATTTTAACGTGGAAAACAGTGAGGATGACGCTAAACTCCTGGTTACCTTAATGACAGTGATAACTGCTATGGTGAAAGCAATATAACGCAATTTTTTAAAAAATTATTAAATTATTTGCAAAACTTTGCCGTGCAATTAATTTCCTGCCAAAAAATCCCTTGAAATAGGGAAACAATCAGCTTTTATTTCCAACTGAAGATACCAAAATTAAAAATTAAACTAAGGGATCACTGAACTTACTGAGCAGAAGGACATTACATTTAGGTAGTAAAAAATACTGGTATACGATACCACTACTAGTATAAGACAGCATTTGAAACTACCGCCGTCATATTAGTGCATCCCTAACCCTCCAAGTGGTTTCAACGAGGTATCTCGTCCACCAAGATCTGATCAATTTTGCTAATGACCAGATACTATCTCGTCCTCGAGTTATTGCCGATTGTTTGCTGATGACGAGATTAAGATCTGGTTAGTTTTCATCTAATGACGAGGTATCTAGTCCATCAAGATCTGGTCAGTTTTGCTCTGGTCAGCCATCAATAGGGTTAATCCTCCTGATTATAGAATCGAGATTACCTAGTCATTAGCAAAACTGACCAGATCTTGATCTCGTCATAATCATACAATCGGCAATATCTCGAAGACTAGATATCTCGTCATTAGCAAATTAGTCAGATCTTGATGGACGATATATCTCGTCGAGACAACCATCAAGAGGGTTAAAATAATATCATAGCGAAGAAAACCGGTAATGATGTATCGGTAATGGTAACTCTACCAATCTCCAAAACCAATTTTTAAGCCCTAGCACACCAGCATTAATCTAACCAAAATTGCTAGCACACGGAGGCATAAAGTTCTTCTCTCTAAACCGCTTTTTAATGATCTTCAATACTCCTTCCAATTTTCAAAATATTGGGTTTTTCTTGCATGCTCTTTTATTTACTTTTTGAATCTATATTAGTCTAAAAATGTAGTATTTTTATTTCCTTCGCTAAGTTCTTAACCCTCCAATTTGCTTCGACGAGATATCCCGTTCATCACGATCTGACAAATTATGATAATGAAGAGATATCTCGTCATCAAGATATTGCCGCTTTTTTATGATGACGAGATCAAGACTTGGTCCGTTTTCTCCTAATGACGAGGTACTTCAAGATTTGGTTAATATTTTCTAATGATGAGAGAGAGAGAGATACCTCGTCGAGACAATCACCAGGAGGGTTAATGCGCTAACTTTATATACAGCTGCGGAAAAAATCGAACTATCCCCTCTCATCTTCATAATAGAGAAAATTCAAAGGTACTAATATAGAGGGAATAGTGTCTTTTTTAATTAGCATAACCTTTGTTTGAGAGAGAGAGAGGTCATCTTCAAATTAACCCCAACTTCATACCACACACTTCCTAATTTTCAATGACAACACCCAATTTCTACGCCAATTTTCAAATCTTTACCAAAACTGGACCTTGAAACCTGGTCTTCGAGGTAAAATTTTGATTTAGATTTGAAATTTGGCAGCAAAATTGGGTGTTGTTATTGAAAATTATGAATTTTTGTTTGCAATTTAACATAAAGACGAACTCATGCATATTTAGAGTATGAATTCATATAATGGCGAATGAATTCATATAAGAAGTTTATTCCAAATTCAATGGTACTTTGATTTGATTTACTATGAACGGTTTGTATGGTATTTGTGCCATGAAGATGCAGGAATAAAGAGGAGTTATTTAAAGTTTTCCGCAGCTGTACCTCATTTCATGTGTTGAAAGTAAATAATGATGCATAAAATTCGGGTTAAAATCATATATTATTTTGCACTTTTTAATTTAGATGTATATTTTAGAATAGTTTATTCAAATCTGTCCTCAAATTATCTTCCTGCATACATTTTTATTACAACGTAAACTGTTTTTTCACAGAGAACGAAATGCATCTTCCATTTTGTCCATCATAAGAAATCTTGAGAGATTTCTCAATCTATGATAATATAATCTTGGTAATCTGAGTTAAATGGAATTTATACCCTGCCAGGGGCTTCGAAAACCGTACTTTTTATGCACAGCTGTCAATGCGACACTTCAAGTTCGGTACGAGGACATCAATGTCAAACCCATTGCTGAATATTTACTACCCCCTATCAACCAAATCCTTCCTAAAACTTTCTCGTCGCCAATAGCCTGTTGTGTTGCTCTAGTGCAACGTTAATTCAACTACCTAAAACTTTCTCAAGTGCCGAACAAAGCACTACTGGTAGGTAGATGGGTAGTTGAATTAACGTCGCACTGGAACAACATAACGGACTAATGGGAATGGTCCGGCCTCAATACCGAAGGGAGCGCCTCGTAATTTTGAACCACTGTCGGATGTGACAAGGTCAACACCTGAGCTCACATCCCACTCCCCAAACTTCTACATTTGAGTCCACGGCAGATTTAAAGTGCACCAGCCCCCGTGTACACGACGGTCTTTGGTTGAATCGAATTTCAAACTCGCAACCCTCCGGTTGCTAATCCGCTGCTCCTCCAACCGGGCAACCGCGGTCCTAAATACAGTGAAAGGTCTGCATCTTTTATGCATACAAAATTTTGCACCTTTTCACTAAGACCATCGATGTGGAAAATTTCGATTAGACTGAGTCTTGATTTTATTGTCAACTAGCTTTTCTGCATTCCGTTTCTTTAATAGTGTAGTCTTGAGTCCTGTGTTTCGCCAGCCTGGCCAAATATGACCTTTGCTCCATAAAACCCTACTAACCAACCTTTAGGGGAAAGGACCCAGTGACTGACAAGACCACTGGGGGTTTTAATAAAAACAACTAAAACATAATGTGTTTCTTTCGATAATTTATTCTATACCGTGTAACAAATGAACTACCAGCTGCGAAACTGTAAACCTGTAGTAGGTGAGCGACCGGCGCGTCGCCGGCTGAGGGGCTATAAACCTCCGTTGTCTTCGAACTTTGAAATTAAAAGAAAATCAGTTTTATCGTCAGCTGCGGGGCTTGAAACATCAAACCGTAAATTTTCCCCTATATGTGTTTTTATTTATTAGTGTCCGCGATTGGGTTTGTGTATTTCTGTGTTTTAAACTGTTTTAGTAAACTTCTGTAATTGGATAGAGAGACTCTAATATTTTGTAATTGGAACAGTAATTTAAATGGTTTTCCAATCGAAAAAGTAATAACATTATATAACCAGGAACCGTGTTTCGTTGACCTTAAAAATGACTACTAAATTACCTAAAGCACTGATGCCAAACCTTTAATCCATCTTGAGCAAATTAAAATTTTAAAAATTTTAGGCGAGCCACACGTAAGACGACGACCCTTTATTTTTTTGAAAAAATCCGCAACAATAGGTAAAAGAAAACACAATAATATTACACCACTACTATTTATTACTACTAATAATCTATTACAAATTAAATACAATACAGGACAAACAAAACTTATTAACTAATGTGAAGACTGGTATTCCATGTCTTCGGCCAGTTTATTGTACTCTGGTACATAAGGTGTTTCAGCAAGAGTCATACAATCATTCAGATTGTTCATTTGTTAATCTGGATCTGAACTTTGATTTTAAAAATTTCATTGTCGAAAAGCCACTTTTACAAAGGTAAGTTGATCCAAAGCAGGAGTTTAACCTTTGAAAAGTTTCCTTTAGAAGTGGATATTTCCTCTCATCTACAAGTGTCCAAAGATCAGTTTGTGATACTCTTGTTTTTAATTGGTCAGATTGGAAATAAATTATTTCCATTTCTAAAATACTGAAACTTTTATTCAACATACTTGCAATCTTTTGCGATACTTCAGAAATATTAATATCAACAAATGGATTTAAAATGAATGGAACGATTGGATGAATTTTACGAAATTCAGAAAATTTAATTTCGAAATTATTTTTAAGTTCAGCGAGATTTTCAGAATATTTATCTTATTCAATTTCCTTAAATTTATGAATATAGTTCTCTAAATTTGGAAAATGGCAGAAGTCATGTTCTTTAATTTGGGATATCCACAAATTTAATTTTGACTGAAATGCATTTATACTTCCTATTAATTCAAAAAGAGTTACTTGTTCCCCTGAAGTTCAAGATTGAATTTATTCATTTTGATTGTTATATCTGTAAGAAAGGATAAATCTTTAATAACTTGGTATATGTCTTTCCACGTGTTTCCTTGTAATGGCAAACTGAAAGTATATCTTCTTTTAATGAGCAATCGTTAAAGACCATCCTTATAAAAATATTTATTTGAGCAATATTGCAGATGTCTGTTGATTCATCACATTATAAACTTAAAAAAACGCATTTTTCTAAATCTTTTTTTCTTTGTAATTTGATATTTTCAGACATTGCTTCTATTCTACGACTGACTGAATTTCTTGATAATTGAACATCTCCATAGCTGATATAATATCCTTCTCATTTTTAAATTCTTGAAACAATGTTTCTGATGCAGCAAGCATTGCTTCTTCAATTATGTTGCCGTCGTCAAAGGGTTTTTGCATTACAAGTATCTGTACAATCTTAAATGAAGCAATTGTAGAAGCTCTTGATTTAGTCACGGACTTTGTAAATATAGATTGTTGGGCAACTAATGTGGTTTTCAATTCTTTTACTTTAGATTTTCTTAAACTGCTGTTAATAGGATATTCAGTATCATATTTTTTTAACCGCTGTAAAATGTTTTACGTTGCACTTTTTTCCATAGCAACTGTTGAACCGCAAATCAAACAAATACATTTGTTCTTAAAATAAATAAAAAATATTTTTATTATACATATTATATATATTATAAATACAAATATTTTTATACCTGAATGAAACCATCCGTCATTCATACACAAATTCAAAGTTTGCTCCGTGTAAATACGGAAACGCGTTAAATATTACGAAAATAAAAACATACAACCACTATAAAAATGTACATGCATTGCTCTCGCTGCACTAAGGGAAGAAGAGAAGTGGGAGGTGTCAGTAGATGCGCATGTCAAGTGCGCATCGTTCAAAGCCAGCCGATTGTTAGGCGTGTCACTTGGGCTGAAAGGGAAGTATGTCCTAAACGGCCACTAATAAACATTATTTTATATATATTTTACGTATAATTTTTAAAATTATTTTATTTTTAATAAACGTGATGAATCTGAATACGCGAACCACGAGCCACATTAAAACAGTACGCGAGCAACGGGTTAGGCACCGCTGATCTAAAGTATGCCTGACAGTGACTCAAAATGAGAAAAACTGACCAAATAATATCCTAAACTCTGACCGAGTTGATGTATAGGCCATCAAAAAATAAAATAAGAGACCCCAAACAAAAACAAAATGCAAGTAATAACAAGAACAAAACTATTTTTAAGGTAGTTATTATATATATATATATATATATATATATATATATATATATATGTATATGTATATATATATATATATATATATATATATATATATATATATATATATAACATGTGTGTTAGTAAAGGTTATGCTACAATGTTAGAAATTAGACATAAAGAATTACATAAGCATTTTTATTAATGCATAGATGTTTCGCTTCCAGTGCCACAAGCTATGAAGAAATCTTTTTTAGAAATGCTATCTAAGATGAAACGCTTAATTTGAGGTTCGGATCTTTCTCGTTGGGTTTGATCCCGGACCGTCGCCAATAGCCCGATGTGTTGCTCCAGTGCGACGGTAATGAAATACCTACCTACCTTGATTTGAGGCAAATGTTCGTATGTCAAAATGATTGTAATGTGCCTATTACAGGCTTTTCCTGTCAATCTAATTATAGGAGGCGGTAGCGTTTTTGCGGCGGAACGTACTTCCTGTACATATTCCGGACGTTACGTCACTTGGCTTTTTTAATACGATTTCAGCACCTCGCCAATAAAATTTCTAAAGAATGAATTTTGAATTGTTTAATAGTTGATTGGTCAACTCTAATTAGAAAAACTCTAATTAGATCAACTCCAATTAGTCAAACATCGCCAAAATGGCGATAAACTGCAATTTATGGCACCCCCGATATGTTTTGTACGAGAGCATTCGGGGGGGTATTTCAATTAACGTCACACTGGAGCAACACAACGGGCTATTGGTGACGGTCCGGGATCAATCCCAAAGGGAAAGATCCGAGGACAACACCACGTAATTTTGAACCACGGTCAGATGACGAGGCAGCACCTGAGCTGGCACCCCACTCTCCAAACTTCCACACCACGCCAACGTGAGGACATTTGAGGCCACGACAGATTTAACGTGCACCAGCCCCCTTTGTACACGACGGTGTTTGGCTGGATTCGAAATCGCAACCCTTGGGTTGCTAGTCCGTTACTCTTCCAACCGGGCCACCGCGGCCCCACGAGAGCATTCGGACAGCCTAAGTAAAATCTTCGTAGGCCGTATGGTTTGTTCGTTTGTACTGAAAGTCCTCATAGCGTGCTTCTTCAGATTAATTGTTTTAAGCATTCATTTGCTAATGGCAGAGGTTTTCCTCTTTCATTGCCTCGGTTCTTTCCCTTCGAATTTGATCCCGGACCGTCGCCAATAGCCCGTTGTGTTGTTCTGGTGCGACGTTCATTAACTACCAAACTCTTGCAGTACTACTGATGATGTAGAAATGTGTTTATAGAAATACTAGAAGGAAAACACGTGATTTGAGGCGAATGTTCTTTCGAAATGATTGTAACGTGCCTATAATCGATAATTTCGAAATATTTCGCTATGACAAGCAATCTCTTTAATCGTACAGAGAATAAAGTCGCATGCTGTCCTCGATCTTCCCCTTCGGATTTGATCCCGCTCCGTCATCAATAGCCCATTGTGTTGCTTCAGTGTGTTAATTAACTACCTACCTATATTTTGACTTCAGATTGATATTAAAAAAGGAATTAAGTAAGATAAAAAAAGTGTCGTATCTCAGTTAATCTGGTGGTTCAAAATTACGTGGTGTTGTCCTCGGATCTTTTCCCCTGAGATTGATCCCGGACCGTCACCAATAGCCCGTTGTGTTGCTCCAGTGTGACGTTATGAAAATACCAATACCAATACCTTGACGCTAGATTAATATTAAAATAACGAACTAAGTAAGGTTAAAAGTGACCTAACTCAGTTAATATGGTGGTTCAAAATTGCGTGGTGTTATCTTCGGTTCTTTCCCTTCGGATTTCATCCCAAACCGTCACCAATAGCCCATTGTGTTGCTCTAGTGCGACGTTAATCATCTACCTACCTACCTCAGTTAATCTGAGTACAGAAATCAATTTTAAAAGATTTTGTTCGCCAAATATTAATTACAATAAGTACCATTAAGTAAATATCCAAATCGCGTTTGTCTAAGAGAGTGGGGCGCCAGCTCATATGTTGCCTCTTCATCCGACCGTGGTTCGAAATTATGTGGTGTTGTCTGCGTTCTTTCCCTTTGGGATTGATGCCGGCAGGCACCAATAGCCCGTTGTGTTCCTCCATTGCGACGCTAATTAAAATACCTATCTACTTAACCTCCATATTTTCTTGTTAATGTGATTAATTTGATAAACTATTAATTAATAATTTAACAGTTAGTTGATTTTAAAAAATTGTATTGTAAAAATATTCTTAATAAAACACGACCGTCGCCAATAGCCCGTTGTGTTGCTCCAGTGGATGTTAATTAAAAATACCTACCTTAAAAAATAACCGATTTCACACCTCGTCATCTGACCGTGGTTCAAAATGACGAGGTGTTGTCCTCGAATCTGTGAAATAATACCCTCTATAAAGTGGGGATTCTTTCACAGAAACAGCCATGGGGTCTACATTTGAACTAAAGGTGTGGCATATCAACATCCGTCTTTACTAATACGATGGGGTTTTCACTTTACCACCATATATTTTTGGACCGATTCTTCCACTTTTAGCATCATTTGAAAGTTTAATTTAACGATGACCACCCTTGCTGTCAAGTACAACATAAAACTAATGCTACAGTCGTATTATGATATATAGATTACTTTTACTACTGGTAAATAACAGCTTACCTCCTTTTTACTGGGCCTCTAGAAACTCCAGCTTCTCCGGAATTTCCCAGCTCAGGTGTGACCTCGTCGTCTGACCGTGGCTCAAAATTACTTTGTGTTGTCCTTGAATCTTTCCCTCTGGGATTGATCCTGAATCATCGCCAATAGCCCGTTGTGTTGCTCCAGTGTGACGTTAATTAAAATAACTACCTACCTCCGGAATTCCCCACTCGTTGGCGTGTGTGGAAATTTGGAGAGTGGGGTTTCCAGCTTAGGTGTGATCTCGTCATCTGACCATGGTTCAAAATTACGTTTTGTTGTCCTCGCTATCTCTACCTTCCGGGTTTGATCCCTGACAGTCGCCAACAACCTGTTGTGTCGCTCCAGTGCCACGTTAATTAAGTACCTACCTTTAAATAACTCGACGTCTCACAGATGAGTTGAATCTGGCAAGAATGACTAAAGGACATTTTTGGTTGTCTTGTGAAAAAGGTAGGTAGATATTTTAATTAACGTCACACTGGAGCAACACAACGGACTATTGGTGACGGTCCGGGATCAATCCCAAAGATCCGATGACAACACCACCTAATTTTGGACCTCGGTCAGATGAGGTCACACTTGATCTGGCATCCCACTCTCCAAACTTCCACACCACACCAACGTGAGGATATTTGAAGCCACGACAGATTTAACGTGCACCAGCCCCCTTTGTGCACGACGGTCTTCGGTTGGATTCGAACTCGCAACCCTCCGGTTGCTAATCCATTATTCTTCCAACGGGCTACCGAGGCCCTCTTTGATTCAGGAATTTCATTCATTTTTTATGTGGAGATGCCGACTTGTAGGCGTAAATGAACTACCCTCCAAGTGGTTTCGACGAGATATCTCGTCCATCAAGATCTGACCAATTTTCCTAATGAGATATAGGGGCCGCGTTTGCCCGTTTGAAAGAGTAGCGGATAAGCAATCCGAAGATTAGGAGTTCGAAACTGGAACTAACCAAATATCATCGTATACGTGGGGGCTGGTGCACGCTAAATTTGTCGTGGCCTCAGATGTCCTCACGTTGGCATGGTGTAGAAGTTTGGAGAGTGGGATTCCAGCTATGGTGTCGACCTCGTCATTTGACTACGGCTCAAAATGACGAGATGTCCTGGGATCTCTCCCTTCGGGATTGATCCACTAGCCCGTAGCTCCAGTGCGACTTTAATTCAACTAACTAACTGCCTACCTAATGAGCTATCTCGTCATTAAAATATGATGACGAGATGAAGGCCCTGGTCAGTTTTTTCTAATGACGTGATATCTCGTCCATCAAAGTATCTGGTCAGTTTTGCTAAAGATGCAAAAGATGCGTTTTGCTAAAGATGAGATACCTAGCCGAGACAAGCACTAGGAGGGTTAAGGTCTAGCTAAACAGCTAGACCAAGACCATGAGTCCGAACACGCTCAAAAAGTCCAACAGGATCAGTGACGGATGGACCCACTTTAAAATCGGGAAATTCCGGAGGTAGGTAGGTATTTTAATTAACCTGGAGCAACACAACGGGCTATTGGCGACGGTCCGGGATCAATCCGAAAGGGAAAGTTCCAAGGATAACCACCAAGTAATTTTGAATCACGGTCAGACGACGAGGTCACACCTGAGCTGGGAAATTCCGGAGAAGCTGGAGTTTCTAGAGGCCCAGTAAAAAGGTATTTGGTATTTTCAATTAACGTCACACTGGAGCAACACAACGGGCTATTGGTGACGGTCCGGGATCAATCCCAGAGGGAAAGTCCGAGGACAACACCACGTAATTTTGAACCGCGGTCAGATGACGAGGCAACACCTGAGCTGGCACCCCACTCTCCAAACTTCCACACCACGCCAACGTGAGGACATTTGAGGCCACGACAGATTTAACGTGCACCAGCCCCCTTTGTACACGACGGTGTTTGGCTGGATTCGAACTCGCAACCCTTCGGTTGCTAGTCCGTTACTCTTCCAACCGGGCCACCGCGGCCCTCCAGTAAAAAGGAGGTAAGCTGTTATTTACCAGTAGTAAAAGTAATCTATATATCATAATACGACTGTAGCATTAGTTTTATGTTGTATTTGACAGCAAGGGTGGTCATCGTTAAATTAAACTGTCAAATGATGCTAAAAGTAGAAAAATTGGTCCAAAAATATATGGTGGTAAAGTGAAAACCCCATCGTATTAGTAAAGACTTGTGCAGATATGCCACACCTTTAGTTCAAATGTAGACCCCATGGCTGTTTCTGTGAAATAATCGCCACTTTATAGAGGGTATTATTTCACAGATTCGAGGACAACACCTCGCCATTTTGAACCATGGTCAGATGACGAGGCAACACCTGAGCTGGCACCCCACTCTCCAAATGGGAAATACCCGAGAAGCTGGGGCTTCTAGGAGTGCAGTAAAAAGGCTATAGATTGTTTTTACTACTGTTATAGACCAGTAGTAAAAGCAATCTATATATCATACGACTAGCATTAGTTTTATTTTGTACTTGACAGCAAGGGTAGTCATCGTTATATCAAACTGTCAAATGATGCTAGAAGTCTAGCAGAATTGGTCCAGAAATAGGTGGTAAAATGAAAATCCCATCACATTTGTATTAGTAAAGAAGGATGTAGATATGCTACATCTTTAGTTCAAAAGTAGACCCCATATCTGTTTCTGTGAAATAATCCCCATTTTATAAATTTATCTAGTCTTAAAATCTAACTTGGATCAATTTTGTAATGGTTCTTGCTTATATTGAATCAATATTTTTGGTTAAAACAAATAAAAACCTTTTCCTCAAGGTGATAATCGAAAAGCATTATAAGGCGTCCGATTGTTTAAAGTTGCATGTTTTACTATTGCCAATTCAGTCTACCCACACCTGAGGCTAGTAGATGCCTATCTTTTCCTGAACCGATAATCAGAGCACATTGTATATCTTACTATTAACAATTCAAAGTCTTCCCACACCTGAGCCTGGTAGATTCCTACCTTTTCCCGGACCGATAATCAGAGTACATTGCATATCTTACTATTAACAATTCAAAGTCTACCCACACCTGAGGCTGATAGATGCCTACCTTTTCTCGGATAGATGCCAGTCCGTCACTGGTCAGGACTTCCTCCCTTGCCTGACCAACGCAGACCAGAAGATGACTTACTCAGCGTTACATTTTAGGCAATTGGAAAAGCCTTATGGCCCTGAACGAAGGATAGAAATCTGACGTACCCACTCACAAGTCTAGAAAGGGCAGTCTGAAATTATCTGTCATCTGTATATTTGAGCGAGGCTCTATGTCGGTGTCGGGTCGCGGTAGATCAATTGGAAGATCAGATTTAATACACATCGGATGGATTAGAAACCGGAGGATTGCGAATTCGAGATTCGGTCCAGCCAAAGACCGTCGTGTACACGGGCCTGGTGCACGTTAAATCTGCCGTGGCCTCAAATGTCCTCATGTTGGCGTGGTGTGGAAGTTTGGAGAGTGAGGTGCCAGTTCAGGTGTTGTTCTCGTCACCTGACCGTTCAAAATTACGAGGCGTTGTCCATGGATTTTTCCATTCGGGATTGATCCCGGACCGTCACCAATAGCCCGTTATGTTGCTCCAGTGCGAGGTTTAATTAAGTACCTACTAACTACCAAGGTGGTGTCTATGATGCGAGATGTGAGCTGTCGGGATCTTCAAATTTTATTATTTCAGCTCTTTATGGTGAATAACTCTCGATAGGTTAACGGGCAAAGATGTCTGAAAAGGCTCGGCCTTGACCTCCTTGACTCGTCTATCTGCAATTTCATTAAATTTGATATCTATATGAGGATGGAATTCATTATATATGAAGGTTGCTAGCGCATTGGGTATGCCCACTGCCCTAGCAACCTTCGAGTTGTAGGCGGCACAGGTTTGATTCCTGTCAGGTACATTCCTCCCTGGGTGTATTTCTCTCTTCTGTGTCAGAAATAATTTCATTGTGTGTATGCCTATTATTTGATGTTGTATATTTTGTGTCTGACACAGCATGGCCAAATATGGCTCTTGCGCCATAAAACCCCAAAACAAACCAACCGAATTGATACTGATAGCTGATTGGTCAACACCAATTAGATTAAACGCAAACGCTTCGAAGACAGCGATAAACTACATTTTACGATAACCTCGATACGTATGATTCAAGAGCATTTGTAATATCTACGCTGATCGTCCGGTTTGCTTGTTTACACTGAAAGTCCCCCTCATAGTGAATCAAAGTGAAAACCGGACAACAAAATAAAAGTAGTTAACCCTCCAAGTGGTTTCGACGAGACATTTCGTCTTCGAGATTTTGATTGCTGATTTTTTTATGATTGAGACCAAGATCTGGTTAGTTTTCTTCAATGACGAGATACTATATCGTCCATCAAGATCTGGTCAGTTTTGCTAATAGCGATACCAAGTAAAGACAACTACCAGGAGGGTTAAAACAGTTCAGCTAAGAATATTCAAAAGTTGTACATCAAATTTTATTACAATTTTGATGCTAGTATTCACAATTTTATAACAATTTATATTTGTGATAAATGAAAAGGAAAAGAAGGTCGCTATATATATTTTTTCAAGTAATCATTTGTAAGTACTGAAATCAAATTACTATAAGAAAATGCAAGCATTAAAATATACACAGGCGTGCAAAACGTAAGGAATAGTAAGGTTTACATCTGCTACTTTGCAGTGAATTGATCTGAATGTAGGAAAGTGATACAAAAGATACATCGAGAGTTACTGAGCCGTGAGTATAAACAAAACGATAACAAAGAACAGAAGCGAACAGTAAAAAAGAGTCTGAACTACAGGGGTGACACTGCACACTAGCTCGTGGAACGCAGCAAGGTGAAAATCGTCTGACTTCGTGAGAGGTCGAGAAATTTCCTATAGTATCGAATGAGGATTGTCCTCGGAAATGATTTGTCGTCAACCTTGAATAGTCAAAGCATGAAGCCATTTATTTTAATTTCATCTGCCATCTGCAGAGAATGAATGGTGCCAAGAATACGGAAAGCAAATGAAATTTTAAAAAATGCTTCTATGCTTTCGCGATTCAAGGCTGACAATCTAACGAGAAATCATTGCCCAGGACAATCCCTCATTCGTTTTTATAGGAAATTTCTCACCCACTCACGAAGCCAGGCGATTTTCACCTTGCTACATTCCAGCTAGTGACACTGCACTGGGTAACTGAAAACAAAAGAGAGAAGGTGGTCCTTTGCAGGTTGTATGACCTACCTCGAACACTGATACAGGGTTTGCACCACTTTATCACATAGATAATAAGGTCATGTGGTAGTAGATCCCATTCTTGTTATAACCTCTGACGTCACGATTCCAAAATTTGAATACACGCCAGATTTTTACTGATTATCCTCGGTTATTCAAATCGACACTCACTATTATAACTTTGGGTTTGTAACCTTTAAAAGTAATGGTGTTCCTTAAGTTTTGTACGACAGTGTACAATATAAATGACATTTAATTTAGTGTAATAACATTTTCCATTATTCTTAGTTGTTCCAAGTTTACAACTGTTTTAATCAATTTTACTCTGGTGTCCGGTTTTCATTTTGACTTAGTCCACCCCTGGATGATACTGTACAAACATTACGTTGCGTTGCTCCAGTGTGACGTTAATTAAAATGTCTACCTACCAAACATTAAGGGAGGTAGAGAAAACGCAAAAGTCGCATCTAACCATGTCTGGAGAGTAGGATTTTTTGCTGAACCTGTTTATGGTCAAATTCAACCAAATAATTCTGGAACAAGTACGTGAGCCGAAGAATCGGGATGATGGACCTACCAGTCACTCTTCTAAGTTGTATTCACTTTCATCTAACTACTTCCTTAAACGATGGAATAACAGTCCGGTAATATTCCTTGTATGCAGTTTGTCCGAGGAGTGTACTCGTGATGAACTCGCCCTTGTTGAAAAAATTGTTTACCAGATCTTTTTTGGTTGATACGTGATTGTAGTCTCATTTTTGGCACTGAAGTTTTGGCCCTGGCATTTTCCAGTAGATACATGCCCTTTTTAAGAATAAAACAGATCTGTAGACCCAGGACTCATCCGATCATGATTTTTTCATGAAATTGGGATCAAGATTGACCCATCCCAGAATGGCTAGAGGAACACTATTTTAATTGGATACAAAAAGCGACGAACATAGAACACATGTGCAAATATTACGACTTCCTAGCAGCGACTTAATGATATAGAAAAATCACACAAGTGTAGTAGGGTTTTAGATTCCATGCGTCAATGTCCTCTCGAAAACTCTGATGAGGTTTCGGCAATAGGTGATTTAGGGCGACGGGACTGAGGGTGATAGTGACAAAAATACCGGAGAGCACAAAACAAGACATGGGATTGGAGTGGATTGGATTGGACGTTGTGGTTTTATGGCGCAAGGTCCAAAAACAGACAAGCTGCGACAAACAAGACAGGAGAATCGCCTTTTTACATCCGTTCGAGAGACTTATTAACATGCATTCCTCTGAGAAGAAACGGACATGTGAGGTGGTGGGGACCTTTCTTGGAATCTTGACCAATACTAGCGTGAAGCAGGAAAACAAATTGTAGCTAATGTGCCAATATGACAAACGCGAATGCTTGAAGAATCCCTATAGAAAGTGGGCTAAGTCTCGTTTCTACGGCAACAAACAGGTGCGGGCATTTTGTCTGGAGTAGTTCTCATGGTAGACAGGTAGTATTTAACGCAATAAAAAATAAGGTTGAATACCTTTTTATCAGATCTCGTATAAGTCTCTTTTTTACCTGTCCCATGATGAATTTTCGGTTTGCAGAAGTAGCGGAATTCTTGCACTACGATGTGCTTCGTTAAAAATGGCAGACCAGTCACTTGTTTCAGGCTTATCTGTATCTTAACCTTTTACCATACACTCTGCCTACACGAATCTGCTCCCCTGGTACCTAACGACATCGTCAAGTTAGGGGATTAAGGCTCATTGTCGAGCTTCGAAAGGTATTTGAGAAAATTGTAAAGGATCTCTTTTCAAAGTGACTCTTAAGATTATCCTTAATGCTTGAAAACGAAAACGTGCTATGTTAGCCAAGAAAAATTTTGATCACTGTGTAAATAAATGTTACGCCCAGGGGCGGACCTACGGAGGATGCTATGGGGGCTTAAGCCCCACCTAGACTAAAATATTAATAAAATATCTTTATTTATTTAGTCGATTTGTTCTTTAAAAATTGTGTATTTATAAGCTTTTTATATTATAGCTTCAATCAATAAATATTTCTTCGTTGTTTTTCCCATATACAAAAGTGCCCCATTTAAAGAGGCTGGGGAAAATAATTTGAGCTTTTGAAACTATTTCTTATTAATAAGAGAAATCGGCCACCTTTTGCTTTCAATACAGCTTCTATCCGTCTTGGAGTTCATGTAGCAAAAATTGACCATGGAGCCAACCAACCGTCTTGGAGTAAAGTCACTCCAAAACTTCGAGTAGCATGCTCTGAAACTTCTGTATTTTATAGTAATTCATTTACGGTCTGTTTGGTCTCGCGTTTTAATCATTTGAAACAACTCCCCCTACAAAAGTAGCGTGTGTACCCACAAAAACACTCGGTAGCAATGTAACCCCTCCAGATTGGTTTCATGGTTACACCAATTGAAGAGAATAGTGCGCGCAGTCTGTAAAAAAAGATTAAATTGATATTTAGGACTATTATATCTCCCGATGTCAAATGTGAAATGAAGAAATCTTTTTTAACCATCGTCTTTTCAGTTGTAACGCATGCAAAAGATAGAGTCGCTGTTTGTGTAAATCACAAGTTAGGCTAGCGTTTCTCAAACTATATTTATGTATATATATATATATATTTGTAATATATATATATATATATTTTTAATTAACATTTGAGAATAAATGTTTTTCTTGAAGCGTAGATTTATTCAATTAGTTTATTATTTATATCTACCTATCTTTCAAGGTGTTCCGTTAAAATTTCAGAATTTGTAAAATGCTCCGTCGTAGGTTGGTTGTTTTTAATTTTTATGGCCAAGTTGCGCCAAACACAAGACAACGTCAAGTCCATCGTAGGAAAGTTTTGGGACACATTGAGTTAGGTCAATGGTCGGCAAACTCATTAGTCAAAAGAGCCAAAGATCAGCAGTACGATTATTTCTTTTGAGAGCCAAATTTCTTTTCAAGAACCATGTTTTTAGGACGGTTTAAACTAGCTACTAACATTAAATAAAACCAGATATCGTAATAATAATCTTATTTATTGACAAAAAAATATTTTTTACATTAAAATAAAAATATGACAAAACACGCATTTAATGTGAACAATGACCTTGCATTTCCTTGGAAAGTTTGGATAAGTCAGGTTTGTATGTCTTTTATTTTTTAATTTCAAGCAGGATTCCAGGTTCTCATCGATAAGACGATTTCTCAATTTACTTTTGATAAGGTCCATGCTTGAAAAAGATTGCTCGCATGAATATGGGTAGAGCCAGAGTGAAAGAACAGCAAATGCTAGTTTTTTTAACTGATCATATGAGTCAGGAATATTATTCCAGGTGTTGAAAATTATCATGTCTTCCTTCTCCAGGTCTTTCAAAGTAGACCACTTTTTCTGTGAACTAAGATCACATATATTTTTCTCCAATTTTTCCATATCAACATTAAGGCGTTCAAATTTGGAGCTCCATAATTCTTTGTTTTTTAACTCCAGTAATTGCATTTCAAAAGCGCCAATGTCAATATTAAAGGGAGAAAAATTCAATTCTGTTACGTCAGCACTGAGAGGTTTTTAACAAAGGCTAAATTCTCTATACTATTTCTGAATTCCTGAAACCTCTGTAGAAAAGTTTCCTGATATTTAAAATTGTTGTTTTGAAATAGTAAATGTCAATTACCGAGTTATTTTCTTGGCGATGTTTCAGCAGGCTTGGAAAATGAATTAATGTTTCTCTTTCAAAATCTCAAGCAAAAAGGGATAATTTGTTTTCGAATGAAAAATTCTTTAAATTGGCGATGATAAAGAGCTTTAGCTACAATTGTGTTGACCACCAATTCCATAACATTGCAAATTTCTTCTGGAAATATTTGCGCACAAAGCGCTTCTTGATGAATGATGCAATGGTGAACAGGTATCTCGCGATTAATTTTTTCCTTCAAAATAGAAAAAAAAACCTTTCTCACTCCGGTCATACTTTTTGCCCCATCTGTTGAAATTGAAACAATTTTATCGAGTGGAATATGATGTTTCTCCATGCATTCAATGACAGCATTTGCAATATCCTCGCCACGTGTTTGACCTTTCAGTGGCAATAATCCTAAAAGTTCTTTAGGACCCGTAGACGAAATAAATCGAACAAAAAGTGAAACTTGCGCTGTGTCAATTATGTCAAAAGATTCGTCAACAGCTATTGATAAAGCTGAAACCAATTTAAGATCTTCGATTTGCTAATTGGTTATATTCGAAGACATTTTGATTGTTCTGTCTTTTACTGTTTTAGCAGACAATGGTAACTCTTTAATTTTTTTAAGAATTTCTGCCTTGTTCTTAAAATTCCGGAATAGCTCTTCGGATGCATTTATAAAACAACTTTTAATGTATTCACCGTCTGTGTATAGTTTGCCTCTCTTAGCAATTTCTTGACTAAGAATAAAGCTTGCAATACTAACATCGTTGGAAGATTGCACCCAATAATTAAATACAGAACTTCGATTTTTCTTGACTCTTCTGGAGTTAATCAACTGCTTTCTTCCTCGCATCACCGGCGGGATATTTACTGCCAAATGACGCGTGTTAGTTGTAAAGTGTCTCTCCAAATTTGATTTCTTGTTATGCGCTAATTTTTCTTGACAAATAAGATAGGTCGGAAGGCCATTTGAGATTTGTATAAACGCGAACGATTCGGTCCATTCAACTTTAAATTCACGGTTTTCGTCTTCCGTTTTTCTCTTCTTTATAGCCATGTCAAATAGGTGGCACCTAAAAACATGTTTCGTTTTATAACAATAAAAGCAGCAACACAAAGTTATAACAACTTATAAAATTGATGCCAAAAATACCTGTGAGATTCTGCAGCTGGTTGAAAGATACAAGTAGCTTAGCAAGTACAATAGCGCCTAGTAGGAACTCTCGTCGCCAGTCACAAGCTGTGTCTGGCTCGCTCTCTCTCAACTCGCGCTTAGTCGCGTGTGCCTCCTTCGCGCCGCATACCCCGCGCCCGCCTGCGCTACGTCAATACGACCGACACCCCACTCGCCCGCACGTAGTCGAAATCGATTCGTGGCAGAGCCGCACTCAAGAGGCTAAAGAGCAGCATGCGGCTCGCGAGCCGCGGTTTGCCGACCACTGAGTTAGGTGAAAGGAAAGACGAGGAGTCTGTCCAAGATTTTTGAATAGATTGACTCTTACATACAGAAACCTTTTCCAACCGGAACAAAAATGTCTGTCGAATAGATCCCGAGCCCTTAGTAGGGGGAAGGGGGGCAGCACGTACAGACCGCGGGCCACATGCGGCCCTCCGTTGATTTGCTGGCGGCCCGCATCGCCTGGTGTTATTTTAACTTTAACAAGTCACACGATAGGTAATTTTCGAAAATTACCCATGTGCACAACAAAGTAGCTATGGTACCTGGCGCGACACATATATCTGAGCAAACTTTTTCAGTCATGAATATTAACAAATCGAAAAATAGGAACAGCTTGACTAATGAAAATTGGTTTCTATAAAAATCGAATCAAGTATTAAAACAACTGTTAAATCAATGCAGTGTCACGCATCAAATTAAATTCTTTATTTACTTTTTATTATCTTTCTTTGTAACCAAATACGATAAATATAAACAAAATAAAATTATAAGTGATAATTTTCATGTATTTTTGGCTGCCCTCCCATAAGTCACAGAGATTCTATGTGGCCCTTGGACTTAATAAGTCTGTGCTTCTGTTCTAAAGCGTAGATGAGAAAGAATTTCTAGTTTTAAAATATAAAAATTCTACATCACAGTTTTCTAATGAAATGTTGGATTGATGAGTTAGCTAAATCTACGCTACATTGGATAACACATTAAACACGGGAAACACATTAAATCGCGGAAATAGGAAACAAATCTACGGGAGAGGGCAAATCACTCCCAGGTGAAGCCACAGCAAATCACTACAGGTCACCCAAGTAGCACAGAAACGTTGAGTTTGGTTGAACAACGTTTGAAAATCGTTTATTAGTATTCGCTAATTCTTGGTGGATATATCACTGATAATCAACGTTTAGTTAAAGTTGAAAGAAAACTATTTTTCAATGCTTACTAGCTCTTTTTTTTAAGTTGAAGTAGTGTTGGTTTAGTGATGTTTTCAATGTTGAAATTGGGGCGAAAAACTTCATTAGCTTTCGTTATATCAACGTTGATATGTGACAGGGAATCAAAGTTTAGTTAACGTTGAAAGAAAACTATTTTCAACGCTAACTACCTTTTTTCAACGTTGAAATAGTGTTGGTTTAGTGATGTTTTCAGTGTTGAAATTTGGGTGAAAAAGTTATTTATAACTTTCGTTATATAAACGTTGATATGGAACATTGAAACAACGGTTGTTTCAGCGTTAAAATTTGGTTGAGATCACTGCTATTGAGCTCTTTGCATCGTCAATTTACATTTATCTAGCCCGTTTTCAACGTTGAAATTTGATTGAAGCCACTGCTATTTAGCTTTTCGTTCAACGTTAATTTCCTTAAATCTGGCCATTTTTTCAACGCTGAAATTAGGTTATTTAACTATTTGCTCTAGGTTGAAATTTGGATATTTAGGCATTTGGTTCAACGTCGAAGTGCTTAAATCTAGTCATATTTCCAACGTTGAAATTTGGTTAATATATATATCACTGTTTATTACTTGATTTTCTTAAATTTAAGCATTTTTTAGTTGAAATTTGGTTGTTTAGCTATTTGTTCAACGTTAATGTGATTAAATCTCGTCATATTTCAACGTTGAAATTCAGTTGAGACCACTGCTATATATTGTAATATTTTGCTCACCGTTAAAATACTTTGATTTTTACATTTTTTTTCAAAATTTTACTTTTGCTATTTCTACAGAATCTGTTTTGGTAAAAAAGTTTTCAATGATAATTAACTCTTATGTTCAATGTTGAAATTGTTTTGCATTAGCCTTTAGGTACGCTTTCAACGTTGAAATTTGATTCACATAGACCTAATTTAACATTAAATATTATTGAAATACTTTCATTTGAATGTTGGATTTACTTTGAGAAATGCCAATTTTAATTGCATGGCAGTATCATTTGATTTATCTTCATTTTAGTGTTGAATAACTTTTACGGAAAAATATACATTTAGCAACATATTACGTTGTAAGACAGTTGGAATATAATTTAAATTGAATCCTACGCAACTAGAACTCATGCGAATAATTATTATGAAACATTCTTTTTAATGTAAGTTTAGTTTTTAAGAAAGATTTTAAATATGTAGAATTGCTGGTATTGCTAAAGCTGTGTGATTAGCATAAAATCTTGATACTTGACTTATTAAGGAGTCACTTATTTTCCAGGTACATGTAATTGAATCGTTTGGAACTTTCCAGAGATCATTTTAGACTTATCTAGTATTTCTGGAATGTTTCGGAACATTCTTCAAATTACTTGAATTTATCAGGTTGGGCTTGTATTTATGAAATTAAATTTTTATAAAATAATTAGTTTTAAAACATTACATTTGCGTTGGTCAAATTTGCACCAAGACCTTTCTATTGGTACCACTTTTATTGTGATTAATCAACCGTTAGAGTGAAAAAGGGAGAAATAAATGTAACTACAGAGAAACAATGTATAACTAAACTATTTAAACCTCTTTTTTAAGCTATTTAATAAATTACGATGTAAGGAAATACTGACACTATACATCCTATTTGTTCGCACCACGCCTATCTTCGTGACAGTTGTTGGAACTACTCCTTGATTGGCGTAACTTTTCATGTACTTGCCGAGAGCCAATAGCGTTGCCAACTTCTCAGTTTTGCCTGATCTCTTGACTCGATAAGACTATATCGCCAGCGTTCCGTTCCAGGAACCATTCTTTGTGTACTTAGGATAGTAAGGGTCGCAGAAAAAAAACGAAACACCCCTTTATTTCGAGTACTATTCATGGTAGAGTAAATTCAAAGACATTATTCAATAGGGAATAACGTCCTCTATAAATTCAAATGCAAAAAAATGCATTAGGGGCATAAAAAAATGCATAAATAAATTTGCACAAACAACAAAATTTCCAAAGGAAACACAATGTTTTGATGCCTTAATCAGATTCGGCATCGTTAAATTAGTCTAAATATGAAATTTAATGACTACTATCTTTATATCCGGAGATATTCAATTCTAAAGTTGCTGTCAATTTCAGGGATCATCTCCACATTAAAAATCACTATTCGTAGATCGAGATTAATTGTAGTTATAGTTACCGGAATTTCAAATTTGAAAACTATTTCAAACGTATTTGTCAGCGCGTGCAAACGATCCGAGAAAAATAATATTTATTATGCAAGTGAAAACGATTGGAGAACTACATGTGCAAACGATCTGAGAATTATCCGAGGTTTGTCAGATGCATCTTAAACTTTTGGTTGCCCCTAAAATCACAATAATAAGGAAAATTTAATGTACTCAAAAACTAACGATTGGAATCAAATGAAATTTTGCATGGTCACATTAGAAGTCCTTCTGAATCGATTCCCATCAAATATAAAATATAGTAAGGTTTCAATTCGTAATTTTTTCAAACATTAATTTAATAATTATTATTGACACACTAAAATCAATTTTTAAAATAAAATATTAGGTGGATTTTGTTTGTGTTGTTTAACAGTAACATGGTACAAAATATCAGCGCGATAGAAATATTATTTAGGAAGATATCCATAAAATTCTAAGAAACTGATTTAACATTAGGAGTTCCAATCTTTCTGTACTCATAACTTCGAAACGGTAAAACCTAATGACATAAAATTTGGTATCTGAAGTTAAATTTTGATGTAGATTCGAAATTGAGTGTCGAAATAGAGGGTTTTCATTAGAAATTATGAAGTTGGTGCTATATTTAATGATTCCCTTATGCAAATTTTATGTATTTGAATTTATAGAAGACGTTAGTTCCTGTCAAACGATATCTTTGAATTCTCTCTACTATTAAAATCGCTCGAATGGGGAGGGGTGGTTCGTTTTTTCCGCGAATGTACAACTCTTTTCTGTACTTAGGATAGTACAAATTGCAATCAATGTAAATAAACATAGTTACAGTCCACTAAAGTTTGTATTTTTGTGTGGTCTCCGACAGCATTAATATATTTTAGTTTTGTTATAGTTCATACTTATTGAAATTTTTATAAAATTGCAAGTTTACGTTTTGCTCTGGGTGAAACTTCAGGGCTTAACCCCATTAACATCCTATATTTTCTATATTCCATCCTCCCCGTGTTGCTGCGGTCATTTTACTCCTGTAAAATCAAACATAATTTTTTTCAGGCAAATAAAAAATTTAAGCACAAAGAATTGAAAATGTATCCGAATGCCTCTAAATAATTTTGGCATTAATACATTAGCAATATTTTTAAATCGCTACATTCAGTTACGGATTGGCTAGGATGATCTGATTGAGAAAGTTGAGCCATTTACGTGCCTCAGGTGGGGATGATTGAATTGTTAAAATAAAATATGCAACTTTAAGTAATTTAATGCCTTATAAAACAGACGGTTTTAGCAACATCAATTCAAGGAAATAACAGGGGTTTCGATTGTCATTTTGTGAAGAGTTTTTCGTTTGCTTTAGTCAAATATATTGATTCTATGTTAACAAACGATTACAAAATTTATTCTTCAAGTTAGATTTTAAGATTAGTTGAATTAATGAAATTAAATTATTTCTAAGAATTCTGATATACTTTTCAACTAAAGATGTGAAATTACTACTCTCTTATTATAAGGTAGGGATTTTTTACATCACTACTGGAAAACTGACAGAAATGTGATAAGAAAACGTATCGTGAAACACATGTTTAAAATCAAGAGACAAAATCAGAAATAACTGCTTGAATGCGTTTTAACCCTCCTAGGGGTGGACAATATGTCTCGTCCATCAAGATCCGACCAATTTTGCTAAATGCGAGATATCTCGTCAAGATATTGACGATTATTTTATGATGGCAAGATCAAGATCTGGTTAGTTTTCTTCTAATGACCAGATATTACGTCCATCAAGATCTGGTCAGTTTTGTTAATGACGAGATACCTCGTCGAGACAGCCATCAAGAGGGTTAATCCTCCTGGTTATTGAACCGAGATTATGTTCTGTGGCAAGTAAATTTTCGATTGCATTTCCGTCATCCTATTTAGTTAAACGTGGATTTCTGTAATAAATCTTTTAATTAAAAACGCTTGTAGCAGCACTAATCCGTACTGTAAATAGTTGACCATGGATATTTAAGGATGCTGCTGATGCCTAATGTAGACAAATTGGTAGCACACCAGGCTCATCCTTCTCATTTGCGGGCCGCAGTAGCCCGGTTGGAAGAGTAACGGACTAGCAACCGGAGAGTTGTGAGTTCAAGTCCAGCCAAAGACCGTCGTGTACAAAGGGGGCTGGTGCACGTTAAATATGTTGTGGTCTCAAATGTCCTCACGTTGGCGTGGTGTGGAAGTTTGGAGAATGGCGTACCACACACAGCTCTGGTGTTGACCTCGTCATCTGACCGTGGTTCAAAATTACGTGTTGGCCTCGGATCTTTCCCTTTGGGATTGATCCCGGACCGTCACCAATAGCCCGTTGTGTTGCTCCAGTGTGACGTTAATTAAAAATACCAATTCTCATTTGCGATAATTTTTAATTTCACTGATTTGATTGATATTAATTACTTATACTAGTGAGCAATCTAGTGCTTATACGTATTTATTTTTGTTATTTCATTTTAATGAACAGCTTTATAATTTCAGTTCCGAGTTTTTAACATATGTATATGAAACAAGATATATTGCATCTAGGACTTTTAGCGCCTAATCTCCTTCAAAGTAGGCACCTAAGGACCTCACACACTTCTTTCTAGTCTCGTTTTTTTTAAATACTCTGCTTTCCGGGTCGACCTCGTATTCTTTCGTTATTTATATTTGGTTCTCTCGTTTCCAAATGTATGTAACGTCTTAAGTCTTAAATATGATCTAAAAAGTAGCGGTTTTTTAATATTCCAGAACGAATACCCTTCAACGTTGTCCATCATAAAATTTGTGTATAAATCTTACAAAAACAAGTTTCAATTTTTAAATCTTTTTAACCCATCCATCTTCCTGCTCTAAACGGGAGGACTATTGAATCAAGGGATCGATTGTGAAGTTCGGGGGGAAAGATTCCCCAAATAACTATATCAGAACCATGATTATGTCCATTTTCGTAGCCCCTACCAAGGTGAAGTTTTGGGTGGACGCCTGAAAATAGCTATCTTCATATCAACTTTTTTACAACATCGAGATTGGTCCGACTTCCATATACCTAATGATTTCTCTTGCCAGAAAGAAAATCAAACCTCTTTTCAGTCTCCAAAGGTGTGATGTCTCCTGGTGAGAAAATGTTTTTGATGGTCTCTGAATAGATGTAAATCCTGCATTGAATCTTTTGTCCAAAGATCTTCAAGAAAAAAATGGTATTTTAAAAGAGTCGCTCAGAGATTTTACTGTATATGGATTGATAATGAAAACAAATATCTATGGAAAAGTCTAGAAGAATGTAACAGATTTTTTATTTGTATACAGGGTGATCATCACGCGATGGCCGTAAACCAAACTGAAAAGTGTTGTTTTCAACTGACCGGAAGTGACGTCATAAAAATATCGATGCGAATGTCCCCCAAATGCCACGTTCAATTGCAAAAACGGACACTTTTTCGGGTTGGTTCTCGTTTCTATACAGAAGTCCGTATGCATGCATATTTCAGAAAATTTAGTGTCGCAGGATTGTTGTTGGACCAATGTGTGACTTGCCTTAGAGCTTGAGGCAGTCTTTTACAAAAGCGGGAAAATCAGAAGAGAATGATAGACCATGCTCGAAGACTAACTGTACATGCTATCTCGACTGGATTCAGGCATTCATCGGAGGTACTGGGAAGTCAGTGCTGAAGGTACCCATTGCACATGACAAACACCAGTAACCAATCAGAAGCTGAAATGAACGGGCGTGCTTTTTCTTTCTTACACGGGCATCACAACACATTTTTTTAATTGATCGAATCTAAATTCTTGTCTGGAGAATCTCGATCATTGGTCCATGAGGGATTTTCCCAGTAAGCAAACCAGACGGAAAACCGGGATTTTCCTACCGATGCCCAAATGCTTTCGCATCATAAATATCGGTTACCTTAAAATTGTTCTTTCGTCATTTTGGCGTTTAATCTAATTGGCTTTGAGTAATCAACTATCATATCAATTCGGAATTTTTATTGGAGAGACGTGCTGCCAATCGGTTTCGAAAAACAAGTCAAGTTCCGTCACGTCGGGAATACGTACAGGAAGCACGTTCAGCCGCAAACACACTATGGCCACCCACATCTAGCTTGACAGAAACTCGTAATGAGTCCACTAAAAACGGATACTAAGCAGAAATCCGGATAAAAGATCCTAGAATAGAGCTTCAGGCATATAGCTCTTCGATCACTTTGTCAGAATATCTGCGTTTTGGTTTACTAAGGAAGTGACTCGGGAGGGGGCATACATATTGATCATAAGTGCGTTGATAAACGTTTTGCTGTTGAGTCTGGCTCTCGCGAGTTGACATTTGAGTCGCGTAGCTTTGAACATATGTATTCGTTAAATCAGGGGACGCGTTTAAACATAAACAATGCGTTTCCACCATTGGGGTGTGATTGAGGATTGTAGCTCCAACTTTATCGGTCGGTGTCGCAAGCGATAGCAGCGATTATGGATTGACAAAACAAGTCACTTATGGCGATCACCAAATGATATTGCCGTGGCAACCCTTTCCCGTGGCGAACTATCTACCTTTTGAGAAATGGTCAACTTCAGGGGCATCTGCCTTGTCCTCAGAGCCTCACCATAAAGTTAGATCTACTTCAGGAACACAATTAACCAATCATATCTGGGAAACTGAAATTGAAACATTTAGAGATGAGATGTCCATAATAGTCTACTTGAATAATTAATGTTCTAGTAGAAACAAGTGAACATCAATGAAATTATTAAACCTTTTAACCAAAAACAAACTTTTCTCTCAGCTTTTTTTCAAATTGTCTTTAAATTAAGTGTTATTATTCGAAACTAATTTTAATAGCAAAAAGAAACTTGGATAAAACAACTTAATGTGATTAATTAATACATTTTCAATAAAGTTCACTGTCAATTACTTTAAAACTTTCATTGAAAGTATTTTCTCTTCACAGCAGAGGTACGCAAAACCCCAGAGATGGATGATATGATATTCTACTGCAAGAAATGTCTGGAGAATCTCAAAAAAATTAAAGAATATGCATACTCCAAAGAGCCCAACTGGTTGAATGAAAATTCCTGATAAAATTCTTCAAGTTCCATACTGATGCCAAAATATTTCACATACAATTTTATTATTGTTATATATGTAGAAATATCTATTTTAAACCCATCCTTAGCTTTAAAAAGCTGTATCCATGAATTACATTAATATTTTTAATAACATTATATTGAATTCAAATGAACTTAAGTGCAATTATGCAAGCTATATCAAAGATTCAAAGTATCGGGAGGCTCAACTTTGTGATTGTCCTATAGGGTTTATAATTTTTTAAGTTGATTAATTTTAAAGAACCTTTGTGATTTCACAGGAAATAGTTTTGTAATAATTTGTTGCATGGATTTTGTTTTTAAATATTTTAGCCAGTACTACTTAGATTTAAAATAACATTATTTGTAAATCTATACTCAATTAATCTTATTATCAACTGTAATTATTTAGATTTTGAGTGATTTTTATTATGTATTTTGATATCCATAAGACACTCGGATTTGTAACAATCTAAATGTTTGTTACAATGTCGTAATTTGGATTGTAATATCTCTTAACTTGTAATTAAGATATATTGAATAAAACAAAAATTTTGTCTTGTATTATGTTGTGTCAAATTTTCATTTTAATTTAGCATGCAAGTGATCAGCATGCTTTTTACAAGCTTTGGAGGAAAAGAAACAATACTGAACATTTTTAACAATTGTATATCAACAATTTGCTGATAGGAAAGCAATTAAATTTTATAGAAAATTTTATGAATCTTACGAACAATAAATATTTCTATTCCTTTTCAAATGCACTCCTAACAAAAGATTAAAGAGCCTTGTAATAAAGCAGTAATTACACAACATAATTGATGTCATATTTGTTTCCTACAGAATGAATGCAGTGTTTACTGTTTAAAATGCAAATATGTAGTATTTCAGAATAAAGCATCATAAAGGAGAAAATACATTTATAGTGTATTTTTTAAATGTAAAATCATACAACACATTGCAATAACAGACCCAGGGGGGAGGCTTGTGAGCTGCATGGAGTTTAAACTAGGAGTGAGGACAGTGCATTAGATGGATGCAAGCAGATCTGGAATGCAAGATCGAAAGATGATCCTTTAAACTTACGTGACAGAAATGTGCTAATGCAGAATTGATAAGTCTGCTCAGCTACTAGATCAAGAAATGGAAAGCAATTTTAAATAGGATGTATTAGAGATCTTTCAAGATTTCATGATATACAGATGTATATATGTAACAAATTTGATAAACCTTGGATTCCATGGAAAACAATAAAAGACACTACCTTAGATAAAATCTTGCTGAAGAGGGTAAAGAAAAATAAAACTATTTTCAAGCATCCACACTATTATTATTTTTTATTTTTACCAAATATTAAAAATTTTCCCAAATAGATCTTAAAGATATGTACCATTGCATGGTTTAATTTTCAATGCAGTTATTGAAAAATATAACTTTATTGATTTATACAAAATTTAAACATAGATGTTCTTCTCTTGCCATGGTTTTAAATTCATAGACACATGACAGCCAGAGTACATGATAAATAAAAGAGGCACCAATGGAGTTATTCCACCTAACATTGATAAAAAAAATTAAAAAATTAAGTTCACAAATATTCAAACAAAAATACAATGAATTGCATAGGCATGTATACATTTATTTTTCACATATAAAATATTTTTGAATTCTAACTTACAATATCAATTATAAAACATCTATTAATTGAAGATATTCCTAAAACTTCTTAAGTAGTCTTCTCATGGTTGATGTGGTTTAATGGTATGTTTTCATTCAATTTAAATTCTAGATACTAAAAGGATAACTACAATGGTTATCTAATTAAAGCCATTACGAAAACTTACCTAAGAGGATTCTTTTCATAAGTAGCATTCCTATTTCGCAATTCGAAAGGAAAAATGCACATGATATGCACATCATAAGAAAATGAGGCGTTGCCACTGCAGCCTTTAATCTCTTCTGATGGACAAAGGGAATTTTCTGAAAATAAATCAGACAAAACGGCAATCAAACATAGTGAGTTTTTAAATATTTTAAAATACAAGAACAGATCAACTGAAATTTGACAAATATGAACAATTTTGACAGCTATTGGTAAGCTTGTAGAAGTAGAATTTCAAAAATTCAAATTCACTTTACTCAATTATACCAACACAATATTGATATTTGAATGTTAGTAAGAGTTCAAGTCAAACTTGAATCAAAATGCTAAAACATCAGTTACAATACACAACCAAGTAGTATAACCAAATGCTGGAGCATGTTGATAACTATTAAAATTATAAGATAAGTATGTCATTGATATGAATGTAACAAATAAGTTAAAAGTTGATAAAAGTTTAAAAAATCTATTTTTTTACTATAAATCATTAATTCTTTTAACACATGTATTCATGAAGCCAAATTATGTAAATATGGTTAGATGCTTCTTAAAGCTAGAAAATCTTTAAACTTTTTGGATGGCAGGTATTTTAATTAACGTCACACAGGAGCAACACAATGGGCTATTGGTGACGGTCCGGGATCAAACCAGAAGGGAAAGATCTGAGGACAACACATAATTTTGAATCACGGTCAGATGACAAGGTCACACCTGAACTGGCACCCCACTCACCAAGCTTCCACCCCCCCAACGTGAGGGCATTTGAGGCCATGTCAGATTTAACGTGCACCAGGCCCCTTTGTACATAACAGTCTTTGATTGGATTTGAACTCGCAACCCTCTGGTTGCTAATCCATTACTCTTCCAACCAGGCAACAGCAGCCCAGAAACTTTTTGGAAGTTTCAATGAAAAAATATAATGCAAATAACTAAAATTGCTATATGCAATCATTATTTGAATCCCAATGCAAAATACTGGAAGCAACAAATCATTCAGTGTTTATATCAAGGTATAGAAGAAACTTTTCAAGTTTTCCAAACATTGTGTGAATACTTTTTGTCATTTAAATTCATTCAAAATGAAATTTCATATTCCATAACAAACTGATTAAAATTTAATAAAGTAGGGATATTTTTATCTGTGAGGAACAGTGAAGAAATGTAAATAAACACAAAAGCTGATTTTTACCTAAATTTAAATTTTCCCTATTACTTTAAATCAACTTGTATTTAATTTTAGATATAAAAAATTTAGCATCCAACTTTTATTAATTTTAATACTAACTTCGAACTCTTTTCCAATGCGCGTACTTGAGACATGCTTCATGGCAATTTCTGATGAGAGAAGTAAGCAATTCATTACACCAGAAACACAAATTGGTTTTTCGAAACCATGCCACATAACCATGAAAGTGAAGCATAAGCAGAGAGAAAATATTTTCCGAAGGCTGTTGTACTTATCATTTATAATAGGCCGATATAAATATCTAGAAAGAAAAGGTAATAATTCATATTAAAGCACAGCTAAAGATAAAAATAATACAGTACAAATTTCATGGCTCAACAGCAAAAAATCTTAACACTTCATTTCAAACTTCATTATTAAAAGTGTGACAATGGTTATCTAATCAAAGCCATTAAGAAAAGATAATATATAGTAACAAGATATTGTGATGAAAACTAATTCAATGATCTCAACACAAAGGACACAATCAAAAAATTTTCAATACAATTTTATTCCTCAATGACGAACCTCATTAAGTAGCTAAATTTGATAACAATCTTGAAAAAGGATAAAATCTTACAGGGAAAATGGGAGAAATGGATTTGATAAATCATTAATTTTACTGTACTATACAATACAACCAGGTAATTGTATAAAAACTGGGTGGTAAGATATGCCAATCCTTATCAAACTTGACAAATTGTTGAAAACATTCTAAAAGTCAGCAATATAAGTGGCTTTTCCTGGATCACTTTCAAATATACACCTTTTTTCTCATAGTGTGACAAATGATGGCTTCAAGGTTTAATTTTCCAATATAACTTATTCTGCTAAAACCATGATAAAAATTTAGATTAGTATATTTTTAGTATTACAACTCCTTGTAAAATAGTGCTGCTAAAGACAAATGCAATCTGAAGATTTTTCAAATTGGAAGTCTGAACAATCACCTGGAAGACAAATCTCTTCACTTGAATTCTGAAACACTGTGTGTCTAAAAAGTATTTTAAAATTTGTGTAACTTTCCATAAAAGAATATATGGATGCTTTCACAAAGGAGTTTAAGAGTAAAATATATGGTTACTCACCTTTGTGGGTACAGCAGTTGTACCAACTCAGAATAAGAACTAAAAGTAAGCCATAATGTAAGGGTTGACATTGGGATCAATCTATTGGCTTTAAATTCCTTTCCAGAGAAGACATAGATATTACAAGAAATGCTTATTAAGATATTTTTTGCTATTGTGACCATCCAACTTTACAAAGATTAAATTAACAAATGTATAAAGAATAAAGAAATAATTTTATATTACTTTAATAACCACAAATAAAGACCTCGGTCGAAGTGACGCCATAAAAATGAGGACAGATGAATACAACTGATACACTTTGGTGGTGGTGGCAGTTCAAATCCTTCTAATCGAGCCAAAGCTCCGGATGTGCCATATAAGATAAAATATTTTAAGTAAAACATCATTGGTAATGCATAGCCTAATCCACACAATGAGAAACTATCATATGAGGATACAATTTCTGGATAAAATTGAATCGAATTTGAAAACACGAAATGTAATAAAATTTCGTAAACAAAATACAATGACATTATATAGAATAGATGACGAATCCTCAGCAAAAATTCTTTTGATGACAAAGGTGTATTGTTGAGCATCTACAAAATAAATGATAAAATTCTTAAGTTATACATGAAAAAAGTGATGAATTCACTAAAATAATGAAATAGAAATTTGAAATAGTCATAAAAGTTCTAGTTTCCTTAATTTATTAGTCAGTTTATAAAAAAACATTTTGTTTCAGATGATTTATAAAGCTTTTTCTTTAAGACAATTCTTGGATAAATTACAATTTGCAATCTATCTTAGATGTCAAAATTTAAAATTCTCAATTTCTACATTAACTAAGCAGCCTAAAAGTATTATTTACAAAGGTGAAATTAATAAATTAATGAATTGTTCCAATCATGACTGCCGTTTTCATGCTTGTTACCTAGTTAACTCCCTCAATTATTCATATTACAAACTTCAAGAAAAAATTACAAGTTTGTACCTGTTTATTAAATTTGTCATATGAAATTATGGGACCAGTGAAAATTGTTGGCAAGTACAAAGAATATGCAACAATAGCTGCAACATCAGAAAAAGTCATAGATTTATGAACACACGCTTCAATACGGTCCACAGCAAAACTTAAGCACTTAGCTAATAGCCAAGCTAATGCAACATCAAAGAGAAAGGTTTCACCATTTAAGAACTGTGCCTGAAAAAATTAAAATATATAGTTTTGCGAAAAATGGTACATGGAAAAAATTAACTTTTTAGTATGATTTACAGTAGATGGCAATGATGGAAATTAAAACAGTAGTTATTGAAAATGTTAATATTGAAAATGTTATATTAATAGAAATAAAGTTATTTAATAAGCTTTTTACAGCAGGTAATAATAAAATACTAAATAATCGATTAGCATTCTATCTATACAATCAATTTCTAACAAAATCTTTAAATCACTCCTCTATTACTTTGTTATTTCTAGGGTCCGGATTTTATTGACTTAAAAAATGTGAAAGTGACATTGCATTTTCCAAAAAATACCTAAAAATTTTATTTTCTTTTGATTAGCAAAATATTTTTTCAAACAAGTGAGAAGTAAATAAAATGCTTTCACTCACACAGATAGGTATTAAAGAATCACACTTCTTATAAAGGCACAAAAATCCAAGTGTTTCTCATACAAGTTTGGATAATCTTTTTCAAACATCAAAAATTCAAGATGCTGAAAGTTAATGCTTCACAGCAGTGCTTCAAGAGTTCAATTAGGAAATCTACTTACTGATCAGAAATGATCATCCAAACAGGTAAATCCTTCACAGGATAAATATGTCAAGTTCCTGGTGTAATACTACTGCAATCAGTCTAGGTCATACTCAGAACATTTTTATACTAGATATTTTTGTATATTTTGGAGGACTGTAGATTTTGTCATGAAACCGATACTGGGTCAGACCAATTCAGGAAAGGCTGCTGTAGATGGAGCATTGATACTAGATGGTTGCTTTTGGCATTACATTTCTAAAAATGACACAATGACCAAAAGAAAAATTTATCTTTAGTTTTCTTCAGTCAAGACTAAAGGTCTCCTCCCACTAGACCTCACCCTCTTTCAGGTATTCACCCACTAATAAATAGAAAAGTGTAGAAATTTGTTTTTCAGTGAAGGGTTCATCAGACTTCTTTCAACCCCAGAAGCTAGACCAGTCATTTGCTGTCTTGATAAAACTAACCCATGAATGAATGACAGTGACTAAAACATGCTAAAAACATGAAAAATGCCTTAAAAATCTAAAAATATGACCAGCAATCAAAAATACCAAAAAAATTAACTAGAAGTGTATATATCTAGAATCAGGAGATTTCAAACACATAATTTCTATCCTAAACCATATCAAAGTGCTAATGAAAATAACAACAAAACCTAGGCCCTCATCATATCTAATAGCACCTGTACAGAAACTTATTATGTATCTTACATAGAAAAAAAATCAAATGAAATACAAAGATCAACTCTTACCTTTAAAATCATAAATTTTGGATTATGGAGCAACAATAATGTAACAAAAATTAACAAGTAACAAGGACTTTTTCTACCACTGCAACTTATGATCAAAATTATCAAAATTATCAAAATAAAAACTGATGTTGCTGCGAATCCAAGAATTGCGACAAGAGAAAACAAAGAATAGAAGGCATAACATATTGGAAGAACCTGGAAATAAATAGAAAACTTAAAATTAATGTGTTTAGCATTTATATGGTAAAGCCTATCAATAAAAGAAAGGGACATCAGGCGAGTTGGACATATCAAAATATAGCACAATGCAGGTAAACTCTAAAATAAACTAGTTAACAAGAATAAGCCAATCCTAGTCAAACATCCCATGTTAATTTTAAAAATTTCAAGCTTATTATCCCAGTTTAATTTTGAATAAAATCTCTTAACTTAAAAATACAAATTTCCAACTTAATTAACCTGAAGGACTTTTCCTTGCATGAAATTTAACACAAAAATTGATTTATTCCGCTGATATTAATCTGATGCTTTTAATTGGTTTCAGCTTTGAAGGTGCTAATACATTTGCATAAGCATGTTACATAAGGCAAGGAAATTATTTAAAAAAAGCAACTAACCATATAGTAAATTGTTTGTTTTTTCATATATTCTTTTTATTTTAGACAGTTTGTAGCAGGGTATGAAAAATCATGATTTTTATTTTTTTTAATTCGATTTTAATTGAATTAGATTAGTTTTAGTTAAATGCTATTTAGTTGTATTTGCTATTTAAATTAATTTTCTGTTGGATTTCCGTTGGAAAGTCATGCATCTGGAAATCTTGGTGCCCAAGGATTGTATCAGTCTTGAAGAGGGATGACTCGAATTGCTGATCTAAATCACAAGTGAACAACTGCTGAACTCCAAATCGGGAAATCCATTGTGCAGAGAGCAGTTGCAACTGTGGAAACTATCATGTCCACAAGTGGTATAGCATCAACCCATCTGGTGAATTGGTCATAATTGAGAGGCAGTAGCTATAACCTCGAGATGGTGTCAGACCAATTAGGTCAATGTGCAAATAGTGAAACGATCCGTCACTGCCAGAAATGAACAATAGGCTGATGGTATGGTGTTGTATTTTAGACTTTCGACACTGTAGGTATGTACGAGTCCGAAATGTGCTTTTTTTTTGTTGATGGAAAGCCACACGAAAGGAACACTCAGCAATATTTCAAAAAATATGCTTGATTGTAATATATAAGTTTTGACTAAAGTAAAAAATGAAAAAGGTAAAAACGGCAACTTAAATTTCCACTCAAAACACATTCTGAAAGGAATTTAAAAAACATTGTCAAAAAAACATTTATAAAATAAATCGTACTTTTGATATTCAGTATATGAACTGAACAGAGATAATGTAGATTTTGTAAAAATGCCTCAAACTGACAAAGGTAAATTGTAATTAGAATTTATTGATAGAATTTTACTCAATGCATTACCAAATGTTAATTTTGGAGTTAAAAGTTTAACTATGAGAACATTGAAAATAATTACTTGAGCTTTTCTCTGTAATATTAACTGGCAACCAAAGACTTGCAAACAATACAAGAGCCAATAACGTTTGAAAAAGGATGTTAAAATTGTCCATTCAGCATCAGAATTATCCTACAAGATAAAACTTTGAGATACACTACTTTTATCAAATATGCTTAAATCATTTGTTAAAGACACTCAAAAACCTATTTATGAAATAGTAAGACTGGTATATGTTGTAATGAAGTCAACATTCCTCTTTTCAACAGTTTCATATCTGATTTTATAAACTTTTCAAAATTTAATACAAATCGAAAAATAGATATATTAAAGAGTGGTTTATGCAAAAAAAATTAAAAATAATTTTTTGGCAATGAAAAAATTTATATCACATTTTTGCCAATACAAGGAGATACCCACTATACTTGCCAGATTGGCATAGAATACTAATCTTATACAGGAATAATTTATATTACATAATACAAAAGTAATTGTGTTCAGTGTTCACTAATTCTCACCCTCTGTGAACGAAAATTTGAACTTAATATTTTCCTAAAAATCCTTTTCCTTGGGATTTCTGAAGTATACCAATTTTTTATGAAATTTTTAAAAGGTTAGACTTATGGCACATACTTACGTATATTCAATTTATAAATGCCTTTCATATCTGATCCTAGTTACCCATAATTGTGGCCTGTAATTATAAATAAAATTATAATAAATAAAACTTTTTCCAGGTCTGTGTGACTTGATAGCTACCCATTCAATGTGTGCAAATCTATATAAAGGTTGACAAAACCCCTCCATTTTGATGGCACCTAATTTTCATCACCACCCAATTCTAGCTAAATTTCCCGATTCTTTCAAATCAACTGGAACCTGCTCCCCTAACCAACTATAGCCACCAAAGGGCATGAAAACAAAATAAATCTAAAGCACTTGACAGGCCCATACATGAGGGGTGATCTCAATTAAATTCTCAAGTCATATGCAATGTTTACATGACCTTCAAAACTTCATTTGTAACTTGCTCAAATTTCGTCAAGATATAAATCCCACCACACACATATTTTTCAAAAATTAACTTCCAAACTTAGTTTAACCTCATCATTTCTAAAGTACCCATGTGGAATATTAAAAGAATAACATTCTTTTCCCCTCAAAATGTTATAGTACATTTATTAATTCCAGTTGTCCTCATTTAGCAACATCCCAATGTTCTGATCTATGAAGTAATGTATGTGTAGTGAATCAATCCAACCACTCTTTCCTCCTCTAGTTCAGCGGGATGCCACAGCAGCGAGCGGCGCTGTGGTCGCCTTCTTGCCGTCCAATGAGTCGGAGACGAACCGTGACGTTTTTCGCTGAGGTATAAAATCTCTTGCTCGCGCTGAAAGAAGCAGTGGGAACGTGACCCAGAGTGACGAGAACGTTTTTGCCTGTTCTGTTGTGTTTCCTGTTGAAGTTAAATAAATGTTATTTCTATTAGTAGTCAGTGTTATTGAACACGCACCAACATCCATTACACGGTAACCTGGAGGTATCGGACGAAACCTCTACATGTATGTATAGCTTACTGCAGTTAGTTTTAATGATTGTGTGCATGTTTAAAGAAAATCAAGAGCTATAAGAAATTTAATATTTAATATAATAGAACAAACGTGATAATATATATATAAGAGAGAGAGAACAGTGGAATAAAACTATATATCTAATAAGATACTAAGTTTATATAACAGGTAAAGTCTAAGTAAGTATACTGAAGCATACTTCAGACTGCCACATAACTTATCAGTAGTGCCACGTAAGCATTTGAAAACATTTCATGACACATGTTTTCAAAAAAAATATAAAATGTTTGAAGTTTTCAAGTACTTTAAAAAGTCGATAAAACAATTTTAGGAGAGTTAGGACAGAAGAGATTAAAAAGATCAACTGGACATATTCAAGTAAAGTTTATTACACAAGAACATTCCATTACTCCCATTAGTAATATGAATTTTCTTATTTAGTAATATACACTTCACACAAGCTACTTTCTATTCCATTGCCTTGGGAAATTCCTCCACTGCACAAACTTCAATATTTTTCAAGACTTGGGAAAATAAACAATCGTTGTCATATGCCTGACTTAATACTGTATTAAAAAAATATTTCATTATTAATAATCACATTATAGCTGGTTTTAAACAAGATATAAGGCCTTTTTCTTAACATGGTGGGTGGTATTATCCTGCCCTCCAGATTCAAATTGAGATTTTCAAAAAACATTAACAGCTAGGCTCACCATATTTTCTTGAGCCAAAAATGGGACATTGGGGTGGCAGAAACAGGACAGAGGCTATGTAACATTTGTATTCCTGTAACATGTAAGACAATAAATTCTTCCTGGAGATCGTCACTAAAACTTCAGTTTTGCTTAGGATAGACTTAAGGATACACTTTAAGTTTTAAAAATTAAGACTTGAAGCTTTAAAAAACATTAAACCAGTCATTGAATAACAAAGCCACTGCTTAGCATACAGGCAAAAGCAAAATTAGCGATACAGCAGAACAGATACCGTGCCTGAGACGTACAAGAGTTGTCAACATACACTTTTAATTATCTCTAAATAAATCACTGCATATATCAATACATAGTATGGCATAATGTGACTCCCCGTTTATACAAATTACTGATATCCATTGAGGGGATATTGGCATACGAAAATAGGTTAATAATAATTTATATTTAACCAATTTTAAAATATTTTATTAAAAACAGAACAAAAAATTGACATTTTTATTAAAACAATGAGGACAGGAAATATATTAAAAAACTATACATGTAAGCTAGTGATTGCAAAACCGGTTTCGGGGAAACCAGTTAACCGGGAAACCGACCCAAATTTCGAAACCGATTTTGCACTTCAACTGATCTTCGTAAATCTCTCATTGCAAGGGGATTTCAAAATATTCCAAAATCCTCAAATACCATTCAGAAATGAGTGGTCGCCTATTCACACAAAGTGGGGGCAGCTGTTGTCAGTGAATTTAATGGGCTAAAGTTAAAAGGATATAGAGCGAGTCTAACTCGTGATGAATGGACATCAGTAAGGAATCAACGATTTCTGAACATCAGTGTACATTGTCAAACACAATTTTGGAGTCTAGGTCTGGTTCATGTACATGGAAGTTTACCAGCTGAGAGATGTGTTGAAGTAATTAGAAGAAAATTGGAAGTTTTTGGTCTGTGCCTTGATAAAGATATAGTATGTATCACTACAGATGGAGCATCGGTCATGAAAAAAGTAGGCAAATTGGTTAAAGCTGAGCAACAACTGTCTAGCGCATGCCATTCAGCTTGTGTAATCAAAGTGCTATACAAAAAGTACCTGTCGAAGTTGAAAAAAATAACTCACAATCGGATAATGAACCTGAATCGGAATGTGACTGTCTCAGAATCTGAAAGAGAAAATATTGAATCGGATATTGACAATGATGACGATTCGGAATTGGAAGATGAAAATTCATTTGAAAGTGGGTTCAGTATTGCTTACTCAGATGATGTAGATGGAAATTCTGCTTCTGATGTTAAACATGAAACCATCTTACCACTTATTACAAAAATCAGAGTGGTGGTACGATTGTTCCACAAATACCCAACAAAAAAACGATGACATAAATTGGAATTTGGTAGAAAGTACTCATTGATTTGAGATTCAAAAACACGATGGAATAGTTTACTCACCATGTGGGAAAGGTTCAACAAATTAAAATCATGTGTTCAGAAAGCCCTAATTGATTTGTCATTGAAAATTTCATTCTCTGAACAGGACTTTAATTTATTAGTGGATACTATTTCTGCCTTATTGCCAGTAAAACTTACAGTGGAAGCATTATGTCGAGTAGATTAAAAGCTATTGACTGCTGATGCTCTTTTAAATTTCATGTTGACGTCTTTAAATGATCTTCATACTACACTCAGTAATGAACTGAAGGAATCCCTAGAATTAAGAATTCAAGAAAGACGCACTAACGCGTCAACAGTACTTCAATTTCTACATAATGGGTATCGAACCGGTGATAAAGGATCGGAATATGTGTTTAAAAAGTTGGGGAAAACGGCTATCTATCAGTTTATAAATAACCATATAAAACGTTTATCGCCGTCTTCTTTAACACCAGCACAATTCGATGCAAGGGATATCAACTTCGATGACAAAGACGATGATGTGGAAAAATCTTTGGCAATTGACAATGAGCTTGCTGATTCGGTATCACTGGATAATTGTACAAGTAGTTATTTTGAAACGGAAATTGAAAAAGATGTTGCAGTATTGTTAGGAGGGGGAGCCAAAAGCACAATTATGGAGCTGTGTTACAAATACTTGCTCACTATTCCACCGACAAGCGCTGAGTCGAAATGGGCATTCTCATTGTCAGGTCAATTCATAGCCTAAATAAGAACGAGGTTGAATGATGTCTCCATATAAATTCACTGTTTTCTGTGAGCACACTTTAATGCAGAAAAAAATGCTAACTGTACTGGCATGTGATTTTATAGCTCTCAATGTTAGATAATAATCGTTTTATGTACATAAGTTACACACTTAAGAAATAAATTTATTTAATGTTTGTTACACAAATATAGCGTTTTTCGTATTTTTTACAAAACTGGTTTTCGGGTTTTGGAAAAATTGAAAACCGAAAAACCGGTTTTGCATTTTACTAAAACCGTGCAATCACTAATGTAAGCTATCAAAAGCTTGCCTCTAAAGAATAAAGAAGTATAATAAATATTTGAAAATACCTTCATACGACTCAAAAACTTGTAACCGTGATCGAAGTCATCAGGACTGACAGTGTGGTGATTTCCTAACAAACGAAAATAGAAATTTGCATGATTAACTTGGGAGAAATAGAAAAGTATATAATAGAAAAATTAAATTGCAATAAGTCATGTTTGTTTTTCATGCACATTTTTAAATTAAATCAATTTAGTCAGCAATTCATTTTCCTTTGCTAGTTACAATTTTAATAGCAGCAATTTAGTTCTAGTTCAAAGTTCTCTTTAATCACTTCAGCTATTCAAGTACTCATCAGCATTAATGGTTTGGTAAGGTGATAACATATCAAAGAGGAACAGTGCTTTACAATCCTAAACACTCAGCATTACCATTGTTAAGGTTAAGAATGTTATTTATTTCTAGGATGGGGTTTTGTTAGGCTTGAGTCTTAGTGATATAGAAGATTCTCATTAAAAATCCATTTTTCATCCACACAATTTGGTTCAAAAACAGTAATAAATAGTGATAACACAGAAAAGAAGCACATGCATCCACCTGTTACTTTGAGATTATGTGGTACACATTTTCTCAATTTTATCCAGTTTTTTAATGATTTTTAAATGGCATTGAATGGTTATAAGGCAGAATTGAGTTTTCCAGCCATTACTATCAGAATCAGCTCTACTGTTGTTCAGTAGAGATCGTTTGCAAGAGAAAGTTTTAGTTCTGGTTGTCCCGACCAAGATTGGTCTCAGACAATAAATTGCACTTAATTGGCTTTATAAAATTAACAATGTCAGTATTAGTTTGAAATTTTCAAAGAGAAACAAGTAAAATAACATAATTACAAAGGTTGCAAAAACAAATAGGCAAAATGTACGGGTCAACAAACATGTAAATTTGAAATATCTGGTTATGCGATTTCCATCATTTAACAAATGAATAAGACTTGTAACAACCCTATGTATAAACACATCTCAAATTATAAATATTTTTAAAAACAAAGGCAAATAATTTAATTCTTGATAAGAAATTTTGCACACATAAAATAAATAAAATACATTTTGCAATGCTTTCAAAATGTCAACAATATTTAGATTATAAAAAATTCAAGACAAAGTTGCAATTGATTAGGAATTTATAATTTCATTACTGCAAATACCCAGGAAAAATAAAACATAAATAGACAAAAAATGATCTATCAATTAATGCTTTTAGTTTATTTTTCATACATGAAGACTTTGAAGCTATTAATATTAATTTTTCGGATCAGGAAATCTGCTGTAAAACTTTTTATATTCAACAAAAATCAAGTATTCTCTGAATATTCTTAATGCTCACAATTCATTACAATAGCAGGCATTCAAAATACATAGAAAATGATTTCTTATAGCATCTTTAATTCCTGATTAGAAACTTGCAATGCAGATGTGACAAAAAATTTAACATTAAATCTGAATATTGTAGAAAATTATCTAAAATAAATCTTCAAAGCAAAAAATTAAAGATCAATTTAAAAGTATGCATTTTTATTTTAGAGGCTAATTTTTTGGATTGAAATTTTTAAATTGCACTACAAATTTTATCACATATTTTTATAAAAATATAATTGCATTTTTATACATGTTTCTACTTTGAAAGAAAATGTGTTTTAAAATATACTTCATTTCAACATTTGATTGTGATTTCAGACGACAAAGCTACTTTACCATTCCAACAATTAAAGGTATAACCTTTCTATTTCAAAAGCATAAATATCTGGTATCTAATCAAATCAATATAAATAGTATTATAATATTACTGTATTATTTAGACATGCATGCATTTGTCATCACAGAACTTGAAAGAAGCTGACACAATATAGTTTTACATTTTATACATGAATACGTTAACTAAATTGCCATAGTGGAGGTATATAAAATTACTTAGTCAACATTTTTTACTCTCAATTTGCATGATTTTCTTGAATTGAATTCACATTTGTTTTGCCAAGAAAAGTTGAAATGTAAATCCCTTGACAGCTACCCGTTAATAAAGAAAATATTTATAAAGCCCAATATGCCTAAGTCATCTGGATCAGTAGAAAGAATGATTTCCTTTGTATGACAATGTTCAATCTACCAAAATTTCACAAATTATCCAACGATATGTTTGAGAAATGTGTTAATATGAAGATCAATTTAAATTACTTCTTAAAAATTATTTCTTTACAAGAAAACAAGCTAATTTACACAACATATCCGATTTTCATTCGATTAATTTTTTGTTATGCTATGTGAATTCTGTAATACTGTAAAATATGAATTAATAAAAAAAATTATGCTATCTGCATGATGAATTCATCATGTTAATTAGTATTATTCTTATTTACAAAACTACACAAAAAAGTAGCCTGTAGGAAAAAAACAGTACTGTCTCTTTACAAGGTAGAAAAATTCCCCCAAGATGGTGTTACTTATATTGTAAATAGTCCTAACAATTGAACATGGTTTGGTTTGTTGCTCTACAGCCATTTTTTAATTGGGATTTATGGATTAAAGAGTATTCTTAAATACAAGTATTCATGCCCAGATGGGAATTCAAACAGTCTGTTGAACTGAGGCCTGAACAGTGACCACTCGATGATTGAGCATGAGCTCTCCAAAAAGTTAAGGTTCAATTTAAGTACTCATTCTCAACATTCAAAATCTGATCAAAAAGTATCTGGCCCGATTGAATAACTTTATGAACATGCAAAATAAAGAGAATTGGTTTGGCACAGGGAACAGACCTTGGAGCTTGCCACCCATGTGCCATGACACTCCTTTTGTTATTTTACAATAATGTTCTATTTTTTCATTGATAAAGCTGTATGTTGCATTTCTCATCTCACAAAAGCTTGATCAACGAATCTGTATCAAATTTTGCCAAAAACTTTACAAAAACACATACTTAAAGTTTCATAAAGTCTACAGGAAGGTTTGTACAAGCTGTACACAAGTTTATGACTAGTCTCAATATTTCCTGATTGTGAAAGGTTTGAGACAATGAGTAGTCTAAGAATACAAAACAAGCGAATGTGTCAAACAATGTTCGAACAGCTGCAGATTTGACTGGAAAATCATTGAATTGTTATTCTTACATTATTTGAAGGCTTTAGCATTAGTTTTAGTTTTGTTCAGAAGGTTCTTATGAACAATTTGAACACTACAAATTTCCTGTAAAAACAAAATATTTTATCCCTTGTTTTGTTATGTGCTCACCTTGAAACTGTTTGTGCATAATAGGCAGAAATAGACTAATATAATTTTTTCTGAATTTTTAAAAAGTAGGTTTCTGAAAAATAAAATTTTAAATTTTTGAGCAGAACATTTTGCCAAATTTTTATTAAAATTGGAGGTATCAAAGTTGAGTGCTGAGTTAAATTGACATGGAATAATCCCTTACCTGCTTGGGGGCAAGGTGGTAGACAGGGGTGCCACTCCTATAGGCTCGATCCCATTGGACCCTCCCCAATACTTTATGGTTAGGACTTGGTCCTCTAAAGGTAAGTTATTTGTATACAGATAATATTGATAAGGATGCGTATAAAACAAATTGTTCTGAAAATACAAAAATGAAGTAATTATGATCTCCTTTTCCCAAGTTGGCATCACTAATGACTTTTCAATAAGTTGCAATTAAATAAAGATATGAATTGAAAATTATTTCTATAAGCAGAATCAGTAAATAAATTAAGCTTAATACACAGCTCCTAAAGAAAACACCAAGATGAAATATTTATGTGAATAACTACTCAAAATGTAACAAGGTTTGAAAGACTAGTATGGTAAGAGGTTATTGACAATAACTGATTATGTGATTTGTTACAAAATAAATGGCCTTAAAATGCTACCAATATATCCTTTTATTTGTTTCTAATTGTAATTTCACACAAAAATCAAGCAAATATATGCAGTTATCAAATAGTGATGACAAACTATTTTTCTCATAACAAAATATTCTACCATAATAAATTCATAAAGATGAAAACAAAGAACCTTACTGCATGAATAAGTGAAACTTTGAAGACCAAGTAAAATGCCACCTATCCAAATGATGAAATAGAAGCCTTCTTCCTTTTTCATTTGAAAGTTCTACTATAGTACCTAGAGGAAAGTTGTAAGCAATTGTGATTTTAATGTTTTAACAAAAGAAATTTTCCTGTAACACACAAAAAGTAAATTTAAGATCTATTTAAACATATTGAGCAATTATAATATGTAACTAAATGGAGTGAAATCTACGTACTTTAATCATAGATAGTTTTAAATCCAGTCCCGAAAAACTGTTCGTGCACATGAGATCTGATAAAAAGTATGACTTTACTTTTTGAGTTAAAACTAGCTACAGCCTAATCAGGACTTCCACGACTATACAGTCACTACAGGGAGGAAATCTTTATAGTAGCACATGTATTCTATGTTTGTCAGTCATTTTCTGGCTAAAATGACGTTGCACAAGACATGCTGAAATGTGATAATGAAGGTCCTGATTTCATGAAAATATTAGTCCTGGGTTGGGTTATCAGATGTCTGAAATCTGCATGCATTTCCCAGATTCCAATGGAAATTATAACTTGTCTGGATTTTCCAGAGAAATCATCAATTCAATCAAAATGTTGTATTGCTTGAATCGCTTTGTGTACAAAAAATGTCAGTCATCAATGAATTCGCGGAATTGCACGAGTCGAGTTCAAGTCAGATTTTTTAAGTGGTATTCTTTATTGTAATACTATTATTTCCTATTTTTAAAATGTTTATTTGACCATTTCAATGCAAAAGTTTTTAAGTACTCCATTAATTGAGTTTTATTCATCCCTACTTTCACTGAAATTTCAGGAATTATAATCGAGTTTATCAGGTACATACATATTTAGATCTGGTGACCCTAGTCTTGGGTCTACAGACATACGATAAACACTGAAACAAAGGCACGATGGAAAATGTCAGGTTTTTCCATTGCCAGGCATGAATATCTTGAAACACCTGAAGATCTTGTTAAGTTCTTACGAAAGCCAGTTTGGTTGGTGGGGTTGGGCCATTACTGTCTCGTGTTTGGCCAAGCTATGCCAAACACAACATAGAAACTTTTCTTGAAAAAGTGATCATTCAGAGAGGCAGTCCCTTAATAGAAGACAATGTAGCAAGGATTAAAATAAATTGAAATTACATGAATAAAACATACTTGACTGATCAAAACATAAAAACATCCTGTCTTTGCAATTCAAAGATATTAAACAGTTCGATCAAAATGGACTGTAACTTTATTTAGATTGGTATATGTACTATGTACAGCTTGTGTGACAATTGTAAGTGCCATAGTTTATTAAGCAGATTTCAAGAGATGGCCCATATCAAATAAATGAGAACAAGAGCTCGCATAAGGGGAGAGATGGACTATACCACCTTCACCTTTGAGAAACAATCTTTTCAATAAAATAAAACAAAATTCATACAACTGCCATGCTGCGCTAAGATTGGCGCGTTATCATTCGAAGTACCGACGAGTCTCCAACACTATAAATAACTTACGATATCCTATAATGGAAATGTCTCCAAAAATGTGCATTTTAGTTTAAAAAAAAAAACAAAATCATAAGGAAAACAACTCACACTTTGACAGAACTAATGGTGCAAACAGCCCATTGATTTAAAATATAAACTCGGATAGCAGAAAAAGTAGGTAGAAAACATTTTCATCAGGTTGACATGACGTATGTGTTGTATTTTATGTATACTGTAAATGATTCTGCAGCTATAAGTCTCAAGGAAATCAACAAACCAAACCAATGTACTGTAATATGCTGTTCTAATTACGTTCAGTCAGAAAAATGTTTTTAACGAACATTTATTTGTTTCTACTGAATGCAAATGAGTATTCAAACTAAGCAACACAACAAAAACAGTTAAAAACGAGAAATCTACTTTCAATATAATTTTCAATTCAATCTCCAGCGCCGGTTGAGTTACGAATGCGCAGGAGTGGTTACATTCAGCTACTTACCTTTGCCCTGATTGGCTGCTAACAGGTCTGGTACTGTTTCTATTGGGAAGTTATTGCTAAGCAACCGCAACATCCCTGCCTGTTCACGGCATTTTGTGATTTACACATCCTAGTAAAACTTTTGGGGATAGTGTGTAACGGTCAGAGTGGACATGGATGTGGAAATGTTTTACAATTCCAAATTTGGTATTTGAAAATGTTTTACAATTCCAAATTTGGTATTTGAAAATGTTCCACAATTGTATGTTTGGGATTTGAGAATGTTTTACGAATTTTTAATTTTTACATTATTTATTTTCAAAGAAAAGTATGCCATGTAACCACTCAATAAACTCATATGGATGATTTATATTGAATAATTGAACTTAGAGGTTGGTCAGATCGTTAGTTCAAATTTTAAATTTTTATACAATTTAAGTACGTCATGTAATCACTCTATAAACTCGTGTAGATTAGTTCTATCAAATGATTTAATCTAGAAGTTGGTCAAATTATTTGTTGAAATTTTTAATTTTTACTTTATTTATTTTCAAAGAGAAGTATGTCATGTAACTACTGTATAAATTCGTATGGATGAGTTCTGTTGAATGATTTAATTTAGAGGATAGTCAGATTATTAGTTCAAATTTTAAAATTTTTACAAATAATTTAATTTAGAATTTTGTTCAGTTATAAGTTACCATCTCAATTCTCTTTAGGGATTTGAAAATGTTTTACAATTTCATGCCTAGGGATTTCAAAATGTTTTACAATTTCATGTTTAGGGATTTGAAAAGGTTTTACAATTCCATGTCTAGGGATTTGAAAAAGCTTTACAAAATTTTTTTTTAGAAATGTTTTCTAATACCATATGTGGTTTTACAAATCCGTTTTAGCATTTGAAAAGTTTTACCATTACTGTTAAGCAACGATAGCAAAGTCGTCCTCTAATCTTAAATATTTAAAATCTCTTGTGGAACATTAAATTATTATTTTTATTAAATTAGTTTTGAATAATTATTAATGAATTAAATAATTATTATTAACTTGTAAATAATTCAATTTTGTAGAAACATTTGTAAAATAATTACTATTAATATGTTTTACAGTAGATTCTAATAATTATTACAGTTTACCAAAAATATAATTGAACACTAGCACCGTTTACATTTCCGTTCAAACATTAAGTAAAAACCTTCTAGCAACGATAGAACCAGCGTCCTTTTTTCATGAACAGATTACATTCTACGAAACTTCTGAGAGATAAAAGCGCACAAGTGGACAGACTAATGCAGTTAATGTGCGGAGCACATCCAGTGGACTTCATAATCGCAGTGGAGACTGCAATTTTGTGTTTTTATCGCTTAGGTGATTTTACAGAGCGCCAAGTTTTAGAATGATAAAAGGAAGTGGACATGGGAGTTCAAGTACGAACCGGTCGGAACTGGTTTCTAAAGTTCTCGGCATCTTCTCGGAGGTGATTGCAGTGGATGGACATTTTGATGCTTTTCGACTTTCTTCTTTCTTCTGCTTATCACACGTCGCTTAAAATTGATTCTTCTGAATTGAATCAGTATTTCTAACTCATCAAAAGGCATGCATTGTCAAGAGATCTTTAGCTAAATAGAAGATATTCAAACTTAATTTTGTGTGTAAAGATTAAAAGGGTTTTGCTCGAAAGCGAATAATTTATACAAGAAAAATAAAAGCAACTATAATTTGATCACAGCATTCAAAAAGGGATTTATTTTAATTACAGGTAGTGGTCCAAGATTTTAGTGATGTCATTCTTGGATACCTATGATGGTTTTTAAAAAGAGAGAAAATAAACAAATTTTTTGTTTCACTGCATTTAAAGGTACCCCGAGCATATTGTGCTTGTTTTTCATCAGTCATGAATAAACTGTTCTGCAGATCTGTAAGGAAATATACTTTATTTAAATCGTTAGAAAAATCTAGTTATGAGAGGAAATCGGTTTCTTAAGCAGTCGAAAAAACCATTGAAAGGTGCTTGATGAAAGGCGTTCTTTGAGAAAATCAAATGATTTAGAGAAGGGAGCGGTTTGATATTTGCTCGAAGGCAGCTAATATCTCAGAACGGCCCTGGTTTTATTTATTATTTACTTATACGTGATTAAGTGGAATAACAGTTCGAATTTTAATTGGTGCCCAAACAAAGTTTTACGCTGTTTGTATAAACATCACTTGCTATTATTAAGTATCATGCTATTAAGTATTTCAAATAAAACGGTAGACTGTATTTAACACATAACATAAATTGGAATTAAAATGCAAAAAAATACCTCGGGACATGCGACCTTTATAAGAATATCAAAGTTGTTTCATTATTTGAATATATGAGCTACCACATACATATTTGTTTAATACACCTAAATTTGAGTCGTTTTGTGTTTAAATTTGTCCAGTTCCTTAGAAGAAAGTCGCAATTATGCATAACTAACTCGATACGAATATCCTTTTCATACCGACGAAATTGCTTTCAAATTTCATTACACATGATAATGCATTGCACAAATATGTCATGCAATTTAGCATTCCACTCAAGCTCCAAGAACAGATCTGGCCACTTGATTCTTTGTTGAAACCACTTTTTTGCTTTTATATTTAAAGCACAAATTTATTAGAATATCTGGTAAATCAGATAATGGTAAGTGCTACAATTTTAAAAATGTTTTAAGAATTAAATGGGGAAACGTTCAGAAAATTATAATTTTTTCACTATTTTTAAAGTCGGTCTTGTTCAAATCATATCAAATTTGCAAAAACTTGATTGTTTAATATACTCGTACTCTATAACTGAAAAGCACTAAGTGTAAAGTTTTACATGTATTGCGTTTTGAATAAATAGTAGCATCACCTGAAATTGTGAGACTAAAACGACTATCCTGTGAGTACATTGTTTATTTTTAATATTTGTTCTTGTTATTTTTTCAAAAGAGGGCTAAGATTGTTAACCATAAATTGTAAGATACACAAAAAAGTGCAAGTGATTTCATGCCATTTAAAAAAGCTTTGATAGTTTTAATTTGGTAATAACTGGGGAAACAAAGTAGATAAGTAGTTTAATTAATGTCGTACTGAAGCAACATAACAGGCTATTGACGACGGTTCGAGATCTATCTCGAAGGAAAAGATCCGAGGACAACATTTCGTTATTTTGAACCACGTCAGATGACGAGGTCACAACTGAGTTGCCACCCTCATTCTTCAAACTTCGACACCAAGCCAAAAGGAAAGAAAGTAGGATAAGCGTTAAAAGTTTACTTATCGTAATAAAATACTATATCTGTCACAACAGCCGTAAAAATATCTATGCATTAATTTTATCTATACAAACAGAAATATTTATTTGAATTTTCCTGCACAATATTCTCCCTAATGTGTTTTTGTGTCGTTTTGCTTGAGCAAATTTTATCAGTTTTTCATCATGTTACAATTTAACATTTGAGCATGATTTACGAAAACGTCTTTCCTGAGTATGCGAATTTAGATCAACTTGATTTAAATCAGTGATTTTTATTTAAAAAATCGTGTTTAAGTATATTTTCAATTTTTCTTTTTTTTCTTAGGAACTGTTTAATAATAATATTGAAAAGGAATAATCTGGAACAGAGTGCGTGTTTTTGTATACAACCTTTTTCACGTCACTTCACACCTACTAGCATAAATAATTTCAAGACGCACTATGAAGGAACATTTTTCTATTAACATGATTAATTTGTTCTATTTAATAAGAAATGAAGCGGAAAAACTAAGTAGACTACAAAAACCAAAAACTATAAAAGGAGCTAAATGCAGAATCTGTGAAGAAATAGCAGGAAAGCTCAACCTAGATCCTCTTTTTAAAGAAGTACGGAGGAGGAAGAAGCGAATGTTTGATGAGAAGGGCGAAGTTGAAAGCTATGAATTCTCAGAAGAAGAAAAGTTCAGATTATTGATTATACAAATAGATCGGATTCTGAATGAACTGAGGCAAAGGTTTCAAGTCGTTCAAAACATGAATAGTTTATTTGGTTTCCTCAATGGAACTCGGTTTGAAACACTGAATGAAGAAGAATTGAAGAACCAGGCACTTGAGTTAGCTATCTAACCATCAGGTCTTCTGACGTTAATATACAAGAACGGACTTGAAGACGCGTCCACCAACATAACGACAGCGTTGAGAATTTTCCTCACAATACCAGTCTTAGTCGCCTCAAATGAAAGGAGTTTTAGCAAACTAAAAATCATAAAAAATTACCTCAGAAACTAACAGGACAACACAACGACTAACCAACCTGAGCATCATATCAATAGAGCACAAGTTAGCTTCAAAGCTATCTTTTGAGGACATTGTAAAAATGTTTGTAGCCGAAAAAGCCCTTAAAGTTAAGTTTTAGTTCAAGCTTTCTGTGTTTAAATTAATTTTTTTCCCATTTTGTCAATAGATTAAGAGATTGTGAAAAATGTCTAAGTATAATATTCAAGATAATAACTTGAGTAAAATATGTTATTATTAATTCTTGTTCCACAGTTTTCCAAAATCCTTGAATGGTTTTCGGTCGACGTTTCGATAATTCTCCTTTTAAAAGTCCAAAAGCACAAAAGAGGTGCTTTTGGACTTTTGTCTCACCTTTCTCACAAAAGGGTGAGACATCTGCAGTATTATTAAAAGTATCAAAACATTTGTAAAATAATCACTATTAACCTGTTTTACAGTATTTTGTAGTAATTGTTACAGTCAGCCAAATATATATTCAAACATCGGCAGCATTTAGTTACGTAGTTGTGAAAAAAGGACGCTGGTTCTATCATTGCCAAAAGGTTTCTACTTAATGTTTCAACGGAAATCTAAATGCTGCCGATGTTCGAATATATATTTGGTTGACTTACTAAGCTTTAGTTTTGTTTTTTGTAAGTGTAGCTTTTACTGCCTTGGTGCTTGTGGCTTTTTGATTCGGTTCTGTTGTAATATGTATGAGCTATTTTCAATAAAATGGCTGGAAAACTGGAGTTTCTTGCTGTGAATTGAATGTAGAAGTCTCACCACCAAAAGCTTGATATCGGGTTGATATTTTATCGAACTTGGAAAGTGAAAGCGGGATTAATTTTATGCCCTGCAGTTTTCATAGTAGCGTCCATGACAGGACTTCCTTGTTTATTGAGTGAATGATTTTCTTTGAAAATACTTAACTATGGTAGGTAGGTCAATTTGCGTCACACTGGTGCAACACAACGGGCTACTACTTTACAATGGAAATTTTGAAGAAACTAGCATCTCTTCAATCTTTCTCTGAACAGCAAATAAATTGGAAAACACCTAACATCTGAAAACTTGGATTTTCATATTTTGAGCACATTCAATGATCAGGTGTCGGAACAAATTTTCTCGTTTAGCACGCAAGTGAACATTTCCGAGCTTCTAAAAAGCGGAGATAGTAAGTATGAAGACTTCTTGACAGCTCAAAGCTACTGTGATAAATACATCCTTGGAATTAAGTTTTCGAGTAGCGACAATTTCGTCGAACTCAAAACCTGCACTCAATCGTCCTATGTTAAGTGAAAACGCAAAATTGAGACTGCCAAATTATGAACTTAAGAAATTTGCTGGTAATCCTAAAACATTTTTGACCTTTTGGAGCATATTCTCAAAAAATTAACGACATTGAGGAACTAACAGTCAGATAAATTTAACTATTTGTTCCAGTCAGTGGTTCCAGATTCTCGCCCCGCGAGGTTAATTGAAAGTTTCCTCTCTAACTGCAGAAAACTACCCGAAAGCAATCGATCAATTGATATTATTCTTTGGTCGCTGTTCGCGCCATTCGTATTTCCGTGATAGTTGTGATGCTGCTCCTTAATTGGCGTAACTTTTCCTGTAATTGGAGAGCACCAAGGTTTGGTTTGTTGGGGGTTTTATGGCTCAAGGGCCATATTTGGTGAGCACCAAGAACGTTGCCAACTTCTCAGTTTGTGCCTGATCTCTTGACGCGATAAGACAATATCGCCAGCGTTCCGTTCTAGGAACCATTCCTTGTGAACTTAGGATAGTACGACTTTTTGTGTACTTAGGATAGTAAAACTCTGAGTACTTCGTATGGTACAAAATTGAATCAATATAAATAAACATAATTAGTCCACTGAAGTTTGTATTTTAGTGTGAGCCTTGACATGTCCGCTTCATCGGTGAATCGAAATTAAACTCCAATGGATAAGCTAAATACGATTAAAGCTTCCTTGAAAATAAAAGTTCCTAGATTAGTTTTGTGTATTAGTATTTATGTAACCTTAATTGGCAACGTTTTTTGAATTGTAGATCATGTGACCGGGATCTGATAACTAATAAATAGTCTACTATGTTTTTCCTGACTCGACGCGTCTTTCTCAAAGACTTGTAAGCGATACATAATATTTTGGCGACGAGGATGGGATCCTAAGTTTAACGCATCACAAGTCTCAATGCTGTGCCCACGAATCGGGCCTAGTTAGCAGCCAAAAAGGAGTTAGTGAAGAAACAGTAATTTTCAAATGAAAGCGAAACTCATCTATCGAAACGTTCACAACGATGCTGAACTCTTGAGGTACTTCGATGTGAGTAAGCTTTTCTTGTTTTCTGACTTTTTGTGAATTTTTGCAATCTCAGAATTTAAAATGCACTTTTGGAAGCTTAGAACCCTTTGACTTAGCTGATCCATCAGCTTGGGATTCTTACCATGACCATTTGGAATGTTTTCTACAAGCTAATGATGTAACTGATGTTCAGAAAAAGCGTGCTGTATTTTTGAGCGTTTGTGGGGCCAAGATGTACGCAATTACCCCTTCTCTTGTATCGCTAAAGTCCTACTGCTAAGCCTTACGATGAGCTGATAGAACTCTGAAAATTACATTTTGCACCCAGACCATACGAAATATTCCAGAGGTTCTTCTATCGAAGAAACCAGCATCCAGGAGAAAGTGTCGCTGCATTTATCGCAGAATTACAGAAGCTGTCAGAACACTATAACTTTGGAATATCATTAAGTGTTATGCTGCGGTGGCTTGAAAGATGAGGCTCTTCAACGACGCTTGCCGGCTGAAACATCTCAGCTTCTCACAAGCTCAAGAAAGGCACTTGCTGCTGAAACTGCTAATCTTCATGTGAGGGAGATAAGAGGATCAGACTCTACATCTGCCATGCCTCTTCAAAAGCTACATCGTAAGCAGCACTTTAAAGCCAACAAAGGTGAACACCAGCAACAAAAATGTTCCGGTTTTGGGCAAATCATCCAAGGACTCAATGTCACTTTAAAGATGCAGAGTGTTATCTTTGTAAAAAGAAAGGTCACATTCAGGAAGTATGCAGGAGTGCTAAAACAAACTCCTCCAATAAGAAAATCTTTCGTGGTCAAAAAAAGGACACACATGCTGTAGAAAATGAGGAGTTGGATTATTTTCATTTGAAGCATATTAATACTATAGAAAGCTCGAACATGAAAACAACAGTCTTCATAAATGACTCACCATGCACCATGTAGGTTGATTCTGGTCCAAGATATCCATCATTGATAAAGGCACATTTGATAACCTATATCTTCACAGTTCTCCATCTCTTACAAAGCCTCCATTTATTGTGAAAGACTATGATCAGAAACTTGTTGAAATTTTAGGGCAGTGCATGGTCAGGGTCAAATATGCTTCATTTGACGGAGAGCAATCAATTTCTTAGCAATCAAACTTCCACTTTGATTGCTAAGAAAGAGCGTCTAGGACTTCTAGGATTAAACTGGTTTCAACCTATAGGAATCAAAGTGACAGGAATCTATAGCATAGGAAATTTAACATTAGATGAGGTCTCGTGTGAGTTTCCTGACGTATTCAAGGAAGAATTGGGAAGTTTTAAAGGCATTCCAATAAAACTACATTTAGATCCCACAGTGCGTCCAATTCAATCGAAGGCAACTTGCCATTGCTCTGAGACCTAAAATTGAGAAAGAATTGCAACGATTACAAGACCAAGTTCTTGAAACTGTGAACTATTCAGAATGGGAAACACCAGTTGTTCCTGTCCTTAAAGCGAATGGTGAAATTAGGTTGTGTGGAGATTACAAATGCACAGTTAACAAGACATTAGGAAATCTAAGCCTTCTAGGCGAGCTGGGAGGTGGCGGGTCCTGAATTCCTGAAATGTACAATAAGGAATACTGAGAAAGCTGTTCAGTATGCACGGAATACCCGATACCATTGTTTCAGATAACGGCACAGGATTTATCTAATCAGAATTTCAAGAGTTCGTTGAAAATAATGGCATTCAGCACATCCTGATTCCACCTAGACATCCATCATCAAATGATCAAGTGGAACGGATGGTCCAAACCATAAATGATTCTCTACTACGAATTATCTCGGGGAATTGGAACTTGAGACTAGCATAGTTTTTATTAGCACAAGATGCTACTCCTAACACCACCACAGGAGTTTCTCCTGCTGAACTGTTAATGAACCGTCGTTTGAGGACACGCTTGGATAAATTGCATCCACATTTTTCTGAGTCTAAGATAAAAAATACTACAGCTAGATTTCGAGTATTTGCACCCTTGGATCCTGTATATGATAAATGGGTACCAGAAACCATAACTGAAGTAATATGATTAACTACGTATAAGGAGCAGACAAACCAAGGAATTGTTTGGAAACGTCACATCGATCAACTTAGAAGACGCCAAGATGTTCCTGAGAATACCAGAGAGTTCGATGGCAGCTTGTGGACTCCTACCAATAATCCATCACCAGTGATCCTGGACGTTCCATCAGAAGGGCACAAAGATTCAGAATCAGTTAGAGAAGCCACTGACCCTACGGACACTTCGACTGTGGATGAATAGCAGAAGCCCATTCCAGGACCTGCCTTACCATCAAGACCTACTAAGAGCAAACATCCACCTACTTGGTTAAAGGACTACACTACCTAGGGGAGGAATGTTGTGTATTAGTATTTATACAACCTTAATTGGCAACGGTTTTTGAATTGTAGATCATGTGACCGGGATCTGAAAACTAATAAATAGATTACTGTGTTTTTCTTGACTCGACGCGTCTTTCTCTAAGACTTGCAAGCGATACATAATAGCTAGGTACCTACTTTAGAACTTTTCAAGAAGATCCAGAATCTGATGTGGAACTTGGTGTTAAATTAGAGATTACAAAAGAACTTAAAACTAAAACGGAAGACCCTCAAATACAGTATTTTGGCTTGCTTTCAAATACGGACCTAACAGATGTAGAAGAGGATCTACAACTTATGGATGACAGCCTTGAGAACATTAAGGTAAGCCTTTCTTACCTTTGTAAATTTGAAATGGAAGAAAAAATGATTACATGACTATTGGCCGAAGTTATTGTAAATCTGGTGTAAAACTGTTAGAAATCCCATTCCCCATTTTCTCAGGTAAATATGATGACTGGAGCAACTTCAAGGGTCAATTTGAAAATTTAATTGCAAATAACATTCAATTAACAGATAATCAAAAATTGTTCTACCTCCAAGCTTCTTCGAAAGGCGATTGCAAACAAATCGAAACTACAGATGACACCTTCCAGTCATTATTTAAAACATTAGAAGATTTAAAGCATTAGAAGCATCAAAATAAAAGGGCAATTGTTTATACCCACTACAAGCCATAATAAATTACGATAAATTGCAACATGAATCTTCTAAAGACTTACACAATCTGGTGGATTGTGTTAACAAACACATTCGAGCTCTAAAACTTTTAGAATTTGATCGGAACGATTTATCGGATATTATACTGCTCAACATCATTAGTCAGAAATTAGATCGAGAATTAGACAATCATTTGAACAAGGAGTTGAAGTGCTTTTCACCATTCACATTCAACAAAAGTTTTAAACAGTTAAGATCACAGTTAATAACACAACAAATGTTTTGCATGATATATTTAACACTTCCTCTCAAAACATACATCCACCAATACCAATTTGCTTGCATAAAAACTGAAACCGAGATCTTGCCAGGGGTTTGGTCAAGATGTCTGCAAGTTGTTGCTCGCTACAAACATGTTCGATGTTAACTGCACCATTCAGGTGTTTTTCACGAACGAAGTGAAATCTTACTTCAATGTGCTTGGAACGCTAGTGGAACTCCGGATTCCTCGCAAGCTTTATAACACTCATGCTGTCAACCATGATGATTGGTATAGAGTTCAATGTGGTCAGTTCATTAAACAATCGCATCAACCACATGATTTATTTTGTTGCTTCACAGGATGCCACATACTCAGCCTCAGTGGTGGACAGTAAAACACTGTTCTTTACGACTTGACCACGTAATAACACCACCAGAGTACATATTCAGGACACCAGATCTTGAGCGCCTTGTCTTAACGTCCCCGGCATAATCTGCATCGCTGTAAGCTTGAGGTTTCCCAGGTGGTATGTCCGAATGATACAAGAGTCTATAATATATTGGAAGTAGTAAGACTTATGATTACTGAGAAATACTCTCATACAAGTGAAGAAGGAACTTTATTGAATTAGTGCTAGTACAGGTCGTATACATATCCAAGATTAGACATTCTTACTGTTGTGTTTTTCTCTATATCGAGTTGAGTTGTGCTTGGACAGCAACAGTTAATATTTACAAATAATTAATTAAGGATATCAAATATAAACAAATTATTGCACTAAATATATTAATAACTAAGATATTACAATACCTCCTTTTTAAATAAACAAAAAGGCACTTAAGTCACAAATACAAAATTAAAAGTCATTATAGATCAAGTCTATCTGGCTTCTTTCTGATTCGTGTTGGGTAACGTCTGCCTGGGACATCTGCAACAGGAGTATCATTATTTGACCCTTCTGTACGAAGATCAGCAGACTGTTGACTTTCAGGAGTGGGAGACGGGTCATCATGTTGGAGTTCTATATCTGCCATGGTGATGGAAGTAGGTTGATTATAAGCTGAAGATGTGACCGGTAAATCAACAGGAATGAAATCATCTCGATGTTCAGGGAATGAAGAGCTAGCTGGACGGATCTGATCCATGTGTGCGAGATACTTCTTATTGCTTATTTCAATCAACCAAGTCTTGGGTCCTTTGGGCTTAATTAGTTTGCCACGAATCCACCTGTTAGAAGGATCCCTATGGGATTTTACCCAAACGTCTTGTCCACATGATAACTTCTTGTTACTGGTGTGAGACCTGTCAAAGTATTGTTTTTGACATCTTTGTTTCTTTTCAACATGCCTTGCTGTAGATGGATGCAGTAACTCTAAGACAGTCCTAATGGGACGATTAAGGAAAAGCTCTGCTGGAGATAAGCCTGTTGTAGAATGAGGTGAAGATCTGTATTTAAGCAAGAATCTATTCACCTTGACAGTTACTGTACTACCGTCATTGGAGTCTAACTGCATCTTACTTAAAGAATGTTTAAAAGTCTGAATGGTACGTTCTGCTTGACCATTTGATTGGGGATGATACGCTGGAATGAGCGTCTGTAGAACTCCCATGGATTTTAAAAAGGTTTTGAATTCCCTGGATATGAACTGAGGTCCATTGTCAGAAACAACTTCTAGTGGTAGTCCATATCTGGCAAACAGTTGTTGCAATACAGCAATTGTGCTTGCTGACGATGTAGACGACATCTTTGCCACTTCTAACCACTTTGAATGACTATCCACTACAACAAGGTAATCGATTTGGTCTTTCTGAGCAAAATCTAGGTGAATACGATCCCACGGTGCCTTGGGCCAGACCCATGATTGCATCGGTGTGACTGGAGGAGATTTAGCAACAACTTGACAAGTTTCGCAATTAGTAGACATGTTTTCAATGTCTTGATCTAAATTAGGCCACCAAAAATGACTTCTAGCAACTGCTTTCATTTTCACAATTCCGGGGTGAGTATCATGAAGCAGCTCTAGCAAGTGTTTTCTATAGGCATTGGGAATTACTACTCCCATGCCCCATAATACACAATTCCTATCAACAGATAATTCATCTTTTCTGCAGAAATATGGCTTCAAATCAGGATTTTCAATTTTGGATGGAAAACCATTCTGAACATATTTCATTATGCTTCCCAAAATTTTGTCATTTCTAGATGCACTGGCAATGTCATCAGAAGTTACAGGTAATTCTGACAAATGGGAAATCTTGTAAACGTCTGATGGGTACAAGTCTCTATTTACGTCTTCATTGGGCAATCTTGAAAGAGAATCAGCATTCTGATGTGCAACACCTTTTTTATACTTTATGGTGTAGTTATGTGAAGACAAGAGCAATGCCCACCTCTGTAAGCGAGCAGCAGCCATGGTTGGTACTGCCTTAGTAGGAGAAAATATTGTAACCAAAGGTTGATGATCAGTGTATAGCACAAAATTTCTTCCAAACAGATACTGGTGAAATTTTTTGCAAGCAAAAATTATGGCTAGGGCTTCTTTTTCAGTTTGCGAGTAGTTGACTTCTGCCTTTGATAATGTTCGAGAGGCATAGGCTACCGGTTTTTCTTCACCGTTTACAATGTGTGATAAAACGGCACCCAAACCAACAGGCGAAGCATCACAAGATACTTGTAAAGGAAGATTTTCGTTATAGTGAGCCAATACTGCATCAGATGTTAGAAGTTGTTTACACTGTTCAAATACATTGCGGCATTTCTCAGACCATGTCCAAGGAACATTTTTGTTTAGAAGGCTGTATAAAGGAGACAATAAAGTAGATGAATTTCTTATGAATTTAGAGTAATAGTTCAGTAAACCCAAAAATGATTTAAGTTGAGAAACATTTTCTGGGGTTTTGATCTTCTTAATTGCTTCTAGCTTCTCTTGGGTTGGATGAATACCACTTTCATCAATTATATGGCCTAAAAACTCAACACTACTTTTAAAAAATTGACACTTATCTGCATTTAGTTTTGCATTATACTTTTGTAGTCTTGTCATTACAGTCTCTAATGTAGAAAAATGTTCTACTTCAGTAGCAGATGAGATTAAAATATCATCTTGGAAGCATATAACTCTAGGTATACCTTGTAATATTTGCTCCATGACTGATTGAAAAATTGCTGCGGCTGCAGATATACCATACATCAATCTACTTGGGCGAACCAAACCCATGGGTGTATTGAGAGTTAATAACTCTTGAGAGTCGGCATCCAATTCAATCTGTTGGTATGCTTGTGACAGGTCTAATTTACTAAAATGTTTGCCTCCTCTCAAGGTAGCAAAGAGATCTTGCTGAGTAGGAAGAGGATACTGGTTCGGGTCAAGGTATTTATTTACAGTTACCTTAAAATCGCCACACAACCTCACAGCATTATTTTTCTTCGGTACCACAACTACAGGTGTTGCCCACTTAGAATGTTCAACAAATTGCCAAATATTATTCTTCACCAATCTTTTAATTTCATCAGAAACAGAGTTTTTTAAAGCATACGGAACAGGCCTAGCTTTGCAAAAAACAGGTTGACAATTTTCTTTCATTTTAAGAACAGCCTTAAAATATTTAATCGGTTGGTCACCTACTTGAAAAATATCTGTGTACTTTTTCTTGAGTGCTTCAACACTGTTCACACACTTTGAGGATACTGAAAATATCTCATTCCAATTTAACTTGAACACTGACAACCAATTCTTTCCAAAGAGAGCAGGTCTATTGCCACTTACAATAATTAGTGGTAACGAATGACTTTGGTTGTTGCACTGCACTTCAACGAGGAATTCTCCAACAACTGGGATTTCATTTTCGTTGTAGTCTTTCAATCTGGTTGACGATGGCACAATTTCAGTTCCGGGTAAATTGTCTTTCACCCACACTTCAGATACTATGGAAACATCAGCTGCAGTGTCCAGTTCCATGTCTAACTGTTTGCGATTAGCAATAACAGGAACAATGTATTTTTTCTTGCCTGAAACTTGATTTATGGTGTTCACGGCATAAAGGGAAGCCTCAGAGTCATCTTCAACCCTTTCTACCTTTTTTGTAGATGAGCCTTTGTGTTTGCTCATGCAGACAGGTGATATATGTCCACTTTTTCCACAAGCATGACAGGTCGCAGATTTGTACTTGCACTTGGCAGGGTCATGAGCAGCCCCACATCGGTAGCATTTGGAAAACTTCTTGTACTGTTTATTCGAAGCATTTCTTGATGGCTGATGATTTTTCTTTGGCACATCTGAAGAGCTCTGGCGGATTTTGTTGACGGCCGGTGTAAGTGTCTTCATATTTGCAGCGTCGCTTTCAGCTATTTCTATGGCGACAGCTGTTTCCACCGCATCCGATAGCTTTAGAGCTTTCTTTGCCACGAGTCTCTTTTGGATGTTTTCGTTGCACAATCCACAGACGAAACGATCCCTCAGTGCTTCATCGAGAAACGCACCGAACTCGCATGTAGAAGCCAACCTTCTCAGTTCCACTAAATATTGAGAAACAGATTCCCCAGCTGTCTGGTTCCGCCGATGGAAACGGAAGCGTTCCGCAATGATGATTGGAGCAGGTTTGAAATGTTGCTTCAATATGTCCGTCAATTCAGCGTACGAGCATTCTCTCGGCGACTTCGGAAGAAGCAAATTCCGTAGAAGTTTGTAGGTATTTGATCCAATAGCTGATATAAATACGGACACTTTCTTGCCGTCTTCGATATCGTTTGCGAGAAAAAAATGGTCCAGTTGTTCAACGTATAGATTGAAGTCGTCCACCTCCACGTCAAATGAATGTAACGCGCCGATTAGGCCTAACCTACTCATGGTGATGCTAAACTCTAATTACAGCAATAAAAAAAACTTGAGTTCGAATTATCCTCGTCGCCACTATAATATATTGGAAGTAGTAAGACTTATGATTACTGAGAAATACTCTCATACAAGTGAAGAAGGAACTTTATTGAATTAGTGCTAGTACAGGTCGTATACATATCCAAGATTAGACATTCTTACTGTTGTGTTTTTCTCTATATCGAGTTGAGTTGTGCTTGGACAGCAACAGTTAATATTTACAAATAATTAATTAAGGATATCAAATATAAACAAATTATTGCACTAAATATATTAATAACTAAGATATTACAGAGTCCATAGTTCATGGTGCCTTTTAAGTATCTAAAAATTCTCTTAACAGCCTGCCAATGAGAGTGCATTGGTGATTCAAGATGCTCCGATACCACACTCACAGCATTTTCTGATTTCATGGCTGAAGCATATGATTGAGGAACATCTGTGTGCGCAAGCAGGACATAATCTTTCAGATAAACAGGTTGCCTAACTTTTCTCTTTTCTTGCACAGATGTTTGTGGTAGGTCAACCTCCTCATCTGCTGCTTCCTTTGGTGATTCACTCCCCCTATCTTCAGAGACTACAGTTTTTCATTCGGCGTCACACTCAGCTGCACTTTTTTCTCTTTGTTTCTTCTTTTTCAAACACATCTCTACTCAATATAATTTTATTAGCTGGCAACCAGACACGATACCCATCCCTTTCTTCACAGTATCCGACAAAGATCCCCTTTACACTCTTTGAGTCCCATTTTTGCCTTCTTTGCTTGGGTACATGTACAAAGCACTTTGTCCCGAACACACGCAGATGATGAATGTTCGACGATTTCTTGAGCCAAAGTTCTGCAGGTATTTTGCCTTTGATGGTGGTAGGGCCAGTTCTATTCAGAACATATGCAGCTGTATTAACTGCTTCAGCCCACAGCTTTACAGGAAGAGTCTTTGCATGGACCTTGCACTCTCCACCAAAGTCATATTCTCCCTTTCTGCAGCTCCATTTTGCTCAGAAGTGTAGGGCATGAAATATCTAAAGTTGATCCCCTTGGCATGAAGAAGTTGACGGACATCTGCATTCTTGAATTCTCCTCCATCATCACTGAAGGTTGACGATGTGTTCAGCAGTCTCCACTTCACTTAAAAAAGTTTTCATACAGTTGACTACTTCACTCTTAGCTTTTATAAAGAATGCTCTACGAAACTTGGAAATATCATCTTTAAAGCAGACAAAATATCGTGAGTCTCCTACAGAATTCTCCTGCGTAAGTCCACAAACGTCAGCATGAATTAGTGCTCCTGCCTCTTTTGGTCTATCTGATCTAGTTCCAAAACTTGCTCGATGCTGTTTTCCAAACATGCAGCCATCACAAAAATTTTCTTTCACAACAACCTTAATACCTTGTTGACAAAGAAATTCTTTTACATGTTGCTTGTTCTGATGACACAGTCTTTCATGCCACAGCTGTGCACTTTCTTCTTGAGATGCAACATACACATTTGCTGCTATTTCAGGCATTCTGACCCTCATTTCAAGAGCATAGAGTCCTTCCAGCTGTCCTCTGACTTCTCAGTCTTTGCACACCATTTCTAGAGAATGTGCAGTTGTCCTTGCCAGCATCAAAATGTGTTGTAGTGAATTTTAATTTGTCCCTTTGTTATTGTACGATAGATGGCGGCACAAGGCAGATTTTACCTTTCAACACTCCTGAGTATATCGATTGGATCCTTGAGTTGCTATCGATATCGTTAATTATTTTTCATTCGTTTCTGTATGCTTTTTTTACTGTAACTTTTTTTAACTAGGTTATGTTGTTCATTCTGTGTTGTCCGATGTGCAAGTCATAATTTTAATTGTTCCTTTTTGTTCTATTTAAATTAAAATTCAAGTTCAATTATTTCTGCTGAAATTATTGAAGTTCTTTAGTTAATATATCAATAAAATGGAAACCCTTGTCAATGGTCTGTCCAACTGAAAACAGGTTTCTGTCTATTTTAGGGACATACCACACATCTATCAGATGATTCTGTTCCCACTTACCACGTATCAGCATCTCAACACTTACAGTTCCTTGTCGTATGCTAAAATGTCTTCACTGCTCCCTATTCTGATAGGCCTTGGAGTCACAAAAATTTCAAAAGAATTTAAATATTCTTTTCTTTTTGTCATATGTGCTGATGCACCTGAATCAGCTAACCACAGTTCATCATCTGGAACACCTTCAAGCACACACATGAATGCATCTCCAAGCTTCTTAGAAACATTGGTTCTTTTGGGACAGTTTTTGGCAGTGACCATCCCCTTGTGGCATTTGGAATACTTCCTTTCAGGCTTTTCTTTACTAATATTTTTTAAGCAACAAGGGCTGCAGAGTCATCATACTTCTTTGGAAGTCTCATTTTGATGAGTCGGAGACGTTCTGTCAACTTATTTACAGTCCTTTCTTTGCCGATTCGGTATAATAATAATAAGTCGGCAGCGCTCTGTTCCAGGAAGCATTCCCTTGTGTACTTGGGATAATACAACTCTTTTGTGTACTTAAGATTGTACAAAATTGAATCAATGTAAATGAACATAATTACAGTCCACTAATTTTGTATTTTCGTGTGACCCCCGAAAGTTGCGATGAACTGTTAGTTCAAACTTACGTGGGAGATCTTTGGTGCTTAGTCGGATCTTTCCCTTTGGGTTTGATCCCGGACCGTCGCCAATAGCCCTTTGTATTGCTCCAGTGCGACGTTATTAAAATACACACATACTTTTGTACTTAGTAATGAAAAATGTTGCCACTGGAAAAGCATCGAATGACTTGGAAGCCCTCTACGATCAAATAGAGACGAAACTGCGAGCCCTGGAGAGCTTGGAACGCGCAAAAGAGAAGTTTGAGAGGATTTTCTGGTACCATTAGTAAAGTCCTGTCTGCCCGAGAACATTTTGCAAGCCTGGAAGCCAAGTAGAACATTCGACGATGGTGGAACCATAAGTAATGAAAATCTCTTCAGATATTAATGAGTTTCTTGCGACACAAAGTTGAATCAGGTGTGACCAATTTAGCACAGGCAGGGTTTGGTAAAAATAATAGTGGGACTGAATAGATGGGGTGATTAAAATTTCCTTTTTGATACCCCGGATATAGCAACTGCTGCGGTGTTCATAAGTACACTCGTGGAAAAAACTGTACCATCCCCTTTCTCTCGAGCTCTATTCATAGCAGAACAAATTCAAAGATATCATTCAATAGGGAATAACATCCTCTACAAATTGAAATGCAAAAATATTGCAAAAGAGAATGTCTCCATATCAAATTTTTTGCACAAACAACAAAATTTCCAAATTGAAACTCCATGTTTTGATGTCTTAATCAGTTTCTGCATCGTTAAATTAGTATAAATATGAAATTTCATGACTTTACTATCTTTATATCCAGAGATATTCAACATTAAAGTTGATGTCAATTTCAGGGATTGTCTCCACGATTAATTGTAGTTAGGTGAATCATTCAAATTCAGGCAATAAAAAATAAAATGTTCACCTTGACATCTTCGATTCTTTTAAAAAATTAGTATATTGTGACCAGTAGAGTATGTTGAACTATACCACATTTAATTTTTGCAAAATAATTTGTTTCGTTGAAATAAGACCCTATGAATGGACATAAAAAATATTCAATTTTGCTTGTCAAGAATGTCGCGTAACGCTTAAAATTTTGCTACGCTCAAACTATTAGAGATAAACTTGTTTTGTCTTCTGTTCGTGACACATAAATGTACTGTTCATAATAGTAAGCAAAAATATTTTCAAATAATAGAATAGTTTTTAACAATTCCTCATGGAACTTGAAGGAGTTTGGACAAGATTTTTTAAAAAAGTTTGCTTTAAAAGTTCTGAAAATTTTTTTGTAGAAGTTCATTACAATGTTGTTAATTTACCCCTCTATATAGATAATTCGATTTCTCAAATGTTGATTTCTAACAGCCTCTAACGTAAAATATCGTCGAAATATTAACCTCTGATTCGGGCTCAAAGCGGAGCCAACGGTATTCCTCCACTGAAGTACGCACTCGAATCCTCCCAGCTCGTAGCTCAAGCACCTTTCTTGATGCAATATTTTGACGTTTCATTATTTCTGTACATATATCAATGTAGTGTGTAACATCTGAGATTTTAGATAGTTTTATAATTCTTCAGTAAATAGTATAAAAAGATCAGTCAAAATCTATTTTCAATTATTAAACGGGGAAAACATTTGGAATGTATATTGCTTTGGGGCTTTCCTTGCATTACAATTTTCACTTAGTAATTAATACAGCACCTGTGGTATGAAATTATAAAATAAAATAACAAGCGATATTATTCAAAAAGGCTCAAGACTATTCTTTATTTTCATCAAACAAACAGCTGAATCTACCCAGCTGCTCATGTAGGGGAAGATTATTTATATAGCGAAGGAGTATATTTAATGTCAATCATTACCTTTGTTATCATTACCTGAAAAAAGTTTATTACTCATACTCAATTACTCTTATTTCATTCTTAGATTTGGGTATAAGTTTATAGCGCATAATTCATGAATCGTAATCTGGGATTATGTGAAATTAATCTCTCAAACACAAATCTATGTAGTATGTCGAAAGCAATTTCAGGGATTCAGAGAAGAAACAAGTCAATTAAATATAATATAATTGTAGAAGTCACATAAAAAATGTTGCTATAACATTAAAAATGGTTTTTAAATAACTAACAAGTTCACTCCTGTTAGAACTTCTTCAATGGTGCGTTTATATGGCAATGTCGGCCTGATCATACACAAAATCCAATCTCTGAATATTGTGACATGAGAGTGCAACTTTTCAAGAATCGAAGAGAATTGAAGTAACTTATGAATTGCATTCGTAAAGTTCGACCTTGAAATGGTCATTTATTGAAACATCTGTTGAATACTTTTTTAGATGGTTAGTTCTATGTGGCAGAAAGGGCATGCTAAACTTCGCTGAATTTTAACAAATTCCTCAACTTATTTTATCAGCGTAAGTAATATTCAAATTTTCAACTTTTGCTTATAGTTTTAAATAAATAGAAATTTATATTACATTACTTTATCCGCTAAGCTAAAAATGCTGAGTTTTTGTATTTTCTTACTTATGCACTTTTCGAATGTTTTGAGGATTCATAAATACATTTTGTGCTATTATTACGTTTTCTATATACTATTCAAATATATTTTAATATAGTTATAGAAATTTATTAATATTGGTATATAGTATTTTAAATATGCAGTTCATTATTCTGTCACTTAGCATTTACAATTACAGTGCATTTTTTTTAAATTTGTAACGAGGTGAACAACAAAACTCAGTTTTGTTTGTGAAATTCTGTGTGCATGGTTGATATATAATATTGTGCTTGATAATTTATTCAAATTCAGTAAATTATTACCCATAATATTCAGCGAGTGGTGAGTGTAAAAGTATTTTTAAACAAATGCGGAAAGAATATTTACCCACTGGGAGTTGAAAGTAAATCCCCAAAAGATTAGGGATTTCGAGAACCTTTTTGTACTTTTACAGGGAATTTGACATGCGCTTAGGGATTTTTCGTACTTCGAAAGGTATTTTGACTGCATTTCATTATCTTCTGATCGCTTGGGTTAACGCAAAATTATTTATTTAAGCTTAACTATTCGAAAACTGCAAAATATGCTTATACACTCGGATTGTATATTTATTTAGAAACTTCGAGAAAAATAATCAAATTTTAAAAAATGACTTTTTGGAGAAAAATTAATTTAAAATTGATTAAATTGAAAAATCTAGATTTTAATACTATTCAAGTCCTACTAATGAAATTAGCATCAATATTTGCTCCAAAGCTTTACAATTCTTTTGAAGAAAACAAAATTGAATTATCTTTAGGAGAAATGAGATTTTTAAATAGGTGATGGAGCACATAAAAAAAAATATAATTTAATTTGTGACGTCACTTTCAGACTCGTATCTCGAAGAAAAATTTTTTTCGGAGATTATAAAAAATATGTTGATTCAAGGTGGCCTAAAATGCACCTGTGTGCAAGATATCATTTGATTCGGAGATGGTGAGATGCACAGTAGGGTGGGTCTCCGTTGTATGGAGAAAAAAATTTCTGATTTCTATCCGGCACAGCAAGAAAAGGGTGCCAAATGATGTTTATAGCTCACATATAAAATTTGATTAGAATGGGATATCATCTGCCTCCGGATTGACTTTATAGAGAACACATATTTAAAAAAAAAATTCTTTTGATGAATTGTTACAGAAGGTTAAAAAAAGTTTAAAAATGTGTGTCTATAAAGCAAATTGAAATTATACGAGTAAGATTTATTTATTACAAGAAAAAGTTTACAAAAATGACATTAATAATATTATTATACGAGTAATAATATTTCAAATAGTGCGAAAATCCTTCTTGCTATCGAATTTCGGCATGGCGTTTCGAGATTATTTGGTTTTTTATGAAGCCTCTCAGACTTTTTGCACAATGTGGCTGAAGCTTCTATCAGTCATGACTGCCCTTTCAACAGCTTGTGTGTGACATGTCAGGCGTAGTAAAGACAGTTTTCCTGCTTTTAGGGCGACAAATGGATGTCTTAATAAAGTATGGATTTCAATATTGGTGGATCAGATATATTCTCCTGCCAGTTAATGAGATCGGTGTAAGATGATGCATCAAATTTTACAGTCGGAAGTTGAAACAGTCGGGATCTATTTTCCTGAATGCTGCGGGCTTTCAAAATGCGACGGGCTGCCAGTTCACGGATGTGCGGTTCAGTCAGTCAGCATTGCGATCAATAAATTTTCAGGGTGTGCGAAGTAACTGTTTCTTTGAATTACGGGATCTATTTTGGATTTCAGTTCTGTGGGCAAATATCTAATTGCAGCGATGAGTTTGAACAGGTGCCGTACTCCATCTTTACAGGAAGGGTGAATTTTGATAGAAACCAGGTTGGAGCATAAACCTTGAAGATATACGTTGCAAGAATTACTAAGTTTTCAGGAGATTCCATCGAAACGTAGAATTCGATTAGCACGAGTTAACCATCGGGTATGAGACATTTTGCCTGGCGATTTGTTTATTAAATCCTTAGGAAATATGCCTGTTGAAACCGCTGAGACTATTCTGTACAAATATGTTTGGTCTGTGCTAATACCTTGAACAGAAAACTCGGGTAACTCTGTTGAAATACGTTTAAACCGAACAACGGGCCTTTTTTTCACACATTTCTAGATCTTTGCCGATTCTCCCTAAAAATGTCTTGGGTCCCGATGTGCTGCCATCAATATGTAGAAACAAGTGTCGGAAGGGTAATTCATTCATATGCAGTAGCCAGATAATCCATTGTAACAGTTTATCTAACCTTTTTTCAAGCAGCCGTATGGCACCTCCATAATTACCAACGTTCACGTTAGTTCCATCACACCCAAATGCCACCAAAGACTCCATAGATATTTCTGATTCCAGGAAGAAATCGATGATTGCTTGTTCTATGCATTCAGATGTGCCAAAAGCTGGTGCAATATAACCTAAGAACTTCGACTCTGGTTCCATTATCAAATAAATATTATCTTCAAGAGTGCTCTGTCTATACATTATTCCGTCCTTTTCTGATGTAATTAAAGTTTTATCTTTCCGTCCGTCGGAGTATAAAGCAGGTATTTGTAGGACTTTGTCTCTTCTTCCGCGGCCAATTTTCAATCTATCTTGCGTTTCCGGCGAAGCTTATTTTTATCAATAATTTTCGAAGTGGAAGTGTGAAGAACTTCTGAAGCAATAGCTGCCCCAGTCCTGTCTGGTACTCTGTATCTATCACACGTTCTTGAAAGTAAAGCGTGTTCTACTGTACTGTTTGTAGCTGCAGGCTTATCGCCAGGAGCCGCCCACGTTGAAGCTTGTGACTGGAATGCATCGTCATTGTCCGATTGACTAGATTCAAATGAAGTCGACACATTAAGCTTCTCTGTGCTTTCTTTTTGAAGTTGAAACTGCGATTTTTGTCTTAGCATTTTCCTTTTCAAAGTGTTCATTATTTTCTTCGTTGTAACAATATCTACGGTTCTGATCACCATTCTTTTAGTGGTTCGTTGGTTTATTAGGAAGCTTTTCTCTCTAATAGGTAATTTTTTTTTGTGTCTGGGACAAATGCACTCATCGATGTTCTTACACTTGCAGGATGAAATGCCAAAAACAATACTTTACTGGTATGGCGAAACTCTTCTAATTTCTTCTTCGGTATTTTACGGCAAGATTTTAAAAGATTTTTGCATTTCAGATGATACGCCTTCAACATCGCTTTCACTCATTTAGTTGGACAGTAGGAATGGAAGCTCTTGACCATATTTCTTCAATTTTTGCCACGACAATGTCCTATATTTCCTTATACGTGGGTTCTTTATTAGTTTCATTGCCACGTTTTATCTTATGCCGGTTCCACTCATAGAACTTCATAACATCTTCGTAGGTTGGTAGCATATTGCATTTAATATCACTTGAATCACCAAACAACGGACATTTCTACTCTAAACGAGTACGATCCATGATAAAAATGGCGCAAACGAGCGCAACACAACCTCGCCTTATTGCAGCCGGAGCTATACTGGAAACTTGAGCGGGCGCGCTCACGCGCAGGGTGTTCCTCGACTCTCCCCCACTTGACCCACCCCTCACACCTGCAATCATGACGCATTGTCCATGTATGAAGAAAGTAACGTTTATTGGTTGGAATCCTATAACTGGAACTTACCTAGAAAAAAAATCGAAATTTCGATATCAATCCGGAGGCAGTTAGACTAATCAGAATGTAATAATATTTCACACATGTTATTTTGAGACCATTTAGCACCTTTTTATAGCTGTGCCCCTTAAAAAAGGAGAAAAAAATAAAATGACTCACTATAATGCACAGCCTTTCCTGGATTTGAATGGATACACCCAGTTATAGTTGCCCGAATTTCAAATTTAAAAACTATTTTAAACGTATTTGGTAGCGCGTGTAAACGATCCGAGAATTATATTTATTATGCAAGTGAAAACGATTAGAGAACTATATTATTATATTTGTTATGCAAGTGGAAAACGACCGGAGAAGTATTATCCGAGGTTTGTCAGACGTTTTTTAAACTTATTTTGCACTCTAAAATTGCTATAATGAAGAAAATTAAATGTAAAGTAAAAACTAACCATTTGAATGAGTTGAAATTTTGCATGGCCATATTAGAAGTCTTTCTGAATTGATTCCCATCAAAATATAGTAAGATTTCAATTTATAATTTTTTCAAACATTAATTTAATAATCATTATTGCATATTGTGGCGTATTGTACTGATGACAGACGCACAGAACCATGTACCCAAGCTCTTTAGTAGATATTTATTTCCGATTAAAAATTATGATTGTTAATTGCACAATAATGGTGTCGAATAAAGTCTCAGGCTACGCTGGAGTCACAGACGAGTCTGGTTCACTCTGCAGGAGAGCACAAGTTTTCTTGTCTCTCTGCCGCTGAAAGGCCGTAGTTCTCCAAGATGGGATGAGCTACTTCTAGAACGGTTGTTCTAATCTGACCGGGATGGTCTCAATCTGGTAGGAAACAGTGATATGAATCCTCCGAAGGTATAGGCCACAGGTGATTCTTCCTATCTGCCAGTAGGGCAAAGTTCGCCTACGGACGAGGCTCTGGGCTCACGCGTCGAACGGACGTTCGGACATCTGACCAGCTAGATCGAGAGTTCGGGATGCGAGTCCTCGAGAGATGACTTTCGATTCACTTCTCCGGCACCTGTATGGCCAACTTTTCACCTGCGATGCTGCTGGGATTGACGGGTTCTGTGTTCCAGATGTCGGGCTTCGCTCGTTTATCCAGGCAGGTGTCACCTGGGCGGGTCAGCGTCAAAACAGGAATTGTGTCGGCATGGTTGGAACCTTTGTCCGGGTGGCCGAAATGCCACAATATTAAAAATTATTTTTAAGATAAAATATTACGTGGATTTTGTTTGGGTTGTTTAACCAGTAACATGGTAAAAATATCAGGGCTATAGAAATATTATTTAGGAAGATATCCATAAAAATCTAAGAAACTGATTTAACATTAGGAGCGCCAATCTTTCTGTACTCATAATTTCGAAACGGTAAAACCTAATGACATGAAATTTGGTATCTGAAGTTAAATTTTGATATAGATTTGAAATTGTGTGTCGAAACAGGGGGTTTCATTGGAAATTATGAAGTTGATGCTCAATTTAATATTAAGACGGCCCCTTATGTAAATTTTATGCATTTTAATTTATATTAAGACGTTATTTTCTTTCGAACGTCATCTTTGAATTTTTGTACTGTTAAAATTGCTCGAATGAAGAGGGGTGTTTCGTTTTTTTTTCCGTGACTACTTTTCTCGAAAAGGTGTTATAAGAGAGAGAATTATAATTGTTCATTTAGTAATGATAAATCCTTTCCTGATTCTGAATGTATCCATGCGCAGAAAATGTCCATTTAATGAGAAAATCATACTTGTTTAATAAGGGAGTTCACTTCATTTGTCTGTTTTTGGATATATAAGTACAAGACGTAGAGTTAAAACAAAATTAAAATGTTCGAAATATAATGGAAGGCATATTTTTGCAATGTACACAGATAAAGGCGTGAGAAGGAACCAAAAAATCGTGTAGACTGTGTCGGTCGGTAGGTAAGTAGCTAAGTAACATCGCACTTGAGCAACGCAACGGGTTGTTGGCGACGGTCAAGGACCAATCCCGAAAGGAAAGATCCAAATAGACCTTGTCGGAGCACGGCCGCAAGGTTTTACGTTAATACATCTCGTTAACGCAAGGTTTTACGTTAATACATCTCGTTAACGCATAGTATTCATTTGGGTGTAGTAAATGAAAGCAAGACAAATTCAGTAGTCAATTCAGTGCTTATAGAAAGCTGACGAGTTATTCTTCAGCGTGGACTACGTTTGATATTTTCTCCTCTGCTTTTCGACGAGTACATACTAACATTGTGAATTTTTTAAAAAAGTTTCACAATAAACACTGAACTCGATTACATTTTAACGTCTTATACCGACAGATCTCGACGTTAGCTTTTGTTGAAGACCAATTTCGACGTCGTAGCGCTTCTCAATCGAGTTATACTGTTTTGAAGTTTGCTCCGCGCAGCAGCAAGTCCCTAAAACACGCCCCTCACTCCTGCTTTTCGCGAAGTCTTTGTTCCCTCAGCTATCAAATGAAACTAGGTTGGTTTGATTCGCATCGATTTTTTAAAAAATTATTAGACCGAACTTCATGCCCATTGCTTCGTAACCCTCAACTTTCCATCTGGCTACTTAGTTCTGGTCTGATTTTAAAAACGCATTCACGTCATAGAGGAGATATAAATGTAGAGTGAGCTATGGCAACCTTTTTATGTCCCAATGATTATGTGACCAAAAACAATAGTCATGTGATCCTTAGACTCTTTTTTTCCAACGCGTATATACTAGTTTGCACATTCCTTCTTCCATAGCAAATACATTGAAAGTGAAAGCTAACATGGTTCTATCGTGCAGTGTATATGGATGTAATTCCAAATTTTTTAAAGGTGAAAACATTACATTTCACAGGTGAGCAATTTATTTCTATTTTACATTTGTTTTATGTGTTCTTCATTATTTGCTAGTATGATAAAAATAGATGTTCTAACTTCGGAATTCTTAATACAACCTGCGGACATTTCCCGTTCTATAAAAAAGATTCCATATATTTACAATCAATATATATTTAAAGTAATATAACTGATGTTCGAGTCTGTTTGTTGTTGTAAATTGTACATCTATAAGGGCTTAAAGTATTTAAAATAATAAACCAAACTTTAAAAACTTGTGTGAAATCGTTCTCTGTTTTGGCGATGATTTTTTGGCGCTAACTAGGAGCACTATATTCTTTCGTGTCTTACACGATAAAAATGTTATGAATTGAAAACATGAACTTCGGTACATAATTAAAATTTTTATCTTTTGCTGAATAAAATTGTTTTGTATCCACTCATCTGTGGAATTACATAGGAATAATAATTAAAATAAAAGATACATTTTGAAACTTTTAAGAATTATAAATAAAATAAAATCGATTTGTTAAAAATAGGATTAAATCATTTCATAAACCGTATTATAAATGTGAACCACATTTATGCGCTTTAATGAACCTTTTCGTTCATGTTTTAAAATATATGTAAAATCTTTCATTATAAGATTGCATTTGACAAAAGAGCTTTTCTCTGAAATAATTTCCCTTGAACCTATAACTTTCTACTGGAATGGCGAAAAACAAATTACCGTTCTCTTATGTGAAAAACAAAAACTGTGCTTGAACGGAAATTGAAATACTGTACCAGTTTTGGGGTACTTTTATTCTTGTTAATGAAGCATACAATATAGCAAATTGGGAAAACAAAAAAATAGTGAACGAAAAGAAACTTTTTTTGTACTAATTCCAAACAATCCACGCTGCTGGAAAAGTTCCTTTTGTAAAAACATGTGCTTAACACCTTGATTTTTTATGCTTAGTGTTTAAATAAACCTAACATTAAAATTTAATTATTTTTCACTTTAAACCAGTTTCATCTTTCTTCCTTATGTTTTAATCTTGAGATAAATTAAACTGAATTAGATTTTGTTTAGAACAATATTTGTAAACATTTCAATGTTTATATCGTTCTTTAACTGGATAAATAAGCTTGATGGTGATAAAAACACATTCCACAGCGAAATGAAATCCTTCACTCTTTTGTTTTCTACCTGAAAAGGGGACACTATTTGATTTCTTCCCTCTATGTAGAGTATTTGAACGAACTAAATATAGTTGTGAAACTGAAAATTGATGCACACATAAAACATGCTCCCCAATTGAGAGAAACATTTATTTCCTACAATTTTTTTAGATGAAATAAACTATTTTTTAAAGCATTAAATTTGGATAACTTAAACTCTTAAGGTATTGTCCTTCAAACTATAAACATAATTTTGTATTTATGATTTTTAGAACTATAAGTAAAACAATTTATATTTACTTGTAATAAGAACTCGTAAAGATGTGTACCTGCTAAAAATTCATTTATTCAGTTCTTATGTATTTAAAATTATTATTTTGTTCCATTTTTTAGTTTTCCCAAAGATGGAGAAAGAAGATGGCTAGTAAATGGCTACATGTTTCTATGAGTTTTATTCAGTGGATTTAAATTTGATGATGTGACAATAAATTTTATAAGTTTACCCCGTTTCTTATTTATCTTTCTTATTCATAAAATATTGATTTCACACACACAAGTAATAGAAATTTAATATCAAAAATTCTGCACAGTACTTTTGCACACACTTAAAATCATAAAAATTGTCAAGTGTTATTTACATAATCACTTTGATAAATTTAAAATATAAATCTACGGGTGTAACTTATTTAGCTTTTGAACCAGAAATTTAAAATTGGGCAAAATAGCTAAGAACTTTAAATATATGGTTAAAAAAATTACTTTCCATATTGTAAAGATTGTATATATAATTTTTCATGTTAATATTTTTATGCTTAACTGTCCTAAAATAAATTTGCGTTTACGAAAACAAGCAATTAAGGATCCATAATATAAATGAAAACTTTGAGTGGTTACCTGGACTTGATTTGAGCATGCAACTTCATCTGTTTTCACTACTTTTATTTGTTTTCGCTATATTTATTATTGATTATGACTGCATCAGTAAAATAATTATTGAAGCAGTAATTTCCAAACATGTGCATTTATTTTTCAATTTATTCCAACTTGTGTTAACCTCATTAAATTTAAACAAGGAAGTTTGAATTATTTTCTGCTATTAAAACTTTAAGTTAATTTCCCCAGTATCTAATACAGGTAAAAGAAAAAAATTATAATATATTGAATTAATTAAAGAACGTCATGTTTAGGACAACTATCTTATACAAAATTTTAATTAGTCACGAAATACTTGTGAACATCCCCTAACCCCTTTGGCATGTGCTCTTAGTATACAATAGCAAAGGTAATAGTCGAGCGATAAATCAAACCGGTACTACTGTGCCGATCTCAACTGCGGGCCTGGTAAACCTGTGCGGAAGACAATATCTGAACTGCAGGCTGGTTAAGCTGATTTGGAGGGCCGGATCTGATAAAAATATTTGGAGGACTATATTTGGATTTCGGGCTAGGTAAAACTATCCCGAGGGCCGTATCTGGATAGCGGGCAGGTTAAACCTTTCGGGTATATCTGGTACGCTGTCCTAATAAAATATTTGGATAATCGTATGTGGACTGTGGGCAAGGTAAACCTATCCGGAGAGTCGTATTTGAACTACGGTAAGAATTTGGAGGGCCGTATCGGGTATGCAAACCGGGTCCAGGTCTGCATACCCGATCAATCTATTTACTACAACCTATTTATCTTACGCGTACGGTTTTTGTATACGTGCTAGTTAAACTTGATCGCTAACTTAAGAAAATTTTATGTCGCCAAGAGCGATAAAAAGCCAAATCAATCAACCAAGCTGAATTTTCGCGTAGCAGTCACGTGACTACTAGCCGCATGTTGGTCCCACTTTTTGAAGCTCTTCTCAATAGCGATGCTTAGTCTACTTATATTTCACGTCAAAAATCTCAGTCTGTTTCTATAGCCAATGCCCAAGGGGATTCGTAAACCTATGTTACTCATCCTTCTGAGATCTTACGACTGCGACTACGCCCACATGCTCTGTCTTTGATTAGAAGGCCGATGAACTAACTAAAAATCACATTCAAATGATGGGGCCTCGGTAACCCAGTTGGAAGAGCAACGAATTAGCAACCGGAGAGTTGAGAGTTCGAAACTATGTCCATCCAGTCGTGTACATTAGGCTGGTGCACGTTAAATCTGCCGTGACCTCAAATGTCCTCAGGTTGGCGTGGTGCTGGAAGTTTAGAGAGTGGGGTACAAGCTCAGGTGTTCTTCTTGGATCTTTCCCTTCGGGAATGATCGCAGACCATCGACAATAGCCCTCTGTGTTGCTCCAATGTGACTAATTAACTACCTCCCCTTTCTTCCAGGGCCGCGGTGGCCCGGTTGGAAGAGTTACGGACCTGCAACCGAAGGGTTGCGAGTTCGAATCCAGCCAAACACCGTCGTGTACAAAGGGGGCTGGTGCACGTTAAATCTGTCGTGGCCTCAAATGTCCTCACGTTGGCGTGGTGTGGAAGTTTGGAGAGTGGGGTGCCAGCTCAGGTGTTGCCTCGTCATCTGACCGTGGTTCAAAATTACGTGGTGTTGTCTTCGGATCTTTCCCTTTGGGAATGATCCCGGACCGTCACCAATAGCCCGTTGTGTTGCTCCAGTGTGACGTTAATTGAAATACCCCCCTTTCTTCCGCATTTAATTGCTTACAATACATGTATGCTGTAGGTGGGGCTCGGTTCAAAGCGTCACTTAGTCGTTGTTTGTTAAGCGCGTTGATTGGCGAATTAGCACCCTCCACATATGAATCTGAAGACATCGACGAATCAGTTCGATGTTAGTTTCCTCTCGGCAGACGAATACTTCTATTACGAGTTGCCAAATTGTGAAAACTGAAAAGTAAATCGATGTAGTTTCTCCTACCCCACATGTGCGATAGGGAACTAAAATATCTTTCGTTTCTGTTTTCTGAACTTATCTGCCGTCGAGTCAATCAATGGAATCTCTAAAAACTTCATCTATATGTGATAAAACTTTTTAAATGGAGTTACATTGCCTCAGTACTTTTGTTCAATATTAACGAGGAAAAACAGAACTAATTGAAATTTAGAGTGTTTACTTTGAATCATAATAAAATATGTTCATAAGGGAATGATCGTGAATTTGACGTTATTGATAGTATATCACATGAAAACAAACTTTCAAAGTAGGTGTTTTAGGAATGAATAAATACGTTAGACACAGTAGACCGAAGAAAGTGTGTGTATTTTTATAGAATTTGAAGATGTAGATCTAATCAAGTTCATCGCAAGCTGAAATTTGACTGAATCAGCATTTCTTTAGTCCATGTGATGATTTTTTAAGCTTAACGACAAAAATGACAAGAAACTACAATAAGCATTTAAACATTGACAGTGATGTGGAAAAAGGTTGCTTATTAGATGATAGAAAAAATAGTGACAGCTTTACCTTTCTTAGAGGTACCGGTATTTCGCATCCACAATCTCGTAGTATTCGACGGGTAAGATCGTTTTTATGGATTTTTATATTAACAACAGAATGTGAAAAAATATAAATAATTTTCATTGGTTTTATATTCAAAAATATATTAAGTATTCTTCCAGTTTATGGTGCTCAATGGCATTTTGCAATCTATGAAAGATCAGTTATACATTTTTCTAATTAAATATTGTGATATTGTTCAAAATCAATGCTCTGCAGTTTTTTTAATGCATTTTAAAGTTACAAAAGAACTATGATGTAGAAAAATACATTTGTCACAAATCATTCTTTGAACTGTTTCCCTTGGCGTGTTTATAAATAAGCTAATTTTGTAATTTAAGATAATTACTACAGCATTTATTGGTCGGGGGTTTGCATAGAAGGAGGTCTGCAGGGATCGAACACCTGTCCTTTTTCTCTTGGGGTCAAAGGTGCCCTTTTGAAATGATGTCTTGATCATGAAATTTGATAAAATTACAAGATTTACAAAATCTGTTGTAATATTTTTGTTTAAAAGTCTTCAATGCTCATTGTAAAATTTGTTTTTATTAGCCTTATTCCAGATAGTTCTTTGTGAGTTGAAACTAAATCTGTGATTGCAAGTCCTGATGCATTAAGTGCTTTTATAAACAGATTTTGGCAAGCTTTTCATCTGCAAATGCAGTTGAATATATTTGAAAATTGATAAAAATTTCAGTTTTCTATTTTTCCTTAGCTATAGCAGATTGTTTATGTGGAGATTTCCAGAAAATTATTCGAGAATGTCCTAAAAAAACATTGCCCTTTTGCCGTTCAGCCCTACTCGTCTGATTTGTGCTGAGCAAACTAGCTTGAGCATGTATTTTTGAGCAGTTTTAACAAAAAATATTTCATGGAGGGTTTGAACATAGTGGGTACTCTCCCGAATATGTTCCTGTCCGAGATAAAAAGTATAAAATTAATCATTTATAGCTCACAAAATCAGGCTGAACAGTATTAAACACATTTTAGGATTGTTATTTTTTATTGTCAACTTACCAAATGAAATTATGTCAGTAAAAATTTTAAAGATGGCAAAATAAGTTAATAAAAATAAGTTGTCAATAAATTAGCAAAACGAAATTTGTGTCAATTTTTCGTCCCTAAACAGGGTGTTACTCAAACTGAGTCTAATGTGTACCTGGCTAGGTAATAGTGTGGAGGAACACAAATTGTCCTTACTTATACCATGATATCTGTGATCTATGCGCTTATCTTCACATGTACTTTGTTATAAACACAAATGAGAGTTACTATCTACCAATAGAACTGCTCCAAACAAAGTCTGCCCCTATCTGTCACCTTAGAAATGACCTTATCCTGTTTTCCAATGTATTAGGAATTCTTGAAGAAATGTATTCAAGAGTTTGTCACATTGGCGCAGTGAGCGGTAAATTGGAATTTTTTTTAGATCTTTACTTTTGTCGCCAAAAAATGGATACTAGTAAACTACCTTGTTTCACTGCCAAGATTCTTGAAAAAAAATGTAATTAAGTCACCCCTACTCAAAATGTACGAGGCCGTCGTGGCTCAATGGTTATGCCCACTGCACTAGCATCCTTCGAGTTATAGGCTGTGCATGTTCGATTCCTGTCAGGTGCATTTCTTTCTTTGTGTCAGTAAAACCTTCATTGTGTGTGTGTCTATTACTTGATATTGTATGTCTTGTGTCTCTGGCGCAGCATAGCCAAATATAGTCCATAAGCCTTAAAATCCCCAAACCAACAAACTCAAAACGTACGAGCCATATTTCTATAGTGATCGCCACCATCTGAAATGAGTGTTGGAAGGAGTTCTTGTGGTATAGACAGTACAACTTAACAATAACATAAAAAACTATTATTCGACCACTGCTGTCAGATACCTGTCTCCACTTACTAATTCTATGGAATTCCTCACTACTCTGGGGGTTGCCTTGTGGCTTATAGTGGTTATACTGCACTAGCAACCTTCAAGTTGTAGGTGACCCAGGTTCAATTCCTGTCTGAGTGTATTTCCCTTGTCAGTAAAGCTGTTCTTGTGTGTGTACATTTACTTGACATTGTTTAGCACAGATTGTTCAGATATGGCCCTTGTGCCATAAAACCCAACCAACCTCAACTCTGGTGGCTCAGAGGGTTGTCCACTGTTCTTGCCTGTAGGCAGGATTCCTATAACTGCCCTGGGTGTATTTCTCTCTTCTGTGTCAGTAAAAATCTTTGTATGTGTATGTCTATTTACTTGATTGAAAAACATTGCTTGGCTAGATCTGACCCTTGTACCATAAAAAAATCTACCACCTAACCTCACTGCACTGCAACCTATGAAATATCTCTGCATTAGTGCTACGATTTAATTGATAATTACTATTAATAATTAAATGTTGAGTATTGATTTTACGTGATGTCATTATAATGAAGTAATTTTCAGTTTTAGTACATTTTTTAAACATTGTAACTACCTAAAAGAGATACTATTTGCTGAAAAAATTCAAGTATTTGCCACTCTAGGCTGCAGCCTATTTAGAAGTAGTGTTGCTTAGAAGGCAGAATCAGTACCTTTTGTGACTCACATTATGACTACAGAGACAAAGGTCAAATGTTGGCAGGTATAGGACTAAAAATTAAGGATGGATCAAAGACTACTACTGCATAGTACCTTTCAGGTTACATTGGTTTTGGAGAAAAAGTTAAGGTAGGGTCCTTTTGAAGACACCTGATATTGGAAAAATGTTAGTAAGGTTTTAATTTTGCTTGTTTTAATAATTTGTTTTTGTTTTGCTTTCTTTGGTATATGAACTTTTATATCTTTCAGTTATGGAATCAACTGTCCAGGTTGCAGCGATTTATCATAGGCATGCTGCTGTTTTTTGTGATACTTTGTATTATAGTTCTGTTGCCTTGGACTGATAGTTCCTTTTTAATCAGTTCAAAATCAGACAACCATAAACCTGCTCAACATTCTAATGAACATGGTTTTTTAATTGGCTTTGAATTTAATAAAGAAGGTCATACTGAGCAAATCAGCTCTACTTCAGGGAGACTTATAGAAAAAGATAACGTTCCAAGACTCAAGGTAATTTTTATTTCATTCTTTTAGATTTTTCTATAGTTTAGAAATTTGTTTGCATTTTATTCAACTTAACATTTCTGTTTGGTTTGCTATTGCATTTTCTGATTTAACACTGAAGACATAAACGTTAATTGTTACACCTATCATTACTAATACTCATGGATGGCAAATGGCACCATCTTTTGCGAAATGTGACTTGATATTATTGAATATCATTTCTATATTTTTTACATTTAAAGATATGAAGTGTTAAGTACATTAATATTTACTGAATACATAAATTAATATTTGGAAAAGAAATTATTAATATACACATGATAAATGTTATCATTTAAAAAATTTATTCACTACCGGGGTTCAATTAAATAATGGTTTTATGTAGCACCTTAAGATTGTATTTAAAACAATTGTAATAAAATATTTTTTATGTAGCAATGATATTTAGTATATTTATTGTTTTAATAAGATGTGAGAGACAGTGCTATATTGCTTTGTCTACCATAAAATAGTTCATGGTGGAGATAAAGTTATGCTGTTATACAGGGGTGCCCACAGGGGGATCATGGCGCAAGTTGCGCCATCAGAATTTTTTTGGGGGAATTGTTTCAGGGCGTTTTTTTTTAATTTTCAGGGTGGAAATTTTTCGGGCAAAATATTATTTAATAAGAAACCTTTTTATTGTTATATATATATATATATATATATATATATATATATATATATATATATATATATATATATATATATATATATTCGTAAGTAATTAGACTATCTCTGAATTTGTTTAAAAGACTACTGCTTCCTGCCATGACAACAATTTCACTATAGGAAGTTATTCCATAATTTTTTATTTAGCAACGCTTAGTTGGCAGTGCTGATACCCTGCCCATTCATAAACATCTGTCACCTGGAGGGTTTTCCGTCCGTGGTCGTTACGTCATGTGGATCGCTAGCAGTTCCATAGACAAGATAAAGTTAAGTCACCAGTTGAATGCAGGTAGCCGTCTAGCCTTGTACGTTTTGTGTAGTCTCTCGGAGAAGGAAAGGAATTTTAGTTCAGTGCTGTTCGATTCCTGAAAACGTCATTGAAGATTTAGAAATACAACCATCTTCATCAAGTGTGACCCAAAGAGTAGATTTTGAAAACCTTGATGAAAATAAAAGCCAGGAAAAGTTGTTGAAATTGAATTAGGACATGGAGAGGTAGAATCATGTAGCAATCCATATGCTGAAAGACCTTCAGTTTCCATTCAACAAGAGGAAACTCTAACAACTGAAGATTCTTCTGATGATATGCCAACATCAAACTGTCAGCTGAGGAAATAAATAAAGCATTATATTTGGAAAGTCTTTTGTCACTTTTCCTTCGACAGGTGGAAGAAAATTCAACCCATCATGGAAGAATGAAGTTTTACCAAATAAAAGTGTAAAAAGAAAATGGCTGGTATATAGCCAAGAAAAAGATGCTGTATTTTGCTTGCCATGTACTGTTTTCTCTCCTACGCAAACAGTCAGTATGGGGAACAACTGGCTATAGAGGATGGACAGAGAATAGGGGGACCTGGATATTATGCTGATTGAAAAATCTAAAACCCACTTATCAGTGCAAATTGCAAGGATCCAATGGATCTGTCAAAAGTGGATTGATTCACGTTTAGCTGAACAATCAGATCAGTTATTCTGCTACAACCTTTTTATGAAATCCAAGCACTTCACTTAAATATCGACAATAATCGATGACAACAGACAGCACCTCTCGATTGTGATGGACTTAGAAAAATGGACTCAGAAATGATGCAATGCAAACAGTTGTCACCTGCTATGACACAATAAAGGAGACGTTGCATAGTTTGTCCATTGACAAAAAAGCTGCTAATGACTCAGGCACTGGCAACTGGCTTGTGAAAACAAATGACCGATTTTGAAAACATTTGCTCAATACATGTTGAATCAGCTATTTTCAAAGTGATGTCACCAATCACAATTGTTCTACAATAAAAAATAATTGATTATAGCAGTGTCAAAAATTGTTGCTGAAACCAAAGCTAAACTTATAAAAATGCGAAGTGAGTCGGAGTGGAATAAAGTGAATGATTCAATTCTTGCCTTTGCTGATGTGAATATTTCGCAACCCCACCGCAGAAGCAGAAAACGTAAGAGGTTTATGGATGAAATGGCTATCGATGAAAGAATGGATGATCCTCTTAAGAGGATCAAAGTGGAAATTTATTTTCAAGTACTAGATTCGCTTATTAAACAACTCAATGACAGATTCTCTGACAGTTCCCTTTCTATAATCTCACAAATGGCAGTGCTTTCACATGAAGGAATTTTGAAAATTGCAAGAGAAAAAGAAAAGCAGGGATATAAATGCTTGCCTGATTCTTCATCAGTGAAAGACTTGTGTGGGTTTTACAATCTTGAAAGTGACCAAATAATAGAGGAACTAGAAACTTGCAAATGTGTATAAGGTTACTCACTCAGAAATTGACATTTCTGACCTGCTTTTAGAGAAAGAAGTGTAAAAATAGGACACCAAACAGGGAATCTGACGGAGGTGAAGGTGGAAATGATGTCCGTAAAGCTGGAGATGAGGAAGAAAATTCAGACCATGATGAGTAGTTTTGTCTGTTGATCAGTCGGTAAAAAGAGGCTTTATTAGGCCTTATAGATGCCTGCAGTATGTCAGCATTTCCTCAACTCATCATGCTTTATCATATCCTTTTATCGTTACCTGTCACAAGTTGCTTAGCGGAAAGGACGATGAGTCGTTTAAAGATTATAAAGAACAGGTAAAGAAGCAGCTTAGGGGACGATTGGTTGTCAAGCTTATTCATACTATCATCTGAGAATGACATTCTCAAGAAAATCACAAGTGAAGAAATTATCGAAAAGTTTGCCATATCAAGTGCACAGAGAAAAAAGCTTCTGTTAAAATCTTATAAATAGTACATAAATCCCTGTGCTTAAAGAATTTATTTTCTGATCATACTATAAATATTTTTCAACGTAGAGTTTCGAATGTTTTCTCTTCCCTCCGTATAATAGCTGTTTTGTCACTACTCTAAAACAATTTAGTTTTTAAGGTTTTATGAATACTTATGCAACTCATGTAAACATTACGATAATACTCATATCATTAGTTTTTACACATTTAGTTCGTTTTTTCAATATCTGATTATTGAATTATTAATCTTCATTGATGTGTTCAATTTCTTTTATATTCTATTCTTCCATTCACTCAATTTTAGAGTTTTTTTTATGAATATAAAAATTATTCTTATGCAAAAGGTCAAGGTAAGATATTTGTTTTATTCATATAACATTCAGAATCTTTCAAAACATCTGTTTTTACTATACTATTGTTATTTTCATTTGCAAAGTTTAAGTAATATCATTATTTATACATGAAATTGCTGTTATAAATATAAACTGTTCATTTTCCTAGCTGTTCTGGTTTTATTTATCTCATCCAAATTTATCTCAATTTTATTTATCTCTAACTGATTTACAAAATACGAAATTTAGAGCTTTGTGTGGATTCAGTTGGAAATTTGAGATTCCAATAAAGGTTATATGGTTAACTGAATTTGAGGGGGCGGTAAAGAAAATTTTGGGGGGGATTTGCACCATTGGGCTTGAGGGGATGGGCACCCCTGCTGCTATATATACTACTGTATTATAAGTTTTTTTGTGGTGGTGGCTAAGTTTACCATATTGTAAATGCATTCTCATTTTTCATATTGTGTGTTTTCTATTTGTGTCCCCTTTCATGCTAGACAAGTAGGTTAGAATATAATGTGCTGATCTTTTGCCAACTATCAAAGGAAGGATTTTCCATTTTATTATTTTATCTAAACTGATAGTTATTTTCATCTTTACAAAGTTCAGAAACATTCAACATCTTGCCTTCCATACTTGCATCAGCAGCATAAGTTTTTTCAGTTTACTTATATCATTCTTAACATTAGTTTCTTCTATCATTAGCATTTTACTAGCCTACCCTTCCTTAAAGGAAGGCTTTGCTATTTGCTAGTAATGGTGAGTTTGTGATATTTGGATTCCTAAAATTTTTAGCTCTTTTGAAAGAGGAAACTCAATGTTACATGATCACTTGCAATATGTCTAATTTGATTTGTTTTATCCCAGTTTGGCTACTTAGGCAAATGTAAACCTAAACATGTGAAATAACATGAGGTGTTAGGAAAATAGCTTACCTTTCACATGATAAGAAGGTTGGTCTACCCTCTATTTATCTAGTGCTACCCTATAAAGAAGTAATAAAATGTTTGCTCATCTATTCTAATGCTTCACGAGCAATGAGTTAGGGCAATAGCATTGCCCCACTAAAATTTTTAGCATACGTCGCTTTCAGTCTATTGACCTCATTACAAATTGGTTATTATTACAAATTAGTGATGGTATGTATCAGACATATTGAAAAAAGGAACAATTTCTTACTACACTGCTGGCCACCCAAATTGCATCACCAAGAAAGACAAGAGATATCACAACAAAATTTACTTTGTAGATAACATGTTGACCAAGTATCAAATGATTAAATTTATAGACTTCTGTGAAGTGTGGTTCCTGCCAAAATCAGTAGCCAGAGTAGCCGCCATTGTTGGAGATCACCGCTGCCACACGCCTCGGCATTGATTCAAGAGACTTTGGATGTGTTCTTGGGGTACAGCAGACCAAGCAGCTTCCACACGTTGCCAAAGTTGATCTGGTGTGGCAGCTGGGGATGTATTCTGGGTCAATCGTTGAGCAACCATGGACCACATGTTTTCTATCGGAGAAAGATCCGGAGAGCGAGCTGGCCAGGGAAGCAATTCAATCTGGCGATTGACGAAGAACCCTTGGATAATGCGTGCCACGTGTGGTCGCGCATTATCCTGTTGAAATATGGCTGTGGGCAAGCCCTAAAGGTAAGGAAGGAAGGAAGGACAACTGGCTCCAACACCTCGGAGATGTAGCGCTGGCTGTTTAAAGTACCGGCAATGCGTACTAGAGGAGTGCGAGAGTGATATCCAATACCGCCCCATACCATAATACCCGGTGCAGGACCAGTGTGGCGGTGCATAACGCAGCTGTTCAGCATCCTCTCTCCACGGTGTCTCCAGACTCGAATCCGACCATCGTGGTGTTGCAGACAGAAGCGTGATTCGTCAGTAAAGACAATTTCATTCCATTCTGCCGTCCACATCCTTCTTTCATCGCACCATTGGCGGCGGAAACGTCTGTGGTTCTGCGTCAAGGGTAGACGAAGCAATGGACGTCTTGCGGACAGACCACTCTGCTGTAAACGGCGTCGAATGGTACGCGCAGACACTGGATGATGCGGTACAGACTGAATGTGCTGTGCTATGGTTCGTGATGTGGCTGAGCGATCCGTCACTGCCATACGCACAACATGCCTGTCATCACGTGAAGTGGTGCACTGAGGTGGATGCGATCGAACACGTCGGTCCGTCGTACCCTCCTGCATCCAACGATCACATATCCGCATTACAGTTGTTTGGTTTCGTCCAACACGACTACCGATTTTCCTGAAAGATAATCCACAATCTCGGTAGGCCACTATCCTTCCTCTGTCGAACTCAGATACTTGATCAAAAGATGATCGCTGTTTTCTACGAGGCATAATTGATCGTTTTTTTGAAAAAACCACAAGAAAAACACAATTGCCGTACTTGAAATCGTCGAAATCTCCAAGCCTTAAATAGCGCTTTGAAGTGGCGCCACAGGCGCGCGTGATGTGCGTCTGCGCTGAAATTCTAATCATTTGCATATCTCACCTCCGCTAATGCATGTTGTAAATTTCATATTATTTGCATGCTTCCTTCAGGGTGTTGCATTTACGATGGCCAGCAGTGTATTTTGTGGGGCAATCATGGCTCAATGTGTATGCCCACTGTGCAAGTTTTATGCGGTTCTATTCCTCCCTGTGTGTATTTCTGTCTTCTGTATCAGTAAAACTTTTCTTGTGTGTGTATATTCATTACTTGATGTATATTTTGTGTCTGGGACAACTTGGCCAAATATGGCCCTTATACCATAAAACCTAACCAACCTACTATTTTACTGGTACAGCTTGTGTCCATTTTAGTCCCTTGTGCCATAAAACCCAAGTTACCTACCATTTTGTATTCTAAAAAATGATTAGAGGCAAACTAAACTTATCCAACAATGTTCTGTTTAATTAAACTATCAAAGTTGATCATTCTAACTTATGTAATATGTTTCTAGATGGAAAAAGTAAGTTTTGATGGTGTTGGAGGTATTTTTATGGAGAAGATTGTTGATGCTGCAGTAGAACAAAAAAGTAAGTTGTTCTTTTATAAAAGTTCTTTTATCTTTCTTTAAAAAGATGGCTTTTATAAGCTCTACAAGTTAATGTTTTAAGAAAAATTAAATCACAGGACCTATAAGAAACATTAATTTGAACAAATTTTTTCTAGAAACTACTGTGAATATTGAAATGATGTATCCATATCTCTCTCTTATTAACATGAATTGTAAAATAATATTGGTTTTATGTAATTAAAAGTTACCAAAAGTACTACAACAAAATGTAATTTTTAATAATACCACAAAATCTTAATCAGGGAAATTATGACTAATTCAGCCTTTGTGGTAGTTTTTTACCTGGCATCTTTTGTGACGAATTAAATTGTCTTCATTTGAGCTTGACCAGATAGGGAACCATCACACGAAAGGATCGGTGAACAGAGGAGACAGGGTTATTCAGGGGGGAGGGGTTCCTTATAATGAATTTTAGACTTCTTTGGTATCAAGGAATATTGTTAAGTGAAATTAAGCATCCTATTTCAGTACTTCTAAAAATAAAATATTAATTTATGTAAATGTTACCAAAAACTAACGTTTCAAAACAATCAAGCTTATGCCAAATATTAAGTAAAATTCAAGCAAATTGCTGAATGTTTTAAAAAAAACACTAGGAAACCATAAGAAATAGCAATTTCATGAGGAAAACACAAAAATAACTTATAGGTTAACAGCTTTCAAAATTAATTTATATTTTACTAATTGTTGAAACTCATGTGCAGGGTTACCACTGACCTTATAAAAGCATGATTTTTCATTTTAGTTTTTAAGGACCCTTAAAAAGCCTTAATATTTGTTTATAGTCTTTAAAAAATTTTAGAAAGCCTTATTTTTACAGAAATACTACATATTTCATTTCGCCTGCATTCAAAAATTATTATCAATGATACATGACCTTGTACAAGTAATTAAATTAATTTATATTTTACTAATTGTTGAAACTCATGTCCAAGGTTCCCACTGGCCTTAAAAGCTTGATTTTTCATTTTAGTTTTTAAGGACCCTTAAAAAGCCTTAATATTTGTTTATAGTCTTTAAAAAATTATTAAGTAAATTTAACATGTAATTAAGCAATTTTGAGAAGTCCCATCTGATACAGATCTTTCATAAAACAAATATCAATACTACTTGACATTGGGCAAGTATTACTGGGCCTGTGAAATCTAACCGTGCACCAGCACCCGTGTACATAACGCTCTTTGGCTGGACAGAGTTTCAAACTCGCAACCCTCCGATTGCTAATCTGTTGCTCTTTCATTCTGGAAATATCAAAAGTACTGTTTGAATTAAAAATTATTTTTCCATCCTAGAAGATATTTATAAAGTTCTGAAAGTTTGTTGAAATTAATGTCTTAAAAATTTCCAATACAAAAATATGCATAAGAACTTAATTACTCTTCTCTAAATAATTTTCTGTTGCAGCAAAAGTAACTGATAACATAAAAAACATTTCTTTAAATGCACGAATATTAGGGTAGAAAGCATTTTAACCATTGGTAAGTCATAAATTTTGCATTATTTTTAAATGAAATATTTCTTTAAAACTTTTTGTATTCATTCAGTTTATTGTGGAGATGGCAAATCAAAACCATAAAACGAAACAAGATTTTTTAATTGGTAGAGTTGGTTACACCTTTAAAATTTGCAAGATCTAAAAGTATGAGCAGCCTTTTTAGAAAATTCACAAAAACATTTTCCAAAAGACAATAAGGGTTCTCACTCTTTTAACAAAGAAAAATTAAAGCCTTTTCAAGGCTATGTTACATATTTTTAAGGTTACATTTAACAGATTGAAGTAGATTAGCCTGTGAATGCACAGGTAAAGGAACTTTCATGTGTGCTATGTTAAGTCTGTTGTAACCTGACATTGGCATGGTGTGGAAGTTTGGAGAGTGGGTGCCAGCTCAGGTATTGTTCTTGTCGTCTGGCCGTGGTTCAAAATTACGAGGCGTTGACCTTGTATCTTTCCCTTCAGGATTCATCCCGGACTGTCGCCAATAGCTCCAGTGCGATGTTGATTAACTATCTACCTTGTATGTAATGTTCTGTTTTTGTCAGACTTAACTTATTTTACTATATTTCATTACTGTTTATGTAATCAATCAACAAGTTTTGTTGATATTTGTTTATATATTATTTGTCTAAATATATTGCTTTAATACATTTCTAAGAAAGTAATAAACCAATAAATTTGTAAATTAATGTTTTCATTTATCATTCAAAGGAACTTATGTACGAGATCAGATCAAAAGTATCTGAAATATTTTTTATTGCATTAACTAACTGGAGCCTAGAAATAGGACTTTGGCATACTTGACCACTTTTCTTTCATACAAATAAGATTCATTCTTTCTCTTATTTGTATTCCCCTAATTATATATGGTAGCACTTTTTTTTATCATGGGCGATGATCGTTTCATGTGAGTCACCTTTTGTAGAAATAATTTTATCTTTAAAGTAGAAGGGTGTACTTTTTTGTATAAACATGTTTTCTAAATTTCATCTCGGATACAAATTTAATTACTCAAATCTTCTCATTATTTACTGCTTAGGTTCATCCCAGGAAAAGCAGAAAGGTGTTGTTGAGGCCTTTCTGCATGCTTGGAAGGGATACAAAAGCTATGCTTGGGGGCACGATCATCTCAAGCCAATAACCAAAACGTTTCAAAATTGGTTTGGATTAGGCCTTACAATTGTGGATTCATTAGATACAATGTATATCATGGGATTACATGATGGTAATTGCTCTGAAATATTTTAACAGTTTTTATATTTATAAAAGTATATTAAATTTGTATCTATGTAATAGTTTTATTTATATGTGTTGTAATAAAAACTACTTTATTTTCATTTAGAATTCATTGAAGCAAAAGAGTGGGTAAAGGACAAATTAAATTTCAATGTAAATAAAGATGTTAATTTTTTTGAGACTACTATTAGAGTAATGGGTGGTCTTCTCAGTGCCTTTCATCTTAGTAAAGAATCAGTTTTTCTAGACAAGGCGGTAAGAAATTTTTATTCTGGATTTTTCTTAATATTTTGATTTAAAAATTGGATTTTTTGCATTATATTTTTATGCATTAAATGCATTATGACAGAGGGGAGTTAGATGTTTTATATTTAATTTGTTTTGTATTTTAATGAATGATACAAAGAATGGAACCTTATATTGTGCAGCCTTCCAAAATTGCTCATTATGAATGATACTAGTAGAATGCAAGATTTATGTACTTAAATATTGACAGATAAAGCTACAAAAACTGAAACATAAATTACGAAAAATTGTTTTGCAATAATTCAAAATTCCCTATAAGATTATGATCTACGAAAAGTGTGTAAAAAGTATTCATACACTGAGAATGCTAAGGAAATCTGTTTTTCGAAAGTAAGAATTTAAATTAAAAACAATGTGTATTTGAATGAATTGTATGCCTCTAGCATAAATTAAATCAGACAAAATTAAATAATAAATCAGTGTTCCACTTTTTTGTTAACACTGGTTCCATGAATTCTAATGATGTTCATCAATTTCCATTTGCCTTCACCCACTCATACATAACCCTTATTTCCCTCATTGTGGTTCCTTCTATAGAGGTGAGGGCTACCATTAAGTTGCTGTTTGCTGCTTTCAGCTACTCTTAGCAATTAAATCACACTTGTATTTTCAGTGTGTGGATACTCGTATCCCTGGAAATAGGGTTCATGGTAGTTGATATGTAACATGCTGTCCTAACACTCTTTGGCCCCAGCTTCAGGTAAAGAGAGGTGTACATCAGTTACATTTGCATCCATTGACTGCTGAATTCAATGGCTTAAGGTCATGTCATTTATCGGATATATGATATTGCATTGATATAGGGTACTCAGGAGCAAGTGGATGCTACTAACAGTAGTGGCTTTCCCCGTGTTCCTGGGTAGGTGATGCTGTCAGTGTCTGAATTTAATTAAATTATTTGGATTAATAATTCTTATTCTCCTGTGTGAGCAACAAACTATTGATACTTTTAAATGTCTATTTCTTACTATAAGATCACTTGAACGCACAAATCTAAATATTACAACTTATCTTTCATTTACTTTTATTTCATTTTTTCTTATCAATAAGGATTATCAGTCTTTTTTGCACAGTGAAATCCATGAAACTTTTCGTTTTGGAGACCCTGTCACAGCTTCCTCAGATACATGGTCACAGGTTTTCTCTAAAACATTTACACTTAGTCCCTTTGTTGTTTAGGAGCTCCTAAGGAACTGAATTCTTAGGTGTATTCCATGGAGTCATATCTAAACCTGAGTTACCAAATACCCCAATATAGATACTTGAGAATTCACGCAACAAGTGTGTTTGGGGTTTGGCGTATCACAATCCATCGAGATAGGATTCTTCTGACTAAATACCTCATGTTGATGTTTGATACTCCTACTCTACCTTTCAGAATAAAAGTCACATCTTTCAAGTTGCTTAGACTGTATGTTTATTCCTTATGATGCTCAAGTGCCCGAGATTCGAACATTCAAATGCTTCCTGTCTTGGCTGTGATACCTTGTTTGTTATGCAACCAGATCGAATCTGATTACTTGATGTTTGAGATGTTGTAGACCCTCCAAAAATAAAAATTTTATGATAGAAAGGTTTTCGAACAATATGTAAAATTTTATTTTTATGTTTTGTCTTTTGTCAAGCTTTAAAATTTGCTCCCTTTCATAGAAACTGGTCTCTTGCTTTGCAATCCATTTTCAACAATTTATCAAAAACGATCTTTGTCGAATACATATAATATTTTCTTACTCAGTATATAATTTCTGAGTTGAATATATATATCTTATTATTTATTCATGATTACCTTAAAATACTTAGCTCACTCATTCATAATCACTGCTTATTTTGGGATGATTGTGAATGATATTTTTTAGTTTTCATGTATTTATTACTAGTTATGTAATTATGTTTCTATTATCCACAATTTAATATTATAAATTTAATGCTAGAATCTTACATAAAATTTTGTGTAACAGATAGATTTAGCTAATCGTCTGATGCCCGGATTTAAAAGTTCATCAGGTGTGCCATATTCTGATGTAAATCTTGAAACTGGCCATGCTCATCCTCCCACTTGGGGCCAAGACAGTACAGTATCTGAAATATCTACTGTTCAATTGGAGTTCCGGGACATTAGTCGCCTTACTGGGGACCCAAAATTTGAAGTAGGTGTTAATAAGAGCAATTTGTCATCATTCACTTCAATTTTGTATGTGAATTTTTAACCTCATTCATTGGTGAATTTACTTTTATATTGTTACAAAATATGCTTTATTTTCCGATACATCATTTGAATGAGCTGTGTTCACACCATTTTTAGAGCATTGGTCAAGCTGGGGAGCTTGGGGTGCTAACTAAAGAGTTAAGGAAACTTAACAAAGTAATGGTGAAAATGTCTTTTTTAAAGCTGATGTATGAATTTATACCACTGGAACAATTCTGCCTTTGCTTTTAAAGTAACAGTACTATACTTTTGTTTGAAATCACATTAATAGAGTAGTTTTACTGATATACATCTTATACAGCAGTCAAGATTTTTTTTCAAATACAACTGATCTCTAATTGAATTAAAGGTTGAAAACTTTGAAATCATTCGAACACAACATTTAAAAATGTTGACTTTTATTGTGTTTTGTATGAGTTATATTTTTGTATATAGGTTTTGTATACTCCGGTTATCTTAAGATGTAACATTTATTATCTTAAGATATAACATAATTGACATGCATTCTTTTATTCACAAAATATGCTTTAAAAACTGCAATATTTGATCTTATGGACAGGTTTCCAATATTCAGCATTTTACACTTATTGATTTATCTTCACTTAAAGCAGGGAAGCACAGACTTGTTAAGACCAAGGGCCACATAGACTCATTTATGGGAGGGCCACCAATAAAACCAACAGAATCTCACATATTACTAATATTTATTTATATTTTATATTGTAACAAAGAGAATCAATTTGATGTGTGACAATGAATTGATTTAACAATTGTTTTAATACTTAGTTCAATTTTTACAATAGCCAAGCGCAAAATTGATTATAAATTTTCATTAATCAAGCGGTTCCTATTTTTCGATTTGTTAATAATCATGGCTGAAAAAGTTTGTTCACAGATATATGTTGACCCAAAGAGATTTGCTCATTTTAATGCATTATTTTGCAATGAAGTTTGTGTGACTTATTAAGTTAAAATAACACATGACGAGGCTGACCATTTGAGGCCCATGGTCTGCGCATCCCTAACTTAAAGCATATGGATGCAATTTATTAACTCTTGAATTATATTGAAGGTGTGGCCTTTTGGTTATTTTTGTTGTGTAAGATCAACAGTCATGAGTCTTTCACAAGTATAACAAGTTGTTTTACTTTTATAAAATTGCAAATTTTACCTCTTTGAGCTCATTTTTGCTCCATTGTGGTCAACTATTATGGGCAGTTTTCAACTTTAGTTATATATTGCACTTTAGTGTCATTATCGATTTTCATCCTATGACATTTATCAAAAATTAGCAGCATAAATTATTTATTTGAAAAATATGATTTGGCTTGTTGATTATTTCTTTTGGTGTAGAAAATTTTCTATGAAAGTGATCTTTGAAAGTTTCATTCGAGCTGTAAATATTGTAATGGCATGTTTTCTCTTTAATTTTTGACTTTCCACATCAACTTTTGACTTGATTTTTTTGCTTCTACATATTTAAAGTATTTTGACCTTTTATGCACAAATTATTGAAATTTCCATTATGGATAATTTTGTAATTGTGTACCTGTTAAGCTTTTAAATGGTAAAACCAACCACTTCCAGAATGACTTATTAAAGTTTGTTTCAATGCATGTTGAAAAATTGAAGTAGTCACCATAAAATTGTAGTTAGTAACAACCAACGCTTTTGATGAAATCCACTTTTAAATTAATTACCTTAACCACAAATGTACCTTTAACCAAGAATACCTTAAATCAAAGGTTAAGGGGTATTATCTGGGTCATAACCTTTTAAATAGGATTTAAAACACAATATTTTCAGTGCTGATAAGTTATTGATGTAAATTCTTAATACCAGCTTTCAGTTTTCGTTTTTCTTAAGTGAGAGGTACTGACGTCAGGTACTAATTTCATATTATTGCTACACGTTCTGAAACCTTTTTAATATGTAAAATAACTGAAAACAATATCAACTTACTTAACAGTTCGAAAAAATTTGTACATCCTAATGATCACTGGGCCAACGTGGCTCAGTGTGTTTGCCCACTGTGCTAGCAACTTACAAGTTGTAGGCAGTGCAGGTTCTATTCCTCCCTGGTTGTATGTGTCTCTTCTGTGTCAGTAAAACTTTGTGTGTATGTCCTTTACTCGACGTTGTCTGTCTTGTGTTTGGTGCAGCATGGCTAAATATGATCCTTGCACCATAAAACAACCAACTTAATGATCACATTGAGGTTGACAGATTTGTGCTTTGAACTTAAAACATATTTTGAATGAGATTATTAAAACAGAACTTGTAAAAACTGCCAATACAATTTCAAAAAAGTTGATATAGCACTTAAAAATTATTTTGAAATGTGAGAGGTTGTGCTTTGTACAATGTTCATGAAGTATTAAAGTATCTTATTTCAATTTAAAATACAATGTCAATGGTAGAATTTCTTTGAATTGTTATTTGTGGTTGTTGAATAAAGTATTTTTTTTTTTTTTTTTGCAATAAATTTCCTTTGTATTTCAGCTTGCATCTTTTAAAGTATCTGAGCACCTCCATCAGCTGCCAAAAAAAGATGGACTTGTTCCAATGTTTATTAATGCTGAAAGTGGACAGTTTCGATCAACATCAACAATTACTGTAGGTGCAAGAGCAGACAGTTACTATGAATATCTACTTAAGCAATGGATACAAACTGGAAAAACCATTGATTGGTAAAAAATATCTCATTTAGTATGTGGAAATGTAACTGCAATTTTGTTTTTATGGCAACTCAAAGCTCCCTCTTCATTTGAACCTATACAAGTCTCAGGGATTAGTACAATACATCAGATCAATCCTTTAATCTGCATACCTAATTAATTTAAGTTAAAGTAAAATATTTACCATTCTTTTCATAAACTTTACTTAATAGGGAAAGGAATTTATCTGATATATTATATTTGATGGTTACCTATATCCTGAAAGTTAACATAAACTTTCCAAAGTAATAAGAAGTGAATAAAAAATTATAAATAATTTAGGTTACACACTAGATGATAGTTTCACTTTCCTTTGGCAAAATCAAAACAATTGAATCTGAGTATTTTTGTTGCTGAATTTTTTTTAAAATTCTATAATGCAGCTTTTTCAACTGGATTCAATTGTTAATTGAATTTCTGATTAAGGAATAAGTTCCCAATTTGTGGCTCCACATAAAACTTTAATTTATCATTTTTAATAGGAATTTGTTTTCAGATTTGTAAATTCTAGTACATTTCTAGCTTAAGTTTATTTTCAGCTTAAGTTGCAGTTTAATGTGTAGCTTAGGGAGAACTATATTTCCTTAATATCTATAAGTGATCCATCTGTTGCTGACATTAGATTTTCCTGTGGTTTGTGATGTATGTTTTGGCAAATGTTTTAGGGTGTAACACATTTTCTTGTCTGCTGTCTAATTTGCCATGGCTCAGTGGAATTGTCCACCGTGTTAGAAACCTGCGAGGTATAGGCAGCAAAGGTTCAATTCCTTCCTGGGTGTATTTCTTTCTTCTGTTTTATTAAAACTTTCCTTGTGTATGTCAATTTGATGCTGTCTATCTTGTGTTTGGCCCAGCTTAGCCAAATATGGCCCTTGTGTCATAAAATAAAGCAACCTACCTGATATGTTTAAGGAACAGCAGTATTTTGTATAGCTCACTTACAATCCAAGGATACAATTATTTTTCAATCATAAATATTCCATTTGTTATTTTTCTTACTGGATCTCCTGTTGGAGGTTTTTAATTTTTTATGTGTTTCTTTCATTTCTACAGCATGAGGTAATGGTGCTGATGTGATTTGTTTAATTTGAAATTTTAGCTTTTATTTAAGTTAACTTTTTGGAAGAATGAATAAAAACTTCCAATCCTCTATGTTAACATTCTTAGGAAGCATTTTCATAATATCAAGTGAAATCAAATGTCACTCAAAAATTGTAGGTGATAGCAACAAGTTTATTTGATATCAGCATATACAAATATATAGAAAAAAATCTTACTTATTCTGGGACAAAATTTTTGTTCACATGTGTTATTTTTGTTCTCTGTAGTCTTTCCTTTTGTTTTTCTTAATTATCTTGTTAGTTTTCTAATATTTAATGCATCAGTCTTAAATTTGTGTTTACAAGTAAAATGAACTGTAATTCAGCACTTAGACCTATAGAAGTGCCATGAATTGAAATATGTGAACTGACAAGTTAAAGAATGGAATTTATTATAGTGTCTATGGTGTGAGTTACAGTGCTTCTCACTCAGAAGGGAAATTCGAGTATTTGACCCTACTTGAAAAAAGCCTTTTTTGTCGGAATACACTAGTCCTATTCACTTGGCTTTCTTTTCTATAGATTATCATGGATCAGTGGGTTTGCCTTTGTTCTAAGAAACAATTTATGTTATTGATATTATCAGGAATAAAGTATACTTATAGTAAATGGTGGTGGTTTCTTGGGGGTTATATTATAAAAAGATGCTTGATACTGACATGTGCATGGGAAATGTTAAGTAAAATATACTAAGGATATTTAACTTTCGTAATCTCCCTGCATTTTTACATGTGCAGGGATTTAAAGACCACTGAACTGGACACTTATGACTATTCCAGCATATAGTAGTAAATTATTTGTTCATCATTGAGAAAAAAGTGTTGTAGGGTTATTTTGTGGTTGATGAAATTTAAAATATTTTTCAGCAGGTTTAGTTTAAGTTTTTTCACTTACATTTAGTTTAAAAATATTCCTTATCCCTTTTCTATTAGGTTGGATTAGGTTATTTTATTGGTATTTTAAACTTGCAGGTTGAAAGAGGATTACATGCAAGCAGTTGATGGAATCTTGAAACATCTTGTAAAGCAGTCATTTCCGAGTAAACTGACTTTCGTAGGAGAATTATTAAGTGGCCGTAGTTATAGCCCTAAAATGGTGAGTTACATTATCAATTATGTTTTGTTTTAAAACAATACAAATTGCAAAGTATTTCTGTAAAATTTTATTATATTCAAGTTCTAATTGCCCTCATGCAGTGGTTTGAACCAAGGGATATTTCAGGTGGATCTGGAATCTTGTTGGGGATGTTTTATCTGGAAATACAGATGGGTTTTTTTTGAAACAGCAGATACTGATACAACAAAAATCCTTATTATGAAATTAAGACCACTACCCTTTTTAATGGCACTAAGACAAGGTATTGAAAATTTTGATTAAACAAAGTTCATTTTGCAAATTTCATATAAATGAGAAATTTCTTCAAGCTAAAATTGTTTGCTTCCAAAAAGTAAACACTAAATAAAGTGCCAGAGATAAGAGGCATCTACATTAGTCATCAGGTGTATTTGTAAGATTTTGTTTATAGTGGATGATATTCAGTCATTTTCTGGAACAAATGATAGTATCATTGAGCTCATAAGGGACCCATAAGTTCAACAAAGTGACAAAAGCAGTAATGAAGATGTTGCTGACACCAAAGGTTACTGCTGTGGAAACCTTTTCATTCTCGAAGAATATATGCAATTTTATATCTTAAAAGAAAATTACAAGCCATGTATATTTTCTCACATTCAATTATTACAAACCTATTTGTTATTTTCAGCTTATTCATTAATTTTCTGTAGCAATCTAAGTAATATTTTATCTTTAATTTTACAGAATTTTAACTTTTTCTATCAAAATAATATATGTCGAGGGTAAGAAAGGATTTATATGTTATTATTTTACATGAGTAATTTATAGAAACATAAATAGATCATAATTTCATTGCAACAAAATATTTTAGTGGTCCTGTGAAATTCATTTGCAACAGGAATACACTGTATTTCGTTTGGAGTGATTTATTTTTCTTTCAGTGTTTTGTTCTTATTGAAATATGCTTTCAGTTTAATTTTTTCAGTAGTCAGGTAAATAAAAACAACTTTTATGCAATTTTTAAAATCCATTAACATTTTGTATTAAGTTTAAAACTAAAATGAAAACAATCTTAATGTATATACTAGTATCGAAAATTGGACGATTGTCAATACATTATATAGTACACATGCCATATTGAAAACCTTTTCATTACTATTATTTTTTCATCTCTTGAAAATCATTCATTACTACATTACTCTCCTTTGTTGTCAAAATAGACTTTATAATCAGACAAATTTGGGAGAGGGAGTTACATTTTGATATTTTAATAAAGAGACATGTTGGAAAAATAATTGAGAACCACTTGCTCTATAATAGGTATTACCTCTACTAATATTTTTTACAATTGTTGCATAAAATTTATTTAGGTAAGCATCCTGGGAACTACTAAGTAATCTAGTTCCTTTAGTAGCCAACAATTGACTCAGCATTCACAAAACTGAAGGAAATTAAACTAAAGCTTCTGAATCTTAAAAAATCTGATTTGAGGGAGTGAAAAGCTATTTATATTATGTTAATCTTTGATTTAACTTTTATTTTGAATTCATTTATTCAAAGGAAATATCTGGAAAGGGGAGGATATCTGGCAATTTTAAATCATTTTACTTTTACTAATAACAAATGGGAAATGTTTGTTTTGTTTGGTTTCAATCTTTTATATTTTATTACTAGTTTCAAGTCTAATGAAAATACTGACTGATCTTCTCTTCAAAGGGTAATTTGAAACAATTATAAAATATGGTCAAATTTTTTTTTTATTTATGTCCTGTGACTTCTTTATTGGGGGCACAGCTCCTCTGTCCAAACTAACTGAAGTCATTACGGATATAGGGAAAGCCCCAAGAAGTTATAGCAGAGATTCCAACAAACCAAGACAGGAATTGCTTTTCACAGAGGGTAAAAACGAAACATTGAACATTGCCAGCCTACCATGGAGATTTTGCAGTGCTTCCACTGGTCTTTTACTGCCTGTGGAAGGTGAGCTTCAGGTCATCCTTACATGAACCCTGATTGGTATGTTTAAGAGGGGGACAGATAGAGGTTATTAATTCTGTGATTGTCAGTTATTTATACTTAGATGAACCTACACACTTTGTCTTGGTTCTGATGCATGAACCGTTTTCCTAGCCCAGGCTATGGATTAGGCTGTGTCCTGTGACTGACATCGTGTCATGTGACTTTTACATCATGACCATGAGGTGAGGAAGGTCAAATGTTGGCAGGTATGTCAAGGCAGAAGAAGGAAATCAAAAGCTCCTCTATACTTATTGATTTTTATATATTTTATCTCTTAGGATCATCTGGTTTGTTATTTACCTGGTACACTAGCTTTGGGATATCACAATGGAATGCCTTCTTCTCATATACGTCTGGCATTTGATCTAATGGATACATGTTATAACATGTACATTCAAACTTCAACTCAGTTGAGTCCAGAGATTGCTTACTTCAATTTACAGCCTCATGGAACAACTGATATAATCATTAAGGTAAAATCTTCAAAAAATTTTTATAAAAGTCTAAAAATTTAGTTTTTAATGTTAGTAAATTTTTGTTTTGAATCCTTAGCATGAATAAAACTGCATTTTCAATATTATTCTTAATACACTTTTTGGTATTCTCTATCTAGAATTTCAAATTTGAAAGGTTAAATATGCGCTCAATTATTTATCAATTTTAAAATGCATAGCTTAGAATAGGATTTTAAATTGCTTGTTAGATTTTATATGAAAAGAAATTAATACAAATTTATCTTAAAAGAAGAGTTATAGAAGGAATAGTTATATTACCGTTTGGCAGACAAGAGATAGAATGTTTTTTTTTATCTGATTTCAAAGTATAATCAAGAAACAGGGTGGTGGACAAAATAATGAACACCTGTGTAATGGCAGAAAATCTTTATTAGTAGGGGATTGGCCCATCCTTGGTCTGAATTATAGCTTATATCTGACATGGGATGGACAAATACAGATGATATACAACATCCAAGGAAATACGCATTCACTCATTGTGCAAAGTAATCTCTTGTTCAGAAAGTGTGGATGGAGGTGGAAAGCTAGCGAGCACACTTTGGCCTCCAAAATGCCACATAAATGTTCAATTATGATAAGATAAAGTTACTGAAGAGGTTAGACAAGATGTTCTATATCGTCCTCGTTCTCATTGAACCATGCTTGTACAGAGAAGTGTGAATGGGGGCATTGTCTTGGAACACAGGTCATTAGCCAGTGAACACAATCTGGGGCATAGGATGGAGGTGATTGCCATGAATGTTATGATATTGCACTGCTTTAAACTTCCTATGCAGGATTAGACGACATCTAGGTATCGTATCCCCCACCATAACAAAGTCTCATCCATGCTTTATAGTAGGAAGGAGTTAGTCAAATGAAAGGCTTCTGAGGTGTTCTCTAGCCATAAAAGGTTTGATGATCTAAAATAATGTCAATGCAGATTTTTCCAGTCTAGGTGACTTGTCCCTACTGCTGTTGTATCCAGCCTGCTCTTGGCACCATTGTCATCGCTTCAAAGCATTAAGTGATGTCACCAATGCTTTTGGAATAGCCGCTCTGACATGAACTTTGCAGTTTGGGTTGGATAGTTTTAGTTGATATGGGGTCCTGGAGATGGGGTTCATCTTGGAGGTTATCTGGGACATTGTTGGGAAACTATCCTCTTCAACTGTCTATCCTTGCTAGTGAGTGTGCTTTTGCTCACTGTTCTGTTTCAAAGATGACATCTTACCATGTTTTCTGTGGGCTGTCATAACAGTTGACAGCATTCCTTGCAACACCCTCAAAGTTGGCTATTTTTGTCTGAGGCTCCAGTGAGGCATGCTCCAATGATCATGCCTCTTTGAAGTCTGGGAAGTTGGACCTAACAGTGTTTGACTGCTAGCAGAATGTTCACATAGTTGGAATGTTAGTAGAATGCCCATATAACTGCTGCTGGATAAACTGATAAATCTGCTTTCACAGGTGGTGGGCATTAGATGGCAGACTTCTGACCTTGGTTGGATTGCTGTACTGCAAGGACAAATGGCCCATTTTCATATGGATGTTCATATTATTTTGTCTAACATCTGTACTTACACTGATTAATTTGAGTTGTGATGTTCAATTTTCTGTATTTTCATGACAGTTAAACTTTCTACAAGATTTATCATCATACATAAATTTCCTTGTAACAGTGTAAAAAATGAGTGAAACCCATTTTGTAAGATTGACTTTGAATAAATATTTATACTTTATGGATAAGTATTTGAAAATTAATATTGATATTTTGATTTAAACATAAAAATAAATTAAATGTTTTATGTGTAGAAATGAATTATTTTTTATTTAATGTGTTGTGTGTGTGTTCAGTGTCAAAATTGATTATTTTATTTCTTTTTTAGAGTAATGATGCTCATAATTTGCTTCGACCAGAAACTGTTGAAAGTCTATGGTATTTATATCATCTTACTCGAAATGACACATATAGAGAGTGGGGTTGGAATATATTTTTAGCCTTTGAAAACTATGCTAAAGTGAAAGATGGAGGTTATACTTCCATTGGTGATGTTCGAAATCCTCTTGTAACTAAACCAAGGGATTTGATGGAGAGCTTCTTTTTAGCAGAAACTTTGAAATATTTATTTTTATTATTCAGCGACAATCAAGAATTATATTCCTTAGACAGTTACATTTTCAATTCTGAAGCTCATCTGCTGCCTATTTTAAATTCCTAGTATCATGGTCTTTGTTTTCTTTATTATGTTTGTGTGTATAGTATAGAACACAAATGTTTAATATTTATTGTTAAAAAAATAAAATAATTTATGTACTTATATTTGAGGTGCTTTAATCATAAGGAAATTGTTAAAAATTACCTTACAGTGATACATCTGCATTTGTGTTATAGGTAATGATTGGATCAAATTTAATTTTATCTTTGAAATTTGAGTTTAAAATGCTTACATTGATTATGTAAGCATGGCTGTCCACAAGTTGGAACTTATTTCAGGGAGCCCATTAATGGTGTCTGTCTTTAAATGAAAAACTAATCTTTCTTTTTAGGAAAGGTACTTTACAAACTTTTTACTTTGATTTTACTTAATGTTTATTTATTATGCAAATTTCATTTATATCTGTTCTGATTCAGTCATTGCTACAAATAAAAATGTTGATTTGAGAAATTCCTCTTGTGGTTTCATGGAAATGAGATTGTATTGTTTCTTATAAAATACTCAGTCACTAACTATCCTTATTTTAATCTTAAAATCAATAGCAAAGCTGATTGAAACACAAAATTATAGGAACACTAAATTAACATTCACTAGAACTTCACAGAAACAAGCATGAATGACTTGTGATTCAAAGATTGTATGTAAAAGAATGAACTAACAAAAGTATTGGATAAATGATAAAAGAAAGTGTATCCTTGCAAATTAAAATGAAATTGTTCTGTATTTTTAAAATAAAGAGTTAAAAAACAAAGGACCTACATTTAATTAACACTATCTGACTCGACCCTTTTTTCAATCTTTAATAAGTAGCTCAATTCCACTGAGCTGTATATAAAATATTGCTTGTAGTTAGGCATATATTTGTTATTTCAAGCAGTATGGCTGAAAAATTCGATTGGAAGTTTTTTGCCTATGGGGTTTGCATAAGACTTCGATATTGAGTATAATCAATTCATTTTAAAAATAAGATGATCTATGTATATGATAAAATAAGGGAATTTTCCCAAGTTTCTCAGAAAGACAAGATATTTCCAAAATTAATTCTGTTAACATATCTTTCAACATAGTCTAAACTATCTTGATTATTTGGTACAAATTAGGATTTGCATAGTTCTTTCTCTTATGAGCAGCTTAATGCAACTATTGTACTGTATAAGAAAATATTTCCATCTCCAACTGGAACAAATGAGAAACAAATTGCTTATCCTTAATCCATCTTTAGTCTATCCACATACTGGATGTTGTGTGGTGTAACTTGGCCAAATATGACCATCATGCCAAAAACTCAATCAACCTTAATTCATTAATTGCAATATGACAGTGGAATCCTTCATGTGAAGACCTGATAAAGTATAAGTTTAATTTCAATGTTGAATTAAAAAAGTTACTCAGTACTAATACTGGGTTTTGTTATATTTCGCTGAGAAAAGTTTTACATTGGAGAATGAATTCCACTTTATCATATACTTTTACACACAAAAATTTGTGAGTTTCTGTATGTTTAATTTTGCTATTCATTTTATGAATAGCTTAAAGTCATATTTAAGTTGACTTAAACAAGAAGTTTTTAACTTGTGTTAGTATACCACCAATTGTGCTTGATGTATCGTTTAGTGCACTCATAGCTAATATTGATTTGAGCATACCATGTAATAAAGGTTGGAATTTTTATAACTGTTTTTAGAATTCAGAACATAGATGCTATCAAGGGATTATGAGGTTATTTAAATTTATTAATAATATATCTACTTATAATTTGCAAGACAATTTGTTTTTTTGAATGGTTTTGCATGTTATTTTAGTATGAAAACAGTAGGGCTTGTCAAAATTTCTTATCAAAGATTTAATCATTTCTTCATTCTTCAAAGATTAATTCATTTCTGATGTTGAAATCTTGAGAATATCTGACAATGCCAAATCTTTATCTGTTTTAGGATTTCTCAATCCCCTGCTATGTATAGAGTACAGCTTCAGAGCCCATTTTCTCAATTTTGAATATCCTCATGCAAGGAATTTCCCATTAATCAGTTGTTTTTGTTGAAAAATAGATGACGATTAATAATTAAATTAATTATTTATGATGAACTATTCAATCTCATGCATGCCCTATGAAGTTAATCCCCTTTTTCTGGAAACTGCTTATACCGAGAAAAATATATTTTGAAAGTTTTAAATGGATTCAGTTTTTCTGAAACTGATCATAATAGATTGGTAGGCTATATCTAGTCCATGGTCTATCATTTTGAAATCAGTGGTTTATGGTGAAATTCCTTGTACAGTAATTTATTACTAACAAAATTTAAAATTTTTGCTTGATTTTGTAAAACTTCAGACATCTTAATTTTCTGTATTTTTCATTCATTTTCAATTAAAAATATCCATACCAATAAATTACATTTTCCCACAATCTCATTATTACTTGAAAATATGGATATTTTTGTTTGACAAACTTAAATGTGACAGATTATGAAGCAGATTTATAAAATTTCATGTTCCTTGATAGCCTTAGAAATGTTAGACACTAGTAGTACTTTCTAGTTATAATTAGAACACATGAAACTTGATATTTCATTGGAAAAGGCTGTTTCATGCTTTTAATAATTTAAATGTTCAACTGTATTTAAAACTAAAGAAAAAGTATATATCTATGCTTCAAAAGTGGAGATAATCAATTGTAAGGTTTCCATACTGTTTTTGTACATAGCAACTAAAAGCTTTTATTTCATTTTAGTCCAAGATAAAGAAATATTATTGACCTTATAGAATACTTGAGTGAGATTTACATTTATTTTACTTTTACGTTATTACATCGATTAGAATTATCTGGTTTTAAAGGGCCAGTGTGTGCACAAGCTTGCCAACTTCCAGGAACCTGAACCCCTTGTGTCCCCAAATATTATGGAGGGACCACCCTCTTTTAACTCTTTGGGGTTAGGTGAGTTAAAAACTGTCCCACCTTTTTTTTTGCGTAGCTTCTTATGCATGATATTTTTTAACCCACCTAAAAAAGTTGAAATTATTCAGTCATACAGTTTAATATTTTATTTAAAGTTTTTCATTGAGTTGGTAATGCTATGAACTAACGCTAAATATGTAAATAACTGAAAACAAAAATTTACACGTCAAAACGCATTAGTAAGTTGACACGTGATTAAGGTTGGCGAATTGTGTTGCGCAGTGAATTTTTGTCTTTCATAACGGCAAATGTTTCTTTTTCGTAAAAAAATTATTGAGTGAATAAATCGTTTTATAATAAAGAAACATGTTATTTGACGTTTCATACTAATTTTGAAGTTGATTAAGTGAATAAACAATTCTGTGCAACTTGTTTTTCCTTTAAAATCGTGTGCGTCAGAGTTAACTGAAGGGGAAAAATAAATGTTATCAATGAGTAACCGAGTAAGTTAATACAAACTCACTCCAGGTCGTCAAATCTTCGCACCCTGATTCATTTGGGCTTCTTTTTTTTGTTTGTCTGTTTCTTGACGTTTACTGACTTGACAATATTGGGATTTGAAGGGGCATGTGGAAGCAAACTTAAGAAAAACGCATTTTCTAGGGTATTCTATGCTTATCGTGGCGTCATCTATTGGTAAAATTTTGCACTAAGATTTATTTGGTATTCTGAGAATGCTCTCAAACGCAGTTACAATTGAGGTACCTAGCTGTCCCAACTTAGGAAAATTATTGGGGAAGGGGCAAGTTTAAGTGCTCTACAATTTTATCAACAGACAATTTTCGAATTTCATTTTTTCATCAATTTTCCCACTAGATACCTTTTAGAACTAAAGCCTCTACTCATCTTAAATTGGTACCTCATAACTCAATTGTCGATTGACCATACAGACGGACTAAGTCACTAGGAAGTCGGGAGATTTTCGATAGACCTCAGTAAAAAAAATACAGAAAATGCTGTGATTGGACAAAAACGTTATAATGTTTTTCCCATTGAAAGACAATAAAATATTGAGTGAGTAAAATTATTTTGTGTCACATAACCTGTTCTGTACGACCTTGAATAGCGGACGACTTCCTTTGGGAGATAACAATCTGAATTTTTAATTTTTCATTGAGTTGCACTTTTTTCTAAACAACTTAACTATGAAGGGATGAAGTGAACACATCCGCGTCCTCTAATCTGATTTTGAAGTCATGTATGTGTATCTTTAGAGATCGTGAATAAGTAAACGAATTTAATAATTCAAGAGTGCTTTTTCCGCTGCAAGTCTAGCATTTTGTGTCATGAGAGTATTTCGCTTCTCACACGCACACTTTATATTCGTTTTTCTACCTTTTTTGTACATTCTGATTAAAAAACGTTTGATAGTGAAAAGCTTTTCAATTTTAATATTGACGTCTTGTTTCAATTAAAAGTATGTATCGCACTTGTGTCGTCTTTGAAATTTCCTCATCTCAATGAATTTTAGAATATATTGTTTTTATTTCGGGTTTTATGCCGCAAGGGCCATATTTAGCCAAGCTGCGTCAAACACAAGACAGACACAATGAGGGAGGAAGGAAAAGCACAAGGGTAGGCCGAAGTTCAGACCAGGGCCTGTCCAGAATATGTCCCTCTGTATTCTCTACCAGATGTTTGAGCGGAGAGACACATTAGATTATTGAAGGTACGGGAACCGGGGTCGAAATAGGCATTTTATAGTAATTTCAAATCATTCGTGATGTTAGAGCTGCTATAACCGAGGGATGTATGTCTAAAAATGCGAAGTGATTACAATGCAATGCTGAGGGAAAAGTAAGCTTAATGTAAGAAGTTTCAAGAGCAGAGCCTCATCCAACGATCTGAAATTAAATGAGGCTCTTTTTCTTGATTAAAAGTGAATTGAAAAACTAATTTCATATAGCATAACTATGAAGTATTGACTGAATTTCCCGTTAAGTTAAAAAGCAGTTTGACGCTACCATTTACAAACGGACTGAAAAACAATGACCTCTCTTACTCAATGCTTAAAATTATTCTACATTAAATTTTGTTGAGTAACAGTATAGTATTCAGTATAACCAGACTGAATTGCTTCATTTGAGAATAAGGGAGCGAGGAGGTTGCGTATCTGTTTGAAAGGCATTTTTTCATCGAATATATAGAAATTTATTTCTCCATGTAAATATTTCGCTTCAGTATCTGCTCGGTTTTGAAATACTCATCCTATTTTACAAAGGTTTAAAGGCAGTTTCTTTTACCATTGTCTCAGTTAAAACTAGTTTATTCTTCGTTTATAGTTACTCTTAATCCCCATTGGCGTGGTGTGGAAGTTTGGAGAGTGGGGTGCCAGCTCAGGTGTTTACCTCGTCATCTGACCGTTGTTCAAAAGTACTAGGTATTCTCGGATCTTTTCCTTCAGGATTGATCCCGGATCGTCGCCTGGCGCAGCTTGTCCTTGTTTGGACCTTGCGCCATAAAATCCAAAAATTCAATCCAATACCGGATTGTCGCCAATAGCCCGTTGTGTTGCTCTACTGCGACGTTTATTCAACTACACACTTTTAATTCCTTATCCGTTAATTGTTTTAAATATCCTTTTCTCATTGGGATTTTATTTTCAGTTATCGAGATAAAAGAAATATCAAATGTTTTGCAGAATCAAACAAGCAAAATTCTATACGATGTTGAACTAAAAATGTGATCGACAAATCAAACATTAATATTATGTAATACTTTTTCCAATGAGGATACGGTTCTTTTTACTCGTATGTTTAATTTAAAGGTTATGTTTAGAAACACGTCGCATAGCGCTTTTCAAAAAAGAACATCTGATTTCTAATCTTACGCAGATTCAACAAGATTTATTCTTCAGCACTGTTTTCAGTCACTTGACCACTCCATGCATCAGATCCACAGCTCAATGTTAAATGTGATCTTGACCTAAATCCTGTTTTCGTGTCTTTTCTTACACCAGACCAACTATAAACTACTAGGAGCCTTGTTTCAAACAGAATGCAATATGAATAACGTTGAAGCCTTCCTCCTCCTTTCATCATCCCATTCAAGACAAGAGATGAAAGAGCAATAAATTGGAGAAAGCATCTGGGAAGTTACCACTTGTCTTCGTTAAAGAGGTGAATACAACTGGGGTCCAGGAATCATAAATCTCTCCACTGTGGTTACAATAAAGATGTACAACACTTGTGAAAACGGAAAGAAAATTTTATACATACGTGTACCGCTGACTAGGTACTGGCAACAGTAAGTCAGTGAAGTTATACATGCACGTCACGAAGGCTCTGGTCAGCACAGAAGGACAACGGTGAGAGAGGACAGGCTGAAAGAGAGGCAAGATAAATTGCCCCTGAGCTTCCTCATCGACCATCCAGCTATGCATATCCTGGTAAGTTTTCTAGTAATAACGAGATACCTCGTCGAGACAACCACCAGGAGGGTAAATTGCACCATCTCCGGAATATAAGGGATCTAGAGCAGCAGCTGCAGATTACTTGGGACCATCCCCGGAATATAAAGGATCTAGAGAAGCAGCTGCAAAATACTTGACACCATACTCGAGAATATAAGGATTTAGAGCAGCAGGCTGCAAAATACTTGGCATAATTTGCCACCAGATAGCAAAAGGTTTTGTTTGACTGCTTGCCAAGAGTTGTTTATCGACATGTATCGTCGCCAGAGGGGCTTTACAACTTTCTAATGTATGACTTTTCTGATGTAATTCTACAATAATAAAGTACTCTAGATTTTATATTGGGATAATTTCGTTATCTTTTCATGCATATCACATGCTAATTTTCATTCCAATCAAACTCTGGATTTGGAGTGTCGATTTTTTTTTTGTTACAGAGTATAAGTGCTAGAGTTGTTTATCGACGTGTATCGTCGCCAGAGGGGCTTTACAACTTTCTAATGTATGACTTTTCTGATGTAATTCTACAATAATAAAGTACTCTAGATTTTATATTGGGATAATTTCGTTATCTTTTCATGCATATCACACGCTAATTTTCATTCCAATCAAACTCTGGATTTGGAGTGTCTATTTTTTTTGTTACAGAGAGTATAAGTGCTTTGAAAATATTTTTAATTTAAAGGGAAAACAAGTTACTGGATGCAACTTTCAAGGAATACGTTATTAAGCTAATTTTCAAAATGTTGAGGCAATTCTTGTCGATCGACCGGAAAATAGGTTTCAGTCTCAAAACGTGTTTTAAAAAACCCGTCTCTGTGACCTCAACTTATATCTCATTGGATGCTAAAGAATTTCTTCCTTCTTAAATTTTCCCAGTAACTATAAAAAGGCGAATTTTTATTGTTCATTTTCTTTCGACAGATATCCGCTATTGACATTGGAATCTTACGCAGAAGCGGTAATTGACAACAGTAACTCAACGTTCGTGAGACATCGGTCGATATATCCTTTTATATAAGACGAGGACCGGTTCCAACAAATTTATTCGTCAATACCTTTTTAATTTTTAAGTAAAAACTAAATTAGCGTAACAAAAAATATGGCATAATCACGCAGTATTTATACATTTATGCAAACGGTGTGGTACGTTGACAAATATGAAATTACAAATTTAAATTAGTTATCAGTCACTGGACTAATGAAATCTCGTAGATTATAGTTTCCTCAAACCAGTATCATTAAAATACTTTGCTGATTTTTATTTACATATCTGATTCTGAGAGAGATTACCAAACATTTATATTTATTACATCACAAACACCTTTAATACGAAATTTATCAACACCAAAATCTAACAAAATTCCGTGTCTCCTATTCATATCAACCTTTGGGACTTATCCCGGATCGTCACCAACAGCCAGTTGTGTTGCTCCAGTGGGACGTTAATTAAAATACCTACCTACCACACAACGCTAATGTGAGGACAATTGAGGCCACGGCAGATTTAATGTGCACCAGCCCCCACGTACACGACGATCTTTGGTTGGATCGCGTCAAATGGATAAGGAGAACTGATAGTTTATCGCACACATTCGGGGTTTACGACAAGATAATGGGTAGTTGAGTGTTAAGTTGCACTGGAGCAACACAACAGACTATTGGCGACGGTTCGGGGTAAATTACGAAGTGAAGAACCGAGGGCAACACCTCATCATTTTGAACCACGGCCAGATGACAAATTAGATAATTGGTTAGGTTGTTGATGGTAGTTGTTAGTTGAATTTACGTCGCACTGAAGCAACACAACGGGCCATTGGTGATGGTTCGGTATCAATATCGAAGGGAAAGATCCAAGAGCGCCTCTCAATTTTGAACCAAGGTCAGGTTTTGACAAAAAATCCGCGGTACGATTATTGTGTGGACCACCTAGTATACAGAAAGGGAATTAATTATTTATTAACAATCAATTTACTTATTAATTTCTGGTCAGAATTTTATTGAAATTTGTTGGTACTTTAAATAGGATTGTAGTAATCCGTCATACAACAAATCTAGTCACCTTAGTTATTTTCAAGTTTGGAGAGTGGAATGCCAGCTCAGGTGTGACGTCATCTGACCGTGGTTCAAAATTACGTGCTGCCCTCAGATCTTTCCCTTCGGGGGTTGATCCCGGACCGTTGCCAATTGCCCGTTGTGTTACTCCTGTGTTATGATTAGATACTTTTGTAAATGTAAAAAAAATAATGGAGAAATGGAAAATAGATCAGAAACTCATTGACTGACATTCCTTGGGTAGGTAAGCATTTTAATTAACGTCGAACTGGAGCAACACAACGGGCTATTGACGACGATCCGAGATCAAACCCGAAGGGAAAGATCCGAGGACAACACCAAGACATTCCTTGGGAGGCACTAAATGCTTATTTCCATGACGAGGAGAAATAGTCATATTGGTAATCTGTTTAAAAGATCTACAACGCGATCAAATACTTATAATTTATATTTTTTTGTCTAAAAACTAATAGTTCCTTACACAGCTGTACAGTGAAACATTTTTGGCAGTAATGAGTTTCGTTTTAGCCGACGATTTGTAAATCGAAGCAAGGGGAAAATGTCGGAAGTGTCTTCATTCACGACTTGAACAAACATTGATTTTTGATTTTTTTTCTCTCATGGACCATGGTCCGTTTTTCTTGCATGGTCCTTGGTTCCTGCAAAGGACCACAGATGATGTCCAGTTCAGCAGACTTGATGAAGAAGTGGCCAAATTCAGGTCACAAGATTCTTCTTTTTTCTTTCGTATTTTTCCTATATTTTCAGAATGTTGCTGCCCTCCAGCGCCCGAGGTCGGACGCCGCCAAGATAGCCGAGTGTCAAGGACGAGCTGCCCCAGCAACGCCAACGCAGCACTCAGCAACGACAATCAGGAGATCCCTCCATGACCTTCAGTTGGAACGAATGTACTTTTCTTCAAAAAGAAAGCGAACACTCTTAAACGTGAAAGGAAGAAGGTAGGATGTTGCTTTTTCGAACTGTCCGAACTTAATTTCGATTTCTGTAAATATTTGTACATAGTTTTAATTCCAATCCAATTGAATAACTTAAAATGTACAGAGTTATTTTTCATTTAGTTCTCTCCCTTATTTCCTCTCCAGCAAGACACAAGTCTATATCAAGACTTAGATATATATATATACACTCATGTCCAAAAGTTCAGCATAGTTCGTAAAATACGAAAAAATCAGAGTAAATATGGATATAATGGTTCAAAATCACTTGTGGAGAATCGTGAGACGAAGGTAAAACATTGTGCATATGCAAAACAGTTCAGTCGACGTCGACGTACACAAAGCACCGGCGCACGTCGGAACGAGTATAAAACGGCCTCGAGCGGCATGTCCAGTTTAGACAGAATCTCAAGACTGTGGCAGAGGTTTCAAACCACTGGAGTTACCCGACTATCAGTACCAGGTCGGCCAAGGGTAACAACCACTCGGCAAGACCGATATTTGGCGATAACTACGTGACGTCAGAGGAACCGCTCTGCCAGACAACTGGGTTCAGCCCTAACAGCCGCCACAGGAGTCATAGTTTCGAGACAAACTGTTTACAGGAGACTCAGACACGTTGGTCTCTATACCAGACGATCAGCAGTTTTCATCCCCCTGACGGCTGCACAGAAACGTGCGCTTTTACAGTGGAGTTTGGAACATCGGCAGAGGAGTCGACAACAATGGGGCAATGTCATGTTCAGTGACAAGTCAAGATTTAGTCTGCAAACTGATTCTCGCCGTACCACGATCTGGAGAGAACGTGGAACTAGTTTTCACCCGGGAAACATCACGGAAAGACATCGTTTTCCTTCAGGGGGAGTCATGGTCTGGGCAGGCATCATGGTGGACGGTCGCACAGACCTCTACATCTTTGACACGGGGTCTGTTACCGGTCAAAGATACAGAGACGAAGTCCTTGAGCCTACCGTTCGCCTGTTTTGAGGTGCTGTCGGTCCTGGTTTCATATTCATGGATAATAACGCGTCTCCTCACCGTGCAGCCCTGGTCGACGCCTTCCTCCAAAGTGAAGATATCCACCGCATGCAGTGGCCTCCCAACTCTCCTGATCTGAATGCTATTGAGCATGTGTGGGATATGCTCGGGAGACATATTGCAGCCCTCCACCACTCACCAAACTCCATTCCGGAATTGAAAAGTGCTTTCCGTGAGGCTTGGAACTCTGATAACACAACTCATCCATACCCTCATCGAAAGTATGGGAAATCGTTGTGCAGCATTCATGGCTACCAGAGTTTCCCACACACCGTATTAAACTTCAGCATCACATGGTTTTAATCATTCTTTTTCACTAAAGTTGACACTCGTATTGTGAAACTTTTTCTTTCAACCCTTTTCTTTGGATAGTAAAGGTCATTATTATCCTTGTTCTGAATTGTTTTCTTCTTCTATAACCCTATTACACCCGCATATCACGTTTCCTTCCATTCCGATGTAGATTTTCTGAAATATTCACATAAGCAGCAATTATGCTTAACTTTTGGACATGAGTGTATATATATAATAAATTCAAATTGAAAATCTAAAAAATGCAAAACATTAAAAAGCTAAAGGACCGGGGTATAAGCATTAATCAAACAGAACTCTCCATGTATGTGCGCTACAGCCGTAAGACAGTATAAGTAAGGTAATTCAACTAAAAGAAATTTAAAAGCTCATACATTCCCCTGAGTAGTGTTGCTCGTGCACCCCCTTTGGACCTTGCACCATAAAACCCAACTATCAATCAATCAATCATACACTCCCCTGGGGATTAAATTTTAGTGTATACTCAATATTAGTTAGCTCTGTAGTTACCCATGTGGATATGAACTCTTAAATTAAAATTTAAATTTATAGTCAGACCCCAAAATAAATGCTGTTTTGTTTCTACTCGAGGTGTCCGGTGACTTTTGTCGGTGCAGTGTTTCTCATCTGCACAATGCGAAAGTAGGCAATTTGTGAGACGAGAGAAGACAAGTCGATAAAGGTTTTATAACATTTCTGGACGAAAATGGAATGGTTGGTCGGTGGCAAAAACAGTTCACCGATGTACGTTGATTGGATAATTCGTTTGAAGTTTGCTCTACAGACCGACTGTATTTTCAAACTTGACACAAAATGCTGATATCTGGAAAAAACAGTTTAATTTATGTGAGCTAAAAAGACGGGACAGTTGTAAATAGAATGACCAACTTACAAACATGAACTAACGGAGATTTAGTGTACAAATTTTGAGCATTTTTAGCGGAATGGTATCATTGAAACAAATGTTTATGGAATGCATAATATTAAACTAAATATAACTTATGTTGTATGTAATACGTATACAGGTCACAACATAGAATAAAAATATACGAATTTACATGTTTCTTTATCCTTACTCCGATGCTGCAGAAGGCCGCGGTGGCCCGGTTGGAAGAGTAACGGATTAGCAACCGAAGGGTTGCGAGTTCGAATCCAATCAAAAGACTCGTGTACAAAGGTGCATCTTAAATCTGTCGTGGCCTCAAATGTCCTCACGTTGGCGTGGTGTGGAAGTTTGGAGAGTGGGGTGTCAGCTCAGGTGTTGCCTCGTCATCTGACCGTGGTCCAAATTACGTGGTGTTGTCCTCGGATCTTTCCCTTTGGGATTGATCCCGGACCGTCACCAATAGCCCATTGTGTTGCTCCAGTGTGACGTTAATTGAAATAATAAAAATAATAATAAAAATAAGATCTGTCCATTTATTCTCATCAGTGGGGGTTGGGTATTTAGTTAACGTCGCACTGGAGCAATACAACGGGCTATTGCTCATCAGTGAAAAATTCTTTCAGTATAGACATTTGAGCCTTAAAACTAAGCCTAAGATCTTAATAAGGTTTGGCAAGTTAATTTGTTTCTTTAATCACTGAAAATATTGAACCAACTTGGTTTAAACTTCCTGTTTACAATCCGGAAACGAATATTCAGCTATTGATTAGCTATCGATGCCAAATTTTCTATCGATTAATTTAGGTAATTTTTCGAATTTATGGATGAGACTTTAAATATAAATCGTATATAACAATTGAAGTTTGTTTCGAATGTGTATTTGGCAGGAATAACATAATTTAAATTTCGTGAACTTGATTGTTGAAGAAATATACAGGAGAAATAGAAGGTTACTACGGGAACCGGGAGGATGCAAAAAAAATTTGCAAGAGTTGAACTCTAGTCGTAAAATAACTCTTAACTCTCCAAGTGGTTTTGACGAGATATCTCATCCATCAAGATCTGAACAATCTTGCTAATGACGAGATATATCGTCATCAAGATATTGCCGATTTTTCGATGATGACGAGATCAAGATCTGATCTGTTTTTTTCTAATGACAAGACATCTCGTCCATCAAGATCTGCTAATGGTTTTGCTAATGACAAGATACCTCTTCAAGACAACCACCATGAAGGTTAACGTGACTTGCTCTTGAAGCATGAGACTGGTCTCAAGCCAATCAGCGGTAAGACCTTTAACCCTCTGAGAGATTTGCGAGTTGTGTAGTGTTGCTTTCATAACACACTTTATAACTAACTAACCTCATCTTTCTAAAGAATTCACGAATTCTTTGAACCTTTAGAAAGATTCTTTTGGTCCTTTCCTTAGAATGGCATCCTTTGGAAAGATTTTGTTGGCCCTTTCTGTAGAATAGAATCCTTTGAAAGATTTTATTAGTTCTTACCTAAGGTTGTAATATTTTGGAGATATTCTGTTGCTCCTTTCCTTAGAATAGAATCCATTGAAAAGATTCTATCGCTCATTTCCTTGTAATTGGAACGATTTTACTGCTCCTCTTCTTAGAATGGAATCTAATTCCAAACTTTGGAACAATTTTATTGCTCCTCCTTTTAGAATGGAATCCAATTATAAACTTTGGAAAGATTCTGTCCGCCCTCTATGGAATAGAATCCTTTGGAAAGATTGTATTACTCCTTTCCTTAAATTAGAATCCTTTGGAAATATTCTATTGCTCGTTTTTTTATAATAGAATGCCTTGGGAACATTCTATTGCTCCGTTCCTTGGAGTAAAATCCTCTGCAAAGATCCCATTGCTCCTTTCCTTAGATTAGAATCCTTTGCAATGATTCTGTTGGCTAGGAAGTCAAAACTGGTTAGAAGTCATGCAGGGAACACTGCAGGTTGTATGGTGAGGGGGTAGGCGTGTGAACCCCTCAGAGGGTTAACTGTAGGGTTGCCATACATCCCAGTTTGAAAAACAAGTCCCGACCAACCGGTTGGGACCCATCCTGGGGTCACGATCGGTTGGTCGTTTTATCCCTGTCTGAAGAAAAACAGAAATTTTCCCTTTCCCAACCAAACTGCTGAAGAGCCTTATAGATCCTAGACAGAGGCTTGTGCTGATCAGACCCTTTCCTGAATGGTGTACAGGACGTGCACTTAGACAAAAGAAATAGGGACTACCGAAAGACAGGCGGAGTCTCCAACTATAAATAGACACGCCTTCAATACATATTCCGATATTATTTATGGGCTCGCCATGGATTAGTGGGTTTAACCACTCCGTTAACCCACTGCACAAGGCGGTGAAGGTTTGATTCCTCCCTGGGAGTATTTCTCTCTTCTGTATCATCAGAACTTTCCTTCAATGTGTATGCCCATTTTTTGACGTTGTCTGAGTTGTGTTGGCCAAATATGGCCCTTGAGCCATAACAAAACCCAATCCCACCAGCCAATATGATTTATACTGACTCGTTCTTTGTAGGTCTTTTTGCTGTTGTAATAAAAAAATACTTAAGAACCTCGAATTTTGTTTGATCTACATTAGAGCATTTCAAAAGCACTCATCAATGGCAAGGATGTATTCGGAGAGTGAACATACGGGGATCGAATCCTTCAAGAAATGATTTTGGAATTAAAAAGCTTTCATAGATACACGCTGAAGCTGGTTATACCAGAAAAAATCCTAGTTTTGTGAATCATATAGGTAAAATACGTCTGGATACGTCAATGAACTGAAAATAGTCCAAAAATTATAAATCTCAATGCTCATTTAACATGGCGGCATTTAGGAAACCAGGAGAAAACAGATTGCGTCATCACTTATTTTCAGAATATGTGCTTGATAAAGGGTGTTCTTTTAGAAAATAGAATGTTTTGATTGGTTGGTTGTTTTCGGGTTTTATGGCGCAAGGACCAGATTTGATCAAGCTGCGCCAAACACAAGACAGACAACACAATGAGGGAGGAAGAAAAAGCAGAAGGGTGGCGAGGGTAAAAATGAAATTGAGGAGAGATCACTTGGGTACCTCGAGGTTGTGATGCCCGTACACAAATAAAGATGTGCCCCTGATGGCCAAGTGTTTTGAAGAAGAGCGTTGCTTGTGAACTGTTTATACCACAGATACGGCTCTGATGCACGAGTTTGAATAAACTGAAATGGTATTACTTGGCCCAATAATGAAATATTTTTTCATTTCCCATGCAGCAGGCTATTACAGGCACAAATTCTTCAACTAAAAGTACACACAAATAAAAAAGAATTAAAACACAAAATATAAAATTGAAGGATAAAATTCAGCAAATGAAAATACAAAAAGCTAGGGAAGCTGCTGAAGTCCTTCAGATAAAAGTACGCATAAATGAAAACGAGAATTAAAACCAAAATATGAGATTGAAATGTAAAATTCAGCAAATACAAAAAGCTGGGGAAGCTGCTGAAGTGCTTCAATCAAAATTACACAAAAGCAAGAATTAAAACAAAAATATAAATTTTAAGGGTAAAATTCAGCAAATCAAAATACAAAATGTTAAGGAAGCTGCAGAAGTTCTTCAACTAAAATCACACATAAATAAAAACAATAATTGAAACAAAAAGTAAAATTCGAGGTTAAAACACAGCAAACAAAAATACAAAAGGCTTGGGAAGCCACCGGGTAGCCAAAAGGTCCCTTGTCTGCCAGTAACATCCACTGAGAGTTGTTTTACTTATCTGCACGGGTTAGTATGTGTGCTGCACAGGTTAGTTCCTGTGCTGCACGGGTTATTATATGAGCTTCTCCCATTAGTGCACCATCCGTACGAAGAGGACAAAAGGAGGCATTAGCAATACACAACTTATATAGATGGGAAGCAAGGCAATCATGGTATGTGGCAAGTCTGAATTCTGTCCCTGACATATTTCTTGGATAATCTGGGAGAGAAAGGATTGACTGTATTCAAGATTTATCTTTAGTTCAATCTAAAAGGGCGATTTTATGCTCGGTATACTCTCTGGCGATTCAAAGCCACAGTATGGTAAGGAAGCCCTTAGAAGTCTGGAGTACTTGTGTACTTCTTGAAGTCTGGGTACATCTTGGCCAATTTACCCAAAACCTCGTTACCCAGAATACCTTAATGAGCCGTGATCCACTGGAAGACAACAGAAATTGAAATATTATCTACAGAACAACTAATGAAGTCGATAGTAATTCTGTTCGAAGTGATGACTGAAAGCATTTTGAGCTCCACATATTACATGGAATACCGAGAACTTCAATCGCTTCAAGGATCAGAACATTCGTGTACCGAACTTCAGCCGAGTTATAAAGCACATTTTCTCCCTACCAGCCATCTCCCTTTCACCAGGCATTTCGGCTCCTGCAGAAAGATTGTTCTCAGTGATGAACATAATGGTCTGAGAGATGTGTGGTCGAATCAACATAAAGAGAAAAATTTAATGTTTTGCAAAAACGCTTGTTATAAGCGTTTGTTCCTCGTTTGAGTTTGAGAAAAAGTTAAATTCTAAAGAAAAAATGAATAATAATCTATTCCTAAAAAGTTTGGCGTTGTGTTGCTCCAGTGGACGATAATTAAAATACCTACCTAAAAAGGTTAGCTCTTACGAAAAGTGAAATGGTTTCAACAGAATTATAAGGGCTTTTAAACCATTCATTAATTTAAACAAATTTTGCAACAAAGCCTTATGCTTCCGTTTTTATGTACTGTATTCAGTCGCTTTGTATAACATTGATCACCGAGGATGTTGAGTTGGGTCTTTCCCTTTGGGATTGATCCCGGACCGTCGCCAATAGCCTGCTGTGTTGCTCCAGTGCGACGTTAATTAACTACCTACCTACCGAGGATGCCGAGATTGGATCGAAAGCAAAAATATCTTACGCTTAGCTTTAGACAACCTTATAAGTCAACTAGATTCGCCATTGTTTCTTCAAGACAATTTAATACAAAACATTTTTAGGCCTAAGTTTTAAAAAATCAGGTAGGCTACACAGCTTACGATAGGTAGATAGTTGAATTAACGACGCATTGGATCAACACTACGAACTGTTGGGGAAAATCTGGGATCCATTCCGAAGATTCGAGGATAGAACCTCGTAATTTTGAGCCACCTGGTACTGCACTTTCCAAACTTCCACACTACAGACATGATGACATTTGAGGGTAGGCTGTGTCGGAGCACGACCGCAAGGTTTTACATGAATACGTCTCGTTAGCGCATAGTATTTATTTGGGTAGGAAGTTAATTAACGTTGCACTGGAGGAACACAACGGGCTATTCGGTAACGGTCCGGATACAATCCCGAAGGGAAACTTATTTGAGTGTAGTGAATGAAAGAATGACAAATTCGGCAGTCAATCCAGTGTTTATCGAAAACTATCGAGTTGCTCTTACGTGTAGACTGTTTGATGTATTTCTCGGCTTTTCGACGAGTATATGCCGACATTGTGAAATTAGAAAAAATTTCAAATGCGATCCAAAATTTCACAACCAACACTACCTGTATTTAATTTCCGTTCTAATGTCGAAAGACTTCCCTTCTAATCTCAACGTTAACTTTCATTTGAGACCGATTTCGACGTCACAGCACATCACAGTCCCGAGCTATACTGATTTGAAGTTTGTGCGACTAGGCGGAAGTCCTTAAAACGCCTCCTCCTACTTTCCATCCCCACTTATCGCGGCGCGCGAACTCAAGGTCGCTAACAAATCTTTGTTCTCTCAGCTTTCGAATGACACTAGGTTGCTTTAATTCTATTCTAATGACGAAATATCTCGTTCATCAAGATCTGATCAATTTTGCTAATGACGAGATATTTCGTCATGAAGATATTGCCGATTTTTTGATGAAGAGATCAAGAGATCTGGTTAGTTTTCTTCTAATGACAAGATATCTCGTACATCAAGATCTGACCAATTTTGCTAATGACGGGATATATCGACATCAAGTCTTCGTTCCCTCAGCCATCGAATGACATTTGGTTGGTTTGGTTCGCGTTGATAATATAGAAATTATTAGACCGTACTTGATGTACGAGAAAAATGTTTTTCGTAACTCTCAATTTTCAGTAGTGGACACCTAATACTGGTCTGATTTTAAAGACGTATTCACATCTAAGGAGCCCAAAAGACGTAATTGCGCCCAGTCCTGCGTTGATTCAAGCGCTAGCTAAGAGTCTGAAGCTGTCTTTTAGAAACGAGGGGAAATGAGAGAATAGAGAGAGAATGATAAACTACATGCGCAAGGACACATCTCTCATATTATCTGGACTGGATGCTTGGCTCAGTAGGGAGCTGAGACTAGTTATCTTCATTAGACCTCCATTTGCGTAACAATTGAATTTCTGATTTCGATTCTCCTCCGAAAGAGGAACGGGTTTAGAAAATAATTTAGGAAGAGGCTCAAAATCATCTCTTCCTGTCCTATCCTATCGTCTTTCCCTTTCCTATCCAATAGTCTCCCACAGTAGTATCCCAATCGTCTTTCGCAGTCCTATCCCAATCGTTTCTCCCCGTCTATCCCATCTCCCATCCTATCCCAATCATCTTTCGCTGTCACATCCAATCGTCTCTCCCTATCCTATCCCAATCATCTTTCGCTGTCACATCCCATCGTCTCTCCCAGTCCTATCCCATCGTCTCTCCAGTCCTATACCAATCGTCTTTCGCTGTCTTATCCCATCTTCTCTCCCAATATTCTCTCCCTGTCCTAGCCCATCGTCTCTCTCTGTCATATCCAATCGTCTTTCGCTGTCCTATTCCCTCTTCTTTCCTAATTGTTTTCCCTGTCCTATCCCATCGTCTCTACCGATCCTATCATATCGTCTCTCCCTGTCCTATTCCATCATCTCGACCAGTCCTATTCCAATCGTCTTTCGCTGTCCTATCCCATCTTCTCTCCCAATCGTTTCTCCCTGTCTTATCCCGATCGTCTTTCGTGTCCTGTTCCATCTTCTGTCCCTGTCCTATCCTATCCTCTCTCTGTCCTATCCCAACCGTCTTTGGCTGTCCTTGCCATCTTCTCTCCCAAATATTTCTCCTTGTCTTATCCCCTCGTTTCTTCCTGTCTTATCCCAATCGTCTTTCGCTTTCCTGTCCCATCTTCTCTCCCTGTGCTATCCCATCTTCTCTCCCTGTCCTATCCCATTTTCTCTCCCAGTTCTATCCCATCGTCTCTCCCAGTTCTATCCCATCGTCTCTCCCAGTCCTATCCTACAATCGTCTAATAATCAATAATTTTGAGTATTATTTTTTATTACAAAAATCATAAATGAATTGTTTTAAAAAGATTTTTTAAAAGTCGCATGGAGCATTAACATGATTGGTAATTAACCATTATTATTTTTTGTAAATCAATCAAAACTATATCTTTTTTGTCGGGCTCTGGTAGCCCGGTTGGAAGAGTAACGGATTACCAACCTCAGGGTTGCGAGTTCGAATGCAACCAAAGACCGTCATGTACAAAGGAGCTGATGGACGTTAAACCTGTCGTGGCCTCAAATGTCCTCACGTTGGCGGGGTGTGGAAGTTTTGACGTCTTTGACTGTCCTTGCCATCTTCTCTCCCAAATATTTCTCCTTGTCCTATCCCAATCATCTTTCGCTGTCACATCCAATCGTCTCTCCCTATCCTATCCCAATCATCTTTCGCTGTCACATCCCATCGTCTCTCCCAGTCCTATCCCATCGTCTCTCCAGTCCTATACCAATCGTCTTTCGCTGTCTTATCCCATCTTCTCTCCCAATATTCTCTCCCTGTCCTAGCCCATCGTCTCTCTCTGTCATATCCAATCGTCTTTCGCTGTCCTATCCCCTCTTCTTTCCTAATTGTTTTCCCTGTCCTATCCCATCGTCTCTACCGATCCTATCATATCGTCTCTCCCTGTCCTATTCCATCATCTCGACCAGTCCTATTCCAATCGTCTTTCGCTGTCCTATCCCATCTTCTCTCCCAATCGTTTCTCCCTGTCTTATCCCGATCGTCTTTCGTGACCTGTTCCATCTTCTGTCCCTGTCCTATCCTATCCTCTCTCTGTCCTATCCCAACCGTCTTTGGCTGTCCTTGCCATCTTCTCTCCCAAATATTTCTCCTTGTCTTATCCCCTCGTTTCTTCCTGTCTTATCCCAATCGTCTTTCGCTTTCCTGTCCCATCTTCTCTCCCTGTGCTATCCCATCTTCTCTCCCTGTCCTATCCCATCTTCTCTCCCAGTTCTATCCCATCGTCTCTCCCAGTCCTATCCCACAATCGTCTAATAATCAATAATTTTGAGTATTATTTTTTATTACAAAAATCATAAATGAATTGTTTTAAAAAGATTTTTTAAAAGTCGCATGGAGCATTAACATGATTGGTAATTAACCATTATTATTTTTTGTAAATCAATAAAAACTATATCTTTTTTGTCGGGCTCTGGTAGCCCGGTTGGAAGAGTAACGGATTACCAACCTCAGGGTTGCGAGTTCGAATGCAACCAAAGACCGTCATGTACAAAGGAGCTGATGGACGTTAAACCTGTCGTGGCCTCAAATGTCCTCACGTTGGCGGGGTGTGGAAGTTTTGACGTCTTTGGCTGTCCTTGCCATCTTCTCACCCAAATATTTCTCCTTGTCCTATCCCAATCATCTTTCGCTGTCACATCCAATCGTCTCTCCCTATCCTATCCCAATCATCTTTCGCTGTCACATCCCATCGTCTCTCCCAGTCCTATCCCATCGTCTCTCCAGTCCTATACCAATCGTCTTTCGCTGTCTTATCCCATCTTCTCTCCCAATATTCTCTCCCTGTCCTAGCCCATCGTCTCTCTCTGTCATATCCAATCGTCTTTCGCTGTCCTATCCCCTCTTCTTTCCTAATTGTTTTCCCTGTCCTATCCCATCGTCTCTACCGATCCTATCATATCGTCTCTCCCTGTCCTATTCCATCATCTCGACCAGTCCTATTCCAATCGTCTTTCGCTGTCCTATCCCATCTTCTCTCCCAATCGTTTCTCCCTGTCTTATCCCGATCGTCTTTCGTGACCTGTTCCATCTTCTGTCCCTGTCCTATCCTATCCTCTCTCTGTCCTATCCCAACCGTCTTTGGCTGTCCTTGCCATCTTCTCTCCCAAATATTTCTCCTTGTCTTATCCCCTCGTTTCTTCCTGTCTTATCCCAATCGTCTTTCGCTTTCCTGTCCCATCTTCTCTCCCTGTGCTATCCCATCTTCTCTCCCTGTCCTATCCCATCTTCTCTCCCAGTTCTATCCCATCGTCTCTCCCAGTCCTATCCCACAATCGTCTAATAATCAATAATTTTGAGTATTATTTTTTATTACAAAAATCATAAATGAATTGTTTTAAAAAGATTTTTTAAAAGTCGCATGGAGCATTAACATGATTGGTAATTAACCATTATTATTTTTTGTAAATCAATCAAAACTATATCTTTTTTGTCGGGCTCTGGTAGCCCGGTTGGAAGAGTAACGGATTACCAACCGCAGGGTTGCGAGTTCGAATGCAACCAAAGACCGTCATGTACAAAGGAGCTGATGGACGTTAAACCTGTCGTGGCCTCAAATGTCCTCACGTTGGCGGGGTGTGGAAGTTTGGAGAGTGGGGTGCCAGCTCAGGTGTGACCTCGTCATCTGATCGTGGTTAAAAATTACGTGGTGTTGTCCTCGATCTTTCCCCATCGATATCGAAATATTGCCCACATAAATCATAATTTTCGATAGAAAGTTATGAATTATGAAAGAATGTAATCGATAGCGTTCTGGATCCGTTCCTGTATTGTAAACAGGAAGTAAATAACAGAGTTCAATACTTTCAGAGGCATAAAAAACAAATTGGGGTTCCAAACGTTGATAAGAGCTTAGACTTTGTTTCAAGCATTCCAGGCTTAAACGACGATACTGAAAGTTTTTTCCTCTGATGAGCAATAAATGGACCTATCAGGGAAATCGAAGAAGCTTAGAACTGATTCTGTCAGAGTTAGCGGTAGCAATCAATTGACTAGAGTTGTTTAGAGTTTTTAAAAGTCGCGCAAGATTAAAAATGCTTGGTTCTGCAGCATCAGCGGCCAAATAGATATAGATTCGGTCTAAAAAGCAAAAAAGTTTGTAAATTTTCATTCTATATTGAGACCTGTACGTTATATACTACGTAATTAATTGCTCTGTGTTCGTTGTCCATTCCATTAACAATTACTGGTAGGTAGGTATTTTAATTAACGTCGCACTGGAGCAACACGATGGGCTATTGGCGACTGTCCGGGATCAAACCAGAAGGGAAATGATCGAGGACAACATCACATAATTTTGAACCACAGGCAGATCACGAGGTCACACCTGAGCTGGCACCCCACTCTCCAGATTTCCACACTACGCCAACGTGAGGACATTTGAGGCCACGACAGATTTAAAGTGCACAAGCCCCTTGTCGCGATTACATCTCTCTTAGAGAATAGGATCTTTGAACGCTTTAATTTCAGTGGAAACATAAAAGTTTCGAACTTCTGCAAATTTTTTTCCAATTTAAAACTTTGATAATATGGGTAGGCTGATAATTAACGTCGCACTGGAGCGACGGTCCAGGAGCAATCCCCAAGGGAGAGATCTGTGGACAACACCACGTAATTTTGAATCACGGTCAGATGACGAGGTGAACACATGATCTGGCGCCCTACTCTTCGAACTTCCGTACTTCCTTCCACCAATCGAGTTTCAAACTCGATTTCAAACCCGCAACCCTCCGGTTGCTAATCCGTTATTCTTCCATCTGGGCCACCGCGGCCCCTCGATAGTATGGGTGTTCCGTTTAAAGATAAAAAACACTCTAAAGCTTCTATCATTAGTTGTGTTATTTTTATAGTTATGCGTTCCTCAAGGTATTTCTAAAACTAATTATTCTACAGTAATGAAAGAGTTGCTCACTTATTATAGGATTCATTACGACTGAAATGATGAGGCCGCGGTAGCTTAGTTGGCAGAGCCGCGGATAAGCAACCGGAGGGTTGCGAGTTGGAAACCCGATCCCAACCAAAGTCCGTTGTGTACATGGAGGCTAGTACACGTTAAATCTGTGGTGGCCTGAAACGTCCTCATGATAGCGGGCGTGGAATTTAGGAAAGTGGGTTTGTTCAGGTTGACTTCGTCATCTGACCGTGGTTTAAAATTATGAGATGTTGTCCTCGGATCTTTAACTTCGGGATTGATCCCGGAACGTCGTCAACAGCCCGTTGCGTTGCTGCAGTGCAAAGCTAATTCAACTACCTACCTATAAAAGAAACTATTCTCAGTTTTAGCTCAAAAATCGCTACATTTTTGCAATACTTTTCATATACGTACTACGTTTTCAACATTTATAAAGTCATATCTTAAATAATTGTGAACTGATCGCTATTATCCTTTTATTGGTACTAGGTCCTGTAATAAGGGAACCAGTGCAGTCCTATCTCCGTAATGTTAAAATGGTCATATTTTAAGGAACATTTTCTCAGAATCTTTTATGTGTATTGACTTGAATTTTTTTATACAGGTTATGAAGACACTTTTAAACACTTTAACACAGGGATTTTTAAAAAACTTGAAATTTGAAATTTTTAGAATTTTTTTTCTTTGACTCCAATTTTTTTTTTGAAAAATGACCAATTTTTATCCTTTTTAACACTCAAAATGAACTTTTCTGAGCAGATAGAAAAAAATGCCTGTGTTAAAATATGTTATAGGGTATGATACACTTGTAAACCAATTTTTTTTACATTTGCTTCAATAGACTTTGAAAAAATGTTCCTTTTATGGAAAAAATACATATTTTGAGATATTGAAGTTTAAAGCATAAAATTGACCCTACCTCAAAATTTTACAGCTCCATAATCTGGATCATGACATATATTATTTATAGAACTCTTATGAGCACTTTTGCATCTTTTTGCAATTGTACTTAAGGTACGAAAGCTTCTTTCGGCATACATAAGTCGTTCATTGTCACCTTGCTTCATTGCACGACTCATGTTCACTCCAGGTTCAATACCCAGTTTTTCTAAAACTTTACACCGACTGATGTTCCCTTCATTAAACATACACACAGCATCATATACACCAAATTTTAGGGCATGTAATTCCAACAAAAATATTTTTTGGCACTCTTGACCAAACAGCGTAAAACTCTCATTACAATTTTGTGTCTTGCTATGAAGACAGTGTTCCAAAAGTTGAGGATCAGATAGATAGCAAAATAGATACAAAATAAAATAGTTAAATTAAATAGTGTGGCTTGGTAAATAAGGTTTTCTAATGGGCTTATCGTTTTGGGCGTTTGTTCAAGACATGTAAACAAAGATGGAAGCCCTTTAAATGACAAAAACTGACGTACAAGTATTTTTCAAAAAATTATTTAAAATACTTCTACTCAACGTATTTCCATAAATAATGTATCATTTTAAGCAGAATTGTATAAACATTTATTTAAATTCATAAAAAAATAATCGAAATTTTGAAAGATTTTTGTGCATTGGTCCCCTTAACTTGTGCAAAGCTTCATTACTGTAGAGTAATTAGTTTTTGAGATATCTTGTGGACCAAAAAACTATAAAAATAACACTTAGGGAATTGGTTTTTGTTTCTTTGCTCATAAACATAAAAGTGTTTAAATGATATTAGCTTTAGAGTGTTTCCCTTTTTAAGTACAACATCCGTACTATACCAGAGTTCTAAATTTGAAAAGAATGAACGGAAAAACAAATTTCTACAGAACTTTGAAACTTTCGTTTCCACTGAGAGAAAGTAGAGTGTTTGAAGATCCTGTCCTCTCTAACGGAGATTTTGCACACCTTTAGCCACAAGGACTATCACTCCTATAAATAAATGTTCATGGAAAGGATAACGAAAACGAAACAATTAATTACATTCTATATATTACATTAGTTGAATTATCCGGCGTTGGGTTGAATTGTTTGTAATTCATAGTAATATTACTCACTGTTATTCCTATGGGGATTTTGAATTGTTTTTAGCCCCTTCTGCAGACCCAGGACAAATCCGATTGGGGTTAATATATAGTCTATGTTTCCCGCAGGATTCTATAAAGAATGTCTATACCAAATTTGGTGTGAATTGGTCTATAGTGATCCTAAAAATACTCAATGTTGTTCTTATGGGGATTTCGGATTGTTTTAGCTTGATCTGGAGACCCAGGACAAAACGAAGGGCTTAGCATTTATAGCCTTTGTTTCCCTGAGGATTCTAAAGAAAATGTACCAAATTTAGTGTGAATTGGTCTGAAATTGATCGTATAAATACGCAATGTTATTCCTATCGGGATTTCGAATAGAGTTCGAAGCTTCCTCTGCACACCCAAGACAGATAGTACGGGGTTAATATGTAGCTTACGTTACCCGCAGGGTTCCAAAGAATAAGTGTACCTAATTTGGTGTGGATTGGTCAAACGGTGTAGATTTGTATAAAGAACAGACATACAGACAGACGCCAATTCTGCTTTATATAGTATATAGATACAGGTGACAATATACAAAAGTTCACAAATTTTCATGGCTTTTAGTCCTAATTTATATCTATTCGTCCTATGATGCTGCAGAATTAAGCATTATTTTTATCTACTTGTGAAAATTTCATAAACTCCTTACAACTGTAGTCAATTGATTGCTATCATTAGCTCTGATTTAATTAGTTTTAAGGGGTTATACCTAGTTTTAATTTTTCACAAAATGGCGGCTGTCAAAAGATATAGTTTCGATTTTTACGGAAAAAAATTGTATTTCTTCAATTATAAAATCCATAATATTGATTGGAAAAATTGAACTATTAAAGACTAGTAAATTATATTAAGAAAAGGCAGTAAAATTTTTGGAACGATTGGTTCAGCGGTTCTCAAAATATTTTGATCACAGACTTTGAAAACATGATTTTGAGAAAAACGCGTTAAAGTTTTAAAAACCGCTATCAAGCGTTCTAAGACATCTCCACAAAAGTGCGTGTAACTTCGAAAATATTGATCAGATCAACTTAGAATTTAACTGAACATTTTCAGAATAAAATGTACAACAGGGAAATGTTACTTTTGAAAAGTCGACTTTTTGAAAGTTACAACTAGGTATAACTCCTTAAGCTGCTTTGATTCCTATGATTAGTTGATCTATTGCTCAACAGGGGAAAAAATCTTTCAGTATAGACATTTCAACCTGGAATGCTTAAGGGGAGACTTGATCTTTAAGCTCTCTAATTTCATTGAAAACTAGGTAGAAGTTTCAAAGTTTTGTAAAATATTTATTTTTCGGTGGATTCTTTTGAAATTTAGAACTTTGATATGGCTGGTTGTATTTGAAAAGGAAAACACTTTAAAAGGGGACAGTGAACTTTTAAAACAAACGTTTGCAGTTATTATCCGATTGCTATGAAGTTTGCATATTGTTTCTACTAAAAAGTCTACATATAAGGTTGATCTAAAACATTAAGTCATTTGAAAGTTATTACATAAAACGCGGTTAAAAATTTAGATAAATTAGTAGAAATTGATAGGTCCCAAGCGCATTAGTTTTCCATGTATTGTCAAAATTTTAATTCACGTAACAGATTGGAAAACACATAAATCAAATTAACTCCATTTGGTAAGTGTATCCCTTAATTGTAAAGCAAAACAGGATTTTTTGTACCAAAACACCTTAAATTTTGCAAAAAATCATTGGAGAGGCAACATTTTGAATTCAAACTTCAAAATTTGGTAGCATGGTGAATTTCTCATTTGCATTTAAATGCATACAACAGATTTCAAGGATTATCCAAAACAAATTTCATGTAAATCAATTAAAAACAGATGCTCAGGGAACATTTTGAAATCGAAAGTCAAAAAATCTGAATCGGAGAAAAACGAGTTTATGTAGTAGACTTACTATACTTATCAACTACATGTTTTATGTTGTATATGTAACTCGGAAAAAAAATTGTAATTTAAATAATCTTTTCGCCATCCAAAGAATTTAATATCATTCACTTTTAACGATAAAGTTGAAAAATTGATTTTGGTGATTTTGATATCAATTCTTTTCTAACACCAAAATTGAAAAATCTATTTCGGTGATTTTGAAAGTTCACTGACCCCTTGAAGCTTCTAAGTTTATGGCCGAAAGCTAGTCGCCCTAGTGCTCCTATGAATACTTCTAGGTATATGCAACTCCGTCAGATTATCGTAATTGAAAATTTTTTTTATTTAGAGAATATGATATATCAACTCATTTTTAAAGCTAAAATTAAATTTGATTTTGTAATTTTAAAAGTTCACTGTTCCTTTAAAACTTCTAAATTTATGGCCGAAAATTAGTTGCCCTAGTGCTCCCCTATTAATACGTCTAGATATATGTAAATCCATCAAAAAAAGATCGTAATTAAAAAATTCGTTTTGTTATCCATAGAATTTGACATTAATTCATTTTAACGTTAAAATTAAAAAATCAAGTTTCAATATTTGGAAAGTTCACTGTTCCCTTAAGGTTCCTAAATTTATGACCGAAAGTTAGTACTAGCGCTCCCCCTATGAATACGTCTAGGGAATCAATGTAATTCCGTCACAAATGATCGTAATTGAAAAATTCTTTCTGCCATCCACAGAATTTAATATCAATTCATATTTAACGCTAAAATTGAACAATCGATTTTGGTGATTGTGATATCAATTCGTTTTTAATGATAAAATTGAAAAATCGATTCTGGTGATTTTGAAAATTAACTTACCCTTTGAAGCTTCTAAATTTATGGCCAAAAATTATTCTCCCAAGTGCTTCTCTTATGAATACGTCAAGGTATATGTAAATCCATCAAAAATGATCGCAATTAAAAAATTATTTTGTTATCCGTAGAATTGGATATCAATTCATTTTTAACACTTAAATTAAAAAATCGAGTTTGGTGATTTTGAAAGTTCACTGTCCCCTTGAAGCTTCTAAATTTATTGCCGAAAGTTAGTCGCCCTAGTGCTCCCCCTACAAATACGTCTAGGTATATGTAAATCCATCAAAAATGATCGTAAATGAACTCGGTTTTGTAGTAGGCATACTTACTTATCTACTAGATGTTTTATGTTGTATATATAACTCGGTCAAAAATTATCTTAATAGAAAATTCTTTTTGCCACCCACAGAATTTTATACCAACTAACTTTTAATGCTAAAGTTGAAAAATAGTTTTGTGATTTTGAATGTCTACTGTCCCTTTAAAGCTTCTAAATTTATGGCCGAAAGTTAGTCGCCGTAGTGCTCCCCTATGAATACGTCTAGGTATATGTAACTCCGTAAAAAATGATCGTAATTGAAAAATTATTTTGTTATCCACAGAGTTTGTTATCAATTTCATCAATTCTCCGAAAAGTTTCTAAATTTATGTCCGAAAGTTAGTTGTCCTAGTACTCCCCCTATGAAGACGTCCTTGGGCCGAAATGAAATCTAGGCTGCACTGCTCAACCCCTATACGAAATGTTCTCTGACCAACATACTGATAAAATAAAAGCCCAACAATGCGTATGAAATCCAATCGACACACACATGATGGATAGCAGAGAATGAATTGTCTCCAATCCCTTTGGAGACGCTTCCACGATCTTCACCTCTTTTTCCACCGGCCGTGACTCGGGTGTTCCCACTTCCGGGTGTTTAAAGTTGGTCACGTGACCCAACTTGCTCCAGGTAACACGCGAGAGGTGGAATCTCTCTCTCTCTCCCAGCACATTCCTCATCTTCTATAAAATCCTCTCGATCGCCCGATTCTCACGACTTCTTCAGACACAGCCCAGCCAAGCTCCTCTCTCCCTCTCAGCTGCTGCCAAGCTTCGTCCCATCGAAGTGAGTATGCACCTGATATGCGAACGCATTGCTTGGATAATATGCACCGCGCACCTGCTGAAATCTAACGGTTTTGTGCGGCCCGATATATTTTTGCACCGGTTTCGATAATTCATTAATTTGTCCTTGGAGTTACTAGTGCTCTTTCTGAGTATGCTTTGATCTCGCGCTTTGGTTTCTTGTTCTTTGCCTTTGTAGATGAGTAGCGTAATAAGAGTAAATTTTTCATAAAAATTTTCCATTTTCGGAAACGCTTTTCGTCGGTTTCAATGACTCATGCTAGTGCGTGTAGAATTACTAGTGCTCTTTCTGAGTGTGCTGTGTTCTTTACACATTACTTTGTATAGATGATAGTTGCATTTAAATTTATATTAATGTGTTTTGGTACTAGGGATCTTTCTGTGTATGCTTTGATTTCTTTCTTTGGTTTCTTGTTCTTTGCCTCAGTAAATGAGTAGCGTAATAAGTAAATTTTGTGCAGCACTTTTTCATTTTCGGAACGCTTTTCGTCAGTGTCAATTATTTATATAGTGTGCTTCGGAATTACTAGAGCGCTCTTTCTGAGTATACTTTGTTCTCTCTCTTTGACTTCTAAACTTTGAGCATACCTTAGTGGATGAGTAACTTAAGTAAATTTTGTGCAAAAATTTTATATTTTCGGAAACGCTTTTCGTTAGTTTCAATGATTTATGTTAATGTGTTTTAGAATTACTTGTTTTTCAAAGTGTGATTCGCTCTCTCTTTGACTTCTTATTCTTTACGCATAACGTGTTAGATTAGATGAGTGAGTACCTTAAGAAGTAAATTTTGTGTAACAATTTTACATTTTCGGAAACGTTTTTCTACAGTTTAAATGATTCATACTAGAGTGTCTCGGAACTACTAGTGCTCTTTCTGAGTATGCTTTGTTCTCTCTCTATGGTTTTTGTTCTTTGTCCATACCTTAGTAGATAAGTAACTAAGTAAATTTTGTTCAACTCTTGCATTGCGTAATAGCTTTTCGTCAGTTTCAATGAATCACATTAACATGTCAGAATTACGAATGTTCATCATGAGTATGTTATATTCTCCCCTGACTTCTTGTTATCTGTAATACAGCGATGGTAACTTAAATTAAATTTCGGACAACAATTTTACATTTTTGGAAGTGCCTTTTTGTCAGTTTCAATGGTTATTGGAATTATGAGTGTTGTCTCTGAACATGCTCTGTTCTCTCTCTTTGACTTGTTCTTTGCACCATACGATGAGTAACTTAATAAATTTTGCGAAAAAATTTCAAATTTCCAGAAAGGCTTTTCGATCAGTATTTTCATAATGCTTTCAGAAATCCTACAGACACAATGCAATTTGGAAAGTATGTAATATATATATATATATATATATATATATATATATATATATATATATACCATGCTCAAAGGCATAAGTTGGTTGGTAGTTGAATCGCACTGGAGAAACACAACGGGCTATTGGCGACGGTCCTTTGTCAATACCGATGGGAAAATCCAAGGACAACTCCTCGTAATTTTGAACCACGGTCAGATGACGAGGTCAACACCTGAGCTGGCACCCCACTCTCCAAACTTTCACACCACGCCAACGTGAGGACATTTTAGGCCACTCCAGATTTAACGTGCACCAGCCCCCTTTGTACACGACGGTCTTTGGTTGGATTCAAACTCGCAACCCTCCTGTTGCTAATACGTTACTTTTCCAGCTCAGGTGTTGACCTCGTCATCTGACTGTGATTCAAAATTAGGATGAGTTGTCCTCGGATCTTCCCTTCGGGACTGATTCCGGACCATCGCCATCAACCCGTTGTGTTGTTCTAGTCCGAAGCAAATTCTTCTACCTACCTACCAAATGGCTAGATATTTTTTTATAAATGTCCAACTCAATTTTTTAATCAAAATCTGAAACTCATCGTTATCATAATGAAGCCATTTAGATATTCAAATGTTATATAAGAAATAATACTTTCAAAAGTTAAAAAAGATTAGTTCATGTGCACAAATTCTTATTTTTAAAATGTGCACCATCCTGAAGATGCTACAGCTTTATTTCAAAAATTGGCGCATTTACTTTTTATCTTAACAAGCTTTATATTAAATTTAGAAATTGCAAGCGCTGTATTATATTTTGCTTCAAACTAGTTTTAACTCCGAAAACGTTAAAGAAACAGCATAAAACCTTTTCAATATTTTAATTAAAACTAGTTTGTATAATTGTTCTAAATTTATTTAAATTGATAACTTATTATATTTATGTACTGTTATAATTCAAAACGAATTGCCTAATTTTAAAACTAATGTCATTTAATAGGTTTTACAATTAAGCAGAAAGCAGAACAAACATTCAATGTCTGAAGGTAACAGTGTGATAACTGAAATTGTGACTTATCTTGAATCAATTTTTGAAAAATTCTTCCATTTGTTTTCTAAATCAAAGTTTCTTTTTCATGTAAATGATAAAATAATTATTTTTTCTTACTTCACATTTATATATGTGATGATTAATATGCAAATTTTGGAATAACCCCCCAAAATTCTAGTTCTTTGGAGCAATGGTGTCAATTGTTGAATACCGAAATTGTGATTTTAGCTTCCATTTTCTAAAAGTGTCAGTTTTACGGTTTTTACAATTTTACACCTAAAAAGTAAATTTATTTACTTTCGCTCTAAATTAAATTAAAATGCTGTAAATATATGCAGTGACTATTGATTAGTTTACATTAAGGATATCTAGACTTTTTAACTACTACAACTAAGGGGGATGTGTCAAATTTATTTGGAAAAAATTATAAGGAAATAACAGCTATTTTTATAAATAATTATTTCCTGTGTAAGAGCATTTCGAATATCTAAAACATATATAAAGAATAATTACTTTAATAAAATTATTTTCATAGTAACTCTTGAAATAACTAAATTTATATTTTTCTAGTTGGTTCCGATATAATCAGCCCTCGTATAGCAAAAAGTGACCGTAGAGCGACAAACCAAACCAAATATCGTCGACCTATAAGTGAGACACGCTAAGACAAAAAACAGTTCTGAGAAAACGAAGGGGAACAAATTCTGCTCAGTAAGGCTTAACTCTCTGAGTATGTTTCTCAAGAAGAAATCCATAAAATATCCTCTACGTACTTTGCGCTTCAAAACTTCGCATTGCAAGTGCAATGTGTTAACTCACAGCACATCTCTCAAGAACGACCGTTATCAGTTGATTCATTAATATTTACAAGTTCTATTTTATTAAACATCCTCCACACACTTAGCTATTCAAAATTTTCAATTGCAACGCATGGCATACTTCAGGGACGGCCCTGTTATCAGTTGATTCATTAATATCTACGAGTTCAATTTTATACAAAACATCCTCCACATACTTTGCTCTTGAAAAATTTTGCTCTGTTATTTACATCTAAAGGTGAAAGGGAATAAAAAAGAAATAATAAACGTTGTTCGATTTCAACGGTACATGTGCCGTAAAATCGCTTTCAAAGATCTATTAGTCAGAAGGTGGCATGTTGTGTTTGCATCAAACTGTTTCACTTTTAATGAACCCATTTCTTAATACGTGCTCTAGCTCTGGAAGCTGAGAGCGACGAGTGAATGCAATCATCCGTAACTCATAGCCTGAGTTTGGGCTCGGAGGTAACGTTCGAACTTAGTTCCTGTTCTTTTCTTTTTGTGTTCTCTTGGGTCATCGAAAAGTCGATGCGACCTTCAGAGTTGGATTTGCATGTCGAAAAAGACCAACAGTTCTCTGAATAGGAAAAGGCGCTTTTCCACGCATGAAATATTTCTGAAGAGTTTCTTTTTTAACTTCTTCACTGGGTCCCACGCTTTTATCTTGCATTGAAATAGTTGAAGAGCAACTAAATGGATTTAGTTTCACGGAGCTGTAAGCGATTTTACCTTCTATTTACTTGTGAAGTTGCGCGCGGATAAACTCGTGCGTCTAAATGGAGTAATAGCAGGTATCGTGTGATAATAATCACTTGGAAATAGTTATGAGACTCATAATTTCATCTGAAGATGCTTCCTAAGACATGTTGGTTCGATTCCTGTAGCCACCCTGGATGTATTCCTCTCTTCTGTGTCAGTAAAACTTGTGTATTCGTATGTCCATTTACTTAACGGGAAATGTTGGCGCAGCTTTTACAGATCTAGCCCTTTCGCCATAAAAACCTAACCATCCTATAATATGCTACATGTTATTAGAGAATGTTACGGTATAAATCACGTTCAAAACCTGGTAATTGCATCTATCAAGCACATGTAAAACTAAATTCTGACATGCCTAGTCAAGAAAGCATTTACAAGTTTATGGTTAATAAGGTTAGGGGGACGTGCCAAGTCTTTAGGGTTAATAAGGTTTGACCCTCCAAATAGTTTCGAGGAGATATCTCGCCCATCAAGATCTGACCAATTTTGCTATTGACGAGATATCTCGTCGTCAAGATATTACCGACTTTTTTTATGATGATGAGATCAAGATCTGGTCAGTTTTCTTCTAATGACGAAATATATCGTCCATCAAGATCTGGTCAGTTTCGCAAATGACGAGATACCTCGTCGAGAAAACCACGAGGAGGGTTAATGGTCTTAAAAACTGCAGATGAAAGTATCTGATGCCTCATGATGACTAGAAAATAGGGCACACTCAATCAAGGTCGGGCAGAGAGTGAAGGCTACCTGGGGCTTAGGCCCCTGCCCCTTTCTATTTTTTGTCGGAAGTACCCTTTTGCAAAAATGTCTTGATAAGGAAATTTGACGAGAAATGTATACAAAATATCCAGTCATATTTTTTATTTAAGTCTTGAATATGCACCATAGAATTCAGCCTTGTTCAAATTCTTTGTAGATTGAAACAAGAATTTTTAGCAGTAAGTACTGTCACTAATGCCTTGATACCTTAAATGTTTCGTAAACTTTAAGTTAGTCATTTTACTTTTACATTTTGAAAAGTAAATCGATACTATTCGTTCTTATGTTTTTTATTTTATAGTTGCGTGCACGTGTCGAATAAGAGCACAAAATATTTTGAGAATCTCCTCTTGTAGCCCTTTTTATGTTTCAACTCCAGCCCCTAACCAACTCTGTGCGGCACTGAATAATAGTAATCTTGTTTGCATGATAATGGGTTACTCATTATTTAACTTTCACAACTAACGCTTATTAAATTTAATTTCTCAAAGAGCAAATTATGCTTTTTGTCTGGAGTGAGTTTTCAGTTTGGTCAAATTATCTTTACAGCTGTGATATTTTTTTCGTTTCCAAAGACAAAATTCTAAACAAACTATACAAGATTCTAAGCAGTGATAATGATATTGTTTGCATAAGAATGACGTATTCATTATTTAATTTCCGCAACTGACATTCATTAAATTCCATTTCTTAAAGATCAAAATATATTTTTTTATCCGGAGTGAGTTTTTAGTTTGGATGCAGTTATCTTCACAGCTGAAAATTCTTTAGTTTCTAGGAATTAAATAATAATTCACAGAATTCAAAGCAATATAACAGTAATATAATTTGCATTAGAAAGTGAATTTAACTTCCGCAACTAACGTTCATTAAAAATTTCACTTTAATAAGAGTAAAATGTTTCTTTTTATGAAGCAAGTTTTTAGTTTGGATGCAATTGTCTTCACAATTGAACAATTTTGTTCGCTTCCAGAGATAAAATTCTAAATAATAATTCACAGAATTCTAAGCAATAGTAGGAATATAATTTGCATAGGAATGTGAATTTAACCTCCGAAACTAACGTTAATTTATTTTCATTTCAATAAGAATAAAACATGTTTTTTATGGAGTACATTTTTGTTTTGGATGCAATTATCTTCACAGATGACATTTTTTTCGTTTCCAGAGATAAAATTCTAAATAATAATTCACAGAATTCTAAGCAATAATAGTGATATAATTTGCATAAGAATGTGAACTTAACTTCCGCAACTGACGTTCATTAAATTTCATTTCGATAAGAGTAAAATGTGTTTTTTTATGGAGTGAGTTTTCAGGTGCAATTTTCATAGCTGTGACAGTTCTCCTTCCATAATAGCAATTACTTCGCGCAAACAACAATCTCACAAGGATGACGCAATGTTTCACCTGGGCCGACATCCTGCGTGTCAAGAGCAGGAGGTCCGGCTTCTCAGAGGCGCCAGTATCCAGATAGTAGGTCGATGGCCTTGCATGTAGGTCAATGGCATGAAAAATCAAGTTTGAGAATGACAGACCGCGGTTACTCAGATGAAGGACATGTTTTTTAAGGTGGAGTAGGGGATTGCGATTAGGAGCGTAACCGAACAGGACACTGCTTTCCTCTTCGTTTTGTTGCGAATCTCCTGTTGCTATTCCTTTTGAACAGTGGGATGGCCTGACCTTTAACAGGAACCTGTGTCGGGGTCAGATAAATCTGGGTTACTATAAAATGAAAAACTTGCGGCCTGTCTTTTATGATAAATGGATTACTGATGAATTGATGGCGATTTCCGGATTTGTTGAAACTTGCGTGTGAAATTTCAGGGAATTTCCGGTAGAGTTTAATTCTCATGACCATTGGACGACAAACTGAAATATAATCAAGCCCTTATGATTACCAATAATCGATTGTTAGAGGATTTGTTGAAACTTGCGTGTGAAACTTTAGCGAGTTTCCGGTAGAGTTTAATTGTCATGACTATTGGACGGCAAACTGAAATCAAATCCAGCCCTTATGACTACCAATAAATCGAGGGTTAGAGAATTTGTTGAAACTTGCGTGTGAAATTTCAGGGTTAATTTAGTAGTAGTTTAGTAGTAACCGGGGGTTGAGTTTAATTGTCATGACTATTGGACCGCAAACTGAAATCAAATCCACCCTTGTGATTACCAATAAATCAACTGTTAGAGAATTTGTTGAAACTTGCGTGTGAAACTTTAGGGAACCTCCGGGTCGAGTTTAATTCTCGTGTAGCTAAAATATGACCGTTCGAGGATACAGAAACTAAATCAAGCCATTATGATTACTAATAAATCGATGGTTAGAATATTTGTCGAAACTTGCGTGTGAAATTTCAGGGGATCTCAGGTAGAGTTTAATTCTCATGAGTATTGGATAACAAACGGAAATCAAATCACGCCCTTATGATTACCAATAAATCCATGGTTAGGGGATTTGTTGAAACTTGCGTGTGAAATTTCATGGAATTTCCGGTAGAGTTTAATTCTAGTGTAGCTGAAATATGACAGTTTTACGACAAACTGAAACCAAATCAAGCCATTATGATTACCAATGAATCGATGATTAGAGGATTTGTTGAAACTTACACTTGAAATTTCAGGGAATCTCCGGTAGAGTTTAATTATCAAGTAGTAGCTACGATACTTCCGTTGATAAACTGAAACCGAATCTAGACGATAGAGAGCAAAATTCTTAAATAGAACAGATATAATTCAAAACATTGGTTGAAATGGAATACGAAGTGAAAATTATTTTTAAGTACTTTAAATCTGTGAGAAGTAATTTTTATTGTAATTTTTATCAGGTATTTAGTGCTTTATCAGTTAGAATGTTATTTTACTTCTTTTCAGTTAATTAATTTTTCAATTTATGGATTCCATTAGGTTATGAACTTAAAGGAGCACAACATTAAACCTAAATTTATTTATTGGTTTTCGCTGATGAAAAGCAAAAATATATTGTTACCATTAATATTCATTCTTTGTATCAGCTTTCAAATTTGTATTTCAATGCACTATTTATAATTTGATTTTTTTACTTACTCTATTTGAAGTCTGATAACTATCATATTTCCTACGCGGCCCATTCATTTGTATATGTGCGAGACATTGAGTTGATTTATCTCTCTCAAAAGCTTTTCGAAACTACATTAATACCGAAATTCACAACTACTTCTCAAGGGGATTTCTATTTTGAATTGAAACTTGTACTAATATAGTTAAGACCATCATAATTTATATTAATTTTAAAAAATAAACTTAATTATTTAATAAGATGGAATAAAATTATTTTATTCAGTTAACTAATCAGTATGATCCGTAAAAATGTTATTGTCAATTTTTAAATAGGCAATAAAAGAATCGATCGACTAGTTTTATAAAGCCAAATTATTTCTTAAAGCATATGTTAACTTTGTGTGTATATATTTGAGAATTTTCGTTAATTTTAAACTAATACTCGTGATTTTAAAATGGAAATGAGATTTTCGAGAAATTTTATTCCATAAAATAAACACTGAAAGATAACTCAGCTTTAGATGTTTCCTTACTGATAAAGCGATTTAAAAGAGATCCATACTGATGAATCAAATGCAAGTAAAAACCAGTCGGTTGTCATTTTAGGATGCATTGCTTTGTACTATTGTGTTAAGGAAATCACTAAATGCATTCGACAAAACCTTTTAAGAGCAAAGCTAGTTTAGCATAACGGTTGACCTCATCTTCAGACTTTTTGCCACGGGATAGGTTTTAGTTTCCAGACTAACCTTGACCTTTAAAGGCCTCACGCAAATAACAGGTTTTAGTGAGAAGTCAAATAAAAGCCAAGATTTACCCCAGAACCTCGGAAAGCGCAGCTCGTTTGAGAAAATTTTATACCACAGAAAGACTATCGTTTAACTGCTCGAGAATACTATTTTACACGTATATAGAACAATTACTTTTAACGGTTTAACAGTGAAGAAAGAGTATTTTATTTGGGATGCTTATGTTTCTTTCAGTCCCTTGCATCAAACATTCAAAGATTTTTATCGAATTTTCTTTTTCAATGCGAGTTTTTCAAGCGATAAGATTATACTTTTCATCGATTCAAGGATAATTTTATATGGTACTTTTGTCGTAGTCTCTGGCGTGACTCCAAGGGGAAAACTTATTTGATTCTTCTGGATAAAACTGGGCGTTTTCAGACCAGACCAGTTGTGCATTTCGAACGCTGTGCATTACGAAGCATAGAATAGCACTCAACTGGAGCGGATCCACCTAAAAGGACTCGAATTATTGTCATTCACAATGTTCTTAAGCTTACATGTGCTTTTCAAGACATGTAGGATCCTTTTCGTGTTCAGTAGAATGGAAAAATTGTTTTATACTATGACCTTGATGTGTGTGTGTCATAAACAAAAAATATTGAAGAATGGATCTGTCACACTCTCTTGCGAGTTCTTTTTTTACCAGTTTGGGACTTGCCTTCAATCGTATAACGCTTTAATTCTTTAAATCTTGAAAGATTAATCCTTTGAAAAGCACCATTCTAAAAACATGTTTTTTGGAGAAAAAATTCATGGCTGAAGACATCTCTTATGAATGTATTTTGCACACAACAAAAATTTAGTTTTTTAAGCATTGCTGGGGCTCTATGTTTTAAGATGAATTCAAATAGGAAGCGCAAGACTCAAAGCAACACGCGCAAACTTATCAGAGGTGCCGGCGCGAGCGCCTTTTATCTTCAAGTTGAAATAACTTCAACTGTGATTGGTTTGCGCGTGTCGCTTTGGCCTTTGCGCTTCCTATTTGAATTCAGCTTTACTGCCTAGTTAGAGCACCACCAAACATCAGTACATGAAAATTAGAGCATATTTATAAAAATCTTAGAGCCTTAATCTACTTAGAATATTTACATTTATAGTTTTAATCATTCCAAGATGGAATACCAGATGTCCCACCACCAGCAAAACTTTGTACATAACAACTAAAATTTAGCCTTTTAAGGGTTCCCGAGCCTTATGTTTATATCTCATCGTACAGCTAGAGCATCATCAGACATAAGAATTTCAAAAATAAAGATATTATTATAGATCTAGAGCCTTAATCTATCTAGAATATTTACATTTATTGTTTTAATCATTTCAAGAAGATGGAACTCCGTATGTCCCACCACTCACTAAACTTTTGAACATAATAAAAATGTAGTTTTTTAAATGTTGCTGGAAGATGTTAATATAAGATATTAAGATATGAAATCTGAAATATGTCTTATGAGTCTTTAAAATAATATTATGATACATATACATGCATGCATTGGAAAAGCATAAATGTCTAACTCTATTGAGCTATCAGGTTGTTTATAATTTTATCACCTTCAAGTTTGATTTGGGCAATACATCTTTCAAAACACTTTTCGCTGATAACATTTTGGTTTGCCAAAGAGGTAAGAATATTTTATTTTACGCACAAAGACCTTATAAGCCATAAGATGGAATTAAAAATAGGTAAGTTACTTTTATATTACAATTAGACCTGATTTAATTGGATTTTGGATAGAACTAGGTCTGTAGGTATGTGTAGCCTTCTTAAAATAACTTTTCATAATTTATTTTTTGTTGTTTTGGATTGTTGTTTTTTAGGAAGATAGTACACATGCATGCATTTTGTGAAATTTTGTCTTACTTCTGAAAGATTTCGTTTTTAGATTACTATAATTTTATTATTTAATGTTTACGTTGGTTCTCATTCGAATATATATATTTTTTTAATTAACGTCACACTGGAGCAACACAATGGGCTATTGGTGACGGTCCGGGATCAATCCCAAAGGGAAAGATCCGAGGACAACACCACGTAATTTTGAACCACGGTCAGATGGCGAGGCAACACCTGAGCTGGCACCCCACTCTCCAAACTTCCACACCACGCCAACGTGAGGATATTTGAGGCCACGACAGATTTAACGTGCACCAGCCCCCTTTGTACACGACGGTGTACACGACGGTGAACACGAACTCGCAACCCTTCGGTTGCAAGTCCGTTACTCTTCCAACCGGGCCACCGCGGCCCCATTCGAATATGGATCTGAAATTTGGAATCCTTATTACGACTGCCATATCGTGGATATTGAAAGAATACTGAATAAAATTTTAAGATATACTTATTTTAAGAATTATGAATCTTCAGGTATACATTACGGGGGTCATTTTTAGAAAAAATTGTTTTGCTATAGGGTATAAAAGTTGCCTCTTACCTATAACCAAATGCTTGTATTTATTTACTTATTTTTATTTAAAGTCTTTAGCCCTCTATAGAACGTTAAATAATGACTAAATGGGTTAAAAAAAAGTTAAAACAAAGCACTTTGTAACTCGATTTTTAAAATAAATGTTATTTGACTTTGTAATACTCAATAAATACATTTTTTAGAGAATGGAAAACATATACAACACCGTCCTCGTTAATCATATCCTTCTTACCCACAAAGATAGAAATAACTCTGTCAGACGACAGGAACTATATTGCTCGACCTTCAGAGATTTTCGCACACGACCCGCTTTCAGCTTACTTTCTTGGAAACTTGCAATTGTAAGCGCTTGACTAACTAAAATAAACCCCCACCCCTGTACCAAAAATCCTAATACCTTTTGCAAGTTAATTCCGAGAGTAATACATACAATTGAACACGAGTCTCCAGCAAGTACTTTTGTTTTGCGAATTATTAAAGTAAAATTGAATTATTCTAAAACTGTGACTAGAGGTATCAAGTTGAATCCCCTGTTTTTGGCGCTCCACTTAAACTTCTTTCAGTTTTACCAACAATCGAGGACGTTTTAAAGTACTATTTGTTTGTTTAACACGAACTAGAATGCCAACATTCTGGCAAAGAATCCAGTATTTGTGAGGTATTAGAAGTTACAGCTGAAACTGGTTGCCGGAAAAGAGTGTAGTAAATGATGTGTAAGGACTGTGACAAATAGTGCTTTTAAGATATCCAAAAGTGAAGCGCAATACTATAATTTGAAAATAAAAGCTCTTAAAGACCATCTAAGCCTTTCTTTGACATTGCGCCATGTAAACGTGTCCTATTTTCTTCATGTTCTTGTAACATGATTTACCATTTAAAGAACAACCAGAATTGACTTTAGAACATTACAAAAAATGGCAATAGATTTTGCTGAGACAAATAAAATTTTAGAAAGGGAAAATGTTAGTTGGTTGGGAAAGGGAAGAAAGAAAGCATAACGTGTCTGTAGCTGAAAATGTATCCCTGACTGCCGAAGTAGTGAAAAAGTATATGGTTCTGTCAAAAGTTGTCTTAGTACCAACTAGAGAACCCAATCCTTCGACATAAAAATAAGAGCCTAAAGATTCTAGCACAAATAAGTTAATTGTAAATAAAGTAGCAACTTGTAAAAATAAGATAACTGTAAATGAAGTTATAGCTGATGGAAATAAGTTAAACCTCAAAACACTTACAAGGCTGAGTAATAAATATTGTGTTCTGAACAGGACTTGCCAATGAATGCATACTGACGAATTGATTCTGAAGCACTCTGAAAGTCCTAAAATATATTCGCGAGCAATCGTGAAAGCATGAACCAAATGCGAAAAACTTTATTTACAATCTGAAACAATTTCTTGTGATTTATCAGAAGCCGACATCAGGATATAAGTTTAGATTTTCGATATTATATAAAACATTTGTACTGTTATATCGAATGAGCAATGTTTTTCAAATTTAGTTAATTATCAATCTCTACAATTATGCAGGCTCGATTTCTGACAACGGTAAATCGCTTCCTAAGATATTACAGGTCGCATAAGAATCCATCATTGAACTTAAAAATTATTATTTCAGAATTTATTTTAGGAGTTAATGCACCAATGTGGTATATGGTAAAGTGTCATTCTTCCTCCAAAGAGAGAGTTTTAAATGTTTTTAAAACAATACATACATCCTTTTTACTTAAAAGACGAACTAAAAGCTATTATTCACCCCAGTCATTCAACAAAATGTATACTTCCTACACCCCGAGAATATGCTCCTTACAATGATCAGTGATGAACGCCACTATATTCGGGAACTGGGAATAAGGAGACTTTTTTCAGTATCTGGTTATAAAATTACTAAAATGTAAAATTACTAAATCACTAAAATGTATTATATATGGTTATAAAATTACTAAATGTATTAAACAAAATATCAAGGGTTGGGGTAAACTATTGATCGTACTGACAAATTGGATTATTGGTTGATTTTTCAAATAATTTTTGCTAAAGATAATTTCCTGAAAAATAATTTTTTCAAGAGTATAAGAAGGTGCATGGATATTTATCTCATTAAGTAGGCCGGTACAATTTATTTCATTATATAACAAATTGTAAAAACTTAAGCAAGAAGAATTACTAGAGTGGCAAATATATTAAATTTATTGTTTTCTTATCTTTTCTCAGAATGAAGTGGATTATATTAGCGGTATTCTTTTTTGCTTTTGCATCTGCTTTGCCAAATACGGAGGTTGAAAAGCAAGCATCTGCAGCTTCGGACCCCGATCCTGTAGTTGCAAGTGCCAGGGCGGCCCGTTACGACGAGAGAAAATTCAGCAGCAACAAGCAAGCAGCTCTCACATCCAACGACTTGGACACGAACAAGAAGCAAGTGTCTCAATTTTTGACATCCAAAAACGTCATCCGCACCTTGGTGAAGCTGATCTTTGGGAACGACGAAGAAAGTGCAGCCACGTCCAAGCAGATATTGAATATCTTTGTCAGCGTCCTAGACATGTTGAAAAGCACTCTTGGACAGCGGGCTCGATCAGCGACATCCCGAGGCTCCAGGGCTGTTCTGGGTGATGCAGCAACCGCAAGTGCTTCCTTGTTGAAAGGTTACATCAGAGCATTCTTGACCAATAACAACAGCTGTGTTCAAAAATACCTTTGTGAAGCTAGTAAAGAAGCTGTCAGTGATGGAAGGGAAGTTGGATACTTAATTGCACAAATTGGAGGGTATGTATACGGATTGTTTGTCAAAATAAAAATTAAAAAAGTAAATAGTAAATTGGCGGCATGAAATGTATTGACCCCTCGTTAGGAAAACAGATGAAAGCCTTGCACACAGTAGTGAAAATACGAAACTTCAAAACAACAATTAATAAAGTTTAAAAATATTGTCAATGACATTTCGATGGAGCAAGGACAGAAATGTCCTGATGGTGATCACTTCTGTCGTGATGACGGTGGATGTCTTGCTCCATCGAAATGGCCATTGACAATATTTCCTAAGTTTTTAATCTTTATTAGTCGTTGCTGTGAAGCTTTGCATTTTTTTGCAAACCCACGTTATCGACTTATTAAGGTATGGATTATTAAAGTTTGCACGAAGGCGACTAATGTGTGTGTGTGTGCCTCAGTAACTGTCGTGGGTGTGGAATCTGGGATGGAAGGAGGGCGTGGAACAAGTGTGAATAACTGGTTTATCGCTGTTTCCATCATTTGTAGACAACAATGTGGCGTTACATTGTCGTGATGCGAAAGAAAAGTCTTCCTTTCAGGCTTCATTTTGCGGATGCTTTGCTTGAGTGCTCGTCAGGTTCCAGAATACCTTTCGGAATTAATCGTCGTTTCCTTAGGCAGACATTCCGTGTAAATCACGCATCTTGCGTCCCAAAAAATGTCGAGCATGACTTTCAGTGCTGAATGGACTCTTGAATTTCTTTGCACTCGGAAAACCTAGGTGACGGTATTCCATGGATTGCCTTTTGTTTTTTGGGTCACAAGGGTGAACCCAGTCAGTGAATTTCGATTGGTGGAAACCTAGTGCAAAAAACTCCATTAGTGATCACTGCTTTTTATGCAACTCGGAGTAGTACTCGCGACTACCGACTATTACTCCAGGACTTCGAACAGTGAACTGAAACTAATCTGGGTGCACTACACCAGAGTTTCTCAACCGCCGGCCTCAGCTCGGTACCGAGCCCTGGCATCAATTATACCGGTTCGTGAGAGGTTCTCCTGTGATTTATTACTTTTATTTCTAAGCGTTTTTTATGTATTAATATTTTGTAGTGGTAATATTCCGAGGAGAATAATATTCGTTCCCCCAGACCCCAAAATAACATCTGTGTAGCAAATGTCAGTGATTAATCAGCTACTACTAGTTTTGGTCGCATGATCCTGGCATATAAAAAGGTTACCATTGCACTCTACTTTTATATTTCCTCTATGGTCTGTATCCTATTCTCAAATCTGATAATACGGAATGCTGTTTCTTTGCAAGTTCGCATTGCAGTTCATAAGTGCTTGTTTTGAAACCTGAGTGACTTGATCTTTTAAGACGAATAGGCTTAAAGGCTTAAATTTTAACATGAATGAGAGACAACAAGAGAATTAGTTTAATTTTCGTGTTAAGAAGTGACGTATTGAAGGTGTTTACGACCCAAAATATATAAATTTTTCCTGATCAGAGTGGGAGATATTAATAAAAGTCAGAACAAATTAATTTGATATTTCCCTGAGGAAGCTACAATATTCCATTAGTCCATTGATTCATAATTAATTTAAATGTAATTTCGTATTCCTCTACCTTTCACACTGTATACGTTAAGTGCACTATATTCTTTATGATTATGTCATAATAAATACTTATGTTGCTTTAATGCATGAACTTTAAAAAATTAAAAATGTATTTACGATTAAATTTGTTGGAACTGGGCCCTCTTATGAAAAAAGGCCCACAGAGGTTGAGAATCGCTGTACTACGCAATACTGACCACCGAATACAAGCACAAACACGTTCTTTCTCAACTACTAGTGACGGCACGTGGTAGGAGATATTACTTATAAATCAACTCTCATATTTTTGTTTTAGTTTAACAAATGCAGTAGCAATAGAAAAATATTTATGGATTTAACATCTTAACCCTCCTGGTGGTTGGGGCACAACAGGATATCTTGTCATTAGGAAAACTGACCAGATCTTGACAGACGAGATATCTCGTCATTAGCAAAATCAGTCAGATCTTGATGGATGAAATATCTCGTCGAAACCACTTTGGATGGAAAAAAGTAGTTTTATTTGCACAACTCATTATTTAGCAGACTAGTAGACTGAAGCATATTTTAATAGGTAAAACGTTCAATTAAGGTGCAAAAATAATGTAATTCTGTTTATTCAGGTGAAAAATTAATCACAATGGAATATTTCCACAGATGAAACATGTGCATCAAAACATTCCCACGGTCCTCCTGGAACTCCTAAAATTCGGTTAAAAATTGTTGGTTTAAAAATCAGATACATTATTAAATTGCGAATATAACTACTTAATGTCGGTACAATTTTGCTCCTACTTTCAATTCATACTAGAATCAACTTGTATCTGTATAACTGAAGTCCCGACTTACGCGACTCTCAAGTTCTCAGTTTGATTGCACGGAAAAACAAGGTTACCCCTAGATTTCAGGTGTGATATAGCCATACTTCAAGGTTTCAAAGGTTGAAGAGAAGAAATTTCCGCAATATCTAATTGGCCCCTTGGTTCATACCTTCCCAACAGTCCGAAAAATTTCCCTTGGTCCAACGTAAGCGCAGACAAGTAAAAGAGATCTTGTCAGTTAATAGATATAGATAAAATTTTCCAATTTTTTATTAAATTACGATATTTTTTGTTTTATAATGTGTTTTTATAAGTTGTTTTACCTTAAAAAGAAAAAAGCATAATTTGAGCATTTTTTTGAAAAGCGAACTCCGAAACTGATCAGATACCTTAAAGCAATTTTCCTTATGCCAAAACATTTGATTTTAAGTCTGCCTTAATAGGAGACGTCTGGTATAATTATTTAGTTGCATTGCGGGGACAGTGACACAATCTACCTGGTGTTAAGGCATACAACGCACATCACGAAAAAAGTGTAAAATATAAATGTTACCACATTGCTGTGATAAAAAACTTATTTCAATCAATTTAATTATTTGTTTTAATTACGTTTACATTTCCTTATGCAAAAATGATATAATATATAGTTTTCTCTCTCAATAACTCAGAAAAATCGGATGATCTAATACTAATTATGGTACACCCCACCCTTTTCTGTAAAAACACAAGTGAAAATAAAGGTTTACCAAAACAAACTTTTTAAAGAAAATTGAAAACTATGGAAATGAAACTTATTACAGAAGTAAAGCTTACCTTTTGCCCGAGAAACAATTGAGTAAGAAAAAAGTTGTACAACTAAAAACTAAACGTTCAACTGCGGGAAACTACTGTCACTGAAGCTGAACTCGATTAGAAGACTCCTGATATTGTTCTAATGGGAGAAATAGTATAGATAATCTACAAGATAATCCCTGTTTGTGTGAAGGACGATCCTTGGAGGTTCATAGTGTGCTGATAAAGAACAACTACTTCATCAATCTCTAAACTTAAATCAATACAGTGGCTTAGATGTGATTTCAAATGTAGTCCTGTGGAATGGTCTAGACTGGTTCACGAGGCTCCGTCTGTTATGTGGAATGGTCTAGACTGGTACACGGGGCTCTGCCTGTCATGTGCGATGTTCCAGACTGGTGCACGGAGATCTTCCTGTCATGTGAGATGGCCTAGAATGGTATGGGAGGGTCTGCCTGTCATGTGCGATGGTCTAGACTGGTGCACGGTGCTCTTCCTGTCATGTGCGATGGTCCAAACTGATGAATGGGGCTTTTCCTATCATAAGCGATGGTTCAGATTGGTGCATGAAAAACACTGCCTGTCATGTGCAATTTGGCCAAACTGGTATACACGCTGTTATAGAACTTAATCTAACGCAGAATTTAAGATGTTTAAAATCTAATAAAACCCTAAAGATAACGTTTTAAATTTTTTTCTTTCGTTACAGATATGCAGCAAGTTATGCTTTGGAGAATCAAAAATCTGCCGCATTCCAAGAAAATTATGCTGCTTCTCGCAGAGGCCGAAGTGGCGAAGACTGCAAATCAGTTTATCAGGTGTGCAATGAAGTCGAATGAGACTTTAGTATGGAACTGAAACCAATCACTCAAAACTGAAATTTGTTAGCTGGACTGACGAAATTCAATTCATTTTGCACTTACTATGGATTTTTATGCAACAAATACACTGTGGTGCGCCGAGAAGCTTTTAACACATCAAAAATTCTTATATTTATTTATTGCACCTTCGTTCCACCATATTTTTTAAGTTCACGAAGCATTTTAAATAGTGTAATGTCTTTAGATTTGATGTTTTTTTATTAAAATCTAAAAAACACTGTTTATGTTTCTTTGTTTTGAATATGACGGATACCACCAATCAATGAATAGTTTTAACAAATGTACTCTTGAATGACTTGGATTGTTAGAGTTACAGCATACCAATATTCTCACTTGAGATTAATTTTATTTGGTGAAATATCATATAGCTTTTAATCGAATATCATATAGCTTTTAAAAAGTCAATTTAATATACACCTGTCAGTCATACTTATGAAGTTTAAAAGGCTAAATCCTGAGACCAGATTTTTTATGAGAAATATGTTCGGTGTAAACAAACAAACCAGATGGAAAACGGAGATTTTATTTCCTGTTAAACAAATGCTCTCGCATAGTACAGATCAAGGTTATCTGAAAATGTAGTTTATCACCATTTTGGCGAAGTCTGACTTTTAATATAATTAGCACTGACCAATCAACTATCTTATATCAATTCAGAATTCCTTTATTGGAATTTTTATTGTCGATGTGCTGGTAGCATTCGAAAAACAATCCAAGTCACGTCACATCCAGAATACGTACAAGAAGCACGTTCTATCGTGAAAACACTAACACCACCTACCATTTAGTTTGACAGAAAAATCCTCTGATATCAAAATTCTGACGTTTTTATTTAAATTTGTGAAAAATATTGCTTGAAAAGAAAGTCAATTTAATTTGTGTTACATTCAATTAACTATTTTTATCTGAAACTTTTAACTTGAGCTGGTGTAAGAGTTAAGCTATTAAGGAAACAAGAGCGATCGAAAATACTTTTGTTTCGTTTTTATTTAAATGTGTCGGAAATATTGCTTGAAAAGAATGTCAATTTAATTTGCATTGCATTGCATTAATTATTACTATATGCAACTTTTAACTTGAGCTGGCGTAAGCGTTCTATTAAGAAAACAAGAAGGATCGAAAATACTTCTTTCATTTGCGCTGAATTAAACCAAATGAAACAGTCGAAACTAAACGAAGTGGGGATCTTCACTAAAATTGAAATCTTAATATAAAAAAACAATATAAAATACAAAATAATTTGCGTTCAAGAAATTCCGACGACACTCAATAATTGCACTTTTACGGTTGATGCTTCATAAAAAAAGAATAAAATATACTGTACATCTGCGTTGAAGCATTAAATAATATCTACGCACAGATGTTTTTAAGACTTTTTCTCTTCTTAATCTCAGATGCGTCTAAAACTGAATTCAAACAGGAAGCGCAAGGGACAAAGCGACACGTGCACATCAGAGGTGCCGGCACGAGCTCTGTTCCTCTTAAAAAGTTGAAATAATTTCAACTTTAGCCGCCTCTGATTGGTCTGCAAGTGTCGCTTTGCGCCTTGCGCTTCCTGTTTGAATTCAGTTTTAGTCTTGTCAGATCTTAAAAATTTTAGAAGCTGTTCTAAATTTTGTATTGACACAGATTATTAATCTATTGTTCAATCATTGAGCTCCATCCTTGTTAGTCAAGTTTCTGATAGGACACCGTAGTTTTTAAAGTGCTTCCAGTCCCGTCATTTATTTCTTGTATGGATGATTCTACTATGAAAATCCAGACTTTAACGCTATATTTACCGACATTGTGTAGATACCTATTTTTACCGAAACTGGTTAAACGACCCATTTTCCATTTAGATACAGGTAACAGTGGAATTAGTGCTTGAAATAATAAATAAAATAATTTTTTATAAATAATAATTTAGTATTTATAAACAAATTAACGAAAATTGAATTGCTAAGTAAGATATTATTTCCACTTTTTATTCAGTAGTTTCACTTTTTTTGAGTATCCGATAGTAAAATCTCTATTCATTTGCCGTATTTTTACAGATGTAAGGTTTCTATGCTAAACACTTCCCTCAAACATATTTCTTGCACAGAGAACAGATTTTAGTGACCTTATTTTCATGGCGCTTTTTACGCACGTAAGTAACTGTGACGATGCGGCTGCCAAAATAGTCCCTTTTTCGTAAAGTCCTTGATGTTCACTAACAAGTTATCTTGATTGAAATATAAATTCTTTCCTTGAAATATTTCCTAGTGATCTTTTCACCCTTTCATTTTTACCCTCGCCTACCCTTCTGCTTTTTGCTTTTTCTTCCCCTCATTGTGTTGTCTGTCTTGTGTTTGGCTCAGCTTGGCCAAATATGACCCCTGCGCAATAAAACCCGAAAATAACCCAACCAACCATGAAATATTTTCACCTGCTGTTTCATCGTGTACAACACCCAGGTATTTATTCTGGCTGTTCGAAGTTGAGATGTTCTGTTTATCGTTAGAATGAATTAAACAGGAAACTCTTTTCAGTGGTATGTGTGCTTATTATTTTGTGCAACAATGTATATGGAATGGTTTTAGAATTGACAATGTTTTAAAACACATAAAATATTAAATTGGTCAAATGACCCGTCTCAGTAAAAATAGGTATACTTCATACGAATGTCTGATACAGGGAGAGAGAGAGGGGGTACGACATATTTTACTTGAAGTTATAAGTCTTGTGTTTGGTGCAGCTTGGCCAAATATGGCCCTTGAGCCTTTAATGTCAATATGGCATTACACCCCAAAACAACCAACCAACCTCATGAGAAGTGTCTTTTTTAACGTTTACCTTAACCCTCCTGGTGGTTGTCTCGATCTAGTATCTCGTCATCAACAAAACTGATCACATCTTGATGGACGAGATATCTCGTTCATCAAGTTCTCGTCGTCTGTCGTCATGAGAAGAAAACTGACCAGATCGTGATCTCGTCATCATAAAAAAATAGGCAATGACGAGATGTCTCATCAATAGCAAAATTGGTCAGATCTTGATGGACAAGATATCTCATCGAAACCACTCATCGTGATATGGGGTGAACGTTGCAAAATGAATCTCGTCATTAGAAAACTAACCAGATCTGGATGGGTGAAATATCACTTCATTAGAAGAAAACTGACCAGATTTTGATCTCGTCATCATAAAAAAATCGACAATATCTTGATGACGAGGCATCTAGTCATTAGCAAAATTGGTTAGATCTTGATGGACGAGATATCTAGTTATTATCTCCAAAACTGTTGATGAGTTTTAACAACATAGTAAGTGTATTGTGAAGCTTTCATGTAACTTCGCGAACTTTCAGATTTTCTGGAATGACATCTCTGGGAGATGTCTTAACCCTCTGAGTGGTTTTGATGCGATATCTCACCCATCAAAATATGAAAAATCTTGCTGGTGACGAGGTACCTCGCCAAGATATTTCTAATTTTTTGATGATGATGAGTTTAAGATTTGGTTAGTTATCTTCTAATGACGAGATATCTCATCCATCAAATTTGGTTCAAAATTACGTGGTGTTGTCCTCGGATCTTTCCCTTCGGGTTTGATCCCGGACCCTCGCCAGTATCCCGTTGTGTTGCTTCAGTGCGACGTTAATTAATTACCAACTTATCTACCTCCATCAAGATCTGGTCAGCTTTACTAATGATACCTCATCGAGACAACCACCAGGAAAGTTAATTTTATTTGGTTCTTGGTGAATGTTGGCGACGGAAAAAGGCACAGATTTACAGCATTTCTAAAGCATTAATATTGATCTAGGCAATAAGTTGAAAATCACCACTTTTCCAATCAGTCATTAAGCACCAATGTGGCAAACTTGAATGCATTTCTTCAAGCATCACCAATAGAAAAAGTCTCGTTTCTACGACAATAGTCAAGCAGACTTTGAATCTGGAGAAGTTCTAGCAATAAACAGACCTACTGCGTCCGGAAGTACAAAAGGAATCACCTAGAATAGTAGTTGTTACTTTTTATCTCTTTTCTTCCAGAAATAGAAATGCTTTCTATATTTCACCGCCCCAATTTAAATTTTTGGCTCTTCAAGGATAGCGCCTCAGCCATCATTCCCCTCAGTTTATCCCGACAGTGGTCTTAATTAACGACATTAATTCCGTAACCAAACGTGATTTTTATAAAATACTGTCAGGTAGGTAATTGAATTTACGTCATACTGGAGCAACACAACGGGCTATTTAAAATACTGTCAGAGGCAAAGGATTTAAGATTTTTTCTGACTATATGGAAAATAGATAATACCTGTTTGTACAAAAACAGACAAGCACAGAATTTGAATTTGGAGAAGTTCTCGTAGTAGATAGTAAACAGACCTACTGCTTCCGGAAGAATGAAAAATACCTCCTAGAAGGGTAGTTCTTACTTTTTATAATCTGTCTCTTTTCTTTCAGAAATAGAAATGCTCCCTTTTCACGGTCTCAGCCAAATCTTCCTTGATTTGTCAAGGATAGTGCCTCAGGCATCATTTGCCTCTATTTATTCCGACAGTGACCAATCAGTCCCTCAACCAACGACGTTAGTTCTATAACCAAACGTGGCTTTTATAAAATACTATCAGAGGCAAAGAATTTAAGATTTTTTCAGGGCTTCATGTGGAAAATGGATGAGACCCTCAATAAATGTAATAAAAAATACTTTTGGTGTAGATGCAGTATTTATTTTTCAACGACACACACAAATAAAAATTCATTAATTCTGAAAGTATGCAGTCTTTGCAACATTATAAAGAATTAAATATGTTTTACTAATGGTTGAAAGAAATATGAATTACGGTATTTTTTACAACTAATATACTGGATATAAAAAATGATGTATACTATAATTTATAATCACATTTTTGGAACAACTTTGTCGTGATTTGTTTTTAGATCTGATGAAGCCATCACATGCTTCTGGTTCAATGATAGACATTTATGCCTTTATCACCAATTCTATCATATTTGGACTTCCTGCGTGACTAGGTTAGCAAAGAAACTGAAAACTTTGTATGGCCGAGGAATTTATGCAAGAGTAGACTTAATCATTTATAACATTTGTTAAGATAGTGTGAACTATTAAATCAGTCTTGCTAATTACTCAGTTTGGTGAAGTAAATAGCATCGAAGCTTATTTTGATATTTAAAAAATTAGTTTTTGCTTAAGTCATTCTCTAGCACTCAGAATTCTCCTTAGTCCTAGATAACGAATATGGGGGCGTTCATTACTGATCATTGTGAGAAGCATATTATAGGGGAAAGAAGTATGCATTTTGTTGAATGACTGGGTGAATAAGAGAACAGCTTTTAGTTCGTCACTTAAATAACAAGGAACCATTCAAATTCAGGCAATAAAAAATAAAATATTCCCCTCGCCATCCTTGATTTTTAAAAAAATTCAGTATATGATGGCCATTGGCGTATGTTGAACTATGCCACATTCACTTTTTACATAATAATTTTTTTGTGGAAATAAGATAATTTGTATGGCGATAAAAATATTCAATTTTGCTTGTTAAGAAAGTTGCGTAAAGCTTAAAATTTTGCTATGCTGAAACTATTAGAGATCAACTTGTTTTTTCTTCGTGATACTTAAATGTACTTATTTGTAAAAATAAACAAAAATATTTAAAAAAAAAAACGGATTAGTTTTTCGACAATACATTATGGAACTTGCAGAAGTTTGGTCAAGATTTTTTCAAAAAAGGCCATCGGTCAAAATTTGAAATTTTTTGTATAAGTTCATAAGAATGCTGTTCAATTAGTCCCTTATATATCTAATATATATATATATATATATATATATATATATATATATATATATATATATATATAGTGTTATAGTTATATATATATATATATATAGTGTTATAGTTATATATATAGTTATATATATCGATAGAGTTTTATAACTACAGTAAATAGTTAAAAAAGATATCACACAGTCAAAATCTATTTCCAATTATTGACAGGGGAAAACATTTGGGATACATATTGCTTTCGGGGCTTTGCTTATATTAAAATTTTCATTTGGTCATTAATACAGCACCTGCTGCATGAAAGTATAAAATAAAATAACAAGATACTCTCTCTAACATTAAAAGGCTCAAGACTTGATTATTTTTATCCAGCAAACAGCTGAATCTACCTAGCTGTTCACGCAGGGAAGATTAGTTATATAGCGAAGAGTAACTTATGTGTCAATGATTACCCTTTGTCTGATTAAAATTTATTCCTATAAATCGTTTAGTCATACTCGTTTACTCTTATTTCATTCTTGATTTCGAATATAAGTTTATGGCGGATAATTCATGAATATGGTAGTAATTCATTCAGGGATTTTGTGAAATTTATCTCTCAAGCAAATCTATGCAGTATGTAAAAAGTAATTTCAAGAATTCAGAGAAGAGACAAATCAATTAAATTTACTATTATTGAGGAATGCACATGAAAATGTACCTGCAATATTAAAAATACTTTTTAAATAACTAACAAGCTAACTCCTGTTGGAAGTTCTCAATACAATGGTGAGTTTACGACAAATTCGGCCTCTGATCATACACAAAAATCCGATCCGGAATTGTGAGATGAGTGCAACTTCTCAAGAATCGAAGAGGATTGAAAGGAAGATATTTATGAATTGCATTAGTCGAGTACAACCTTGAAATGTTATTAATTGAAACATCTATTGAATGCTTTCTTAGAGTTCTATGTTGTAGAAAGAATGGGCTAAACACTTTCGCTGAATTTTAACAAATTTCTCAACTTATTTTATCGGCGTAACTACTATTCAAATTTGCAACTTTTGCTTATAGTTTTAAATGAATAGAAATTGGTATCATTATTTTATCTGCTAAGTTAAAAAATACTGAGTTTCTGCATTTTTCTTACCTATTCAGTTTTCGAAATGTTTTATGAGGATTTATAGATACTACATTGCGGGTGCCATTATATACTATTGTTTCGTATATACTATCGAAATATGTTTTAATATTGTTGTACAAATGTATTAATATTGGTATAGTATTTTAAACATGTAGTTTATTACTCTGTCTCTTTGTATCAAAATAATTGGTGTATTTTTAAAAATTTCTTTTGTTGCGAGGTGAGCTACAAAACTATGATTTGTTTGTGAAATTCTATGTGGATGGTTAATAAATAATTTTGTGCTTGGTGATTTATTCAAATTCAGTAAATACTGTAAAATATTATACACAATATTCGGTTAGTGATGAGTAAAAAGTAATGTTAAACAAATACCGAAAATATATTTCCCACTGGAAGTTGAAAGGAAATCTCATAAAATTTAGGGATTTCGAGAACCTTTTCGTCCTTATACAAGGAATTCAACATGCGCTCCGAAAGGGATTTTGACGGTATTTCAATATTTACTGATCGTGTTGGGTTTCCTGAACAAGATCATTTAGCAAAGTAATTTATTGAAGCTTAACTATTCAAAAACTGCACAAAAGTTCTGATACACTCTGATAGTATATTTATTCAGGATCTTTAAAACAAGCAGATTTTTAAAAGATGGCTATTTTGAGAAAAATTAATATAAACGTGATCAAATTGAAAAATCCATAGTTTTAATATTATTTAAGTTCTACTAATGCAATTAGCCTCAATATTTGCTCTAAAGGTTTACAATTTTTCTGCGGAAAACAAAATTGAGTTATTTTATATACTTTAGGAGATATGCGACTTTTAAGTAAGTTTATGTACGCTTAGAGAAAAATAAAATTTAATTTGAGACGTTACTTTCAGACTTGTATCTCGGAGAAAATGTTTTTTGAACTTAAAAAATATGTTGATTCAAGGTGGCCCACAATGCACTTGTTTGCAAAATACCATTCGATTCGGAGATGGTGAGGGGCACATCCTTGTCTGGATTTGAATAAATCACCCATGTACCGTTTTAAAAACAGTCATAGATCCGTATTTGCAGGAAGGATGGTACTTTATTACATACCACATTAATGCATAACACATAAAATAAATTCTGAAATAATTTTTAAGTTCAATGACGATTCTTTCATGACATGCAATATCTTAGGATGTGAATTGTTATTGTCAGTCATCGATCCTGTGATAATTCTGCAGGTTGACAATTAGTTAAATTCGAAGAACATTGTTACGACAATTTAGCCTTGAAAATATTGTATAAATATCGTTAATCCAAACTTAAATCTCGTTGGTCGACCGTGGATAAATCGCAAGGAATTATCACAGATTGTACCTTTTTTCGCATGCTTTCATGCTTTCCCAATTGCTCACAAATATTCTTTAGGAATTTCTCAGAGGCTCCATCTTATTGTAGAACTAAGAATTAATTCGTTGGCAAAATCAATAAAATGACTTATGATTACCATATACATGTGCAATATACCAAATGAATTCCTCTAGATATAAAAAGCACTCATAAATGGAGCATTTTTTTAGTGTAGTAAGTTGACGCGAGGAAACAGCTATTCTAAGTTACGTGTACAATTAAAACCCTCATTACAAAACATAACATGTGTTCTGAAAACAAAAATGAATTATATTATATACCAATGAAAAATAACGTCCAACAAATGTTTCAATGACAATACAAATTCATTACTTCCCAAACAATTAAAGTTTGTTTTTATTCATTGCTGAAATTAAATCCATTAAAAGATACAACAAAGTTTGCTAACAATGAGAGTTAAAAAATCAAAAATGAAAATTTGGTTAAATCAAGAAAAATAATTAATACAGTTTTAAAAAAATCTTTTCGGTAGAAATGGGCGATTCCTAGCTACTAACAAGTTGAATTTATTGCGCTAAACCAAATGAAAAATATATTCAGTGGCTCCAATTCAAGGAAGCGAACAATTTTTTTGGTTTAATGTGAATATAATTGCAAAATGAAAATAATTTTTTTCAGTGTTATCTTTTTCGTTAACTGAGAATATGAGTTTATAATACTTAAGACGGCTGAAAAACATTAATCTTCATATCAAAGTGCAAGGAAAAATAAATTTGACCATGTATGTTAGATTTTACTAAGGTTTTGATACAAGTTTTTAGTGAAACATGGTTTGTATAAATAACTACATTTTTTGGTTAGTTGTTGGACTGGATTAAAATATGAGCATATCAATATGATATTCACATTTCAAACACTAGAAACCCAACCAGATATTCAACTTCGTATTTTCATTCAATTTTACATGACAGGCTCAAAAACGAAAAATATTTAAAAACAAATTACTCATCTAATAACTGAATTTTATATAAAGGTTTTCAATGCTCTGATTTTCCCCGTTGTGTTGCTCCAGTGCGGCGTTAATTAAAATACCTACCTATCTACCTGATTCCCCCCACAATTCCAATTAAAAGTAGATAATCGTTTTGGAAAGAAAATAGTTTTAATGTTGAATTATCTGAGTATTCACAAGCGGTATAATATTTTTGAGAAATCAAGATTGTATTGTTTATTTTATTGGCGATTAGGTGCGGAGTTAAAAGATTGCGAGTGATTATAGTTTTTCGTAACACTGCCAGATAAATGAACGTTCATCTTGTGTAAAAAATAGCCGTAGAAAATAGAATACATATAAATAGAAACAGCAGCCGTTCTTCGTAAAACAGATTAAAGTAAACATAAAATACGTAGCGAAATCTAGTTGATTGAAAACTGATTATCGCATTCCGACGAAGCCATTTGCGCAACAGTCTAAATAGCTATCCGTTGTCCTTGCGTTAAGATGCAGCAAAATGCATACGGACAACGCAGAAATATAAACAAGGCCTTGGACTACTTTCGTCTGTCGGATGGTAACGAGCATTCATCTCATCCGATAAATCCATGGAACGGCACACACGCGCGGCTAAGACACTAACTTCAATTATTCGAGCATAAGACTGCCAAAACACTAATCAATTCACCTCATGTTTGTAAATAATCTGTGTGTGCGTGTGTGTATTTATATATAGACATATTAAATTCTTCTTAATTTAATTTCATATAATTTTTTATGAATTATGGTCATTGTGTCGCACGTAAGGGCTCTGTCCAGTCCGGAACTTTCACACCCTAGAACCAACTGTGCCAAATGATGAAGCTTCAAGTACGAAAAGTAGTTGAGTAATGATAAAGAAGTGCTATGTGAAAACTGTGCGTTGTGCTCATTGAATTACCATTTACCAAATATTAAAGACGAGCCGGTATCCGAACTGTAAGTTTTGAAACTTTCACTTCCCTTCAGTTTTGATGTTTACAAGTTCAAGAAGAACGAATGCGAAGAAAGTTTTTGTTTTTAATGATTGAACATTTTTATGACTTTTAACGAGTGATAATTGCATGCGTTTTGAACTTCTTCAAGGAAGCATGAACTGCACATGAATTTTATGAGCATTTTTATGAACGATCATTTGATTCCAGGAACTAATTTTTTCGTTGAATCGAAAGTTTTCTTTGTCCTGATAGGTACGTATTTTAATTAACGTCGCACTGGAGCAATACAACGGGCTATTAGTACCGATCCCTGATCAAACCCGAAGGGAAAGATCCGAGGACAACACCACGTAATTTTGAACTATGGTCAGATGACGAGGTCACACCTGAGCTGGCACACTACAAACTTCCATACCACGCCAACGTGAGGACATTTGAGGCCACGACAGATTTAACCTACACCATCCCCTTTGTACACGACGGGACTGTCTTTGGTTGGATTCGAATTCACAACCCTCCAGTTGCTAATCCGTTACTCTTCCAACCGGACTACCACGATCTTTCTCTCGCATGAATTTTTAACTTAACGGTTTCAAAATGTCAGCGTGGATCTTTCCATTAGGGATTGATCCAGAACCGTTTGCCAATAACCCTTTGTGTTGCTTCAGTGAGACATTAATTAACAACCTTAACCTTAACCTTCAAATGTCAACATTAAATGACATTCGGTAAAAAATGGAACTACAAAGCTGTTAAACTTTTGAGTAAACTCATTTTTGGCGGTTCAGTGGGCAGATCAAATCGAAATCGCTTGAGACAGCTGATACCTTTGAAATTAGAACAATCAGTTGAAATCAAGGAAAGAGCTTTAGAATCTTTTTTCGCAGGTGATGTTATTCTAATTTACAATCTTTTGCGGATTACTTACGGTGCAAGCTCGCAGGAGTATAGTGAGCTCACTTTCCCAGCTCCTTCTGATTTTGCATTATTAAAACCGTCCGATGGTTCAAATTCCGACAGTCGAGACCTAGAAAACATGTCCCACACCTAGACGTGAGATGTAAGTATAGTAAGTAAGCATTGGCTAATGAGTGGAATTTCAGAAACTGTGATCAACATGTCGACTACGTGACTGTTGTAAAAATTGACATTGTTGGCCAATTTGGCGTCTTATAGCCTTGTTTGGCGATATAACATCCAATGATAGGGCAAGTGTTTGAATGCGCATTTCTGTAAAGTGGCGACAAAAATGATGAAATCGCCAAAGTCCACTATGTCGTGCGGACCAATCAGATCATGAATCAATGGATGGTCGTCTTTCCCCTTCCCGAGGATCAATCACATGATGAATGCTCGGTTTCACCCTGCTGACAAAAGTAGTCTAAGGGTCGCGTTACTACTAGTTTTGGCCACATGATCCTGGGCACATAAAAAGGTTATCATTGCTTACTCTATTTTTATATTTGCTCTATGGTCCCATCCGCACGTGTCAGAATCGGTTGAAACTGATTCTTCTCGGGGAAGGTGAATGACTCATTCCAAATGCTCGCTTCTAATACCTCACCTGTGAACGTTAGATTGCCTGCATCCGGAAAAAAGAATGCTGGATTTGGAAGTTTTCTTATCGCAATGCGAAAGTTACGAATTTAGTTTTTTGCATAAAGGATGTTTTGGAGCCTATTGGGACATTTTCAGGGACTGATGAGATTGCAATTGAATAATTTTTGGATCAAATTTAAGAAATTTGTTCTTTGTATAAAATTCAAGATGCAGAAAATTGTTTTTGTGAACCGTTGCATAACACACAGTGCAAAAGTGTATCTTGAATTGTTAAAGGGTATTTGAACATGGCAATCTTTAAAAGGTGATTTACTCTCAGAATTCAAATCGAAGGTCACGAGCATTGATTAGCATAACTCTTCAAGGCAGAGGCGTTTAATACAAAATGAAAATTTAACTGATTATCTGATTGCATTATGAGAGATCGCCAGTAGAGGAGACATTGATTAATAATCTGTTTTTGAATATTTTATAAATGGTCTTCCAAATTTCAAGTCCAAATAAGTTTATATTGTATGGTTGTGCTAGTTATGATGAATTTAAAGGTAAACTTAAAGTATATGAAAAACCTTTCAATGCGTCTCTACAAAATAAATGCTTTACAGAAAATTCTGCTCGTGCCAAAAATGAAATGAAAAGCATGACATAAAGGTGAACCATAGACAGTTCTACGCCAACAATTTATGATGTTTCTTGCTGTAATTGTGGAGTTACGGGACATAAAAGTTCATTGTGTGTACACAAATCTCTCAAATGCCTTTCCTGCAATACGTTTGGTCAGAAAGCTTTTATGTATTTAAAGAACAAGAATAAAACTTTAAATGCACCTTCCGACCCTTTAGAACATCAACTTCAAGCTAAGGTTCATCCGGTGGCTCTACCCTCACCAACCTCGCTCAACTCAATGCAACTATAAGTTTCAATTGCTCATGTTTCCCTAACTGCTCTGATTGATAGTGGCTCTCAAGCTACAATGGCAAATGAGACTATTTACAGAAAAATAGGTTTTCCAGCCCTTTTCCCCTATCAAATTTCTGTTACTGGAATCACCAATTCAAAAGTTTTCCCAGTTGGATTTTCTCATGGTACCATACGAGAAGAAGACAGGGGCTTGCAGTCCAACATACACGTCGTGAGAGATGACTTTATTAGTGCGAGTGTAATAATTGGAATCTACTGTATTCAACAGTCCAAATTTTCTATAGGCAAAAATGACATCCACTTAATTAACGATGAACCATCATTTTTGGTCAACATTGCTAATAACTTAGAAGATACTGAAGAAATCAACCTTACACACATTTCAAATTCATAGCATCGGGAACGGGTTACGTAAATCGCGTATGCCTATAAACCGAACAAAACAAGGAATCCTCACTTAAAGATGAAGATAATCTTGATGAATGAAATACCGATCGCGAAGACTTACCTTCTTTGGAACAACAGGAGGTAGACAAATTGCCAAATGGCTGAAGTCTGGTATCGTGACAGAAAGTTCATTTGATTTTCCGGGTACCCATGTTCTATGGAAGAAGGATATGTGTTGATTTTAGACCACCTAACCATGAGACGGTGAAAGATAGACCCCTCCTTTTGATTGAAGACATTTTGGACAAGCTTCAAGGTTCACAGGTTTTCACTACCTTAGATTTAAAACGCAGGTTTTTTTATGTGAATATAGATGAACAAAGTCGCAAGTACACAAGTTTTGTAACACCCTCTAGACACTATGAATGAATAAAGCTACTTGTGGCTTCTTTAAGTCCCCTAGTATCTTTCCAAATGTCAATTCAAATCGTCTTTCACGAACTTCTGAAAGATGACTCAGTTCTAATTTATTTAGATGACGTAATCATTCCATCCCAATACGAAGAAGGAATTACTAAATTGAAACAAGTTTTTGATCTAGTTTCACAGTACAGTCTAGAATTAATTTCAAAAAGTGCAACTTTATGAAACGTAAAATTCAACTACTGGTCCATGTAATTGAAAACGGCCCCATTCGACCTTCTGTATCATGAACTGTGTTCGTGCAAAAGATTCATCAACCAAAAACCTCAAAAGATGTTCAACATTTTCTTAGGCTGAAGTCTTATTTTCGGAAGATTATTCCTTGATAGCAAGACGTTTGAGTGACCTTTCACGTGACCAATCCTTTCTATTTTGGCTCTGTCCAAAACAGGCATTCCTCGTTTTGAAGCAAGCCATTTCATCGGAACCTGTCCTGCACATTTACAGACAAGATTTTGAGCTTCAGCTCCATACCGATTTGAGTAGCAAAGATTTTGGGTTCAATCTTTTATAAGATAGAGAAGTTAAAAACCACCCAATCCATTATATGAGACGGAAAACTTCCCAACCGAAGAGAAAGTTACGAACTTGAAGATTTGGCTATAATAGAATCATTGAAGAAATTTCGTCACTATGACACCCCACTATAAAACAAAGGAACTCAATTTCAAATAGTCACAGACTATTCCTCCTTTCAAAAACCAATGTCGAAAAGAGATTTTGACGCCAAAAATTCCGTGATGGGCCATTTGTCTTCAAGATTTTAGCTATGAAATCATCCATTGACCGGGTCATACCATAAAACATGTTGACTCCGTTAGTCGTTATCCCAGTATGCTAATAGCACTTGATCACGTAACGCAAAGAATCATTGCAGCTTAGCTAAACGACGAATTTATAAGTGAACTTAAACAAACGATGCAACAAACCTCTTCGAAGAACTATGTAGTAAAGAATAGCGTTCTTTTCAAAATTGTTAAAGATCAAGAGCTTTTAGTAGTCCCCCATTTGATGCAATATGAAATTATCCAAAATGCCCACACTAAAGGACATTTTTCAGCTTAGAAACCCGAAGATCATTTGTCGGAAGAGTTTCATTTCTAATTTAAAGAAGTTTGTACTGTCCATCACATGAAATTTTGTGAAGTATGTAAGCAAAGAAAAGGTAAATTACAAAAAAACAAGAAAATCTACGAAAATCATTAAATAAAGGCTAATATAACAGATATTAGTTTCACTCCTTGCTCATAGATGGCAGCTCGAGTAATTAATCGACTCGAAGAACAAAGTTGGAATGCTTAGTTATACATTGCCAACTACGTGAAGAATTTCGCAGAATGTAAACCATCGAACCAAAAACTATCGGGTTTGCTACAAACCCCCATTACCCCAAACGTTTCGAAACTATAGTTATCGATCTCTTCGGATCATTGCCTGAAAGTAAATTGTCAAGAAAATTATATTTATTGTGGAGGGACTGTGCCACAAAATAGGTCGGATAGTTTGCTTTGAAAATCTCCATTACTAAAGAATGTGGCGTTCCATTGTTCGAACAAGTTCTTTGTTATAGTGTATCAAGAAGTCTTAGTGACAACGGGTCTCAATTCGTTTTCAGAGTTATGCAACAACTCTGTTTCCTGTTGGGAATAAATAAGAACTTGATACCTGTGTACCATACCTAGGCAAATCCAGTTGAGAGGAAAAACTGTGACCTGAAACCAAGATTATCTATTTTAGGTACTGCTCGTGGGAGGAAAAGTTACCTGCAATACGATTTACAATGAACTCTCCCAAATGTGAGACGACAAAACAAACAGCTGCCTTGCTCCAATTTGATAGGGAAATGAGAACAATAGATGATGTGATTCCCAACACTGGTCCTGTGACAATTTTTTACCCGAAATTACTCCATATCTGAAAAGATTCACCAAGAAATTCAAAAGAAATCAAGGAAATCGTTGTGTCGAAGCAAGATCAGAGGAAAAGATACGTTGACCACAAAAGAAGAACAGGACAAATTTTCTCATCCGGAGATAAAGTTTGAATAACTTTTCATCCAGTAAGCAAGGCTTCGAATTTCAGGACCTTCAAGTTTATGCTCAAGCGATATAGACCTTACCGATTTTGACTCAAAGGTCTCCCTCTAACGCAGTGGTTCTCAAACTTTTTGAAGTCGTGGCACACTTGAAGTCCTACAAAAAATCGTAGGCGCACTACACACAAAATTCTAATAAATAAGATGCAAAAAGTAAAGAAATACAGAAAAAACTGGAAAATGCTACGTACCTTTATTCATCATGCAATTTCTACCTATGAGAAACATGTCTGACTTGTCTTAGCGATTTCTTCAATGTTGGAGCGTATGTATGATAAGCAAACTCTCATTTCCTCGTCAATAGACTGAAGACTTGATCTCTTTGCACTTGATGGGAGTGAGCGTGGAAAATCCTAATTCGCATAAATATGATGTTGAAAATTGCAGTAAAATGGTCAAAGCATTTTTAGATATTGACTGATATTATTCTCTGATTGAAATGTAAAATTTTTCGAGACAATCTTATATTAAATCTTCAATCCACCATAGGTGGATATTGCAGTTCTGTTAATGTTAAACCAGCATCATCTGAAATGTCTATGAATGGATTTCGAATCCAAGCATAGTGTTCAGGGTTAAGTGATGGAAAATAATAATTCAATTTATCTTCCAAAATTGTCAAATGTTCGATTATTATAGGAGAAATACCATTTTTGCTGGTCTTATTTACCAAAGGAAACATTTTCAAATTACTCTCAGCAGCTCTTTTCTTCCAGATAACTAGTTTTTTCTGAAATGCTTTCATTTTGTCAATAGATGCCAATATATTTTCTTCTTTTCCTTGCATGCTAGTATTCAAAATATTCAGGTGTTGAAATATATCAGCCAGATACGCTAATCCGGTAGTTCAAAATTTGCATCGAAGGAGCTCACAAAAGTGTTTTTGTTTCATTTCTTCAATAAACTTAAGTAGTTCTTGTCGTAGCTCATATACCCGATTAAATACTTTCCCTTTTGAAAGCCACCTCACTTCGGTGTGCAAAAGCAGGCGTCTGTGTTGAGAATCCATATCCATACAAAACTACTCGAATAAACGTGCCTTTACTGGTCTTGTTTTTATAAAATTTACCATCTCAACAGCTTGATTTAAAATTTGTCTTAAATTGTCTCCCAATATTTTTGCCATCGAGGCTTCTCTATGAAGAAAGTGTTGTTAGGACTACATTTTCATTTTCCTTTTTTACTAAGGATGTAGGACCTTTAAAGCAGCCATTGATGGAGCTTCATCTGTACAAATGCCGACACACGACTTCCATGATATTAACCATGAATTACAGCACAGGTAATTATTCAAAAAGTTGAAAACGTCAACACCCTTTGTAGTCACACTTAATTCTTTGCAAAAACGAAACAGATTTACAATTGTATCTTCATAAATAAAACGAATAGATGCTGAGTTGCGCTTTGTTAGGTAACTGTATTATTATAAACTGTGAGCCGAAAATATGTCACGAAAACACATTGCACTATTAATCACAACACTTCTACTTGCACAACCTATTACCACTAACGCGGCTGCTATACTGCAGCCGCTAAGCGCCAGTTTGAGAAGCTTCGCCTGCGCATGCATCAGTACAAAACCACTTGAACAATTTACTACATGTATGAAACCTTTTGCTACTGTTCTTTGTTGCACTGCATATTTTACCCGCTCTTAACAGAATAATAATGATCTGTCACAAAGAACATTTAATGCTGAAATGAAGATATAATTATAATGTACTGTATTTAACTATATAACTAAAAATACTTTTAATAATAACACCACTCATATGTATCTGGGATTTCATAGGGCGCACCTAGGCATGTCACCCAGCACACTGGTGTGCCTGAGCACACCCTTTGAGAACCACTGCTCTAACGCCTTATACAGTATTGATAAAAACGACTGAACCACTAGGGACTTACCACCCTTCTTCATTGAAACTATAACACCAATGAAAGTTGTCGCTCCTTTGCGAAAGAGAGGAAGACCACCCAATATCTCTCCATCTGGTCGCTTACCGAGACTTCCTCGCGACCAGAGGAGTATGTAACAGATATTTGTTTCACTTTTTACTCATAGATGGCAGCACCAGATATCCACCACCGCAACCAAGGACATTGTGGAAACTTGCCAAGACGCCACTCAAATACGTAAAGCATATCTGTCTATGGCAGTGATTTCACTGCAGATGGCATCTTTCAAATGAGGCAAGGTAGACTGGCTCCTCGTGTTTTCTCGAGACTTTATGTAGACCCCTAGCCATGCAGGTGTCAAGTCCAGAGATCAGCATTAAGTGCTGCCGTCGGGGTGATCCTGAGCTTAACAGGACCACCTGACGGCTGCACTTGATGTACTCCTCTGTATTCCCCAATCCATATTACAGTCAAGGGCCTTTTTAACAAATTTAATTTCAGAAAGAGACAGAGAGGGACCTTACCTTAGCTGACCTACCCCCCCCCCCAATAATACTAGTCTTCCTTGGCGAAAAAAATTGTCAAGAAAAACCTATTCTTTCTAGCAACTTGATGGAGGGTCAAAACATGGAGAATAACATAAGAAATAGTTTCCAACAGAAATTGACTTTCTGAACAAACTAGAATTAAAAATATCTCTGTTCAAAAATGGCTAATTATATCTAAATTAGATAATTAATGATTTGCTTCATCTGAATTTTTCATACTGAAGTGAATTTAAGCACAAACTAATGACCTATTGTAAAAAAATCGGATTTTTGCAGTCAAAATTTAAAAAAATTCTTCTAGTGTATACGTACACCTTAACTTGGCTAAATAATGTCATTAACAACAAGCAATCTCTCTGGCACATTCGGGAGTCCGAGGCGCTTCCGCCGCCGCGGACAGTGTGGTGTAAATCCTGGATTGGAGACTGAGGTGGAGATCTTTTAGATCTGTACACATTCATCCCATTAGGATATATTTTCTGTATACGTTATATGTATAGGGCCGGGTTAGCCTTGTTGGAAGAGTAACGGATTAGCAAGGGTTGCAAGCTCGAAACTTTGTCCAACCAAAGACCGTCGCGTAAACGGGGGCTGGTGCACGTTAAATCGGTCGTGGCCTCAAATGTCCTCAAGTTGGAGAGGTGTGGAATACAACCAAAGACGGTCGTGTACAAAGGGAGCTGATGCCCGTTAAATCCACCGTGGCCTCAAATGTCCTCACGTTGGCATGGTGGGAAGTTTGGAGAGTATGGTGCCAGCTTACGTGTTGCCTCGTCATCTGACCATCGTTCAAAATTACGTGGTGTTGTCCTCGGATCTTTCTCTTTGGTATTGATCCCGGACCGTCACCAACAGTCCGTTGTGTTGCTCCAATGTGACGTTAATTAAAATACCTACCTACCATCTTATATGTATATTCTTCTTAATAATGTCGTTTATTTATGTAGGTTTATTCTGTTGGAACACTTTTATTTATAATTTAGTCTATGCATTTGTGGTCGTCTTTATTCAAAATTCTTGTTTGTATGTTTTAATTGTATAGTAATTAAGTTTTGTCATTTGTCCTTGTCGGTACTGAAAATTTTTATGTGCGCGTTTAAGCGTGTAGTAATTATTTAAGTTTTGTGTGCGCGGCATTTATCCTCGTCTTTATTCAAATTGTTTTTCTTTTTTAGATAGAGGTATGTTTTCTCTGAATTTGCTAAATTTTTAATATACTCTGACTGCTTGCAGCGGATGTAAATTTGTATGTATGTGTGTAACATCTTTGAATGTAGAACTTTCTTTGACCTAGATACTCCTCCCAGCCACCCCTTATCCGGCCTTAAACCCTTGTTGGTAGACTGGGTGGCCTGGGTCATGTAAAAAAGTCGAGACCGCGGGGGTCATTGCATTTTTCACAAAATCAAGTAATTAGTCGCGATCGTGTTTAGAGGATTAAGTGCACACAGGTTTGACACAACGTAATCTGAAAGAATTTTTGGGTGTGGCCATTCAACATCCATTTAGTGTTCAGATCCTCCATTCCCTTGTTTCACACAGCTCTTCAAAGACGAAAGGCCCAATAACGACTCTTACAGTGAAATCGCACAGTACAGTAGTAGCGGTGCGAAAATTCCAATAAGTAGACATCCGCCACCTGCAAATTTGTAGTGCTCTCTCTAGTCGTGACCTCTGTGGTCCGTCCCACCTTTTTTGCGTCAATTTTATGTATTGTTTGCGCTTAATTTTTGGATATGTGTGTACCTTAAATAGCTGATAATTTTTTTTGAGAAAATGTTTTTTTTTCTCGGGACTGAACAGTCTACAAATCAAAGCAATACCCATTAAATTCAAAACACAACAGTAGCTCTACAGTGGATTCCAGCATACTGTGGAGTCTATGGTAATGAACAAGGGGATTCCTTGGTAAAGAAGGGTACTGCAGCTGTTGTGATTCCAAGCAGACCCATCTCGTATAATTCCATAAAAATGTACACCAAGAAAAAATAAAATAACCTTTTCTACCAAGAATTATTAACTAGAAACTCAAGTAAACCTTACCTTATTAGCCGTAAATATATCCCCGATGACCCAATCCGACTACTGACTTGTCACGATTGTTTGACTAAATATCTTTACCACCTGAAAATTCTAGACCCTAGTACTAAATCCCAAGAAATGGACATCGGGCGCCTGCAAATTTGTACCGCTCTCTCTAATAGGGACCTCTACTTCTGTGTCTGGGAGGCTCGAAGACGGATGGGCAACTAATTTTTCTGTTCCTTCTTGTCTCACCTTTTTTACATCGGTTCTTTCGTATTTTTGCTGTTGACTTTTGTATTGTGCAGTCTGTTTTCCTGCCAGCTATTGGAAATGGAAAAACTATTAAATGCATTATAATTATTCTAACTCTCCGGCACTACAGTCCGTGTTGAACCTTGGCTTCCCTAACGATACAACTCCAAAGCGCCGTCTTGGGTCTTAGTCCACCAATTTTTTATTTTCATGTTTTTGAGGTCTTTGGCCGTCTTTTTCGACCTCCTCACGCCATCTTTTCCTCGGCCTCCCAGTTTTCTTTGACCTTGACACTGATTCTTAAATATCTTTTTGTGCCTCGGTTGTTATCCATTCCCTCCATGTGTCCCAACCATTGGATTCTTTTTGATTTTTATCAAATTTATATCTTTTTCTCTATATAATTTTTGGATTTCATGATTGTATCTCCTCCATACATCGCCTTCTTTGATTCGTCCAAATATGGCTCTCAAGATCTTCAAGATATAATTATTCAGAGAGAACAAATTTTCCTCAATCCAGCCCTGGATCTGGGTGTCATGATAAAAATTAGCAGACTGTGTGAATCCACTAATTTTAGGTTGCCTATACAGCTTCTGGCTCTGTCCATGTGTCATTAGGAGTGACAGTCTCTTCATCATCATTATGACTAACAATCGAACGCAAGATGAATCAAAATGAAATTGACCGCTCCGCTATAATCTTCCGAGTTCATCAGGTCAACCCTTCAAGAGTAGACTGACCTTGAGAAGCTTTACACATAGCTAGTTATTAATATTCCTCTATGATCTACTGGTTCAAAGCTCTTGGACGAATCTTTGCTGTGAAACAAGAAAAGGGGGAAAAGCATCTTAAAGGTAGTAAAAATTAGGACATTTATTTTAAAGGGAAATATTCAAATTATAATAAAAATGCAGAACATTATTTTTGTGTTTTAAGGAGGGATTCTCTTTTTTTCCGCTAAAATTATCGCTTCGGATTAGGATTTTCTCATTGACAAAGTATGCAATCAAATAATTCCAAATTTCGTACGTCTATTTATTATCATTTCAGGTATTCACCAAAAGGTAAGATAATTTCCATGAAGAAACAGGCCTGCTAACCATGCTTGGAGTCGAATAACTTTGTATTGGCTCCCTTAGCTCTATATCTCCAACGCCAAAGTTACATTTAATTGTACACATAACAATAAAAATAACATCTCATTGGGCTAAATGCTTAGAACTCATTTTATTATTTGATGACAAGCTGCGTTACGGGTTCCATTTCTCAGCACGAAGTCAAACATAATTGACATAGTCAAATAACTTTATATTGGCTTCCCCAGTTCTATGCCGACAACGCATGGTTACATTTAATTGTGCAGTATACCAATAAAAATATCATATTATTGGGCTACATACTTAGATACCATTTTATTATTTGATGACAAGCTGTGTTACGGGTTCCATTGCTCAGCACGGAATCATAAACATAAATTTTTATTGGCTTCCCCCAGTTCTGTGCAGCCAATGCACGGTTACATTTAATTGTACAATATAGCAATAAAAATAACATTATTATTGGGCTACATAGTTAGATGGTTGGTTTTGGGGTTATATGGCGCTAGGGCCATATTTGACCATGCTGAGCCAGACACAATACATTCAATATCAAATAATAGACACACACAACGAAAGTTTTACTGACACAGAAGAGAGAAATACACCCAGGGAATGACGGGTTCCATTGCTATGCACAGAAGGTACGTAGGTAGGTCGTTAATTAACGTCACACTGGAGCAACACAACGGGCTATTGGTGACGGTCCGGGATCAGTCCCAAAGGGAAAGATCCAAGGACAACGTCTCTTAATTTTGAATCACGGTCAGATGACGAGGTCGACACCTGAGTTGGCACCCCCTTTTCAAACTTCCTCACCTTGCCAACGTGAGGACATTTGAGGCAACGGCAGATTTAACGTTCTCCAGCCCCCGTGTACACGGCGGTATTTGGCTAGACCGCGTTTCGAACTATCAACCCCGTGCTAATCCGTTGCTCTTACAATTGGGCTACCGCGGTTCTTGCTCAGTGTAGAGTCATAAGCATAATTGACTTAATTAAATAACTTTTTACTGGTTTCTCCACTTTTGTGCTATACTAAAACTGTGGTGAAATATGAAGCGCAAGGAGCAAAGCGACAAGTTCAGACCAATCAGAGGTGCCGGCGTAAGGGGTGAAAACTCTCTGATTGGTCTGCGCGTGTCTTGCGCTTTCTATTTGGCCACGGCTTTTGAGCCGATTTGATTATCGAATGTCAAACTGTGTTGGGGGTTGTATTTCTCTGCATGGAGTCACGAACGTAATTGACTTTGAGTTGAATAACTTTTTGTTGATTTTCATAGGTCAAGGTAACATGGAATTGTCGGGCATGAAAATAGCATGTTATTGAGCCACATACAAAGAAGCGATTTGATTATTTTATGCCAAGATGGTGTTGCGGGTTGCATTGCTTAGTCGTAGTTGACTTACTACCTTTTTCTTGGTTGTACGTAGTTGAGTCAAGTAACTTATCTTGGTTTCCACAATTCTGTACCTCCAACTGCTCAATGTCCGAACATCGAAACTAACCTCGATACATGGAAATTAATTATACGCATTGCCCCTTTCTTAAATTACTGTGACAAACGTTTCACAATTACTCATTTATTAAGCAAGAGATCAACAGATTTGAGGCGTATCTAGGAATCAGTAGGTAATATCAGATCGATATATTGAGAGATGTTCTAACTTTAGTTGCTCAAATAACGTTGAAAAACTAACAATTCCTGATCGTAAATTTGTATCGACTTGAACTTTGAACTTAAATCGATGAGTCGATGAAAAGGCTGAAGATCTTTCTTATCATTAGTTTCTAACTTTGTCTTGTTTACTTTGTGCATTTTCTGATGCTTTACAACTCAACTTTATGCACTTAATATCTGACCATCATAAAAAAAATTTCATTTGGGTGCTATCAAGCTGAAAAATTCTTTTCACTTTATTCTGTGAACAACATAACATGTTTTGTTACCTGATACCTGAAAAGTGCGAGTTTCATCTATCTGGTCATGAAAATGAAAATCCCCAACCCATAGGAGAGCTGCAAGACACTTTGGACAGGCCATGACTTAAAGAGCCAAATTGAAAACTATTAAAATTTTGAAGAATTTCACGCTTTTAGTCCGTTCAAAAAAAGCTGTTAAGGTATCTGTATACATCCACGGTAGGCAGTTTTGGAAATTATCACGGAACTTAAATTTTTTATAGATTTTGTGATTGATTTCTACTAAAGAAAAGCATTTTATGGCAGAAAATAGTGTTTAAAATTTATTTTTTTTTTTATAAAAATGGAGTAAAAAGTGTAAAGAACCAGCCAAAGATACCATTTACGCAAAACGACATATTTAAAAAAATAGCTAACATTTTTCCAGTTTGTAAAGTGAATTATCGTCTAAAAACATTGATTCAGGTATTGAACAACAGTCATTACTATATTCTTATATTTAAATTAATTGGGACTTTAATGTCAGTCATCGCTGAAAAAAACGAGAAAAAAAGAGCAAACTGCAAAAAATAATCAGATTTACATCCTGGTCATTTTTTTAAAATACATATTTCATAATAATAGTTCCAACCCTGCTCTATAATCTTCAAAATATGTATAAAATTTCAAAAGAATTTAATTGATGCATTCTGAGATGTGTTTTGCGGAGAGTAGCACTTATCGAAAATTGCATTTCGAGAAAAAGATAAAAACAATAAAAACCTTCATGTCAAATATATATATATATATATATATATATATGTCAATACTTAAAAAAAATATCTCCAGTTCTAATGGTCGTAGAAGTAAAATCCGAAGTGATTTGAAGAGCTAGAGTTGTATAATAATACGTAACATTTGAAAAATGTGAAAATTAGGTGAAAATGGCGTTTCAAACGTATACAGGAGGGCTACCTTAAATAAAACGGGTTTAAAAGTTTAATGAATATTTAAAACTGGAAAAGGCGACGTATTATTCTGGTTAACCAGCATTAAAACATGTGTTTATAAGATTGTAAACATATACTTTTGAGTAAAGTAATGCTTGATACAAGTTCTCATAAGATTCAATCGATATTCGGATACTGTATCTCTATTTACTCGACAAACGTCACCACCTACTAGTGAAATACTCAACTTGATTTTTAATCTCAAATATCTTTGTTAACCTCCCAAGGGGTTTCGACGAGATATCTTGTCCATCAAGATCTGACCAATTTTGCTAGTGACGGGATATCAACTTTCAAGATACTGCCAATTTTCGTTGATGACGTGATCAAATCTGGTCAATTTTTTCTGATGACAAGATATCATGTCTATCGAAATCTGGTCAGTTTTGATAATGACGAGATACCTCGTCGAGACAACCACCAGAAGGGTAAAAAGACACTTTTGGCATATATTAAGCAAAATTTGAAAGGGATATATCATCAATATTCAAAGCATTATATCTAATATAGTATTATATATTTACTTTATTTCATAACAGCACAATAACATTTAAAAATAAATATTATGCATTTTGTTTTGTATGTATTTAGAAAATGCATTACTCTCTGGTCATTCTTACGTAATTCAGCTACCAGAGTCGTGCACGTAGAGACTGGTGCACATTAAATCTGTCGCTGCCTCAAATGTCTTCACGTCGGCGTGGTATGGAAGTTTAGAGAGTGGGGTGCCAGCTTAGGTGTTGACCACGTCATCTGATCGTGATTCAAAATTGCGAGTTGTCCCGGTATTTATGTGTTGTCCACGATCTTTCCCTTCGGGATTTATCCCGAACCGTTGCCAATAGCCCATTATGTTACTGCAGTGCGTCTTAAATTTAACTACCCACCAACCAGTTACCAAAAATGCATACACTAAATTTAAATGTATGCTTATTTTGTTCCGACCCTTGAGAGAGAACTTTCACTTTTTATTCTTTTCTTATATTCCTTATCTTTGAACTCCCTATTATGTTCTATTTCTATTATTTCTATATGTCCTATTTCTGTTATGCTTTTGCACTGTTTCAGGTGATTAAGGGGGTCTGGGACTCAAAATATGAAAAAAAGTCCAAATTTGTATTATCTTAAAAAATAATATAGATATTTCTGAATAAAATAACACCTACATTTTGTTTCTACCATCAGTAGAACCGGAAATATTCGGCTTTTTATAACTTGACAGCTGCAAATAAAACGAGCCTCACCCATCGGATAATGCAAACAAACTGTTTTGGAGTCTACTTTCTACTGTTTCACCTCTATTTTTTCTAACTCAAATAAACTACGCTACGAACACTTTTGAAGTGGTCTGAATTGATCATCGTAATATTCTCACTGTTTTTATTGTTGAATTTGCACGTTTTCGAATTTTCTGTACTATCAATATATTCAATAACGCTTTCCATAAAGGACTGTAGGCGGTTCAGGAAAGTGACGATGAAGTCCACAAATACTTTTAAAAGGTATAGGAAAAAGGTCCAACTTGCTAAAATTAAATTAAATGAAGTAGTAAAACTAAGAAGTAATACACAATACTATCCAGGAGGATTTTAAACAAACATAAAGTATGCAAAACTGCCTTTTAATAACTTGAATATTTTCATAATTTTAAACTCTCTTTTTCTCCTTTTCTGTTAAATGGGATTTCGATAGTGAAAAATGGATATAACTTAAAAACTACTTGCCATAAATGAGTGAAATTTTCTACAATTACTTTTCAAACATATTTCTTTAATTTGTCTTCAGCAATTGTGTATATATATATTATTATTTTTTCTATAATTTTTCGAACTTTGTATACTATGTGTTTTATGCAGTTTTTGAACAAAATATTTTTTTCAATTTTTTCTAACTGTTTTAACCAAAAATCACGAAGATAGTTTGAAGTATGAACTTTTAGGAGTCAATTAGTGCAAAAATGAAGTGATTTGTTATAAAATATTTTAAGATATATCAATTTTGACCAACGTCACAATTTTTAAATTTTTTAATTTTAATAAAAAAATATTTGAAGTTTTGAAATTATAAAATAGGTATTATAATTGCAAAATACCAATGTATACCTACAGATAAAATTTCAGAACAAAAACTTTAAAATTGAAGATTTTAGAATTTTGAGTCCCGGACCCCCTTAAAGGTGACTGTTTCAGGTGATTAAGGGTCACTGTTTCAGGTGATTAAAGGTAACTGTTTCAGGTGATTATTGATCCTTAAACGAATTCTATCCTGCTCATTATCCATATAAGGTGTATTTCAGTATTTCCTGTACATACTTATAAAAGGAAGGTAAGGAACAAGCAATTAATCCATATTAGCCCATGGGATGTATGCCCACGAATTCCACCCTGATGGACTATAGCAGTGATTCTCAACCACTGTGCCGCGGCACTTTTGTGTGCCGCCAAATTCTTAGAGTGTGCTGCCAAATTTTAATAAAACTATTCATAAAATTGTTATTGACCATTTGATATTAGAGGAGAATTATTCATTATTTCCCAAATTTAGATATAAAAAAATTTGATTGGGTTCGTAATCCATTTGTGATAACAAATACTTCTGTATTTGAATTAACTTTGAATGAAGAGGAAGAACTAATTTCGCTTTCTAATAATCGAAATTTAATTTTAAAATATTCGGAAGAATCAATTAATTCATTTTGGATTAACATTAGATGCGATTATCCCATGATAGCCAAAAAAGCTTTAAAAATATTATTACAATTTTCTACATCTTATTTGTGTGAATTCGGATTTTCAGTATTAACCAACATAAAAAAGAAAAAAGATCGAGACTTAAATGTAGAAGACGATATGAGAGTAGCATTGTCATTTTTACGACCAAATATGAATGAAATTATCAAAAAACATCAAGCTCAAATTTCTCATTAAAAGTATTCTTATTATTACCTTGTAATTAATCCCTTAATAAACGTACTGTTGTTTTTGTAGTACATATTATATTATTTTACATTCACAATTATCATAAACTATTTTACACAGTGTATTATAGGTAAGTAAACAACTTTTAAACTTATCTTTTTCTTTGTGTGCCGCCAAATTTTGAAATCGTTAAAAGTGTGCAGCGACAAAAAAAGGTTGAGAATCACTGGACTATAGAGTACACTAAGGAGCAGAAATTGAAGAGAAGTATGGGAAGAACCATTTTTATTAGTCCTTATTTCACAGTTTGATAGTAGTTGTGTGCCTAGGTGAGTTGGAGAAACGGCAAGTGACATATTTAATCTATCATCATAATTAATTTCATGATTAGTTTATATTATTATCCATTTTAAAATTAAGCGTCTTTAATCCCTGGAGTTTATTTTAGTGTCGTTTCACCAATGGTGTCATTGAAAGTAGTACTTGATTTCATAAAAATTTTCTATTTCGAATAGATTAATGATATCACATTTGTTTGAAGAAAAAATATTTTATTGTTTTCGTCGTGACTTTCAGATAAAAGTATTTTTACTTTAGGAGAGAGAAGGGAGGTAGGTAGTTGAATTAACATTGAACTGGAGAAACATAACGGGCTATTTTTAGGAGAAAGATAAGTTAGAAACTGTTTTTGTGTTGCAGTGTCGAGTGAGAGAAACGTCAAAGGACTTAAGATATTATCTTTCATGTAACATCATAAATAATAACGTAGTTAGCTTATATAATCATTATTATCTATTTTAGAATCAAGCACCTACAATCACCTTGAGCTCATTTGCTTATCGCGTTGATTTCACTCATGGTGTCATTGAAAGTAGTACTTGATTTTATAAGTCCCAATTTCGAATAAAAGTCAGCCGCTTAATAAAATCAAATTTGTTTGAGCTAAGTTCGTTGTGATTTTCATATAAAATTTTATTTTAGGTAGGTTATAGTTGAATTAACGTCACACTGGAGCAACAAAACGGTCTATTGATGACGGTCTGCGATCGATCCCGAAGAGAAAGACCCGAGGACAAAATTTTTGAACCACGGTCAGATGATGAGGTCAGCACCTGAGCTGGCACCCCACTCTCCAAACTTCTACACCATGCCAACTTGAGGACATTCAAGGCCACGACAGATTTAACATGCACCAGCCCCTACGAACATGACTGTCTTTGGTTGGATCGAGTTTTGAACTAGCAACTCTCTGGTTGCTAATCCGCAACACTAGCGACAGGGCTACCGCAGCGCCCGTTTTATTTTAGAAGAGAGGTAGATAGGTAGGTAGTTGAATTAACGTCTCTCTGGAGCAACACAGTAAGCTATTTTTAGGTTGTTTGGTTGTTTATGGGGTTTTATGACGCAAGGACCATATTTCACCAAGCTGCGCCAAACGCAAAACAGACAGCACATTGAGCGAGAAAGAAAAGGCAAAAAAGCAGAAGGGTAAAAATGAAAGGGAGGAACGATCAGTCAAGTTGGGATGCCTGTACACACCCTGGGGGCGCTATTTTTAGGAGTGATAGAGAAGTTAGAAACTGCTTTTGTTCAGCAGTCGAGTGAGAGAAACGTCAAAGTGACTCAGAGGTATCTATATAAATAAAAATGGAGTGTTTAGTATTTGTACATTGAATATTTTCGACCCATTTCAAGTTTTCTATCCCTTTTGGGCCTTCTGATGCAAAATCCGTCTCTTGCTCGTTTGGTGTCTGTCTGTATGTGTTTGCCCGTACTGCGTCCAAACGGCTGAATATGTTTTCATGAAACTGTGAGTACTTACATTATTTCAGTGACTGAACTTGGTTGCGTAAGTCTGTCCATCTTCCCGTTCTATGTTTGATTTTGTGTCTGTGTGTTTGTACAAGTATCACATTACGTTTATTCTATATATTTAAAGCAATGTTCTATATTTGATACACCATATTTCAGTTTAGTGAATACATTATTTGAAATTTCTTTGCTTACATATTTAAGCAAGTTTCATGATAAAACATCTGAGTAACTATACTTAAATCAACCATAATTTGATAGTTTTGGAGTAGGTGGAAGGTATATTGAGCATACAATTACTTGGATTGTTTTACCAATGCTGTTGAACAATAAATTATTTGTACAAAAACTATTTTTACGAAATTTAAATTCTAATACTTTATTTATATTTTGAGCCTTATTTTTTTTCTTTACGAAAAAATAATTTTGAATATTTGGGACAGACGATAAAGAGAATAAAACATTATAAATAAAATATACAGAACAAGACCTTTTAAAATAGGACTGTAGCTAATATGGAAATCTTGGCATTTTCTTAATCATTTTCTTTTTTAAATTTGTGTCGTTATATTCCAAGAATATATTTTATAGTGAAAAAACAGATACATTCATTACTTTTCGTTCGAAGCTTTCTAAAATCTGTTTTAAGATGCATTTCTGTATTTTCAATTTGATGTTTTTCGTTCAATAACCGTAATCAAGGTAAGTAATGGTTTAATTACTTTTAAAAACATTTTTAATCATTGTATGATAATTTTGGGAAACACTTTTGCTTTTAAATGACATACAAGGAATTTCTAAGAATACTCTAAACTATTCTATGCATTCTGGGTAACATTGGCACACTCTAGACTTCTTTCATAGTAAAAATTTAAATTCTACAAAAACGTAAAATGTTCAATGCATTTATTTACATTTGTGAAATTGTGTATTTAACAATTGTGTACCTTCATTAGACTGTGGTAGTTGTTACATGTGATGAATAGGAATTACAGTTTATAAACTAAAGCGGAAGAATTCAACTCGAGTAACGCCGGGTAATTCTGCTAGTGCAGTTTCGATAATGAAGTATTCGGTTCTAAACAATAAAAAAAAATTAAATTCAGAAAGATGTAAATTATTTCAGAGTTATATATACGTGTAAATTGTAAATAAACGAAATAAAAAGTAGGACCGGCAAATTATTTCTCTTATAGAAAACAATATAAAAGTACGTTAAGTATGTGTACGACATGCACTTAAAAATAATCCCTTTATGTTCATAAATTCTTATCCTAAATGAATAATCTTCACATGTCTTCCAGTTAATATTTCTGAAAAAGAAATTCAGAACGGCAACACGCTAAAATTTGACGTCAATACGTCTTTAAAATCGGTATGGAGGCCATCGGCAGAATCTTGCGCGTCACGAAGTGTTGATATCTCAAAGCCACATAACTCCAGGGGGAGTCAGCCAATGGGGCTAAATGGCCTACCATCATCGCGTAGAGAAAGGTGGGCCGCGTCGATCAGGTCGACCACTATAATCCACTCCCCATCTGACCTTTATAACGCGTGGTGGGGAAATGAGTCACATTTTGGGCTAAGCTAGCCTGTTTAACCGCTGTAACTTCAGTTCTAATCGACGGGTCGTAGTGAGTGTGTGCTTACATGGAAAAGAACGATGAGTTCTACAATTCCACTTGACTAGTAGATAGTTTACACCATTTGTGGGAAAATTGTGTGCAGTGGAAAGTGACGACTTGTCGAAGATTTCATTATGAAGCCAAAATATCACACTAAATTTCAATTGCGGCATAGGAAACGTAAACAGGCTGAAAGAGTAGTTCAAGACGAACAAAATGATACCAAGATGTCAAAACCTATGACAAGTGCGGAGAGATCTAAAGCTTAGCGAAGACGCAAGAAGGAGCAGGCGTACTAACACGGCGACGTCGCTGAACCATCTAACGAGCTGCCACTACGCTTGGAAACACCACCACCAATCTTACCTTTGTCAGGAACGTCAGCATCGACCCCATGCCGTTTGTCTCGTACTTTAGCTATCACAGACCATCCATAAGGTCGCCATAGAATACCAAGCATTGCCCACACTCTAACACCACTGCTATGAATCCACCAAAAGTGGGGGGGGGCGCGGTAGCCCGGTTGGAAGTATAATAACGGACTAGCAACCGGAGGGTTGCGAGCTCGAATCAAGCCAAAGATCGTCGTATACAAAGGGGGCTGGTGCACGTTATATCTCTCGTGGCCTCAAATGTCCTCACGTTGGTGTGGTGTGGAAGTGTGGAGAGTGTGGTGCCAGCTCAGGTTTGACCTCGTCATCTGACCGTGGTTCAAAATTAAGTGGTGTTGTCCTCGGACCTTTCCCTTCGGATTGATCCCGGAGCGTCACCAATAGCCCGTTGTGTTGCTCCACTGTGACGTTAATTAAAATACCTACCTACCACCAAAACTGGCTAAATAAATAAATGTCAAACAAATACCCAGGCATACCACAATAAAAAGTTCTGGGCACACCACAATAAAAGCTATCGAGAGAGTCCGAGAATATTTCAAAGTACCGAGCACACCACAATAACAAGTGCTGTGCACATCATAATAAAAATTTCTGGGTACACCACAACAAAAGTTCCTGAGCACACCACAATACAAGGGAGTCCAAGAATATGTCAAAGTCCCGAGCACACCACTATAAAAGTTTCTGGGCACACCAGAATAGAAGATTCTGGGTACACCACAACAAAAGTTCCTGAGTACACCGCGATAAAAGTTTCCCGGCATACTACAACAAAAGTCATCGAGCACACCACAATAAACCGAACTGGATATTTTTCAGTCCTGATTTGGTCATGGATATTTGTCATATATCATCACAATTAATTTCCATAATTAGCTTATATAATCATTTTTATTTATTTCAAAATTAAACGCCTTTTATCATCTCGAGTTTACTTTATAGTTGTTGTTTATTGCTTTGAATTTACCTACAGTGTCATTGAAACTAGTACTTGATTTCATAACGTCTCATTTTCGAATGAGAATCAATCGCTTAATAAAACCAAATTTGTTTGATTTCATTAATTTCTTCGGATATTTCAGATAAAAGTACTTTTATTTTAGGAGAGATAATTTACACTGTTTTATTTTTGTAATTTATTTGTCAGTTGTAGAATCAGTTGCGTGGGAAATGTCAATGGGACGGCATAGATACATCATCATCTATATACAGGGTGAGTCTAAATTGTTTTTATAAAATAAGAGGGGTGATAGTATCCATCCAGACGAGCAATAATTACCATGGAACATAGGGTCGCATTCCACTCTGAGAGGCAGAAAAGAGTAAAGTCGAAACGCGTCGAGCATGAACAGTCATCGCCTCTGACGTCGTTTTGTACCTGCTACGTTGCCTACGGCACTTCTTGAATGCCACATATCCCGCACGATGGATCGGACGTGGCGGACCTGTGGCTTGGCCTCCTCGCTCACCGGACCTCAACCCACTGTACTTTTTCTTCTGGGGGCACATGAAATCTTTAGTGTACCAGACGCCTGTGGACACGGCTGAAGATCTCGTAGCGAGAATCGGTGTTGCCGCAGACAAAATTAACACAAAACCAGGAATCTTCGAGAGGGTGCGCCAGTCATTCCTTCGCCGGTGTGAACTGTGCAACGACACACGTGGCCGCCACTTTGAGCACTTGCTGTGAATTTTTCTCTGATCAATAAATCAGATTGTGCAACTTTTGGTATCGTTCATTCGCTTTCCGAACACTGTTGTAAGTTCATGTTGAAATTCTAATTTAACTCTTTTCTGCCTCTCAGAGTGGAATGCGACCCTATGTTCCATGGTAATTATTGCTCGTGTGGATGGGTACTATCACCCCTCTTATTTTGTAAAAACTATTTAGACTCACCCTGTATATATAAAGCAGAGTTGGTGTCTGTCTTTCTTCTTTCTCATCTTGTTTTTCAGAATTCTACACTTTTTCAATGATCAGAATTTCGTTTCTGTCTGTATTTCTGCGTTACAGTGTTTTACATATTGCAGATACATTATTTAGGAGTTTAATTTTAATGAATCATTTTTAAACTTTTGTAAAAAAAACTTTTGTTTATTAAAAAACTTTTGTAGTTTGTCTTACAGTACGAGTATGATGAATACGAAATGGATTATATGAATGATATATTATGTACACATATTTGAGTCATAATAAAGTGGAGAAGCTATACAAAAGTTAAAACGATGTAAAAAAAATTATTTTCGAACACTTAAATATTTTTTTTTCTATGAAAGAAAAGTAATTAGTCTAATCACTTTTCGATCAACATTTAACTAATTCAACCCGAGCAACACCGGGTAATTTTACTAGTATATCATATATCATCATAATTAATTTTTACAATCAACTTATATTTTTTATTGTCATTTTCATTTATTTCAAAATTAAACACCTTTATCACCTGGATTTTACTTTAATGTCGTTATTTATTGCTTTGATTTTACTTACAGTGTTATTGGAACTAGTACTTGATTTCATAAAGTCTAATTTTCTAATAAGAATTAATTGCTTAAAAAATCAAATTTGTTTGATTTCATTAAGTTCTTCATGACTTTCAGAAAAGAACTTTCATTTTAGGAGAGAGAAGAGAGAAATTGTTTTTTTTCCATAGTTGTATAAAATCCTTTTTTATATTCAGTAATAAGTTTAAAAATAGAAAAAATGCCAATTTCTTTTAACCTGAATCTATGAAAGATAACAACTTCAGACTTAATGGACAAAAGCACTCGTATTTGTAAAAGCCTTAGCATTATATATGAGGATTTGAGGCGTTATATCTGAGGTATTAGCATTTGTTATCATTAACTTAGAGAGCAGAAGCTCATTAACTGAAACTTCTTCGGAGACACATTAAATACTTATTTTTTAATAATGATTAAAAATACATTGACTTATTCTAATCTGTTCAAAAGTTATATAACACCATCAAAATGCTCAATTTCTATTTTGGATCTATAAACTAAGTCTTTAAGCAGTAGAAACATTTTTGTCAGTTAATAAGTTTCCGCCCTAAGGCAGCTATATATTGCTCTTGCATACCACTTTGTATTAATATATCTTTGTGCTGTAGGCTTCTATAGAGTAAGGAAAGCTTAGGACCGGTTTGTAATCGAGTTCTGGGAAAGTCTTTCATAACAGCGCAAGCTTTTTTACTTTCTTCTTACAGATCTTTGTCCACACACAATATTTTCTTTTCTCACTTACAAAATATCCAACTCTAATCTAGAGTTTTTTTTTCTCAGAAATGAAAGTAGTGATACATGAGTAATTTTTAAAATAGCTAGAAATAGTAAATACGAACATTTTGAGCTATTTGAGAAATAGCTGTTGTCTTCGCGGTATAAAGTTTATAACCAGTCCGTCCATAAAGAACCGAACATAAAGAACCGTAAGCGCAATGTGAATCAAACAAGAAATAGATTAATCTCAGCCCTGGAGCTCAGATACGACTCTCCAAATATTTTTATCAGGCCCGCAGACCAGATACGGCCATCCGGATAGGTTTAACGAGCCCTCCGTTCACATATGGCCCTCCGGAAGATTTATCTGACCCTTCCACGTTGCCTCTTGCCTTCAAACAGGAGGTTCAAAAACATACAAACTACGGTATTTTTTACAACTATAAACATAAGAATACTGGTTATTTGGTGATGTATAATTAAGTTAGTTTATACTATTATTTATAATTACAACTTTGGAAAACTTTCGTAGTGATTTGACCTTAATTTGCATGAAGCCATCATGTGCTTTTGGTCCATTGAATTTGTTACCAATTTTAAGCATTTTTCGACCACCTGAATGACAAGAGTAGCAAAGAAACTGAAAAGTTGACGTAGATGAGGAATTTATACAAGACTCGAGTTCTCATTTGTAACGTTTTTTTAAAATAGGGGTGAGCTACTAAATCAATCTTCCCAATTTATCAGTTTAGTGAAATCAATCGCATTGAAACTTTTTTTGGAAATTTAAAAATTATATTTTTACTGTAGTAATTCTCTCTCTAGCAACTCTACTTAGTCCCAGTTCTCGAATATGGTGGAGTTCATCATGATCATTCTAGGGAGCACATTCTCGGGGGAAGAAAGTCGATATTTTGCAGAATGACTGGGTGAATAACAGCTCTTAGTTCGTCACTTAAATAAGGAGGATTCATTATCGTTTTAAAAACATTCAAAGCTCCATTTTTTCAAGAAGAATGCCACCTTATCACATATCGTATTGGTGCATAAACTCCTAAAATAAATTCTAAAATAATTTTAAAGTTCAATGACGGATTCTTTCACATGTTATATCTTAGAATGCGATTTACTGTTATCGTTCAGCCATCGAGCCTGTGATAATTCTGCAGGTTGACAATTAGTTAAATATGAAGATCATTGTTCAAAGGATATAGCTTTGAAAATGTTGCATAAATATCATTTATCTTAACTTACATCCTGTTGGTCGACCCGGATAAATCGCAAGAAATTGTCACACACAGATTGTATATGAAGTTCTTTTGCATTTGGTTTATGCTTTAGGTGATTTCTTTCGAATATTCTTTAGGACTTTCAGAGGCTCCATCTAAGTTTTGAAAGAAACACTAAGTGTTGATGGTTTAAAGGAAAGAAAATATTTCTATATTTTAGATAATTGATTTATTTACACATTTAAATACTACATAACAATATCACAACGTGTTTGGAGTATGAAAGAAGAGTATTTAGACACATAATATCACATCGTTCCAAAAGGAATAAATATTACTTGTGTTGCCACTTCCACAAATATAAATATAACAAGTAAACAATGATACAATTTCTTTTGAATTCTCTTATAATAGATCTTATGTGGTAGTTGAAGGAAAAATCGTAATCCTAATGCATACCTCAATACACAAAATTGCTTTTCCTTAATAATGGCTCGTTATCAATGTAACATTAATTCTCGATACGATTCGAAAACCACGAATAACTAGATATATTTTTAAATCATCAGCAAAAATCTTAAAATTTGAAAAAAATGTATTCAACATTGTTTAAAAATAACAGAAACAAAATAGGTCCGGAATTTGAACTTGGAGGAACTCCAGAAACATTATAAGTATTTGAAAAACAACTCAAAACCCTAAAATCGAAACGTTTAATGGTTTGTGCAACGAGGGTATAAAGGGAAGAACGAGATTGGAAGCCATTCTTAGTTGAGTTTGCGTTGAAACAACTATTGGAGGGCTGTTGATTAAACTTATGAAGGGCCTGATTAATTAGACCTGGTTAAAGGCGGGGATTGAACTCTGTCAAAAATTACGTCACGAAATAAAGTTAAGCTCTTCTTCGAGGGAGTGTCTGTCGGAACATAATTTAATAGCTCGGAAGACATATATAGAAAGTTGCTACTTTCGGCTTCAAGGGATGGCATGATTTGAAATAGACTATGTATGGTATTGGTGCATGTCTCTTCCTGGAAAAGTTGTCTGTCAGAACGTACTTATATAAAGCTGCTACTTTCTGCTTCAAGGTAGGTAAGTAGTTAATTAATGTCGCCCTGGAGCAACACAAAGGGCTATTAGCGACGGTCCAGGGGATCAATCCCGAAGGGAAAGATATAAGAAAACGCCTCGTAATTTCGAATCACGGTCACATGACAAGAACAACACCCACTCTCCAAACCTCCACACCACGCCAACGTGAGGACATTTGAGGCCGCTGCAGACTTAACATGCACCACGTGGTCTTTGGCAAAAGACGAAATAATTTTTCATTTAAAAAAATTTATATTAAACACCACACATAAAATTTAAGCACAGCACAAAAGCGATCACAAGGGGGGCTTTAGAAGTCCTGAACATAAAAATTGCCCACATCGAGAATGGCGTCTCCTTTCTCCATGCCTAAGAACGATTCTTCTTTTTTCTACTTCCTGGTTCGGTCTTAAACTTTTTAAATCCCAATACGTCCCAAGGGGAAATGGTAGAATGGCTAATGGCAGCACTTTCTGTGAAAAATTAAGAATGCAGTCTCCATAGTAAATAACAAGTCATAAAAAACTTCGAACATCCCTTTTCGTTGAGGGTCTAGATAAATTTCGAATAGCCTCAACATTCGCAGGGTCAGGTGAATGTTGCCCAGATCCAATTATGTGTCTAAGAAATTTTACGCTACTTTTCCCAAAATCACAGTTTTCTACATTCATTGTCAGACCAACTGCTCTTAGTGCTTGAAAGACTTGATCGATGTGATGAAGATGATCGTTCCATGATTTAGAATAAATAGCAACATCATCTATATAGGAACGGCAATATTTTTATGAGACGCCAATGCCTTATCCATCGATTTCTGAAAAGTGCTTCCTGCATTTTCCATGCCAAATGGTAACACTTTCCATTGGTAGTGCCCAGAATGTGTGACAAAAGCAGAATAGGGCCTAGCTTCATCTTTCATAGGAATCTGCCAGTAAGCTTTAGTCAAATCGGGCACTGATATGAAATGAGCACTGCCAACTTCAAATAACAGTTCTTTCGCAATTTTCATGGGATGTGTCTGGGATGGTAAAACTGTTCAGAAGTTGGAAGTCAATGAACAATCTCACACTTCCGTCTTAACGACACAGATCACTGGATTAGGCCTATAACTACCACTCACAATTATATCCAAATTCAACAACTCTTGAATTTGTTTTCCTATTTCATCTTGAAGTGTTATTGGAACACAATATGGCATCAGTTTCTTTTCAAGAGTCTAGTTTTGTGTACTGAATGTCCTTCTACGCGTGCCTGACCTGGTTTGCTGCTGAAAACATCTGGATATTTCTTCAGGATTTCAAACAGTTCTCTGCATTGGGATCTTCAAATTTTACCTTCATTTTCAAAAGGCCCCACAATTATGTTATTTTATGTGTTCCCCACAAAAGGTTCATTTTATGTTCCCCACAATTTTACTAACAACATCAGCTGGAGTATAATGTAGTTCTCCAAAATCTCATCCAGCTCAAAATTCAGCCGACTTGATGAATTTTTGCAATATATGGTCGGAGTTTGTTTCCGTGCAGTTCTCTGGTGCTTCCATCTTCTAATTAAACCATGTGCCTGAATGTGTCGAGTCAGCTGAAATATAGTTGCTGATCCTATCCAAGTGTTCAGAAGCTTGAGAGGAAGATGGCAATAGTAAAAGTACTTTATATCCCACATTAAGCGACTTTTCTCGTGCTCTTTAATTATAACGAGAAGTATAGCTTCCCTGCGACATTTCAGACTTTTCATAAGCCATCCCGTGAGCTCTCTAAGTTTTTATCAGACCTGTCAGGTAATACTCCACTGAACGAGAAGTGATAGTGGGAATATATCACTCTCTGGTCCATATTTCTTTCAAAAGGGATAAAAGTCCAAGTACTCACTGCCATATACTAACTGGAATGGTGACATTCCCGTCGTACATACGGAACTTCTCGATGCATAAATAACAAACAAGGAAGATGCAAGTCCCAGTTGGATCCGTGTTCCTGAATATTTGACGAGAAGTAGTAGTGGGAATGGCGAGATGGATCCGCGTTCCTGAATATTTGGCGAGAAGTGGTAGTGGAATTTGACGAGAAGGGGTAGTGGGAATTTGTCGCTCTCTGGTCCATATTTTTTTCAAAAGGAATAAAAGTCCAGGTGCTCACGGCCATATACTAACAGGAATGGTGACATTCCCGTAGTACTATGCGGAACATCTCGATAAGCAAATAACAATTAAGGAAGATACAAGTCCCAGTTGGATCCGTGTTCCTGAATATTTTTGTTCGACATTTCCTTCAAAGTTCGATGGCATCTTGCCACGGCACCCATACTTTCGAGTTAGCCGGGGGTGGAAAATCTAGGAGAAACTCCAATAATGCTTAAGATTCCAGTTAATTTAGCCGTAAAGTAGGTACCTTGGTCTGAATATATTAATTTCGAAAATTCTGTTCGGGTTAAAAGTTTCGTAAGAACATAAGTTGTTTTCGGACCGATGTCTGACAGGAATGGTTTCTGCCCATCTGATACATAAATCTATCTCACATATAATAAATCGATGGCCTCTCCGAGATGGTGGTTCTAATGGTCCTATGCAGTCGATGCTCCACACTTCGAAAGGCGTTTCTGGTCTTAACAGAGTTTGGATTGGGATTCTGTCTCTGTATGTGACTCCTCTGAGCTGACAAGCCTTACAGCTTTGGCAAAACTTCTCAATATCTTTCTTGATGGTAAGCAAAAAAAGAGAGTATCTAATACGCTGACTTGTTTTTCCTACATCCAGATAACCGGGCAAAGGGGTTTCGTGGTCTAGCTTGAAAACTTCTTCCCTCTAACAGCTAGGAAGCACAACTTGATTCATAGATTCGCCACATATGGCCTCTGAGTGAATCAAAACTACCTTTTTTATTCTGTATAAAGACTCTTTCTTCATAGCAAATTCCAAAAAATTAGTTTCATCCTCTAGCTGAAGCTCAATGAAAGACTTCCTTCATTTATTTTTCATCCGTATCTGTGTTGATATCGTGTGTTACAGTTAAAGTAGCTTCTGTATCATTCTTCTTTTGGACCTATCCTTCTTTTCATTGCTATTTTTTCTTTAAAAATTTCTCTAATTCCTTCTTCCTCTTGTTCTTCAGAGATAACTTCATGTTTTTCTTGACTCATTTCCATACGATGAAGCTGAACGTTTTCTTGAAGAGCTTAGAATGCGGTCATATTTAATCAGATCATTAACCAGTCTTTTGGAGATAGCGCAGGAGATCGGTACTGATCCATGAAGCCCGTCCTCTAAACTCATATTGTAAATTCTAAATGGAGCCATCTTTCTCTTTTTCTCCGGATGCTGATTCTATTGCAATTAGTCCATCTTCTTTAATCTACATCAGCAACAAGATCTTCGCGCACTACTGAAATCTGGGCACTGGAATCTAGCATACCCTTCAACACTTTTCTCCTGCATTGCATGTTTATTATTTTAAACTCATCGATATTTTTCTTTGTTTCCACTGCTAATGATACTGGAATATTTATTTTCGCTGTCAAAACAGTGAAATCAACAATAACATTTGGCTTAGAAGTTTTAGAAATGTTGCTCTAGGTTCTCTGACTAAAATTTTATTTTGGAGGGGTCTTCGCAGAGCAATAACGGGTGGTTTGACCTTCCACACCACACGAGTAACAGGTTGGCTTAAGTTAGTCATGGGAAATTTGTTTTCCAATGAAGCGCTGCTTGTGGTTTTCGTACATTTCATCACACAGGAACATTTCTGCTTCAGCTTTTAATTCCATACCCTCTTCCTTTTCTTTATCTTCCAATTTTATACGCTCTTTCTTTAGCTTCCAATTCCATGCGCTATTTCTTTAGCTTCAGTTTCTAATTTCATATGCTCTCTCTTTTCTTTATCCTACAATTCCATATGCCTCTTTTTTTCTTAAGATTCAAATTCCATACCCTCTTTCTTTTCTTTAACTTCCATTCGCTCTTTTTCTTTTCTTTCATTTTCTTCATTTCTAGTTTTAACACTTGTCTCCAATAAGTTCTAAACGAATTATTTCTGGTATTATTTACTACCCTTAATGAAGTTTTTTTGGCCAATATTTTTTAATTCTGGGTTTGGACTTTGACCTAACTCTTCCGAGAGACACCACCGTAATTTTTTTTTTACTTTAGCTAAGGACATTTTCGTAACCCGTGGAACCCAACTGAATTTTCAAAATGTACAAATAAAAATGTGAGCCTTCTAAAAAACTATCCTCCAGTTTAAAATTAAATTAAACTTAAACATAAAAGTAATACCACTGATGCTGTACTGCGATATAAATAAGGGAATTTCTAATGCAATACCAATCAGAAAACAAATATGCAATAGAATTAAATGTTACTCATCTTACACACACAATAATGAAACAATTCAGTTCTGTATATATTGCCAAACAAATATCTGTTCATTACAATCTAATTAAAAATTTAACATAAGTATTGTTTTTAAATTATCAATAATAATACGAAATATAAGTACCAGAGAATTAATTAAACATCAAACAAAATTATGCAATTCAATAATAACCAGAAATATTGCCTTGAAATATGTGTTTGCTTCTACTCTTTCATTGTATCAAAATAATACAGCAAGATAAAATTTAGTTTCCACGATGTTCATTTTCAAACATATACAAACTTACTCAACAAATGATTAATCCTAACCAAAAAAACAAATTAACAAAATTTAACTTTTTAACGCAACACATGATATATGACACATGATTTTCAACAATTCAAAGAATGCAAGATATTTTAATTTTTCGTACAACACAATTTCACACAAAACGAAACTATTTTTAATGTGAATATTATCACTAATTATCAAAGCATTTTATGTTTCTCACAGTTCAAATTGCACTAAAATATGTATGTAATACTAAAACAATAAATGTTAACTCTTTTTTATCAGCATTAATGCACAAAAACAATATCGTTGTTAGTTTACTCGTCGTTGACGCTATTCAAAATACGTTATAAACACTACCGTGTTTGTATTTCTCTCTTTCAATTCAAATTGATTTTGAGTAGATGTATCTTATTTTATGAACATAGGATATTCAAATATCGAAATTTATCATAACATGGATATGATACTAGATTCTTTGAATTGTGCAGTGCAATCTTGCTAATTTTAAGTACATGAATACTGACGTATTCTGAACAATTATTTCGCACGGACGTGCTAACTTTCAATACATAATACTGACGTATTCTAAACAATTCTATAGCACTGATGTGTTTTAAGCAATACTATAGCACTGACGTGCGAATTTTAAAATACGCTAATACTGACGTATTCTAACCAATTCTACAGTGTACAGACGAGCTACTTTTAAATCCATAAATTCTGACGTAGTCTAAAAATTATTTCAAAATCGTGAGCACTGGCGTGCATAAATATTACCATATTCTAAAATTTAACGTCAATTTAAATTTTAGAATACCCCCCTCACGGTATTCTAAAATTTATTTCAAATTTGTGAGCACTGGCGTGCATAAAATTAATCATTTACCTTAAATTTCAAAACAGCACATAATTGTGCTTGGTTAAGGTTCTTTGGACAAATGGAGTGTCTATAATAACATACATCAAAAAGTAATCACAACTTTCTTTCCATTCGTTATAACACTAACAATCAACATTATAACGTTTTCAATTTTTTTTCAAACCATAAACATTTTCAAATAACATTAATGAAAAGAAATGGGAAGCGTGCATTATAAACAACAAAAGAGCACATGAATGGGGAACTTGTATTAAAAACAAAACCTCACCTCTTCTGTCCTTCCGATGAGGCCAAAAGAACATCTGTTTTTCCCGCATTCAAAACGAAATTCTTCCCCGCATTGAAAACGAAATTCTGTCAAAGTGAAACAAAAACAAAGTATTTTTAATTTTAAACCATTTATTTTAAGTACCACACATACAAAAGTCAAACACAACACAAAGACGACCACAGAGGAGGCTTTAGAAGCCCAGAACATCAAAATTGTTCACATCGAGATATGGTTTTCTTTCCCCTGCTTAAGAACGATGATTCGTTTTTTCTACTTCCTGGTTCCAAGTTTCATTTTTTTAATCCTCAATAAGTCACAGGGAGAATTGGGAGAAATAGTTCGGTGTCTCCATCTTGTGTTTCTAGTTCATATGACTACAAGTGACGTGATTTCATATGGAGTATGTGTAATATGGGTGTCTGTCCCTTCCAAGAGGAGAATGTCCCAACATATTAATTCAATAGCTCGGAAACATAAAAGGCTGCTACTTCCTGTTTTAAGGGATGACGTGATTTGAAAGGGGTATGTGTAGTATGGGTGTATGTCTCTTCCAGGACAGATTGTCGGAACATACTTTTATAGCTCGGAAAACACATAAAAGTCCGCTACATTCTGTTTTAAAGTATGGCATGATTTGAAATGGGGCGTGTGGGGTATGGATGTATGTCTCTTCCTGGACGGATTGTCTGTCGGAACATAATTTAAAAGCACGGGAAACATATATATATATATATAAAAGGCTGCTACTTTTTAATTCAAGGCATGACATGATTTGAAATGGGGTGTGTGTGGTATGGATGTATGTCTCTTCCTGGACAAATTGTTAGCCGGAACATAATTTATTAGCACGGAAGACATGTATGAAAAGGTGCTACTTTCTGTTTCAAGGGATGGTATGATTTGAAATTGTCTATGTGTGGTATTGATGTATGCCTCCTGCTGGAAAGATTGTCGGTCAGAACATAATTTAATAGATCGGAAAAAATATACAAAAGAATGCTACTTTCTGTTTCGAGATATGACATGATTTGAAATTGGGTGTGTGTAGTATGGATGTATTTCTCATCCTGGATAAATTGTCTTTAGAAACATAATTTAATAGTTCGGTAAATACATATATGAAAGGCTGCTGCTTTCTGATTCAAGGCATAACATGATTTGAAATGGGGTGCGTGTGGTATGGATACATGTGTCTTTATGGAGAGATTGTCTATCAGAACACAATTTAATAGCTCGGAAACATATATATATGAAGAGCTGTTACTTTCAGCTGGAAGGAATGACGTGATTCGAAATTGTCTGTGTTGATGTATACCTCTCGCAGGAGAGATTGACTGACGGAACATAATTTTACAGCTTGGTAAACATATATAAAACGGCTGCTACTTTCTGTATCAAGGTATGACCTGATTTGAAATGGGTTGTGTGGTATGGATGTATGTCTCTTGCTGGAGATATTGTGGTTGGAACCCCACAATTTAAAAGGTCGGAACACATATATGAAAGCTGTTACTTTGAGATTGTCTGTCAGAAATAATTTAATAGTTCGGAAAACATATATATAAAAAGCTGCTACTTCATGTTTCAAGGTATCAAATAATTTGAAATGTGTGTGTGTGGTGGGATGTATGTCTCTTCCTCAAGATTTGTCTATCGAGACACAATTTAATAGCTCAGAAAATATATTTATGAAAAGGTGTCACTTTCTGTTTCAAGGGATGACATGATTCTAAATTTTTTTCCATGTTTGGCCACCCGTTTTCAAATCATGTTATCCCTTGAAACAGAAAGTAGCAGCCTTTTAATGCATATATTTAATAATTATAAATTGTATTCGAACAGACAATCTCTTGAGGAAGAGACGTAAATCCAAACCACACAACACCCCATTTCAAATAATGTCATATCTTGTAACACAAAGTAGCAGACTTTTATGTAAATGTTTACCGAGCTATTAAATTACATTTTGACTGACAATCTCTCCCTCAAGAGGCAGACATAAATACTACACACAGACAATTTCGAATCATGTCATTCCTTGAAACAGAAAGTAACAGTTCTTCATATATATGAGTATGTTTAATAGCTAATATCTTGGAAAATATATGTATCAAAAGCTGTTACTTTCTGTTTCAAGGGATGACATGATTTGAAATGGGGTGTATGTGCTATGGATGTATGTCTCTTCCTCAAGGGATAGTCTGTCGGAACACAATTTAAAAGCTAGGAAAGCATACTTGAATATATGCATTACTTTCTGTTTCAAGGGACATGATTCGAAATTGTCCATGTGGGGTATTGACGTATGCTTCTTGCTGGAGATAGTGTCTCTCAGAACATACTTTAATAACTCGGAAAACATATATGAAGAGCTGTTAGTTTCTGTTTCAAGGTATGACATGATTGGAAATGAGGTGTATATGCTATGGATGCATCTCTTCCTCAAGAGATCGTCGGAATACATATATCTGAATAGCTCTTCTTTTCTGTTTCAAAACATGACTGATTTGAAATAGGGTGGATGTCGTGTGGATGGATGTCTCTTCCTGGAGGGATTGTCTGTCGGAACAAAATTTAATAGCTTGGAAACATGTATTAAAAACTGGTACTTTTTGTTTCAAGGTATGACATGATTTGAAAGGGTAGTGTGGTATGGATTTTTGTCTCTTCCTGGAGGAGATTGTCTGTTGGAACATAATTTTATAGCTTGGAAAACATGTATATGAAAAGCAGTTACTTTCGGTTTCCAGCGACGACATGATTTGAATTTGGGAGTATGTGGTACGGACGTATGTCTCTTCCTGGAGAAATTATGTCTTAACAGAATTTAAAAGCTCGGAAAACATATGTATCAATAGCTGTTACTTTCTGTCTCAAGGGATGACATGATTTGAAGTGAGGTGTATGGGGTTTGGATGTATGTATCATCCTGGAGGAACTGGAGGTCTTTTGGAACACAATTAGGGAAACATTTACGAAAAGCTGTTACTTTCTGTTTCAAGGGATGACATAATTCGAAATTTACCATGTGTGGTATTGATGTATGCCTTTTGTGCAGATATTGTTGTGTTTTAAGGGATTCTATGATTTGAAATGGGATATATATATAATCTGTAATAAAATAATGTTCTATAGGCCTATTATTTAAGTCAATGGTTCATCTTTCTGATTGGTTATTCTCATTCTAATTCTATTAATGGTATTCTTAACTAAAAAAATGTTAAAATTTTTTAACTCTTTCAAAATCGTGCTACCTGCAGGGTTTTGATTCGTAAACGAATAAATGGTATTGGATTGAATGTTACTTTCTGTTACATACTGATATACACTGTTACTTTCAGTTTCAAGGACTTAATTATAAAATCAACCAAAATAGAGTTTCTGTCTTAAATTGAACTCGCAATCCAAAAGTGCATCATGACGCTTTTTTGGGGTGGGGTAGGGGTATTTCAATTAACGTCACACTGGAGCAACACACCGGACTATTGGTAACGGTCCGGGATCAATCCCAAAGGGAAAGATCCGAGGACAACACCACGTAATTTTGAACCACGGTCAGATGACGAGGCAACACCTGAGCTAACGCTTTTTGGGAAAATATTCAATTTTATTTTCTTTGTGATGGCAAAACAAAAATTGTGTTTCAAGTCAAGTGAACTTCATTTTTCGACACATGTAATTTTGATCTTACCCCTTTAATAAAGTATCCAATCGATGCACTGGAAGAAAAGTGTTTATTTAGAAGCTATATAAAAATCAGTTTTGATCTTTAAAAAACTCTTAAACAATAATGAATATTAGGAACACTTACACGTTTGAACGAAATAATGTTACTTAAAAATGACCAATTAATATATGAATTATAATATGAAATTTGATTTCTCTCTTATAAAATCTGTAGATGTTTATATTACAGCTAGCCTCTCATAATGAAAACGAAAACTTGTTTCAGACGTAAGAAAGATTTGCGAGTACTTAAGATCCTAGACAAAATTTCAGTTTTTTGTAGACATGCATCATTTCAAGAACTAAGAGCTTTTTGAAATCTGGTTGCAAGGAAGTGAGATTCGAAGTTCTCAATAATTTTTGATTAAGTAAGAAATACAATTGATGATATTAATTCACGGACTGAGCAAGTAATAAAGGAAAAACTTCCTTGTTTATGTCGCAATTTCGATGAAAGATGGTGTCGAGATTTTCGAGCAAGAAATACTTTAAAACTAAAAATTCTGCCTGACTGGAAAGAAATTTTGTCGTGGAAATAGACCACCTGAACCATCAACATCTTTTGGTTGGCCATATATAACATGTGTTGAAGGAAAAGCTAGATAGTATTTACCCCTTCCCAAATAAAAAAACTTAATACCTTGAAAATATCTCTTCCAAAGTATAAAGTATTGCATATAAAATGCAATCTCTAGATGACTATAATTGATAGTAAAGAACTGAATGTTCTAACTGGCACGAAATTAAATCAGACTTCTTCTATATCCTCGAAATTTTCAACAAATTAAGGATTTGAAAACGGCAAAATCATCATCCTCAAACCAATGGCATGTCCTTTACATACTTGTATTCGTTTCTTGAAATGTATACTTCATATATACTATCGATATGAAATATGTAAATGACAAGTTAGGGGACCCAAAATAAAAACATTGAACAGCAGGAAAAAATTGGTATAAGAGCATTTTTTAACGCAATTTGAATTTACATGTGGACGAAACGAAATTCAATGGATTTGGTAGTACAAACAACGCCGACACTGCTCGTCAAATATTTAAAAACAGAAAATGTTTTTCCATAATCACATGTGTTGATGAAAATTTAATTAAAAATTTCGAAACCATCTTAATTTGCCTCTCCTGTTAATACCAGATAGATGCAAGAAAGTTTGAAGACTATTGTCACACAACTGCTAAGCTTTTCATGGTAAAGTACTCCTGGCATTCAATTCCAGTAACCATACATAAAACAATAGTTCTTGTCCATGGTCGACACATATAATGAAAAATACTTCATTACCAGTAGGGTATTTCGGAGAAGAATCTGAAGTAAGAAATACACTTTACAAGCACTAATAGACAATTCCACTCCAGAAAAGCCAGTAGGCAAAACAATCTGAATGATATTTTAAATACAGCCATGAGACATATCGAATTCTGTGATTTCAAGTATAAATGTACAAAAACGAATAAATCGCCATGATAAACTAAGACTTCCTTCTCGTGGTAGGTATATATTTAATTAACGTCGCACTGGAACAACACAACGGGCTATTGGCCACGGTCCGGGATCAAACCCGAAGGCAAAGATCCAAGGACAACACCCCGTAATTTTGAACCACGGTCAGATGACGAGGTCACATCTGAGCTGGTACCCCATCTCCAAACTTCCACACCACTCCAATGTGAGAACATTTGAGGCCACGACAGATTTAACGCGCACCAGCCCCCGTTGTACGCGACGGTCTTTGGTTGGATTCGAACTCGTAACTCTCCGGTTGCTAATCCATTACTCTTCCAACCGTTCTACCACTGCCCATCTTCTGAAGTAGTTGATATTCCTTTACAGTCGATACTAGAAGCTTCACAATCAGAGATGAATGAAGACGAAGTTTCCTTAGAGGAGATAATACCTGTTAAATTATTAGATACAGAAATAATTAGGAAATTAAATTTACTAATTTTGTTGTACATAAATAAACCGTCTTTTTTACCTAAATTGGATGAATTATTAAAAAATTAAAATAAAATGAACCTCTCTTTTACTTTTATTTCGTTTCTAGGAAAACTAATTATTTTTTCATAAATGTCCTTGGGCCGTGGTAGCCCAGTTGGAAGAGCAACTGATTAGCAACCGGAGGGTTGCGAGTTCGAAACTCGGTCCAGTCAAGGACCGTCTTGTACACGGTGGCTGGTGCACGTTAGATCTGTCAAGGCCTCAAATATCCTCACGTTCGCATGGTGAGGAAGTTTGGAGAGTGAGATGCCAGCTCAGGTATTTACCTCGTCATCGGACGGTGGTTCAAAATTACGAGTCGTTGTCCTTAGGGATTGATCTCGGACCTCGCCTATAGCCCTTTGGGTTTCTCCAGTGCTACGCTAATTAGCTACCTACTAAAATAAATGACCATTATTAATTTGGGCCAAAAACTAAAAATTAATTAATCAAAGTATTCTTAATGACTTCAATTTCGTTTTAAGAAATATTTAAGCCAATTACACTGCTGGCCACCGTAAATGCAACACCCTGAAGGAAGCATGCAAATAATATGAAATTTACAACATGCATTAGCGGAGGTGAGATATGCAAATGATTAGAATTTCAGCGCAGACGCACATCACGCGCGCCTGTGGCGCCACTTCAAAGCGCTATTTAAGGCTTGGAGATTTCGACTATTTCAAGTACGGCAATTGTGTTTTTCTTGTGGTTTTTTCAAAAAAACGATCCATTATGCCTCGTAGAAAACAGCGATCATCTTTTGATCAAGTATCCGAGTTCGACAGAGGAAGGATAGTGGCCTACCGATATTGTGGATTATCTTTCAGGGAAATCGGTAGTCGTGTTGGACGAAACCAAACAACTGTAATGCGGATATGTGATCGTTGGATGCAGGAGGGTACGACGGACCGACGTGTTCGATCGCATCCACCTCAGTGCACCACTTCACGTGATGACAGGCATATTGTGCGTATGGCAGTGACGGATCGCTCAACCACATCACGAACCATAGCACAGCACATTCAGTCTGTACCGCATCATCCAGTGTCTGCGCGTACCATTCGACGCCGTTTACAGCAGAGTGGTCTGTCCGCCAGACGTCCATTGCTTCGTCTACCCTTGACGCAGAACCACAGACGTTTCCGCCGCCAATGGTGCGATGAAAGAAGGATGTGGACGGCAGAATGGTATGAAATTGTCTTTACTGACGAGTCACGCTTCTGTCTGCAGCACCACGATGGTCGGATTCGAGTCTGGAGACACCGTGGAGAGAGGATGCTGAACAGCTGCGTTATGCACCGCCACACTGGTCCTGCACCGGGTATTATGGTATGGGGCGGTATTGGATATCACTCTCGCACTCCTCTAGTACGCATTGCCGGTACTTTAAACAGCCAGCGCTACATCTCCGAGGTGTTGGAGCCAGTTGTCCTTCCTTACCTTCAGGGCTTGCCCACAGCCATATTTCAACAGGATAATGCGCGACCACACGTGGCACGCATTGTCCAAGGGTTCTTCGTCAATCGCCAGATTGAATTGCTTCCCTGGCCAGCTCGCTCTCCGGATCTTTCGCCGATAGAAAACATGTGGTCCATGGTTGCTCAACGATTGACCCAGAATACATCCCCAGCTGCCACACCAGATCAACTTTGGCAACGTGTGGAGGCTGCTTGGTCTGCTGTACCCCAAGAACACATCCAAAGTCTATTTGAATCAATGCCGATGCGTGTGGCAGCGGTGATCTCCAACAATGGCGGCTACTCTGGCTACTGATTTTGGCAGGAACCACACTTCACAGAAGTCTACAAATTTAATCATTTGATACTTGGTCAACATGTTATCTACAAAATAAATTTTGTTGTGATATCTCTTGTCTTTCTTGGTGTTGCAATTTGGGTGGCCAGCAGTGTATTTTTTCAAAATCGCAATGTTTCAATTTTCGCCAAAAATGGTCTTAGAAACCATGCGACGCACTTGCTAGTTAATCAAGTTACCCATAGTCACCAGGGCGGGGGGTATTTCAATTAACGTCACACTGGAGCAACACAACGGGCTATTGGTGATGGTCCGGGATCAATCCCAAAGGCAAAGATCCGAGGACAACACCACGTAATTTTGAACCACGGTCAGATGACGAAGCAACACCTGAGCTGGCACCTCACTCTCTAAACTTCCACACCACGCCAACGTTAGGACATTTGAGGCCACGACAGATTTAACGTGCACCAGCCCCCTTTGTACACGACGGTGTTTGGCTGGATTCAAACTCGCAACCCTTCGGTTGCTAGTCCGTTACTCTTCCAACCGGGCCACCGCGGCCCCCCATAGTCACCAGGATCCAACATCCCCCGGCATTGCAATGTCTACGTTCAACACATGAGAAGCAATACAAAATTCTTAACTCTCCAAGTGGATTCGTCGAGACATCTTTTCCATCAATACCTGACCAGTTTTGCTAATGACGTGATATCTCGTAATCATGATATTGCCGAATTTCTATGACGAGATCAAGGTCTATTCAGATTTTTCTAATGACGAGATCTCGCCGTCAGGATCTGGTAAGTTTTGCTAATGACGTGATATCTCGTAATCATGATATTGCCGAATTTCTATGACGAGATCAAGGTCTATTCAGATTTTTCTAATGACGAGATCTCGCCGTCAGGATCTGGTCAGTTTTGCTAATGACGTGATATCTCGTAATCATGATATTGCCGAATTTCTATGACGAGATCAAGGTCTATTCAGATTTTTCTAATGACGAGATCTCGCCGTCAGGATCTGGTCAGTTTTGCTAATGACGTGATATCTCGTAATCATGATATTGCCGAATTTCTATGACGAGATCAAGGTCTATTCAGATTTTTCTAATGACGAGATCTCGCCGTCAGGATCTGGTCAGTTTTGCTAATGACGAGATACCCTCATGGAGACAACCACCAGGAAGGTTAATAATACAACAATCAATAGAAAACATGAATAGTGGGAAAATATACATCAATGACACATGCAATGTTTTAACGAGGAAAAGTGAATTACCAAGAACTCAATTTTACATAATTATTTAGATGGAAAGCCATTGATCCATCTTTCCACGGGAAAGACTCAAAATTGACCGAAAATACTTTGTGTAATGAACTGGCTCCAAACTCAGCCTCCGCCTATTTTCAGTGAGCAAAAGTAAATGCTTGTGTTTCGGTTGTCATCGCAACAAAGGAGCGAACTCCTAGAAGCCCGAACTCCTAGACTCCTAGATATTTTCAATGAGAAACCAAATAAGTTTTAAAAAAACCATTTACACTAAGCATGTCCTAGTAACCTTCCCCTTGAAAACTTTTATGGTAGATCCAGGACCTCCAAACATAAGGGATAAATACAATGTACAGACAAAAGTCACTGGACATCCATTCCAAATAATGCACCCAGCCACACAGCAAGGACTGTTACACAGTGGTTCGACGGTAATGCCGTAACATTTTTGGACTGGTCAGCACAGAGCCCTGATCTGAATCCCATCGAGTACCTATGGGATGAGTTAGAGCCAGAATATGAAGCTTGGAATCAAGGCCTATTACAAAGCAACAGTTGGCGTCGGCATTATGTACTGAATGGAAGCACATACCTATCGCTGTATTCCAAAATTGAAGCATGTCTAGAAGGGTCAATGCGTGTATTAGGGCCCAAATTGGGCCAACATTGTACTAATGTATGTCAGTAAATGCTATGTTTTGTATCTACTCCCGGTGTCCGGTGACTTTAGTCAGAACGGTATACAAATATGAGTAACCAAACATGCCGTGATCCGCTTTCTCTTAACACTGTAAGAAGGGGTGCAAAGTTCTACTGACCCGAACTCCCTGGGTCCAAAAAAATTTGTGGTTGTGATCTGGGTCCCCCTTCAACATAAGGGATAAATATTACAAATATACCGATAGTATCGGTAATAAGGGAATGAAAAAATCATGACTTTTAAACATAAAATCGGATTTATTTGATTAAATCCGATGATTTTTTTCTCATTTAAATCGGATATTTATGATTTTATTCAATTTATCACCCCTGCAAGTTTAAATTTGCTGGACATGGGACACAAGTCGCAGTGTAGTTTCTAGATGGTTTTGATTTGTTAAACATTAATATATTTGATGGTTTAGGAAATAAAGAAGGGTAAATTCTTGAAAACATTCATTGGAATTAGCAGACTTAACCACATGATAGAGTGAATAGAAAAATGCCACAAATGTCAAGCAATGTTTTGTCATCTGGTTCTCGCTCTGTTTAGATTACTATTATCTTAGTCCATAAAGGGTGATGTAGAATTTTCGGATATAGATGATAAATGAGGTTGAGGGGGTCCGGCAAAACCATATTATAAATTCTTGTATAAAATTATTCAAAAATCATACAAATTTCAGAATTATTTTACATTATATGTTTATGATGTATTAACAAAAATATATAGATTTTTTTAAGATATTTTCATATAAAATAATTAATTATTTAAAAGTACCTGTTTCTGAAACAAAATCATGTTACCGGTAGAAAATAAAAGGAACTTGTATCAAGTCACAAGATAAAATTCCTACTATTAGTATAGTAACTATCAAGATTTAACTAGCAGAGTCCTTTTTGTAAAAAAAATTCTAATATTATTTATAAGTTACATATAAATAAATAGCAAAAAATTAGACAAGATATGAAAATACAAAAATTGAAATAAAAATTACCAATTTTCAAATTTTCTCTGAGCATAGACGAGTATTTTATAGGTACATTCCAGAGTTTATACACAATATGCAAGAAAATGAAGCGAATTCTGTGTAATTTCAAGGTTTTAATAAAAAAATTAATCATTGCAATCATCATAATCATTAAAATAGCTTTCCACTTCAATCCATAATCTATTTTGTCAACATACTCATTCAATTATAAGATGGTCGAATTAACTCTTTCACATTTCAAATTTCAATTCCATTAGTAATAGCTACGTTAGCAGTGTTAAGTAGTCCTAGGGATCAATGCATAAAATTTCCCAATAAAATTTAAATAAAAATAAAAATTAACCAACATATTACACTAACCAAAATGAAAATATTAAAATTGCCAATTATAAAGATTTAAGTGTAAAATTGGAATTCTTTTGGATACTGCAGAAAACCTTTTCGTTGTGATTAAGTGTCATTACTTTTTTCGCGAAGAAACTTCAATACTAAATAACTAATTAGAACATCTTAATAAAGAATACAAGTTGTCACAATTTTAATAACTTGAGGGAATGTAATTCACCCATCATATGGAGAAGAATGGTTCAAAATTGGTGACATGCGATTTATTATCTCAAGGAATGTTTAAAACAAAACCAACGCTGATCAGTAGGCTTGTGATAAAACACATGTTGGTCAATGGCCCAAGAGGGAAATACATACTGGTCAGGTAATTATGATCCCAATCAATGAATACTATTTAGAGTTTTCAAAGGAAGGATGATTTTCAGTATATATTTTGAGGTTAATTGAGTTACAAGTTCTTAATCTAAAGTAACATAAATCTTGTTCAGTGTTATTTCATTTTCAATACTATTAAACTTAATACAGAAAATATTTAAAGTCATGATTTAAATCAATATTTTTTAAATAAAAATCCCTTAACTTAGATCGTGATTTAACCCTCCAACTGGTTTCCACGAGATATCTCGTCCATCAAGGTATGAAAATTTTTGCTAATAACGAGATGGCATCGTCATCAAAATGTTACTGATTTTTTATGATGACAACATCAAGATTTGGTCAGTTTTATAATTAATGACGTGATATCTCATCCATCAAGGTTTGACTAGTTTTGCTAATGGCAAGATACCTAGTCAAGACAACCACCAGAAGAATTAAATCAAGCTGATTTAAGTTAGCATACACTGATCAGCGGGATTGTTTTGCTTACATACCCCAATGATGATTAGCTTTTAGTCACTGTATGGTAGTAACACTATTACTCATAAATGTCTGTAGTTGATGCTGTGATTTCTTCAGCCATGTGATTACTGTAGTTGAATCACTCCACATGAATATACGGTCAACCTCTATTCGTGGCGGTTTCACCCTCCAAGTGGATTCAACGAGATATCTCGTCCATCAAGATCAAACCATTTTTGTTATGACGAGATATCTCGTCATCAAGATATTACCGAATTTTTGATGATGCGAAAAAATCATCTAAAAGAAAACTGACTATTTCAAGATCTGGTCAGTTTTCTAATGACGAGATATCTCGTCCATCAAGATCTGGCCAGCTTTGCTAATGACTAGATACCTCGTCGAGACAACCATCAGGAGGATTAAAAACCCTTTCCATCAGTTGTGACAATAAGACAGCAGTACACAATTCTAAACGAGGGATAAAAACGGTTCTTATGGGTGCTACTCGATATTTGCTACACAGAAATGTTGAACTAATTGTGCGGTTTAGTGAGATTACCTGCACATAAACTACTGCTCCTATGCTAAGGATGGGGCATCTGCGAATCCGTGAACAATAATTTGGCCTCCATATCGAATACATCTAGGAATCTTAAGCCGACACGAAACTATTTCATTCTCGTGACATGGATTCCGGGAGCTCTTCATAACAATAGATTTTTAGCAGCCACAATTGCTGCATAAAGATTTTTGCCCTTGTTATGAGAGAACCAAGTAACCCAAGAGAATCAAATATTTTATCTATGGTGGAGAGTACAGATCGTTTTGTGAGGATACTTTCAGAATCGATTTTAACTCGATAGGAAAAGCAATCTTTTTCTGGTTCCCACAACAGCATTCCTATAGTTTTTATTGGTTTTACTTCAACGAGGTTTGAACAACGAAAAAATGTGCTGTCGATATTCCTTTGGAATTTCCTTCAACAATTGAGGATCATTAGCACACCACTTGCGCAATTTCATGCCTCCTCTTTTTAGTAGATGAACTAATTGGGGTTGCAATTCTCACTGATTGCAAACACCACTGATACAGAGATACAATATTATATGAGGATACAAGTGAAATATCAGAAACTCAATTTTACATAGTTATTTAGTTGGAAATCCATTCACATAGACATTACTCTTGTGGGAGAGGGGCAAATCTTTTCTATTTGCCTCAAATTTTACCCTGTACTTGTCCCTCTGGACTCTACAACATAGAAACTTCTCAGGTTCCTTTAGTTACGACCCTGAAAGAGGACCATCAAGCTTTTGTTCAGGTTTTCTGGGAATTGTGAATGAATTTAAAAATAAATTCATTCATACATGCATTATTTTATTTAATATACCGCGAATGTGGGTATCTATTATAATTCTGTTTTGTATCTATCTTCCAAGGCTTTAAGCAAAGATGAATAGGTGTCATCAAGCGATTCTCTGGCATCTCCTTTAATGCTGCACGCAGATGATACAATTTTCTATTTATAGTAAATGATAGTTATTTTCTATTAAGTTACAAAATTGAAGTTTAAAACTACTTCACTCATATTCACCGGAAAATTGAGGCAGTGCTTTAGGGCAACATTCAATTGTTTGTTAGCATCTTGTTTCGATTTTGATTCAACATCTAATTTCAAAGCATTTCCTTATCTGTGTTTACTTCATCAATGCGATATTTCAGACTTACCTCAATTTGTACAAGTCTGCATCCAGATACCATCTAGGGATTCACTGATTTCGCCCATACTTCCGTTTCTTGGGAAGGTCGTAATACCGCTTACGGAGTTGGTCCATACTGTGTTGGACATCCCTTCTGGTGTCCAGTTTCACATTCAATTGGATTGAACTGCCTGTATGTTCTTCATAAGAGGTAACAAAGATTTCTAAGGTATAAGGAGGTAAGAAAGGTTTTGTTTTCTAAGGCATCCTCTCTCTTTTGCCTATACAAACTAGACTTGAGTTTGAGCTATAACGAGGCTGCTTCAAGAACAATTGAATCCAGGGAATTTCGATCAAAGTCAAATGGCCATCAAATGAGCTCCGACTCACTGGAATATATAAGGGGCCAAATGCCCGTTGGCTAAGTCCCGCCTACGTAACAGGGTACCTGGCATCGACCTTCTAATGAAATAGACGGAGCATGTGCCCACAGCTTCATGTTATTTCTTACTCGGTTTGAAGATCTGTCACGTGGTTGTGGGTAAAAGTATGAATCCTAAATTATTGATTGGTTGAAATGATTATCCATCGTGATCAAAAACACTAGTCAACGATTCGACAGCCAATCTGCTTTGTCAAATCTTAAGCCCATGTGATTTACCCTCCAGAGATCTTACGACAGTGACTTCGCCAACATGCTCCGTCTATTTCATTAGAAGGTCGGTGGTACCTGGTCGCTGTATTTTTTCCCATAGGTTTCAAATAATGAGCTGTATGAGATAACAGAGAAAACTATAAATTTATTTACAATTTAAAACTTTACACGAGATTTTGGATAAGATCCATGCTCTTTTTCCATAATAGACAAGAGATTGGGAGCATGGTTGTGAGTCCGCTGAGATGGCAAAGCAAAACCAGAGTGTGAATACACGGTGGGAAATGCTTTGTTGCAGCGATCAACACGTTGGCACGCTTGCTATCTAGCCAAGTTAAGACACCACGTTCCAGCAGTTACAATTAACATTAAAATTGGTAGGCTTGATTGGTGAGCTATTAAAGAACTTAAAACGATTATGTAAATCTATGTTTGCATATTTAATTAAAAACAATTAATTTTAAAAGTAAAATTAGTATTAATATTAAAATTGGCAGCATTGATTAGTGAGCTTTTAAAGAATTTGCAATTTGATAAGTCTGTATTTGTATATTTAACCACACTAGACAATTAATTTAAAAGGTTAGATTATGATTAATATTAAAATTTTCAGGATTGATTAGTGAGCTTTTGCATAATTTACAAGGATTCTATAAGTCTATTCGTATATTTAATTCCCAAACATGAATTTAAAAGTAAAATCAGTATTAACATTAAAATTTACGAGCTTTTACAGAATTTACGATTCTATAAGTTTTTGCATTTGTATCACACACCAGACAATTAATTAAAAAAAGATTGCGATTATCATTAAAATTGATTGGATTGATTGGTGAGCTTTTACAAAATTTACAATGATTGGCTAAGTTTTGTATTTATATATTTAATTACCAGACTGCTATAATTTTTGTTATTTATTTTTACTATGTGCGTTCAAATTGTTACTAGGTTGTATTTGAATTTAATATTTGTGTGAGCGTGTAAGTTGCTACTACTGGTATTCTAATAATCTCCTAACTGTATATATTAATGAATGTACAGTCAAACCTCATTAAGACGAATTTCACGGGACCGTAAAAAAATTGGTATTATCCGTTGTTCGTGTTATCCGCATTCAGAAACAAGCATTATTTCAACAATAAAATAAAATATTAATGTATTTACATTACTTACTGTACAATTGTTGGCGCACCAGATAAATGGTATTCATCATCACAAAGATTATACGGATGATTCTTGATTGTACGGATGATTCTTGATTGTACAGAAAATTCTTAATTACACAGATAATTCTTGATTACACATATATTTCCTGATTAAGCAATTTTTGTCTTGAAATAGTTCAGTATCGAATTTTTTGTGTTTTGTTTTTTCGTGACATTCTTTAAGAAAATCTTTGATGCGTTCAACGCTATTTAATTGAGTAGATGAATTTTCACTGCCTAACAAAAAGCGGTGAGCAATTTATAAGCCATCAGTAGCTTCTTTTGAAAAAGGCACGTTATTCCTTCGTCTTCGGAATCTTCATTTATTCTTTTTCTTCACTTTCTTCCACATATTCCATAAATATACAATTTTGGAGTCACTTAAAGTTTCTGATAATGATTGAAAAGAATCGGTTTGCCCTTAAATTTTGAAAATTTGTTCGTCTTAACCTGCGATTAGTGTAACCGAATTCTCTTAAACGAATGATTAACATTTCAATATACATTTTGATGGGGATTGGAATTTAGTTTGTGTTATCGGTATTTCTTTTTAAGCGAGTTTGTATTAATGAGGTGTGACTGTATTTTAAATTATTCTTTAACTGAAATTATAATTTTGAACGGTAAGTACTTCACATTTTGAATGCATTGATATTTCGTTTTCTACTGAGTTACTGTACTTCTGTGATTTCTGTGTGATTCGTCTAAAATACTTCATGTAAAATTTATTATGTAATTGCTAAATAAGCACACATAATCCCACGATATTAGCATATTTTATATTTCTAAGTTAACTTAAATTATCTTATTAATAAACAGAATGGTGCCATATTTGCATACTCACAAAAAATGTATTATCAGTTATGTTTTCTGATAGCAAAAGCAAGAGCTTAAGCACTGTGAATTGTCCCGTTCATCGTCAGAGAAACTCTCGTTGTCTATATAAATTATAAATTCTGAAGTTTTGTGCCTAGTGCGAGCCCCGTATATAATCGCACTATATTTGCCTATTTTACGTTTCTGAATGAATTTGAATTCTTGCTTTTTTACTAACAAACAGAATGGTGCCGTATGTACACATTCACAAAAAATGTCCACTCAGTAAAAAGTGAGAGCTTAAGTACTGTGAATTGTTTCGGGCATCATCATAGATTCATCCTTTTCTCTATAAATACGCTGTCATAATTTATTCAGTTTATCGCACTTTGAGCACTTAGTCTTCTGTTTTTTTCTTTATTATGATGCCACGTGACCTCGTTATCGACAGTTTTCTTATCTCTTGCGTGCGCTAAAATTTAATGCGTGTCGAAGTAACGAGAGACCGGTTTTAATTTTTAGCCGGTCCCCCAAAATGGATCTGATACTCGGGTATGAACAAGTTTTCAGACTCGTTCTATGGCAGAAGCATCTATGTTTCCAGACAAGTATGAGGAATTTGAATATTTTCCTCTTTTTGGGCCTAGTGCTTCTATTAACAGGTTATATTTCTTTGCTATTTTTCATTTGTTACCAATTTCACGAATTTAAAAAACATTTATATTTTTTATTTAAATAAATATGGTGAACCTAGGGATCATAAAAATTTAATTTTACAAAAATCACGACAACTCTTTATTTAGTTTCCAATGCGATTATAATACTTGAATAATAAGGAACAGTATCAAGATATAAATTGTGGAATGATGCTTTTCTTATACGGTAAAAAGTTTCAGGTTTATTTCCGATTTTCCGAAATTAAACTACTTACTTTTAGAACAAAATTGTCTAAGATGAAAATCCATAGAAATATTCCTAGAAAATTTTCGAGCTTGTGACATTTTAAATCTTTCTTTTCTCATAAGCGCAGATATTTCTAAAGAAATAGACTATGCTTAGAGTATTTCTGAAAAAAATATTTTTTAATAATCTTGAAAAGTACGTATAATGAATATGCACTGTAAGTATGTAACAAGCAGTAAATTCTATCGCATTTTTTGAAAGCAGTCTGGTTAAACGAAGTTGCAGGTGATTAAATAATATTATCTTGTCCCCATAAGGTTTTTCATTATAGGCACGTTTTGTTTTTTTTAGATTATTTGATTATCTCTAAATATCGATAATTTCTGATGTGATTCAGTGGGAAATTTAAAATTTCGAAGACTCGACACTAATTTCAAATGAAGCTGCATATTGTGCCTATGATATTGTTGAGAAGTTGAACTCTAAAAAATTTATCAGTTAAATATATATAATAGAAATACTCATTTATATACTTTTGTATTCTGTTATTTGACAGAGCAATGGACATTTTTCAGTTATTCTGTACGGTGAATTAAAACTTAGTTACAGGATTTCATAAACTGTATTTAAGGCCGAATCAAACTTTTGATAAAATATATCTTAAGGTGTGATCTGAGCAGCCATAATTTATTATCTATTTGAAGTCTGCCTAACTCTTGAGAGAATCCAATGGCTTTGTACAGAACATTGAGAAATTTAGCTACGATATACTGTTTTGTGCGTTATTGACTTGTTTGAATTGAAAAAGTATTCAATTTTCACTGTATAGGTGAATCTTGGGGACTTTCAAGATAAAATTTTGGAAGTTTTGCAATAAGTTAAATTGTATTTTAAGAGTATTTTCTTAATTTTAGGTTCTTAAAATCCTAGCCCTGTTCATTATCATGATCGCTTATTTCAACTTTTTTACCAATATTTTTTCAGGAAATATCCTAGTCTATACAGTTTAAGGAAAAAATTGTCACATGCTTTCAATTCTTATTTATACTACACGTGTTTTGTTAAAAATTAGAAAATTACTTTTTATTGAATTAGTATTTTGAAAGCATACAGCATCATAACGCGAGTAGTTACGAATAATAAGGTAAAAAATGATTGAAACAAAATTAAGCTTCATATCATATTGGGGTTATTATATCTAGTTAATTAATTTAATTTGGCTCCCACAGAGTTAAAAGTAAGTCCTTAAGTCCAAAATACAGATAAAGAGTAAAAAAGCTTCTCAAATTACTCAATATTAAAATTGAGTAAGAAAGTTCAAAATATAGATAAAGAGTAAAAACGTTTCTTAGTTTGACTCAGTGTTAAAATTGAGTCAATAATAATAAAATAATGAAGAGTAAAATCGTTTATGAATTAGGCTTTAACTGTGTTAAACACGAGTCCAAAATATGAATAAAAGAGTAAATCTTTTCGGAATTTAGCTCTTGTGTTAAAATTGAGTCCGTAAGTATAAGAAGTAATATCGTTAATGAATTAGGCTCTTACAGTGTTAAAAGTTAGTCTAAATCCAAAATATAGAAAGAGAGTAAAAATGTTTCTGATAAGGCAGAAATAGGCTATACAGTGTCACACAAAATTGAGGCTTTAAATCCAAAGCATAGATGAAGTGTGAAAACTTTTCTGAATTTTTCTCTTAGTGGTTAAAATTAAGTCCGTAAGTCTAAATTATGAAAAATCGTTAATAAATTAGGATATTACAGTGCTAAAAGTGGGTTTCGTAAGTCTAAAATATAAATAGAGTAGAAACTGTTCTTAATTTTTATCTTAGAATTAAAATTGAGTCCTAGAGTCCAAGACATGGATAAAGAGTAAAGACGTTTCTAAATTTATCTCTTAGTGTTAAAATTAAGTTCGTAAGTCTAAAATAGTGAGGAGTAAAATCGTTAATGAAATTGACTCTTACAGTGTTAAAATTGAGTCCATAAGCCCCAAATATAAAAAAAGAGTAGAAACGCTTATCCCTTTCCCATTCGGAACTTATAACTTGTTGCCATTCATACATATTTATACCAGACTAGAAGAAATTATGTCCTCCAAGATCTTTCAAGTGATTTTCTGTAACTATCCTTCAGTATCTCTCTAATAATGCAAAAACCTAAAATTTTTACCAACGCTACGGGATCACTTTTATGCGTAAAACATTAAAATACGAAAATGCCTAAAGCTAGATTTTCAAAACTAAACCCCACAAGATTTTAAAATATGTTTAATTTCACTCGGTTATTAGTTCTGTAGCGATGAGTTTACAAAATGTAGGATTAGAAAAGTTTCTGCTGAAACCTAAGGCGGGATGCAACTGATTAGAAAGCTTTATCAGAAAAATCATAATCAGAAAGATGATGAATTGACGAAAGATTGGATTTCAAATATTGCTATGAAAGTGTTGAAAAATGACTTCTGCTGTGGCAATAGTATTGAAGAGAGTTGATTTCTTAGGTGCCGAAAGATCTGATCTTCCAAAGATTCTACTTATCTTTGGAATCTCTACACACCTTGCTTGAATCTATTATATCAGAATTTTCCAGGGTTCATTTCCATAGAAAAATGTCACTTTTCCCAATGTAGGTTTTCCTTCACGTTCAGAATACGTACAGGAAACACATTGCTGCACAAACGCTACCGCAACCTACATTTAGCTTGACAGAAAAAGGGGGGTTTGTGATAATTTTTGTTTCGTACACCTTTTTACTTTTATAAATTTTTCAAATAATATTAAAATATTTGTACCTTTTAGGTAATTGTTTTGGCCATTTTTGGTAGTGTTTTGGGTCATAAATGCATTTTCATGTTACCTTTTCTAGCAACTTTTTTGTCGCAAAAATCTTAGCCCTAGTAATAATATCTGATGTAAAATCAGTTATCGAAGCAATATTCTAAATTTATGTTATTTAAGAAGCAATTAAAAGGGTAAAGAAATTAAATCTATACAAAATTTGCATTGCCTAAGCGAAGGAATATGAATAATATTCAATGAAATGTTAGCAGAATTAATTTTAGTTTACTTCAATAAATATTTTAAATGCCTACAGATTATGAATTAATGTTCTTTACGCATCGAAACTAATGCATTTGTAAACATAAACTACTTCTAATGCTAATTTAGTGTACTTTCGGAGACGTGGAGTGCCCAATTGAAAATGGATTAGCAACCGGAGGGTTGCGAGTTCAAAATTAGGTCCAGTCAATACCGTCGTGTAAACGGGGGCTGGTGCATGTTAAGTCTGTCGTGACCTCAAATGTCCTCACTTTGGGGTGGTGCGGAAGTTTTAGAGTTTAAAATTACGAGGCGTTGTCCATGGATCTTTCCCTTCGGGATTGATCCCAGACCGTCACCAATAGCCCGCTTTGTTGCTCCAGTGCAGTGGTCGATATCGACCCCCAAGGGGGTCGATATAACATTGTTAGATATATTAGATATATTGTTAGATATTAACATAACATTATTAGATATATTGTTAGATATTAACATTGTCGATATAACATTGGGGTCGATAAAAATATAAGACATAACTTATTGAATTGTCAGTTGATCTTGAAGCTAAGACGCTTTTTAAAAATAGGACTTTAAGTTACTTTTGGACGAATGTAAATGTTGTAGAAAAATATCCAAAACTTTCTGAAGTGATACTCTCCTTTTTGCTTGCATCTCCGAGCTCGTACATGATTGAATATGGTTTCAGCCATGTTAATTCCATTTTAACAAAACAAAGAAATACGCCAGATATAGAATTCCGTGGCAATTTAAAGCTGAAACTTACTAATTTTGCACCCATCATTCCTAATCTTGTCAAGAGTCACGAAACACACCCTTCACATTGATAACGTTAGTAAACTGTATATTAAGTTAATAAAGTCTTATTTTCATATATATATAAGGAAGATTGTATTATTGTTATTTTGTTATCTAAATAATTTATATTTATATATCTTTTATCCCTCGTATCAAATATGTAATATTAAGAAGGACGTCAAAAACAAAAATGTATCCCTTTGAAGTTAAGCCGATATAATATGTACTATATTTTATGCATACAATAAGCACTGTAACTATAAAATAAACAATCTAAAAATTCACCTAAACGTCTTTTTTGCTTGTCCTATTATAATTACGTAATTGTAAAATACAGGGGGTCGATAAAAAGTAAAGAAACTCGCAGAGATGTCGACGTCAAAGAAGTTTAAGACCCTGCTCCAGTACGACATTAATTAACTCCTATCTTAGTGTATTTTCACCAAGTGATAGTGTAATGTCTTAGAAGCACCATATATTGTCTGATATTTGTTATATACTTCATGGGTTTATATTTTACTATTAGAAAATGTCCTTGTCAGGACATTTTCTAATAGTAAAATATATCTCTTCTAATTTAGAATCAGGATAAGAGATAAATTATAAATGTTTCGGTAATCTAATGAAGTGTTTATTTTCTGTGCAGGTACTTTAGAAGCTAAAGTATGCTCGGCAACGGATAGTGGTAAGTTTTAATTTTCTTTTCGCTATTTTGTACGTTTTTTTATTCGTGTAAACATTATGCTTTAATAATTTGTACCTTCTAAGACCTATTGAAAATGTCACAAACGTGGATATAGTGATCTGTCTCTGAACTGTTCAGTGACAGCACGTTTATAAGTATATCTAAGTTTTACCTTTCTATATATTTTCTATATATTTACCCATTTTAACTTAAAAAATTGTCGATAATTTTCCTTTATAATGTTTCTTTGTAATAGTTTTTATATTTATTTTAGCTTTTTAAACCAACTGAAGAAAACTGTCGATAATTCTTTGCAATATTTTATGTTGTACTAGTTTTAAAATTCATCTTAACTTTCTAAGCCTACTGAAAAAAACCTGTCGATATATTTTCTGTTTCAAATATTTCTTTGTAATAGTTTTTTATCCATTTAAACTTTCTAGGTCAACTGAAGAAAACTCGATAATTTTTCTCTGCAATATTTTATTGGTAATAGACGTTTTTATCCATTTTAACTTTCAAAGCCAACTGAAAAAAACTCGATAATTTTTCTTTGTGACAATGCTTTATTCCTCTTAACTTTCTAACACAACTGAAGAAAAATGCCTAAAATTTGTTTTGCAATATTTTTCGTGGAAAAAGGTTTTTATTCATTTCAACTTTTTAAACTAACAGAAGAAAACTGTTGATAATTTTTCTTTGCGATATCTCTTTATAATAACTTTTTATCCATTTTAATTTCTAAGCCAACTGTATAAAATTCGATACATTTTCTTTGCAATATTTCTTTGTAATAGTTTTTCTTATCCACTTAAATTATTTAAGCCAACTGAAGAAAACTGTCCATGATAATTTTTAAATGTAAAGCTATTTAAAGATTATTAATTTTGAGATTTAAACTAAAATTAAACGAATTTTAATTGTTATTTATATAATTAGTGCTTGAAATAATAAACAAAATGATATTTGAATATGGTCATTTAATAATTCTAAACAAAATAACAAGAACTCAATAACCATAAGTAATATATTATGACTTTTTATTCAGTAGTTTTACTTTTTTTAGTATTCGATGATAAAATCTCGTTTCATTTGTTGCATTTTCTACAGGTACGAGATTGCTCTGCTAAACATTTTCCGCAAATGTATTTCTTGCAGAGAGCAGATTTTAGGGATTTTATTTTAACCCTCCTAATGGTTTCCACGAGATATCCCTTCCATCAAAATCTGGTCAGTTTTGCTAATCGAGACAACCACCAGGAGGGTTAATGGCAGTATCTTATTGAGCACTTTTATGCACATAATTAACTTCGCTTGAGTACCGATGCTGCTGCTATATTAGTCTCTTTTCTTTACAGTGATGTGTGCTTATTATTTTGCACAGCAGTCCATATGAAATCGCTTTAGAATTGACGATGTTGTAAAGACACATAAAATATTAAACCTGCCAAATAACCCGTCATGGTGAAAATAAGTATACCTCATATATATGTTGGATGCAGGAGAGAGGGACAGAAATATAAATACTCTTAAATTAATATTTTAAACATTTCAGGAAAAGTCGAAAAGTCATTTGAGAAAAGCGATAAAACTTAAAAGTAATTCTAAGTCAAAATTTTAAAACGAGTAGTTTGACCCTCATGATAAATTTAGTGTTAAAATATAATCTAATGGGTAACCAAATGAGTTGTTTCAACAAAACACCCACAACAGGTGATCAAATACTAGGACCCTGACCCCTTGGACCCCAATATTTATGGTTAGGGCCCGATGCCCCAAAACATGAGGCTAAATACAACAAATGCACAGATATTTGTAATCAATATGCAAGGTAGATCGACCTATATACTATAGGATCAGCGATTTTCAATCGGTGTACCGCGACCCACTTGTATACCTTAAGGATGGTGAAACGATTTAAATTGTATAAGATTTATTTCATTTCAACGGTTTACTTTTGAAATTTTGACAAGTGTTCACACAAATAATTTCAAGTAATACTGGTATAGATAATTTGGAATATTGTTTTTTATTGTAAAGTATATCATGTTTCAAAGAGGTAATTACTTATATATTTTTTGTAGATAAAACAAAATTATACAAACTTTTGTTTGCCAGATCGGCAAAATAATTCGTTATATTTTTTGGTATGCCGCAGAATTTTAGTTAACAGTTTATGTGTGTCGTGGTATTGGTATTGGTATTTTTCAATTAACGTCACACTGGAGCAACACAACGGGCTAATTATGTGTGTCGTGAGAGAGATAAAAACAGTAAAAGATCGCTGCGTTATATCATTGAATCGCTATGCTAAGAGACAGAAGTGCTACATATATAATCAAATTATTCAAATAGGCAAAACATTTGAAATTCTACAGCTAAAGTTGGGGCCGGGGTATAAAAAAAACTGGGTAATAGTTATTAGTCAAACAGAAGTCATATGTGTGTGGGGGGGAGAGGGAGAGGGAGACTTAATCTTAACCCTCTAGCACCCTTTTTAGTGCTGATAACTTCCTTTGGATTATCCGGCCCTAAAAAATCCATAAATTTCCACGTGTTACTTATGTCAACCCTAGCACCCTTTTAAAGCTGTCACGATTCAACCTCCGTTGTTTGAAATCTTACTTTTCAAAGTGTTTTTTAATTTAATGAAATAGAAAGATAAGCAAATAGCGAATGCATTGAATTGGGGTTTTTCGGACCTACAGAAGTGATGTTTATCACACAAAAAACCCAGCTGTACAAGCTACGATAATGTGGAGGTGCGTTATCATAATGGAATTGTCACTCAACACTCTCTTGCAGAACCGGCCTTTTGAGATGAGGTACGTCATTCAAACGCTGCAAAACTTGAAATGGTTTGCAATCACCATATCAGATAATCAACGAAAACTTCTTGTTGATTGTCTGGTATGGTGGTAAGTATTTATGATGCTCAATTCCCACATGCATTATCAGAAGCAGACAGTATAATCTTGCCACTGCAGCTGCCTTTTCGTGTTTTTAGGGTCTGCTAGATTTCCGTCCTTCCACTTTGAAGACCGGGTCTTAGTTTCGGGGCCATACCCATTCACCTCTACTTCTTAATGTTTTAAGCCTCTAAGTGGTTTCGATGAGATATCTCGTCCATCAAGATCTGACCAATTTTGCTAAGGACTTGTTTTCTAATGATAAAGTTCTCTTATAACCTATTTGGATAAAATAACATGCATCTCTTGTTCAGTGTTATTTCATTTTCAATACTATTAAACTTAATACAGAGAAAGTATTTATAAAATCATGATTTAAATCAATTATTTTTTTAAATAAAAATCACGATTTATAGCAGGCTGATTTAAAGAGGCGTACCCTGTTCAGCAGAGTTGTTTTGCTTACATGACTCAATGATGGTTCTCTGTTAGTCGCTGGAAGGTGGCAACGTGATTGCTCATAAATGTCTCTTGTTGATGTTGTGATTTCTACAGCCAAGCGAGTACTATAGTTGAATCACTCCACATGAGTACACGGTCAACCTGTAATCGTGAGGATTTCACCCTCCAAGTGATTTCGATGAGTTATCTCGTTCCTCAAGATCTGACCAATTTTGCTAATGATGAGATATCACGTCATGGAGACATTTTTGATGACGATGAAATCGAGATCTGGTCAGTTTTCTTCTAACGACAAGTTGCCTCGTTCATCAAGATCTTATCAGTTTTGCTAATGACGAGATACCTCGTTGAGACAACCACCAGAAGGGTTAAAAAATTACCGTCGCTTTGAACGTACTCAAGCATGTCACATGTACTTGAAACACGATCTTTTTTTCGTTCAGCTGAGATCAATTTTGGTAAAAATTGTCTTATATCATACTTAAAATGTCCTCGTACCTACCTCGTATGCGTGTCATTGCCAGTATTATCCGAATATTTATAATATTTTACCCTTAAGTTTGGGGGAGCAACCAAAAAATATGTTTAATGAGGGCTAGAGGGTTTAATAAAGAGAGGAGGCGATCCTTAGTAGGATGAGTGACCACCTCAAACGTTGATGCAGACTTTGCACCGCGTGAGGATGAGGTTGGGAGTGAGTTTTTGCTGAGCAAAACTCATTCTTGTGTTAGAGCCTCTGACGTCACGATTCCAAAATTTGAATATGGTACCGGTAAATCCCCACAGGTTGTTTCGTTTAATTTTGAGGTTATAACCTTTAAAATATAAGTATTCCTTCAGTTTTGCACGCCAGTGTATTATTTTCACTTATCGTGACTTATTTGATGATCTGTCATCTACACTGCTGGCCACCGTAAATGCAACACCCTGAAGGAAGCATGCAAATAATATGAAATTTACAACATGCATTAGCGGAGGTGAGATATGCAAATGATCAGAATTTCAGCGCAGACGCACATCACGCGCGCCTGTGGCGCCACTTCAAAGCGCTATTTAAGGCTTGGAGATTTCGACGATTTCAAGTACGGCAATTGTGTTTTTCTTGTGGTTTTTTCAAAAAATCGATCAATTATGCCTCGTAGAAAACAGCGATCATCTTTTGATCAAGTATCCGAGTTCGACAGAGGAAGGATAGTGGCCTACCGAGATTGTGGATTATCTTTCAGGGAAATCGGTAGTCGTGTTGGACGAAACCAAACAACTGTAATGCGGATATGTGATCGTTGGATGCAGGAGGGTACGACGGACCGACGTGTTCGATCGCATCCACCTCAGTGCACCACTTCACGTGATGACAGGCATATTGTGCGTATGGCACTGACGGATCGCTCAGCCACATCACGAACCATAGCACAGCACATTCAGTCTGTACCGCATCATCCAGTGTCTGCGCGTACCATTCGACGCCGTTTACAGCAGAGTGGTCTGTCCGCAAGACGTCCATTGCTTCGTCTACCCTTGACGCAGAACCACAGACGTTTCCGCCGCCAATGGTGCGATGAAAGAAGGATGTGGACGGCAGAATGGAATGAAATTGTCTTTACTGACGAGTCACGCTTCTGTCTGCAACACCACGATGGTCGGATTCGAGTCTGGAGACACCGTGGAGAGAGGATGCTGAACAGCTGCGTTATGCACCGCCACACTGGTCCTGCACCGGGTATTATGGTTGGGGTGGTATTGGATATCACTCTCGCACTCCTCTAGTACGCATTGCCGGTACTTTAAACAGCCAGCGCTACATCTCCGAGGTGTTGGAGCCAGTTGTCCTTCCTTACCTTCAGGGCTTGCCCACAGCCATATTTCAACAGGATAATGCGCGACCACACGTGGCACGCATTGTCCAAGGGTTCTTCGTCAATCGCCAGATTGAATTGCTTCCCTGGCCAGCTCGCTCTCCGGATCTTTCGCCGATAGAAAACATGTGGTCCATGGTTGCTCAACGATTGACCCAGAATACATCCCCAGCTGCCACACCAGATCAACTTTGGCAACGTGTGGAAGCTGCTTGGTCTGCTGTACCCCAAGAACACATCCAAAGTCTCTTTGAATCAATGCCGAGGCGTGTGGCAGCGGTGATCTCCAACAATGGCGGCTACTCTGGCTACTGATTTTGGCAGGAACCACACTTCACAGAAGTCTATAAATTTAATCATTTGATACTTGGTCAACATGTTATCTACAAAATAAATTTTGTTGTGATATCTCTTGTCTTTCTTGGTGTTGCAATTTGGGTGGCCAGCAGTGTATTTTATGTTCAATCTTTTTCAGAAAGCGTGTTACAAGCAGGGTATGACTACACGTACAAATTCGAAAGCGAGGCCATTGCGGAGGCTGTCGGAACCACAAATGATAAAAGCAAAATTTCCATCCAGTGTGAAGTCTTAATTTCTCATGCATCGGAGTGTTCCTACACCTTACAGCTTCAGGAATGTCATGTAAGAGCAATGGGTGGACCATCCGGATCTGAAACAGCTTGGATTGATCATCAGTCTCTCCCTGATTTGTCAAAGTAATGTACAGTTGTTTTACCGTTCATACGTCGTTGAAGTTATTTTCGCTTAAACCCGGCCACACATTGGAGCAGCATGCGACAAATCATACGACACGCGCATGCGTATTCCATTTCTGTACAGAAAATATGTCGGTGCGCATGCGTATTTCAGCTAATTTAGTGTCGCATGGCTGATGTGCGGGTTGCTTAATGCCACTTAGAACGTTAGAAGTTATTTTTTTGCTTCAATATTTAACACACAAATTTATCTGAACATCTGTAATAAATCAAATAAATAAGTGTTCGAATAAAAAATGTTTTTTAAGAACAAAAAATGAACTTTTAAGAAAGGCAAAAAAATTTAAAATGAATTACATTTTTTTAATTTATCTCCTACATATCTCACCATATTTGCAAACTTTATTTTTAATATATTCATATGGTTCCTACCTAAAACACTGAATTTGGGGTATTTTTAAGAGAAAACTTAAAAAAACATTGCAGCAAATTACACCTTTGAAGTTTGAATTGAGCATGATCCTGCATGACTCTAGCTATTTGTCTTCGTAACTTATTAATATCTTTTCAGTGATGAATTTTGGAAAAAAGACAAAAATGGTTTCCATGAACTTGAATCATTTAAAATTATTTTTTAGGTATCCCATTCAATTTTCACTTGTAGATGGCGAAGTCACTGAAGTCTACACGCATGAAGATGATCCTGTGCATTTTATCAATATCAAAAGAGGGGCCTTATCGGCATTTGTTTTTAAATTGTCCTACACTTCTGATAAGACTGTAGAGGTATGTATGTTTAAATTAATTCATTAGTTTTGGTTACAAAGAGAATTCTCACAATAACACCTACCAGTGCATTTCAGATCAAACTGATGGAAGAAATGACTAAAAAAATCGGCAGAGGAATATTTACCATGGTCTTAAATGGATATATCAATCTTAAATTTAGAAACCCTAACCACTTTTCAGTATTTCGTTCAGACCTTCTGGTCCTAATCACTAAGGTATGTCGAAATATCTACCAGCGACAGTGTCTGGATTTTGACAGATTGTAAGAACACCATACAACACTTCAAGAACTGGTCAAATATAACAGATAATGTAAGCAGAGACATCATCACTTTGCTTTCTAAGATGACGACCTCAAAATCAATAACGTGCGATGGATTCCTTCCCATGTTGACGTGTTTGGAAACGAAACAGCTGGATCGCTTGCCAATGAGGGCAGTGAACAGTTTCCCTCGGACAACAACGGTCACTGTAGCAGAGATCCAGTCCTTGATCAAATCTAAAAGCCATCAGCCTATCCCTACTCATCGTTGGTATTCATCTAAGCGCGCTGGATTAACCCATCAGTTTGGTGATACCTGTGATCATTGCAAACTACTTTGGCGAGACCCAGAAGTGGGCTGATCAAAAGTATATTTTTCGAGCGCAGAGACAAGATATTATCATCTTGCTCCTGTACTGCCTCGCTTACAACTCTCCTCTCACGTCTTCGACTGCGTCGGTGCCTCTTTGAATTTATGGGTGGAAGACCAAAAGCAGGCGGCTTTTCTCCTGCTCAGGCAACAAGATCTTATGGTCCTAATCTAGACTAGACGGATAAGCAACAACAATATGCGCATGAAAAGTATGAAATCGTTGGGTTACTACAAAAAAGATAACTTTTTACACTTTCACACCTAATTGTGTGTAGTATGTCCTGCGAAAAGAAGATAAGTACTGTGAGCTTACCTATTAAGTACATGCGCAGCTGAAAGAGCTTATACCTTATGTGTGAAAGTGTACTTAACTCAAAGAATAAAAAATGGAGTTATCTCTTTTTAGCAGTTTCCCGACGAAGTATTCATCAATATGATGTGTGCTACCAAAAACATTAATTTGTATCTAAAGACTTCTATTACCAATTTAGGACCAAATTGTAATCCTGTATTTTTCGTACAACTCCACGAACCTAACCCAAATCAGAAGTGAAAAACGGTACTCCACTTAATTTCTATTATAAATGTTCTATAATTTTTAATCGATTTATCTGGTCGTTTTAGTTTCACCTATTTAGAACTGAAAATTTGAACAACGTCGTTAATGTACACTTTTTATGTTCTGTCCCGTATAGTGCTTCAAAATTTTGTTTTCACCAATGATTGCATACACTTCAAGCTAATGAAAATCACTTAAAGAACGTCTACAGAAATTTCAATTTTAACACTAGCGCACTCATCAACTAGTGCCTATCAGCACTAAATACCAGTTAAACAGAATTCTCAACACAGGCCGAGGATTTCCTTGATGAGGACATGATGGACACACGCAAATCTAATAAACTCGAACTGATCAGCAATTCTAACCAAGTCGTACTGGAAAATTCCAGTCAACTCTTCTCATTCAAAGTAGGCCCTGAGTATCGTTGACCTTCTAATGAAATAGACAGAACATGTGTATGCAGCTTCATGTTATTTCTTCCGATCTCTCGGTTTGAAGATCTCCGGGTGAAGGTAACATACTATTGAAGAAATCATGAATACTAATGCAGGACTAATTGACGAGCGTGATGAAAAGAGCTAGTTCGCGCTTCGATAGCCAATCGGCACAAGTCAATTCCCTAAACCACATGACTAACACTTCTGAGACCTTACGAGAGCGATTCCGCCAACAATCTCTCTCTATTTCATTAGAAGGCCAATGCTGAGTGTAGGCACAAAGATTGGTCTTATGAGTTAGTTATGACAATTTTTACAGAATACCATAACATACTTGTAAATTTAACCTTCCAAGTGGTTTCGACGAGATATCTCGTCCATCAAGATCTGACCAATTTTCCTAATGATCTATATATCTTCATCAAGATATTGTCAATTCTTTTAGGATGACGAGATCAAGAACTAGTCAGTTTTCTTCTAAAGATGTGATATCTCGTTCATAAAGATATGTTAATGGTTTTGCTAATGACGATCAATGGTAATGCCAATCACGTCAAGGCAACCACCAGGAGAGTTAAGCACAATTTTAAATTTAATTAATTAAATTAAAAATTAGGTGGACTCCATTCTACCCGCGTACCACAGTTGCCAAATTTTGTAAATTCTTTAAATATCGTTTTAATAATTATTCTGCATCAAATCACTATTCCCTTCTTTTGAAAGCTGCATACTGATATCCATGGCATTTGTCCGCTGACTGTTACACCTGTTGCTGATTCCGAAGTCTCTGTTAAAACAACGAAAAACATGTTATCTTGCTCATTACCCAGTCGAAAAGATTGGCAGTATAGCCCATGGTCCATGTTCTGGAATATGGTAAGTATTCAGTGAAGACAATTTCGTCGACACTTCATTCTATATAAGACTTCATTATTTTTACATCTTTCACTCTGCCGCATGTTTTTTATTTCTCATCATTACCGTCCCGAGAAAACACTCTAATCAAAGAACTATTCTATCGGCTATTTAAGGTAATTTTAGAATCAGAAAACAGTAAAAAAGTTTTGCATATTTTGTGAAAAAAAAGGTTCCTTATTGGATTACTGATCCCAAATGGGTTGGTTGTTTAGGAGTTTTATGGTGTAAGGGCCCGTATTTGGCCAAGCTGCGACAAACACAAGACAACGTCAACTAAAATATGTGAAAGAAAATGAGGGATTTGGGAACAGAGTAGTGGGATGAAACAGAAAAAGATCGCTTGGAATATTCCGGGAGCTCGACCCCCATGTTTATTAAAGACAGTAAACTTCATGTGAAAAGAAAAGATCACTCATGTACCTCGGGTTCGTTAAGCCCGTACAGACCTAAAGGGGACGTGCCCCTGATGGCGTCCCGAAATGGGAACATCGCCCATCTGTGGAAAATTACCTCCACGAATTAATTTTGCTTTGTTTGTCACTCTTTCATTTCACAAGCCCATGAGCCTGAACATTAGGTCAGTCTGGTTGGGTTTCATTAAAAAAGGGTCATATTTGGCCAAGCTGTACCAAACACAAGACAGACAGCGTCAAGTAAATGGACATACATACATAAAGAAACTTTTACTGACACAGACGATAGAAATACTCTTAGAATAAGTTACAGGAATCAAACCTGCGCCGACTACAACTCGTAGGTTAGCGCAGAAGGCAAACCCACTAATTCGCTTATTGGTGAATGGTTGGATTGGATTGGATTTTGGTTTATATATATATATATATATATATATATATATATATGGTGCAAGTTCCAAAAGTGGACAAGCGATATATAGGTGAATGGTAGGAAGGTAGTTAATTAAAGACACAATGGAGCAACACAACGGGCTATTGACGACGGTCCAGGATCAATCCCCAAGGGAAAGATCCAAGGACAACGCCTCGAAATTTTGAACCACGGTCATATGAAGAGAAAAACGCCTGAGCTGTCACCCCACTTTCCAAACTTCCACACCACGCCAACGTGAGGACATTTGAGGCCACGACAGATTTAACGTGCAGCAGCCCACGTGTACACGACGGTCTTTGACTGGACCTAGTTTCGAACTCGCAACGGTTGCTAATCCGTTGCTCTTCCAACTTGGCTACCGCCGCATTAATTAATATATTTTAACGTTATAAATGTAAAAAGCTGTTATTTTAATGTATCCAAGCAGATGTTCTAGAAATGAAGAGGATATAGTCATACGTCTTTTTTATTTTAAATCTATTTGAGAATGAACAATATAATGATAGCAGAAGAGTTGAAGGTTTGTGCTAAAAGAAAACTGCAGCAACACAAAAATAATAATTGACTGAATGGGTATATGAGGATGTTAATTCTCACATCTCATGCGAAGATATTGACTGCTTCTATGAATAATGAAGGAGGTAAAAGCAATAACTCAGATAAAAATTCATTAAACATTAAACAAACATAATACGCTGATTAGTCTATCAGTATAACGTCTCTTCTCAAAGTGAAGACTTAATGACTTATTCTAAAAAGCTTAATCTTTTTATTGCTGCAAGCAAACGATATTCTCATGCGCAGCGCGCACGCGCAGAACAACTTAAAGAAAACGATAATTTAAATTTAATCCGTTGCCAGAGCCACTCGAGTTATTTTTATGTGTGGACTGATGCCACCGCAGGCTTTTTCGGTAAGAATTGGAACAATTTGGTAACTTTTGTAAATCATGTAATAAGTACATTGAGTAATGATGCACTTGGCTTTTTAGTAGAATATGCATACCCAGTTCAGGCAAATCACGATTTGAATGATGTACTTATGCATCAAAATGCTCTGCTTGTTATTTAAGGTACTAGTCCCCACAGACTTGGACCAATATTTAAGATACTTTGATAGGGTATTTATACTATAGACGTGAGATGTAAGTAGACTGTGTGTGAGCATTGTTAGTTAGAGGATCTTCAAAAGCGTGACCAATATACATACTAGCAGTCACATGACTGCTCTGTGAAAAATTGACTTAGTTGGCCGATTCGGCATCTAATCGCCTCGTTTGTCTATATAACATCTAATGACAGGGTAGGTGTTCGAATGCGCATTTTAATAGAGTGGCGACAAAATTGGCGAAATCCCTAATGTCTACCACTGTTTCGCGAGGACCAGTCAGATGATGAATCAATGGATGGACGTCTTCACCCGTTCCGTGGACCAATGATATGATGAATGTTAGGTTTTACTTGGTTGGCGGATTTGGCATCTTATCGCCTCGTTTGGCGATATAATATCTAATGACAGGCTAGGTGTTTGAATGCGCATTTCTAGAGTGGCGACAAAATTGGTGAAATTGCAAAAGTCTACTACTATGTCATGCGGTTGAATCAGATAATGAATAAATGAATGGGCGTCTTCTTCCACTCGTGGACCAATCAGATGATGAATGTTCGCTTCCACTAAGCTGACGAAAGTAGTCTAAGCATCACGTTACTACTAGTTTTGGTCATATGATCCTGGGCACATAAAAAGGTTACCATTGCTCACTCTACTTTCATGTTTCCTTTAGACTTACACGAACATTTACGCTATTGGTCTAAGTCGATGGCAGGAAAAGTAGAAAAAGAAAGAATTCACATTTCTTGTTTATTTTAAATTAATATTCTCCTTTTCAGAGTTTCATTCAACACTTAATCAACTCAACTACTGATTGCGATTACAAAATAGACAATAATGCAAAGAGAATAAGTGAAGTAACTTGCAAAGAGCGACACGCCATCATGCTGGAGTCCTCCCATCGAACAGCTGTAGCAGTTCAAACAAACATTTTGTAAGTAACAATTTATTGTTTTGCGAGTTTGAGTGTTTTGTATCTACGTAGTAATAGAGAGAAATGCCAGTGAATAAAAGTAATATTCTTCTTGTGGAAAGTTATTTGGGAAAAAATAACTACTACAAAAACACTCCCGCCACACTTACCTTTAAAACGTCTCTCATAAGACACATGCTGAAATTGTATTCGAGTATACATTCTAAGATAAGTCACATTACGAAAGAAGTATGTACTCCAACGAAAACACCCTCTGAACTTCACTTCACAAAAAAAATCCTCTCATAAAGTCCAGTGGTTAGTAATTTCTCTTTACAGAAATTTCCTCTCATGAAAACCTTCTTAGTTGGGCCGCAGCCCCTCCACTTGAACCAGCTGAAGTCATTACGGATATAAGGTAGGTAGGTAGTTGAATTAGCGTCTCACTGGAGCAGCACAACGGGCTATTGGTGACGGTCCGGGACCAATCCCGAAGGGAAAGATCCCATTAAAACACCCCATAATTTTGAACCATTGTGAGATGATGAGGTCACACCTGTGCTCGCACCCCTTTCTCCGAACTTTAACCCCTAGCCAACGTGTGGACATTTGAGGTCACGGTAGATTTAACGTGCACAAGCCTCCACATACACGACTGTTTTTGGTTGGATCGAGTTTCGAACTCGCAACCCTCCGGCTGCTAATCCGGATGCTACTCTTCCAACCGGTCTGTACGGATATTGGAAGACTCCATTGGAGTTATATCCAAGGTCTCGACTAATACGTACGAGAATCGCTTTTCACAGGGTGTAAAAACTAAACTTCGAACAACACCTGCCGACCATGGAGATTGGTAAGGCTTCCTCCCTTGTGTTCTTATGAGACCGGAGGTAGGTGCCCTTCAGGTCAACCTTACATTGACACTAATTGGTGTTCTTTAAATTGGAGGACAGACAGAGCCTTATATCTATCTCTTCGTCCTACCATTTTATACCCTGGCTAAGGCTTATATTTGCAGGGCTTAGACGAAATTTCTATATAAGCATCTGTCTTATTTCGGCTATAGTCACAAGAGTTCGACTTACGTGAACCTACACGCCTTGTCTTGGTTCCTATGCCTGTACATGGTTAGGTGAGAAGATGGTTTGCAAAGGGGTTATACACAGATGCATCTTGATATCTGGTTTTGGGAAAAAATTGGCGTATGAAACACCCCTCTTCAGATGTTATCCATTTCATAATCTCATAATACCAGTGGTTAGTAATTTCGCTTTACAGAAAAATCCTCTCATAAAGATCAGTGGTTGGTATAATTTTGCTTTACAAAACATCCTCTCATGGAGACCAGTTGTTAGTAATTTCAATTTACAGAAAATTCTCTCATGAAGACCAGTGGTTGGTAATTTCTCTTTACAGAAAAATCTTCTCATAAGACCAGAGGTTGGTTTAAATTTTGCTTTACAAAAAAATCCTCTCATAAAGACCAGTAGTTGGTAATTTGGTTTAACAAAAAATTCCTCTCACAAAGACCAGTGACTAGTAATTTCGTTTTACAAAAAATTCTCATGAAGACCAGCGGTTAGTAATTTCGCTTTAACAGAAAATTTCTCTCATAAAGATCAGTATTAAGTAGGATAAAATTTTGCAAAAACGCTCCAACCCTTTGAGGCCAGCATTTTTATTTACCAAAAGAAAAATATTTTTCTTCAATCAAGGTTATTTAGATCAACAAAAATATTCATTAAAAATTCATTTAAAAAATTTTGCAGTTAACATGAACGGAAATCATCTCGGGTTGCATTTTCCTTAATTTTTTAACATGTGTGTTTATCGATTTTTGATTGTTTGGATTGTCATAAATTGCCAAAACTTTTAAAGATTATAAGCTAGAATTTAGATATTAGAGCACCCAATCTGCATACACGATATTATAGTTAGGTAACTGTCGCATACTGCTATATTGACACAAGCTCTACAGTATGTTTTGTAGAAAAACACGCATTTTCTCGAGGTATTGAAACATACTTTTATCACCACAGCTATACCATGATTTATTTGAAATCTGATGCTCAGGACAAGAAACCAGTTACATCGGGTCTTACACGAAAAACGGATATCCGCTACGAGTATGAAACAACTCCCGATCCAGCATCGAACTCAGAAAATTTCTTGCCAGTTGCAAATAAAATGCTCTTCGACTTAGTTGAAGACTCTAGGGATGAAATAAGACTTTTCACCATCACTCAATTTACCGATTTCGTTTCTTGGATAAGGACATCTTCCAATCTGATGCCTCTAGCAGAAGCAGTTAAATCATGCTCTTTCTTACCAGCGACATTAGATTGTACTCCTGAAAGAAAAGTGAGTGATTGTTTTTAGTTCTCCGTAAATTTATTCTTGTTTTTCAAAAGATCATTTAAATTTTTATACTTTTTTAACAACGCACATTAAGGGCTCCCCAAAAAATGAATCACAGAAATATATTCAGTATTGAAACAAAATGAAAAACCAAATATTCAAGAGGATCAAAAAATTTATCATTGTTGAATTAATGCTTAATACTTTTGAAAGTTTAAGATAACGTGACCTCTTGAATAGTGGATAAACCATTATAATTTTGGAATTTTTCAAAACGTGAAAATTGCTCTCCGGAAAAATTTGAAAAGTGATTTACCATTATGTTGCCCGAAGCCCTTTATGTCTAATATAAAACTGAAACTAATTTTGATGAAACAATATTTTTTCTTTGATCTCTTAGATTGTGTAAAACCTCTACTCATAAATTAATTTATCGACTACTTAAGGCACTTTTAGACTAAGAAATTGACAAAAATTTACCTTATTTTTTTAAAAGATGGGTCCCTATGGGAGTAATGTTCCTAAATGGGTACAATACTCTCGTGAATACAAGGATGCAGCTGAATGTGAAGACAGTAGGAATTAATCAATATACTTCAATGTTGAAGGGGGAAACCTATTTCTTTAACCTTCCAAATGGTTTCGACGAGATATCTCGTTCAACAAGATCTGACCAATTTTGCTAATGACGAGATACCCCGTCAAGATATTGCTGATTTTTTTACTGTGGCAAGATCAAGATCTGGTCAGCTTTCTTCTAATGACGACAGACGACGAGATCTTGATAGACGAGATATCTCGTCCATCAATATCTCGAAATTTTTGCTAATGGCTCCGGCTAATCTTGTTGAGGCAACCACCAGGAGGGTTAGTGCACCCATACGGGTACTTTAAGAATGAAGTCCGCTTTCAATGAAGACTATGTGCATAGCATAATATCTTGAAAAGGAGGAAAATCCACTTTGACAAATTAAATATAATTTGCAAATTGTTTCTCTAACAGTTTTATAATATAATAAACGTTAATTTTAAAATTATTTCTAAAATTTTTGTACTTTAATGTTTTGAAGTGCCTGTAATTTTTTAATGTTTTCGAAAACGATTACTCCTGTGTGAAGAAGTAACGCAACTTAAAATGTTTAAGAGGATTGACATCAAGTCCTAGGGGCCCGAATTCCTTGGGTCTCCCTTATATTTTTATTGTTGGGTCCTCAAAGCATGAGGTATAAATATTAGAAACGTGCAGATATATTGGTAACCAAAATGTGGACTTAATGGAACTAACACATTAGGTCCTCTGTAACAGGACACAGGGGGTGTCAAGGTCAAGTTTCAAGGCCCTGAACCTCTTGGGCCCCTAATATTTTTATGGTTGTCCCCAAACATGAGGTATTGATATTACAAATGTGTAGATAATAGTGGTTATGATCTGTATAAACAAACTAATGTTCACTGCTGGCCAAAGATCAACAGCATGAAGGAAGCATCCATTAACCTTGAAATGTGCACGGTATGTAGATCATTTAAGGACATGAAAATGATTAGCAATGCAGGCGTATCCAAGTCATGTATAATAGTGACGCCCTCTGTAAGCAGTATAAGGTTGGTAGTTGAATTCACACACACACCTCGCACTGGAACAACACAACGGGCTATTGGCTACCCAAAAGAAAAGACCCCAGAACAATACCTCATGATTTGGAACCACGGTTTCAGATGACCATGATCAACACTTGTGCTGGCAACCCACTCTCCGAATTTCAACACCACGCTAAGCACATTTGAGTCCACGACAGATTAGTGCACCAGCCCCCATGAACACGACGATCTTTGACTGCATCGAGTTTCAAACACTCGACCCTCCGGTTGCTTATCAACTAGTCTACCAACTGGACTACCGCAGCCTATAAGCAGTATAAAAAGGGAAAAGAGAGAGCGGATTTTACGAGTACGTTTCTGAGTTTGACTGAGGAAGAATTGTGGCTCATCGAGATTGCGAACTATCATTCCGAGAAATCGGTGCTCGTGTTGGAAGAAATGGCGCGAATTTGGTGTGACGTACTCAGCCAAAATAAAAAAGAAATTGTAAAAAAAAATCTTGTTTATTGGTAGTTTCAGAGAAACGTTTTCTTTTTCGTTATCAAGACGATACTCTACAGATTAATTTAATTTAGTCGATATCTATTGATAAGTGCTCCACCTTTGCAGTATCGACTTTCACTTCACCTGCTCCATTTATTCTAAATATTTATTGTTTGTATTAACACTTGAAGAAGAGGCTGGTTGACACTCATGTACAGTTGGTTCACGAATTAAAATATTATCGGCATGGAAAGTCCTCAACAAGTCTATGTTGGGGTTTCCCGTCGGTGAAACGATCAAGATCACCGCCCCACCTGGAGCGCTGGACGATGTCACAATGGGATCGGTGGGTGCAGGAGGGACGAAACTGACTGGCGTGAACTATTGCAGCAGCCTCGTCACGCCACCGAACGAGAGGACAGACATCTCGTGCGCATGGCCTATTACGGATCATACTATAACATCAAGAACTCTAGCTAAAGAATCAAGGTGTGTTGCACAACAACCTGTGTCGTACAATTCGATGTCGTCTGCAGCAGCGGGGAATTTTTTTCAAGGCGTCCATTGCTGCGATTGCCTTTGACTACACCACAAGCGTCTGCGGGTGCAATGGTAATTAGAACGCAGCACATGGGAAAACGAATCATCGACCTTAAAATGAAATAGACGGAGCATGTGCCAGCAGTTTCATGTTATTTCTTCCAGTTACTCGGTTTGAAGATCTGTCACGTTGTTGTGGGTAAAAGCATGAATCCTAAATTATTGATTGGTTAAAGTGATTATCCACCGCTATCAAAAACACTAATCTGGGCTTCCATAGCCAATCGGCTAAGTCGATTTGTGATTTACCCTTCAGAGATCTTACGACAGCGACTCTGCCCACATGATACGTCAATTTAATTAGATGTCGATGAAAAGAATGGCATGACGTCGTCTTTCCAGGCGGATCTCGATTCTGTCTACAGTACCACGATGGTCATATCGGAGTCTGGTGGCACCGTGGCGACACTCTGAATGACTCTTGCATTATGCATAGCCATACCTGTCCTTCACCTGGCGTTGTGCTATGGGACGCCATTGGAATCCACTCCCGCACCCGCCTGGTACGTATTGTTGGTATACTTAACAGCCACCGCTACATCTCTGAAGTTTTTGAGCCTGTTCTCCGTTACCTTCAGAGGTCAATTTTCAACAAGACAATGAGCGACCGCACGCGGCATGCAACGTACAATATTTCCTCAATGTCCACCAGGTTTCACTTCTTCCGTGGTCCCCTAGATCTGTCGCCCATCGAACACGTCTAGTCGATAATTGACCAACGACTGGCATACCTCAGACCACCCCCGGATTCGTCACATGAACTTGGCAATGTGTGGGAGCAGCATGGACTGACATGCCCCAAACACACATCCAAAGCTCTTTCCTTCAATGCCGAGATGTGTGGCTGCAGTTATTGCAGCCCATGGTGGCTACACAAAATACTGATTTCTTCGCCTTCCTCAAATCGAACTAAGCTTATATTATTTTTGGTGTTCCGCAAAATTTTAGTAATTAGTTTATGGTTAAGTAGGAAGGTATTTAATTAACCTCTCACTGAAGCAACACAACGGGCTATTATCGACGGTCCGGGATTAATCCTGAAGAAAAGACCCAAGGACAACGTCTCGTAATTTGAACCAAGGTCATATGACGGGAACAACACCTGAGCTGGCAACCAACTCTCCAAACTTCCACACCACGCTAACGTGAAGACATTTGAAGTCACGACTGAGTAAACGTGCTCCAACCCCGTGTACACTACGGTCTTTGGCTGGACCTAGTTTCGAACTCGCAACCCTCCGGTTGCTAATCCGTTGCTCTTCCAACTGGGCTACCGTGCCCACGTTCCCTATAGATAGGACTGCTTGAATTCCATAATGTTGAAAGCTTTACTTTGAGACTCCATGTGAGGGAAGTATGACTTGTGATCGAAAGTAAAGTAGGTATCTGCTGTGTATACGGCGTGAGATGTTAGTTGCAGTTTATAATAGCTGCTTTCCTTCACAAAATCCTTCTGGAACCTGTAAGGAATTCGAATATAGAAAAAGTTTAGTCGATTCGATTCGATTCGAGAAATCCATTTTAGTTAAAAAGCGAATTTCATACAAGAATATATCTGTACCTTGGTAGAAAAAAGGCCAATGTCCGTTTTGTGAGTTTTTGATAACACCTTATTTAGTAATTATTTTTTAAAATTTTTAATACAGCGTACAAAAAGTACTTCCCAGTGTTGTGATACTTCTACAATATATCGACAGGAAGACCTATTTTAAATTTCTTCACTTTGTGCCATACGTTATTCGTATCATAAATATGGCTCTTGTCCTTCATGGTGTAGTTGTAGGGTCGTCGTGGCTCATTGGGCATGTCCACTGCGCTAGGCGAGTTGTAGGCGGTGCAGATTCGATTCCTGTCAGGTACGATACCTCCCTGGGTGTATTTCTCTCTTCTGAGTTAGCAAAATTTTCCTTGTGTGCAAGTCCATTGCTTGATATTGTATGTCTTGTGTTAGGCGCATCATGGCCAACTATGGCCTTTGCGCCACTAAACCAAAAACCAACCAACCTTCATGGTGTAGAATTCTCTATGACCAGCAGTATATTTCGAAAATACACGTGTATGTGTCTACCAAAGGCAGATACACTTATCAATTCTTTCCGAAGATTTCAACAGACCTTATATACCAGAACTCAAAGCTGGTACAATTTTTAGAAGGCCATAGTCCATTTCCGGCGTACCTAGAGAGTTTCCATTTAAGAACAAGTGCACTGTGCATCTGCGGCCGAGAAGGAGATCCCATCCACTATCTTTTTGACTGTGATCTCATAAGTCTGTGGCATTTACGACACTCTACAAAACTACTCTCATTGGTGCCAAAGTACTGCCAAGAATAGACACTGCCACCACAAAATCCTTAAAGTGATCGAATTTCTCAGCTCCAACATCTGTGAGAGCTGAGAAGTCAAAAATTCTCGAAATAACCGAGCTTTTCTTATGAAATTTGTGTATCGTATTTGTATTTGTATATCGATATTTTTAGTAGTCTTTTAAGACGTTTTGCTCTCAAAATGTTTTTAATTTGTATCCTTGTTCATTGTGTATTGTTCCCGTTTATTGTATATAATTTATATTATTATATCATTTTCTCTGTAAATTTAACAAATTTTACAGTCCTTTTCTAACGTTATAGTATATTTGTGTGCTCACATATTTTGCCCTTCACTTACCTTTTCTTTTTATGTACTAACTTAAATGTTTTATATGTATAGTAGATTGCTCGGCTCTTCCTAACCCCGAAAGTCCTCCGTAAGGTGAACTATATAGCTGAAAGCCGTTGAAACAGTGTCCACCTACAGCGTCCAATCTAATACTCGTGTATATGAAGCATTTGTTGGTCAACTTGTCCCCTGAATAATTCCCTAAGTTGGAACCACTCGTTTTAATTTTACCAAAATCTAGTATTATTTCAATTCTCTTTCAGGAACTTGGTATGGCATACTTTAGCGATGCTTTGATACAATGCAATAGCTTACCATGCATCGAGGCTACTGCTCATCTTGCAAAAAATGGTGATTTTAACCAAGCGTACTTGAACTTCATTTTTTACTCGTGGGGTAATATGCACTTCTCCAAAACTGCTATTTTCAAGCATGTAATGGTAAGTTGTAGTAACATATGAAGGTATGTTAATATATGTCCACTTACTGATTAATATGATTTTGTTCATCTCAATGTAACAATGAATCTCTTTCACGCAAATTCCTTTTCAGGATGTGTGCCTTTCCACTGACTCAAATTTATGTTGGATGTCCTTAGGAAGTTTATTGAAAAATTCTGTTCATTCAAGAAATCGAAATTTTGAAAAGGAGGTAATTGTTTCATTTTTTGTACATTATAGCAATGCATGATAGTCTAAAGCTACAAGCAATTGGTACATATATTACTTATTTTTAAAACAACAATAATAATTATTAGTTTAATATCAATCAACGCCTTTTTGTCTATAAAATATCTTTGATATTTATATATTTTTTCTTTGGTGCTTTAAAGACACAAAAATGTATAACACTTAAAAATGAATATTGTTTCTAACAGAACCACTGATTTCATACAATTCTTTTACTCTGATAGCCTTCATAATGTTAGTTATTGGTGAAATTTAAAATGATTAAATATGAGAAAATGTTCATGAAAAAAATTGGGAAACAGTGCACATGACAACTGCGAATGTCCCTAAATTATCTTATTAAACTTTGTTGAAGACAGATTTTTCATTTTCACCCAAAAATACTTATTAGTATTTGAAAATTTTAATATATTTTGTTATATTGTGGATTTAGTTATATCTAGAATTCTTCAAACTTTAATAAAACCTAAAGCTCCAGTCGATAAAATTCCTATTTCATTTTACAAAATTAATAGAACTAATTAAGAACTAATGTTAATTTCCAATACTGAGTATCGATCTTATAAACTATGCTCCACTCTGTTCTCGTTTTACCGAAACTCGATTTCCCAAATATTCATAATAAAGCCCCACCCTGATATTACAGAATTAATGTTAATTTCTTTAATGAGCTGATCTTACAGACTTTCGATCTATGCTCGTTTTAACGGACCTTGATTTTAGAAAATTTCATAAACCACCACTCATATCGCAGAACTAATGTTATTTTCTATTAATGAACTTTCAATCTTACAAACTATGCTCGATGTTTATGCTCATTTTAACTAACCCTGATTTTACAAAATTTCATAAAGCTACACCTTGACATATAGATCTAATGTTATTCCATTAATGAAAATTCAATCTAACAAAAATTTTCCTTAGTCTAATGGGTTTGTGAAAAGAGTGTCAAATATATAATGTATGTAGAATTTAAAATTTGTAATAATAATTTTTACATTAATTCGTGATTTTAGGAACTCAGTCAGCTACAAGATGTTGCAAGACATTTCTTCAATACCATTGATAAGCATTGTACCTCAAGCGATAATACTGAAAATGTTAACCAAATACTCAAATATTTAAAAGTAAGTACAAAATAACTATATTGGCAGACATTATTTGAAATTTTATATACTTATTACTGAAAATGTAAATAAAATATTTAATTTCAATTTACTTAGGCTGTCAGCAATATGGGAGAACAAAGTATGTTCCTCATTCCTGAAGGAAAACAGCAGTTAGTTGATTGTCTACTAAAATCTAATCTTCCTCTGAATGTAAAGGTTTCTATATTTGAGGTAATATATCCAACTTTTCTAGTAAAAGGTGTGACTTGGATTTGAAATAATCAAATAATTATTTTATATTGAAATATTTTACATCAGTTTTTGTTTCAGATTTAGTTACTAAATATACACAAGGAAATATTTTTAAGGAACTTTAAATTAAGCGAATATAAGTCCAAAGATCAATATTGTACTCTTAAATTAGCAATGATGTATAAAACAGTAAGTAATTTCCTAAATTTAGTTTTGATTAAGGGAACCAAAAAATCTATTATAAGTACAAAAATCTTGTAATTTAACTTATTGAATCTAAATTATTCTTAAATGAATCATAAAACCTCATCAATTTATGATTACAATTATTTTTTATGGCTAACTATTTAATGCATGACAGTATATCAAACAATATGATACTAAGTCGGTTTTAAGTTTTTAGTAATATTGTTTTCAATTATTTCGTTGCGATGTCTAAGTGTTTCTGATAATTCTTTAATGGGCTGGAATAACAGTACAAATCAAAAAATGACATTTTTAGGAGAACAAAAAAACATTTAATATTCCATATTGTGAATGAATAAAATTTATAAAATCAGTTCTGCATCTTATGTCTGACAACTTTAAAGGGGAAATCAGGAGACATTTTGTATGTGCCCTGTGACAAAATTAAGTACTGTTCGGTACCAAGAAAATTGTGCACATCACAACTGACTTGTACTGTTATTCCCGCCATCAAAGAATTGTTGTAATGCCCCTTCTGACAAACTAGAAACATAACTTAATATAGGGGCCGACGTGGCTCAGTGGGTACGCCCACTGTGCCCACGGTGCGATTCCTCCCTGGGTGTATTTATCTTTGTCAGTAAAACTTTCATTGCATGTGGAGTCTTACTTGATACTGTATGTCTTGTGTCTGGTACAGCATGGCCAAATATGGCCCCTGCGCTATAAAAACTCAAACAACCATAACTTAATACTAGCTAAGTGAATGAGAAAAATATTAACAATTTTAACTTAACAATGATGCTGAAAAATACATTGTCATATTGTAATCTCACAGAAATATCATACTACTAAAATGCATACTATTTTTATTTTTCGACTTAAAAACTAAATCTCTTTGAATAGCTGTACTGTAAAGTTATTTTTGTCAGTTACTGAGCTTTTGATCTAAGCCGGGGGCCGGTTGGAAGAGCAACGGTTTAGCAACCGGAGGGTTGCGAGTTCGAAACTCGGTCCAGCTAAAGACCGTAGTTTCACAGGAACTGGTGCACGTTAAATCTATAGTAGCCTCAAACGTCCTCACGTTGGCGTGGTGTGGAAGTTAGAAGAGTGGGGTGCCAGCTCATGTGCTAACCTCGTCATCTGATCGTGGTTCAAAATGACGAGTCGTTGTCCTTGGATCTTTCCCTTAGGGATTGATCCCGGACCGAAGCCAATAGCCCGTTGTGTTGTTCCAGTGTGACGTTAGTTAACTACCTACCTACCTGCTCTAAGCCGACGATATATTATGTCACCACGACGTCACGGGATCTAATAGAAAATAGAAGCACTTAAGTAATGACGTCAAGCGATCCAATTTCTAATAGGCACAGTGATTTAAGTCCTTCTATTTTGTATTGACCACTTGACCATCATGGTGACATCTTATTTTTAATTTAAATAACTATGCGAATTTATTTTTGTAAAACAATTTCAGTCAATCAGTAACATATTGCATTTCATTGTTCATTAAGAGATTCATGTAGTAATTGCAATGTATTAAAAACACTGTTTTCTATTTTTGTAGGCCCTGAAGAATATAAACCCTTGCAAAGACGAATCGTGTGAGGATATATATCAGAAGCTTTTATCGTACCTGCAGAATACTTCAACACCTACAACTTTAAGAATAATGGCTTACGATTTCCTCATTCAAATTCCTCAAAAATACAGCTTTGAAAAAGAAGTAATCCGTATCTTAAAAACGGATGAAGACCTACAACTGAAATCTTATATTGCAAGTAGCTTAAATTCCATACTTTGGGATCCTGATTTTAAGCAAAAGGAGAAAAAGTAAGCATATAATACATATGGTTGTTTTTGTATATTAGCTTCTTAACCCTCCAAGTGGTTTCGACGAGATATCTCGTCCATCAAGATCAGACCAATTTTGCTACTAACGAGATATCTCGTCATCAAGATATTGCCGATTTTTTTATCATGACGAGATCAAGATCTGATCAGTTTTCTTCTAATGACGAAATATCTCATCAATCAAGATCTAGTCAGTTTTTCTATTGACGAGATACCTCGTCGAGACAACCACCAGGAGAGTTAAGAAAGTATAAAACCTTTTGAAATGTGAACTATTCTTATAGAAGTCAAGATGATATACACAATTCATAACAAGTAGACTGCTTGTAGTGAAGGGCTTCAGTTTGATTTGGAATAACTTTTAACTAAAGCATTTTTAACTAAACATTTTCTTACATATTGTTTATTCAAATTGCTGCAAATAGGAGCTCTTTCGACCACATTTTCCATTACGTTTGAGCACATTTCCGTGGTGATTTGTTCAATTCCTTCACGAATGTGTGCTCAATATGTTGAATCGTTGTAGGCTTGTTAGCGTAGACACTCTTTCCTTTAAGTAACCCCAAAGAAAAAGACCCTCCAGGGTTAAATCAGGAGAACGAGGTGAGTCGATCGACAGCACCAAATTTAATTCGACCAGAAAGTGCATTCTTTAGAATTCTCATGGCTGCACGATCTATGGCCATCTTGTTGATTGGTTTAGTTTAGGTTTTGTGACGCAAGAATCAGGTCGGCTATACTGCGCCAACCACCAGATAACAGAAAGATAAGTGCATCATTTCACATAAAGACCATCTTGTTGAAACTACGTATGCTGTAAACCTTGTGGCCAATTTTAGGCAGAAAGGAAGTTTGTAACATCGTACAGTAACGTTCATAATTGAAAGTAACCACATTTTCATTAGCATTTTTAAAAAATGGTCCAATAATGCCTCCACTCCAAATTTCCAATTGTCATTAATTGAGTAAACAGTATATATAACAATTAAATTAACAATGCTTTATTTAATATTTATACCAAAAGAAAATCGGTCCGGTACATAAAAAATAGCCCGTTGTGTTGCTCCAGTGTGATGTAATTAAAATACCTACCTACATAAAAAACATCCCGTACTAAAAATAAAATCAAAATAATAACTATTTAAGCATCTGTTTAAAAAATGGTTTGATTAAAAGTATTTACCGATACGCTTAAATCGTCATCTGACCATGGTTCAAAATTACGTGGTGTTGTCCTCGGATCTTTCCCTTTGGGATTGATCCCGGACCGTCACCAATAGCCCACTGTGTTGCTCCAGTGTGACGTTAATTGAAATACCCCCCCCCCCCCCCGATACGCTTAAAAAAAATTGTAAACTTCTGTTTCGAAAATATTAGACTATTCAAAGAATTTGCGTATTCCTAAACCTAAGATGTATGAACGTATAGTATGAAAGTTACTGTTCACTAATGCGTGAGTAAGTACCACTTTCTGAGTTTATTGATTTCAGTTTGTGACTTACAACAATGAGTTGAGAAAAAGGTTATCTGAATATGAAGGGGCAAAACCTTTTACTCAAAGGGGCTGAAAAATCAGAAAGGCGGTTTTCCTAAAAATGTAACTCGCACTTTCTTAATATTTTGAAACATATTTTTAAACTTATAATTTTCTTTGTTTCCTTATTGCATCGTCTTGGTAATAACCAGTCATGCGTATTCAAACATAATTGTATAGGATATTTTTATATTATTCAAGTAATAAATGCTGCATAGAGTAATATAATGCATTATTTTGTTCGGAAAATGGAAGCTCATGGTCTAGATATGCCGTTCCAGAAAATTTGGAAAAGTTCTTTTTTTAATTTCTTTTGATTATTAATATTAAAGATATATATTCTGATATACAAATATTATTTTAGATGTGTATTTTTTATGAGAGAAAGAGAACTTAAACCTCTCAGAAGTTGGCACAAACAAATTTGTTTTAACCTTCTTGACCAATAGAATATTTCGTAGGATTCTTCAAACAAATAGATGTGGTTTACTAGTCATTATGTGTGTTGTGGAGTAAAAACAATAGTAAGCTACTCGGAAATTTCGTCACAATCAAAGGGTTAATTTTGCTAGACTACTGCTTGCGCTTGTACAAGCACATATGTATTTGATTACATTAAAAGTGTGGTAGCCTGGTTCATGCATATAACAGCCTTCTACAAAATAAGGACGTATAGAATGCTTATCTTTAACCTTTTTATAGGTTCGCACGCATATATCCACTCTGCAAACCTTAGTCTTTCTGGCATGACTTCTGAGCAACCTTGACCTTTTTTTATCAATAGAATCTTTCCTGCAGTTCTTTAAAGCGATATATGTGGCTATTCAGTCATTATATATGTGGCAGCGAAAAGCAATATTAACTAAACCAAAATTTCGTGACTCTGAGAGGGTTAGTTTTGCTTGATAATTGTTTGCGTATGGAAGTGCAAGTATGTATTTGAGTACGTTCAAAGTATGGATATCTACTTCATGCACATCAACAAAGAAGAGAAAATACTTAAATTTAACCCTTTGAGAAATTCTCCCGCATATATCCGCGCTGCAATCTCGTTCTTTAAAGCAATATATGTTTCGATTTAATCATTTTATATTTGTCGCGGGGAAAGCAATATTACCTAATCTGAAATCTCGTGTAGCTCAGATGTTAATTTTACTTGATAACTGCTTGCGCATGGACAGGAACGTATTATGTATTGGATTACATTTAAAGTGTGGTAACCTCTTTCACGCACAAACATCACCTGTGTTCTACAAAACAAGAATATATACCATACTTATCTTCAACCCTTTGTTAGGTTTACACGCATATATCCGCTCTTATATACCCACTCTTCAATCGAGTCTTTCCTGTATGACTTCTTACCAATTTTAACCTTTTTTGATTAATAGTATCTTTCATGGTTTTCTTTCAAGTAATATATATGAGTATTTAGTTATTATGTATGTTTTGGGGCAAAATCAATATTACTTATATACACGGGAAATCTCGTGAAGCTCAAACGGCTAATTTTGCTTGATAACTGCTTGTGAAAGATAATGTGCACGTATGTATTTGATCACATTCAAAGTGTGTTTGCACATCACCAGCTTTCTTCAAAATAAGAAAAGAAATTACAGACCTTTAACCCCTTGATAGATTCCCATGCATACATCCGCTCTGTAATCTGCAACGTTTCCTGCATGACTTCTTATTGGTCATTACCTTTTTTTCCCGGAGATCTTTCAAGTATACATATATTACTATTCATTATTATTCACATTACACACACACACATATATATATATATATATATATATATATATATATAATAAAAACAATCAAATTACAAAATATACAAAACATTAAAACGTAAAATAATAGAAATGCAAACCAGCAAAATGCCAAAAGATCGAAAAGCAGACAAGTAAAAAGCCAAAAAGCCAAAAAAGTTGGGGGTAAAAAATAGTCAAGCAGAATCCAGAAAGCAGAAGGCAGAAGGCAGAACTGTCCATGTATGCGCGCTAAAGCTGCAGACACAACATAGAAAGTAAAATAATTCAAAATTACAAACCAAAACAAAGAGAAATCCAAAAATTTTAAAATCAAGAAATTTAAGAAAATTTTGAAAAAATGATGGAAGTGTTGGTGGATCAGGGCGTCATCAGGGAGGAGCCTCACCCAGTCAACACAGTATGGTGTTTTCTGCGTGTGAGCGGCAGTACACCAAAAGTAGCTCACACACCCCTCCAAACACCAGAAAACACCATACTGTGTTGACTGGGTGAGGCTCCTCCCTGATGACGCCCTGATCCACCAACACTTCCATCATTTTTTTCAAAATTTTCTTGATTTTAAAATTTTTGGATTTCTCTTTGTCTTGGTTTGTAATTTTGAATTATATATATATATATATATATATATATATATATAGCCTGTTTCATGCACACACAGTACCAGCTTTTTACAAAAAGGAAGAGATGCAATTTCTTTAACCCTTTGAGAGGTTCTCATACATAATATGCGTTCTGCTATCAAGTCTTTTCTGCATGATTTCTGACCAGTTTTGAGTTCTATTCAATTAAATCTTTCCTAATGTTCTTTCAATAATAATAATTGACTATTTTGTCACTTTATATGTGTGGAGGAAAGCAATGTTACCTAATCGGAAATCTGATGAGTCTTGGAGGATTAATTTAGCTTGACAACAGTTTGGGCATGTACAAACACGTATGTATTCGATTACATTCAAAGAGTGGTTGACTGGTTCATGCACATTACCAGCTTTCTTCAAACTCAGAAGATAAAATACTTACCTTTAATCCTTTGATATATTCTTTTGCATGCATGTGCTTTGCAATCTGTAGTCTTTCATGCATGACTTCTGATAAATCTTGACCTGTCTAAATCAATAGACTCTTTGCTTGGGCTATTTCAAGAAAAACCTCCGGCTATTTCGTTTTTATATATGTTGTGGGGAAAGACAACATTAGCTAATTTGTAATCACGTGAAGCTAAAAGGGTTAATTTTGTTTGACTTATAATTGAGCATGCACAAACATGTATTTATTTGATTACATTCAAAATGACGTAGCGCCTCGTTCATGTACACACACAAGCTCACATCACCAGCTTTATTCAAAATAAGAAGAGATACAATACTTACCTTTAACCCTTTGATAGGTTCGCACGCATATATCCGCTCTGTAATCCGTAGTCTTTCCTTTATGGCTCTGACCAGTCTTCACCTTTTTAATATTCTTCAAGCGATATATGTGGCTTTGCAGTCATTTTATACGTTGTGATGGAAAAACAATGCTGTCTACATAGAAATTTCGTGACGCTGAATGGTTTAATTTGCTTTATAACTGCTTGCACACGTACAAGCACGTATGTATTTCATTATATTCAAAGTTTGTAGCTTGGTTTATGCATACACACACAAACACACTCACATATAAACAGCTTTCTACAGAATAAGAAGAGTTCCAATACTAAGATTTAACCTTTAAATGTTCACACGCATATGCTCGTTCTGTGATCTAGTCTTTCATGCATGATTGATAACGAGGTTTGACTTTTTGATAATTAGAATTTTTCAAGGGCTTCTTTCAAGCAATATATGTAGCTCTTAATCATTTATATGTCGTGGTGGAAAAGAAATGTTGTCAATTAAGAAATCTCGTGACTCTGGAAGGGTTAATTTTGCTTGATAACAGCTTGTGTATCTAAAAGAACGTATGTCTTTGATTACATTCAAAGAGTGGTAGCCTGGTTCATGCACATCACCAATTTTCTACGAAATAAAAATGTATACAAACTTACCTTTAACCCTTCGAGAGGTTCACACGAATACATCCGCTCTGAAATCTGTAGTCTTTCTGCATGATTTCTGACCAATCTTAACTTTTTAATCAAAAACTTCTTTCCTAGGGTTCTTTCAAGCAGTGGGTGGCTACTCAGTCATGGTATATGTTATGGGAGAAAGGCAATATTACCTACTCAGAAATATCAAAGGATTAATTTTGCATAAAAAATGCTTGCTTATGTACAAGCAATTATGTATTTGATAACAGAGTGTTGTAGCCTGGTTCGTGCACATCACGAGCTTTCAACAAAATATGAGATATAGTACTTTCCTTTAACCCTTTGAGAGGCTCATATGCATATATCATTTCTGCGATTTAGCTTTTCCGCATGACTTCTGACCAGTTTGGGTCTTTTTTAATCAATAGAAACTTTCCTGTGGTTCTTTCAAGAAATACATGTTTCTATTTGTCATTTTATATATTGTGGAGTAAAAGCAAAATTACCTCATCTGAAATCTCGTGTCGCTCAAAGAGTAAATTTCGCTTGACAACTGCCTGAGCTTGTGTAAGCATGTATGTATTTGATTGCATTCAAAGTGTTCTAAGCTGGTTCATGCACATCACCAGCTTTCTACAAAATAATAAGAGATATACTTACTTTTATTCCTTTGAGAGGTTCACACATGCATTTATCTGTTCCACAATCTATCTTTCCTGCATGACTTCTGACTACTTTTGATTTTTTTTATTAGTAGAATCTTTCCTTGGGTTCTTTCAAGCAATATATGTGGCTGTTTAGTCATTTTATACGTTAAAAGAAATATTATCTACTCGGAAATCTCGTGAAGTTCAGAGGGTTAATTTTGCTTGATAACTGCTTGTGCATGTACAAACTCGTTTGTATTTTATTACATTCAAAGTTTAGTAGGCTCTGTTTCATGCACATTCTAAGTTTTCTATAAAATGACCCTTTGAGTATTTCACCTGCATATATCCACTCTGTAATCTGTAGTCTTTCCTGTATGACTTCTGACTGTTCATTACCTTTTTTGAGCGATAGAATCTTTCCTGGGGTTCTTTCAAATAATGTATGTGGCTATATTTAGGCAATATATTTTATGGGGTAAAAGAGATACTACACTAAGCTATTCGGATATCTTGTTACGATCAGAGGTTTAATTTTCTTGATAGCTGGTATCGAATGTATAAGCACTTACTATGTATTTGATTACATACAAAGTGAGTTAAAAAAGTTCATACACACACATCACGAACTTTCTAAAAAACAAGAACATATATAATACATACCTTTAACTCATTGATAGGTTCTCACGTATATATCTGCTCTACGATCTTGTTTTATATGATTTCTGTCCACTTTTGACTTTTTTTATCAATAGAATCTTTTATAGGGTTTTCAGGCAATCTATATGTCTACTCAGTTATTATATACATCGTGCGGGAAAAGCTATATTACCTAATCAGAAATTTCGTGACACTCAAAGGGTTGATTTTGCTCGATAACTGCTTGACCTTGCACAAGTACATATGTATTTGATCACCAGCTTTCTTCTAAATAAGAAAAGAAAATACTAACCTTTAACCCTTTGATAGATTCCCATGTATATATCCGCTCTGTAATCTGTAGTCTTCCCTTCATGACTTATGGCCGGTCATTACCCCTTTTCCTGGGGTTCTTTGAAGCAATATATGTGACTATTTAGTCATTTTAAATTTCGTTGATGAAAAGCAATATTATGTAATTATAAATCTCGTGACGCTCAAAGGGTTAATTTTGCTTGACAACTATTGCGCGTATACAAGAATGTATGCATTTCATTGTATTCAAAGTGTGGGAGCTTGGTTGATTTACACACACACACATCACCAGCTTTCTACTAAATTAGAAGTTTCAATGCTTACCTTTAACGTTTTGAGTGGTTGACATGCATCTATCCGCTCTGCAATCTGTTGCCTTTTCTTTATGACTTCTGATCAGGATTTCCTTTTTCTGATCAATAGAATCTTTCCTGTGGTTCTTTCGAGTATTATATGTGGCTATTTAGTAATTATAATCTATATATATAAAGCAGAGTTGGCGTGTATCTTTCTGTCTGTTCTCTATACAAATCAACATCGTTTGACCAATCCACACCAAATTTGGCACTCTTATTCTTTAGAACCCTGCGGGTAACATAGGCTACATATTAACTATTTGTCTTGGGTGTGCAGAGAGAGCTGAAAACAATTTGAAATCCCCATAGGAAACATTGAGTATATTTTTTACGATCACTGTCAGACCAATTCACATCAAATTCGGTACACTCATTCTTTAGAATCCTGCGAGAAACATAGGTAATACATTAACCCCGTTCGATTTGTCCTAGGTCTGCAGAGGGGGCTAAAAACGATTCGAAATCCCCGTAGGAATAACATTGAGTATCCTTACTATCGCAGTTTGACCAAAGCACATCAAATTTGGTACTCTCATTCTTTAGAATCCTGCGGGAATCATAGACTAGATACTAACCCCCGATCCAATTGTCCTGGGCCTTTAGAAGGGTTAAAAACAATTCTAAAACTCCATAGGAATAACATTGAGTATGTTACGATGAATTACAAACAATTCAACCCGAGCAACGCCGGGTAATTCAGTTAGTAATATATACTGTAGGGAAAAGCAATTCAGAAATCTCGTGACACAGAGGGTTAATATAATTATCGATTAAGATCTGTTGTTGAGTAGAATCGAATTGTCAGTAACGGACTCAAAGCAATGTAATAACATTGTAAAATTGCCGACTATTTAAATCAACTCTGCTTCTTTCAAAAAGTGACGTTTTTTACTCTCATAACGTCTGTTAATATAGCAACTCAACAAAACGGTTAAGTTAAAAACGTATATTGTTCATTTTTTAGAAATTTTTTCTTGACCCTTTAGCTAAAATTTTTATTTTAGGACGGAAGAGTAGTTTAGAAACTGTTTTTCTAATTTTTACTCAAATATTTCTCATATGTTAGGGAGAGAAATGTCGTCGTGACCTAAGCGATATCTTTAATATCAAAACAAAACTAATTTCATAATTTTCAAGGGATGCTTGCCTAATTGAAAATTACTTTTAAATTTACTGTAATGTCATGGTTTATCACCTCTATTTGACCTATTGTGTCACTGAAAGGAGTTCTTGATTTTATACAAAAATCTCAATTTCCAGTGAGAACCAGCCCCTTAGTAAAAATAAATTTCTTCCAACCTTATTTATTCTGTGTTTTCCAACATCATCGGGGTCCAAGGCAGCCCGATTGGAAGAGTAGTAAATCAGCAACCGGAGGGTTGTGATACAACCAAGGACCCTCGTGTATATTGAAGATGGCGCACGTTAAATCTATCATGGCCACAAATGTCGTCACGCTGGCGTGGTGTGGATCTTTAGAGAGTGGGATGCCAGCTCATGTGGGACCTTGTCATGTGACCGTGGTTCAAAATTATGTAGTGATCCTGGACTGTCACCAATAGCTCGTTGTGTTGCTCCAGTTCGATGCTAACTCAATTATTTACCTACCTATCCAATATCATCGACTCTGATTTAAGAAAACGTCTCAATTTCGAACTCCTAGCGTAAGAATCAGCCCTCTTAGTAAAATCAAATTTCTCCCAATATGATTGATTCTGAGTTTCCCAATATCCCATTAACTCTGATTTCATAAAAAGTCTCAATTTCGAACTCCTGGCGTAAGAATCAGCCCCTTACAAAAATTAAATTTCTCCCAATATCATTGATTCTGTTTCAAATATCCATTCACTGATCTAATAAAAAGTCTAAATTTTGAACTCCTGCCGTAATAATCAGTCTCTTAATGAAATGAAATTTACTATAACAAGAATTGTTTTGCTAAGTAGCTGTAGTTTTGTAGTACATTTTATCTTATTTACCTATATCCTATATTTCATTAATTATTGCTTTCAGGTTTGTTCAGTCGATGGATCAACTCTTAACGGATAATGGAATATCATTGGATAGTATCATACACCAACCAGGAGCTAAATCTGTTACAAGTGCCAGCACCATTTCCACAGAACTGCCATTTTTTCCTCATAGAGGTGGAAAGTTAGGTTTTAAATTGACCAAGTCAAACGTTTATGAGCAATCAGACGTATTTCCCAGATACTTCCACGGCAGCGTTTTGATGCAAATCGTGAGCAAGTTTGTGAATCTCGCCGAAGCTGGTGGATTTTCTGAAGGTGAGAAAAAGACATTTTTGTAATCAACTGATTGTTTCAAATACTGCTAAACAAATTCCAGCATTTTGGCATTGTATAATTAACCAGAGTCTCCTTATATTATTTGACTGTTCTTGAAAGTCTTAAGAACACTGCAAACGTCGAGACTACCTGCCGCCATATGGTGTCATAAGTCACATAAAGTACACCTAGGAGGTTGGCACGAAGACTGTCAACCCCGTTCAAATAGTCTTCTAGCATAAGCTGGCAGAATCAAAAATCATTTCTGCAATTTTAGATCGTTTTAAGGAATAAACTGAGATTATTTTTAAGCCATTCTAAAAATGTATTAAAATAAAGGCGATTACATTGGAAAGTAAAAACTATTGTTTTATTCTATTACATCTTTAATATCCTTGAACCGAAGCTTTTGGACTTCACTTCGAATCTTTGATCACCTTATATATTACAGTTTGGGATAAAAAATCGTTTCCTTAAAACTATCTAAAATTGCAGAAATTACTTCTTCCTTTATCACTTGTAAATTTTTTCCTAAGCAGGCCCAACTTCAATTTCGAAAACAAAAAAATTTTGAATTTATAATTACTTATTTAATTGTTGTTTCTCTACTGAAAAATTTCTAATTAAAGAGAACGAAAAATGTGATCCAAAAATGCAAGGAAAAAGCCATACATAAATATAGTTAAATAGAAGATAAAACAAAACACTCTTCATTAAAGCAGAGATTATATATCGTATTGAATCATTAAACAATATGACAACTTCGGAGAAAAATTATAGTTTAAAAACATCTAAGAGTAGCAAAATTGTTACATACATTCTTTTAAATAGGTTTAACAAAAAATAATTTACAGTTTTTCTGGCGATATACCCGGGGAGATTTATATCAGTACAAGAAAATAAAAATGGCGAATCGATTTTGCTATGCAGAAATTTGTAAAAATATTTTGTTAAAGCAGTGTCTCTATGGAGCTTCAAAGTAATGAAATCGAAATTATTTCGTTCTTTGGACGAACATACATTAAACTGTAAAAACTACTGTTTGATTCTATTACCTCTTTAATATCCTTAGACCTGAAACTTTTCGACTTCACTTCGAATCTTTGATCCACCTTATATATTACAGTTTGAGATAAAAAAATTATAAAATGATTGCATCTTATTGTATCATAACCATATCTACAATTTAAATTACCAATAACATGAATTGAATGAAAATGTATAAAATTCAATAAGATAGGAAAACCTCAGAAAGTAGGCCAAGTTTACCACGAACTGTATTTAATCAGATAAAATTCACACACATTAAACTATTCCTTTTCAATACTAATTTTGGGGCCGCGGTAATCTCGGATTGTCTCCTGGAGAGCTGCTAGTTCGAAACTCGATGAAACCAAAGACCTTCGTGTACGTGGGGGCTGGTGCACACTAAATCTCTCGTGGCCTCAAATGTCCTCACGTTGGTCTGGTGTGGAAATTTGGAGAGTTGACCGTGGTCATCTGCCCGTGGTTCAAAATTACGAGGTGTTGTCCTTGTATCTTTCACTTCGGGCTTGATCCCGGACAGTCGCCAATAGCCCGTTGGTTGCTAAAGTGCGACGTAAATTCAACTACCAATCAACCTTCAATACTAATTTTCATGTGTTGACCATAATCCTTACAGAAATGGCGAAATAAGTAAGGTTTATGAAAGGCATTTTCTGTGAAGTTAAACGTAGGTGGCGTTAGTGTATCTGCAGCGAAACGTATTTCCTGTACGTAATCCAAACGTGATGTCACTTGACGTGTTTATTGAATAGGATTTCAGCACGTCACCAATAGGAGGATAGAATTTTACCAATTTGAGGACAGAAATTCCAAAGAATTAATTCCAAATTGATATATACTACTGTTTGTGAAAATTGCAACACCATGAAGGAATCATGCAAATTAAACGAAACTTGCAGGAAATACAAACAGGTTAGTATATGCAAATGATTAGAATTACAAAGCGATCACGCATGTGTGAGCCGAGAAACACCCTCTAAACTTGCAAGTGAGCCGTCTATAAAAAGCACTGTAAAGGTGCGCTAAAATGTGTGGATCGTCGTTTGACTTCTGTAAATGATTGATTAGAAGTCAATATGCCTCGTCAAAAACGCAGAGTGCCATACGAGCAACTAACGGAGTTCGAACGGGGCCGCATGATCAGCCTCCGCGTGGGTGAACTTTCGTATCGTGAAATCGCCACTCGCACGGGACATAATGCCACAACAGTGATGAGTGTGTAGAATAGATGGATCATGGAGAACCGAACAAGTCGAAATCCTGGCAGTGGGCCACGCAATATGACGTCACCACGGGACTACAGACACCTCATCCGCATGGCGATGACGGACCGTACAGCGTCCTCTCGTGCGTTGGCACAACATTGGAGCACGTCTACAGGTGTGTCATTGTCTGCCCCCAGAGTTCATGGACGTCTGCTGCGCCATGGGCTACGTGCAAAGATTCCCCTGCGTTGGATTCCCTAGACGCTGAACAACAGGCGCTTCCTGATACAATGGACTCACCAACTCAGCCAATGGCGTGCCGATTGGCAACAAGTCGTATTCTCAGATTAGTCCCGCTACAATCTGGACTATAACGATGGATGCGTAATCGTCGGACGCTACAGAGGTGAACGTCTTCTCCCGGATTGTCTTATTCAGCGTCATACTGGACGAACGCCTGGCGTTATGGTCTGGGGCGCTATTGGATATCATGGGCGATCCCGCCTACTCCTACTCCAAATTGTGGGGACCCTGAACAGCGGGCGCTACATCAGGGAAGTTGTAGAGCCCGAGGTCCTACCCCTCCTGCAACGCATTCCCGGAGTTGTATTTCAGCAAGACAATGCCCGTCCACATGTTGCTCGGAATGTACAGGCCTTCTTCAGTGCACGACAGGTTCCGTTTCTTCCATGGCCTGCACGTTCCCCGGGTATGTTGCCCATTGGGCATATCTGGGATTACATCGGACGGCGACTCGCTCGTACCGCTCGTAGGGCAGAGAGTACGGCGGAACTTTGGCATCAGATAGAGGCCATCTGGAATGCCATTCCTCATTATGACATTGAGAATCTGTATGATTCGATGCCACGACGTGCACAGGTTCTCATCATCGCTGCGCGTGCTGGATATTGATTTTCGGCATTATTTTTGTTTTATTGCTCTGTAAATTTGATCGTTTATTTAAACCACTATAAATAATACGTGAAATAAATTTCATTTATTTCTGATGATTTTTTCAGTGTTGCAATTTTCACAAACAGTAGTGTATGTTAGCTTATTGCTAAACGCTAATTAGATTAAATGCCAAACGTCACCAAAACGGCGATAAACAACGCTTTTAGGTGATCCTGATATTTTATCATGCGAAAGCCCCCATTTGAACAGAGGTAGTAAAATCTCCGCAGACCGTCTGATTTGTTTGTTTGCACTGTAAATCCCTGCCATACAGGTTAAGGGTTATATAGGTCATCGCATCATTAAACAATTACTTAATAATTGTCTTATTTTTTTTGTCTTCGAACATAGGAGGAATAACGATATTTTATTTGATACTATGACTTCATATTTATATGTTTCAGGACTTGAAGATCTAGCAATTGTATTCCACAAAACCGTGACCGATATCCATTCAACAACTCTTTCTCTGGAAAAAATCTTCGCAGGTCTCCAGGAAGTTTTAAAAGAATTTGGCCAAGAAAATTCAAATCCTCTTAAAAACTACAGCTTTGACGAAAAGGTTATCGAAAATATTAGAATGCTGGAAGAAGTATATAGAAAAAACAAACCAAAAACCAAGACATCGCTCACCGCATACTTAAATCTATTTGGTATAACGCAAAATTTCATTTGCATATTTGATTTTAAGTACAATATAAAGAAAAATTGTTCATTATTATTATTTTTTAAATATAAACTATTATAACAATACTTTTAACCTGATAAACAATTTAATATTTATAACTTATTTAATTTATCATACTATTGATTTAACTTATTTAATTTATCATTTAATTTATTTAACTATTTAATTTTTTATTTAATTACTCGCTCACTTATTTTCACTATTTGTTTACTTAATTTAATTATTTACTTAATTATCTTCATTACTTATTTACTTAATTTAATTAGTTCTATTACTTATTTAATTTCACATGCTTCTCGTTGTTCTTCATTTTTGGTATGAACTACAAATAGTATAGTAATTATTCGATATATCGCGCTTTTGATTGACAAAAAAAGCGTGATATACTAGGGGAGCGAAGATCAAGAAAAACTTGCTTATTAGAAATAAAAAGAAAGCACAAATTAAACATAAATTAAACGTATTTTGGCATTAAATTAAGTATTTTTTATTTTAAACCATATAAAACTATAAGTTAGACTAGAGACAAAATTGGCGGTTAAACCTTTTAAATAATTTTAAATTTGATATATGTTTGAAACTCTTCATTCAATCTTTCGAGACACCCAAATCTTTTATATCAATTCAGTTTAGGATAACTGCTTAAACCAAGACTTTTGGATGCTTAATTCTAGAGAAACATATTGTGGTGTTATCTACTGCCCAAATCAAAAATTCATCGGGGACAAGTAAGAATGATATAACCGAATGGAAGGGATTATTGTAAATACATAAGTAGCACGAATCCACTAAATCGATAATATGTATTTTGAGATATCAATTTTTTGTGCACCTGCTTTAAATATGGCTACATCTCTACACTAACGTGCAGTTTAAAGTTGAGAGTAAATTTTTTACTCCTTAATTTGTATTTGTCCAAATTACACTTCGTGCCAAAAAAGTAACAAAAAATGTCTTAAATTGGAAACAGTGTTCAATAGGAATGAAACTTAGCATGTGTGATGTATACGAAGAGATAAAGAAATGATCACATCAAATCAAGAGGACTCTGTTATTGTAGAATTAGATCGGAAAGGTCAAAAATTAATAAGCTGTAAGTCCATCTGGCAGTGATACATGCTGCTATATAACTTTTCATGGAGTCAAACAAATCCCTTATGCTATCCTGTGGTAAATTATGCCACGCATTCTGCAGCTACTGCTCCAGATCCCTTGTATTCCGGGGGTGATGTAATTGACGTTTTAGCATGTCCAAAACTTGCTAAATTGGATAACAATCTAGATATCTCGCTGCTTAATGAAGGGTTGTAGCAACACGAAAGCATTCCTGGTAGAGGCGAGTCATGTGTCTCCAATTTAGCAAGTTTTGGACATGCTAGACCGTCAATTACATCACCAGCACATTATCTGACAAATAACCCCTTGAACACGTGACACGAAAGACAAAATAACATGTTGTACGATAGACTGGATGTATCGCTGTGCTTTCAAACTACCTTGTACCACAACTAGAGGCGACCGGCTGTCGTGAGTGATGACTCCCCAACAATTACTCTAGGAGTTATAGTGGTGTACCACTATACAGTATACTGATAATGATAACGCTGACCTGGTCCGACACTCTAGCCTTTCATGCTCTTTCCAACAATTACACAAGGAGTTGCAGTGGTTTAACTCTCTATGGTATGCTGCTGATGGTAACACTGGCCTGATTTCCACCACTCGCGAAAGCGGTGATCATCTGCTCCATAGAGAAAGCGATATTCTTCATTAAACATGATGCTTTGCCACTCCATGCCTGTCCTCGACTCTTGAGCACGGCACCACTCCAAATGCAGCTGACGACGATTAGCAGCCATTCTCAGTTTACTATTGAGTGGCACACTGTTGAATCACCAAAGCATAAAACCATTTTTTTTTTCATTTCATTTGCCATCAGTATACCTCTATATTTCACTTCATTCATACTCTGCCCCAACAATCACTCTACATTTCCCTTCAATATGCTCTGCTTCATTCATGTTCTTCCCCAACAATTACACAAGGATTTACAGTGGTGTATCACTCTACAGTATACTGATGATGGTAATGTTGGCCTGGTTTCCACCACTCGCAAATGCGGTGATCATCTGCCCCAAGGAAAAAGCGGGATTCTTCATCAAACATGATACTTTGCCATTTCATACCTGTCCACGATTCTTGTTCACGGCACCACTTCAAATGCAGCCGACGACGATCGGTAGCTATTCGCAGTTTACTGTCAAGCGGCAATTATCCCCAAACTCAGCTTCTTCCTGTTTTTAGTGAGCAAAAATAAATGCTTGTTTCTCAGTTGTCATCTCAACACAGGTGCCAACCATACATGTTAAATAAAAGTAGACTAAGCATTGCTATTGAGAGGAGCTTCAAAAAGTGTGACCAACATGTCGACTAGTTGTCACGTGTCTGCTATGAAAAATTAACTTGGTTGGCTGATTTTATATCTTATCGCCTCGTTTCTTATGTAACATCTTATGACAGGGTAGGTGTGTGAAACCGCATTTCGATAGAGTGGCTACAAACGTATTTAAATCACCAAAGAATACTACTATCAGATGATTAATTAATGGACCAATCAGATGATGAATCAATGGATAGGCGATTTCTCCCGTCCCGTGGACTAATCAGATGATGAATATTAGGTTCCATCCAGCAGACGAAAGCAGTTTAAGGGTCACGTTACTACTAGTTTTGGTCACAAGATCCTGTGCACATAAAAAGGTGATCATTGCTCACTCAACTTATATTTCCTCTATGGGGTCAGAATCGATTGCACAATACCTCACGATTTTTTGTCGAAAAAGCGTTGTCCGTTTTTTGATTGGACGTGCTATTCCCGAGATATTTGCTTCGAATGTTTAATGAAATGTTCACTTGAAATCTCAGCGCTAAAAACAATGCTATCTTTCTAGCGTCCTTGGGGTAGCCGGTACCTGACGGTAAATCGAGACACAAGTACTAAAATAAAGCATCATATGGATATGCAAATCCGAATATGTGCGTTATACTGTGAGTGAGTTGTAGGTAGTCATCTACGTAATGCCACGTTCAATGGAAAAACGGACCTTTTCGGATTGGTTTATCACAAGGAATCGCGTGGTATGAATACCGTAAGGTCTATATTAAAACCTCCCTGTATAAGTTGATAGCTCCTGACCCCTTAAGTGTTTTTAAAAGACTATTTTTAGAAGTGTCCTTCAATGTGTTAATTGCAAATATTTGATTGTCATAATTGTGCATATTGTCTTGGGACAATTGATGTCTAACTGGTGTACTTAAAATGACGATTTGCAACAGGAAGAAATGTAATTTCGTCTTTTAATCTTATTAGGAAGTACTTTTGGTTATATTTCGTCTGAAGACATCATGGCATTAGCCGCAAAACTACGAGAAATGGGTACATTGCCCAATGAAATGGCTTATACCTACAACACTACTAGAGTAATTCGAGTAATTGAAGCTTATCATCAATTTCCTACCATGATGGGTTTGCCGTTAAACTGGACCACTAATGCAACTCTGGCGCTGTCTTTGAGAAGTGGACTGAAAGTGCAACTTATTCCACAGCTGCTTGAAGTTCACTCCCAGGGATATTTTCAACCTAGGTTTAAGAATTTTATTATATTTTCTTATTCAAAAACATACTGATCTTTATTTGCTTGTCTTTCAATGTAGCTTATGGCAAACTACATGGAGAAGTTGATGAAATTGGCCCATGTGCCCTAAAACCCAAATCAACCAGCCATGGAAAGAAATAAGAAATGTATTTTATATATTCTCATTCAAAACCATAATGGTTTTTTATTTACTTGTGTTTAATGAAGCTTATTGCTAGTTGAAACATTGAGAAAACTTTATTTACGTGTTTTTTAATGTAGCTGAAAGCAAGCTACATGGAGAAAAATAAGAAATGCTTTTATGTATTCTCATTCAGAAACACAATTATCTTTTTTATTTACTTGCCTCCCAGTGTAGCTTATTGCAAGCTATATAGAGAGAAATAAGAAATGTTTTATATGCCATTCTCATTCAAAACCATATTGATCTTTTTATTTACTTGTCTTTCAATTTAGCTTATGGCAAGCTACGTAGAGAGGTTGGTGAAATATGGCCCTTGAGCCCTAAAACCCAAACCAACCATGGAAAGTAATAAGAAATGTTTTTTTTTACTCTCAATCAAAATCATGCTGATTTTTTTACTTACTTGTCTTTCAATGAAGCTTATGGTAAACTACATTGACAAAAACTTATATTCTTTATTTACTTGTTTCCCAATGCAGCTGAAAGCAAGCTACATGAAACGAAATAAGAAATGAGTTTATGTATTCTCATTCAGAAACACATTGATCTTTTTTATTTATTTGTTTCCCAATGTAGATTTGACAAGCTACATAGAGAGAAAGAAGAAATGATTTTTATATACCGTTCATTCAAAAACATACTGATCTTTTTTTATTTACCTGTCTTAATGTAGCTTATGGCAAGCGGGAGACCATCTCATACTCCGTTGTTCCCTAACACAGTTTGCATTATTTATTAATGCTGTCAGTATTCACTTAGAATATGTGAGTAAATATAAAATAATTTTAAGATTATTCATTGAATATTTTTAAAAAGTGAAGTGATTGACTACAGTAGTGATCTTCAACATTTCTGTACGGAGGGTTACATTACAGAAATCAAAAGCTTCTCCGCAGGCCGAATTTCTGAAGATACTGATGGAGATGAATGACGTATTTTAACTAAACCTGTCGTACAGTCCATTTATTGTCAATAGGATGCTCAACAGCAACAACCTTTGTACCCTGTATCCTTTTTCAGTCTCTCAATTTTGAAATGCCTTGCACGCAATCTTCCGAACTCAATGTTCGACTTTCATTCACCAACTCATCATATGTTAAAAAGGAAACAGTTTTTATTTTCAATTGTCTTGACCACAGGTTCAGTTTGGTCTCACAAATTTTTCGGTTGGTGGTGGAAATGTTTCAGTCATGTAAAATAAACCCTCAACGCTCATTCCTCTTAATGGTATAGCAGCAATTATTGCTAGCTTATTGCTAGCAGCAATTATTGAATTCACGCTGTACCGGTGCAACATAACTGGCTATTGGCGACGGTCCGGGATCAATCCCGAAGCGAAAGATCCGAGGACAGCACCTCGTAATGTTGAACCACAGTCAGAAGACGAGGTCAACACCTGAGCTAGCACATCACTCTCCAAACTTCCACACCGCGCCAACGTGAGGACATTCGAGGCGACCACAGATTTTAAGTACACGACAATCTTTGGTTGGATCGAGTTTCGAACTCGCAACCCTCCGGTTGCTGACTCTACCAATTGGGCTATAACGGTCCCCATGTTGTTCCAGAACAACGATTTTCAACCATCTCATGGCACACAGGTTAATTACTAAAATTCTGAGGCACACAAAAAATGTTATATTTTTGGCCGATCTGACAAAAGAATAGGAATAATATATTGCTTGATTTACAAATAAAATAAATTACCAACTCCTTTTTGCTCCAAAGTAGCTTTAAAAAACTCTTTTTAAACCATTTATGATACTTTGTAATAAAAAAATATTACTCAAAATTATTTACACGGAAATTACTTGAAATTAATTTTGAACACACTTGTCAAAAGTTCAAAACTTAAAAGTTTGAAATAAAATAAATCTTACACATTTTAAGCCATTTCACCATCCGTAAGGCACACCACTGCCATTCTTGGGGCATATTGAAAATCGCTGTTCTGGAATAATTTTATTTAGCTAGGGAAAACATCGCGTGTTCTTTCTCTTGAAATATTTTATGAAATAAGAAATTTTTATTTATTATATATTTTGTAAAATATATAATTCTAAATAAGATGTTTGGTTAATATTTAAAAAAAGAAAACTTATATATTATTTACTAACAATTTGAAATTCATTTGGTTCTTTTTGTTATGCGTTTACAGTGCTGCTTTGACCTTCCTGAACCGCATGGTACTAGATTTTCCTTCGATAACACAAATTGGTATACAAGCCAATAGCTCCGGTTATTCTTCAACTCAATGGAAAGCGAAGTTAGATTATTCTAAAGGAAAAAAGATGTTTAGCGTTGAAAAGCCATCGAAGCCGCAAAAAGTTTTGGAGCTATTGTAAGTGCTCAGTCTTTCTTTCAAAACTTTTCTCCAGAAATCGTAATGTTTTAAGAGTTAAAGTCATGCTGTGTCAGCTTTAGGAAATCGAAATATACATCAGTATGCATCAAAATATAGAATAATGTACTCAAAATGTAAATAAGATAATTTATACGTCATAATGTACATAATCGAATTCAAAATGTAAATAAAAATTTATGTATCAAAATGTACATTAATGAATTCAAAATGTAAATAAGAATTTATGCGTGAAAATGTACATTAATGAATTAAAAATGTTAATAAGAATTTATGCATCAAAATGTACATTAACAAATTCAAAATGTAAATCATAATTTGTACATCAAACTACATCAGAATGGTCTATCAGTATTTGAAACTGCCAATAATTTTGCTTCCTCACTTGTATATTTTAAGTAAAAATATCCTTTAGTATCTCGAAAAACTTAATGTTCCTTAAAGCGTTATATAAATATAATCTAGAATTCATTTCTACCTGTAAGATCAAATCAATATACTCTGAAATTATAAACTTCTATGGCCTGTCTGAAAACCTATGGTATGTAGAATTTTATATTTCACGAAATGAATTTTAGCACATTGAGATTTATTTATCTCATTGCTATTTAATGAAGTAGAAAACTTTATTAGCATCATTAACTGTTTTATTGTAGGGTTGATTAGTTTGACAAGTTTTTAATTTCGGTTTTTAAGACTTTGGTTGCTATCTAATAACCTCCTATGGACTGCAGAATCTCACTCATACGTTAAGATTTATCACTTCATTACTATTTAATCAAGTAGAAAACTTTATTTTATAATTAACAACTTTATTGCAGAGTTTGATTAGTTTGAAAAGTTCTTAGTTTCGTTTTAAAGGATTTCAAATTTCCGTATTAATATTGGTTATAATTTCTTTTCAGTCGAACAAATCAAATAATAAAGCATAATAGTTACGAGGACATTCCTGATTGGGACATAGAGAGAACAACTTCAACCTGGTGCTCAAGTAACGAGCACAGTTCCTTGCTTGGACTGCAGTTGTGTGTGGATAAATCGTACCCACTAGTAACAAAGCGTTTGAAGCCCTGGGCTCTGATGTCTGGCTGGTGTAAATGGCAATTGAGCTTGAATTCATTTGATGAGTAAGACACATTAAGTGAACTTTTATAAGCGTATTTAAATCAAGCTTAAAGACATAATACCATGAATAAGTTTTAAATATATCCTTTCATTAACGATATGAGTTTTCGTTAACACAAGTCAAATCACTACTTCCAACATATTGAAGAAATTAGGGATCTCACTTTTGAATTTGAAGGATAAAGATATCACTTTGTAATGGGTTTCCGCGGTCTCGCGCATTGTGACGTTAATGGTAAGGAAGTGGCTGATAGTTTAGCTAAACTGTCATAAAATGAGTCCAGTTCCTTTACCTAGTATCACTCTCTTAAATATGACCAAAAGAGAAAAGCAAGTCAAATGGTGCCAATCCTGAAATTACACTGCTATGCATCGGCACTATGATAAGGGTGCAATAATATATGACGGTAATAATATGTGTATAGTGGTTAGTAAAATATATACATATGCAATGATTTATGCATGCAAATCTAAAATTGCATGTTAATTAGAAACATAATTTATTATCCTTTCAAGCTTTGACTTAAATAATATAAATTGATTACGTTTGATATGGAGCAGACAGTAAGTAGAGCATATTTCCATTAAAATCACATGTAAAATCACAACACTCAGTAGATATACAGGGTGACTTTTAATTAACCTACAACTTTTAACTGAAATAACTCTTGAGTCGTTGCAGATAGCACTACAAACATTTTTTATTGAAAAGAACATGGGAAAGGAATTTAATAGATAAGGTTTTCAAAGTGATAACCTTCAGAGGTGATACAATAGCGCAACCTAGTCACAAAGTTGTCAGTTACAAATTCAAGAGTTTCTTTTTTAATGCTTGCAAATGAGTCAGTTATGGACTTTTTGAGGCTAATAAGGTCTGTCGGCTGCTTCTTGTAAACCAAATCTTTCAGATGACCCCAAAGATAGAAATCACATGGATTCATATCTGGTGAATAAGGTGGCCAATGCAATGAACCAGGATAACTTCTATGATTGCTCTTGCTGTATCAATCACTTCTGCTGTTCTAACAGTTACCTTTGCGCCAGCTTTTCCCTTCAGATCATCTTTCACGCAACCGAACTTTTCAAATTTTCTTATCAGATCTCTTACCATTGCTCTAGAAGGCTTAGGTCGGTTTCTGAATGTTGCAGACCACTTCCGTAGCAATAGTGTTGCATTTTCACTACATAAATACCAATTTTTCACAATAAAAATATGATCTTCGGTTGAATAAGACACTTTGGGGGCATTTTCAAAATGGCGTGGAACTGACACGAAACAATTTCCCCCCTCTTTATACCCTCTCTCACTGCACGCATTTGTAGAGCCATCTAATGACACTCTGAGAAGTTATTTCAGTTAAAAGTTGTAGGTTAATTAAAAGTCACCCTGTAAAATTAATGCTCAATAACTAATTCAGATTTTTGTCACTTCAACACAATAAGAATATTTGATGAAACTGAAATGGGGGTCTCCCCCACATTTTAAATAGAGAAAATCACCAATGCTGAATTAGAAACATTTCTTTTGGCACTCACATATTTTTGTTTTTACATGGCACATGGTCAAACACCCTTGACTCCGAAAAGAGGAACATAAGTTTTTTAAATCTCAACTGCTGTTTCCTCAAAAGTTACTAATATTTATCAAATGATTTAGCTAATCAACAACTTTGGCGGGACAGACATTGTAATTTTTATTGGTTGAATGGAATCGAACCATGTGCAAATATATGTGCGGAGGCAAGTATGAAAACACCTGCCGGATGCAGCTGTCACCAAATTTGGCATACAAATATTTTATGATGAGTCATTGGCAGGAAATTGAAGGATATGCTGATCATTAAAAAGTAATAAGTTGTTTTAAGGGTAATTATAAATGTGGTGAGCTGCTTCACCAGTCACCTTTTTCTTTTTCAACAGCACCCAAAGGACCTAATATATTTCAAAGAGATATACAAAAAAATGCCACTTTTACCGTCATTGCTAAAATAGACCCTTTGGCCCATCAGGCCTACTTGCTAGTTCAGATAAATATCTTTCCAGATGGTCCAGATTAAATAGTCCTGAAGAACAGAGACCTTGGAGCACATCTTCTGTACAGGAGAGTACTGTTTTAGGGAAATTTAGATTGAACTATGCGACTCACAATCCTTAGTTCCTGTTTTTTAACTCTTTGATGCACACGATTTTAAAGAGAGAAAAACCCAAGTTGCCCACCCAGAATTGTTTTTAATATACAAAATGAGAAAAAACTTTCATTTAAATTATTTAAAATAAAATATTACTCAAAACGAGAAAAAATATAACATTTCAATAAATCCTTTATTACAGAGAGGGGGATATAAATAATCCTGCCATGCAACTAATGTTTTAAATGAAAGTCATAGAAACACATCTTTTTTACAAAACAAAGTGGCACTTTGCAGACAGTCAGCACCATGAAGTGCGAACTTTTTTTCGTGCTGCAAAAAAACGCACGTCGTCCTCCTAGTAATACGTTTTGGTAGATGTTTCGAATCTTTTCCTCGTATTTCCCATGAAACAGTGGGTTTAGATTTTTTTATCTGCAGTGGAAGTGCAGATGTTGATGGTGCATTTTTATCAATTAAAGTCTGGGCAATAAACCCTTCAGCGCACTGCCCCTTTGAAAAGTTTCAGCTCGATGTTTTGACCAATTTTTTATAAACAATATATGAATTAATAACAGCTGCATCCAAAAGAAAGATTAGTATGCGATGCCACCATTTTTAATACGTCGGTCAAGTTTATAATTAGCCAATATCTGATCAAATTTATCCGCTGCATTCATTGTTCGCATTATAATCAATAATTAACGAGGGACAAGCAACTGAAATTTTATCCCCATTTTTATCATTTCTCTGTATTGTTCCCACCTGATTTGGATCATGATAATTGGATAAAGATATATTTCAATGTTATCGATCCATCACAACTTACAAATGCGTTTTGACATGTGTAAATTTTTGTTTTCAGTTATTTATACATTTAGTGTTAGTTCATAGCATTGCCAACTCAGTGAAAAACTTTAAATTAAATATTAAACTGTATTACTATGAGTAATTTAAATTTTTTGAGGTGGGTTAAAAAATATCCCATCATGCATAAAAAGCTAAGCAAAAGGTGGGACAGTTTTAAACCCACCTAATACCAAAGAGTTAAATATTTTTTATACATATTGCGTTTCGGTGTTTATAGACGACATCCTGTTGTCGGTTCCATTGTACTAGACTCATGTACCAAGATGTAATGTTAAAAAATAGCTTTGCAATCGGGAGTCGAACGTTTGAATGACTGACCGTTACAATTAGCAACTCATCCCTGAGCTTCTCATAGGATGGTGAAAAAGAACCTATTTACACCTTATATCTACGGAGCTGAGAGTGTTATCGAAAAGCGCCTGGGAAAATATTTGTGGTATGGATTTGATATCGCGATCTGGCCTTATTTGACAGTTAATTCTGGATCTCGCTATGATTACCTAGGAAGGTTCGAGTGAAGATAATTTGTTTTAGAAATGCTGAGTGGGTGGCCACTTTTGACTTAGGTGGACATCTGCATTCCTGGACGTTTTCGGGAAACGACGTCATCCAAGATGGTGGCCGCTCGACTACTAAACAGCTCATTTCTGCTAATAAATTGGCCGATTTTCATGAAACCTTTCAAAAATGCTATGTAGGTAGGTATTTTATCACACTGGAGCAACACAACGGGCTATTGGTGATGGTCCGGGATCAAACCCGAAGGGAAATATCCTAGGACAATACCGCGTAATTTTGAACTCTGGTCAGATGAACAGGTCACACCTGATCTGGCACCCCACTCTCCAAATTTCAACACTACACCAACGTGATTACATTTGAGACCACGACAGATTTAACGTGCACCATCCCCCTTTGTACACGACCTTTGGTTATATTCAAACTCGCAACCCTCCGGTTGCGAGTTTGAATTCCAACCGGGCTACCGCATCCCCAGAAATGCTCTGTACGGATCTTATTAATCCTCCTGTGGTTGTCCCGACGAGGTATCTCCTTCATTAGCTAGACTGACCAGATCTTGATGGGCAAGATATCTCGTCATTATAAAAACTGATCTTGATCAGTTCTGATCTGATCTGACCAGATCTTGATCTCGTCATCATCAAAATATCGGCAGTATCTTGATGGCGAGCTATCTCGTCATTAACAAAATTGATAAAATCTTGATATACGATATCTTGTTGAAATCACTTGGAGAATTAAGTATTTTGACTTGTGGATATTGACCATCCGATATATTTTGCGATTGTGACATCATCAGAGATTGCGGCTGGCCAATACGAAATTTGTCCTATCTTTGTTAATATTTGACCGATTTTCAATGAACTTTCACTATTTATATTCATTTGACCTTTACTATGCTAATAAAAGAGGTTTAAGTGGTGAATAAAGTTTCCAAATACTTAAATTATCAAACTTTTGGTATTAACATTAATACGGATAATGGTTGCAACATAAATTTGAGGAGAAAGGAAAACTCGAGATTGTATAATGATAAGGTATCAATATATGAGAAATGCAAAAGCAAAACATTTGAAACAAGTTTTAAATATTCAGATTTCATTGTCTGCTGTCCTGTGAAATTATTCGCCACCACTCTAATCCACAACCTTAGAAAGTATACTGTCAAACAGGTAGGTAGGTTGTTAATTAACGTCACACTGGAGTAACACAACAGGCTATTGGCGACTGTCCGGGATCAATTCTGAAAGGAAAGATCCAAGGACAACGCCTCGTAGTTTTGAACCACGGTCAAATAACGAGGACAACACCTGAACTGGCACCCCACTCTCCAAACTTTCACACCACGCCAACGTGAGTACATTTGACTCCATGACATATTTAAAGTGCACCAGCAACGTATACACGACGGTAGGCTGGGAAGAGTTCCGAACTCGCAACCCTCTGGTTGCTAATCTTCCAACTGGGCTACAGCTGCCCCACTATTAAACAATACTGTAATGAAGTTCCGATTTCGTATCATTACAAGATATTCATAAACTATTGCCACTTTCGACAACTGTGACCAGGAGGAAATTACCACATATGATGAGGAAGTTCTTGTGACATTGTCTGCATACTCTACCAAGACAAGCAAGTAGATATATCAGTTAAAACACGCTTATAGAAAATGAATCTCATGTTTAGAATGTAAGGGAATTCTAGAGTTTCAGTCAATCTCGGTCTATCAGTCTTTCTATCTCAAAAGTTAGCCTTATTCTAGCACTACATTCTGATCTTTCAAATAAGTAGATTTATCACACTTATTTACGGTTACATAGGATGAAATAAGCAACATGAAAATTCTACACCTTTGAGATTTCCCATACAAAAAACACCTTCATATTGAACCATCTTGGAATGATTTCAATGCATTTTGCTCAAATTAGCATCTTCTGTAAAAACAAGAGTTCGAGAGTAATCAGTAATTCCACCTCATGTAACTCAGCACATTATTACTTACACAAAACTATTAAATTTCAGTTGTCTTGGTGCACACGTTTTATGTCCAAATTTGAAAATTTACTTCAATTCCAATTTCTTCAGAAGAAAGATAATAATATGGATATAAAAGTGCAGAGGACCTAAGAGATTTGGAAAAATTTGTTGACCACTGAAGCAAACAAACATAATTATAATTTTTGTTCTATAATTCTGTAAGACTACACCAGTTCGAGAAATTTAATGTCCTCACGTTTGCGTGGTGTGGAAGTTTGGAGAGTGGAGTGAAGCTCAGGTGTTGAACTCGTTATCACCTGAGCTGGTTCAAATTTACGAACTGATTTCCCGCGGATTTTTCCCTTCGGGATTGATCCCGGACCTTCTCCAATAGCCCGTTGTGTTGGGGGTATTTCAATTAACGTCACACTGGAGCAACACAACGGGCTATTGGTGACGGTCCGGGATCAATCCCAAAGGGAAAGATCCGAGGACAACACCACGTAATTTTGAACCACCCCGTTGTGTTGGACCAGTGCGATGTAAATTCAACTACCTCAAGGAATTTAGTCCAATCTGACCGGTAGGATCTCTCGAAAGTATACAAAATAATGGATACAATACAGAAACTACAGCAGCATTTATCTTGTGCGATTGTTTCAGTATTAAGTTATAGTATTTATATTCAAAAGCCATAACAGACATGTAATCGCAGCACCAATGAACTGTCCTCTAATGAGAATAATTGCTCTATTGTGGATCTTAATTTTTTTCGAAAAATTATGACCATTGAAAAGAAAACATTTGATACAACTTGTGTTTTCATATCCCCAAAACATCACAAAATTATTTTTAAGTTATCACAAGACATCACTATAACAATCAAAAAGATTATTGACGCAGGCTATGAACATTGTTATGTAAAGACTGGGTCAAAAGAAGTTCCCTTTCCCATCTACTTTAACTGCTTCTAGAAATGACTTGATCTTACCAGATTTTATTGCTTCGGCATTGATCGCTTCTTTACAAACATCATCTGCCAACTGCACATTTAGGGCATTTTCTGTTGGTGAAGATGATATATTTTCAGTAAGCCACAAATACTGTATACATAATTTGAGGATACTGAGAACGATTCATCAATTATTCATCTTAGTATTGACTTATAATAATCATTTTCTTTTGGAATTGACGAGATATTTTTAAACTTGCTTCACTGGACAACAATTCGGTGCATAAGAAATGTGGGTGAGCACTAGAATTAATAATTTAACATGACGTTTGTCTTTTCATGTAATTAGCCCTATCTGGTGGTTTACCTTTGAGTCGAAAACTTTCCTGTTGTGGCCAGACTCTGGAGTATAAACCTGTTCCAAACTGTCACCAGTTCTGGGAAGGAACAATTCGTTTTCCTACTTAGATCTTCATTCTCCCTTTGATTAATAGAGCAGTTTCATCTCGACGAGATATCTCTTCATTACTAAAAATGACCAGAACTTGAACGAGATATCTCGTCGAAACATTTGAAGGGTTAACCGAGAATGGACCAAGACGTGGTGTATCTGGAGAAGACTACAAAGGTATCCCAAGAAAATCAGATATCTAGAGCATCTTTGAAAAACTGGCGTATTTTCTGATTAGGAAAAGAGAAAAAATGCAACCAGCAGAATACCTAATACTCGTGAAAAGGGTCAGCTTCAAAACTTAGACTAACTCAGATTATGAGTATACCATCGTGGGAGAACAGACATTGAGGATTTTCCAAACAAGTAGGAGTGTCAAGAGACATTTATTGAGATCATATACTGCTATATCTACATCCATCATCACATTATTAATGGCATGTTTGTTCTCTTAAATTCTTATTAATTTGTTTTTGAGGTGAAAGAAAATGGTTTGGTTCTACAAGCCAACTTTAAGTGTATCCCAATTATTTTATTATGGTTGTATCTGTATAAATTATACAAAATCTTCATCAATTTGTAGGGAAAGGAGGTTATTTGTTGATTTTTTTGCCAGTGTAGGGAAGTAAAGTGATCGGACATAACATGCAGAAATCCTTTATGATGTATTCTAGCATGCTTATAAGACCATCGCATTTTATAAATATTCATTTCGGACAACATGCTACTCTATTCATTGTAAAATATCGAAAAACCATTATTTCGCTGCATAGAAAAAGGATAAAAACAATAATTGTAAACAAAAACAAGTATTAAAGTTTTGCTATAACCCATAATAGCTACAGCATATTAATCTAATCTACACTGAAATTAGACCATTGTTAGCATAGATATGACAAGTTTCTGATTAGGCAGCCGTTATCCCCTGATGACGTCACAATCCCAAAATATATCGAAATGCCAATGTCTATACATACGATCCGTACAAAGCATTTCTGAAAGGTTTCATGAAAGTCGGCCAATTTATTAACAGATATGAACTGTTTAGTAATAGAGCGGAGTAATAGAACTGTTTAGTAATAGAACTGTTTAGTCATTTCCGGAAAACGTCCAAGATGGAGGGTGTCCACCCAAGTCAAAAATGCTAACAAAGGCACCTACTAGGCATTTTTAAAAACATTCTCCGTACTCGAATCCTCCTATCCTATAGAACCAGAGTGAGATCCTGGACTAAATGGTAGGTAGGTAGTTAATTAAAGTCACATTGGAGCAACACGGAGGGCTATTGGCGACGGTCCGGGATCAATCCCGAAGGGAAAGATCCAAGGACAACGCATCGTAATTTTGAACCACGGTCAGATAACGACCTGGACTAAATGGAGAAGTGACATTCGCTGAGATGGTAATATTCTAATGGGATGGTTGAAATGGAGTGTGATAAAGATAAAACAAAAGGCAAAAGAGTAGTGTAATTCTAAAAGATATAAATTAAGTAAAATAAAAAAAGGAAAGGTTTTAGAGTGACAAATTTATTTAGCAACTTTAGAAAACTAGCCAACTCTCTTATTGGAATTAAATACACAAACTTTATTGCAACTTCGAAAACAGAATACTGGGGATTCAATTTAATTTCAGACAAAACGACAAAATTTGTCGTTTGAAGTGCGAGAATCTGCTAACTAACAATTTTAATTTACATACACATCGAAAATCAATTAAAAAATGAATTTAAAACGAGGAAAAGTAATTATATAAACATATGATGTAGTTTTATGAAATGTTGCTGGTTTCTTCGTATAAGTTCTTGATCAATAATCGGACAAGTACTTGATCAATACAAAATTAAAAGAACATCTTTCGCTGATACAGCATCCCATTGTGTTGCTTCAGTGCGACATTAATTTTTAATACCTTCTCTGATACTGTTATAGAGTAAGTAAAAGTTTATAACTTTATTGTATAAAATATTATTTCATTTAAAATTGATGGTTATTATAATGAAAATAAGTTCCATAATCTCCGTAGAGTAGAAAATATATAAGAGTTCAACTAGAAAGTATTAAGAAATTAGAGCAATGTTACTCTTGCAAGAGTAGAGCCAAGTACACTGCTGGCCACCCAAATTGCAACACCAAGAAAGACAAGAGATATCACAACAAAATTTATTTTGTAGATAACATGTTGACCAAGTATCAAATGATTAAATTTATAGACTTCTGTGAAGTGTGGTTCCTGCCAAAATCAGTAGCCAGAGTAGCCGCCATTGTTGGAGATCACCGCTGCCACACGCCTCGGCATTGATTCAAAGAGACTTTGGATGTGTTCTTGGGGTACAGCAGACCAAGCAGCTTCCACACGTTGCCAAAGTTGATCTGGTGTGGCAGCTGGGGATGTATTCTGAGTCAATCGTTGAGCAACCATGGACCACATGTTTTCTATCGGCGAAAGATCCGGAGAGCGAGCTGGCCAGGGAAGCAATTCAATCTGGCGATTGACGAAGAACCCTTGGACAATGCGTGCCACGTGTGGTCGCGCATTATCCTGTTGAAATATGGCTGTGGCAAGCCCTGAAGGTAAGGAAGGACAACTGGCTCCAACACCTCGGAGATGTAGCGCTGGCTGTTTAAAGTACCGGCAATGCGTACTAGAGGAGTGCGAGAGTGATATCCAATACCGCCCCATACCATAATACCCGGTGCAGGACCAGTGTGGCGGTGCATAACGCAGCTGTTCAGCATCCTCTCTCCACTGTGTCTCCAGACTCGAATCCGACCATCGTGGTGTTGCAGACAGAAGCGTGACTCGTCAGTAAAGACAATTTCATTCCATTCTGCCGTCCACATCCTTCTTCCATCGCACCATTGGCGGCGGAAACGTCTGTGGTTCTGCGTCAAGGGTAGACGAAGCAATGGACGTCTTGCGGACAGACCACTCTGCTGTAAACGGCGTCGAATGGTACGCGCAGACACTGGATGATGCGGTACAGACTGAATGTGCTGTGCTATGGTTCGTGATGTGGCTGAGCGATCCGTCACTGCCATACGCACAATATGCCTGTCATCACGTGAAGTGGTGCACTGAGGTGGATGCGATCGAACCCGTCGGTCCGTCGTACCCTCCTGCATCCAACGATCACATATCCGCATTACAGTTGTTTGGTTTCGTCCAACACGACTACCGATTTCCCTGAAAGATAATCCACAATCTCGGTAGGCCACTATCCTTCCTCTGTCGAACTCGGATACTTGATCAAAAGATGAGCGCTGTTTTCTACGAGGCATAATTGATCGTTTTTTTGAAAAAACCACAAGAAAAACACAATTGCCGTACTTGAAATCGTCGAAATCTCCAAGCCTTAAATAGCGCTTTGAAGTGGCGCCACAGGCGCGCGTGATGTGCGTCTGCGCTGAAATTCTAATCATTTGCATATCTCACCTCCGCTAATGCATGTTGTAAATTTCATATTATTTGCATGCTTCCTTCAGGGTGTTGCATTTACGGTGGCCAGCAGTGTACTTTTAAAAGTACTTTATAACCAGCACTTTAAATATAATTTTTGTTCCTAATTTTTATAAGATATTTTGAGTTTAAGTGCTTTTTCTTTTAAGAATAAAATTATTTTTACTATGATAGTGTAATTGTTTTCATTCATTTTCTCTAGAAAACTGGAGTCATATGATTTTGAAATCGTTAAACTCCCAGGAATCAGGTTTAAAGATCTCATACTAAGATTTAGTACATCTGGTAAGTGTTTCACGTTTCTAATAGCTATTAAACTTAAAAGTTGTGTGCGTACAGCAGAAAACTCGTTCTATGTCTAGTTTTCATGTCTTTTAGTACACCTTAGGCTTGAAAAGAACGCAATTCATTTCAATCAGCAGAAACCTCCATAGCTGCTTAATGCAAAAGAATCATGTTGCACTTTTTGTTACAGATGTTCGTTTTGATAAGCACCAAGGGTGCCAACACCTAGGGGCCCAAAACCCTTGCCCCACCCCATAATACTTTTATAGAAGGTGCAGCCCCCCCTTAACCCTTGACCTGGTGGTTTCCTGGACGTGGTATCTCGTCATTAGCAAAACTGACCAGATCTTGATGGACGAGACGTCATTAGAAAAAACTGATCAAATTTTGATCTCGTCACCATAAAAAAATCAGCAATACCTGGATGTCAACGTTGCTAACGTTTGCTAATGACGAGATACCTCGTGACTGACATCCAGACGAGATACCTCGTCATTAGCAAAACTGGTCAGAACTTAATGGACGAGATATCTCGTAGAAACCACATAGAGGGTTAAATTGAGGGGTGAATATTAAAATATTACCAGTAAATAACCAAACAAGTTGTTTCAATGAAATACCCGTTCCATGGGCATCAAGTTCTAGGGACTCGAGACCATTTTCCCCTTATTAATTTTATATAAATGGATGCTATAATATTTTGGCTAAATTAGAGGCATTTTCCGTCAAGCTAAATATTTGGTGGCGGTAGTGATTCTGCGGCTATACGTATTTCTTGTACGTATTCTATGGTGACGCTCAGTCGGCTTGTTTTTCGAATACGAGATTTCAGCACTTCACCATAAAACTTCTAAAGAATAAAATCCTAACGTTTGGTGTTTAATCTACTAATTGGTGTTGACCAATCAACTATCATATATATTACATACTCATGTCCAAATTTATCTTTACATACCCAAAAATAATGATATTCCATGAAATATCCAATCGATGTAATCCATTTTTGTAGGGAATGTGTGAAAGACAAGCCTAATTAGCATTATCCAATCAAAAGTGATCAAACGGTTTCTGATATGCAAATCAAGGCGTTACGTCATCCGACAGTGAATCAAGCAATTTGCGCAAAGTGAATATCAGTGAATTTCTGCAATACAACGTTTGATTTCAGTGTGTAAGGACTCAAAACGGTTTGTTATGGCTCCGAAGTATTATTTGGAAGAATCTGTGAAGGGGCGAATTATCGGCCGTTTAGTAGTGGGGCAGACAATCATGGAAGCAGCGAGATGTGTGAATATTTCAAGACAGTCTCTCCGCCATAGAAACAATTTCAGAACTCTGGAACTGTTATAAGGAGGCCTGGACAAGGTCGTAAACGAATAACAACTGCTTCTCAAGATCGATATCTGGAAACAACTGCCCGTCGTAACAGGAAGTCTATTGCTCGGCAGTTAAGTTCGGAGGTTATAGCCGCCACTGGAACTGTTATATCACGACAAACTGTATACAGAAGGCTTAATGAAAAAGGCTTTTATGCCAGAAAGTCAAGGGTGTGTGTTTCACTGTCTTCACAACAAAAGAGGGATCGCTTTAATTGGTGCAAAGAACATCAGAACTGGAGTGTACACCAATGGACCCATGTTCTCTTTACTGATGAGTCGAGGTTTAGTTTAACTTCTGATTCTAAGCGTGTTTATATCTGGAGGGAGTCAGGAACGCGAAATCTTCCTTCGAACATTATGAAACGTGACCGTTTCGGTAGTGCAGGTGTGATATTATGGGGAGGAATAATGATCGATGGACGTACGCCCCTACACGTTTTCAACAGCGGATCTGTGACCGGCCAGAGATATCGGAATGAGGTCTTAGAACCTATGTAAGACTTTTCAGAGTTGCATATGGATCCGACTTTTTATTTATGGACGATAATGCTCGTCCACATCGAGCAAACCTCGTTGACGAATTCCTTGAAAGTGAAGCCAATGAGCGAATACCGTGGCCAGCAAAATCTCCTGATCTGAACCCGATAGAGTACTTACGGGACTATCGTGGAAAAGCAGTTGCACGGAGACATCCTACTCCTAGAGATATAAATGCCCGGAAGACCGTATTGCTGGAGGAGTGGAACTTAATTCCCCAAATTGTGGTTAACATTATCGCCAGCATTAAAACACGTTGTGATATGTCAGGGGAGATCACATTCCATATTAAATTCATAAGCCTTAATTTTTTTCTGAGTTATTCTTTTTTTTTCTGAACTCTCCTTGTCGCACATTATTGCCATTTTTATTGTTTCATGCTAGTTTCATATCATACGCAGTGCTCTTAAATTTGTTCCTTTGTATTTATGTGTTATGATGTTATGTATCATTTCAAACAAATTCATAAAATTATAGTTCACAGTTTCTGAGAAATCCGTGATTTTATGCATGTAAAGATAATTTGGACATGAGTGTATATATGATAGTAGATTGCTCAACACCAATTAGTAGATTTAAATCCAAATGTTTCCAAAACGGCAATAAATTACATTTTAAGGTAACCCTGTTATATATTATGCGAGAGCATTTGGACAGCAGAACGGAAATATTCCCAGACCATGAAATTCATCGACAAGGTTCTGTAGTCTTACTTTCCAGACATGGAATTTTTGACCAATCCTCAGGCTGGAGAGGACGTTTAAATTTCAAGATTTCAAAAAGATCAGCATTAACTCATCGAAGCACTTGAGGCAGGTATTGTAATTTTTAGCTCATCCTCAGTCATAAGAGGACATTTAAATTTTAAGATTTCAAAGTACAAAAAAATCAACATTTATGCGACGAAGCACCTGATGGAGACATGGATTCATGTAATTTTGGGCCAATACTCAGGCTGAAGAGGACACTAAAATTTGAATATTTCAAAGTACCAAAAAATCTACATTTATGTGATCTGATGGAGATTCCAAAACGTTGACAGTTGAAAATACTTCTAGCAGTGAAAGAACTGCAGAGAAAAGTGAATTATAAATTATTTGTTTTGAACGGGACTAGGTTTGATTTAAATATCGCAGTTCGGAAGAACAATGACGCTAGTGCAATTCATCGATTTGTTCAGAAAACGAAAACTAAAAATAATATCTATATTACCAATTACAACAAGTGAGAAACTTTGATGGTAATGAAAGTGGGGTAAATACAGCATATATTTGTTACTTTTAAATGATGCTACCCATGCAGATGCATTTTGAATATCCACCCTCAATTTTGCATTTGAGTCGTTGTTCTAAAATTTGGACTATAATATTCTACACAAAGGTCACTATACAAAACATTTTTTATTAAATTTATTTATGCAACATATTTATTGACATTTTCATTCAGTCATTTACATCAAGAAACGGACAAAGATTTTAGATTAATAATGACACACAATATACACTTAATGTCGGTGTTCCAGTCAAATTACGTCTCAGATTAACGTAAAAAATCATCGCTTTTGCTTCAGGTCTTACTGATTTTTCCAAGAAATTTTAATTTTTTTATCAGAGGATGCCGGGTTTCTATGTGTACATAAAACGTTACGCCACTGATGTAAGGTAGCTTTACTTTCCTGACCAAAGTTCGAATACCTTCGGAGCAGACCTCGTTTCTTGATGATTTTTACCATCTAATTTAATTATATTCAATAACTCTAAAAAGCTGTTCTATATTCTCTTTACAGGTAGTGACAACAAGCGTGAAATAACATTCATTGGAGATACTGATGAGGCTAAGGAAGAGATGAAATTTGAAATAAAAGTTGCCAAGTCACCAAATTTTGTAATTTCATTTATAAAAAGCAAAGTCGCAGATGGTAATAAACAGAATGGATACAGGAGCTTTCTGAGTTTTCAGTTGGATAGAGATCATCAATACGAACTTCTATATAATGTGAGTACGATAGTTTGTTTCTTGCTTTCTTCGACACGAGTGTCATTACAGTACGCTCTACCATATTCCAGCCCCAGTGCCAGATTAGATTTACTCTTCACATCATTTACTTTCACAGTTTTATATGTTAGGATCTATCATAGTAGATGATTTGGTAGTGTTTCGTACACTTTACCCTTTATACTTCAGTAACATTACCATTCTTTCAATCTCTTTACTTCATTTACTTTTTTAATTTATATGTTAGTATCTATCGTAGTAAATGATTTGTTATATAGTGTCTTATATTTTACCCTTCTACTTCATTTACATTACTACTCTCTCTCTCTCTTTACTTCATTTGCATTACTACTATCTCTCTCTCTTTACTTCATTTACATTTTCAGTTTTTAATATTAGGATCTATCGCAGATGATTTGGTAGTGATTCTTATGTTCTTGTTGTGTCCATTTCTGAGTCAGATGTCACCGTGTGCATTTTGCACAGTGATTCTTATACACTTTACCCTTTACTTAATTTGCACATTTTTAGTAGTCTCTCTCTCTCTCTTTACTTCACTTACTTTATTTTTATCGTGGTTCTTTATGTGACGAGCTTTAAGAAGTAACGTACCGGATTTTCTTTCATTTCATTTATTTATTTTTTAATATGTGATTTATAAATACTTAGCTAGACGATTTATGTAATTTAATATTTATTTTTACTGAAGTTCCAGAAATACTGATGCAGACGAGCCTAAGCAAAATTTAAAAAAAATGCCACCTAATCACGACATTGGTTGCATCTGCCAAAGCATATATAAAGCGATTTAAGCGATTTTCAACGTGATTTAATAGTTGGAGCTCGTGAGATGGGTCGTAGCTTTTCAAGGTAGAGAAGTTTGGATTTTCACGTACTATCATTTCAAGGGTGTACCGTGAATACAAGAATTCTGACAAAACATGTAACTTACGACAGCAATATGTTCGTAAAAAGACTCTGGGTGAACATGACCAGCGTCGGCTGGCAAGATTCGTTTCACGCGATAGGTGTGCAACACTGCCTCAAATAACAACGGAATTCAATACTGGGCCCTCAAAAAACATTATCGTGAGGACTGTGCAACGCTCTCTCAAAGATATGGACGTCAAACTCGAGAACCCTTGATGAATACTCGACACACAGATATGAGCCTCGCCTGGACGCTTGAAGACTGGAAACAAATAGACTTGTCTGGCGAGTCGAGTTTCTAACTGTTTCGAGGAGATTGAAGGATCCGTGTGTGCAGAAAATCCTATGTAGCCATGAATCCCGCTTGTCAACAGGGGATTGTATAGACTGGTGGTGACTCTAATGATATGGTAGTTGCTTAAGTGGCATTCAATAGGACACCTGGTACGTCTACAAACGCCTCTAACAGGTAAACACTATGCATGCATCCTAACTGACGAGACACCCATTCATGCCCTGGGTATATTCTGATAAGTTTGGCCTCATCCAACAGGGATGTCATGCAATGCTCTGTGGAACACAGAAATCCTACACGTCGGAAAACAGGGCCGTGGTAGCCCGATTAGGAGAGTAGCGTATTAGCAACATGAGGGTTGGGAGTTCGAAACTGGTGCGCGTTAAATCTGTCATGGCCTCAAATGTCCTCCAGTTGGCGTGGTGTAGACGTTTGGAGAGTGGGGTCCCAACTCTGGTGTTGACGACGCCATCTGACCGCGATTCGAAATGAGAGGTGCTGTCCTCGGATTTCCTCTTTCGGAATGATTCTCCAACAGCTGCCAATATCCCGTTGTGTTGCTCCAGTGCGACGTTAATTCAACTACCTACCTTGAAATACAACAGAATTGCGGATCATTCTGCAGGAAATATGGTGTTCAATGGCTACCAAATGCTTCCGCAAGCTTGTGAGTCCATGCCCCGTCCTATTTCTACATTTCTACGCTCCCGTGAAAGGCCTATTAAGTATTAGACTGGCTTACCAGTTTTTCTGGCACTTCAGCGCACATTTTAATGCAAAAAATTAAAAAAAGAAATTGCTTGAATATTAAATTTTGATATGTGGATTCAATTACGAGCTACAGTTAGTACTTGCATGAATATGTCAACTTTTATTTCTTATTAATTACAATAGGATCGAGTCAAACAGGAAGAGCAAGTGCAAAGTTTCTCAAATTCCAACAGATCTAAGAATAAAAAAACTACTGCAGTGGTGCGGGAGCAATTGCTTTCCTTAAATACACCATACAATACTTACAGATACCGTAGAGAAAGCAAGCAAGCAGAGGAGAGCGAAAGTATTAGCGTCCTTCTTTCTTATGAAAAGTAAGATTAATGCTTTATATTAATTATTGTTTAAATGTGGATCCCTTAAAAACTTATGAGCCGCGGTAGTCCAATTGGAAGAGCAACGGATTAGCAACCGGAGGGTTGCGAGTTCGAAACTCGGTCCTACCAAAGACCGTCGTGTACGCGGGGAATGGTGCACGTTAAATCTGTCGTGGCCTCGACTGTCCCCACGTTGGCGTGATGTGGACGTTTGGAGAGTGGGGCGCTATCATTAAAATAAATTAATACCATTGAATCGGACCGTACATGGGCGTTCCTAAGTGGGGTGCAGGGGATGCACTAGACTGTAGTAAGGAAAGCACAGGCGGTCAACTTAACCTTCCTGGTGGTTGTCTCGACGAGGTATCTCGTAAAACTAACAAAATTGACCAGATCTTGATGGACGAGATATCTGGTCCTTAGTAGAAAATTTACTGGGTCCTGATCTCGTCGTCATCGAAAAATTGGCAATATCTTGATAACGAGGTATCTCGTCATTAGCAAAATTGATCAGATCATGATGAACGAGCCATCTCGTCGAAACCACGTGGAGGGTTAAAATAAAAACTGCCCCTAATAAGAAAGGCAGTTGGTGGGCTTGAGCGAAACTAATATACGAGGTTCGTCCTATTGTTAATACAGTGAGAACTGTTTTCTGGCATCGATGTGACTTGGCAGCGAAGGAGAGGGGACATTGATGCGCATGCGTGAAAAGTCACGAACCCGTTGGAATAATCAGTTGGTTGCTAAACCATTGAGAAATAGTATAAAAGTGGAATCAGCAATGGTAACCTTTTTATAAGCCCAGGATCATGTGACCAAAATTAGTAGTAACGTGACCCTTAGAGTACTTTCGAACATTCATCATTTGATCGGTCCATGGGAAGAGAGAAGACGCCAATCCATTGGTTGATCATTTGATTGGTCCACACGACATAGTTGTAGACTTTGGTGATTTCACCATTTTTGTCGCCACTCTATAGAAATGTATACCTACACACTACCCTATCATAAGATGTAATATCGCCAAACGAGGAGACAAATTCCAAATCAGCCATCCTAGTCAATTTTTCACAGAGCACTCACGTGACTACTAGTCGGAATGTTGGTCACTTTCTTACGCTCCTCTCAATAGCAATGCTCAGTCTACTTATAGTTGACGTCTATGTGCTAGACGCCCTTAAATGAGCGAATGTTCTTCATCCACAATGACCGAGCGAGCAGAACAGCGAATTTGCATCAAATTTTGCGTTGAAAATTCGTTCGCGGAAACTATCCAGATGATTAGGAAGGCTCGTTGTAATGAGTGCAGAGCAAATAAAAATGTAATACAGCCGTCTCAAATATAGCCGGGAATCTGTTGAAAGTTATCCATGTTCTGGAAGACTTTCAACAAGGGGAACATCTGAGAATGTCGAAGTGTATGAGCTGTAATCAACAAAGATCGGCGAATGGCATTGCGAGAATTAGAAGATGACCAAAAACTACTGTGTTCAGGATTTTGACGAAGGATCTTTACATGAAATGTGCGGCACCGCCCATTTATCACGTCTCGTGCAGGGTTTTCGGTAAATTACCCACCCCTACAGTCCGAATTTGGCACCCTGCAACTTCTGTCTTTTCTAAAGGATAAAATCACCTCTGAAAGAAAAAATATTTCAGACCGTGGATGAATTCAGGAATACAGGAAGAGGCAGGTGATAGTGATTCCAACAATTGACTTCGTAGGGTGTTTTAAAAAGTGGAAGATACCCTGTCAAAGTGCGTAAGGTCCCAAGGTACCTACTTTGAAGACTAGGTACCAAGAGTCCTAAGTGCAATGTATCTTGTTTCATATTACATGGCTGGATACTTTTCGAACAGACCTCGTATTGCAGAAAAGGTTTGTATTGGTGTATATAGGGCGATTCGAAAGTCCCTGATCAAACTTTAAAGAGTGGCAGGGTTCATCAAAATAAGCACGTTTTGTTAAAGAATGCTTGTACGCACTTGTTGCTCGTAGGTGCTAACACAATAATTGGTCCAAAAGTGAAACAAATTTTTTTATTTACTTCATTTTACAGTAGTTGCCCAAAGGGGCAACTGAGTAACACATGCCTCACAGCGTCGACGTATTGATTGATGTACATTTTCAGATACTAGGTATTTCGCGAACAGTTGCAGAAACAACTGAAGCTCTTGTGACCTCATTAGAGGCAATGGTACATGAGGAACTTCAGGTATTCCTATAGGAAGAAATCGAAACAAACATACATGATCCACACCATCAGACTCATCAGGAAGGTTTAGAGCACAACTATGGAGGCGGTTAAAAGACACATTACAAAAACAGGGGCCAGTAGGTCCCGACCCAGCTTTGAAAAGCTAAAGAAAAAACTTAATGATAGAAAAAATATAGATTAGACCGCCACAGTACAAAATAGACCACCGAACACCGTCAAGTTTAAAATGAAGCGGGTATTTACAGGAAAAGGTAGAGATAGTACTTAATTGATGGTGTCCACTAATTCTGAAGAAAAATTATGGCTGATTTTAATATTGTATAAGGAAGTTAGATTTCTGCCAACGTTTGTTAGCCATTGGATTTTGTTTGTCGGTGGTTTAGTGAAATGGCATTTGTTAGTTAATTGGCACTCATACACACACAAATAGGTAATGATCTGCGTCGCCAAGTTCTCCATAGGGACTATATGAGGTACTTTTGAGACCATGAAGTACAGGAAAGGACCATGACCAGTTAGGAAAAAGATAAGATGTCTATTATGCGTGATGTTGACGTGTGAGATGTAAATTATGTCTCGAAAGTCACTGGGGCCGCGTGCCAATAGTGCTGTCAATTAAAAAGAATATTATTTTTAAGTCTTACTAAAAAAGAGTATGGTGCAGGAACTTCTGTCTCCTCATCATACAAAGTAGCTAGTTTGTCGAAATAGTCTGCGGTCACGTCGCCAGCGATGCCTGAGTGAGAGCGAACCCAGCTTAGCCCACAGTGATCCCGCTCCGGTATGATATATGGCTTAATTTTTGTGAGGAGATTAGATTTCGAAACATGCTAAATTGGGCGATCGTGGTAACCAAGAGACAGGCTTCACCGGTCGATCAATGTGTCCTCACACGAGACATTCAAATAATTACGCACATCACAGCTGAAGTGTGCTGGAGTCCTTCGCGTTGAAACCACGATCGTCGGCGAACAGACGCAGGTGTATCATTCATTAGTTATGGGAACTGCCCGTTGAGTCGAGATGGTAGTAGTTGCGGCCCAATCAAAAAGTCGTTGACAATAGCCACCCCAACTTTAACAGAGAATCGCCTGCGTGTGGCTGCGTAGCGTCTGGATTGGCGGACGACTAAACACGAGCATTGTGCACACACTAAGCACTTCCACACGTGAAAAAGAAGCTTCATCTGTTAATTTTGGATTGGTTATCACCTAAACACGAGCATTGTGCACACTAAACACTCCCTCACATGTTAAATAGCATTCATCTATGAAGAGCACGTATGCTGGGGGAAATATGGCTTACTGCTCTCTGTTGTAGAAACTAATGGGCGAATTTTTCACTCTGAGGATAGTCCACAGGTTTCAATGTCTGGACTCTGTAAATGGAGCTGATGTAATTCCTACTCGTGCAAAACCCTCCATGTGATGGATTGGTCCATACCTAGGCTGCGTACATCTCGTGTGCTTGTGCTCGGATTTCTCTCGACCTCGAGAAGATTATTTTCTATTTCTGAAGTGCTCAAACTTCCCGGTCGACCAGCATCATGCCTTTTGATATGAAATGTTCCGATTTCACACAGCTGGTGGTGCAAACCATGTACGTGAGATGTAAGTATACTGAGCATTACTATTGAGAGGATCTTTAAAAAGTGTGACCAACATGTCGACGTCGACTAGTAGTCACGTGACTACTCTGTCAAAAATTGACTTGGTTGGCTGATTTTCCGATATAACATCTAATGACAGGCTAGGTGTTTGAATGCGCACTTCTATAGAGTGGCGACAAAATTGGTAAAATCGCCAAAGTCTACTATAATGTTGAGCGGATCAATCAGATGATGAAAAATGAATGAGCGTCTATTTCCGCCCCGTGGACCATGTTGATGAATGTTCAGTTCCACACAGCTGACGAATGTAGTCTAAGGGTCACGTTGCAATTAGTTTTGGTCACATGATCCTGGGCACATAAAAAGGTTACCATTGTTTACTCTACTTTTATATTTCCTCTATGGTGCAAACTCTCAAATGTTTGACGATTCGGCCTTATCCTATTAGAAAAGCGTTCCCTATACAATCTATGAGCAGTGTTTCTCTTTCCACGGCTGTACCATACATTAGATGCAGTTCTTCGTGTTCTACATCACATGTAAAATCCACGTTGCGAATAACGAAATTAAAAAATGAACGATTTACAAACGCGCAATAGTTACGGACATGCATTCTTTGACAATGTTTATTTTGGTGCACCTTACGAGCTTAAAGTTTGACCAGGGATTTTTGAAACCCCCTCTATCTAAAAAGTAATCAGACATTTTTTTGTGCTATAAGAAGTGTAAAACGCAAGTGGTAAAACGTTGTTCATCAACGAAATCTGTACTCTGTAATAACAGAAATACATAATGTACCTTGAAGATATATCAGTTTTGATCCGAGCATGTTTTTCGCCATTACTAACAAAATGATAACGAAACTAAGATCAAGACTTCTACTTTTTGTCTTAGCTTACTTGCAAGTTTATTCCTTTTATTACAAGTTTATTCCTTTTACCCAAGTTTGAGTACAGGCACTCTTCACAAAACCACCAGGTTCCGTTCCTACAACTAGGTAGTTAGGCGATAATTGGCCGATAAGTGACAATGATTATTATGGTGATGATGGTCATTTAACGACCAAGTTCCGTTTTTACGACTCGGTCGTTAAGCGAGAATTTGTCGATAAGCGAGATCTCGCTTTCATTTATTCTGAATTTAGAAAAAGTTTAAAGAAACTGGCGATAGCTAGTTTTTTAGGGGACTATCCAGAACTTGAGAGTCGCAGAATAATCATAACAGGAAATGAAAGGGGCAGTCTAAACAAGGTACCGACCAGCAACAGAATGAAATTTGAACATTCTGGCATCCAATTTGTCGTGTTCAACGCCGGCTGCATTTGCTAGTGTCGGTGGCCTGATGGGCAAATCTGTCGGACCGGGCTACGTGCGAAATCTTTATTTTATGACGCTGCAGCAGGGCTGGAGTTGGCACCGAAGTCAATCAAAGGTAGGTCAAAGAAAGATTTTCCCCGCGCTAGAGATCGCAAGTCCGAGTGGTCATTAATTAGGTTGGTCGTTAACCCTCCAAGTGGTTTCGACGAGATATCTCGTCCCTAAAAATCTGACCAACTTTGCTTATGACGAGATATCTCGTCATCAAGATATTGCAGGCTGTTTGATGATGACGAGATCAGGATCTGGTTACGTTTTTTTCAGATGACGAGGTACCTCGTCCATCAAGATCTGGTCCGTTTTGCTAATGATTAGATGCCTTATCAAGATAAACACCAGGAGGGTTAAGTGAGGAGTACCTGTAAAGGAAATTATTTTTAAATGTTTCTCTAAGCTGAAATTTAAAAAATTAACTATCTTCAAAGACAATAATTTCCATCATTGACTATAATTTGGAAATGAAAATCTATGATGTAAAAGCTCAACTGTGTTTACATTTCTTTTATATAGTCTGAATCCAAACGGAAAATGGCTTCATCAAATTCTGCCACCTTCATTTTGGGAGAATGATTCAAATGCCTGGATCCGAATGCAGATAAATTGGAAAGAACCAAATATTATTCCCAATTCCGTCAATCGCCACACCATAAGCTTTATTAAAATTCCTCAATCGATTCTAAGCATCTACGCTGAATCTTTAGAAACGAATGGAAGAGAACAAATTTATCTAAATGTAACCAAAAGAGAAGACTCAAGTGGAAAACTGTTGGTAAGTTTATTATGATTTTTGAACCCTCCAAGTGGTTTCGATGAGATACCTCGTCCATCAAGATTTGACCAATTTTGCTGGTGACGAGATACCTCGTCATCAAGATGTATATTGCCATTTTAGTCCGTGACTGCTCTGTGAAAAGTTAACTTGGTTGGCGGATTTGGCATCTTATTGCCTCGTTTGGCGATATAACATCTAATGACAGGCTAGGTGTTTGAACGCGCATTTCTAAAGAGTGAGGACAAAATTGGTGAAATCGCCAGTCTACTATTATGTCGTGCGGTTCAATCAGATAATGAATAAATAAATGGGCGTCTTCTTCCACCCTTGGACCAATCAGATGAATAATGTTCGCTTCCACTCAGCTGAAGACTGTAGTCTAAGGGTCACGTTACAACTAGTTTTGGTCACATGATCCTGGGCACATAAAAAGATTATCACTGCTCACTCCACTTTCATATTTCCTCTATGATCTAGCACCCAACTGATTAGGAATATGATGGCTCGTTAACTCCGCTCAAAGTTAGGGAGTCGAAAGAGCTCGCGCATGCGCAGATGCGCCCTACAAAGGTTTCAGTTCGCACTTTGCCTGACGAAAGAGATTTTGGTTCGCATTTGGGCTGAAGAAGGAGGTAGCCACATATGATTAATATTTAAATGTCCTCAGAGCTGAATGAGGAATCGTATTTCAATACCTCACACGGTAGTTGGAAATCTAATATATAAAATCAACTACAACTATTTGTTTGAAAAATTGCATGCATAATACTGAAAGCATGAACTCACCAATACTGTTGCCTTAGTACGATTGTACGGTATGGTAGATCTCAAAACATTCTAGATGAGCGCCGCCACACTTTTTACACTATCAAAACTTTCAACGTTGATGGGTATTGAGGAAAGTGATATACGACGAAGAAAGAAATTATTTTTTCTCGATCAAGGGCATCGGGTGGAACCACACTGGGAGAATTACCAATGTCACATGTCTACATTTCATTTCAGAATGCATACAAATGAGATCTGGGTACTAGATTTGAACTATAGGGTGTTTCGAAAATATTTGGCCAAACTGTAAAGAGTGGTAGAGGGCTCAAAATAAACATTTCTGTCAAATGAAGAATGTGTGTTCGTAAATGCCGAGTGTTTAGGTCAGTCGATAATATTGTTTCTGTAGCGTAAAGCGTCGTATCCCGCTCAAATTTTCAACGGCATGCATCGCTATATGAATTTTGGGCTTGTTGAAATCCAAGCGGGGATTGACGCCTTATGCCGGCATTTCCGGACACAAATTCTCTGACAAAAAATGCTTATTTTGGGCCCCTCTACCATCCTTTACAATTTGGCCAGATATTTTAGAAACACCCTGTATATGCATTTAAAGCGAGCAATGCAGCCTTGCGACGGGCCGCGGGAGCCCGGTTGGAAGAGTAACGCATTAGCAACTCGGGGTTGCGAATTCGATTCCAACCAAAGACCGTCGTGTACAAAGGTGGACGTTAAATCTGTCGTGGCCTCAAATGTCCTCACGTTGGCGTGGTGTGGAAGTTTGGAAAGTGGGGTGCCAGCTCAGGTGTGACCTCGTCATCTGACCTTGATTCGAAATTAAGTGGTGTCGTCCTCGGATCTTTCCCTTCGGGTGTGATCCAGCCCGTCGCCAATAGTCCGTTGTGTTGCTCCAGTGCGACGTAAATTAAAATACCTACCTGCCTTGCGAGCTGAGCTCGACATATGACGTAAATGGGCTAATTTCCTCCTTGTAGCAGATCTACCCAAAACGGGAAAAAAGTTACGATCAGATTTTCTCAATTTCAGTTTTCTTTGTTTATGCAAATATATTTTTCTCTTTTCTTTCAGGCTTTCGCAAACTTCACTTACGACCACTGGAACAGCCAAAGCAGCAATCCCATTGAAAAAGAAATTAAGGTTGTTAATCTCACAATTTCCAGAAAATCTTGGTCGGCCAAAATACATAAAGTTAAAGATGAGGACAAGTTGTCGTATGAAGTCACCCTAAAGAGAGTTACTATGAGACCAAAAAACACTGGAAATGATTACGTGAGTACATAAAAATCGAATTTCTTTCAAAACCTAAATTACAAAGATTTTTTTGAGTTACTATGAAAAAGTATTAATTATATCTTAGGGAACTTATTTTTAAAAATCTTATAAATACAGTTTTAGGTTGGTTGGGGGCATAAATAAGTTCCTATGACTTCGTTAGGGTAACATCTTATGCTTCAGAACTGAAATTTAAAAGACATTTCTGAGTTACAATGCTACTTATTTTTAAAAATTAATTACACTATTAGAAAAAATTAACCAGAGAATGTTTTAAAAAATCTCATATATTTTAAATTGTTTGATGCACTAAAGAAATTATCCAAGACTTCGTCAGGATAACATATTATACTTCAAAACCAAAATTTCAGACTTTTAAGTTACTATGCTACTAATTCAAAAATATTAATGGATCCTATAGAACTTATTTTGAAAAATCTCTTATTATAAATACATTTTTAGGTTGGTTGGTGGCATACATATGTTACCCAAGACTTTGTTAGGATATCTTATGCTTCAATTCATGAATTTCAAAGATTATTTTTAGTTACTTTATTGCTAATTCAAAAAAATTAATTTCGTGTGTGTGTGATCCTAGAGAATTTTTTTAATCTCATAAATCTTTTTTAAATTGGTTGGGGCGGCATAAATATGTTATTCAAGGCTTTATCAGGATATCATATTTTGCTTCAAAACCAAAATTTCAGACTTTTAAGTTACTAGGCTACTAATTCAAAAATATTAATGGATCCTATAGAACTTATTTTGAAAAATCTCTTATTATAAATACATTTTTAGGTTGGTTGGTGGCATACATATGTTACCCAAGACTTTGTTAGGATATCTTATGCTTCAATTCATGAATTTCAAAGATTATTTTTAGTTACTTTATTGCTAATTCAAAAAAATTAATTTCGTGTGTGTGTGATCCTAGAGAATTTTTTTAATCTCATAAATCTTTTTTAAATTGGTTGGGGCGGCATAAATATGTTATTCAAGGCTTTATCAGGATATCATATTTTGCTTCAAAACCAAAATTTCAGACTTTTTTGAGTTACTAGGCTACTAATTCAAAAATATTACTACATCCTAAAGAACTCATTTTGAAAAAATCTCAACTATTTTTAGGTTGGCTGGTGGCATAAAGATGTTATCCAAGATTTCGTAATTCAGGAGCACCAAATGAAAATGGTTCTGAATACAGACACCCAAATAATCGATAGCAAATCACTGGCTGAAAAATATGCTGTTGCTGAAACGGATTTCCAAGCTCTTGAGAACAAATTGGTCAAAGCTAACGTAACATTCTTTTATCCCTTCTATAACGGACTAGAAACCGTTAAATTTGATGGATATTTTATTTCTTCAAGAGGTCCAACTACATTCAGGTCAGGCTTACATGTCTTTTTTTATTGATAGTTTTTATTTTATTAATTGATGGATATTTGATTTTTTCAAGAGGTCTAACGACATTTAAGTTATGTTTGCATGTCTCTTGTTTTTATTTTATTTCAGTGGCGTAGCCTGAGCCCCCAAAGGTGTTAGCAATCTTTACAAATAAAATATTTATTTTAGTTATATTATTATTGATTTTTTCAAACATTATACTATTTTTATTTTAAAAATTTTTAATTATTATTTATTTTTTACAATTTTTACAAATAACTATTTATATTATTTTTTAAATTAATTATTATTAGAAATATCTATAAAAATTAAATATTGTGTAAATACAAGAAATAATAGTTACTTTATTCTTAAAATAACTATTAGTATAAAAAATGGCTCATGTAATATAATAGTTTAATGACTTATATTCATTACGAAGTATGAAAGCAATGATTGTGGACATTTATTTTTCTGTCTACCAATATGTGTCACTTATATCTATCAATATATGTCACTTTGTGCACGTACAGTAATCCTTTTGATGTTCGTAATCTGGAAATTAAAATAGCATAAAAGGAACTTTTAAAAGGATCCTAATTTTGTATGCAAAATTCAGTGTTTAACTTAGGTCCCCTCTCAAATAAAATCCTGTCTACTCCACTGCTTTATTTGTCTAGTACTCATAAAAAGTAAATCTTTCAACCGAAACTTTCTTTGGTTTAAAAGAAGCAGATAAATTGACAACATAGCAATAAGCTGCAGAACCTAGATACGTTCCGTAATGAAAAAAAATTAAAACAAAATACTCCAGATCTAAAGAAATCGATCCTTTAAATGAGTGTCCAATACTTGAAAGTTTAAGATCTCTTGAATAGTGCATAAACCATTCCAAGTTTGGATTTTTTTAACTTGAAAATTGCTCTCCTGGAAAATTTGAGTGTCTTAAGAGTGCCGAAGCCCTTTAATTATAAAGAATAATTCGATTAGGTGTTTACTACTAAACTAAGCGGATTGCGAAAAACGCAAATTTATTCTTTAGTTATTTGACAAAAAGCTATTGTCCTATTTGGGGTCTGGTGACTTCCATAAAAATACGTATACTTAAGAATAAACCATCGACCTTCTGATGAAATAGATAGAGGCTGTGGGTGAAGTCGCTGTCGTAAGATCTCAGAATGGTAAGTCACGTGGGCTTACGAATCGCCTTTGGCCGATTGGCTATCGAAGCACAGAATAGTGTTTTTAATTGCGCTGGATAATCACTTTAACCAAAAATTTGTCCCACATTAGGATTCGTGCTTTTTCCATAATCGCGTGACAGATCTTCAAACCGAGCGATCGGCAGAAATAACATGAAGTTGCGCGCACATGCTCCATCTATTTCATTAGATGGTCGATGAACTAAACACGTACGCATAAAATAAAGAAGTTGTTCCGAATGGATTTATCAGGCCCTCAGACCAGATACAGCTCTCTGAAGAGGATTAGGCCCATAGACCAGTTACGGCCCTTCGGATAGCCTTACCCGACCCGTAGACCAGATAAGGATATTAAATATTAATAGAGGATCCAAATTCATAAAAATGTAGCGCAGAATTCGTACCTATAGGTATTATGAAATTTACGCAGATTTATAAATATAACTGTACCTTAGTAGAAAAAGGGACAATGTCAAAATTTTCTTATTTTGAGTTATGTTCACAAATCACTTCCAGGTAAAGAAAGTCATAGTAGAAAAAGTACCAATGGGGTCTTCCTGTCAATATACTATTGACGTATCGAAACATTGGAAAGTATTTTGTGTACGCTGCATTAAAAATTAAGAAAAAGTTACTAAATCAGATGCTATGAAAAACTCGGAAAATGGACATTGGCCCTTTTGTGCAGATAATACCAATGTGCAATCTGCACATTGGTAAAAGGGCCAATTCTTGTATGAAATTTGCTTTTCAATTTAAATGAATTTCTCGAATTGAATCGACCCTTGAAAGAACTTTTTCTATATTCCAATTCCTTATAGGTTCCAGAAGGATTTTGTGATGGAAAGCAGCTATAATAAACTGCAACTAACATCTCACACCGTATACACAGCGGATTCCTATTTTACTTCTTTCGATCACAAATCATTCTTCACTCACATGGAGTCTCAAAGTAAAGCTTTCAACACTATTGAATTCAAGCGGTCATACCCAGAGGGGAAGTGCACGGAACAAGTAGAATTCAGGCATGGCATTACATCAAACGCATTTTATCTTTTAACCAATGCGTCTTACAAGCCCAACCAGAATGCTAAAAATCTTCACACCTTATTAGTCAACGTGAAAACCAATTCTTCATTCTGGAATATGCTGGATACCACTTTAAATCGTAAGTTAAACGAGATTTTAAATCAAGTAATAGAAATAGAGTCGTCTTGACTCAACAGTGTTTTGAGATTTACTGTACAAACTTTAAAAGGGGTAGGGATTCACGAAAGGATGTACGTGTTCCGCAAGCGAGGAGTCGTCGTGGTTCAGTGGGTATGCCCACTGCGCTAGCAACCTTCGAGTTGTAGGCGTCGCAGGTTCGATTCCTGTCAGATTCATTCCTCCTTGGGTGTATTTCTCTCTTCTTTGTCAGTAAAACTTTCGTTGTGTGTGTATGTCTATTACTTGATATTGTATGTCTTGTGTCTGGAGCAGCATGGCCAAATATGGCCCTTGCGCCATAAAAAAACCAAATCCTCCGCAAGCGCCAGATGTATGAGATACAGCAGCGGTTTTCGATCTTTTTCTTCTCATGGCACGCAAACTAATTTAGCTGCGGTAGCCCAGTTGGAAGAGTAACGGATTAGCAACCAAAGGGTTGCGAGTTCGAGACTAGGTCCAGCCAAAGACCGTCGCGTACATGGTGGCTGGTGCGCGTTAAATCTGTCGTGGCCTCAAATGCCCTCACGTTGGCGTGGTGTGAAAGTTTGGAGTGAGGTGCCAGCTCAGGTGTTGCTCTCGGCACCTGACCGTGGTTCAAACGTACGAGACGCTGTCCCTTCGGGATTGATCCAGGACCGTCGCCAATGCCTGTTGTGTTGCTCCAGTGCAACGTTAATTAAATACCTACTTACCATAAACTAATTACTAAAATTTTGGGGCTATTACTAAAATTCCGAGGCATAACTTTTCTTGATTTACAAAAGAAAATGTCATTTATTGCCCACCCTTTTTTTCTTTAAAACGGCCTTTTAAAAATCTTCCTGAAACCTTTTATGAAAGCTTTGTATTAAAAAATAAATACGCTGCTAGCCTTCGAAAATGCAACACCATGAAAGACTAGAGATACCAAAGCCATATTTATTGTACAAATAACATAAGGCACGAGATTGAAATGATTGAAATTACAGCTCCATTCGACTTGCGGAACGCGAAGAAATCAGTATTTTGTGTAGCTGCCATGGACCGCAATAACTGCAGCCACACAACCCGGCATTGAAAGAACTTTGGATGTGTGTTTGGGGTATGTCAGTTCATACTGCTTCCACACGTTGCCGAAATTCATCTGGCGTAGCCACAGGCGATCTGTGGTGTGCAAATCGTGCGATCATCGACAAGATCCAGAATGTTAGAGCATATTACATCTATACATTATTACATCTGTACATTGTTACATCAAAATAGTAATTATATCTATACTATTATGTTATATTACTATATGTGTTACCGGAAAAGTATGCAAAGCAGGCATTGTATAGAATGCCTAGGCAATATATAGAATGCCTAGGCAATATAGTATAGAATGTCTAGGCAATATATAGAATGCCTGGCGTTTTGGGGCAAAGTATGAAATATCCGAATTATTTTAATATTATATATGCTTTCCCTAGGCATTATATAGAATGACAAATACTATTTAGGCGAAGTATTAAGAGTCATGAAAAGGCTTTTATTGAAAAGACGCATATGAAAAAGAAATTCCTTCTTAGTAGTCATGGTATTTTTTACATGGCTCACTAACTTCTGGTAAGTAGTTTCGGTTAGGAAAACATTGGTTTTTGCAGCATTGGTTCGCACTTTAGACAGTTCATCGCAGAATTGCCGTTGCATGTTAACATGCCATGATTCCTTCTCGGACACTAGACCTTGCTCTTCCATTTTCATACAGCATAGTATGGGCTAGAGTCTGCTGAACGAATTCAAAGTGGCGTATTTCGTCACTTCCGAACAAAGACTGAAATGCAAATGGGGAATTCTCCGTCTGAGGCGAGCGTCGAAAGTCACGTGCCTTGCAAGGTGATATTAGATACGTCATTAGCGGGAGTATTTTATACTTTGCCGGTTTGTCTTTTGGCATTGCATAGAATGCTTAGGAAATGTGTGAAATATTAATCGCTTCATACTTTGCCCCAAAATACCAGGCATTCTACGTATATATTGCCTAGGCATTCTACACAATGCCTGCTTTACATACTTTGCCGGTAACACATATACAAAAAAGTTAATCTCTTGAGATAATCAAGTCCTGATGAGTTTATGAATATCACCATGCCAATAATTTTGACCCTCGAGCCCATGTTACAAGGGCTTGAGGGCTCGTCAGGACTTGATTATCCCAAGAGGTTTTTTTTTGCATGATGTATATATATGTTGAACTACTCTTGTGACCAAGCCCCCATGTAGAACTCTTACTTGTAGTAAAATAGATGAAAAGAGACGTTCTTAATAATTAAAGATGTTTATTTACAGTGAATAGGGGGAACTATTTACAAGTTAATTACATCGTTACATCGGGTGTGGCTTGCATAGCAGCTCCTCAGGAGTCCTACGTATGTCTCTCTGATATCTCTGCGAACAGCTTCGGTCGCAGGGTCGGTCTAGATAACGTGCGCTTGTTACTTTCTAGATCACAGGAAGTGGCAGGTGTTTTTGTCATTCTTGACACTATATCCCATACTCGGGCATCCTGATACAGCTAGGTCTTCCTGCTGTACTCGAAATGGGAAAGGGACATCATCCCAATCTTTAAAACAAAAAAGAAAGGCTTTCCTTATGACGTTCAGTATGAAGGAAACAAATGAAAAACGACGTTGGGTCGATTTCGGCGTCTACTAGCAGTGTTCTGTTGAAAAGCATTTTTTCGTCATGTACAGTGGTAAACATCGTTACTGCGGGTTTGTATTATGTGCAGTGATAAACTTCTTGACTACAGGTTTTCGCCGTGTGCAGGTGTTGATCGTCGTGATTGCGGGGTTTTCATCGTGTGGCTGTCTCAAGTAGAAGCTGCATTCATCGTCTTCAATCATGTACGTCGGGGAGGCCTGCATCGTAAAAATTGATAACAAAAAATGCACTGGAAAAAAGTGTTTGAAAAACATAAGTTGTATAAGTCTTGTGAAGTGTAATATAGTATGATGGTTATATGATCACTTCATACACACGCAGGAACAGCGAGAAAACACAATTCCGATTCTTAAAATCAGCTCTCTGTTTTCCCTTTTTGTTCTGCTTACAGGGGAATTACTGGCGTACATAATTTACATATACTCTGAAGTGCTAATCATTTGCATATCTTTCCACGATCTACACATCATGTAAATTTCAAGGCTAGTAGAAGCTTCCTTCAGGGTGTTACAATTTCGATGGCCAGCAGTGTAATACTCAAAATTATTTATACGGGTGTTACTTGAATTTATTCTTGTATACACGTGTCAAAAGTGCAAAACTAAAAGGCTGTAATCAAATAAAGCTTACAGGATTTAAACCGTTTCATCATCCGTAATGCACACCAGTGCCATTCTTTTGGCGCACCGGTTGAAAATCTCTTTGCTAGAGGGTACGCTATGGTGCAGAAATGAAAGACATCAAATACACAACAAGACCTTTTCAGCCCTAATTTCAGTTTGAAGGTAGTTGCACACTTATATACGACCGTATTCACAAGTCTCGCGTTAATCCGCGAATCTTAAATCCGTGGGTCAGAGTTAATTCGTCAATTTTCACAAACCGTATATTCACAAACCGCGAATTAAGTGATCCACCCATTAACTCGATGAGCTTTGTAAAACTTGTGATTGGCTAGTACCGTTTCCTCTCTTTATTACGTGATATTGTTCACATTTCTTACAACGTTCAATCTAAAACAGATTACTTGTTCCATATCCACCAAATGATTAGGCAGAATATATTCCAAATGTTGATTTAAGTAAAATGCATACTTTATCAACATTTGGAATACATATTGGGGATAGTTTTAAATAATAATAAATTTTAATTCAAGTTCCAAATAGAATGTTACTGTCTTCTATTATTTGAAGGTATTTGATGCTAAATTGAATTTTCATAGAAATTTAAGACAGAAGTTACAAGAAAGCGAAAGAATTATAATCAATGCCCTTGACAATTTGATAAAATACAATGTTTTCTGACTTATTGGATGTGTGTTTTTCAACTGGAAAATTATTTCCTCTCATATCTAGTCTGAAAAAAATTGTTTTTTTACGCTAATATCTTGAAGATTATGTTATAAATGAAGGAGCGAATGAAATTCCATACAGGAATTGTATTTCAATAAAAATATATCTGTACTTTTAAATTTAGGTTTTAAGGGGAAGAGTCTATTGCAAATAGAGTAAATTCACTTAAAATTATATAATTATAAGAAAACGCCTGATAGCACGGAAGCAGTTGAAAAACTGGTTATCTGCCAAATTCCTAAACGGCACCCTACGTTAATACGGTTTAATTTTGTGTTCTCTACTTCCCCTTAAAGTTTGTACAGAAAATTTTGAAGCATCCTGTATCGTTTCAAAGAACCGTATTGTTATTTGTATGCATTTAAATTCTCTATTGCTTTAAATGATTTATTGTTATTTTATGTAGTCAAATTTCTGGTTAGACTTGCATTATGTGCTAATTTTTTCCTTTTTGATAGAAATTGTTGAAGAAGTCAACTCAGAATATATGTATGAAACCTGTAATTTCAGTCATCCCTTAGTAAATATAAATGTAACAGCTGATTGGGTAGGAAAGTATGGAGAGAGAGATCACCAGAAAAAAATCATTTTATCATGTCCTGTAAGTATTTTTAGTAGCTATTTTAAGTTGAGAATTTAAAAATTTCTATCTCCACATTCACAGAATATATCTAAAATAGAATCCGTTCTAGAATCTATCCACACTGTTTCTTAAATAGAATCCATTAAATATTTAAGACTCCCTTAGAGCTATGTCAGTTACAATGCACCAGGAGTGTACAGAGAGAAAAGGCTACAGAAGAATCCATTCACACTGTATTTAAATATAAACAACTAAATATTTAAAATTCTGTACGGGTCTATGTCTATTGCAATGCACCAAGTCTGTGCAGAGAGAATGGCTACAGGAGATCTAGAATTCCACCAGTATTTAAAATAGAACCCATTGCATATTTAAGATTCCCTTACAGCTATGTCAGTTACAATGCACCAGGAGTGTGCGGAGAGAAAAGGCTACAGAAGATCAAGAATCTACACACACATTCACACTATTTATAATAATCTACTAAATATTTAAAATTCCGTGCGGAGCAATGTCTATTGCAATGCACCAGGTCTGTGCAGAGGGGATGGCTACAGGAGATCTAGAATCTCCACCAGTATTTAAAATGGAATCCATTCCATATTTAAGCCTATCTTCGAGCTATATCTATTCCGATGAATTAGGACTGTGTAGAGTGGGATGGCAACTGGATATCTAGAATTCATTCATCAGTATTTAAAATAAAATCCATTAAATGTATGCGATTTCCTTCGAGCTGTGTATTGCAATGCACCAAGACTGTGCAGACGGGATAGCTACAGGAGATCTAGAATCCTCCACCAGTATTTAAAATAGAACCTATTGCATTTTAAGACAATCTTCGAGCTATGTCTATTTCAATGCACCAGGACTGTGAAGAGGGGAGCCTACATAGACCAAAGCATCGGTGCGGTGTGTTTCGCTTGGATTCTGAAGTTCATGACTTCCAATTCCTTAACCCTCCTGGTGGTTGGTTGGTTGGTCGGTTTTATGGCGCAAGAGCCATATTTGGCAATGTTGCGCCAGACACAATACAATATCAAGTAATTGATACAAGACATACAATATCAAGTAATTGACACACACAGAGTGAAAGCTTTGCTGACACAGAAGAGACAAATACACCCAGGGAGGAATGCACCTGGCTGGAATCAAAACTGCGCCGCCTACAACTCGAAGGTTGCTAGCGCAGTGGGCATACCCACTGAGTCATGACGACCCCAGCCCTCCTGGTGGATGTCTCGATGAGGTATCTCTTCATTAATAATACTCCCCAGATCTTGATGGACGAGAAATCTGGTCATTTAAAGAAAACTGACCAGATCTTGATCTCGTCATCATCAAAAAATCGGAAATATCCTGATGACGAGATATCTCGTCATTATCGAAGTTGGTCAAATTTTGATGGACGAGATATATCCTCGAAACCATTTGGAAGGTTAAATTAATTCCCCATTCAATTATTTCTCTTTCCAATTCTGATCACCAATAATTAAGGCAATGGATACGATAGGACCTCTAATTGTATCATTACTTTTAAAATAATCTCTGTCTTTAATTTCACCAAATTTTCTTAAATTTTAACCTTATTTCTTTTATACTTAATGTTAATTCTCTTCATGCAAGGGCATTCAACAGTATGGGGGATAAGTCTCGATCTAGAATCGATCACCAGAATCTAAGCGACAACGGTTAGTAGTTGGGAGGGTCACTACTTGACTATGTTGCGATTCAAAGAGTGGTTTTTAATTTTGTACTAGCTGATTTGTATGCTTATTAAGCCCTAGATCAAAATTTTGTAACTAAATTTCTCCCTCCCTTATGTAAATTTATTTTTATTTTAATTCTTTTATTTTTATGATGTGGAGATGAGAGAGAGAGAGAGAGAGAGAGAGAGAGAGAGAGTTGTTTTGCAGCGAGTGCTTTAAAAGTGATATGTCCTGTCCTATCCTGTTTTACTAAGTTCAGTGTTACATTTATTATCATTCGTTGATCAATCCATGGAGGCCCAACTATAGTTTTGTACCTCTAACGGTTAAAAATTTCAGTTTATTGAAAGACCTTTTTCTGACAGCTTGCATTCCTTTACTGAGCTTCAATATTTCTTTTAATTAAATGAAGTAAATATCTTAAATACCCTTCAATCATATTTCGTGTGTTCAATAAATCATTTACTTTTTCAGAGCGGGGACTGTCAAAACACTGAGTTTCATTTTCAATCTCAGCATAACGGAAAATTGACTATGCAACTAAGTATGCCAAATGATAATGGGCGGAAACTTATTTTTGAAAGAATCCTGTCTTCGGACGCTAAAAACCTAAAACTCAAGATAAGTTATTCAGACAATAAAGTAAGTATGCGCAAAGCTCTTTATCGCCTAGAAAAAAAAGCATATGTCTCAAAGAATTAGTATTCGTTTGTATATTAGTATATTTGTTACACTAAATTTTCTCAAAAAATTAATGTAGTTTTAGTTAATTGCGACAGTTATAAACTTTATTTTACTAGACATAATCTGTCCATATATTACGCAATTCATAAATAAAGAGTACAATAACAATAAATTTAATACATTGTTTCGTTTACTTGTAATGTAAAATATGCATGGAAGTTTAAAATATTCCATCCATTTTCTTACGGTAACTTGGAGCTTAGCTCCATCTCATTGCTTCCTATGTTAAACTGAGTACTCGATGTACCTTTTTCAGTATATAATTCAATATTATAATAACCCCATTTTTACCATATATTACACTGCTGGCCACCCAAATTGCAACACCAAGAAAGACAAGAGATATCACAACAAAATTTATTTTGTAGATAACATGTTGACCAAGTATCAAATGATTAAATTTATAGACTTCTGTGAAGTGTGGTTCCTGCCAAAATCAGTAGCCAGAGTAGCCGCCATTGTTGGAGATCACCGCTGCCACACGCCTCGACATTGATTCAAAGAGACTTTGGATGTGTTCTTGGGATACAGCAGACCAAGCAGCTTCCACACGTTGCCAAAGTTGATCTGGTGTGGCAGCTGGGGATGTATTCTGGGTCAATCGTTGAGCAACCATGGACCACATGTTTTCTATCGGCGAAAGATCCGGAGAGCGAGCTGGCCAGGGAAGCAATTCAATCTGGCGATTGACGAAGAACCCTTGGACAATGCGTGCCACGTGTGGTCGCGCATTATCCTGTTGAAATATGGCTGTGGGCAAGCCCTGAAGGTAAGGAAGGACAACTGGCTCCAACACCTCGGAGATGTAGCGCTGGCTGTTTAAAATACCGGCAATGCGTACTAGAGGAGTGCGAGAGTGATATCCAATACCGCCCCATACCATAATACCCGGTGCAGGACCAGTGTGGCGGTGCATAACGCAGCTGTTCAGCATCCTCTCTCCACGGTGTCTCCAGACTCGAATCCGACCATCGTGGTGTTGCAGACAGAAGCGTGACTCGTCAGTAAAGACAATTTCATTCCATTCTGCCGTCCACATCCTTCTTTCATCGCACCATTGGCGGCGGAAACGTCTGTGGTTCTGCGTCAAGGGTAGACGAAGCAATGGACGTCTTGCGGACAGACCACTCTGCTGTAAACGGCGTCGAATGGTACGCGCAGACACTGGATGATGCGGTACAGACTGAATGTGCTGTGCTATGGTTCGTGATGTGGCTGAGCGATCCGTCACTGCCATACGCACAATATGCCTGTCATCACGTGAAGTGGTGCACTGAGGTGGATGCGATCGAACACGTCGGTCCGTCGTACCCTCCTGCATCCAACGATCACATATCCGCATTACAGTTGTTTGGTTTCGTCCAACACGACTACCGATTTCCCTGACAGATAATCCACAATCTCGGTAGGCCACTATCCTTCCTCTATCGAACTCGGATACTTGATCAAAAGATGATCGCTGTTTTCTACGAGGCATAATTGATCGTTTTTTTGAAAAAAACCACAAGAAAAACACAATTGCCGTACTTGAAATCGTCGAAATCTCCAAGCCTTAAATAGCGCTTTGAAGTGGCGCCACAGGCGCGCGTGATGTGCGTCTGCGCTGAAATTCTAATCATTTGCATTTCTCACCTCCGCTAATGCATGTTGTAAATTTCATATTATTTGCATGCTTCCTTCAGGGTGTTGCATTTACGGTGGCCAGCAGTGTATTTTGGTAGTTGTAGATACTTTAATCAGTCACTTTGTTAGCACTTTTTTCTTTTGATGTAATTTAAATATATATGTGTTACGATTCAGGATCAATCGGTTTATATTACTAATAACCGGCTAATATTAATAATAACCAAATAGAAAGGTTAAAGTGAATAATTTATATCAATGCATATGTATGCAAATGTAATAATTTCAATTTTAAAAATAAATAATTTGTTTTATCCATTTAAAAGACATGTATAAGAACTCATTTATGTAATAAATAATGAATGTATCTCATAAATAAAAATAATAAATACTATAAAACATATTTTTATTAAATTCACCAGGCTTCATTGGTAATTATTAATATTTCCCGGTAAATGTAATTATAATGCGTTATTAATCACATTGACCAAAAGATGCGATTATTATTATTATCCGGTTATTATTAATACTAACTGGATTTATTACATGAACCGTAACATATATCAAATATACACTGCCAATTTTTTTGAAAAAGCTAATCTTCCAAAGTTTGATTTTTATAGGACATATATTTTCAAATACCCACAAAAGCTCTGGTTAAAACGAGTAGGAAAACCCTAAGGTTACTTCATAATATTTTCAATTGTTTACCTTTGGTAGTTTTTAAAAGCACATTATGTCGGAAAAATATCACTTGAGAAACAGTCATAAAAGGCATTTAAAAATCTCTAGATGGGAAAATGTTTGCATCTTTAAAATATTCTGTATGCCCTATGATGGGCTTGCTATCACTATTTTTATTTTCCTTTACTTTTATAGACATCAGAGTATTTGGATTCTAAAGACTCTTCACACATAAATCTTGAATGAGTTTGCTTTATAAATTTTCTTCCTTATAATATTTTGAAAGAATTGACATTTGAATATTCCATATTATGTGCTAATGTGTGAAATTATCTATAGGAAGACGAAAATAATCTGCAACTTACAGGACAAATAATCAATGAGCACTTCCGAATTTGGAAAGCAAGTATCAATCTTGACAAGTTAACAAATATAAAAAATTTGATAAAGAATAGATATGAAAACATCTTGCAGAAATGTACTGCTATTGCCAAGGATAGAGACCATCCACTGAATAGAATTCTTGAGCCAACTTTGAAATCAACACTGTATGACTACTTACAAAATCTAGAAAAACAGGTAAATTTATTTCTTGATGTAAATATTATTTTTTGCCTTAAAATTGACTTCTAAGATAAATATTAGCATTATCTCTATAATATATATATTTGGTGATATCACAACTGAAAGGTGTCACATGTCATTCTTGGAACTAGCTCAGGCCAAAATTTCAGCCAGATGCGACACTTTGCTTTCGACAGACGTCTGAAACGAGCATTGTAACAGCTGCCACGAAAAGGGGAGAAACTTAGTTCTGTGCAGTGATAAAACATTTTTATTTAAAGTGGATGGCCACCCTATTCTCCAGACTTGGCCTCATGTGGCTTCTTCCTGTATCTAAGTTTGAAAATTTGCCTAGGTCAAAAGAAATTATCGTCAAATAAGGATGTCATTGCCACCGTCAATACGAATGTTGCAGCCTTTGAAAAAGGTACTTTTCCGACGGGATGAAAAACTTAGAAACACTCTTCACCGAGAGTGCAGCCCTCAATGGAGACTGTGTTGAGAAGTAAAATCGCTTTTTTTCCAAAAACGGTATACAACTTGCTTTTTACCAGACTTATCAAATGACCCTCGTATATACAGGGTGAGTCTAAATTGTTTTTACAAAATAAGAGGGGTGATAGTACCTATCCAGACCAGCAATAATTACCATGGAACATAGGGTCGCATTCCACTCTGAGAGGCAGAAAAGAGTAAAGTCGAAACGCGTCGAGCATGAACAAGTCATCGCCTCTGACGTCGTTTTGTACCTGCTACGTTGCCTCCGGCACTTCTTGAATGCCACATATCCCGCACGATGGATCGGACGTGGCGGACCTGTGGCTTGGCCTCCTCGCTCACCGGACCTCAACCCACAGGACTTTTTCTTCTGGGGCACATGAAATCTTTAGTGTACCAGTCGCCTGTGGACTCGGCTGAAGATCTCGTAGCGAGAATCGATGTTGCCGCAGACAAAATTAACACACCAGGAATCGTCGAGAGGATGCGCCAGTCATTCCTTCGCCGGTGTGAACTGTACAACGACACGCGTGGCCACCACTTTGAGTTGCTGTGAGTTTTTCTCTGATCAAAAAATCAGATTGTGCAACTTTTGGTATCGTTCATTCGCTTTCCCAACACTGTTGTAAGTTCATGTTAAAATTCTAATTTTACTCTTTTCTGCCATGGTAATTATTGCTCGTCTGGATGGGTACTATCACCCCTCTTATTTTGTAAAAACAATTAGACTCACCCTGTATATATACTTTTATCTAAGTTGCTAGTTTTCCGCAATTCATTATTTATCACTTTATAAACTGTAGAATTTATAAGTACAGTTGGTCTGAACCAGTTTACTATCAAGTCCTCTTCAAGTCTTCGTATGACTACAGTATGAGGCCTTTTTTGTCAAGCTTAATATAGGTGGCGGTAGAGTTTTGTGGTGGTAAGTGCTTCCAGTATGTATTCCGGACTTGACGTCACTTGTATTGTTCTGAGAGTACGATTTTAACGCGTCGCCAAGAGAATTTACTTTTAATTCGCAACTTACCTTTGTATGAAAAATGCTTTTACACTCGAAAAATACATCAATAATTAAAAATTAATTTATAAGTGATGAACGAAAAGGACAATAAGGATACGAAAAGAATTTATTTAATAAGAATTTTACAGAAACTAATATTTTATTTATTTATTTCAGAGAACTAATCTGATGATTTTATCTTGGGAAAATGTCAAGGAAATACTACGTAGCCTGAAACCTTTTTATGATGAACCGGTAGAAATTTTAAGTAATGTAATCGCCATTTCAAGAGAAAGTTCCTGGCGATTGTATAACTTTCTCAAGGAAAAGTCTGTATTGAGTATGAGATTTTTCTTTTATATTATAGGATGTCTCACAAAACTTCCTGTAGAAACATTTAGATTCACTAACAACAATCAGAGCTTTTACCATTTACCTTTCTCAAACTCTAGGATAGATAGGGAACAAATTTCAACCGAATTCATATAGGGATATGAGACACATTGAAAAACACCAAGATATACATGACTGAAAAATAACCACAATGCTTAAAAATCACCGAAAAACCTGAATAAATTCCACTAAATCACGAAAAATGTAGGAAGGTGCCCTAAAAAAGGCAAATAAATAAGCATAGTTTTTATGAAATACATTTATACTCACTCGAATAACAGCCCTACAAAAAAAATTTTGTTTGGTGCCTGGAATTTTTTAACTGATTTTGCCTATATTTGGTGTGCTAGTTTCAAATATGAAAACCGTTTTTCTCTATCAGCTCTACTTTTTAAGATTCAGCGTAGCTAAATTATAAAATACTTAATTATACAACTCATTGAGTAGTGGTTAAATAAAGTTTTTTTATGTGGATTGGTTCCTGCTTTTTTCTTCCTTCTCTGTACCGCTATCAGCTGTTTGTATGAAGCCATTTGTGGACATAACCTAGTGTTTACATCTAACATAACTTATAAAGTTCTTTGTTTTGCGGATTGATGAAAAGAAAGAATGGCATCCAGTCGAAGAAGTTGTGTTAATCATCCTGATGTATTTTGCTACATATGTGGTGAGTACACCCTAAAAGAGAACAGAAAAGCCATTTCTGATTTTGTTAAAAGAACTTACCATGGGTACTTTGGCGTTAGGCTTGGTGACCAAGATAAAGTTTGAGCTCCACAGATTGTGTGTAAAACTTGTACAGAACACCTACAACAGTGGACTAATGGGAAGAGGAATCTAAAATTTTTTGTAAAAATGGTTTGGAGGGAACCCATAAACCACTTTGATGACTGTTATTTTTGTATTGTGAATAATAACGGCATAAACCAAAATAACCGCAGCAAGTGGACATATCATGATTTAGCCTCTGCAAGACGGCCTGTTCCTCACTCAGACGAAATTCCTATTCCATCGTTCCATCAGCTTCCTGAGATCTCTGAGGATGAATTTCATCTTTTTGATGTTCCTTGTGATACGGACCGAGGGAGCGATAATGATTATGAGGGAGCATCATCAAGTCCTCAACGTTTCAATCAAAACAAGTTAAGTGACCTGATAAGGGATCTGTCTCTCAAAAGAATCATCTGAATTACTTGCTTGTAGATTAAATTATAAGACTCTACTTGATAGTGGAACAAAAATTACATTCTACCGTACTAGTTAAAAGGATTTGTTATCTTTCTTCTCTCATGAAAACGATCTTGTGTTTTGTCAAGATGTTAGAGGACTTCTGATAAAAATTGGTCTTACTGAATATTTCCCAATTGATTGGCGACTGTTTATTGACAGCTCTAAGCGAGTTTGAAGTGTGTACTTTTACACAACGAAGTGGTAACAAATACGGGTCAATACCCATTGCTCACTCAACCAAAATGAAAGAAGAAATGAAGAAGACTCAAAAATGGTTAACTTTCTCCTTGGTCAGCAAGGGAGGCCGAAAGGGGCTACACGAAATATCCTTGCTTCTTGTGCCTATGGGATAGCAGAGCCAAACAATACCACTGGAAAAATACCACCAAGCAGTACCAAGAAAAGAGTGGCCTACGAGAGAGAACATGGTTGTTGGAGAAAGAAATGTCATTCGTGAACCTTTAGTCGGACGAGACAGAATCATCTTGCCTCCGCTGCATATAAAGCTAGAGTTAATGAAACAGTTCATGAAATCTCTTGATCAGGATAGCCCTTGCTTTGCGTACATAGGACAAAAAATGCCTGGAATAAGTACAGAAAAACTTAAAGCTGGAATTTTTGATGGTCCTTAAATCAGACAGCTCATAAACGATCCTCTTTTCGTGGATTTCATGAATGAGACAGAGCAAAAAGCGTGGATGTCATTTGTCCTTGTTGTCAAGAACTTTCTGGGCAACCACAATGCTGAAAACTATGTTGAACTAGTATGTAACAGTATATGCTTAACAACTTCAGAGACCTTGGTTGTAATATGAGCATAAAGGTTTATTACTTGCACAACCATTTAGACCGTTTCCCTGAAAATCGTGGCGATACTAGTGAAGAACAAGGTGAACGATTTCACCAGGACATAAAGACAATGGAGGACCAATACCAGGGCAGACGAGATACTCATATGATGGCAAATTACTGTTGGAATCTGCAAAGAGATTGTGTAAACAAAGTTCACTCAAGAATTTCAAACAAAAGAAGTTTTTGGAGTGGAACAAAATAACTTTCCTTTTATTTTTATTTGATTCTTCTCATTTCTAATTTTTAATTAAGCTATTAAAGATTTACAAAAGTATTTCTGTGCTCTTTTCAATTAATTAAAATGTTTTACAAAATTTATTAAGGAAAAGGTTTTTTAATTTAAAGCCTATACCCTAAGCCTAATTTAATGTGTCAACGTAAATAACACTACTGTCATATCTCACAAACAAGAGGTGACCGTCAAAATTAACATATTTGTTTTCAGCACATGAAATACACATAAAATCAGTTAAAAAACCAGCACCAAAGTATGTGTTGGGCTGTGTAATCTTTTAGTCGTGTCACAATTAATCCTTATATAAAAAGTTAATGACGTGATATTAATTGCGACGTATGAAAATAATGATTATGGACATACTTAAGATTTATATGATAAACATGAAAATCGTATTAATCCCAAAACAGTGAACATACAAAAGTAAAAGTGAATTTCCAGAAACTGGTTTGTTTGCTTAATGCTATTTAATGTAATTTGTTTTATACGTTTTGAGGAACTATTGTAGTCATTCACGCATCAATTCGATGTGTCATTTTTTATATGCACTAAAAGCAATCTTTTTAAAGTTCATCGTCTGATAACCGAAAATAGCCTAAGAGACTTTTTTGAATATGCGGATAATATTCTAACTTTGCAAAAACATTTCGTTTTTTACATTGAGCCCCTTCAGAAATTAAATCCTGACTACGCTACTGATTTCTAGAATAAACAAAATCATTCAATATTAATTGCAAAATCATTCCATAATTTGTGTTGAACCCCATCAGAAATAAAATCCTGGCAGCCCTACTGATTTCTAAAATAAACAAAACCATTTAAACTCAATTGCAAAATCATAAAGCTACACTTTGGAGATATTGCTGAACCACCAATGATTTGTCACTAAAATCGTTGGATGTATCTTAATCCGCAATACGGTAGAATTCTCTTTAAATATACATATCAGTTTCATTAAATAAAAAGGGAAAGAAAACATTTTTTGAAGATATTCACTGATTTTTAAGAGTTGTTATAGAAGTTTATGCTAAAATGCAGGTTTAGTTTATAATTCCACTCATTCAATGCTGTCTATAATCATCCATCGTAACAATTATAACTAATTTGTACAAGATAATACAATTTTTAGATATTCAATGTTTTTTCGAATAATTTTGTTCAGTGAAACAGAAATAAGACAATTTTTTTGTAACAAGAAAACATATTAAGTCTAACATTTTAAATCAGTTCTTATTAATATAATTGTCGAAAAGACTCATTTCTACATTAAATATTTCCTGCTTAGCTGTTCTCTTGTTTTTCAGTGTGGTCTATCAATTACTTCAATTTACCGGATTATTTTTACAAGTATACTGAACTTTGGCAACTGCTTATTCCTCAGGACCGAAACATTCATTTTGAGTTCGTCACAGGCCAAATATTAGGGTGGGAATCATTCAGAGAGGTTAGTTTATTTTTCTTATTCATTTATGTCTCATTTTGAGAAGAATTGACTAAGGCCGTTTCTGAGTGGTGTGCTGGGAGTGCACTTGACCGTTGTCTGAAAAATAGGGCGTCCGAAAGACAGGCATAACATGCCTCCAACTTTAACCCTCCAAGTGGTTTCGACGATATATCTCGTCCATCAAGATTTGATCAATTTTGATAATGACGAGATACCTCGTTATCAAGATATTGCCAATTTTTTTATGATGACGAGATTAAGATCTGCTCAGTTTTCTTCTAATGACGAGATAAATCGTCCATCAAGATCTGATCAGTTTTACTAATGACGAGATACTTCAACGAGACAACCACCAGGAGGGTTGAATAAACATTTCCAATCTTAAAGTTTCCGATATTATCAACTTATTCGTTACTTATAGAAAATTATGCTTTAATACTTATCCGCTCTTTGTAGGTTCTTGAGTATGTGATAAAAGATACTTATAAATCTGCATATTTTGTTCTTTTGATTCGAATATTCAAAACGCACTCATCAAAGGCCTTAATGTTTTCAGATGGAGAGCCCAAGGGTCTTGAATCCTTCCCAAAATTATTTAGTTTTCAAAAAGTACATACTAAAAGTTAGTTATGTGAGCGAAAATCGAAGTTTTGCAAATCACCCATATAAAATATACGTCTGAATATCAATACCTGAAAACAGTCGAAAAAATCAAAAAAGCAATTCTCATTCAACATAACGGCATTTAGGGAACCGAGAGAAACACTGGACCATCAAAATTATTTTAGAAAACGTACTTGGTGAAGGGCGTTCTTTTAGAAAATCAAATGTGTGTTTTTTAGAAGAACGGCTTGCTGCGGTTTGCACGGAGGTAGCTAATACCTCAGGAACGACCCTGGCATTGATGTTGACAAATCGCTTCTGAGTACATAATGTTTAATTTTTATCATTGCAGTGGCCTTCAATTTCTTTTGAAAATGTCAAGACAAATCCATTTTCCAGAAAAGACGAAATTCAGCCACACTATCAACCAAAGGAAGCAGCTAAAATTGCTATGATTTTCGGACCTCTGCATGTATATACATTTGATGAATTCCTTTATGATTCGGCAGAATATTCTTCGGATTGTGTATTCTTACTAGCACATGATCTGCGTAAATCTTCTTTCACGGTTTTAAGTACCAAAAAGGCTATCCATGTGTTATTTCCAGAAATATCTATAAGTATCAATGACGAAAACGAAGTCTTTATAAATAGTAGCCATGTTCAAAGCTCTCTTCCTGTAGCCGCTTATAATGGGTATGTTTCAATTTTTATCCTTTTAAACTACTGTTTTTCTTTGGATTTTTCCATCTTGTTTTTTTAAATACAGTATTGTAAGCCTAATCCCCTAGAATGTATTAAATAGAAAAATACTTTAAAAGTAAAAGTTGATGGTGATTTTGATTCATTTCATTAGTGAAAGTATAATTATGATATAATTATTTACATAAATTTTCCTAAACAGACGTCAATCATATATCTTGTTTCCAGCGGAATTTTAAGTTATGCTACGTATGTGTTAACGCTATGTAAAAATCGATATGTGTGTAAAGGTTTTGAAGCTATACTTTTTCTGTCACCATGCGTAACTTTTTAGTTCTGTATATTTGTAAACAATTATTCTTAGTATTGTAACGGCAGCTAGGGAAACGATCACCACGACAACGTGGGAAAATGGAAAATCTTGTTGACTCAGATGTCGAGAGGAAAAGCCCACACTCCATAACGACCACCCGAAAACATCTTAATGATTTCTTAACGACAGCCAGCCAGCAGGGGTCGGAAATCGCTGTGGTTTCAAAACAAAGGGCAGGCGCCTTTTTGTCGCTCTCTTCGACATTTCAAGACCAAGAAGATTGATATAAATGATGATGAGTTTCCGACAGGGTTTGATGGACCCTTTCAAGTCCGCCGAAGTCTGTCGTAAAAGTTGATGGGAAAGACCAACGTGAGACAGCCAATCAAGAACGTGAGAAATCTTCAACACCCAATCCAGCACCGACTAAAAGGCGGACCAGAAACGGAAAGGAGGAGTCGATAAGCACCCAACATATAGAGAGTTTTTGGAGAGACGGAGGGAGAGAGAAGAGAGAGATCACGAGAGGAAAGACGAGAGGAGAGACGGAGACAGAGGATCACAGAGGATCGGAGAGCTTGGAGAGAAGCGGTCAGCAGAGACCGTTTTTGGAGCTTGAAGTGAACTTGTTGTTTGTTCATTGTTGTGCAATTTATCCCACCTTGGGATCCTATACTCGCCGGAGTATTTTAGTGAGAAAGGCTCGACCGTAGCCGTAAAGGAGAACCCTCCTAGAGATCCGTGTAACTGCTCATCCTAGTAGTGATCCTGTCCGGAAAGACTGAGATTTCCTGCCTTGGAACTCTGTACTCTTTCGAGTAATTTTGTGTTGAGAATAGGCTCACCCGTAGCCGTGCGTTAGACTTCCCCGAGCGAAATTGTGAGGCTCGCCAGCAGCCCTAAGCGCCTCGATAGAACTTTGGACCTTCCAAGGAACTAATATTAATGAACTTTACATTCATTTTCCGACTTTTTGTACAAATTGTAAAATAAATCAATTTAGTCCAGAATCGGATATTTTCAATGGTAACTAGTCTAGCTACCCGTGAATCAAGACGTTACAGTATTTAAGCGGACGGGCCCAAACAGAAAAATACTGAGAGCAAGTTGTTCGAGACCCTAGGATATGGCGCCCCTTGTATCATGATATATCGACCATGCCACTTAATGCCTGGGGTTGAGCTACTTTGCATATTTGGTGGCCTATATTGCCTGTATATTTGTAAACATTTGTGCCTCACGTTTCGGAGTTGAAGGCCCTAACCATAAAAATTTTGAGGGGCAAGAGGACTTGGAACCCGTGTAGTAATTGCTACGTTACATGTCAATTTGCAGATGAATACCAGGTCTTATTTGTTTGGCATTTTCGATCACAACCGATAAAACATACCTTTGAGTTTTCATTTCTTTTATAGGAAAGTTTTTGTATCAAGAAGCACTACTGTAGAAATAAGGTCACCTTCTTTGAAAGTGACTTGTCGTGGAAAGGATTTTCTGTGCGTTTTGGAGCTGGATGGTTTGCATCATGGTGAAACATTCGGTTTACTCGGAAATGCCGATGGATTGCCGAGCAACGATTATATGGTAATTTTAATACAGTCAAGAATTCTATTTCCTAATAGAAAAGTTCTTTCTGCATTATGTATCTTGTGATTGTATTGTGATATTTTGATTGGGTTCTTGTAATTCCTAGAACTAGAATTTTGGTGATTTTGCGTCTTATTTTTTGACTAGATTAAAACAATCAAGTGAATATATATGTTTCATGTAAAATACGTTTACATGAATATAAATGTTTCATGTAAAATACGTTTATATTCACTCGAAGATTGATTTAAATGCCATTTTCATGCATTTTTCGTGATTTTTTTTATTAAAAAAGGGCATTTTTTAAGGTTTTTCAGTTACTTTTTGAGTCATTTTGCGAATATCAGTATTTTTTTAAAGAAAAGGGCCTTTTTGGATGAATTTTTCTGGAGCTTCATTTTTCTTCCCTATCAGGGAATAATTTTTTCACTTGATAAAATTTAAAACTTCTGGAGACTGAACAAAGCGACGTATATAGTTTATTTATTGTGATTCTATGGTTTCTGTATAAGGGAGAGAAAGGGAACTTTCAATATTCAAAATTTGTTGGTGATCATAGAAAATAATTATCTTTTTTTCAATCTGCACGTGGGTTTTGTTCTGTTTAGCAATTTTAGACTAATAAAACAAAAAATTTGAGTTTTCCATAGCAAAACTAAAAACACTCAATTAAATATTTTTGTTAGTGAAGTTCCTTTCAATTTGACACAGGAACTCTCAGAAAATATAAGTTGCGTTTGTATTTTCTCTTGTTTTCTTTTAAGGGCCTATTTCTTATTAACAAAATAAAGACTTAGAGAAACTAAGAAATTATATATAATTATATATACGTTCGGCAATATGCCGTCTTTCCTGCATGGCTTCTAACCAGTTTGGATCTTCTTGATCAATTATTGTTTCTTTGGATTCTTTCAACCAATAGATGTGGTTATTTAACCATAATGTGTGTTGTGGGGTAAAAGCAATACATCACTCGGAAATCTCGAAATGCTCAGAGGGTTATTTGTAATTGTAATTTGAGAGCATTATAAAAGCTGTCGTATAAGGGTGTTTAGATATTTGTGATTTCATGCACCTCTTATTTTGATGAAAATAAACTTCACAAAAATGTAATTTTCAGGCCATGTTTTAACTTTTTTTAACATTTTTCTAATTTGTTTGGTCATAAATACATTTTTATACAGCACTTTCCAGCAATTTTTACGTCAAATCCTTAACCCTGATAATCACCCATTGTTTGCTTAGATCAGTGATTCTCAACCTTTTTTTTGTCGCGGCACACTTTTAACGATTTCAAAATTTGACGGCACACAAAGAAAAAGATAAGTTTAAAAGTTGTTTACTTACCTATAATACACTGTGTAAAATAGTTTATGATAATAACTATGAATGTAAAATAAAATAATATAATATGTACTACAAAAACAACAGTACGTTTATTAAGGGATTAATTACAAGGTAATAATAAGAATACTTTTAATGAGAAATTTGAGCTTGATGTTTTTTGATAATTTCATTTATATTTGGTCGTAAAAATGACAATGCTACTCTCATATCGTCTTCTACATTTAACAGTCTAGATCTTTTTTTCGTTTTTATGTTGGTTAATACTAAAAATCCGAATTCACACAAATAAGATGTAGAAAATTGTAATAATATTTTTAAAGCTTTTTTGGCTATCATGGGATAATCGCATCTAATGTTAATTCAAAATGAATTAATTGATTCTTCCTAATATTTTAAAATTAAATCTCGATTATTAGAAAGCGAAATTAGTTCTTCCTCTTCATTCAAAGTTAATTCAAATACAGAAGTATTCGTTATCACAAATGGATTACGAACCCAATCAAATTTTTTTATCTAAATTTGGGAAATAATGAATAATTCTCTCCTCTAATGTTGTCAAATGGTCAATAACAATTTTATGAATAGTTTTATTAAAATCTTTTGGGACTGACTCAAACTTTTCCAAATTGCCTTCCTGAGCTTTATTCTTCCATAAAGTTATTTGTTTTTGGAATCCCACCAGTTTATCTGTTGAGTTTAATATATTTTCTTTCGGCCCTTGCATACTTGAATTTATGTTATTAAAAATAACAAAAATGTCTGATAAGTAAGCTAGTTTAGCACACCATATTTCATCTTCCAACAAATGAACAAAATCATAATTTTTATTTTCTAAAATTTGGCGGCACACTCTAAGAATTTGGCGGCACACAAAAGTGCCGCGGCACAGTGGTTGAGAATCACTGGCTTAGATCTTACATGCTACATAGTAAAAATTTAAAACCTTCCAAACAACGACTAATAACTATTTAAAAGCTTAGAAAAGATCGTCTATGACCATTTCGAAGGAGCAAGACGCTCCCCATCAACAGGACGGTTGGTTGGTTTTGGGTTTAATGGCACAAGGACCATATTTGGTCAAGCTGCGCCAACACAAGACAATATGAAGTAATTGCGAAAAGAAAGGATGGAGAGAAGACAGTAGAGAAAGATCACTTGGGCATCCTGGGGTAGCGACCCCCATTTTTACCCATCAGGATGGAAGTAAGTCACAAGAAATGCTAGTTTAAATGTTTTGTTCTAGAATAGTGCTGGCTACAACTCACTTTTATTCACTAAGCTTTTACAGGCAGCGTGTTAAAGTGGGGAAGTACAAGCGTCATTCACTAGTGTGTTTGACAACATAAAAATAGGTAAGGCTTCTCTGATATTCACCTTGAGAATAGATCTCGGAGATTGGACCACTTTTGCTTATTTGAAATTAAAATGGTGGGAAATTCTCAACAGAGTCGAGAGATGGTAGACTTTTTATCTTTCCTATGCTTTTAAATCGTTATTAGTCGTTGTTTTGAAGGTTTTCAATTTTTCCTATCAATTTGTCTAAGGTTTTCATCTGTTTATCTATGCTACATACTCTGTTGATTTATAGCTACCAAATGGTAAAACAGTGACTGATGCCTTGGAGTTTGTTAAAAACTACGAAGTTTCTGGAAAACCAGAATGCAAAAACCTTCGATTGCTCACAAATCCTCCTTCGTCGCCTGATGCAGAAGAATCATGCACTAGCCAATTCAGTCAGCTCTGTCGACAAAGCAAAGACATTCGCAAGTCATTCATAGATGTCTGCAAATCAGATTTACAACAAGATTCCAATACATGTTATGCACGTTCAGGATATTCTGCTTTATGTTACTTCAAGGCACTTCCAAGCAGTCCTATAGATTGTCATAGTAAGTTTCTTAAGCATTTTGAATCCTACATACGGTGTATGTCAGTGGCGTGGCTAACATTGATGACTGGGAATGCCGAGATTGGATCGAAAGCAAAAGAATCTAATGCTTAGCTTTAGACTAGAGGCGAAAGCAGACTTTTGGGGATCTGGGGCAAACGAGTCTGATGCCCCGCTATGCAAAATAAAATCTATTAATTCATAATCACGTTAAATTTAAATAATTAGGTTAAAATATGCTAATTTGTATCATGTGTTCATAAACTATATTGTTCACAATATTATTTCTTGTTATCGATTTTTTATTGGCTATGCGTTAAAACTATCGAGAGGCCAAGCTTTGTTAACCCTCGAAGTGGTTTCGACGAGATATCTCGTCTATCAAGATCTTCCCAAATTTGCAATTACGAGATATCTCGTCATCAAGATATTTCCGATTTTTTTGTGAAGACTAAATGAAGATTTGGTCAGTTTTCTTCTAATACGAGATATATCATCCATCAAGATCTGGTCAGTTTTGCTGATGACGAGATATCTCGTCGAGATGACCACCAAAAGAGTTAATAGGTCTCCAGGAAGTAAGAAAAAGCATCCTTGGTCTTGTATTGTGCTTTCCAGATGTTTGTTAGAAGAGAATAAAATTGCTTGGTCTCGTTTTTTTTCTCCCTAGCAATCGTATAGCTAAAGTGGTGATTGGATTGAGTTTATGATGCAAAGGCCATATTTTGGCCAAGCTGCGCCAAACCCAAGACAAAGTTAATTAATGGACATACACACACAAGGAAAGTTTTACTGTTACAAGAGAGAGAAATACACCCGGGGTAACTGTATGAAGGGAAGAATTGACTTTTAAGTGTATTCTAAACATGGATTGAAAGCATGCACTTCACACGCACAGCACTATGAAATACTTCTGACAAGGACAAAACTGTGTTTAAAATTATAAAACATTTTTTCGAAGGAAACACACAACTTTCAAATCTGCTTTTGACAACCTTATAAGTCAACTCGATTCGCCCGTTCTTTCCTTTCCTCAGACAGAAAAATACAAATCTTATTTATACCTAAGTTTTAAAAAGAGAGCCGAAAAGGTGCATCCGCGCCTTTGTACAGGTTTTAGGTCATTTTTTGGTATGTTTGATTTTGGAGCATTTTTTTAATCATTTGTTGAGTTTTAGCATGTTTTCGTTTTGTCCTAGATTTAAGCAAAGTTTGTTAAAACATTCTCCAACCTTAAAGGGGGCGCAGTACCTTTAAGCATTAAAATCAGGAGGGAAAACAACCTAATTTCGATAAACTGTATCGCCTAAAATTTGCTGGCGCAGTCGTGGCTAAGTGGGTTTGCTCACTACGCTAGCAACCTGCGAGTTGAAATCAGCGCAGGTTCGATTCCTCCCTGGGTATATTTCTCTCTTCTGTGTCAGTAAAACTTTGTGTGTATGTATAACCATTACTTGACATTGGCTGCCTTGTTCTTGGCGCACCGTGACTAAATATAGCCCTTACGTCATAAAACCCAACCAACTTAAAATTTCCTGTGTATCACAATGAAACTTTAAACAGCGTTTACTTGATGTTGTCTGCCTTGTGCTTGGCATAGCGTGACTATGGCCCTTTCGTTATAAAACCCAACCAACCTAAAGTTTTCTATGTATTGCAAGGAACTTTAAACAGTGTTTATGTACTCTATACAACACAATACAGGAAAATTAGGTTAATATTTTAATATTAAGTAGTATTTTATTCGAATTTACATAAACTCAATCTACAAGACAAATACTTTCAAGGACAATTTGCGCAACTTTCTGAGTCAACCCATGCATCTTCTGCCCAAATAATGACTGAAATAAGTAACAGTACTCCCCCTGTATTTTAAACTAAAACCAAAAGTTATAACTCAAGTAACGCAAAAATATGAAATAATAAATTAATATTTCACTTACTGGATTTCAGCAAAATTTCTTTATTATATTCAAATTTTTGAATAAAACTCTTACATCTGTGCAAAATTTTCGTTTTTATTTTAATGCTCTAATGATAATTCACATTTCATGTCTAAGTTTAATAGTTTAAGAGAGTTATAGAGCACAGTGTTGAAAATTCTCATTCTGAGAAAATTGCGATTGAAGTTAAGCTGAAAGGATTAAAACTGAAAAAGCATGTCAGAAAAATCTGTTGTCAACGAACTAGTAAGAATTTTTTGGGAAGAGGGCAGGCTGGAGGGAGTATTTTCTAGTCTTAACAGAGGAAAACGAATGATCGTATTTTACTTCGAGATCTACGAATTATTAATTGAAATAAAGAAGCGGCCCCAAACTGTGAATTCGCAGCTGTGTTATTAACTTAGTGGTTCCTAAGGGGGAAATACCGGTCCACCGAAAATGTTAGAATAATAAATATCTCGCGCAAACATGTCTGAGATGGATGGCAGAAGTTAATTGCACCTGGAATGCCTCCGCATTTATCTCATGAAGGATTTATCTCACTCAGATTGTCACTTTTGTTCAGTAAGTGGATTCCCGATTCGAACGCTTTTAAAACTCTTTGAGACTCAAATTTTTAGATCTTTGTCAAGATATATTTATATTTACACACTTGTTTATATACATATTCAAAAAAATGCATACGTATGTATTTATCTTATGAAGGGTTAACCTGACTCAGATGGTCACTTCGGGTCAGTAAGTGGATTCCCGATTCGAACGCTTTTGAAACGGACTTTGGTTGGTTGATTGTTTTGGCATTTTATGGCACAAGAGCCATATTTGGCTAAGCAGCGCCAAACACATGACAAATAAAATATATCGTGAAAGAGGGGAAATAGGGATTGTGGAATAGAGTAATAGGATGAAAACGCAGAAAAAGATCGATTGGGTATCCCGGGAAACAGACTTTGAGACTCAAATTTTTGAATCTGTTGTCAAGATACAGTGGTACCTTGAAATATGAGTTTTTGAGATACGAGCCGTCACTAGGTCGATTTTTTGCCTTGAGTTACGAGACAGAATTTGAGATACGAGCCTACTTCGGTGACATCACTAGCGCCACTCCGCTCAGATTCCCAAGTCTTGCGTGTCGTTCAGTTCACGTGTTTACCTCACCTGATGATAGTTAACGTCTGTCAAAAAAATCAATCACTTTCTTAATTTGGTTTGACATTTATTGACAACTGCCACCGGGAGGCCCGAGTCCCTCTTTCTTATTTTTTGTTTCATTTTTCTTTTCTCCGACCAGATGCGTCAATTCTAAAAATGGGAAAACGGAGTGTGTAGCTATTTAGTTAATTTTTTTCGTATAACCATGAGTCCAAAGAAGGTGAGTGCAAAGAACAGTGGTGAGAAAAGGAAAAAGGTATTATCCATGGAATTAAAGAGTGGGATAATAGACAAACAAGAGCAAGGCGTTAAGTTGGCAACGCAGTACGATCGCACTACTTCAACGATATGTACTATTCTGAAGCAGGACTCGATAAAAGCTATAATTCCAGCTAAGGCTATAACTCCAACTACAATATTTGTTCATTATAAATACATTATAAAAATTTGGAGTGGTTTCTTGGGGCTGTACGAATTAATCTCATTTCAATTAATTTCAATGGGGGAAAATTGATTTGAGATACGAGCATTTTGACTTACGAGCTCGGTCATGGAACGAATTAAACTCGTTCTGTTTACTTATATTTACACGCGTTTATATACATATGTAAGTGCATATGTATTTATCTTATGATGGATTTGTGACTCGGATGGTAACTTCTGGCAGTAAGTGGATTCCCGATTCGTACGCTTTTGAAACAGATTATGAGACTCAAATTTTTAGATCTGTTATCGATATATTTATATTTACACGGGCTTATATACATATGTAAAAAAATGCATTATGCAGATATGCATTTCTTGTTAAATGACCAAGTCCCAAATTGAAAATTGTTGGAAGCGAGAGGTTTGGTCACAGGGCATATTTTTGAATAAATGTTTTCATTAGTGAATATGATCTTGGGCATTTTCTTGTCTAAGCTACATTCTTAGTAAATCAATTGAACAAATGTTTCATTTTCCGAGAAAAATGGACTTAATCACTTTTACCAAGAAACCGGCAATGGGCATTTATGTAAAAAAAATGTTTGTTTTCGGACAATTTGTCTGAACTAGTGAATAGTTTGCAAATCGAAACGCATCAAAGAAAAATGTTTGTCATTTTTCACATTTTTAAGATCACTTGAGACGTTTTTAATTCAATAAAATCTGGGCGCTGATAATTTCTAATGAACAAAATATGAACATTTTTAAATACCGTAATGAAACACATTTTCTTAGATTTCAAATCAGACTCAATGATTTTTATGGTCTTCATGCTATCGATTTTAATCGAAACATGAAAGATTTAAAGTCGTGTGTAACTTAATTTCCTCCTTTATTCACATAGGAAAAAAGCAAGAAAATAAGAAAATAGGACACAAGCTAGAAGTGGTATTAGTTGTCCATGAACACAGCTCTTTTACTTTAGCAGAGAAAAAAACATCTCCCTATAAAGGTATAGAAAGAATGTTGACTGCTGTTGAAGGCAAGTTTAAAGCAAATGGGTATTCGAATATCCTCTTCAGTTTAATTGGCTTTGGACGTAAAGGTGCTTACTACCAACCTACAGTGCATACAGCAGAGAGGTATGTTTAATTCTACAGTGAAGGATATTCACTTCGGATATCGTCTTCCATATTATTTTAATACAAAATAACAATTTTGAATTGTGTTTATTGATTCATCACAAACATACTAAGTATAGTATACTATACTTAGAAAGCGATATAACAAGTGGTTATAACCACTTGTTAAATCGAACATTCGGCTACATAGCTTTTTTATTTATCCTCCGGTGAATTTCTGATTTGGGAACAGATGAGATCTCGCGATTCTGTTCATTAGAATTGCGAACTGTTTCTTTAGAATTGAGTAGGTAGAAATTACCACTGAAGCAACACAACGGGCAACTCGCAGTTTTCCATAATTTTCAATTTAATGTATCATTTATACTTTGCTTCTTAAAATAAGTAAGCTTTCGTCCATCCTCTCTATATCGCTCCCTGCGATGTATCGCGCTTTTTTCTTGTCCCCAAACTATGGTTTAACTGTACATCTACAACTAATAAAAATATTGAAAGTATAAACTATTATTAAAGCATTAATTATATAGGTATTAAATACTACTAGTATTTATTCAAACCTCAAAAATCTTAACGTTTCGTAGAAAATAAGCAATAAATACCATCGCACAAGCAAAAAGGAATATTTGTGTATAGTACAGTAATAGGGTGATATGTATATAGCTCTTCTTGGGACACAAGAAAACAGCGTGATTCACCGAAGGGTTTTTGGAAGGGCTGATTAGAATATAGATTAGATGAAAAGGAATAAAATATATTTTTTAAACTGTTTTATTTTTGAAATTATGTAAAACTATAAGTTAAACACAAAATCTCGATGGCAAAATCTTACAAATTACTAAATACAAAAAAAATCTATATTTATTTCACTAATGCGAATCGGCAGCAAACGGATATAAAAAATATGTAATCAACCGCTACGGGATTCGTTCGCCAGTTTTACCGCTTAGTTTAAATGTGTTTGAGTTGAGTTTGGAGCTGCATAATATATTGAAAAAACAATACGGATGTCAGCAGCTTAAGCCGTGATTAAATAGGAAACGCAAGTTGACACGCGTAGATCAATCAGAAGTGACGGCGCGAGCGGTGAAAACGCTAATTGGTCTGTGCGTGTCGCTTTACGCCTTGCGCTTCCTATGTGACCACGGCTTTACTCATTTCAGCGCTTTTTGGCAGTATGGCGTCCGCTTTATAGAGAACTGTCTGCGCGTTATTTTGCTGCGTCTTCCTTTGACCTTGAACATTCAACACCTCAGGCTACAATAGGTTCGTGAACACAGACAATGGCGTGCTGACTGGAAACATGTGTCTTCGGGTGAGAGTCCCGCTTCAACTTGGGTTGTATACGCATTAGAAGGTATCGTGGTGAGCGCAATCTTCCAGCATGTATTGTAGATCGTCCTAATGGCTAGGCGTGATGATGTGGAGCGCCATGGGTACCAATCGTGATCTCAGTTGATACGAAATCTGGGTAATCTCAACAGCAACTGCTACATCATGGAAGTTGTAGAAAGCGATTCCCTTCCTTCCTCTTGACGTTATATTCCAGCAGGGCAATGCCCGTCCACGTGTTGCCAGGAATATTAAAGCCTTCTTCTCAGCAGAGTAGATACAGCTTCTTCCCTGGCCTCCACATTCGCCAGACATGTCCCCTATTGAACATATCTGGGTCACTCGGCAGCTAACTCGTCAAATTCATCCAGTAGGCAGTGCCAATGAACTGTGGACTGACATACAATCAGCCTGAGAAGCAATTCCCCAGGAACACATCTAAAGCCTCGTTGATTCGATGCCACGATGTATAGTAGCTCGAGCAGGCTTCACAGCACTGATTTATTCAGGTTATGATTGTTGTCTTGTTCTGAACATTTCGTTTATGAATAATATGTGGTACAAGATTCATTCTAATCGAATGATTCTTTCATGGTGTTGCAATTTTCAAACAGTAGTAAATGTAACTTAATTTTCTCCACAGCTTCAAAATTTTCAATTCTCTAAAATTGCCTTTGTTTCAGATTCTGTATAACAGTTATGAGTTTTTCTAACAATTGTTTCTCGTTCTGATTATTTGAAAACAGGAATATCTGGGTTCCACTTCGGACTTTGGCGAATGATATACTGAAACGTTTAGTATTTGACGGTGAAGAAGAGGTCGACGCTTTAAAAGTACTCAAATATGCAACAGAGGTTTTAGGATTTGATACTTTTGACTCTAAGATCTTCATTGTCTTGACGACAAAGGATGGACAGGTAAATAAAAAATAAGTATAAACTATGATAGAGAGGAAACATGAGTTTTGGAAGAAAAATCATTTGAGCAAACAATGGCGCAACTTGATCAAAATATAAGCAGGTATAAAGTTTACAAAAGAAACCATTCTTAATTAGTGTTTTTATGTACTGCTGCGGGAAAAAGTCGAAAGCCCCCTTTATTTGCACATCGTTCATTGTAAAATAAATTTAAAGATACCATTCAATCGAGAATAACGTCTTATATTTATTTCGCAAACTTCATTAACCACTCAATTTTGACTCCAAATTTCGAATCTATATCAAAATTTAATCTCGGATACCAAGTTTTAAGTCATTTAGTTCTGCCGTTACTGGATTATGAATACGGAAAATTTGGAGAATCCTATGTGAAATTAATTTCCCAAACTTAGATTCATATATTCCAAAATAATCTTCCCATCACTCGGAAGTTTTTTACTATATTACTATTAACCCTCCTGGTGGTTCTCTCGACGTTCAAATCTTGTCATTAGCAAAACTGATCAGATCTTGATGACGAAATATCTCGTCATTAGCAAAACTAGTCAGATCTTGATGACGGACGAGATATCTCATCGAAACCACTTTGAGGGTTTAAAAATCTCCCGAAAAATCTACATGTTTCTTTTTAAGTTAATTTTTAGAATGCAAAATTAATTATGAGACTAGTATTCGAAAACATATATTCTGATGGAAATTGATTCAGGATTTATACGATAATGCAAAATTTCAAGATTAGTGATGACAATTTCTGAAACATAAAATCAAACTAGAATTTTAAATAAATAGTAAACACATACTCTTATTTATTAATTAAAATGTATTAAAATCAAAAGGCTCTTAACTTGCAAAATATAAATGACATCAAAATATATACTAAATACATGCAGAAACAAGCGTATTTCGTCTTTTTACACATAAAACTATAAATTCATTCTTTAGTTATGACGGTATTGCAGCCGTGAGGCGAATCGCAATCATGAATCACTGGGAAATAATCCCTTGACTGTCACCAATAGCCCATTGTGTTGCTCCAGTGTGACGTTAATTGAAATACCCCCCTTAACTGCAAGTGCAGTTACTCAATTTTGGAACCATAGACATTTTAATAATTATTTTGAGAATATACGTTTTTCAGAATAAAAGTAATGAGTTTAGTAAAAGTAATAAGTTTTAACATGAGAGTTTTGGAAGTGATTTAAGAAACAAATTGATGTTAGGCTTTGTTTTAAGCACCCCAGGCTCAAATGTATTAAAATCACACTGAGAGGTTTTATCACTGATGAGCAATAAATACTGATCAGGGACATCAAAGTAGCTTAAAAATAATTAAGTCAGCTAATACCAATAATTGACTCCAGTTGTAGAGTTCTTGAAATTTGCTCACTTTAAAAAATGCTTAGTTTCGCAGTATCAGTAGATAAATATCAGTTAAGACTAAGAAACATGCAAATTTGTATTTTATATTGTGATCTGTTTTTATATACAATGTAACTTAATTGTTTTGTTTTATATTATCTATTCCATGAACATTTATTGGTGCAATGCCGCAATGCATAAAATGTGTCGCGACTGAATCTCACTTAAATCCATGGCCGAAAGTTGGTCACCTTAGTGGACGCGTTTTTACTATCTTTATCAGTCGCTTTATACATCTTTTATGAAGTTAACTCTGCTGATCTCATTTTCTTTTCAGAGCAAGAATAAACAAACTCTTCATGCCACTCAAGATCATCTGGAGAAGAATGGGATTACTCTTTATACTTTTTCATCCTATCCTTCAATCGAGAAGGGCAAGAAAGTCTTCGGTGTTAGAGCAGATGGTCTGATTTTTCCAGCACCCAAGAAGGATGGAACAGCCTTTTTGGACTATCCTAAAGGTGACCTGGCTAAGCTCACCTCTGCAACTCGAGGATCCATCTTTTTGTCAAAGTTTTTAGTAACCAACTCACCAGCCTCCTTTTTCGGGGAATTTGCTGAAGAAGTATGGGCAAAGGTTCATAAAGAAGTCCAAAGTTGCAGGGAATGTACCTCTGTAAGAAGTGGTTGGTGGTGGCAGGTGAATAAGTGCAATATAGTACATTGTTAAGGGCTACGACAGGATAAATTCATAAACTAAGAAATATCATCAGTAATTCAACACTAATTTTTCTTAAAATTTATTTTGGGCTAAGGTGAATTGGCTTTGGTGAATGGGCTACTGAATGCTAATGCATTTTCATACTTCAATATTCATAACTTTCCTAATGTAAAATTTCTATGCATTTAGCTGCGATTATTATTTGTGTAGTAAATCAACTATTACTTTACTAATGTAATGTTATGAATATTTCATTACGTAAAGTATTCAAAAATTTACTCATGTAAAGTTGTTAGATTAGTAAAGTTGTTCTAAATTTAAGTGATTATTTGTGTTGTAACTTAACTGTTAATTTACTAATGTATAGTTATGGATATTTCATTACGTGCCTTTTACATTTCAGTGCAAACCTGTAAAAATGAATATAGTAGTCTCCATATAACGAAGGTTCAATTATTAATAAACTAAGAAATAAATACCATCAACATTATTAATTTAAAAAAGTATTTAGGGCAGAATAACGACTGTTAAATTGTGACAATGTGAAGATAATATATATGTATTACTTTCATACTTCAATAGAATATTCATAAATTTAACCGAGATTATTATTTGTGAAGTAATTTGACTTCTACTTTATTAATGTAGTTATGAACATTTCCTTACACGTGGTGTTAATATATTAATGTAAAATCCATAAAAATAAATATAATCTCCATATAACGAAGAATCAAGATTTTCGAAAATATTTGCTCAGTAGCAAAATTTTAAATACAATTCTTTAAGGACAATTTTTTAGTGTTAAGAAAATTTCTTGTAAATTTGAATTGAGTATATACATTTTACGGCTAGAAATTTTATAAAACAGCAACTTTAAAATCATTAAGATTAGAAATTTTTAAACAAATAGGAATTCTTAATTTGGACCCAGTGTTGTGTACGGGGCTGGGTAAAAGACGTACCCCACTCTGAATCGATGAGGATGGACTTCTAGGATGTTTTACCCCGTATTTTCTTCATGCGAAAGCGAACAGCTGGGTTGGAATCATACTTATTTCCAATTGTCTGGTATTCTACTTATTTGTGTTTCCTTGGCTTTAAGGATATAGCACTTATTTTTAGATGCAATGTAGTTACTCTTCTGTTGTAGTTTAGGCTAAGTTTAGTATTGTTTAGCTCATATTGTTAGTTTAAAGTCTATTAAATGCATTTTGGTATGTAATAAATCATCTTACAATACTACATGTTTGTTAATATTTTATTAAAAATATTTTATCCAAAAGCAAAACTAAATTATTTATGCATCGTTTTTAACACTGAAAAGACAAAAAGTTACCTTATACCTAGAAAGACGGAAGAGGCTAGTGCGACACACGGTTCTTACAGAATGCTTGAACAAATTAAACGGATTATTTTAATAACAGATGTGATAGATTATTCAGATTTAAAAATTATCACATTAACCTATTTTTTTATTATTTAATTTAAGATATATGACTATGTTCAGTTTTTTTTATAAATGTTCAAATTATACTATTTTTTTCTTTTTAAGGTAAAACAACTTTAAAAACACATAAAACAAAAAATCACTATAAATAATAAAATTTATTAAAATATTGGAAAATAAAGGGGGGGGGAATGACGTTAACGAAAAACATTACAATAAAAAAACTTGAGTACATTTGCCTATAATTTTGCAGTGTCCTAAATATATAAGCTAGGGCCTGAACTAAAATATATGCTATATTTATATCCACTCATGATATATTGGGAATAAGGTAAAAGAAAACATGAGTTTTTGGAATTTTTCCTTAAGCCACAACACTGAAATCTTTAAAGCTTTTCTTTCAAAATAACTAGTAATATATAGATAACCCTCCAAAACAAATAAAATCAATACAATAAATGTCATGTAAAGATTTTGCTCAAAATCAGAAAAATGCATTTAAAAATTTGAAAACGAATTAAAAAACAGCTGTCAAGAACTATTCAAATTGCTTTATCTCCACTTCTATTCACCGTAGACAAAATAAAAAGTTTTATAAAAAGTCCAAAAATTAAGAATATGGAATAAAATGAAATATGACTCAAGTTTTTACATTCGTAAAATCAATCAGTATACCTCACTTCACTCGATGCGCATTTTCTTCTGCATACTGCTTTTTTGCAATAGCGGCATCTATTTTGTGTGGTTTCGTTTGCAAGATCTTCGCACCGTTCATCTTGGTTTTATTGTCTCTTTCATACTGTCTAAGTCGAAACCTTTGTGTTAGCCGAATTATTATTTCTAGGTGTCAGATATTGAATATGAAGCTCTTCACATAGCTGGAGGATGAAATTTCTCCGGCTAAGTATCCACTTCCACGTCACTTTATAAAATCCAAGCATTTAACGCAGATATATCCAAAATATCGCAAAATTACATGCATAAAGTCAACGGCGATTGGTTTACAATGTCGACGCCATACTTTGTCTAGTTATCTTCGGATCTCTTAATCATCCTGGTGGTTGTCTGGACAAGGTATTTCGTCATCAGCAAAACCATTAGCAGATCTTAATTGTCATTCATGCTCGTCATTAGAAGAAAACTGACCAGATCTTGATCTCGTCAGTCAAAAAATTGGCAATATCTTGATGACGATATTACAAATGGTCATCAGCAAAATTGGTCAGATCTTGATGGACGAGATCGCTCGTCGAAACCACTTGGAGGGTTAAACGTCTCTGGTGTACCCACGTACTTTTATGGATTATTCAGATGAAAGGTTCATACCAAGCTTCGGTTAGTCATTAGAACGATACTTTTCATATATACACTACTGTTTGTGAAAATTGCAACACTATGAAAGAATCATCAGAAATAAATGAAATTTATTCCACGTATTACTTATAGTGGTTTAAATAAACGATCAAATTGACAGAGCAATAAAACAAAAATAATGCCGAAAATCAATACCTTCTACAGCCGCCAAGCACAGCAATGAGAGCCTGTACACGTCGTGGCATCGAATCATAGATTTTGAATGTCATGCTGAGGAATGACATTCCAGATGGCCTCTATCTGATGCCAAAGTTCAGCCCTACTGCCCGACGAGCGGTATAAGCGAGTCACAGTCCGATGTAATGGGCATGCTAAATGGGCGACAGATCCGGGGAACGTGCACGCCCTGGAAGTAAAACCTGTCGTGCACTGAAGGCTTGTACATTCCGAGCAACATGTAGACGGGCATTGTCTTGCTGAAATACAGCTCCGGGAATGAGTTGCAGGAGGGGTAGGACCTCGGGCTCCACAACTTCCCTGATATAGCGCCCGCTGTTCAGGGTCCCCACAACTTGGGGTAGGCGGGATCGCCCTTGATATCCAATAGTGCCTGACCCTAACGCCAGTCGTTCGTCCAGTATGACGCTGAATAAGACACTCCGGGAGAAGGCGTTCACCTCTGTAGCGTCTGACGAGTACGAGTCCATAGTTAGTCCAGATTGTAGCGGGACTCATCTGAGAAGACGACTTGTTGCCAATTGGCATGCCATTGGCTGTGTTGGTGAGCCCATTGTAGCCCGAGGCGTCGGTGGTTCAGCGTCAAGGGAATCCTTGCACGTAGCCCATGGCGCAGCAAACGTCGACGAACCGTGGGGGCAGACAATGACACCTGTAGACGTGCTCCAATGTTGTGCCAACGCACAAGAGGACGCTGTACGGTCCGTCACCGCCATGCGGATGAGGTCTCTGTCGTCCCGAGGTGACGCCATATTGCATGGCCCACTGCCGGGGTTTCGACTTGTCCGGTTCTCCCTGGTCCATCTCTTCCACACACGCATCACTGTTGTGGCAATACGCCCCGTGCCAGTGGCGATTCCACGATACGAAAGTCCACCCTCACGAAGGCCGATCATGCGGCCACGTTCGAACTCCGTTAGTTGCTCGTATAGCACTGCGTTTTTGACGAGGCGTATTGACTTCTAATTAATCATTTGCAGAAGTTAAACGACGATTCACACGTTTTAACGCACCTTTACAGTGCTTTTTATACACGGCTCACTTGGAAGTTTAGAGGGTGTTTCTAGGCCCATACATGCGTGATCGCTTTGTAATTCTAATCATTTGCATATCCTAACCTGTTTTGCATTTTCTGCGAGTTTCGTTTAATTTGCATGATTCCTTCATGGTGTGGCAATTTTCACAAACAGTAGTGTATACGAGGTAGGATTCAAAAGTTCCCGGACTGAGTCTATAACTTAAAAAGTATTATCAATTAAATTGCTGAAACACATCCTCCTTCGAAATAAGACCCTTGCGCCACACACTTTTGCCATCGCTTGTAAAGGTCATCGAAACATTTCTGGAATCCATTTTTAGCCATGTCCTTTAATTCAGCCTGCGATGCACTTTTAACTTCATCTGCACATTGAAATCGACGACCCTGCAAGCGACTTGCCAGTTCAGGAAATAGGCTGAAGTCGCAGGGGCGAGATCAGGGGAGTAAGGAGGATGTGGCAAAACAGTTTTCGTTTTCGCAAGAAAGTCAGCGACGAGGAGGGATCGGTGTGCAGGAGCGTTGTCATGCAAAAGCACCCGACTGCTCAGCCCACAATTTTGGTCTCTTCCGGATCGACTCACGCAAACGACGCAGGATGTCTATATAGAGTTCTTTGTTCACAGTGCGTCCTTCAGGGATAAATTCCAGATGCACAATGCCCTGGATATCGAAGAACACCTCTAGCATGACCTTCCCTTTAGAGCGATCTTGGCGGAATTTCTGCTTGCGTGGAGATTGAGGTGATTTCCACGTTGCCGATGCTCTCTTGGATTGCGGGTCGTATAAAAAACACCATTTCTCGTCTCCAGTAACAATTCTGCCAAGTAGGGAAGGATCTTTGTCAACAGCCGAGATTAAGTCTCCCGCCATTTCCATTCGAATTGCCTTTTGGTCTTCGGTTAACATGCGGGGAACGATGTGTTGACACACCCTATGCATGTTAGATCCTTAGTATCCTTTGACATGTGGCCTCGGATATCCCAACTGATTCTGCTATTTGCGCTATTGTTTGCTGCCTGTTCTTACGTACCGCCGCAGAAACCTTTTCGATGTTTTCAGCGGTGCGGGAAGTCTGCGGACGGCCAACGCGTTCGTCGTCTTAGGCACTTTCCCTGCCTTCTCTGAAACGTCGATGCCACTCAAAAGCTTGCGTTCGAGATAATGTATCACTGCCGTACACATGCTTCAACATTTCGTAAGTCTCAGTAGCATTCTTTCCCAAGCGAACACAAAATTTGATATTAATTCTCTGCTCAACAAACGCCATTTCTTTCAATCGCCGGTTACTAAATGCGCCCGCCTACAAAATATGACGCCGTGGCGAGCCACCGACCACGTGATTTGGGTCAAACCACTTTTAGAAGAGGGGGAGAACGTAGTAACACAGAAACGTTATCGTAGTCGCTCTACTGCAAAATTTTTTTAAGTTATAGACTCAGTCCGGGAATTTTTGAATCCTACTTCGTATATGGAAATACTCATTTTCAGAATAGCTACATTCACTATTTCCCGAACCTATTTCATCCAATCTTTGCAATACTTTCAAAATCTTTGTGAGACCGTGTCTTCGAGCCATTTTCTGTGTATTCCCTATCAAAAAAGAAAATAACCTCATGTCCCTATTTAATGTGTCACGTTAGGTAGATATCTGGTACCTTAGGTAGAATGTTCTGATACCTTACACAATAAGTAGTAAGGTATCAGACATTCCAAACATTCTTAAAAATTACTAGTCAGACACTGTCGCCAAGAGTTCACAACCGGGAAGGGGGACAAAAAGATTGTAAACATAACTTAAAAAGGGGGAAACAGGGTCAAACTACTTTGAATGCCATTGAAGGGTGATAATAGCTAATAGCCCCAAACGGATAAAGAACCAATGTGTGGCTTGCCAAAAAGGCATTATTCATGTTCCTTGTATTGATGTAAATTTATGAATATTTGTTTATTTGTAGAATTATTCGTAGGATTGCTTGTTCATTTGTAAGATGTGAAAGTTAAACATACTTCTGTGATTCAAATCGTGTTTTCCAAATATCCAAAAAATGTTTCTATTAATAACCTGAAAGCTCTATCTTTTTGAAGACTTTGTGAGACAATTTAATTTCAAGACTCAGCAGTTTTTATATTCAGATTATTTCAAAGAAAATATACTCGGTGATGAAATGAAGGAAAGTAAGTGATATTAGGTTCATCTGGACAGAGGCCTCTAGTCTTCTCTTGAATTTCTCTGAAATTCAAGCCCGTGTAAGTATATAGAAGGAAGTATTTGGACTAGGCTCTAATCTGGCATTATGGGCCCTAGATGATAGGCTCTAGTACCAGATTAGCCCCTTAAGAAATAGTCAAAATATTACTCTACTCAATTTTCACTTAAGCAAATATTAAAAAAGAAATATTTTTCTTGTTTTATAGTAAGCTTTTTTATTATAAAACCAATGGAAACATTTTAGACTGCCTATTAGTTTAAACAAAACTTTTTTCATTTTCTGGTCCCTCTGCCCTAAAGAATTGGCCTCATGTTACAAGACTCCCTTTATGGGAGGAACTTAAATAGGGCCCCATGGGTATCTGAAATATTCATTACAAATTTAAAAAACGTTTAAGCTAGTTTAACAGGGTTCTCACTTGTTCACTAAAGGAAAAATCAGGACCTTTTCAAGATTGTTTTTATAAGACTATTTTACATTTAACGTGGAAGTGGATTAACCAGTGAACGTAGAGAAAGAAACTTCCACAAGTGCTATGATTGGATTTCAAATCCAGAAATATTTGTCTAAGGTCAAGTGTTATTCATATTGGTTTTAGCAGGTGTAAGGAAAGACCTGAATTGGATAGGACTTCTTACAGTTGTCTAAGTTCAAGTGTCACTGATCATTGTCAGGTGACATGAAATATATAGCGATCTTGTAAAATGTTAAGAAAATATTATGGCATTTTAAGGGCCCTTAAAAACTAAAATGAAAAAGTAGACCTTTTTAAAGCCTGTGGGAACACTGCTTTGTAGAACTCAGAGTTCAGTTAGATACAAAAGTATAACACGATACACAAGTCTAATCAATCGAAGTCTCAAAGTATACTCTTTCAGCATTTTGCCAATTATTAGGGATCGAAACTCAGAAAAGTAGAGTGGAATACCTGCATACATGTTTTTCGAATGTGCCTCAATTCAACTATAATTAGGGTTACTAGAAGTAAAAAGTAAGATTTTTTCACAAATCCAATTGAAATTGAGAACATTCATGAAAACAACATGTAAGATTTATACATTTTACAACTGGAAACGTCAACACCAAAATTGAAAAGCTTGTTACTGTCAATTTGTTATTATGCTTTAAAATCAAAAAATGGGCTGCAAAATTATTAAATACTTGTTTAGTGAATTATTGGATTGGAGAGACTGGATGCTGGGGTTTTATGGTGCAAGGTCCAAAAACGGACAAGCACCGCAAGCGCAAGATAAAACAATAAGTGATATAGCTATAAAAGATTTATAAAGTGGGTTGTTTAGAGAATGAAGTAGAATAAAATAGAAAGAATGCAAGAGTTACAAACAAAACACCTTATAAACATAAAATACTAGGTACTTGAAGCCGTGATGTTTCAGTGAAAAACATTGTTGACCTACTGATTCTCTAACTCGAAACATAAATATGCGTGTCTACAAAAAGAAATCAGTGTACCATTGTGCTTCTTTTCATCTAGCATCAATTTCTGTTGCTGTAAGAAAAGGCAAATCCATGCAAAATTTTAAAAAATTCAGATTGCTTTCTCAGAGTGAAGATTCCCTGTCATTCAAGGTTGTTCAGAAAAGATTATGATACAGAATTCACTTGTTTGTCTTCAAATTGAAAAAATATTCAAACAGAGTTGAGTAAATTCTTTATCCAATTCTACTGAATTCTTCCAGAGGTCACCTAAAAGCAATGTCAGCTTGGGAATTTTTAGATTTTCTAGGGGTCCCATCCATCACATGCAAAAACACCGAGATAAAGTCTTGATATGTAGTTTTTCTCATTACTACAAAGCAAATGCAGTGGTTATCACTTTCCTGACATGAATCCCTTCGAGCATGTAAAGGATGCAATTAGAATGAAATTGCATCCTATCAGACTCCACCAATCATAATTCCAGAGCTGAAAACAGTTCCACTTCAGGAATGGGACTTTTTGCCCACAGCTTATGGCCAACCTCATAGAGCACAAAAAATTATTTGAGCTATGAGCATAGCTAAGAAATAACCGCACTCCTTAATAATGTTCATATAAACTAGCATTGTATTCATTTTTCTATAGAAAGTAAAAACCCCATTATGGAATCTCTTCCTCATACAAAAATATGTAATTTTTGCATTAAAGTATTTTTCTTAATTTTTCTGTTAGTAACTTGCATGACCATTTTACACAAAGTGCAGCATGTTTTGTTCTCTTTTTCTGACTGAGTTCATGAAATATTGACAGGAATGTGATTATGCTTCATTTTTGGACACCAATATATTTACTGACCTCTATAATTTCAAATTTGTAAAGAAATAAAATAAAAAATTTATTTTTCCTTTAAATATAAATTTTTCCAATTACATAAGAAATAAAAATACTTATTTTTCACTGAATTTATAAACACTTGAAGTGACTGTTCATCAAGCTTAGTTAAATAATACACTATGAGAAGAGAAACATTAGAAAGTTAGCTCTAGATGTAAAAACATTAAATAAAATTGAGTAGAGTATGTTTTAGATTAAAAACTATTGTATTCATCAGCATTTACAGGATTATAATCGAAAATATATTAATACTAGTTAAATCACCAACATATGATTAAGCTGGCTTCAGCAGATGCATAAGAGGAAAATATTATTTCCAAAATAAGCAACTTGTAATTTATTTTTTTGATTTAAATAAACATTCATGACATAGTCCCTGGCCAAATTATTAGATGCACTTTGATTTATTTTACATTGGGAAGGGGAATGATTAAATGTGTTGCGTGTTTCACACACTGAATAAAATAATCTGAACTATTTTTCACCAGAGCCTTCATGCAAACTGAGAATTAGAGCATCACTAAAACAATCATTAAATATATCAAAATTTTACTATCACCTGGTTTAAAAGTAAATTTTTAACTCATATCCTGACATCTATTAGGAAAAATATGTAAAAATAGTTAGATTTTGAAAAGTCAAAATTTGGGCTCTTGTAATCTTTAGCCAGATTGAGATGTTTTGTTTTCATAACAAAGTTTATTTAAGCTTTTGAGCAAGACTGATTCTTGGAAGTTTAATCTGAAAATTTGCTCCTAGTTTTTCAGATGAAAGAATATTATCATTGTTGTGCTTAGATTCAATTTCGTGTGTTAAAATTTCGGTTTCCCATACAAATTTTCAAGTTTTATTTTAGCAGATTTGTAAAAAATGCTGATAATTTCATACAGAAACGATAGTTAAGAAAGAAGTACTGTTTAATTTTAAGCTTTTAGCATCATAAAAAATTGAAAAAACTGAATTTCGATGTACCACAATCTATATAACACATTTGGTACTTACTATCAAAGGTTTTGGATCATGTTTTTACTTAGAGGTTACTCGAGGTATTTGTCGTGGTTATGTGAAATCATATAAAAATGTAGAATTTATTAGAACATTAGATCCTAAACATAATTAGATAGATTAATGGAATAATAGCCGAGTCATATAATGAAGTCCTCGGAAGTCAATGGTTTATCTATGGTAAAATATCAAAGTATACCTAATAATTTCGCCAGGTACATGGATAAAAAAATAACACAGAACAAAGAAAATAGAAGGATTAAACTACAAGGTATTGTATAAAAAATGTTTAAAAAAATTTTTAGTTAACTAAATTTATGGCACTTTATTCTTTTAGGGGCATACAGATAAAGGATAGGGGACAAAATCTAATGTAATAAACAAAAATATTTAATACATTATATTACTCTTTCAAATAGAATTAATATCTCAGGGACTTCTTTTGGCATTTAAAACATTTCCTCAAAGATTCTTAAAATTTTCGACAGTCATGATTTCTGCATCATTGTAAAAGATCCTTTCATCCTGCTTAGTTGTCTTTTTGAAAAAAAAATTTTTATATTTCTCATCCACTAAACTTACAAAAGTTCCAACATTCTTTTCATTTAGAAGAAATCTTCTTTTTTCATATTCTTCTAAGAGTAATCCCTCTTTTTGAAATAGTTGTTCAACATTGATGACTTGTGTTATGTGATCACTTGGTATAACACGTAGAAAAGCTTGAGTTGTTATTAATATCTGCAAGTAAAATTGTAAAACAAAAATCAAATTAAGGATACTTTTCTAGTTTTTTTTATCAAATACTTTTATTTAAAATTTGATATTTTTAAATTGACATTGGCACAATTTATAAAAGAATATTTTTGTGGTGGTGGTTTGCAAGTGGGGTTACCTGCTAAATTGGCCACTTTTAAAATTAGAAAACTTAGAAATAATTTTCACTCTACATATTTCAAGCAATTCTTTACAAGCATAGAATAACTACATTTTGCATACCCAGGCACAGCGATATTTTAAAATACATTGGGCAAAAAAAAATTTTTTTTAGGTGATCTATTAATAGGCAAGATTTTTGAATTCGTGGCATATACACATAAAGTTAAAATAAATTCCGTAATAAAGTTATTTTTAAGGAATTCAACTGAAATTATTTCGACAGATGAATTTGCCATGTGAAATTACATTTAGAAATATTGTTACAGTAGTCAAGATTTTTGAATATGCATTTGGATAGACAAAATTATTATATGTACATTTTAAGATAATAAAAGCTTTGGTTACTTCATATTTGACAAAAACTTTACCCTACTTAAAGGTTATTTTCACATTTCACTTAGAATACCCATTTTATAAAAAACGGTAAAATCAAACACTTTATTTGAAATGCTGCCTCAGTCACTGAATATTTGCAGTGATACAGAATACTATTAATCTAGCTTAGCCCCTTGACTCCAAGACAGTTTCATAAAAGTACAGGGTTATGTATCAGGCTGCTTGGGAGAAATATTTGTACATTTTCTAAAATGTGTTGGCATTTATATACCATAAATACTGCTTTATGCATAAAACATTAAAGAATTCCTCAAAATATTTCTGTGGTTTACATATACTTTTGTATTACACGAAATCTTCATAACCAGAACACATCAGCAGACATATTTACAGACACCTTAAGTACACTAAACAAGGCATTTCTTTAGAGAAAGTTTCTATTGTTCTGTGTTTGAAATGTCAAAAAGTTGGGAGATTTTCAGATCTGCTATCTAAATTGTCATCAGAAAGCAATTAGTTTTTACAGTATATCTATAAGGTCAAAACATTCCCAAGGGCAAAGCATCTCTACCAATGAATATCATAACATAATTTTTTGATTGGTCACTCGACAGTCATATTTAAAAAAGCAGGGCTCAACAGATAATTTTCTACCTGCAAGTGATTGAAAGATAAATGAAGATAAACTTTTGTCTATTACTTACGCAGCTTCTACACTTATTTTTGCAAATTTCTAAAACTTAAAAACTATGGAAGTGCATATTTCAAAATCAAAACCAATCTACAGCATGAAACAAAATGAATTTCACTATTTAATTTGTAGCATTACATTTTTCCATTTAATATTAAATTAAATCTATGTATTTTTTTAAATAAAAATTATTTGATTAGAGCTACTCAACTTTTTGTTCCAAAGTGCAAGAAAATACTCAAGAGCAAGTAATTTCATTGGAAAACCATTTATGAAAAGGTGAAAAACATTTTTTAAAACAATGTGAAATTATCATAGGAAAAATTATCTTCAGATTTTCCTTCTTTCTTTGTAGATAATTTAGTTCAAGTTATCTGTTTTAATCCAATTATAAATCATGCAGTTTTCACCAACATGTCTTTTTACATTAATGCCATTATATATTCATACATCTTATACATTCATACATTTTATAGTCATACATCTTATACATTTAATGCATTATAAAATTAGGTAGTTTCCATTTAGTAGTAGTAAGTTTTCATAAGCTAGCCGAAGATAACTCTTACAAACAAAAGATCACATTTTTCTTTGCAAGATAGAAAAATATATAGTATATCTATTGGAAAAAATCTACAAGTGGAACTTTTATTCCTCATGGTTTCAAATTATTTCACTCAAAAAAATAGTTTTAAAATGTGTTTATAGGATATAATTACTACATAATTTTGCAATCGTATAGTAAAATAAGTGCTCTTAAGTATCTATCAGAGATTTTTGCAAAGATGTTTGGTAAAAATGACTTTGTTGATTGGTTTTATATTAATGCTTTTAGTAATAAAAATGTCAAACTTGAAAAAGTGACTAAAGATTAAGACCTATGAAAAAATTGTCAATGGCCATTTCAGTGAAGTAAAATGTCTATCATCAGGACAGATGTAAGCCACGAGGAAATGCAAGCTTAAATGTTGTTCTAAAATGGGGTTACCAAAACTCACCTTTTTGACAAAGCCTTTCCAGGTAGCATGCAAAGACTGGGAAGCACTAGTGAAGATTAAAGTAGTTAATAAAGTGAGTTGTGACAACACTATACTAGAATATTTAAACCCACATTTTCCTCTCGTGGCTTACTTCTGTCCTAATGATGGTAGATGCTTTGTTTTGCTCTACCAAAATGGCTATTGACGGTATTTACATAGGTTTATAATCTTCATTAGTCATTTTTTGAAGTTTTACATTTTTGCTACTAGTTTCATTGTTTTCATCCATTTTTATACCACTTTTGATTTGAAAGTTTATTAAAAGCAGCTATGAAACACATTCATAAAATGTCATTTTTTCCAAGTATGTGGTATTTTCTATACTGGAAAGTCTAAACTTTCACATGATTCTCCAAGCAAAGTAGTTCAATTAGGATAAATTGGTTCATGCATAAATTAAACAAAAAAAACTTGGAACGAGTATCTTCTGTCAAAATATTTGTTTGTACCAAAGCAATTACAGTTGTGGCAACAACTAATTTGTATCACTGGAGTAGCAACACTCCCCCTTTGTTGTTAATTTTAATAGTGTCTTGTCCGTTAAAGCGTGTGCGCTGCTTTCTTCACATAGCAAATTGCATCATAGGAAGTTCAGCTCTTTTTTTCTCAGATTCCATCATGTTACAAGCACAAAGCATCTCACAAACCTCTTCGAAGAAGGTTTGTGAGAAATTGAGTTAATTTTGAAGTTGCTTTGCTATTAGAAGTACATGAAGGAGTCGCCGGTGACTAAACCTAACCAACACACGCTAAGAATGGATGAGCTAACGATCCCGAAGCTCAATGGAGATAATTACAATGTCTGGGCCATACGTACACAAGCTGCCCTCATCCAGAAAAACTGCTGGGAGGCAGTTGAACAGGGATACATGGCCGAAATGACGGAAGAGAGACGGCTGAATGAGAAGGCGTTGACGTTCCTCTTCCTGGTCGTGGAAGATCAGTTCCTAGAAGACATCAGATTTTAAACAACCCAAAGATGCCTGGGAACTCCCTAAAGAAATCCATACCAAATTCGGGCTCCTGCACACTCTCCAGCTGCCGAGGGAGCTCTTTAACATCGCTCTGAAGACAGATGAGAGCATCAGTTCTTATTTGAACAGGATCTCCGAGTTGCATCACAAGGTGTCCTCTTGTGGGTATGGTTTCTCCGATAGGGAAGTGGCTTTGGTCATATTGATGGGCCTCCCCAAGGAGAATGAAGGACATCCTTAACTTGGAGAGGGACAAATAAAACCTGTCTACCAGGAAAGTGGAGTCGCGCCTTATCATAGAGAAGCTTTCAAGATATTCCTCTGACCTGAGACCAGAACATGGGGAAAGGGCCCTGAAAACAGAGACCAGGAGAAAACCAAAATTTGAAGTGCGTAAAGGGCCATCCAAGAACAGGTCAGCTGCGGACAGAAAAACTCGCTGTTTCTCATGTGGTGAGTGGGGCCATATTGCCCATAGCTGCCCAGGTTCTTCCTCCAGACCACATGCCAAAAAGGTCCTAAATGATGAGTACCATGCCCTATTTGCCAACAGTTGCGACACAATAGCCGAAAATAACTGGTATCTGGATAGTGGGGCAACAGAGCACGTGCTCGAAAAAGAACAAGTTTTTAAATTTGACTCCTAAGTCGAAAATGGAAGTTGCTCATTCCGAAAAGATTGAAGTTGTCGGAATGGGTGACAAATAGACCAAGAGAAGAGTGTGGAACAGCTTGTTCCCATCAAATGTGCTGTTTGTCCCTGAGATGATGGAAACCTCCTGTCAGTTGATAGAATCGAGGAAATGGGATGAATGTGTGCTTCAGAAATGGATGAGTCACCATTAAGGATCTGGACAAAAAGTCATCCCAACTGGATTCAGATGTGGGAGGCTCTACAAGATAGAAGAAGCTGTAGAGGTCCAGAAAATCTACTTAACGAAACATGAGGAGTTGCTGAACTTGAATTGAAGTCTGACTTAAATGAGGAAGCAGAAACAGAAGGAAGCATGTGCACAACTTGTGTGTTAGGAAAAATGAAAAAAATACCATTCCCAAGGGTGAAGCTGAGAGAGATACAAGAACACTCGAGTTAATACAGTGATGTTGTTGGGCCTATTACTCCTGTGTCAAAGGGTGGTTCCAGGTACATTGTCACTTTTATTGACAACTACTCAAGATTTGAAGTAGTGAAATCGATGAGGTCGAAGGGTGAAGTCCTTGAGAAATTCATGGAATACAAGGGAAGCGTAGAAAATTTCCATGGATTGAAGATCACGAAGTTTAGGAGTGACAATGGTGGGGAATACACCAGCAGGAATTTCAACAAATTCTTGACACAGAATGGAATAGCAAGACAGTTCACTGTACCAAGAAACCCTGAACAAAATGGAGTTGCAGAAAAAATGAACCATGTACTGTTGGACATAACCAGGTGTTTTCTCCTGGAATCGGGCATCCCAAATGGTCTGCGGGCAGATGCTGTAAGCACTGCATGTTACCTACGAAATAAATGCCCTTCCGAAGGCATTCAGGGAAGGATACCTGAATGAAACCTGAATGAATGTGAAAAAACCAACACGATATAATCAACTAAAAATACTTGGGTGCAAAGCTTTTGTACATGTAGACAAGTCAATGTTGAAGGGGAAGCTTGAGAAGCATTCTCAAGAATGTATTTTTATTGGGTATGTTGATGGTGTCAAGGGCTATAAATTATGGATCCCAGAGAAGGACAAGTTCCTTGCCAGTAGGAGTGTAAGGTTTGACGAAGCTGTTTTTCCACTCAGGAGTCAGCCTGACCAACAAACCCAAAAGGAGAATGATCTTTCACTTGGGTGAAGATTCCAGTGAAGAATAGAACCTAACAGAATCCTATAGAAAGGAAGAGAATGAAGCTGCACTTAAGAGTGATGATAATACGCAAGAAATCAGAAGAAGCAGTAGGATCAGAAAAACGAAGACCTACTATGGAGACACAGTGCTTTATAAAGCTGTAAATGATGTCTATCCTGTCAATCCAACTGTACGAGATTCCATCACTGTGAAGGAAGCATTGGAGTCACCCCATGCAAGAATGTGGAAAGAGGCAATGGAAGAGGAATTAGGAAGTCTATATCAAAATCAGAAATGGGAGTTAGTTCCCAAACTAGCCCAGGTCAAGCCAATTGGGTGCAAGTGGGTGTTCAAAAGGAAACAGAACTCAGAGGGCGAGACAACAAAATTCAAAGCCCGTTTGGTAGCTAAGGGCTACTCACAAGTTCCAGGCAAAGATTTCACCGAGACATTTTCTTCAGTGATAAATATCAAATCCCTGAGAGTACTAATAGCCCTAGCAGTAGAATTGAACTTGCCAATCCATCAAATGGACGTCATTTCAGCATACCTCAATGGCACCTTGAAAGAAGACATATGCTGCAACCTGAAGGATTTCAAGAAGAGGGTAAAGAAATCCTGGTATGTCATCTTAAAAGAAGCTTATATGGATTGAAGCAGTCAGGCAGAGAATGGAACAAATGTTTTGATTATTTTCTAAAGGACTATGGACTCTCACGTACAAAACATGATCCATGTATTTATTATCACCAAGAAAAATCGTTATACCTTGGACTGTATGTAGATGACATGCTTATCATTGGGAAACAGGATTCCATAGATGCTTTCAAACTGGAAGTGATGGAGAGATTTAAGGCAAAAGATCTTGGTGAAGCTAGTGAAATCCTATCGAGAATCACCAGACAGGCAGATGGCTCAATAGCACTAGATCATATGCCTTACATTGAAGGAAATCAAACGTTTTGCCCTCACCTTCAGAAAAACTATGCAGCCAGTTAAAGTATTTGCTGATGCAGATTGGGCTGCAGACCCTGTTGACAGAAGATCCTTCAGTGGATATGTTGCCATATTGGCTGGGGCTGCAATCTCCTGGTCCTGCAAGAAACAGTGCTCTGTGGCACTATCCTCTGCTGAAGCTGAATACCTGGCTATAGCCCATGCCACAAAAGAGGTATTGTGGATAAAAGGACTGTTAAAAGAACTGTGTGCCGAATTTTGCCTCCATCCCTGTTAAAATTTTAGTTGATAACCAGGCAACTATATTCCTGGCTAGGAACCAAACAACCTCTGAAAGTAGCAAACATATTGATATAAAACATCATTTTATTAGGGACTGTGTTGAGAACAATACTATTAATTTAGAGTATGTTGAATCGAGGAACAATGTTGCTGATATATTCACTAAGAATGCTAGGAAAGCAATATTGGTCAACTTAAAGGAGACATCTAGATTTTTACATGTGAGCCTAATATTTTTGGTGGAATTTAAGTGCAACTGATTGATTATTGAGTTCAATAGTTATGAAGTATTGAGTGTTTTTTGTATCAATTATGAAGGAAGTAATGTCATTTTTTGTACATGTGTCTGCATAAATTTTTGCAAGGAAGTTGATGTTATTAATATTTAAGAGCCATACGTGTATGTTAACAGAGTATCTAACAAGGGAGTGCCTTTCTTTTATTTAAATACCTAGTTGGAAATTTGAAGTTTGCATTTGTAAATGCTAGCTAGTATTCACCCATTAAGTCTGTCTTGAAGTTGTATGCAACGTAGTTAAGATATTTTTTTAATTGAATTTGTGGTGCATGCACATTTGTGATATACTCCATGCATTTGAGTGTTATTTACGCTAGAAGTAAAATAAGATACATAATTGTAATAACCCCAGGTAAGTAGTATGGTAATTATTTTTGCAAATTTGTGTATGTATATTTCAATTTTTCTGTTGAGAAATTAGTGCAATTTTTTAAGAAAAATTGTTTTTCGATAGAGATCAGTACTGCTTTGGCAAGAAGGAGTATCAAAATATATTTGTGCCAAAGCAATTACAGTTGTGGCAACAACTAATTTGTATCACTGGAGTGGCAACACTCCCCTTTGTTGTTAGTTTTAATAAAGTGTCTTGTCTGTTAAAGTGTGTGCGCTGCTTTCTTCACATAGCAAATTGTATCATAGGAAGTTCAGCTTTTTTTCTCAGACAGATTCCATCATCTTCAATATTTATGTTGTTTCCCCTGGTCTAGAAAATGCTAGACCAGGTCCATAAGATCTTGTCACCTGAGCAGAAGCTGCCTCCTCTTGGTCTTTCACCAATAAATCCAGAGGCACTGATGCAGTCAAGGAAATGAAAAAGAATTGAAAGTAAGGCAGTACAGGAGCAAGATGGAAAAGCCTTGTCTCTGTGCTCAAAGAACATACTTCTGTTGTGACTACTTCTGAATCTTGTCAAAGCAGTTTGCAATGACTTGGGACCACCAAACTAAAGAGAAAGTGCAATGCACTTAGCTGGATACCAATGATGAGTAGAGAGAATATCAGGGCTTTTAGATTTAACCAAGGACAAGATCTCTGATGCAGTGAGTGCTATGTCCAAGAGAGAACTCTGCTCACTGCCCTCATTAGCAAATGAGTCCGAAGTTTAATTTCCAAACATGCCAACATGGGAAGGAATTCATTGCAACGTTATTGATTTTGAGGTCGCCATCTTAGAAAGGCAAGTGATGTCTTTACTTATTTTGTCCGTTATATTTGGTCAGTACTTGAGGGATTGTATGGAGCTCTTACTGTCAGTCAAAATCCAAAGATTGTCACTGATAAATGTTTCAGCATACCTTAGTGCTTCCCTAATGGCCAGAAGTTCTGAACAAAATATTGAATAGTCAATCCTTTTTCTGAACAGCCTTTTGAATCAATATTTATGAAAAGATTTATATTCATTAACATCAAATTAAAATTTTACATACCAGTCATTTGGTCATAGTCTAAAATAACTTGTAACAGTTCATTGCTTCATCTTCTAGATAGAACAGCTTTTCCAAAAATTTTCAGTCTCTTAAGCTGCTCATTGGAAACAAGACATTCTCTTCCTCCATAACGGAGTTCTGTAGAATTTTTAAAGCTTCTGCTGCTTGACTCAAAGAAATACTTGGATGTCAATCGTCATTTTCCACTCAAAAATTGTCATTGCAGCACTGAAGTTGTGGCCATTCCAATCTATAGAAGCAGCAATCATGTCCTCATCTGTCATGAGGTCAGATGTGAGAACATTTTCATTCACTCAAAGACATACTCCTTGAAATCTATTCATTCCTTAGGTACAGTTGCGTCATAAGTTTTTAGCATCAGTAAATCCACCATGCTGAAAATAGTTCATGATTGTTTCAGAAGTGATAGAATTCCAAGCACTTCTAAGGCATGTTGTTGCTTTCAAAAGATCCACAGAAAAAGGAGTCCCAGGAAATCTTCCATACAGAGAAAGAACAAGTTCAGTTACAGGAGATCAGTCATTTGAACCCGTTATGGACAATTCCATTCAACAAACCCCAAGGAATGAACAAAGCAGGAATGTGGTGACTCAGTTATAAGCTCTTTATCAACATGTCCCCCTTCCCCTGAGTTTATAGGGTTGCATCCCACTCAGAAAAGGTCTATTTTCCATAAAGGAAAGAATAAAGCCACAAAAAGAGGAAATTTCACATAAAACTGAAGTCATTCAGATTGAAAAATCCCTTTTATGTAAAGAAATTTGTCCTTTGTTTGATAGGACCTGGCATTCATTTCACCTTAAACAGAATTTCACTATAAGTGGTTCCATATTAACAAGGTTTGATTATATTATTTATGGCTTGGTTAACATGTATTTTACAAATTTATTTTCGATCAGATTTTTTTGCTTTAATTTATAATTAGTAATTTTAAGAACTTTTACATAGTAGATCTGGTTTCTTTAACATTTGAGTAGTGGACAACTTTCTAACTTGGAATTATCAACCTGGAATAATGAGTATATGTAATAGTTCATGCATGGAAAACTGATTTCTTATCATTGCCACTATCTAAATAAAGCAGGATGTGCCACACTGGTGTAATAACATTGAACAAAAAAGATGACTTTTTAACTGTTGGTCACAAAAGTTAACTTCCATTTAAAGTGTTCAAACATGCATAGTTCATGCAAGTATTTAAACATGCCATATCCAGAGATATTACTAAACATGGGGTTGAATATAAATACATTGACCCCAATTTTACGTTTTTCATGGAACCAGTATTAAAGTGTTCAAAGCAGATTGGTTGGGTTGGGTTTTTATGGCATAAGGGTCATATTTGGCCATGCTGCGCCTGACACAGGACATACAATATCAAGTAATAGACATACACATACATTGACAGTTCTAACACAGAAGAGAGAAATACACCCAGAGAGGAATCGCACCTGATAGGAATCGAACCTGCACCACCTACAACTCGCAGGTTGATAGCACAGTGGGCATACCCACTGAGGCACGAGAGCCCCTGTTCAAAGCAGGAAAATTGAAACAAATGACATACAAAATGGAAAAACAAAATGCAAGAAAATCAAGGTTTCATTGTGAGAATTAACTTTATGAACTTTTTACCAAGTAACTTCCATCCAACATTACAAAAAAGTTTTATTATATCTCATAAGAGACAAAATTGTTTTTAAATGTAACGCGGATTCTAGAATTATTAAAATCTAAATTTTATGATTTGCACTACTTTATCAGCAATGTTGGCAACCCTTTTTGGGTGAAATAAATACTATTTTAGAATATACATTTCAGTAATTTTAATTTTTGTAAAAATAAAGATTTATAAATACATAAAAACTCTAAAATTTTCCTTTGACTGCAATGAATTCTTGTGTAATCAGGCAGTGAAACTGAATGGCAAGAATCATGACAATCAAACGTAAAGTACACACAAGAAATGAATTAAATAAAAGGAACTTGCACCTTTGGGAACATCTAATTAATACTGAAAATATGTAAACTGAACAAAGCAAACAGGTAGTTCAAAAGATTTATTATGCAGGATATATTATATTAGCTTACCTGAATTTCCTTATTTTGAAATTGTTTCAATACATCCATTCTTTTGGCTGAAGAGAGACCACCAAACAGCTTTACAGCTCTAATATTTTTGGACTGCAGTAGTTCTTCCAATTGAACAACAACATCTGTAGTTTCACAAAAAATAACTGTCTGACCTATTAAAAACAGAAAATACAATTGATCATAGGCAGAAATAACTATCAATGAATAGTTACTTTGAATTCGTCATGCAACAATTTGAAAATATTGTATTTCACACAAATGAGGCAAAAGTTAGTTGACTTTCTACTTTCATCATGAATCACATGAAAAATTTACGAGGTGAGATGTTTTAAAGTTAATGAAAAATGCCACTCAGTTTTCAGAATATAATGCATTAAAAATTATCTTTTATGGTATACAGTAACATGTAGGGTCTTCTAACACAAAACAAAATCTATATATATCACTAACGTATGTGGCACAGAAATCACTGTTATTTGTCAATCACCGAATGGCAACGAAAGGAACGAAAACAATCTACGATATTGAATCTACGCTCGAGTGTTTTGCAAATTTTGCACATATTTTTATTTTAATTATGGAGCTAGAGTGTTAGAAATGCCCGAATGAGAGCGAGACGTTCTATTGAAACCTCTGAACTTTCAGATGAATGAAGGTCGATTAGAAATCTGCAAGACAGAAATCGTCACAGCAACGAAAGTTTCATGGAATGAGAAAGTAGGCTTTGGCGTCACTTGAGTCGACTTCCTAAAGATTCTAATGTCCTTACTTTAGATGTTGAAGAGCATAACTGTGGAAACATGTCGGATGTGTATCCTTTCTTCTGTGCATATTATTGGAAGCTTGAAGTAAACTCCAATAAAAAAATATACGAACTGCTGCCACGATGGTAAAGTTAGCTTGCAACCACTTTCAGAAACTCCTGAAGTGTTGAAAGGTTTATTGTCTGGCGATTCGTCTGAAGCCAAAAACTATCGGCTATATATCCGAGAATACAACGCTGTCTACGCTGCCTTAGCTTTTGCATCAATGGGAGCTGAAATCAAGTCACCTCCTGGAAGAGGGCCATATTGTTTTCGCAATCATGGTCAGATCTACCACATGGTTTCTCCATTGTACAAAAATGAACACAATAAACCTGGGTATGGTCAGTTGTATATATTTGATTCTAGCGAGGCGAACTATTGCTGTATTGAAAATAACCCAGGCTGTTTACAATCTGTAATAGACAAATTGGATGCATTATAACGGGAAGTAAATCCATTTGCCGAATCATACTTCGGATGCATCACTTGACAGAACTAAATCCTGTTGTGAATGTTAAAATGATTTTTATGGAGCATCCAGAATTAGATATGTGCAGATACAATGCTCCTACTTCTAGAACAGAAATTGCTGCAATATTTGTTGGAAATGATGGAGAACCACCTGCAAACCGGGATATTTGCATCTACCCAAATGATGCAGGTTGCAAAACCATTCCATCGATGAATCGCTGCAAAGACCCTATGGTTTATCCTCTGCTTTTCTCAAAAGGAGAATGTGGTTGGTTTGACGGACTGGAGCACGTTGAAGAGAGGCGGTCTGCAAAACGGGTGCGGGTAACTCAGCTGCAATATTATTCTTATAGCTTTTCTGTGCGCAATGTTTTTAACCTGTAACACAACAGTGGGAAATTGTTCCAACTACACTGCTGGCCACCCAAATTGCAACACCAAGAAAGACAAGAGATATCACAACAAAATTTATTTTGTAGATAACATGTTGACCAAGTATCAAATGATTAAATTTATAGACTTCTGTGAAGTGTGGTTCCTGCCAAAATCAGTAGCCAGAGTAGCCGCCATTGTTGGAGATCACCGCTGCCACACTCCTCGGCATTGATTCAAAGAGACTTTGGATGTGTTCTTGGGGTACAGCAGACCAAGCAGCTTCCACACGTTGCCAAAGTTGATCTGGTGTGGCAGCTGGGGATGTATTCTGGGTCAATCGTTGAGCAACCATGGACCACATGTTTTCTATCGGCGAAAGATCCGGAGAGCGAGCTGGCCAGGGAAACAATTCAATCTGGCGATTGACGAAGAACCCTTGGACAATGCGTGCCACGTGTGGTCGCGAATTATCCTGTTGAAATATGGCTGTGGGCAAGCCCTGAAGGTAAGGAAGGACAACTGGCTCCAACACCTCGCAGATGTAGCGCTGGCTGTTTAAAGTACCGGCAATGCGTACTAGAGGAGTGATATCCAATACCGCCCCATACCATAATACCCGGTGCAGGACCAGTGTGGCGGTGCATAACGCAGCTGTTCAGCATCCTCTCTCCACGGTGTCTCCAGACTCGAATCCGACTATCGTGGTGTTGCAGACAGAAGCGTGACTCGTCAGTAAAGACAATTTCATTCCATTCTGCCGTCCACATCCTTCTTTCATCGCACCATTGGCGGCGGAAACGTCTGTGGTTCTGCGCCAAGGGTAGACGAAGCAATGGACGTCTTGCGGACAGACCACTCTGCTGTAAACGGCGTCGAATGGTACGCGCAGACACTGGATGATGCGGTACAGACTGAATGTGCTGTGCTATGGTTCGTGATGTGGCTGAGCGATCCGTCACTGCCATACGCACAATATGCCTGTCATCACGTGAAGTGGTGCACTGAGGTGGATGCGATCGAACACGTCGGTCCGTCGTACCCTCCTGCATCCAACGATCACATATCCGCATTACAGTTGTTTGGTTTCGTCCAACACGACTACCGATTTCCCTGAAAGATAATCCACAATCTCGGTAGGCCACTATCCTTCCTCTGTCGAACTCGGATACTTGATCAAAAGATGATCGCTGTTTTCTACGAGGCATAATTGATCGTTTTTTTGAAAAAACCACAAGAAAAACACAATTGCCGTACTTGAAATCGTCGAAATCTCCAAGCCTTAAATAGCGCTTTGAAGTGGCGCCACAGGCGCGCGTGATGTGCGTCTGTGCTGAAATTCTAATCATTTGCATATCTCACCTCCGCTAATGCATGTTGTAAATTTCATATTATTTGCATGCTTCCTTCAGGGTGTTGCATTTACGGTGGCCAGCAGTGTATATATTGTTGATGCATATGTGAAAACTGAAGGTTCTCGCCTCAACTACATTCGTATGAACCAGAAAGACTTAAGAGTTGAGCAGTACAGAGGACTGTTAGATGCATTACAATCTCGTGCATAAAGTGAAAGTCTGCGTACAGGAAAACTGATGATATTGCCGTCAACTTTCCAAGGGAGCCCACGTTATATGCAGTAGAATTATCAAGATGCAATGGCTATGGTTAGGTATTGGTATTTTCAATTAACGTCACATTGGAGCAACACAACGGGCTATTGGTGACGGTCCGGAATCAATCCCAAAGGGAAAGATCGAGGACAACACCACATAATTTTGAACCACGGTCAGATGATGAGGCTATGGTTAGGAAATTTGGACCACCAGACCTTTTCATTACATTCATTCACTTGCAATCCAACGTGGCCTGAAATTTTGAATGCTATGCAACATTTTTAAAGTCCTGAACACAGGCCAGACATCATTGTTCGAGTCTTTAACATGAAATTATCAGAGTTACTAGATGATATTTTAAAGCGTAATATATTTGGAATTGTTATTGCGTACATATATGTCATTGAATTTCAAAACCGTGGTTTACCTCATGCGCACATATTGACTTTAGATTCAAGGTCAAAGATAAATTTGTTAGTGCAGAGTTGCCAGATGTTAATGTCAATCCAAGGTTATTTGAAATTGTTTCAAAGTGTATGGCCCATGTATAGACGAAGATCAATACAACCTGCGAGAATTGGTCAGTATGATGTCTATAATAGATGGGTCACACCTTACAATCCTTGGTTGTTAAAGAAATTTAACGCTCATATTAACGTTGAGGTATGTGCTTCAGTAAAAAGCGCTAAATATCTTTATAACTATGTGTATAAAGGTCACGATGCTGCATCTGTTAAACTGCAAAGGGATGACGGTGTTATTCATCATGATGAAATTTTGACCTTCCTTGATGGTATGTTAGTGCTCCTGAAGCTATGTGGCGTTTTAATGAGTTCAGTATGTCTAACAAATCCCATGTTGTTATGAGACTAGCAGTTCATCTGCCCAAACAGCAATAGGTTTTTATCAGGGTCAAGAGGATGATGCTATTGCTCGAGCATCAGAAAAAGAAACAACTTAACTGCATGGTATCAATTGAATCGCACTGATACAGACGCAAATAACATTAATTACTCTGACATCCCACAGAATTGTGTGTTCCACAAAAATGAAACAAGTTGGAAGAAAAGGCAACGAGGAGGACAGAACATTATTGGAAGAAAGCCAGTGGTTAATGTGCAGGACACTGAAAGGTACTATCTTCAAATGCAATTGCTGCGAAAATCTGGTGCAGTGAGTTTTGATGATTTGAAATCTGTTTGTGGGGTAGTATGTGACAGCTTCCAACAAGCATGCAAGGAGCTTGGTTTTCTAGGAGATCAGCATTGGCAGGATACCCTTGCTGATGCAGCTAAGACACAAATGCCAAGTCATTTGCAAGTGTTGTTTGCTATAATATGTGGGTTTGGGGATGTTGAAAATGTTTCTAAACTTTGGACTCAACATAAAAACTCTATGTGTGAAGACTTGGTTCGCAGATACTCCGAAGAAACTGGGCCTCAGTATGCTCTTGTTGAAATCAATAAACTTCTCAAGGCGTATGGTTTCACTCTGGAGAAGCTTAAAATACCATCTTTAACATTTCCTATTGATATGTTTCTATCTTCCTGGGATGTTTTACAGGAGCAAAACAAAGCTCGAATAAACAAATGGAAAAGCTTAATGCTGAACAAAGATTAGTTGTTGAAACTGTACTAAATGCAATATATGCAGATCAAGACAATCTTCCAAGATGTTTCTTTTTAGGAGGACCTGCAGAAACAGAAAAAACTTGTGTATTCAACACTGTTGCACTCAATCAGAGGAAGAGGGAATCATGCTACACCTGTTGCATCAACAGGAATAGCAGCCACTTTGTTAGATGGAGGGAGAACTGCTCACTGCTTTTAAAATTCCTCTCATTCTGAATGGAACTTCAACGTGTAATTTGAAACCCAATACACCAGAAGCAAAATTATTAGTGGAAACTAAACTCATATTATGGGATGAAGCTCCAATGACACATGTGCATGTATTTTTAGCTGTTGACCGACTTCTTCAAGACTTAATAAATTGCCAGGAACCATTTGGTGGAAAGGTAGTTTTACTGGGTGGAGATTTTCAAGTATTACCTATGATATTAAGAGGGTCGCGCTCTTTAAGCATTGCAAGCTGCATAAAAAAACAGACTTTGGTCTGAATTTCACGTTATGCATCTTAAAAATAATATGCATGCTCTTGCTACTGAAAGATAGTTTGCAAGTTGGCTCCTTGAAATTGGAGAATGCAAACATGGAGACAAAGTTAAATTGTCCTTAATATGCTATCCTCCTACCCTGTTCGACAACTATACAATGATTTAGATTTAACAAAAGTCACACCTCAACAGCTTAAAGGGCGAGCCATTCCTACAGTTACTAATGAATTGTCTATTGAAATTAATCATCAAGTTTTAAATTGTATGCCTGGATCTGAAGTCATTTATGAAAGCGTTGATAAAATCATAACTGATGATCCTCAAGATCAACTTGCATACCCCGAGGAATTTCTAAATAGTTTAACGCCAACAGGTATGCCACCACATAAACTAAAACTTAAGCAAGGAGCCATAATAATGTTGCTTAGAAATTTAGCCCCTTCTAAAGGTTTGTGCAATGGCACAAGACTTATAATTTCTAACTTGCAACGAAATATCATTGAAGCAAAAAGAATTGATGACAACGTTAATGAAATAATCCTCATACCTCGAATACAGCTCATTCCCTCAGATGCTAATATGCCTTTTAAGTTTAAACGTTAACAGTTTCCTGTTCGACTAGCTTTTTTGATGACAATCAATAAATCCAGGGACAAACTTTTGAAAAAATATGTTTAGCTTTATCAAAGCCAGTTTTTAGTCATGGCCAATTATATGTTGGTCTATCTAGAGTGAGTTCTTTTGACTCAGTATCTGTTGTATCTCCAACTTCTGAAATATACAATTGTGTTTATACAGAAATTCTAGAATCAGAATAACATCATAAAAATTTTATACTCAGTTCTATGTACCCCCACATACCTCATTTAAAGATGAAATCAGTACCATGAACGCTGATGTGTACGTAGATTCAGATTATATATATACAGGAATTATATTATTAACTGTTAATTAGACCTTAATTTTGTCTAATTAAATTTTTGTTTTATTTTTGTATCAATTGAAGATATTAACTCCTGTTTTTATGCTAAAATCCAGCTGTTTTGTGAACTCTTACAAGATGCCTGCTTGACGGCTAGTTCCAAATAATCCAAGGACAGTTGAAAGAAATTCTTGAGTACATATAAAATTAATCAAATAAATTATGAATATTGTACACAAAATATAAATTAGAAGAAAATTCAGTTTCATAAAATTTGAATGCAAAGCAAATTTACTAAACCTATTTTCTGGTTTAAATTTAAAACTTAATTATAAAAACTCAAGGTTCCCTAAAACTTTTAACCTAACATGATTCATCCCATGCTTTCTTTCTCTAGGTTATCTATTTTGATGGCAAGTGACCTAGACCTAACGTCCTGATAGGAGTGGTAATATCTCAATTGATTTAATAAAATAGGAAAATGTAACAGCATTATTAACTCTTAAAAATAATTTGAAGATAATAAATAGATATATTGATATTAAATTGATCAGAATATTCATGGGAAAAAGATAAATCTAAATTCTTTTTTTTCTTCAGAAAGTTCACATTATATAAGTTTTTAGTTCCAGAACTAATTTAACAGAATTGGACTGAACCATCTTAAAACATTTCAAAACAAAATACTATCTCACAAATTAAAGGGGTTAAAAATATGTTCTCATAAAGAAATGAAGAAAAATATAATCAATAAGGAATTTGTTTTAATGATATACTTTTAGCTTAAAATTTAGAAAGGAAACAAAAGGACACAAATAAGCACTTTTAAGATTTAAAAATTTTTAACAAGCTTCATACACAACTTACCCAGATTTGATCTTGCAGTGAAATGAACTAGAGCATCCAATTTCTCATCATTATTATTATATACTACATAAACTTGCTTTATATTTTTGCAGTCAACTTTGTTTTTAATTTCAATATTAAAATACAGTTCTATATTTTCTTTGAAAAAGTCCTTAAGGATTTGACTTTCTGAATCTGTTGTTACTATAATTCGGCACCTGGGCAACAATTTTTTACACATTTTAGCAAAAATTTTAAACTGACTCCTTGAATTTTTCAAACAGTCAGCATCATCAATAAAAAGATATCGTATTTTATTAAAATCAAGGGAAAGGATTATTTCTGATGCTTTATCTGGAGTAGCAATAATGATGTTTTCTGTTATTTTTTCACTTTTATTGAAGGTCTTTCCTTTCACAGCAAGACACAGTGTCAATGGGCAAAATTCAGTTAATTGCTGGGCGCATAAGTAACACATTTCGGCAAGTTCAAGAGTTGGACACAGAATCAAAGCCTGATTACATTTTTTCGTTACGTCATTCAAAAGTTCATTCAAAATACATAAGAAAACAGCTGTTGTCTTGCCACACTTTCTTGGAGCAAAGATTTTTAGGCTTTCCCTTGTACATTCAGAAAAGAAAGACAATGCTTGTATTTGCACTTGGTTAGCAGTAATATATTGTAAATTTTGTAAAGCATTCAAAAGGTTTTGATGTATTTTCATGTCTTTAAATAATTGTTTTTTAGGACAATTTGCTTCTCTCTGTGAAGTAGATTCCTCATTTTCTTCACTATTTATATCACAATTGCTTGAAAATTTTTCTGTTAGATCTGAAATTAATAATAAAATGTTAGAAAATTTAACTGCATGGTTTATATATATATCATGACACAAATTATAAACCTGCAGTCGTGACAAGAGTAGTATAAGGCAACTGGAGAGAATGATCAATTGGTATACTGAGTATAATGTTGATTCCACAAATGGAGAGGCAGAGAATTCCATAACAGTTTATTTACTTATATAACAAACAAGAAGCCTGAATTATAAGGTGTGTGGTTGCTGAGGATACAGTGCTTGGGACAGCTCTGAGAGCTCCTTAGCCCAAGGGGCTCCAGAAAAGAATGAATAGTTTACAATGAACTCGCTAGAGGGAGAAAGATTATTGGTACAGGGGATCAATCAAGAAAGTTCATTGGTCGAAGTCAGTGGTTCAACGAAGGAGTAATATGATCTTACAAGGACGATTTGAAAGGAGAGGACCCATGGGAAGTCTTGCTGGTGGAACCCATGGAAGTCCACAAGCCATACTGCTTGTGAAAATCGCAACACCCTGAAGGAATCATGCCAATTAAACGAAACTTGCAGGAAATACAAACAGGTTAGTATATGCAAATGATTAGAATTACAAAGCGATCACGCATGTGTGGGCTGAGAAACACCCTCTAAACTTCCAAGTGAGCTGTGTATAAAAAGCACTGCAAAAGTGTGTTAAAATGTGTGGATCGTCGTTTGATTGCTGTAAATGATTGATTAGAAGTCAATATGCCTCGCCAAAAATGCAGAGTGCCATACGAGCAACTAACGGAGTTCGAGCAGGGCCACATGATTGGCCTCCGTGAGGGTGGACTTTCGTATCGTGAAATCGCCACTCGCATGGGGCATAATGCCACAACAGTGATGCTTGTGTGGAAGAGATGGACCATGGAGAACCGGATAAGTCGAAACCCCAGTGGGCCACGCAATATGACGTCACCACGGGACGACAGACACCCCATCCGCATGGTGGTGACGGACCGTACAGCGTCCTCTCGTGCGTTGGCACAACATTGGAGCACGTCTACAGGTGTGTCATAGTCTGCCCCCACAGTTCATCGACGTCTGCTGTGCCATGGGCTACGTGCAAGGATTCCCTGCGCAGGATTCCCTTGACACTGCTGAACCACCGCCTCCAGCTACAATGAGCTCACCAACACAGCAAATGGCGTGCCAATTGGCAACAAGTCGTCTTCTCAGATGAGTCCCGCTACAATCTGGACTATAATGATGGACGCGTACTCGTCAGACGCTACAGAGGTGAATGCCCTTCTTCCAGAGTGTCTTATTCAGTGTCATACTGGACGAACGCCTGGTGTTATGATCTGGGGCACTATTGGATATCATGGGCGATCCCGCCTACTCCAAATTGTGGGGACCCTGAAAAGCGGGCACTACATCAGGGAAGTTGTGGAGCCCGAGGTCCTATCCCTCCTGCAACGCATTCCCGGAGCTGTATTTCAGCAAAACAATGCCCAGCCACATGTTGCTCGGAATGTACAAGCCTTCTTCAGTGCACGACAGGTTCCGTTTCTTCCATGGCCTGCACATTCCCCGGATATGTTGCCCATTGGGCATATCTGGGATTACATCGGACGGCGACTCGCTCGTCGGGCTTAGAGTACGGCTGAACTTTGGCATCAGATAGAGGCCATCTGGAATGCCATTCCTCAGCATGATATTCAGAATCTGTGTGATTCGATACCACGACGTGTACAGGCTCTCATCGCTGCGTGTGGTGGCTGCACAAGATATTGATTTTCGGCATTATTTTTGTTTTATTGCTCTGTAAATTTGATCGTTTATTTAAACCACTATAAGTAATACGTGGAATAAATTTCATTTATTTCTGATGATTCTTTCATAGTGTTGCAATTTTCAAACAGTAGTGTATATATAACACATACCATGTAGAATACCAGAAATCCCTCGTCACCCAGTTAACGATGTCGGAACGTAGAGATGCCATGCGTCCTCAAAACACCTATGCATGACGCACCCAGCAATAGCAGTTTCCTATCAAAATCAGCAGAAGAAAGACGTTGCAGCAGATGCTGCTAAGATGTTAACTTTAATTATTCGGGCATAAGACGGCCCAAAAACCTGTCAATTCATCTCATTTGTAAATAGTCGATTTAGCTTATATATTAAGCTCCCCTTCTTAATTTGAATTCATCTCATCATTTACTGGTCATTGTGTTCCACATGGGGGCTCGGCCCTATCCCATATATATAACATTGCTTTATGAAAACACTTAAATATGGAAAACAAGGAGTATCTGGCTGGATGAGCTTTTGTCAGGAAATAAGCATAGAATAAGTACATATGATAAGTGGAGAAAACTTTAAGAATGATGGAAGCAAATTTGGTAAAAAGAAATATAATGGAAAAATGAATTGAAGGAAAATAATTGTTAGCTGTAATGGAGAAACAGACAAGGACTTTTATAGGTTGAAAATTATGAGCAAAATGCTGGGAATGTGCTTAAAGTATATGCTTTCACAAAGGACTCTACCAGACGGGTGGAAAGTGTACGATGGTCTCTCAGATAAAGTTTTCGTGCACTCTTCTAATTTAATGTGTTAAGGATTCCAGATATACTCCTCCCCTAAAAAGCTCTACACCTGATGGTGAGTAGGAAGGAGGTGGGTCTAGAAGGATTCCAGATATGGCACACATACCCAAATGCAACCATTGATTGTACCTTGGAGTGCTATGAAAAGAAAACATGAGGAGGAGGAAACTTGAAACGCATCAAGTTTCAGAAGGGAAAGGATTTATCCTTCACATTGCACAAGATGAAGAAAATAATAATTGTACATACAATTTTCACTGCTTCTTGGTAAAACATTTTGAAAAACTGTTATCTACTAGCAACATTAAATTGAGCCTTTTTCAGCTAGCCATTTCTAGTTTAGTACAAAAAATCAAAATCATGGTAAAGTCTCATGTCGAGGTGAAATCACAGCAATAAGAAACCCAGATTTTAGTTTGAATGGAACAAAATAAAAACTTATCGAGAATTAACTGTCAAGATTTAGAAGAGTTATGGACTGTGTGAAACCTGTGTGAATTTAAAAAATAAGATTTGCTTTGATAAGTCAAACAAATTCAGAACAATCATTTACTCAATTTAGAGAGATTGCAACAAAAATTTCTATCAGTGAAAACCACTGTATTCATGTCCTTATTGACTGCAGTATATTCATATTGAAAGTATATTTAATGTAATCGAAGTTGAGTGAATTCAACCTTGCACTGGCCTGAAATATTAATCTATAGTATAAGGTTAAGTACAATAGAGACTTGTATGATTTGTTGCTTTAGTCATTTTTTGCTACATAAGAGCTAATTTGATCAGCTCTTATGTAGCACTCCTGATATAATAGAGAGAATACCTATTAAATAACCCCAAAATAACTAAACTTATAAAGGATAAAAGTAATAACCAAAATTCCTTACCTTTTTCTTTGTTTTCTAGTTTTTTCGTTTGTAGAGAACTAGTTTTTCTTTGTCCAGAATTACTAGGATATTCACGAGCAAATAAACCACGTCCACTTTCAAAGTATTTGCGCTTTAGATCATCAGCCATCTTAAACAAAACATTCCAACTTATAATTTAACAAATATATACACAAATATAAATAAATAGTACAAGGAATAATAAACAGGGTTCACAACTCCTATGGACCAAAACATTTTGAGTTCATCAATATTTTTATGTTAGACTGGGCTCTCTCAGAAGAGGAGAAACTACAAAAAAGGGTAGCGAAATGAGAATTTTAAAATTTCAAATTAGTGTACAAATATATAAAAGTAGTCCAACCTCCCCTTATACTGAACAATCAAGGGGCCATGCCTTTTGTTCATTAACAGTGTGTATATTGTCAGGAGAGAGAGGCTGCTGAGATAAATTTGTCTTCAACAGGAGATTTTAAAACTCCTGTGTCGATCCTTACAAAAAACAACAGAATAAATTAAAATTAAAGATAAGTTATGCGAAATGAGGGTTGAAATTTATAGCTGAAAGGTGAAATTAAAAATATCGAACGAAAAAGTTTAACTTTTCCCTCTTGAATTAATAAACAAATAGGGTTGGTTGTGGGGTTTTATGGCACAAGGGCCATATCTGGCCATGCTGTGCCAGACACAAGACATACAACATCACGAATAATAGACACACACAATGAAAGTTTTACTGACACAGAAGACAGGAATTGAACCTGCGCCACCTACATTGAATGTTGCTAGCGCAGTGGACATACCCACTGAGCCACGGTGGCCCCTAAACAAATAAGGTAAATAGACATGACAAAATGCAGCTATTGATCTCCCCATTTATTGAAGTTAAACCGTTTAATTTTATGCTTTTTTGTACAACATTAAAAATTCATTTTCTAAATGAATTTTTAATTCACCATGAGTAGTCACAGTACTTTGAAGTGTTTCAGAATTTTTCAGTGCATATGCAATTCACTTCATTAAATTTTACAACTTCTTTAAGGAAAAACTGACCTATTGCTTTCAAGGGTTCAGGGTTTTCAAAACAAAACTCTCCAAAAAGCAAATTAAAAATTTTGTGAATTTTTTCAACCTTGAAAACTATCCTCATTGAATTTGTCATGTTCTAAGAATATTTTTAGAGTGTATTAGAATATTCTAGATATTAAGAATAACCATCATTTTCCTTTTTAGTTCAGAAAATGTTCATTTCTTCATTCATTAAATGTTTTTTACCCTATGTGCTATGGAGCAAAGAACATTAAGATACTATTTCAAGGTCCTAACGTACCAATCATTATACAAGAGCAGAAGTTATTCCTATATATAAGTGGTATGATGACTGCTCAAACAATCTACAAGGCTTTACTAAAAGGTTTTGTGGTCCAGCTACCATAATGAATCAAGGTGGTGAATTTGAATCTAGTTTGTTCCATGAGCTAATATCCATGGCACTCATCTTACATACACTGCTGCCTATCGATCCCAAATGAATGGACTTGCAGAAAGATTTCACCATCTTAAGAGTGCTCATGAAACTTCCAAATGGACTGACACAACAGCTTTAGGAATTGCGTAGTCCGATTCGATCAATCCTAAGGAGCCCTTATATCGTCAATTTTCAAATATATCTTAATACATTTTTGGACGCTATCAATGGTTTAGAAGCGCAGACACAAAACAAGCAACACCATGTCATATAGTAGTATTGTCTACATCTGTCATATAAACAATACTTATTTTATTGCCATGAAAACTATTACAATCTATATTTTATTTAAAAGTCCATTTGTTTTGAATGGTTTTTCAATTTTTTAACACACAAATGGTCCCCATAATGTATGGGGAGGGGCCCCATATATAACAAACTCATTTTTCACTCAACGCATCATATTCCATTTACTCCAAATTACTAAACATTTAAAGCACAGAATCTACAAATGCATATGGATCCTGTGTTTCCTATTAGAATCTCAAAACAACTTTTCCCTTGAAACACTTCAATGAAACTTAAGAAACACTCGATTTTAAACTCAGCAACCAGGCTACAAAACTATTCATCATTATGTTACCAAAAGGACAATGGTGATCATTTCACTAAACAAAAACATAATGCAAAAGTAACAAGATGAGCTTCCCAAATTCCTCTCAAGACCCAGGAAGGTGCAGTTCTCGTGCGTTTTTATGGCTAGATTAAGTTAGACCACCTCTAACTCAGCCGTACACAGATCCTCATTGTGTAATTCACAGGACAACTAAAAACTTTATTACCTCGGTGAATGGGGAAAAGAATAGTAGCAATTGATCATGTCAAAACAGTGGTTCTTTAATTCAGATTCAATTGAACCTCCTAAGTGTAATGACCCAACTAAAGAACTGGTGAGTAAAGATAGAAAAGAAACTGTACAATCCCAAAACAGTAATCCTCAACTTGATAACTAAAAAGTACTAGATCAGGTAGATGTGTTCAATTTAATAAGCATTTTGTTAGTTGCATTATGATTATTTACTAGTGTTAAATAATATATCATTTAAGTACTTTTATTAAGTGATTATTGCATTTGTATAATTGTTTAAAAATTCTAATAGAATATCAAATGTTATTGATATTTCATTGTCAAATGCTTCATATATCTTACAACTTGTTTTCATTTATCTTCAACTCAGAATTCTTTCATACATCAGAATGCTTTTCCATTATTGTTCTACTTTTCAATTGTATTTTCATATTCGTATCATTAGCTTCTTCATTGAGGAAATTGTGGTGAACAAGACCATCGTATATAGAATGCAAACATGCATGCTTCTGCATATATCACTTTCTATTGTAATCGTCAAGCAGTTCTAGCTCCGAATCAGATCAGATAGCTATAGATGTTGACAGCTAGTGTTCGTCTAGCAATGTCATAACAAATTCTAAATAAATTTAAAATGGAACAGGTATTATATATAAATTAGCACAGCAAACTTCGTACTCCTACATTAATGCCCAAGATTAGCCAGTTTTTACACCAAACAAGTGAAAAATACAAAAAAGTTAGCCATCAAAAATGACAATTGAATACAAAACTCAATTGTCAAAATGAAATTAATAGGTACAAAATATAACTAATAACAACTAATTTCAAACTCTACTTAGGACTGTCCTGCATTCCACTTTGTAAGTTTGATTGGAAATGTTGGGGAGTGAAAATCCCTGAGAAAGGTATGATTATTTTTAGGTTAGGGCCTCAATGATTTACAATAATAAACAACATTCTTTCATTGTAAGCTGTTTTTCAAATCATGTTGGCTTTCCTGGCATAAGGACACAAAATAAACAAAAAGTGACCACTCAGTCTAAAAACTTCAACGTCAAAAATGAAATTCATTGGTGCAAAATGTGATTAGCTACAGCTAATTTCGAATCAAGAAAGGTAGTTAGGTTGTTTTTTAATGTAGCACAAGAGCAACAGAACAGGCTATTCATGACAGTCCTTGACCTTTCCCTTCGGGATTGGTCAATCCCGAAGGGAAAGATCGCAGATACAAGGACACCTTTTAATTTTGAACCACTGTCAGATGAAGAGATCAACACCTGAGCTGGCACCCCACTCCAAATTTCCACAGCATGCCAACGTGAGGACATTTGAGGCCATGACAGATTTAACATGCACCAACCACTGTGCACGAGTCTTCAGTTGGACTGAGTTTAGAACTCGCCACCCTCCATCAAGCCCCGAAAGAAATATACTTTATTCCTCTGAATGTAAAATAACGATTTGGTTAGAGCAATGTTTTCGTAAAATATTCAAAACAGAAAACGTACATAAGCTAAAATCAAGGCAAGATTTACAAATGACAGTATTACAACATTTGACATTCAATATCTTAAGAATCTGAAACACAGGTGATGTTTACTTCTGTGACCAGGCTGAAATGACCGATTACAGGCTAGTTTTGCAAGAAAAGAAAGGTGAAATTTTTTTTACCTGTAAACTTATAAAAACAAAGCATGTCAAGAAAGGGACAAGTACTAAACACATTGGAAAAGAACACGAAATTGCTCATTGGCATACCTTTCAATTTTGGAAACAGCGGGATGGTTGGTAAACATTAACCGGAACTAGGGATGGGGAAAGAAAGAACAACCTGTTCTTTTTCACCTGTTCTTCAAAAAGAACGGAAACAGCCTGTTCCACTTTTCACAAAACCCTGTTCTCCGTTCTTTTTATCAAAATTACGTGGTGTTGTCCTCGGATCTTTCCCTTTGGGATTGATCCCGGACCGTCACCAATAGCCCATAGTGTTGCTCCAGTGTGACGTTAATTGAAATACCCCCCCCCCCCGTTCTTTTTGTAAAAAGAAACATTGCAATTTTTTTCTACGATAAAAACGGGTGGGGGGGGTATTTCAATCACACTGGAGCAACACAATGGGCTATTGGTGACGGTCCGGGATCAATCCCAAAGGGAAAGATCCGAGGACAACACCACGTAATTTTGAACCACTAAAAACGGGTGGGAATTTAGCAACGAAAGTAGTTTCTCTTTTCTCAAATTTTCTAAGTTCGCTAAAAATTTTCGTATATTCTAAATTATGCTAAGTCCGAAACACAGCTGTTCATCCTACAGTTCGTGACTCACTGTTTCCTGTCGATTCATTCACCCGTTCTCTGTCCATAAACCTGCTCTGAGACTACTTCCTGTTTGAGAGCAGGATTTGTTGACCAGGAATCAAATTTACAAAAATACATTTTGAGGAAATTTTTGGTCAACAAAATTCCAGCCATTAAAAGTTAAGCACTTAAAGACATCTTGATGTTACCAATTTGAAAGTAAAATTAATTTATTTATCGAGGGGGGGGGGTATTTCAATTAACGTCACACTGGAGCAACACAATGGGCTATTGGTGACGGTCCGGGATCAATCCCAAAGGGAAAGATCCGAGGACAACACCACGTAATTTTGAACCACGGTCAGATGACGAGGCAACACCTGAGCTGGCACCCCACTCTCCAAACTTCCACACCACGCCAACGTGAGGACATTTGAGGCCACGACAGATTTAACGTGCACCAGCCCCCTTTGTACACGACGGTGTTTGGCTGGATTCGAACTCGCAACCCTTCGGTTGCTAGTTCGTTACTCTTCCAACCGGGCCACCGCGGCCCAATTTATTTATCGAAGGCCAGATTAATCATTTTATGATATATCTCTGCGTGTTCAAAACATGAAGAATGTAAATCAGTAGAATTGAAATATACATTACAAAAATATACAATACGTAAAATGTAAACACTACAACAATGAATACTACTTTAAAAAATAGTTGGCAAAAATAGGAGTTCAGTTTCGTACACAATTTTCATTACATTTCACATTTTCTCAAAATCAAAAGAAACTGCATATCATTCATGTTACAAAAGCTATTTACAGCTATTTTAATTTTCAAAACATGAAGTGTATAAATCAGAAGGGATTGAGAATACTTTAAATATCAAATGTGAACACAGTGAATTAAATTTTTATTTACAAATTTGTATGAAATAAACAATTCACACCTTAGTACAAAATTCTCTAATTTTTTTACTCATATTTTACATATTCCTTTAAAAATCGATACAATTAATTGTTACTATTACAATTAATAAACAACAATTGTTTTACTTTTTCAACAGACAGCCTAGATCTCTTTCATTTAGAATTTGTCCCGATTTGGAAAATATTCTTTCACAAGGAACTGAAGTAGCCGTGACAGGAAAGTGTTCTCAAAATAATCTTTTCAAATTCGGATACATGTACCCATTTTCATTCCACCACTTCAATGGGTCCTCATTTCTTGGGAGTTAGTCCTCATCCATGTACCTTTTTACCTCAATGATCGCTTTTGAATCGCTCGATCCGGAAGGTTTGAATTTCGAAGCTTTAGCATCACAAATGCACCCCAAATAGACCTACTAGGCATTTCTTGTAGAATCTGAACTTCTTTCGGGAACTCCAGATTTAATGTACCCAGAAACCATTCTTATTATACTTTCTTTTATTTGCGATTGAATATTTTTTTCACAAATAATGTGTTTGAACCTAGGATCGAAAAACTTTGCTTGGCGGAGAGTTGCTGTTTTCTAAATTTCCTAGGCGATCTTGTAATTGTTTTAAAATTGCGCAAATTAATTCTTTCATATTAGTATCATACTTTTCTCTTTCTTTTAACATTTCCTCATATACATTTTGTAGTCCCTTGGACAAAGTTATTATTGAGGAGCAAGAAACATACTTTTCTCCACTTAGAGTTTTTGTTACAATTTCCAGGGGTTCTAAGATTTCAACCATACACTCGCAACTTTCCCACTCTGAATGTTGTGGGGCAAGGTACATTGCTAGTCAGTTCCGTATTTAAAAGGGCCATGGATGTTTTGACAGCTGTTTGCAGCTCGATCATTCTTCTTACCATGTAGAAAGTCGAGTTCCAGCGTGTCAGAACACTCAATATGAGTTTTTTTGCTATTGTACCCTGCGCTTCTTTTAATTTATGACTCGCAATTGAGCTTCGTCTAAAAAATACAAGAATAGTTTTTTTTTCAATTAAATTATAAACTTTCTTTAAAGCATCATCAGCAATCAAATTGATAGTATGGGCTAAACAGCCCAAATGTTTCCATCGTAAATTCTCTAACGGCTTTTTTAATGTTGGGGGCATTGTCCGATACGGTAAGGATAATCTTTTTTCCATCGAGGGAATCACCGATTATTAATCGGTGATTCCCTCGGTGGAGTGTGGACCGTGGGGTGGTCTGTGATGGATTCGGTTTCTCTAGAGCAGTGGTGCGCAAACCGTGGGTCGCGACCCCTCTGGGGGTCGCTTGAAAATTTTTGTGGGTCGCCAATTTCAAAGAAATTTATCCGACAATAAAAAATATAAGGCTTTTCTTCAACAAGTATCAGGTACCAGTAAAAGAGTGAAATGAGATAATGTTATTTATCAAAAAAGAACTACATTTTTTTACGAAAACAATTGTCTGTATTAATATAGGACCTATACTTCGGCAACCGGCAGGCGAACAGACATAGTGATAAAAGATAAATATCAATTTGAGATGCCCTTTACCTGCTCTCCGGTGTGATTCATATGCAACTTGGGGTCGGTCTGACGTTTAGCAGTGGCCATCTTGACTACAGTTCTTTTAATCTAGGTGTGCACCCCTGCTATTTAGTCTTTATACTGTGATCATAGCTAGGACCGTGCAGTTCTTTCCGTCTGTGCCTCAGTAGTTCGGTTTTGCTGCGTCTTACGTTCATTCAGTAATTCTGTTTATATACTGCTTTTGCTAATTTTAAGTAAAATTTGCAATCGGGTATGTACATAACTTATTTTTTAAGTATAGGACAGTTCAGTAGCGTGCTCGGAGGGCAATAATAAACAATTAATTAAAAAATCAATATAGATATTAAAATGTTTATAAAGAAAAACTGTCTTTTTTAAATATTTTGTATTATTTTTTCGTTTTTGATTTTTTTCGAAAATCAATTATCATCAACTGATATTTCGTTGGAAACGTTACCAGGGTATTTACTATTTAAAACGTGTAAGGGAACAGTTAGTTCTGTTTTTGGATTACAGATGGCTGCTCACTAAACAAAGCCTGCTTTTGCAGTTTAAATGCGAATACAAATTTAAGATCACAGTAAGATGAATTTTGAAAAATAAACACTAATTGTAATATTTTTAAATATATATTTTCCCATCTTTGGAGCAAGTAATGTTAAACATAATTATATTAAATCACTATAATTAATTTTATACTTGTTTTGTATTTTTTAAGTAAGCTCCAATATTTGTGTGTTATGATTCACTGTAACCTCTGTGTACAATATAGATGTGTGCTCGACTGGCAACACCAGTTGAGATATTTATTTACTTGCCTCGATTACCATGTGTAAATTTTTATTTAAGCGTTGTATTTTTTATTTTAAGTAGCGAGCATGTGCAATTGGTATAAAGAGATGTTTCTCTTATAATTAAGTTTTCTTTAATTCTCGTCTGATTAAGCTACAAATAAATATGATTTATACAGAGTAATCACGTACTTTATTTTCTTCCCACGTGGTAGCCGCACGTGATTGAACAAACGCAGATATGAAATATTGTATATTTATAATTTAGTTTTAGTTTTAATATCCTCATGATGAATAAATGGCTGAAAATAGGTACCCAACGTCCAGAAAATGAAAAGAATGACATTACAAATGAGAATGATGGACCAACATCCGATGAACTTAGAAAAACTGTGAATGAATCCAATGGCACTGTTTCTACATAAAAAATATCGAACGAAATGTGCTGTCTAATAAAAAATTGAGAAAATATCAAGAGTTTATTAAATATGGATTTACATATTTGCGTTGTTAATGGGAAAGAACATGCGTTGTGTTTTAATTGCAGGGATAAACTAGCAAATGATAGTATGAAACCTTCTAAATTAAAAAGACATTTGGAAACCAAACAAAGAAAACATTTGGAAAAAATCAAAATGTATTTTTGAAAAAATACACTATTCCTGAGAAGGCTTTACGGGCATCCTTAGAAGTTTCATATTTAATAGAGAAAAATTTGAAACCACATACAATTGGAGTATCACTCATTCTTTCTTCAGCAATTAAAATTATATCAATTATGCATGGAGAAAAATATGGTAACGATTTAAAAACGATACCATTGTAACGTCTTGGTTCACGGGTAGCTTTGACTAGTTACCATTCAAAAGTATCCGTTTCTAGACTAATGAATTTATTTTACAATTTGTACAAAAGTCGGAAAAATGAATGAAGAGTTTAATGTTAGTTCATTGGAAAGTTCTATCGAGGCGCTTCTTATGGCTGCTGTCCGTTTCCCTAGCCGCCGTTACACCATTATCAAGAGATACCGTTTCTCGCTGAATTTCCGCCATCTCACGTAATATAGAATCAGTTCTGTTAAGTCGATTACAAAACTCTCCTGTATTTGCTCTACAACTTGACGAAACTACTGACATTTCTAAACTGTCTCAATTAATTGTTTATGTGAGATACGTTTATGAAGAAGACATATCAGAAGATTTTTTTACGTTGTAAAAAATTGGAAGGAAAACAAATGGAGAGAAAATATTTGAAATTATTAATAGATATTTTGAAACAAATGACCTTATCAGATAATGAATTAGGTTGGATACGTGATCCATTTTCGTTTGATATTTTTAAATCCAATATATCTTTAAATGAAAAAGAACAGTTAATTGATGTTTCAAGCGACGAAACACTGCGCATTCAATTTAAGTCTCTGTCTTGCCAAAAATTTTGTTTATAGATTGGAAACGGATATGCCGATTTGAAGAAAAAGGCAATTAATATTTTGATTCAGTTTGCATCGACCTACTTATGTGAAACTGGCTTTTCAAAATTAGTTGCCATAAAAACAAAATATCGATCTCGATTGGATCCAGAGGATGACTTACGGCTTGCGATTTCCAATACAGATCCGAACATAGAAGCAATTATGAGCTCTTTGCAAGCGCATACCTCACATTGAATTCTTATGTTGTAAGTTTTTTGAAGTATTTTCCATTAAAAAATATATATATACCCATATGCATAAATGAAACCATTGCTTCATAAAATTATGTGTTTTATTCAGTCCTCTAATAAGGCACAAACATAAGCGCAAATTCCCAAAAGAATTCAACTTTAACTATGTTGATGATTAAAAAAACGTCAATTGTCTATCCAGGGGTCGCGACAAAATAGTACACAAAATTGGGGGCCGGAAATGAAAATAGTTTGCGCACCACTGCTCTAGAGGATTAGGGTTTTCAACCGGATGCTAAAGGAGGCTTTTTGACACGCCAGGTTGCGCGCATTTGGCTAAAAAATAAGCACGACATTTTAAAGGAAAGTTAAAAAGAAAGCGTTTTTAAAATTAGCTATTTTAAATGAAAAATTTAATTATTTTTTAAACTTTCTCTGATTATTTATTAAGTTGTATTTTTATAAAGAACACATGAGCTAGAAATTTTTTGGTTTTGTTAAAACAAAAATTTTCTTTTCAACATCTTATAAATTGTTTTTAATTCTAAAAAATGAATGTGTGTAAAAGTAGGTGCTTCTGAAAGACTTAATAAATTGAATGAGTCTAAATCAGGAGGGCCAGAAGATGATTATTTGATTTCGCTAGTAAATAGAATAACTCAGTGGAATTCTTATATCGGAAGCTGGTTTATGCAGCACGGTGCGTATTATCTCACTTACAGCTGGTAGAATAAGTTCCTCACCAATGGTGTGCGGCTTTCCGGACTTTGCGATCAGTAAAGAAATGTTATAAGCACGCAGTGCATCGTCGTCTCGCTTAAATGTTGTTGCAATGACGGTGTTTGCAAATATTTTTCTTTTACTGTTTTAAAAAAAGTTAAATCTACCTTTTCTGTCGCTATGGACTTTTGACAAATGTTCCTTTAGATTTTATTGATTCGTTTGACAAAGTTTTATTGCATAGAAGGCACATAGGTAGTACTATTTCCTGGTAACGGAAAAAAGCCATATTTTAAGTATTCAATACTATGTTGTCTGCATTTTTTCTTCGGCTCACTCATACTGGAAAAAAGGGCACAAATTTAAGATATAAGGGTGAAATTTTAAGTAAGTGTCACATATTGTATAGGTACGCATTTTTTACTATGTATTTATGACTATGGCCATTTATTTGCGAGACTTAAATAATTAAAATGTGTTACTACATAAAACAGAATGTAATTTTTGCTTTTTCCTTTTGGTCGCTTGAAATTATTTTTCAAGAAAAGTAAATAATTAAATTATCAAATAAATTAATAAATAAATAATAAAACATAATATTGATAAATATTATATAATAAAACTATTAAATAAATTAACTTTAACAAAAGTATAACTTTGCTTAAATAAATTTAATATACAAGATATCAAATGTATTCAAAAATATTTACGCAACCTACACTATCTTTGAACAATAAAAAAAATGATACTGGTTTTTGTTCGAAACTAAGAAAATTTGTTGCATACACTTCACATCACACACAAAACAGAATTAAATTGTTGATTAGATGCACGACTCTTTTAAAGTGCCATATTTTAAACAAGTTATTGCATGAAAAAAATCGGCGATTTCCCTGTTATGTAATCACTAGAACTCTGATAAGGGCAGTACACAATATGTAGTGAAATGAAATTGGCTGCTCATATTTTGTAGTCTCCAACTAACTTGTAAATATATCAATGTTTTAATGTCAATAATTTCTTTTATTCGAATCTTGAGAAACCGTCGAGTTGCTCAACACAACACATTACTTGTACTTTATGTACCTATCTGTACTTATATTTTACTCAGGACGTAAAAATGACTACCAATTTATTTATTGCTATTTATTTTTAACTTTCATTATAATGAAAATGGGTCACAATTATTTTACTTTATATTAAACCTTTCGCGGACCCCCTGACGTTGTCCACGCACCCCAAATTAATTTTAATCTGCCACGGAACCCCTCAGTGGTTCCAGGGACCCCTGGTAGTCCGTAGGAACCACTTTGGGAACCACTGCTGTAGAGGATGATTAGTATTTTCAACCGGATGCTATAGGAAGCTTTATGACACACCAGGTTGCCGCGCATTTGGCTAAATAAATAAGCTTGATGGTTTTGTGGAATATTTATATGTAGATCGGCCAATGAGAGCCGAGCTAGGTGGCGCTAGCACTATACGGCCCCTCCTGGACTGACGGAGAATATTATTACTTGTAAGATCTTAGTGTAGCTGTAAGAACCTCACATCTCCTCTGTGTATAATGTACATATGCTAATCTTCAATAAATAGTATATAGAAAAGTTATTAGACGTGTAAATAAATTGAATGAAGGTAAAAAGAAAATAAATAACCCAAAGGAGAGAGAGAGATGGCATCGTTATAAGAACCACCGAGAACAAAACTAAAGTAACCGAAACGGCGTCGTCAGTTTAAAGCAGGGGTGTCAAACTCAATTAAAACACGGGCCATTTAATGCAACTGGTAAGATTCACGCGGGCCACATCACATTTACAAATTTTCTTAAAATATTTTGAAGTGAGGATTCGGGAATATGGATAGGATAATTAAAAGACATTATGTAATTAAGTGAATTTAGGGTACTAATTTATAATATTCCTATATAATTCCTTTTATTTAAACGTTTATTTAATTTAATGTACACTGCTGGCCACCCAAATTGCAACACCAAGAAAGACAAGAGATAACACAACAAAATTTATTTTGTAGATAACATGTTGACCAAGTATCAAATGATTAAATTTATAGACTTCTGTGAAGTGTGGTTCCTGCCAAAATCAGTAGCCAGAGTAGCCGCCATTGTTGGAGATCACCGCTGCCACACGCCTCGGCATTGATTCAAAGAGACTTTGGATGTGTTCTTGGGGTACAGCAGACCAAGCAGCTTCCACACGTTGCCAAAGTTGATCTGGTGTGGCAGCTGGGGATGTATTCTGGGTCAATCGTTGAGCAACCATGGACCACATGTTTTCTATCGGCGAAAGATCCGGAGAGCGAGCTGGCCAGGGAAGCAATTCAATCTGGCAATTGACGAAGAACCCTTGGACAATGCGTGCCACGTGTGGTCGCGCATTATCCTGTTGAAATATGGCTGTGGGCAAGCCCTGAAGGTAAGGAAGGACAACTGGCTCCAACACCTCGGAGATGTAGCGCTGGCTGTTTAAAGTACCGGCAATGCGTACTAGAGGAGTGCGAGAGTGATATCCAATACCGCCCCATACCATAATACCCGGTGCAGGACCAGTGTGGCGGTGCATAACGCAGCTGTTCAGCATCCTCTCTCCACGGTGTCTCCAGACTCGAATCCGACCATCGTGGTGTTGCAGACAGAAGCGTGACTCGTCAGTAAAGACAATTTCATTCCATTCTGCCATCCACATCCTTCTTTCATCGCACCATTGGCGGCGGAAACGTCTGTGGTTCTGCGTCAAGGGTAGACGAAGCAATGGACGTCTTGCGGACAGACCACTCTGCTGTAAACGGCGTCGAATGGTACGCGCAGACACTGGATGATGCGGTACAGACTGAATGTGCTGTGCTATGGTTCGTGATGTGGCTGAGCGATCCGTCACTGCCATACGCACAATATGCCTGTCATCACGTGAAGTGGTGCACTGAGGTGCATGCGATCGAACACGTCGGTCCGTCGTACCCTCCTGCATCCAACGATCACATATCCGCATTACAGTTGTTTGGTTTCGTCCAACACGACTACCGATTTCCCTGAAAGATAATCCACAATCTCGGTAGGCCACTATCCTTCCTCTGTCGAGCTCGGATACTTGATCAAAAGATGATCGCTGTTTTCTACGAGGCATAATTGATCGTTTTTTTGAAAAAACCACAAGAAAAACACAATTGCCGTACTTGAAATCGTCGAAATCTCCAAGCCTTAAATAGTGCTTTGAAGTGGCGCCACAGGCGCGCGTGATGTGCGTCTGCGCTGAAATTCTAATCATTTGCATATCTCACCTCCGCTAATGCATGTTGTAAATTTCATATTATTTGCATGCTTCCTTCAGGGTGTTGCATTTACGGTGGCCAGCAGTGTATTTATAAAACTAAAATTAATTTTTTTGCCGGAAACTTGCCAGCGATTTCCTCATACTAGTTTTCCAATATCTGGATTCAAAGACTGAGAACAGACAATCTTCATTATGGCAGATAGATGTTTATCAGTTAATCTTGATCTGTGGGCCGTTTTATTTAATTTCATAGACAAAAATAGTTGCTCACACAAGTACGTACTCCCAAAATAGCATAAAATTTGTGCAGCAAACTTTTTAATTTCCGGGTATTTTTCACCCAAATAAGAATATATTTTGGGAATTCCTACTTCTCGATATTTGTCTTTTAAAACCCAATCATTCTGGAAATCAAATAATTCCAGTTGTATCGAAGTGGGAGCATTTTCAACTTCAAAGGAAAAAGGCCTAATAAAAAGAGAAAAAAATTTTGTAACTCTTTGAAATCATTAAAACGTTTATCGAATTCGTTTTTGATTTCTTCAATTTTACCACAATATTGTGAAAGGGAGCAACATTTGAACTAGAGTATCATGGGCCACAAAAAATTACCTCGGGGCCGCCAGTTTGACACCCCTGGTTTAAAGGAAACGCTATTTGAAAATTCGCTATTTTAAATGATAAATTAATTATTGTTCTTCAACTTTCTCAGATTATTTATTTAATTATTTTTTATATAGAGAACACGAGAGCTAGAAATTATTTTTCTATTGTTTTGGTTTTTTTAAAACATAAAAATTTTCTTTTTAACCACTTGTAAATTGTTTTTAATTCTAAAAAAGTGAATTATGTGCGTAAAAGTAGGTGCCTCTGAAAGACTTTATAAATTGAATGAGTCTAAGTGAGAGGGCAGAAGATGATTATTTGATTTCGCTAGTGAATAGAACATGGTTGCATACTGATTTTTTGCACTGAGAAGTTTCTTTTATTCTGTAAGACAATTTCCCTCTCTTCCGTTATACCTACATACAGTGTTGTTTATAATTCAAAGATGAATTATGGGTATTAACAAATAGTTTTAAAAGTGTGTAAAAATAATGTGATTGAAATGCAATCATAATAATTTTAAAAATTCGTCATTCTTCATATGAATAAAATATGCTATCCATGGTAACATAATTATTTAAGAGAGCTCTAATGAGCAATTTACTCTCTCACTTGTCCCTTTTACACTCTGAATCCGAATCTGCGTTTTGTCATTTATTTCTTGAATACGTAATTTTTATTGTGCATTTCTTCATCGTTTTATGAGTTTCTGCATTCTTTAAAGTTCGTCTCCTAAGACGAAGCAGTTTCAGGGGAAGGATCAACATAATGATATTTATAGAGGTAACGAATGCATTCTGAAATATCGTAATGCAAGTTCAAAAAAGAATGACTGAATGTTTGATTTTTAAAGCGTATAATTTATTGTTTCTATTATAAAATTGATTATCTGGAATTCCTTGTCAGACTATGTGTTTTCAAAACAAATATAAATGTAACTCGTTAGAATAGTTTCTGTTTGTTGTAGAAATAAATAATATACTTTCACTCAGCTTATCAATTTTGGAGTACTTAAGAGAATCTCTCCCTCCATGTCATTGATACCGGACCATCGCCAATAGCCCGTTGGGTTGCTTCAGTGTAACGTAAATTAACTACCTACCCTCCACATTTTAATTAATAGTTTATAAAAATTGTATGATTTATGAATTAAACTATGGGAAAGAAAATGTTGAAACAAGTCAAAAGTTACTGGATTGTTCCCAGTAAGGTTTGACTTGTTTATAACAATTTGGAAAATATTAAAAAACCGGAAAGTAACTTGAAAATAAGTGGAAACAAAATAAAAAATGTAGGTAGTAGTTGCATACGATTTGAAACCAATTCCTGAAGCTGTCTGCATAAATCGAAGCTCAACCGAGTAGAATACTGTCACTGGTTCAAGATATTTTTCGTTTTGTTCCCAAGCTTGATTTTTTTCTCAGGATACTAACACAACCCTGGAACCGGTTGTAATTTATATTTATTTATCAGAACACACACAAGTTAGGATCATTTGTAGGAGAACAATCAATCACTCTGTAGGGGTGACAAGTTAAAGCTCCTCTAAACAGGGGAATCATGGCGAGTTTATAGTTTAGCGTATTGCGTTGCGTCGAACCAATGAGCGACCATAACAACGTGATTGACAGATGGGCGGGATTACGCAAGCCTTTGAGGTGCGTTCAAAAGGGAGTTGGGAGAAATCCAACTTTCGACGCATACGCAAGCGTCACATGACCTACTTTGACGAATCAAAATGCAACGTCTACTGTTGTGATTCGACTTCGAGAAAATGTCGGATGTCTTTTCGACAATCGTGAAAAATCCAAGCAAAAACCCTTGGCTAGCAATTTCCAAAGCTGTATGAATTACTGGTGAGTACATTTCTTCCACTATTATAATCTACTATGCATTGTTTGTATTCTATCTTTGTATTTGTATATTTACTTCGGGTCCAACGATAACGTTCTCTAGGGATTAGAAACGAAAACATGTATTTACTGTTGGTGAACTTTTTAAAACAATCGAATTCATATTGTGCACCGGCTGATTTCAACGATTCTGAGACAGAATTTCCGTTTGTTTTCAAAATCAAAGTTGTCCGTTTATTATTGGTGTGCATTTATAGGCACTTTATTCTACTTTACACCTACACTTTATTACCAAGTTCTGAATGCATACATTACGGTCTAATGCACTCGTTGCACATGAGAAAATCCCTTTTTATTTCTGCAAAAAATGAAAATCAGTGTTGGCAAATGCTGAGAATTTGTCTATGATGGCATTAACTCATGGCTCTAGAGTACTTTTGCATAAGTCCACCACAGCCTTTAATTGCTGTGTGCTTACTGAAAATGTGAACACATGCAGTGTTCACATCCAACTGATCAGCATTGAAAACAACTTGTCTGGAGTCACATAAAACAGAAGGTAGAGAGAATCAGTCAAGCCAATCTAAAAGATTGGCAGATGAACAGTTATGGATGTTAAGTCTCGAAAAACCCAAGTAATCTTTGAATCATTAATCTTCTGTTATGCATGCACGAAACAAGAAGACACTTGAGGTCTATTTAGTACATTAACCTGCCAACAAATGTTACTGTATTTTTTCAACAATTCAATTAACAAATTCTTCAAAGATAATTTCATTGAAGGATTTCATAGTGAAGTAAAATTTATTTCCCACCAAAAAACTTCTGGCTTCACCTAAGTTTTATTGGTACTTGTAGACCCACCGAGAGAAATCATGGTTAACGGAATGCCAGTTATTAGTGTACGCCAAATGTGGTAACTTGTTTATTTTACGTGACTTAAATTGTGCGTCAAATATTGGCATGAAATTTAGCTAGACAAGAATGATAGGAATGGCAACCTTAACGATATAAACAGCTTCATGGAAAGAATGACTATTTTATTAAAAGGGTGGTGCCGTGCTGACGTTTATTCCCTTTCAACTGCTAGCACAAGCCATCCGGTACCAGGATCAATAAAGTTGTATTTATGATTAACTTACAGATGTTCGTATCTGACATTTCCTATTTCATTCGCTTTCCAACAGTCAGAGTAAATTATACTTCCTTCTGCCATGTTTTCTTTTATGGCTGCAACCAAAATTTTCGCTCAACAGTCTGGCACAGCCACTGAAAGCATTTCAATTCACAACAAATACCCACTGCGGTGGAAGAATACGACCATAATGAATATAAACAAGTTACCACATTTGGAAGCTTTCGCACACAATTACGACTGGTGCCCTTTAACCGAAAAGTACTGTTTGGGTTAAACGTATTGTTTTTCTTGTGACAGATTTGTATCAGTAAAAATGGTGACAACAGGGATTTTCTTTGTCAGAATTAATAAAATCCAACAAAATGATAACTCTGCAAACTACCAAAGACCATGGGCTCACTTCAAATGTTCTACCTTTAGAAGGCTAAGAAAGTACATATTTGTAACCTTAAAAAATTTCAAAATTCTGAATTTATTTCCTGTGTCAACTAATTGGTTGTAATTTTTTGCAGAATAATATCCAACTTCATTTAAGTGATGAAAGTCCATCAGTATATTCAGGGACAGATGTTCAGTGGAAATGCAGTATCCCGACAGAAGATGCCGCAACACTGAGCAAGTTCTCTTAAAAAAGGTCACTCATTATTTTCATGATTTTCTTAAAATATGGCTTGTTTAAATATTTCTGGTAATGTTTAAAATTTGTCGTGGCTCAAACAAAAACACAAGATTTAGTTCTGTTTTTCATTTTACAAATATTGATTCAAATTGCTGTACTATCCTAAGTAAACAGGGAATTGCTGTTCGAATCTAAAAGTGCCCAAGTAATTACTGTACTATCCTAAGTGCATAGTGATTCCTGTGAAGGAATGCTAGTAGGGAGAAAATGGGGCTCCCACAACAGAGGGAGTTGAGCTATTTACCACCTACTGTTGAGTTGTACACCTCCTACTTGTTTATGTTTTGGACTTGTGGTTTTCATCATGTTGGATTGTTTCGTCGTTTTGTTGGAGTTGCCATGGTAATGAATCACTGGTAGTACCATCTGGTGGAGAAATTCGAAACCCTATTATTTTTAATTAAAAAGAATTTTTTGGATTCGAACTGGGGACCATAGGACCCAAAGTCAAGTGCGCTGCCACTACTCCATTGGGACTTTGACGTCAGTGGTGAATTAATGTAGTGTTCGATTTCTCTCTCTTTTGGACTTGTATTTTTTCTTAGAACTAGGAATGGGCTATTTTTAGAAAATGGTTTGAATAATTGTATGGGGTTTTAATAAATGATTTTACAAAATAACTGGTGGCGCCATCTAGTGAGGGGTTGAACAAGTAAACGTACTTTAGTGAAAATACTATGATATATAAAATAAATTCACGCGGTTTTCTCAAATTTTAGGCTGAATGACTAGTTTAGATGTTTTTACTCAAAAATTAATTATACATTAGATGCTATAACACCTATTTTACAGCAGAAATTTTGTTTTAAATAATATACACTTAGGTAAGAGTAAAATTTTTGAAACTTTACAAGACAAATACTATGAATATGTTTTCTTGTACATTTGATGAAGTTATAATAGTATAAAAAACATTTATCCTATAAATCTAAATTAACTGTTATTTTTTAATCAATCTTTCCTCGCATATTATTTTTTACTTTGAATAAATCTTCATAAACTTTAGTGATTTTATTTATGTTATAAAGATTTACAAACTGTTTTTAACGAAATTTTCTTTGATATAAGGATTTATATTTTAAAAGTTAGATGTTTTTACACAAAAATTAATTATATATCAAATACTATTACACGTATTATAACATTGAAGATTTTTAGAAAACGTTTAACAATTGAGAGAGATATATATATATATATATATACTTTAAATATTATTATACAAACATTTAAATGCACTTTGCTTTTTATTTTTTAATTTTACAATTGAGACACTTTTAAAAGTTTGATTCTTAAAGTGTGTTTTATGCATAGTAAAAAAATTATTATAAAAAACCTGTAAGAGTAAAAAGAATTTTATACATTAATTTGAAACATTACAAGACCCATACCATGTTTCCCTGCACATTTGAAATAGTGAAAAATAGAATTAAAAACCATTTGTCCTTGAAGTTCTAAATTAAAAGTTCTTTTTCTTTAATGCTTTTGCAAACCACACATTTTACTAAATATGAACTTCCTTTTATTTATTTGAAAACCTTATGCACATCGTACAGTTTAAATTGCACAGCAAAATACCAATACTGTACGAAGCTATGAAGTATTTTACAAGATACTTTGTACTGTTTTCTTAGTTTTAAATGTTCTACATTGCTATGTTAAATGGATAGTAAGTGGGTTTTCTGTTTTGAAAATAATGTGTGCACATCTGTGCTGCTAAGCAAATTAACTTTTGCCCTTTTCTTGATATTTAATGCATAATCTAAATATTTACTCACACCACTGATAGTTTTACCCATGAGTAAAATTAAATAATAACTGAAAATTTTAAGTATTAATGTGAATTTTAAAATGAACAAATATTATTGAAATAATGGATTAAATCTGAATTCTATGTATTCTCAAAACAATCTCTGCAAAAACCAGCACATACAATTCTTAAACAGATTGAAGGAAGCTACATGGAAACAAAGTAAATTAGAACACTTTTTAATAGTAAAAACACTATGATTAATATTTTTTACAAAAATAATACATTGTAGTAAAAAAAAGAACTTATTTTTACATACTTGCATTTTTTTAAGAGACACATATTTCCGACAAGTCAATTATTCAATGCCATCACCTCAGCTATGGGGCAATGCAAATTATTTTTGTGATGACCACATTATAGTTTTTGGATATCTTTGTTGCTACTTAGAGCACATAATGCATCGAATTTGGGACACCCATATTGTTCCAAGTTGATATTCGGAATATTCAATGCATCTAAGCGTTTCTTTTCCACACAACCACCTTTGTAAGCAATTAGGTACTGAGTGGCCCTCTTGGTCTGCTCGTACAATTCTAAAAGCTTAGAGTCTAGACTTTCTAAGGGAGCACAATTTGCTATGTCATGGGACAGAAATGAAGTGCACATACGTAATTTTTAACATATCACACAGTTATACGATCTTTGGCACTAAGTTTATGCTCAGACGATAAGTTAAAACGAATACTTGAAGCTACTTGCGATTTTTACAGCAATGTATGCGTATTTACGTACTAAGAAACTTTTCTTGAGTCTGAAATCCATCAAAATCCACAATTGCACAAATATTAAGCATTGCTATTGAAAAGCGTTAGCTGTTCTTGGAAAAATAATTGTAAATTGGAGGCCAGGAAGAACTGGACTATATAACACCATACACTTACTAATCATACTAATCAGTAAAGTTAAAATTTATCTTTTGGTTTCCATAGTTACTCACAAAAGATAAGACTAAGTGAAGAATGTACATACTCAGAAAACATGTATTTGTGATAATGCGCGAAATAAAATTTTATGTTGTAATACAAGAAGATTTCAACGAAAGGATATACTTAAATGTGCGTGTGATTTTTACTCTACCACGTTTATGCGCTGAATGCAATTCAATTCTACGACTAAACTTGAGCAAGAAAAAACATAACCAAATATAATTTATAAGAGAAACGTATTTTGACTTTCTTTAAAATGAGAACTTTAAAGTATACTGAATTCTCTTGATTCTGTAGTTTTATTTTTTCTAAAATTACATCAATGAATTGAATTATTTATTTGTGGGCACACACAAGTCTTTGCCTTTGTTGAAAGGAAACTAGGGTCTTTGACAAGTATCAGATTTTTAAAAATTGATTAAGAGAAGAACCTTTTTTCATGGGATTTAACTCAATCTGCACCATAATTTTACACTTAAGAGTAATAGAGCATAATATAGTTTTAAGGAAAATGAATAACCATTATGCAAATTTGAAGCCAAAAGTTCCAAGCATGTCTATGCACCTATCTACGTTTAGAGATTGGTCAACGCACAGACGTTGACATTAGGGACCTAGCCGAAAACGGACTGTATTATACCGGTGTCTTGGACATGATCAGGGTGCTATTGGTGTGGCGAAGGGCTTGAAAATTGGTAAAAAGAATATGTAGTGAGACACAAACACAAAGTTTTATCCAAAATGTTTGGTAGCCCATAGATGAAATTGTACAGGTGCTGGATGAAATCAACAATAATACCAATGGTTTTATTAAAAAAAAAACCGATGCATAGCTTTACCCCTTATACAACGACAAGGACGAACGACTTTGTAAAATTTGCAAGGACTCGGAAAATGAATGCTACTTTACAGCCTTGCGGTCATCTGGTGACATGCATGAGATGTACGAAGAGTCTTTCAACGTGTCCTATGTGCCGAACCAATATTTTACATAAAATTAAAACGTACATTTGTTACTAAACTGCATATTTATTAGTACATGTAGTAGATGCAATTTTAAGTGATATACTGAACATGGTGAGGAAGAAAATCCAATTGTAAAAGGGTGGAATTGAGTTGAAAGTTATTAAATTGGCACAAGTGCTTCAGTAAAAAGATGGAAGGAAGTTTGAGACTCTAAAACCCTAAAACTCTTTATTAAGGAAAAAAATCGTGTAGGAAAGACTTATACACCCTTATAAATATATTGACTATTTTAATTATTAGTCGTTTGTTCATTACATGCTAAACCTATTTACTAAAGAATTTTAGAGTCCCTTAAACAGGAGTTACGAAATGCTTTAAGAAAGATGTGTAAATGTACTCTGTACTGCAAGAAAGAATGCTTGAATTAAATATTCATTTTGAGTGTTTCTTTCTTTTAGTGGGGGGCTTATTAAAACTTTTATTAAAAGCGTTTTAAAATATTTCACACTTTAAAAGAATTATTTATATTTATTTTTATTAATTTTTTAAAACTTTTTACTTTATTGCTTAACTTTTTTTATTGTTACTGTTTAACTTTATTTTCTGCTTAACTTTTTTTACTGTTTAACTTTTTATGTTTAACTTTTTTTATGTTTAACTTTTTTAGTGGTTAACCTTTTCTCTTTAACTTTTTTTTACTGTTTAATATTTTTTCTGTTTAACTTTTTTCCTGTTCCCATAACTTCTCTTTCCGCCACATACGATTGCTTGCGTAATCATTACTAGAACTTGAATAAGATCTCAGGATGCAATGTAAAATGCGTAGAGCTTGGCTGCTCAATTTTGTATATATTTATATTAATGTTGATAAATTAGATAGCCTTTAAAAACCTTGATACTTGGATGTATTTCTTCACTCTGTGTCCGGCCTGCTCACAACATTTTGTGAAGATATTAGAACACTTCCATCGAAACGGAAACACATAGTCAGCCTACCATCCATTGCTTATTTAAAAGCGTCATTTTGAAAGTAAACAAAACTCTGAGTTAGCAGACGATAAATTATACTTTAACTATTTAACTGCGGCGAAAATAAAACTATTTCGTAGCATACAATTTTTTACAGCTCATCAAAATCGTTCAAAAAATGTCCGAACAGCCTCTGCATTTATCATAATTAAATAACCTATTCTAAAGCAACAGTCTGTTGATTTTGATTCATCCCACACATATCCGATAACATTTGATAAAACCTTTAAATTTCATTTGCAGCGATTATAAGTGTGAAAGAATGTACCATACATGCTACTCTTAGCAATCTGAGTGGTTTGTTCAGGGAGTCTAGCCCCGTAGGGTCTTTAATCCCTTATTTGCGTATAAATAAGTCATCATAACATGCTACTCTTAGATTATTTGTCAATGAAATATCTTAGAATTAATTAGGTATTTTATCTTGTACTAAAAATGAAATTGCTGCAAATTAATCTATTTACCTTTGAAATCGAGCATTTACCATCTAAGTTTTAAAAAAATTTAGACTAGTGGAAATAATGTGTGGTGGCGATATCAGGTGTTGTCGGGGAGGGTTTTGGTTTGGTTGGTCGGTGGGGGGGGGGTGCCAAGGCGAGTTCTTGCCCCGGGTGGAAACTAGCCTTGTTACGTCTCTGGTCGTTACCACCGAGATAACAAGGCCAGACCGCTGTGACGTTTCAATCACGTGACTCGCTTACTAGTAGTCATAACAAACATCACCGCATGGTCGGGGCCGTCGGGGCTCAGTGGGTATGCCCATTGCGCTAGCAACCTTCGAGTTGTAGGCGGCGCAGGTTCGATTCCTGCCAGGTGCATTCCTCCCTGGGTGTATTTCTCTCCTCTGTGTCAGTAAAGCTTTCAGTGTGTGTGTCAATTACTTGTTATTGTATTGTGTCGTTTATTGGATATTGTAATTAGGAAGAATGGAGACAAAAGCCTGATTCTGCAGCTATAAGTCTCAAGGAAATCAACAAACCAAACCAAACCGCATGGTCGGCTACTTGTGGATTACCTTTAATGTAGCGTAAGAAATTAGGGTTTTTTATACTATTTTACCGGAAAGTAAGTACAGCTGCAGTTATATATTGTTACATAACATTTGTGGAACATTACAGTGTCGAGGTGTTAAAGGCTTTCGTCAAACAACACGTTTAACGTGTGTCCAGACCGATTTCTTTAGGCTTACCACGAGGTTATCCAAAATGCCTTTTAGATGTGCTGTGTACCTTCTTGCTCTGGAAATTATGGATATGGTGATGCACCAAAAGTGGCGGTTTTCTCCTTTCCAGAGGATGAAAATATTAGAAAAAGATGGCTCAGGGCGATTCCATGAGCCGACTTTACACCATCAAAACGCAGCAAAGTCTGCGAACTTCATTTTCAAAACGATGATATCGTCCGGAATGTATCCAAATTCAACAAAAAAACTGGTGAGTGTTCTACCTTTTCCATGAAACGTCTCCGCTTAAAAGTTGGTGCTATACCAAGTATATTTCCGAATTGCCCTAAATATCTCTCGAAAACTTGTCCCACAGTTCGTAAAAGCAGGGAAGATAAAATTCGTGAAACTGAGGAATCCAATTTATTGAGAGCTATCAACGAAAGCAAATCTGAGTTCATTGCTCATCATGAATCTATTTCTTTTCAAAATTTTAATAGGCTATTAGAAATTCTGGATTCATTACCTCATAAACAAAATTGGTTTAAACTAATTGAGGAGTCAAAAGTTACTTTTTTCAAAATTTGTTTTAATCCAGGACCTACAACAAATTACACTGTTGTAATACATTCAAATCTGAAAATGGAAACATATTTATATGGCCAAGAAATTTCTGTAGATAACAATCAAATCAAAACACCCTGTCACGTTAATAATTTGGAAGTTATTGAAAATTGTTTGAATTTTATAAATGAAATATCAATGAAAAATTCTTCAGCCAACTATGATAATAGCTTCAAACAAATTATACATCATTTAAGAAATGTCTTGGTTGAAGTAGAGTGTGATGACCTTGATAAACGTGCTTCTCTCAACTTTCTTTCAGAACAGTTAAATTTTCTTGTTACTCCAAAAGAGAGATATCGTTATTCTGCAAATACAATGATTTTTTCATCCGTTATGCACTCAATAAGCTCACATGCATACAAATATTTACGGCACTACAGTTCGCTAATTTTACCTCATCCATCAAAAATAAAAACTGTTTGTAATAAATTTTTAACCGATCCAACCGATGAAGATAGAAAATTGTTTCTCGCGTACGCACGTTCTCTTTTCAGACTTTTAGAAGAGCATAAGAAAAATGTCATACTGCTTATGGATGAAATTCATGTTCAACCTTATTTGGACTTCAAAGGTGGAAATATTGTAGGGAATGCATTTAACGGCAATTCTTTGGCTACATCCGCTTACGCATTCATGATATCCAGTGTCACATCGAAGTTAAAGGAAGTTATTCACATATTTCCAACTTCACAACCATCAGCAGTGACATTCTTTTTGATTGTATTCGAACAATTGTCACTAAATTAGAAGAGATAGGCTACAAAGTATTTTGTATTATCAGTGATAACGATGCACTCAATGGCAAAGCTATGAGGAATTTTTCACCGAAAAACCAATCAAGCGTAGTTTATCCACATCCATGTGACAACACACGCCCTATTTTCTTCTTGTACGACTCTGTTCATCTACTAAAATGTATAAAAAATAATTGGTTGAATCCTAAGAGTAACAAGATCTTAACCTTCCCAGACTTCGAGACAGGTGAGAAAAAAATTGCAAATTTCAATTCCTTAATATTGTTACATCAATTGGAGCATGATAAATTATTGAAATTTGGGTATTCTTTATCGCTGAAAGCATTATTTCCAACTACTTTTGAACGTCAGAATGTCAGTCTATCTTTAAAAGTTTTCAATCCGTTTGTGAAAGAGGCCCTATTGAAATTTGGAACGAAAATAGAAAATTCTGAAGAAACAGCTGAATTCATAGATATTGTATCAACCTGGTGGAAAATTGTCAATGTGAAAACACCATTGAAAGGACAGCGACTTAAAGATAATTTCCAAACCCCTCTACTCGAGAATCCAGATGACCCTAAATTGTTATTTTTGCGGAAAATGATTCTCTGGCTTGATACTTGGAAATCCGGTGATTTTCCTCATAAACTTTCACCCCAAACCCATACCGCTCTTTCTCACACAATTCATGGAATGTTGGAAATTACGCAATATTGTTTACAAGAACTTAAAATGAATTATGTTTTGTTAGGAAAATTTCAAACAGATCCTTTGGAATATCGGTTTGGGGGGGTATTTCAATTAACGTCACACTGGAGCAACACAACGGGCTATTGGTGACGGTCCGGGATCAATCCCAAAGGGAAAGATCCGAGGACAACACCACGTAATTTTGAACCACGGTCAGATGACGAGGCAACACCTGAGCTGGCACCCCACTCTCCAAACTTCCACACCACGCCAACGTGAGGACATTTGAGGCCACGACAGATTTAACGTGCACCAGCCCCCTTTGTACACGACGGTGTTTTGGCTGGATTCGAACTCGCAACCCTTCGGTTGCAAGTCCGTTACTCTTCCAATCGGTTTGGAAAATATAGACAATTATCAGGTGGTCAGTACAACATATCGATCAGGCAATTATACGAATCGGAGAAAAAATTAAGAATTCAATCTCTTTTGACCTTGTCATCACAAACTTTTGGAAATATACCCATAACCAGTTTTTCAGAAAACTTAGATTGTTCTTATGAAGAACAAAAACAGTGGGACAACTCATTTAATCCGGACATACATCTCGAAGTAAGTGATTTTCAACAAGTTGAACATGAAATGTCAGTGATAACTTATTTGGCAGGCTATTGTTGTTATAAAATTTTAAGAAACATAAAGTGTGAACTGTGTAAAACAGGGTTGGTGTATGATGAGCAAATGGTTGTTGAGGAAAGTTATGATTTAATTAAAAATTTGAATCGAGGTGGTTTATCGTTTCCAAAAGATGGTGCTGTTCGTGTGGTTTTAATTAATTATATATTGTCCAACAAACTACTTAAATATTACGAGGATGAGTTTCTGAGCATTCATTACAAAAGAGATTTTATAATAAATTTTGTTTTTAAATACTGGCAGCTGCATGAATCAGAACATTACAAATTCAATACATGTGCAAATCATAAGCATGAAACCATTTTAAAATTCATTATTAATAGCACAACAAACACTCTATTGAAAAATTATTGTGGAAAATCCAACGATAGATTGGGCAAAAATAAAAAAAGGAAGCTGGATACTGTTTCTAATAAATAATTTTATTTTTATATGTATTTTTGACATTTTTTATAATGGTTTGCTTTGAAATTTCGTTTTCCATTTTACAAAAAAATCGAATGGGGTGCGACTGAGGGTTCAGTTCACGACTGGCAGCCCCGTTTAAACAGGAAACCCTCATTTACAATCTGTTTATAAGAATAAAAGAATAAATTTATTCAACTTATGTACAGTTTTTTGTAGTACATCTGTTATTTCTGATGTTATATTGACATTTTTGAGGTTAAAGTAATGTTGACTGGTGATTATGTTGGAAATGTATGAGAGCAGAAAACTATAGCTTGTTATGAGACTCTCCTCCAGATAGGTAACATACTACATAAATCGTATTTTACAGTTCAATTGCTTTGATTTCCCATTTTTACAGATTTAATGATGAAGAAAACATTAATTGGATTTCTTTAGACTATGAGAAAGGGTTTTCTTTTCTTTTTGATTTATGGTCGCATTTGAGAAACTATGATATTGAGCGGTATTAAGCTTGATTGACTGTATTTTAGCGATTTTAGTTAATAAAAGTCATAAGCGAGTTTTTCACTATTTTTAATTGAATTTACGATATAATTTTGGCTGGTTTTTTAATAAGTTAGTGCTTTTACTATTTACGCACACTCTCTGTTATCGTTTGTAAATAAGGAAGAAAGACGCGAGGGTGTGGAAGTTTCATTCTGAGATTATCATAGTTTTGACTAGGGAAAAACCATATTTACAAACTGCTATAATAATTTGCAATAACGTATAACAATATTTTCCTGTGGTCTCGACGTATATAGAATATATTATGTATCGTTGTAGACGGATTTCACTGTATTAAGCTTTGAATATTCCAATACGGCGGTGGTCGTTCGTATCGCACGTATGACTACTAGGGAGACGCCATGACGGCAGCGGTCAGGCCTTGTTATCTCGGTGGTAACGCTCTGGTCACCCATAGATAACAGGCCCCAACTTAATGGATTGATTGCAATTTTGAATCGGTTCCGCTTAGGAAAAATAGGCGTCATTTCTGACATTCGAAAAGCTTTTTTGCAAATTGCTTTACACGAGAATGACAAGAACTTTTTACATTTCTTGTGGTGGGAAGGTGGCAACCCTGAAAAGGTTGTTATATACAGACACTGCCGAGTTGTTTTTGGCATTTCGTGTAGCCCCTTTTTATTAGCTGCAGTTTTAACCTATCACTTAAAGCAAGCTCCCGAGCATTTAAAAGAGGTTGCTGAAAAACTTAACGGCTCCATGTACGTCGACAACTGCGTGACGAGTGTGAATTCATCAATAGAACTCAAGTCTTTTCAACGAGACTCTAGAGAATTGTTAGACTTGTGTGGCTGGCGTCACACATGTGTATGAACCAGAATTTGACTATGAGTTTGACCATCGGGAACCCAATCAACCAGAAGTACAAGTACTTGGGCTTTTATGGAATGTAAAAGAAGATACCATGTCCTTTCCTTATAGCAAAGCAGATGTTAAAAAAAGAGCTCATTACAAAAAGGAAAATCCTTTCCGTTGCGCACCAAATTTTTGATCCGATTGGAGTCACATGTCCTATCACTCTGCTTCCCAAATTGCTTCTATAGGACTGTTGGAAGATAGAAGCGTCATGGGATTCTAAATTTCCTGTAGAAATCGAGAAAAAATTTGAAAATTGGTAAAAAACAACTTACAGAACTAGAGGACCTAAAAATACCCCGAAGACTCTCGAACTTCGATCTTGAAGATGCTAACCTATCTCTACAAGTTTTTTGTGACGCTTCGAGACTGTCCTACGCCACGTGTGTTTTCCTGCGTGCAGAACAGGATGAAGTGTCATGCCAACTGATCCAAGCTAGATCAAAAGTCGCGCCGATAAAAGGTACTTCAATTCCAAGGTTGGGGTTGGTAGCCTGTTCAATTGGAGTACGACTAGCTGATTCAGTAAAGAAGGATTTACATATGGAAAATATAACAACAATTTTCTGGTCAGACTCAATGGATGTTCTCCATTGGATAAAAAAGGAAGGCCCATGGGTGACGTTCGTTGCTAATAGGGTTGAAAAAATAAGAAGACTCTCGTCGAAGGAAGACTGGAAGTGCGTTCCAGGTATTCAGAATCCAGCTGATCTACTGTCGAGAGGATGTTCAGTGAGAACTCTCATCAAAGAACGTTGGTGGGAAGGACCAGTTTGGATTAGAAACCCGACAAAAGATTGACCAAAATTAGAACATTTTCCAAATATGGAAGTGGTTAATTCAGAGAAGAAAACTATCGTAACCGCAGCTGCTAAGCAAGGTAAAGAAAAGTATTACCATCGATATTCATTGTATGTTAGACTTGTAAGAATTACTGCTTGAATGACAATTTTTTTTTAACAAATCTGAAGAATGTCAAGAATCAAAGGATATTAGGAGATTTGGAATCTGACGAAATCAAGAAAGCCGAACGCACATTGTTGAAACAGGTACAAATGGACGTATTTTGTAACGAGACTGACAAAAGATTAAACTCTTTGCAAGTAATCAGAGACCCTGAAGGAATTTTAAGACTAAAGACTGAAATTTTAAGAGATGACTAAGAAGATTTCCGTTTACCTATTATACTTCCATCCAACCATCCAGTTGTTAAAGCTCTCATTGTTTATAGACTTGAACAACTGGGACATTCCGGAGTTCAGATGCTTATGAACAGTCTCAGAGAAAATTACTGGATTTTAAAAAGCAGGAAAACTATTAAAGAAATAATCAAGTCTTGCATTGTTTGTAACAAGTTCAGTGTGAAACCCGTGTTGGTATCAGAAGGACTCTTGCCTCAAGACCGTGTGAGAGATGCTGCTATATTTGAAATCATAGGAGTGGACTTGGCAGGACCTCTCATTCTTAAGGAAGGAATAAAAGCTTGGATCTTGATATTAACTTGTGCCGTATTCCGAGCTGTGCATTTAGAACTGTTAACATCGATTTCGACTGAAAATTTCCTTCTAGGTTTAAGAAGGTTTATAGCACGCAGAGGTAAACCCTCCGTAATTTATTCAGATAATGGAATCAACTTTATGGTTGGTTGTCGTCTAACGGAAAAAGTTGATTTAGAAAAATTGAAGAACCTGGAAGAATTAATTCATACCTCCTAACGTTCCCTGGTGGGAAGATTTCTGGGAACGACTAATCGGCCTTATGAAAAGGATCTTAAGAAAAACTCTGGGAAAATCGTCTTTGAATCAAAAAGAAATGAATACCGTTCTTTGTGACCGTGAAAGCTTGATTAACTCAAGACCATTGACTTATGTTTCAGATGACGCCGAAGACTTAGTACCTCTGACTCCAGCAATGTTCTTGCAGGACATTAGAGAAGTAGGAGTACCAGAGTTGGATCAAATAGATGAAGATAAGTTAAAGTAGAGATTAGCTTACCGGTACAGAGTTCAGAAAGATCTGAGAAAACGTTTTAGAACAGAATATCTTGGCCAATTAAGAGAAATGCGTAAAGTCCAGAAGGAAATTACCTTAAGTGAGGGAGACATTGTTTTGGTGGGTGAAGACCACATCAAAAGACTGAACTGGAATTTAGGGAGGATTTTGAAGCTCTACCCTGGCAAAGATAGCAAAGTCAGAGTGGCTCTAGTTAAAACCAAATTTGGCTCTGTTTTGAGACCAGTGCAGAGAAATTATACCTGTGTTAGAGTTAAAAGAATAAAACAAATCATATCTATGCCTTACTAATTTTCCTCTACTTTCAGATACTAATGGAGGAGATTCTTTTCCAATTATTTTAGATAACAATACTAAGACTCCAGAAGGAGACAGGCACTTCGCTCCAGCCCTGTTCCAGTGATCCAGGAAATGTAGCTGACTTAGAGACGACACTAAAACCACTCCAGTAGCCAACGGATGATCCTGATCATGGTGAACAGATAATCCTCAACAGTCGGAGCCTAGTAGATCCCGTTACGGACGAATTCTGAAGACACAAAAACATTTTGAACTTTGACATTGACTGAAACTTTTTAACATTTATTGAGTTTTTTCCCTTTTTTGATTGTCCAAAAACTCAAAATGGGGAGTGTCGCGAACGATCACCCGAATTGCAATTGTAGTTCACGTGTAGTGGCGCGACAATCGCAGTGAAGTTAAGAGGAGTGACTTAGATTCGTTATGTGGTGTTGTGCCGTTTTCTGGGGTTTTTTTTTGTTATGTCAACCGTCCTGTATGTGGTGTTTAAAGAGAAGAATAAAAATATGTTTTTCTCTAAAACATATGAATCGTCTTCATTTTGATTAGAATAAGCATTTTAGGATGAAACCCTCAAGTTCACTCACCGTCCCGTACCTTTTGGAAGATTTGAAACAAGATTGAGGTAAGTAATACCTCTTTTTTCCTCTTTGAAATCGAAACTTGAATTAGAATAAGAATTTTTATTAAGAGAAAATTCTATAGACATCCTAAACTTCAATCTGACTCTCCAAAGACCAGTTGTGAGCGCCATAATGGTTGCATCTCTGTTTCCCCAACGAGTGAACAAAAATCAAAGCCTGTGGAATACAAGAGATGTGGTAGTGGTAGATGTGACGATATGGTGAATGGTAAGTATAATGAAGGAATGTAGTCTATAATCTTCTATTTATTTTTCCAAAACTTGCACATCTAAAGTTTCCAAACCTGCAGAATTTGTTTGTAATAAGTGCCAAAAGGTATATAAACATCGAGGTAGTCTATTTAGGCATCAAAGAATTGCCAAATTTTTGATAATAATAGTGATGGATATTATCCTTGTGTCTTTCCTGAATGTGATAAAACTTTCCGTTCAAAAAGTGTACGTGATAAACATATAGTTGATGTCCATGACAGTAACATAAAATTACAGGAATACCAGTTTGATTCTATGAAGCAGTTTCAGGCATGGTTAGATGAAGAAAGCTCCAAAACTTACAGTTACTTTTTAAACAAATCTAGAAGCAAATGTGTTGCTGGTAAAACTTACCATTATTATGTATGTCAGTTTTATTCATCTGAATCTGAAATTCAAGGTCTTGAGCAAAGAGAAAATTTAAAGCATAATATGCTTCATAACTTCAACTGTCCATCAAGAATATCTATATGTGAGGAAGTGGATCAAGTTAAAGTCAGTTTTTTCCCTGGACACAATCATAAATTAAATTTTGATAACACTAAATTTAAACCTTTGAGACAAAGTTATCAAGATCAAATTAAAGCTTATGTAGAATTGGGAATCACAACTTACAAAATTCAAGCCATTTGACGAGATGGAACAGGATCACGAAATAACAGAGATTGCTTCAATGTGAAGAAGTCATTCGTATCTCAAAAAACAATAAATTACTAAATGAAACAAAATAAATCATTTTTATACCCCAACGATAATGACGCCCTTTCAATAGCTGCTGTAGTTGAAAAACTCAGCAAAGTGTCTTATAATCCCATACTTATAAACCACAAGGGCAGCCTACTGTATATGGACTCAAAGGATAAGCTGCCCTCATATCATGAGTCTTTTGCTCTTGGTTTACAAACTAGAGAACAAAAAGTTTGATGATTGCAGGAAGCACTAGGGTGTTGTGTGTATTGATTCGACACATCAAACCAATCAATATGGTTTTAATTTATTAAATTTGATTGTTCCAGATGAATTTGGTTCTGGATACCCTGTAGCCCATTTCATTGTAAACCATCTAGACCAGGATACATTGTACCATTTGTTTAAGAGCATTGAAATAGTAATTTCTGATTTGAAAGTCAATTGTGTAATGACAGATGATGACCACGTAACAGGGCCTGTATACAAAAAAGTATTTGGTGAAAATGTTCCTCATTTATTGTGTAAGGGGCATATTTTAAGAGCTTGGCAGCGTCAATTGTTGGCCAAAGTTTCCAATTGTAAATTGAAAGAAGAGTTATATTGTACTCTATTAACATTGCTTAAAGAAATTCAATTAACTTTCAAACAATGACGGATAATTTTTTTGCATAAGTTTCAGACCATTGCACTCTCATTTATTGAGTATTTTGAAAAATATTATTACAGCAGAGCAAGTCTTTGGGCAATGGCTTATAGGAATTTTCTCTATGCCTTCACTGAAACGAACATGTATTGTGAATCATTTCACAATAAACTTAAAACGACTTATTTACAACGAAAATTTAACAGGGATTAGATCAGCTGATTGAAACCCTCTTACAAATTGAAGAAGATATATTTATGACCCACAAGTATAATATTTTAAATAACTGCCCAAAGAGCATATATCCACCAACTTATCAAAGACATTTATCAGCAATGAAATTTCCTGATCACATAAGTTGTCAATCATGGATAATAAAATCTGCATCTAATGGTCACACTGAATACATCGTAGAGCAGATTTACAAAGCATGTCCTCAAGAAGATCATTGTTTTTTGAAGTGCTTAGATGGGAAATGTTTAAGTGTATGCAGTCACTTGTATATTTGTTATTGTCCTGATAAAAACTCATTGTGCAAGCATATCCATAAAATTCATTCGATTTCCTGCAGAGAGGCTTTGTCTATAAGTGATAATTCTATCGAAAAGATGGAAATTTGCTCCTCGTTAGAATTAGTGGCAAAACCCAAGATTTCTCCAAATGCTATGCCACATTTTGTTGAAGACAAGCTTGAGGTCATGTAGAAATTTAATGTCTGAGCTACTTGCTCTTATTCATGATCCAACTGTTAAAAAGTGTTATTGCCTAACATTACCAAAACGTTAAAAAATCTTGTATCTGAATGCAAAGGTGCAACCAAATCAAAGAATTTGGAAGAGTTTAGTAATAAATGCCATTTGTAGCTATATCTCCAAATCAGAAGTTGACACACCAAAGCTTCTTTAAAACAAGAGCCACTGAAGCTTCCAAATGCAAAGCAGGTAATTATCTTACATTTACTCAAAAAAAGCCATGCAAGACAATTTGCTAGATTTGACTCAGAATTATTTAAGTAAATACAATAGTTTATTATGTCAAAAAGCATTTAATAATGAAAATACTGCTGAAAATTACAAAACCTTTACTCCGAAACTCGATTTAAACAATATTACTAAGCCTATATTCTACACTGATGACATTTCCATTAGCTTGCTAGAAATTAAATGTCTTGATCCCTATATCCCAAATGAAGAAATTTTGACCTTAACAGCTGCAGCATCTGATTTCAAATATGGCTGGCTTTATGACAGTGTTATTGATGGATTTTTAAGTAAGATCCTATATGGTACTAATTCCTTGGCTGCCAGGTGCTTTGAAACGAATTATATCAGTAACACTAATGAAATATTAAATCGATTGGCTGGAGTACAATTTTGCTCTTAGTGAATATTTATTTATACCTTTAAATGAAAATTATCATTGGGTTCTACTGGTTGGAAAAATTGAAGAGAAAAAATTTGATTTCTATGATCCCCTGGGGTACAACTTCTACTGAAAAGTACAAAGATTCCATTCAATTTTGGAAAAATCAGATCTGTAAAGCTATAAATCTTCATGAAGATTGGTTAATTTCATGCCCTCCTCACTTTAACCAGACAGATAGCACTAGTTGTGGTGTCTTTGTATCATACTTTGTACATCAGATTGTTAAGAATTTAGATGTTAGAAAGGAAGTTAACACTTTTGACTTTACGAATGATACGATGAAATTTATTTTTGAAACTCTGTATAGCTACTGACTGTCCATCTAGCAATAAATTTGTTTCATTAAATTTTGAGAAGACAAGACAGCTACAGGTTTTGAAGATTTACTTCAATCATTTTGCATTGTGAAGATTATAAGATGTAATGAAAGATCAAGATTGTTGAATTAAATTGTCAAGAAATATTTTAGATAAGTAGCAAATAAATACAGTATGATTCTAAAGTAATCTCACATATTCATAAGACTCTAGCTACTGCTAAGATTTTAAGTGGGAAATTCGAGATGTAGCCATTTCAGGATATACCCTTGAGATTTACGTAAGTGAAAAGCATGGCAACTACTTGAGGGTAAATATAAACCAGTGTATAAAAAGAAACGATTAATTTTTGTTTTCAGGGTGCTACTCAAGAGGTTTGTATCATTACATTTTTATGTAAAAAGAAACAGAATTAATTTTCTTTTTCAGAATTAATTTTCTTTTCGAGAGGTTTCTATCATTGTATTTTTATGAAAGAGGAAACAATTAATTTTTCTTCAGGATGCAACTCGATAGGTTTTCAAATTATTGTATTGAAATTTATCTTTGCATGCAAATAGAAATACTGGTTTTCTTTTCCAGCTTGAATTTGCATTTTGTTTGAATCTAATTGAATATGGAAAGCTAAAATAATGATGCAATTTGATGTCTCTTGATCATCCAGTATTCTGCTGTAAATAACTAGATGATGTTTGTTTTTGGTGACCATTTTATATGGCATCAATAATAAATTTCTTTTAGTTAAGATAATCAGTAGATTATAGAAGAGCAACATTGGAAAACATGCAATAAACCCGTTAGACCTGAAATATATTCTTAGTGTGTTGCAAAGTTGTGATTTTTTCTCAGTCATGAGTAAGATTTAATTTTAGACTTTATATGGGGGTCATGCACAGCTTTTCAGAACTTTTATTTTACTAAAATTTTAGAAAATCGCAGTAGTATTTCCAAAACTTTTATGAAAAAGACGCAAAATGTACTAGAGAAACTTCCTCAAACGAAAACTTTTTATAAACTTACCAAACCCCTAACATACCAAACGCAATTTTTTAAAAATATGTTTTTCTGGTTTACCAGAATTTCAGGAAACAATTTTTTTAATTTTACATTTTAGAAATTCTAGCTGCACTCAGGTAATTTTATCCTTTGTAAAGGAAAATGATAAGCGTCTGAAAAATAAACGGAGATGAAAGTTGAAAATACATGCTTATAATCATTGAAAATCATCTACAAGGAAAGGAGGGATACAAGGAATGGAGGATGTACGCATACAAAGCGGACTTAATGTTTTCCTCGCCTGGGGGCTTGAGCCCTCTCTCCCCCCTCCCCCATCCTTTCAGTGGTCTTACCAGCATGCGAAAATTTGCCAAAGGAAATGTTCCGCATGGGAAATGTCTGGTTTTATTGAGATTAACGAGTTTTTCTCAGTGGAGTGTCAATGGAAAAGACATTCGCGCCAATCGATGGGGTGTGGAATAAAAAAGACCATAAAAACGCTACTGCTGGCCGACGAAAGCAGCAAAAAGTAAAATTTTAAAAAGTTTTCTTGCTGGAAATATGAAAAATGTTTATACAATATTTTTCCGTTGCGAGGCCCATCTGTAAAAAAACATCCTTGTCGAACGTCTAGTGGGTTATTATTCATCACTAGAATTGTAAATATGATTGCATGTTTCACCTCTATGTAACGTGAATTGCATGTTTCACCTCTTTCTTGAACATTGGTAATAGACGAAAAATAATATTTTTCCTACAAGGATTTTTAAAATTTGTTGGCACACCACACAAAATCATTCTCGTTTGAAGATGCACATGGGCTTTATTCAGTTTTCATAAAATTATAGATACCATTGAAATCCTAGCCTTGGAGTAATATCTAACAGCGTCACTATTTTAGCTGCTTGTTTTTCAATTGGTTTTATTTATTGCATGTAGCAACTTTTCAGAAATACAAGGGTATTTAATGGTTTATCACATAACAGAGCGAAGCTTCAATTTGAATAGGTTATTTTAGAAACCCCACAAGTCCACTGAGAGCAACTTTTGGGAAATCAAGTAAAAGAGTTTCTGCAGAAATCAGTAACGAAAAAGAAAATTATTTCCATTAAAATCTATTTGAGTTAAATGCAAACTTTGTGTACAATTAAGGTCTCAGGAGACGAATAATTAAATTATCGATTTTCAGTCCGTGGACGTATCCTCATGTGCATATACGTCTGATCAAACGTAAAGGTATTCAGAGATGTATAAAATAAATAGCCCACTTCGAAAATTTATTTTAAGGCAAGTCAAAAATGATGTCAAGTCAATGTAAAACATATTTCGGATTATTTAGTTGCATGAAGAATGTCATAAATGCCGAAAGAAAAAATTATTCTTCAGTTTAATTCTCAGCCATCTCTCACAAGTTGCAACTGGTGAACCATCTCATCGTAGAATGTTCGAATGTTATTTTCGTCTGGGATCTAGTTCATCACTTTGATTATGTCTTCAATTTTTCTAGGGGAATTATCCCCTTGATAGGAATTCGATATGCTGGCTCATTTGTAAGGGATGGAGGATAAATTCAATGGGAAAGCGTCATCTTATAATGTTTGGGCCACAATATTTTCAAATCAATAACACTTTTTTCTTATCACCTCAAACAGAAGACAATAAAAGTGGCACATTTTTCGACAGTGGAGATACGAATGACTTTTTTAACTGCGAAATCCCGGTCACACGGTAGAAACAAATGTCTTCGGGAAACTAAGGCAGAGCACATACTAACAAGGGTATAGTCTGTACTTTGTGCCCCACACCCGTCTGAGAAAATGTGCAAGTGCTTGATCGATTCCAATGATTGATTTAAAACAAATTTGACTCAAGTTTAATTTGTTTTTCAATCATTCATGTATCCTATACTTTTTACTTCACAAGGTTCACCGTTCGTTACCATAAAATGATATTATCATGCTCACCGAGCAACATATTTCATAAATATGGATATCACGGCTTAGAGCAGAAACTCATTAACTGACAAAAATAATGTTACCATAAAGCTGTTTAAAGGCTAACTATTAGTTTTAGATCAGAAAATAAGAATTATGGGCATTTTGATAGTGTTATATATCTTTTAAACATATTTCAATATGACCATGCATTTCTCATCATCAGGAAAACAAGCATTTAGTGTCCCCGAAAGAATGTCAGGTAATGAGTTTCTGCTCTAAGCTGACGATGTGGATTATGTTATTAATGAAAGCTGTCGAATACAGAAATTCACATAATTTCAGATGCCATTTTTATTTCATTCGTAAAGTAATTTTACAAATTAAGCGAACAGGACCTGAATGGAAGCTTAAAAAAGGAATATGGAATCAGACCGTCTTTTGTGAGTAAATTTGTTATTAGACATAAGCCACATATTTCACTTCAGTGTTAAACATGTATGTAATGCAATACATAAGTGGAAGGGGCTATGGGAGCTTAAGTTCGAAAAAACCAAATATATTTGATTTAATTTATTGAGCTGTTTTTAACACATTTCTGACTTCCCAGGTTGGTTACATAAATCAACTGGGCTTCAAAAGTAATGATCAGAACGAAAGTCTGGTTCTGATAATTACTTTTCCGAGAAGACAGAGAACACATTTAACACATACATAAATATGATGGATACAACTGAGTTATATATTTTTAGATATTTTTTGAATCTGTATCAAGATTATTTTCGTCAACAGTCATACTTTATTTTTCACAATCGTATGCATTATAAAGACTAACTGAATTACAAGGCGTTGCTCGGATTGAATAGTTTGTAATTCATCGTAATATTAGTGTTATTCCTATGGGGATTTCGAAGGGTTTCTAGCCCTCTCTACAGACCTAGGACAAATAGAACGGGGGTTAATATATAGCCTGTGCTACATGCAGTAGTCAAAGAATTAGTGTACCAAATTTGTTGTGAATTGGTCGAATTATGATAGTAAAGATACTGAATGCTATTCCTATTTGGATCACGAATTGCTTTTAGCCTCCTCTCCAGTCCAAAGACAAATAGAACTGTGGTTAATATATAGTTTATGTTTTCCGCAGGATTCTAAATAATGAATGCACCGAATTTGGTGTGAATTGGTCTGACAGTGATCGTAAAAATAGTCAATGTAATTCCGATGGGGATTTCGATTTGTTTTTAGTTCCCTCTGCACACCTAAGAGAAAAAGAACGGGGCTTAATATGTAGCCTACGTTACCCGCAGGGTTCTAAAGAGTAAGTGTAGCAAATTTGGTGTGTATTGGTCAAACGGTGCAGATTTGTATAGAGAACAGACAGACGCCAACTCTGCTTTATATAGAGAGATTAAAAAGTAATCGAGATCTTAATAATTGTAACTTGATTCATATTAAATTGATAGGTTCAGGTATAATACATTTTATTTTCCTGGTTATGCATAACTTCTATTTTCGTTTTTGAGGTTACCCATGCCTTTTTTAAAATTTGTATTAATTATTCAGTTCAGTCTCCTTTTTAAATGAGATTGAACTTGTGTTCATGGAACTTCACAAAATAAAGCTTACACAACTGACATGTTAATATATAAGTTAACTAAACTTTCCGGAATGTCAAACAACCGCACTGAATTTTACAAAATTCAACAAAAGTAATGCTTAAGCTCCCGAAAAATTTCACTATCCTTTGTAATTTTGGATAACCTAGAACTAAACAAGTGTATTAGAACAAATGAGCGGAGTCTATCTGAAACGGGAATATTTCCTTATCCAGACACACGTATTCCTGACCCTTGGTTGAAAAGACTCTGGGTTCGAATCTTGATCAGGGAAAGAATGTATCTATTGGTTTGCAATCCACTTTAAGTCGTAGGTTCCAGTCCAATTAGCCTTCATTTAGGAAAAAATTACTATAGAGCGACCAACCAAAAGTAAACCCAAACTCAGGTACATAATCAGAAAACAATTTCGAAATAACTAGGTCTTCCCTCTACAGTTTCCTCAATCAAATAGAATTGAGCTAACGCTCTATGAGCATTGCATTTAATAATTTTTCGAATGCCTAAATCTAAATAATATAGTACAGAGTTAAGGTATCGAGTTGGGCAATTTATCATTGTAATAAAGGTATAAAACACAAAATAATCCCCTCTCACACAAAAAGTGTGATGCTTTCGTGGATTATGCAAGGTACCCAGAAATAGGAATTGTATTTAGTGTTTTTGAATCGTTAATATTTTAACAAAATTAAAGGCTACGACATGAGTTTTTTCAGACTGAAAGAAAACGTTTTCCTTTCACAATAAATTGCTTTTATCTAAAAAAAGGAACGAGTTTGCTTTAAAGCGGCAACCTTTTTGCTCTAGTGATTTTAAAAATGAGAATATTTTGTCATATCGTGGATATATATCATGTATCTGGAATTTGTTATTTGAATCAAGACTGTAGAAGCAACTCTACATTTTCTTCACCACTCATGGCGTCTACGACAGAAGAGGTTAAATATTGTCCCTTCTCTATAGTCCCCTTCGATTCGAACAACTTCGGTGCGAGAGAATGAGGTATTTTTCCCACACTAGAAAAACCAGCTACAGCCAAAGGGGATGTCCGAGGCTGTCTTGATAAAAAAGGCCGCATCCAGACCCCTATGTCTCCCCCACATACCATACTTTTCTGAGAAATCTTCCATACCCCATCTCAATGAGAAAGGTTTCACTGATCGGAAGATTCTTGTTGTGTTGTTCCTTTAGTTAAATGACCTGTCAATGTGATGGATGGATTTAGTCATTATGTTTTCCAGTAATCTAGATTCTTATTGTGTTGGTGCTCTGTGTAATTTAAGTGACGAACAAAGTTGCTACTCTTTGAAAAAAATGTGCCCGTAAAGGAGAATACGATCGAATAATTATACTAACGATTACCGCTCCCAAATTTCTTAGAGGAAGGGACATATAACTCAAAAATGTCTTTCTTCTCAATGGGTCAGATAGTCATTTTCAAGCACATATACGGCAATTGAAAGTAAAAGAGGAAGACTTAGAAGTATACACAAAACATCTTCAAAATTTGAGCGATGATTTTAAATTGCGCTTTGCAGATTTTGAAAACATGCACATTCCAGATTGGGTTATCATTCCATTTTCTGCAGATATTGAAAACATCGAATGTAACAAACAAGATGAACTTATCGAATTGTCAGTTGATCTTGAAGCTAAGACGCTTTTTAAAAAAGGACTTTAAGTTACTTTTGGAAGAATATGAATGTAGAAAAATATCCAGAACTTTCTGTGAAAAATATCCAAAACTTTTGCTTGCATTTCCAAGTCCGAACATGGTTGAAGCTTGTTTCAGCCATGTTAATTCCATTTTAATGAAACAAAGAAATAAGCTATTATATAGAATTCCGTGGTGTAATGGAATGAACATGAGTCGCTCTAGTTACAGTGGCGATTTAAGGCTGAAACTTACTAATTTTGAATCCAGCATTGCTCATCTTGTCAAGAGTCACGAAGCACACCCCCTGTCAATGCACACGAAGCATTGACAACGTTAGTAAATTGTATACTAAGTTAATAAGAGTCGGCAAGAAAGAGCATTTTTATTTCAAGTCTTGAGAGTATTCGTGAAAATATCCTATATATAGCTTATATCAATTGATTACGTGACTCCGAATTTTAGTGGGGCAGTGGTAGCCCAGTTGGAAGAGTAGCGGATTGGCAATAGGAGGGTTGTGAGTTCGAAACTAGGTCCGACCAAAGACCGTCGTGTACGTGGGGACTGGTGTGCGTTAAATCTGTCGTGACCTCAAATGTCCACACGTTGACGTGGTGTGGAAGCTTAGAGAGTAGGATGCTAGTTCAGGTGTTGCTTCGTCATCTCACCGTGGTTTAAAGTTACGAGGTGTTGACCTGGGATCTTTCCCTTCAGGATTCAACTAACCACACCCCGGTTTTGGAAGTGCTGTTCGTTTCACAGTTCACACTTAATAAACCATTAACGTAGTCAGGAATTATTTTTGGAGGTACAAAGGAGAGATTGAATTTTTATGCTAATTGAAGATTTGGACTTATTACATTAAAAAAGCATTTTTTATTTTGTACTTTGAACCAACTTAGGAATACAACTTTTTATGCAAAATGAATATCTGAACTTTATTATATTTAAAAAAGATATTGTTTCACGCTGTCTTTGTATAGTATATTAAATTTAATCCTGATTATGAATTGAAAAACAAAGACATACAGTATTAAAATTGTTACACAATTTTAAAATTGTTTTAAAGTTAAAATTGTTTTCAGTACAGAAATGATTTTACGAGGGTTTTTCAACAAATATTTATTGTTGGTTAAATACATACAATTTTCTATGCGAAGTATAAAGTACTATAAATAACAATTCTTTTCATAATTCAGTAACTATTTGTTAAAAAATTCCATGCATTTAATAGTACTTTATCTTGAAAACATTTTAAAAAGCCGATTCCAACGCTTTCGAGGTCAGCTCAGGACCCCATTGTCCGTCCCCCTGGCCAAGAATATATGCTTTTTATATAGACTAGATATAATCTAACTTATTTTATAAGGTAAATTTGGCGTGGTGTGGAAGTTTGGAGAGTGGGGTGCCAGCTCAGGTGTTGCCTCGTCATCTGACCGTGGTTCAAAATTACGTGGTGTTGTCCTCGGATCTTTCCCTTTGGGATTGATCCCGGACCGTCACCAATAGCCCATTGTGTTGCTCCAGTGTGACGTTAATTGAAATACCCTACCCTACCCTATAAGGTAAATGCCAGACATTTAAATTATTAAAAAATGTTGTTCTCAAGGTCAACTGAAAATAGATATTTATAAAATTATTCTATGTAGGCACTGAAAATTGCATCTGGAAATTTGTCAAAGAAATTTGAATAAATTTATAACGTCGCAAAAATCTAATTATCCGAACCCCTAGCGCATTTTTCAATCAATGGAGGTTTGACACATTTCAATCTGAAAAATTACTATCTCCTTAATTAGTTATATTTATGGAAAATGTGTATGAAATAAAACCCAGCTTTTGATGTATTAAATTTAACTATTTTGTGCTAAATTTATCTATGCCTGATTTAAAAATTTATGACTAATTATAATTAATAATATTTGAAATTTATTATATGACCAGCTAATGCTATAATATTATGCAATATTTGAGCAACTCGACGTTTGATATTGTCATTGCTAACTCATCAATTCAGTTGAACCAGTTTTGTTCTGCTATATAGAACCATTGTGACAGATTTTGTTCAGAATAAGAAAACAGGAGTGTGTGTGTTGATCCTTTCAAACCTTTCCAAGATTTGTCCACTAAAAATGGGAAATTTTGAAAATTCCATTTTTTCAGTTGATGCCCGTGGAGTACGTTGAAAAAATCTAAATCTGTACTAATGGTATCTCTGTAACATCATACTAAAATTTGATCACTATTGTTTTGCGTCAAAAAGTTTAAGAATATATCAGAGTTTATAGTTGTGAAAAAAGTCATTTTTCTATACATTTACCAAAATTATGTATTAGGGAAATTCTTTTTAAATTTTTCGTGAGCTTGCTTTCTTGATCTTAGGAGAGTTTGAGGAGAATCTATTTATACCAATTTCCTGAGCCACCATGAGACACTTTATGTAGATGTATTCCACAGATACAAAACGATGATTCTGTATTGTGTATGGTTTATCATCTTAGTATATAGGGAAAACGTATTTCAAGAAGTCTGTTGAAGCAACATCAATTTGAATTGCCTACAATAAATAGATGCCCATTACATTTTCTTTACAAAAGAAGCAGCTCACGAGATTTACCACTACCATGTTTTCTTTTCAAATTAAAGTCTAAAACATTCAACAAGATCTATCGTCATTTAATAAACTTCAAAAAGGTGTTAAATAAGTAATAACAGGAAAAAAAATAATGAATTGTCCTTAAAAAGAAATAAGCGAAAAAGTTTTTCATAACTTTGAACTGATATTCTTTTATTACTCAAAACAAAGTGACCACATTTTGACGATATAACTAAACATTTTGATGATAAATTCAACTTCTAGTTTAGTGGTATAATTTTACTTTCACTCTTCAGTAAATTAGTTTTCAAGAGTCCCAAATTGAAATAGATCCATGGTTATTAATGGCAATGAAAATTGTAATAGGTATGTAATAAACTGTAAAAACATATTAAATTGCCTTTAAAAATAAATAGAAAAAGTAGATTTATCACTAAAAACGTAAATATTTCCCTACTTCGCAAAACAAAGTGATTAAATTTTTTATGTTAGAACTGAGTAGAAGCCATGAAAAATTCAGATTTTGGTTGTGTGTACGCCATATATATACAGTAGCTACTAGATTAAAATTTCTCTTTTTATCAGTGATAAAATCTTGCAAAGGCTCGAAACATTCCTGTTTCGAGCACAATCTATTACTGTCACTGGTTCTTACAAAAAAAAATTTTTAGCACTTTTCCCTTCAATGTAAATTTGTCTTTGAAATTGAAAAAGAGAAATAGCAAGTTTCAATCAGGAAAGTTTTGGAACTCCTAACAATCAAAAATAAGCAAAAGTTCTATCAGCAATTTATTCTGAGTAAAGGGGGGTTTCGTATTTTGTGATTTGCTCAATGAGGCGGGGGAGTCATAGCATTTTGTGTACTCAATTGCAAAAATGGAGAGCTTCGCAGTTTCTTAAAATCTCCCTTCCAAATGGTAAAGAAATCTCAAAAAGTAAAGTTGATTTTGAATTTTCAAAACATGTACACACAATTGTACAAAAAATGAAGATGTTTTTTAATGATGCACGACCTTTTGTTAAGATAGCGTCCCCACTCCCCTTGAAGCAGATTTCTTCATAGAGGAGAGATAATTCTATTCAACAGCAATTCTTCGAAAGACGGGGAAAAGATGACTCTAGTGAAAAAACGTCTCAAAGAAGCCAAAGCCAAAAGATGCGCCAAAGCATTTGCCATGAAAGCGATTTGTGAAACGTGACAGTTGCAAAGCACGATAACTTGCCAAATATGATTACCCTGAACACACCCTAATTACCCGCCTCGCATTTTCGCCGCCATTGACACACTATTCTCTGTAAGACCCTGACAACGAAATCATCTACGTGGAAAACATGGTCGAAGGAGGTTCGGCACCAACTCGGAGAGATCCGGTACCTCCCCGAACTACAAATTCGATGAAAACAGGTGAATATTTCTCGTTTTTTTTTAAATAAAACTTTTAATGGAAAATCATAAATTTTCTTCACTCTTTCCGCTTGCTACTTATTAGAGGATACCAAAAATTATTAACTAAGCCTTTTAGTTTTGTTAATGACGTGGTCAAATAAGTTAAGAACTTCGTTGGTACTGTGTTCACCCTCAAAATTATGTTGAAAATTAGGTAAAGATGTCGAATCCCGGGCATGTTTGTCGCAAAATCAAGATGCCGTCGCTTTGGACGCCGTCGCTTTGGACGCCATCGCAATTTCGTTAAAAAATAACGCGGACATTTCTAGTGAAGTGAAAAACCTTTTTGCATAGGGTTGCCATAAAGCTGGATAAATCTCAAGGTTGCCATGTTTGGCGATAAATCGCTAGTGCCAAAGATTCGACATCTTCACCGAAAATTATCCTCCTTTGGTATCTTCAGATACGATATTAATTCGTTCCATGACCGAGCTCGTAAGTCAAAATGCTGGTATCTCAAATCAATTTTCCCCATTGAAATTAATTAAAATGAGATTAATTCGTACCAGCCCCCAAAAAAACCACTCCAATTTTTTCATACTAATGTATTTATAATGAATGAATATTGTAGCTGGAGTTATAGCCTTTATCGAGTCCTGCTTCAGAATAGTACATATCGTAGAAGTGCAATCATACTGTGTTGCCAAGTCTTACACCTTGCTCATGTTTGTCTATTATCTCACTCTTTAATTCCATGGATATTATCTTTTTCCTTTTCTCATCACTGTTCTTTACACTCACCTTCTTTGGACTCGTGGTTATACTAAAAAAATTAGCTAAATAACTACATACACCCCGTTTTTCCGTTGTCAGAATTGACGCATCTGGTCGGAGATAAGAAAATAAATAATAAAGGGACACACACACACACAGAGAGAGGGGCCTCCCTGTGGCAATTGACAGTAAATGTCAAATCAACTTAAGAAATTGAATTTTGTGACAGACGTTAACTGTCATCAGGTGAGGTAAATATGTGAATAGAACGACGCGCAAGACTCGGGAATCTGAGTGGAGTGGTGGTTATGATGTCACTGAAGTGGGCTCGTATCTCAAATAAAAAACTAGAATTTGGGCACTCATATCTCAAGGTACATCTGTATTTGTAATCATAATTACCAGACAAGTATTTCCATCTTGGGCCATTAACCAATAGGTATCACTCACTATCCTACTCATCAGTGTTGGTTTCGTTTTAAACATTCCATGTGACTATAAATCGCACATGGCTAATTTTAAACCATTCACCATGTGTTGAGTGAAGATGCTCGAAACATATTCACTCAAAAATTGTGGTAACTTGCTTTCTTTAAGATGTTCTAGTTATTTATTTAGTATTGTTCATAAACAATGTAAAGACTAATGAAAAGATTTTCTGCAGTATCAGAAACTTTCCAATTATGTGCAAAATTGGCAATTTTAAGTTTCATTTTGTTTTGTATTGGTTAATTTTTATTCCAATTTATTGGGAAATTTTATGCATTGATCCCTTAGAATTATGTACACTGCTAGAATAACTACTCGATATTTATGACATTGAAATTTGGAATGTAAAAGTTAATTCACTCATCTGATAATTGAATGAGTATGTTAAGAAAAGATTATTTAAATTTGTTGGAAGTAGCCAGCAAGAAGACATTTCTTTTGTATAATCTAATGTGTATATGAATAGATTAGGAATTGAATTGTGTACTTACCCCTAACAATATGGAGACAAGAATTGAAGCGTGTGATCCTTATAGTTGACTCCATGTCATCTGGTGGAAGAATGTTTCGCTTCGCAATCGAGGAAAGTTTTTTTATTCTTTCCTCCCACATGTTTATCTCTGGTGTTGAGTGAGAAACACATGGGAACTGAGATTTTAAATCCTATGTCAAATTTTAATTCTTTATATGGTAACCCCAAAAAAATGAGTCAAGAAAATCAATCCCTAAATAACCAATTATATGAATTGTCTAGGAGTAAAATATTGCAGTGGATAATTATTGGCCTTTGTACCAGGTAAATGTATATATTTTTTAAATAATTAAACCTTTTAAATAAATATTTTTTATAGTTCCAAACGGAAGGATTCTTTGTACCAGGTCAATAAAAAATATTTATCTATAGGCCCAAACAACTGAAAGGATTTTGTTTGTACCTGGTAAATATATATATTTAAGAAATAATTTAATTATTTTATTTATTAATCTTAATGATTTTAATTTTAGTTATTGAAAAGAATATAAATGAAAAAGAAATTAATGACGTAAACAATTAAAAAAGTAAATATATTTTAATAACCCCCTATTACTTTTAAAAAGTAAATTCTATATATATTTGCCTCCTTTATTATAGGTGAAAAAAAAACCAGGAAAAGATCAAAGCCTAGCTTAAGCAGAAAAAGCAGCAGTACAGCATCTTCAGGGAAGATTTGCCGAAGCAACAGCGGTGGTAAGGAAATTTTTTTCTTATATTAAGTAATTTATAAACAAGTTTTTTATACAGTAATATTTCAAATTCCAATTTATACATTTAAAAATATTCCTCATATTGATTTTCGAACCTTAGCATTCAGACAAAGAAAGGGAATATAAAATAATTAATTAGGTAAATAAAAGTCGAGAAAGATTAATTTAAAGTAACCTTTCTTAAAACATATTATCACTTTCTTAGTACATCTGGAGTTACAAAAAAATATTGTTAATGTTTTGAATTGTGTAATGGACACTCCAGCATTGTTCAAATACATCTGGAGTTACAATGTCATTTTAAATACGACTAAAATAGTATATTAAATAAAACAGATTTCATTTAATAATTGTTTAAATGGTACACTTATCAAGTATTATATGTTTTATGAATTACTAACTTTATGCTTTACTAGAATAAAAATTTATTTATTTTAATAAAACTTTTTATTGAAAATCATAAATTTTCTTCACTCTTACTGCTTGCTACTTATTAAAATGGTACCAAAAATTATTAACTAAACCTTTTAGTTTTGTTTTTTTAATGACTTGGTCAAATAAGTTAAGAACTTCACTGGTACTGTGTTCACCCACAAAATTATATTGAAAATTATCCTCCCTTTGAAGACACTCGATAACAGTACAGTGGTACCTTGAGATACGAGCTTAATTCGTTCCATGACCGAGCTCGTAAGTCAAAATGCTGGTATCTCAAATCAGTTTTCCCCATTGAAATTAATTAAAATGAGATTATTTCGTACCAGCCCCCAAAAACCACTCCAATTTTTTCATAATAATGTATTTATAATGAATAAATATTGTAGCTGGAGTTAGCCTTTATCGAATCCTGCTTCAGAATAGTACATATTGTAGAAGTGCAATCGTACTGCATTGCCAAGTCTTACGCCTTGCTCATGTTTGTCTATTATCTCACTCTTTAATTCCATGGATATTACCTTTTTCCTTTTCTCATCACTGTTCTTTACACTCACCTTCTTTGGACTTATGGTTATACGAAAAGAAATTAGCTAAATAACTGTACATACACCCCGTTTTTCTGTTGTCAGAATTGAAGCATCTGGTCGAAGAAAATAAAATAAATAAGAAAGGGGGACACACACACACAGGGGGGCCTCCCTGTGTCAATTGACAGTAAATGTCAAGCCAAATTAAAAAGTTGATTGATTTTTGTGACAGACGTTAACTGTCATCAGGTGAGGTGAACAGAACGACGTGCAAGACTCAGGAATCTGAACGGAGTGGTGGTTGTGACGTCACTGAAACAGGCTCGTAACTCGGCAAAAAATCGACCTAGTGACGGCTTGTATCTAAAAAAACTCGTATGTTGGGTACTCATATCTCAAGGTACATCTGTATTTGTAATCATAATTACCAGACAAGTATTTCCATCTTGGGCCATTAACCAATAGGTATCATTCGCTATCCTACTCATCAGTGTTGGTTTCATTTTAAACATTCCATGTGACTATAAATCGCACATGGCTAATTTTAAACCATTCACCATGTGTTGAGTGAAGATGCTCGAAACATATTCACTCAAAAATTGTGGTAACTTGCTTTCTTTAAGATGTTCTAGTTATTTATTTAGTATTGTTCATAAACAATGTAAAGACTAATGAAGAGATTTTCTGCAGTATCAGAAACTTTCCAATTATGTGCAAAATTGGCAATTTTAAGTTTCATTTTGTTTTGTATTGGTTAATTTTTATTCCAATTTATTGGGAAATTTTATGCATTGATCCCTTAGAATTATGTACACTGCTAGAATAACTACTCGATATTTATGGCATTGAAATTTGGAATGTAAAAGTTAATTCACTCATCTGATAATTGAATGAGTATGTTAAGAAAATATGATTTAAATTTGTTGGAAGTAGCCAGCAAGAAGACATTTCTTTTGTATAATCTAATGTGTATATGAATAGATTAGGAATTGAATTGTGTACTTACCCCTAACAATATGGAGACAAGAATTGAAGCGTGTGATCCTTATAGTTGACTCCATGTCATCTGGTGGAAGAATGTTTCGCTTCGCAATCGAGGAAAGTTTTTTTTTATTCTTTCCTCCCACATGTTTATCTCTGGTGTTGAGTGAGAAACACGTTGGAACTGTGATTTAAATCCTATGTCAAATTTTAATTCTTTATATGTAACCCCAAAAAATGAGTCAAGAAAATCAATCCCTAAATAACCAATTATATGAATTGTCTAGGAGTAAAATATTGCAGTGGATAATTATTGGCCTTTGTACCAGGTAAATATATATATTTTTTAAATAATTAAACCTTTTAAATAAATATTTTTTATAGTTCCAAATGGAAGGATTCTTTGTACCAGGTCAATAAAAAATATTTATCTATAGGCCCAAACAACTGAAAGGATTTTGTTTGTACCTGGTAAATATATATATTTAAGAAATAATTTAATTATTTTATTTATTAATCTTAATGATTTTAATTTTAGTTATTGAAAAGAATATAAATGAAAAAGAAATTAATGATGTAAACATTTTAAAAAGTAAATATATTTTAATAACCCCCTATTACTTTTAAAAAGTAAAATCTATATATATTTACCTCCTTTTTTATAGGTGAAAAAAAAACCAGGAAAAGATCAAAGCCTAGCTTAAGCAGAAAAAGCGGCAGTACAGCATCTTCGGGGAAGATTTGCGGAAGCAACAACGGTGGTAAGGAAATTTTTTTCTTATATTAAGTAATTTATAAACAAGTTTTTTATACAGTAATATTTCAAATTCCAATTTATACCTTTAAAAATATTCCTCATATTGATTTTCGAACCTTAGCATTCAGACAAAGAAAGGGAATATAAAATAATTAATTAGGTAAATAGAAGTCGATAAAGATTAATTTAAAGTAACCTTTCTTAAAACATATTATCACTTTCTTAGTACATTTGGAGTTACAAAAAAATATTGTTAATGTTTTGAATTGTGTAATGGACACTCCAACATTGTTCAAACACATTTGGAGTTACAATGTCATTTTAAATACGACTAAAATAGTTTATTAAATAAAACAGATTTCATTTAATAATTGTTTAAATGGTACACTTATCAAAAGTATTATATGTTTTATAAATTACTCACTTTATGCTTTACTATGATAGTAAGAGGTAATATATACATTTTAAAATATATTTTTTTTTTAGATATTGCTCCGGACAGAGATCAATTGCTGATAAATATTGATAATATTTTTAAGAAAATTATTCAACACATTGAATCAATTCCCGAAAGTCCCTTTCCCTTCACACCATACGGTGAAAATGTGAGAATTAGAAGTAAAGTACTTTGTAGAGGATTGTAAAACAGTGTTTTAATAAATGTTTTTTGAAGTATAAATTTCTGTTTTCTTTCTGTTTGTGTAGTTGATAATTCTTATTAAGCAATGTTCAAAAATTCTGGGCCATGCCATAAATAATCAAATTAAAAATTTATAAAGTCAGATCAGAAATCCCAATTTTTAGTAGTATATATTTTCAGTATTTCATATACTGAATTGTCTGTCTGGCTAGGGAAAGTTGTCATAAGCTGTTTTGTGGGTATTACCTGAAGTGGTCTTTGTCCCACATTATCTTGAATAATCGAGGTTCTACTATATATACACAAATTAGTTCTACTCATGTCAAGAGGGTCACTACTTAAAAACACAAGTAGTAGAATAAACCAAGTATTATACAAGATATTTCAAAATTACAAACTTTAGGGGATCGCAAATTTCTTAAGATAGCAGAAACAATCTTAAATACATTTTTATTCCAATTCATATTTTTTTACCTGAGAATCCAATCATAAAATCTCAAACATTACCTGAAGACAACAGCTTACGAACAATTGTTGCCTAAAGACCTCCCATGATCAATGCAGAAACAATCTAAATTACCTTAAAGGCAGTTTTCAGAAGAAAATCTGTTGCTATTCTGTGAAATTATAATTCACTTCTGAATTAGTTACTATTTAATGTCCTCCAGGCATTTGATATTTCTGCAGCATGGTATTATCAAATAGTGGCCACAATCATTTTCTATTTTATTTTATGTGATACATTGCTGCCAAGAGTGCACTGATTGATGAACGGCATCCCTGTTTGTGCAGTGATAGCAGAATTGTCATATGACTACTGTCATGCTTTTCTGATAATGCTAGAAATTAGGAAATTTTTTCAATGTCAATGACTTACTGAGTGAAGTGTTGACTGGCTTAGCTGTAGGCAGTGCAGGTTCTATTCTTGTTATGTAACCCCTGGTGTACTTCCCTTCTGTGTGAGTAAAACTTCCTTGTGCGTAGTCTTCCGTGATGATTTCTGTGGATACTTCAGATCAAGCACACAAGTTGGAATAAATGCTCACTCAATCAATTGATTATAAGAGTACATCTTTTGGAAAAGAATAAAACTACGATTGAATTAAAGTTCTCAAGATTGGTTAATACTGGCGTAGTTTTGCATCATTCATTTTAACTACAGATGTGATAGAAACAAAACCATTCATTGTTTTATTTATAAGAAAATCAACTTGAGAATCAAAATGAAAAATTTATAAAGGTGGGAATGTTATTTTTTGTAGCTAGATGAACCTTTTTTACAATACAAATAAGAAACCTCTTAAAATTAAAGTTAGATATAATTGTTCCAGTAACAGCAATACCTAATGATTAACTATTAGCAGTTCTGCCTTCCTGTTTTAGTCTATTGTCTAAGTAATAGATAATAAAATTTGACCAAAATATTTGATATTGCAAAACCTGACATGTACTCAATGTGTGCATACACTATAGTTCACGAATTTAGTAATTATAATATATGGGGCAATGCTTGTCACTAGTGTAGATCAGTCAACCTTGTGGTCAGTCGATTTATGAAAAGGTGTAAAGAGTGTTTAAAAGCTTAAGATGAAAAGACTGCCATATGTAAAGCATGAATGGTTTCCTTTGCCAACATGTTATCATTGCTATTGCATTTGACACTGAATAAACTTAAAACCAGAATCCTTGGTAAAGACATGTTTTGTTTACATTACTGCCAGTATCCAAATTTAATTAATGACTTGTTTAAGACCATGTGACTCAACTGCCACCTCGTGGGAGCCAGACTACTCCAATTAGGAATTCATATATATATGTGGATGAGTTTTCCAGTAAATCTTGCAATAAGTGCAAAAGTTAATGTAAATCAGGAAATGCTGTAAAGTATGGGACTTAGTAGTTTCATTTTATATTTTATTCAAGTGTTACCTAAATGCTTGTTTTAAAATTCAGATTCTAGTTGTCTGGCTAGGGAAAGTTGTCATTTGAGTTGATTTTGTGTGAATGAGTGGGGATGCTTAAGGGCTGGTTAGAGATATTACAATGCCAGATCCTTCTTTTGAAAATAAAAGTTTTCTTTGCCACTTAGTTGTATTTTTTACAGAATATCTTGTATTCACCATGATTTTCTATATCTAAGAAACTCATTACATTATCTGCTATATTTCAATTTTGTCAATATAATTTTTAAATAGATATTAGTATTTTAAGCTTGTTGCAACAAATATCAAACATGTTTTAATTGTAAATATTCACTGTAACTAACATTTTTAGTTTGTTTACTTAAAACATGTAACCTATTATAAATCTTATCTGCTTTTCCCTAAACTATGAAACATACTGTAACATTTTTAGCTTGTTTGTTATTTATTTATAACTAAAGAAACAAGTATCTTGCATACTGTTTTGTAAGTAATATTTTAAAGGGGTTTCCTTTTGCCTTTTCTTATTTACAAAAACAACAAAGCTTTGTGCAATGTTAAAAAATATTTAGCAATTATTTGTTTATTAAAATTGAAATGGGTGTTTAAGTAATATTATTTATTAAATGAAAATTGTAACTTGTAGAAGTTATACTTTATGATAAAATTTTGTTACAAGCAATTTGCAACATGTTTATACATGTAAAAAATTGCCCATCCACAATTTAATGTCAAATTTTTACTTTCTAATGCATTTCTTATCAAGTAGGGTTAAAATGGGAATTTAATCTCTGATAATTGTATTTACAATCTACTCTCATCAGGGCTAGGCTTATGATTTTGCAATTTCAACTTGGGTTCAAATATTTGGATTGTTAGCACTTATTTCAGCATTTAATGTTTTTAATATGGTGTATTCACATTTACTAAGATTAAAATCTGCTTGTAGAAGTTCAAACAATTAAATTAATACATATTACACTTGTACCTTACTAGTATAAATTTGTGATTCCAATGTTTAGTAAGTAATATTGATAATGATATTCATATTTGTTGTAAATAATCGTAATCTTTCTATATTTCTTTTCTTTTGGTTATTGTGCTCTGGCAACGCTTCTCACTAATGTTTGCATTCTAGAGCTGTGTGCTACTAGCTTCGTCGTTGGTATCTTTTCTCTTATGCGTAATTCTCTTATTTAATATATAATAAATCTTTTTCTGTTGCATATTGTCTTGGTGACTTGAATACTATAATATTAAATTTTTAACATTTCAGAATTTTTGCTTCATAATTTGTACAATACAGGGCTCTTACAATGACAACAATATAGCAGTGCATTTGCAAACTTTCATAAACGTATTTTGCTCACTTCATAAACCTGTTCTATGAAACACCGAAAACTCAACTAAAATAGAACTTTATTTCTAGTCCTCTGCTAGAAGTAGAAACTGAATTTAAGTATATTATTCTTTTTTATGGAGTACATTAAAAAATTCGCATTAATGCCTTCATTTTCCTTACTTGCTTTCTTTGAATATTATTTTAAATCAGTCTCAGTAATACTCGTGTAAGTGCTGCATTTATATTAACCCTCCTGGTGGTCATGTAGATGAGGCTTCTCGTTTTATTAGCAAAATTGACCAGATCTTGATCTTACCAGAAAATGGGCAGTATCTTGAGATATTTCATTGTGACCACTTGGAAGGTTAAACTAAATTCTTATTAAATTTGAAATTATAAGAAACTACAGAGCTTATTATTGTAAACAATGTTTCTTACCATACAAAACTTTATTTCAAATTTTTAAAATGCCATTTCAAGGTTAATTTAGAGTAAATCTTTTTATTCCAATCAATTGGATAAAAGCACCCAAACTTGTAAAATCTTAATATTTTAACTGGATTCGTTTACGTATAGCAACCCTGTGTAAAGAACCATAAATCTAATTTTGTAGTTTAACCCTCTGACACCATACGTATCTCAAGACCATGTCATCAAAAACCCAAAACGGCCGAGTATCCTTAGTACACAATCACCAACAAATTCTTTCCCCTCCTTACAACTTATTTTACCTGTTCTGGAATCCCACACCAGATCCTAAAACACCCACTTGTTTCGGTGGGGGGGGGGTTGTACATAAAGTGGTCTTTTCAACTTATAAGTCGAATTTAGAATTAGACATTGAAAATTAATACTAATTTTCTCTTCCCCTATGCATTACGTCATTATTGTCTGACGTCACTAGCCACTTGCATCATCCTCAGTTGCTGCTGAGTTCTTATCAGAGGAAATTCATAAAAGTAAGTTCTGATTCCATGTTTATTATGTATGTATTTCTTTATTGTTAATTATCTGTGTTAAATAAAAGTAATGTTTCTACCTTTGTTTCCACTCATTCTGCTAACCCAACAGACATGTTTGCTGCTGTCAGGCATCTAATACACAACATTTTTTTAAACTTGTAAGGAAAACAAGAATCAAAAGAAATTGTAGTTAGAAAAAAACAATTTTATCCATACACGCAAGAGCACTTTCTTTCGATTAAGTGTAGCGCAAAATTAAAACAATGTGAAACTATAATACAACTTGGAAAATATTTTTCTATGTTAGATCAAACACATTATTCTAAGAATAAGTTTTAAGTCAATATTTTTCAATAAATGTTTTCAAGAACTTATTTATTTCCGTCCAATGTTCTTATTTCAAAGCTTTCGCTTCAGGAATACAATGGGTTCTGTTTTGCTATCAGCATTTAGTTTGTAATTATTTACTTTATTTTTAAAGTAGTGTATAAGAAATTCATAATTTTTTTAAGAAAAATATTTTTTTTTTGCTTTGAAATTGATGTTTAAAAAAGAAAATCAGAAAAATAATGCAATGATAGAAATGGTCATTTTTCAATAATTCTTTATAAATAGAATCTCAAAACATCATGAATTTTTGGTACTGGTTTTATTTTCCAATTGTTGATCCAAAACATCTAGGTGCATCAATGAACTTTCACTAGAATCACGGCCCAATAGATTCCTGAAATAGAGGCTTTGGTGGTTTGTAGGCACATTTCAATCTTTTCCTAAAAACACTAAGATAAGCACACTTTTAAAAGCCAAAGTGACAGCAATAAATATTTCACTGTATTGCCCTTGAGGTGGGAGATATAAAGCTGACATACGAGAAAAACTTGCTTATTAGAAATAATAGTCCCACATTCGTACTGTTACTAAATAAATCACGAAATTAGCATTTCTAGATCGTAATTCAATTTCGGAGCTATTTACACATCTTTTCCAGCTATTATAAATGTGTAGACAAGAAATATCAGAATTTTAAATTTGACATAAAAAGACAAGTGAAATATGTGCTTCAGTCAAATTCTGTGTTGAAAGCGACGGTCATGTGTTTTTACGTTACACAAAAAGCAGTGCAGGATAGTTTCTTCCATTATTAATTCGTGAGAACTCCCATTCTGAGGGGTCTGAAAATGGTTTTAAATGTTTAAGGGCAGATTACATGAATGACGTCAACACATCATTTGTAGAATCTTAGAATCTCTCTATTTTAGTTCAAGGATAAGGACACGAAAAGGTGTGGGATACTTCCTACCTTTTGTTAGAAATCCGTGAGCTCCCATTCTTTAAGAGCAAAGGGGACTCAAACTGGATTTTCTAATGAGGGAAAATGTAAGTCAGCTACTAACAACATCCTATTCTTAGAATTGTGTTCTTTTGAGTATTGGGTTAGGGCATACTCTAAGTAACCACTCCAGGATATTCTCACCATTTCTCAAATTATTTCTGACTACCTGTTGAAGGACATGGTTTTGTATGATATAGAGCTGACATGAATACGAAATCAATTGTTCACTCAAGAATCTCAGGCTTCAATTCCCCTTATCCTGCAATTTACAAACAGCAACACTAGGTCTTATGTATATTTTAGCTCATTTCGAAAATCTCACATGAGGTTATCCGATCCGTGAGCAAATTGAACTAACATGTGTACTTTGTTAGAAATCGACCCCCTAACACATGATCATTTAACAATACTTCAGGTGACAAGATGTGCGAGGAGCCTTTGTAGAGTAGGGATGACCGATTACCCTCCTCACTGGTAGTGGGGAAGAAAAGCAGTTTACTTTTACGGGTGGCTAGGGAGTGTCTCGATGCAATGGCGTTTCAGGCACTTGGGTTTCAGAGGGTTAAATAGATTTGAAAATCATGTAACTTTTTACTACCAATATTACTCACTTTTAGAATCACTAAAATTGTTGCAATTTTAAGGCAAATTCATTCGAGCCATTTTTAAATTCTTGTCTCAAGTTGTCTTTAATTTTGAGTAAGATTAAAAACCAATCCTAATTCCATTAGCTTTAAACTGAAAACAAACACGTAAGGCAGAATAAAAATTATAATAAAATTTTCCAAGACATGAAAATACTTCACTTATGCTTAATGCACTGGCTGGAAAGAGTCATGAGTGTGATTTTCAGACTGACTGCTATCTAACGAAAAAAGAACCCTGTTTGGACAGTCCCCGGAAGCTTATGAATTATGATTGATGGGAACTGCATCCTTAGGAGTAGAGCTGATACAGTACTTGTACCGATTTGATCTAGAAGTAAAGTGTAACAGTACCACTTAATCTAAAGGTTAATATGCTTGTTTCTGCATCCCAACTTGCTTCAAACACAGCTAGAGGGAAAGATCTGAATGTTATTTTTGACTATGAAACGAAGTGTATTTTATACCTTAATACTAAAGTGGAATTTTTAAAATTCGGAAAATGAACTTTCAAGTTCCCATTCTCTTACATATATTCAAGTTATCTCTATAGTCCGTTTTAAATGACAAAGTTTAAATTTATTACGACTCCAACTTATGACACATATTAACCCCTTAAGCGTCGCTCCCATGAATATGACGAGATGGGATATCTATCCCTATTTGTCGCCCGGCTGAATCGTTTTTGAAGCTATAGACTGAATAGCGCGAACGCCGCTGATGTACTTATTTATCGTGTCTGGAATAATTAGGATGTTTTAATTCTTATTTGGATCTATAGATGGCAGCTTAAGTTTTTAATGAATTATTATTGCAATGATTTTTGGGACGCTCGGCAAATTATTTCATGTTTTTTCACGCGCACCGGTTGTTGATCGTAGTTAGTTGATTTATAAAAAAATATTTGCTGCTTTTCTATGTAATATAAAGTCTATTTGCTGCTTTTCTATGTGTAATATAATATTTCATAAGTATGTGAGTCTGATGGATTCGGATGACTCAAGTGATCCGGATGATTTTAGTGTTAGTGAATCCGGCAGTGATTCTGAAGTAAGTGAATTTTATGATAGTTCAGATTCTGATACGATGATAGCAGTGATTGCTTTCCATTGTTACCTGGCCGTGTGTGGCATACGATTATGCCCGATGAGTTAGATCGTGCTCCACCACATTTTAAATTTCTGGAAACGCCGAAAGTAAATGTCCGTTTTGGCCCAAGTTCTGGCACTATGCAATATTTTGAGCATTTTGTCGATGATGATTTGATCGATCTCATCGTCTCCGAAACGAACAGATATGCCGAACAATATCATGCAACTCCACGATTTCACTTTGTAAAAGGTCGAAAAGCTTGGATACCAGTTAGTAAGCATGAAATAATGATATTTTTGAGTATTATAATATTTCAAGGTATTATAAAAAGCCAAAAACTGATATGTATTGGAGAGAAAAACATTCTATTTCAACTCCATTTTTTGTCCAGCCTCTTATGACGTGTAATAGCTTTTATAATATACATAAGTATATGCACTTTGTTAATAACGAAACTCATGATCCTAATAACCATCCAAATCCTAAGCTATACAAGATTTGGCCTGTGTTAGAACATCTAAATACCCCCCCCCCCCCCGACGTGCTATAACTCCTGAGCGTGAAATAACTATTGATGAAACATTGCTTCTGTACAAAGGCCGTTTGTCGTGGCGACAATATATTCCCATGAAACGGTCACGTTTCGGAATCAAATCCTACATGTTATGCGAATCAACTTCGGGATATATATGGTCGCAAATTATATATACTGGAAAAGGTACTATGTTTGACCAGAAATACAAGGATCTGCCTCCGTCGATCCAAGTAGTGACGTCACTTATTAAACCATTGCTGAAAAAAAGGACATTGTCCTATAACAGACAACTTATACTTCTCCGCAATTGGCAGACATGCTTCTGACGTATTAAACGGATACAAATGGAACAGTGAAACAAAATCGTAAAGAAATGCCACCAGAATTGATGAAAATGAGACTAGGAAAAAGCGAAACCACTGCTTTCCGTCGGAGAAAGTCCTTGTCATCAAATGGAAAGGCAAAAAAGATGTTACAATGTTGTCAACTGTCCATCAGAGACGTAACTAGGCTAGTTTCTACCCGGGGCAAGAACTAGCCTTGGCGCCCCCCCCACACACACACACACCGACGAACCAAACCAAAACCCTCCCCGACAACACCTGATATCGCCCCACCACACATTAATTCCTGTAGTCTAAATTTTTTTATTCAACTTAGATGGTAAATGCTTGATTTCAAAGGTAAATAGATTAATTTGCAGTAATTTAATTTTTAGTACAAGATAAAATGCCTTATTAATTCTAAGATATTTCATTGACAAATAAGCTAAGAGTAGCATGTTTGGTATTTTCTTTCACACTTATAATCGCTGCAAATGAAATGAAAAGGTTTTATCAAATGATATCGGGATATGTGTGGGCTGAATCAAAATCAACAGACTGTTGCTTTAGAATAGGATATTTAATTAAGATAAATACAGAGGCTGTTCGGACATTTTTTGAACGATTTTGATGAGCTGTAAAAAATTGTATGTTACGAAATAGTTTTATTTTCGCAGCAGTTAAATAGTTAAAGTATAACTTATGGTTTGCTAACTCAGAGTTTTGTTTACTTTCAAAATAACGCATGCAAATAATAAACAATGGATGGAAGGCTATGTTTCCGCTCTTTCCGAAGAGAATTATGCTTATTCAATTATTCAAAACCGCTGTAAGTCATGGTTTTTCGATATCTAAATGTACGATAAGAAATATTATTAATGAGATAGGAAAAAAACGCGTAAAAGTGGAAAAATACTTCCAAATACGTATCCAAAAAAGAAAAGAATTTCTGAGAATATTTGTAAGGTAAGATCGTTAATTTTAAAAGAGAATCCGCCAAGTCAAAGGACTATTACAAAGTCATATAAAATGTTCAGTTTCAACTATAAATAAAATAATTAACAGTGATTTGAATCTTAAAAAGGCCAAAAATATACAATGCTCATCGTCTATCTCCACGGCATATTGCAGAACGCTGAACTCGCTGCAGAATTCTGTATGAGAAGCATTTAGCTGGAGAAAGATGGAAAAATGTTGTGACAATAGACGAGGCGTGGATGTATTTAATGATTGCAATAAAAAAGAACTATTTATATCATAAAAGAGGAGAAAAATCTTAAAACGTGGTTCAACTTGGTAACTTTAACGTGAGAACTTTCTCTAAGAGATGAAAGTTACTTTTGGGAGCGAAAATGCAGCACTGGGTTACTGTAGATTTTCGGAGGTTGCTATAGATTTCGCCGTCTTGGCTCGAAAACCTTACTGGCGTGGAAGCCAATTCGATTTCAGCCAATTTTGATTTTGGAATGCGTTGCAGTGGTCAATCACGCCAGTAGCTCAGTGTAACCTTGCTTGATATCAGTGCTGTCAGTGGGCTTGATTACTCTCCTTGGTATTGCGAAGCCTTGTTGGGAATCGCTTATCCTTTTTCTTGCATATTTCGTTATTTTGAAAGTTATTTTATTTTTGATATTCATTTTTGTACTAATTGCGTTTGTCAGTTCTCAAATATTTTTTACTGTTTAGCGCTTTTTTGTATTCCCATTGATTTGTTGTATTTCCATTTGTTTTCATGATTTTTACTATTTGTTGAATGTTTTTTTAAGAGTTCATTTTGCATTTTTAAATTGAATGATTGCATTTATGCTGTAGTCTTATTTGTTTGATTGTTGTCTGTGACCAGTTTCTATTTTTTTATTACTTTTCTTGTCTGTAAATTATCTAATAATTGTAAGGTATAACTATGAAGGTTTTAATTACTGGCGATTCTATGGTTAAATATTTAGATCAGTATTTACCATCGCAATTACATGGTAGTGTAATACATGTTCTAGCTTTTCCAGGAATCACCATTGAACGTTTAACGGAAAAGATTTCATCTTTAAAGAATCGTTATGACTTGATTCTGTTGCATGTAGGTACCAATAACACCTACGATAGCCTTGGTGGATGCTTCTCAAAATTTGAGAACCTGTTTCAAACTATTTTAAACCGAAATCAAGAGACACGTATTGTGATTTCAGCTTTATTGTCTCGGGATCAGGATAAATACCTCTCCCTTGAAGAACAAGCTGTAATGAGACCTTTTCTTCAGAAAATTAATCAAAAAAATTATCTTCTAAACCAACGGCTGTTTTCCTACTGCCAAAAGGAGCAAAATGTTTCTTTTTGTAGATCCCAAGTCACTTGGAAAGGTTGTATGGCAAGGGATGGCCTTCATTTAAACAGGAAAGGGAACCTTCAACTAGCGCAACTCTTTATTGTAATGCTAAAGGAAGCTTTGGCGAGCATTCAAGCTTGTGATGTAGAAAAGCAGCAGGTTTTCCACGACCTACCTGCTCAGTTTCCCTCTCTCAATTCTTCAACTGAGAGTTCGAATCAACCTGTAGTCCCCCTGAGACTAAGGCTGTTGAACTGTATTCTGCTATTGTTACCAAAGGTTCTGTTCAATGCAGGTATTAATATCCATTATGTTGTACATCGAATATTACTTTTAAATGTGTAACGTTGTTTCCATATTCAAGCTTTAGTTGAGGCTTGGCTAACAAGTTCCCTTATTTTCACTAGACGTCCTAGTCCAACTTTCAGTAGTAAGAACTCTGGAGGGAGAATCGCTGTTTTGTCAAAGCGTCAACAGCATCCCAGGATTGAGCAGTCTCAAAACAAAAAGTAAGAATAACTTTTTCTAAGATCGGAAGTTTATTTTTCAAAAAATATTAATCACAACTAGTATTTGAAATATATAACTAACAGTTGCAACGTATTAAAAGCCAATTCTTTTTATTTTCATTTAGACATCCAAAGCCTCAACTATCCGACTACCCTATTACTAACGAGGATAACGATGGCTGGATCACTGTTTTGCCGAAGGAGAAACAGAGACAAAGAGTTAAGCAGCCACAAATTAAGAGGTAAGGATTCTTTCTTTTTCTGGAATTCAGAAATGAAATTTCTCTTCAAAAATACATGAATCACAACCTGTATTTTTAAAAAATGCAATGAATCATCACAGTATATAAAAATGTTATTTTTCCCATAGACATCCTAAACTTCAATCTGACTCTCCTAAGACCAGTTGTGAGGGCCATAATGGTTGCATCTCTGTTTCCCCAACGAGTGAACAAAAATCAAAGCCTGTGGAGTACAAGAGATGTGGTGGTGGTGGTAGCTGTGACGATATGGTGAATGGTAAGGATAATGCAAGGAAGTGGTCTATGTTCTATTAATTTTTCCAAAACTTGCAAATCTAAAGTTTCCAAATCTGCAGAATTTGTTTGTAATAAGTGCCAAAAGGTATATAAACATCGAGGTAGTCTATTTAGGCATCAAAGAATTTGCCAAATTTCTGATAATAATAGTGATGGATATTATCCTTGTGTCTTTCCTGAATGTGATAAAGCTTTCCATTCGAAAAGTGTACGTGATAAACATATAGTTGATGTCCATGACAGTAGCATAAAATTACAGGAATACCAGTTTGATTCCATGGAGCAGTTTCAGGCATGGTTAGATGAAGAAAGCTCCAAAACTTACAGTTACTTTAAAAAAAAATCTGGAAGCAAATGTGTTGCTGGTAAAACTTACCATTATTATGTATGTCAGTTTTATTCATCTGAGTCTGAAATTCAACGTCTTGAACAAAGAAAAAATTTAAAGCATAATATGCTTCCTAACTGCAACTGTCCATCAAGAATATCTGTATGTGAAGAAGTGGATCAAGTTAAAGTCAGTTTTTTCCCTGGACACAATCATAAATTAAATTTTGATAACACTAAATTTCAACCTTTGAGACAAAGTTATCGAGATCAAATTAAAGCTTATGTGGAATTGGGAATATCAACTTCCAAAATTCAAGCCATTTTACAAGATGGAACAGGATCACGAAATAACAGAGATTGCTTCAATGTGAAGAAGTCATTCGTATCTCGAAAAACAATAAATTACTATATGAAACAAAATAAATCATTTTTATACCCCAATGATAATGACGCCCTTTCAGTAGCTGCTGTAGTTGAAAAACTCAGCAAAGAGTCTTATAATCCCATACTTATATATAAACCACAAGGGCAGCCTACTGTAACTAGCTCCTGCGGGTCAGGTCTGTGCAAATCGTCAGCCTTTTGTGATTGGTTGAGAAATTTCCTTATCGTAACGACTAAAAATCCCCAAGCAATAATTTCTCGCCAACTGCTACCTTACCAACCTCGAATCGCTAACGCATAGGGCTATTTTTTTCACTTTCATTTCACACCCGTAGAACGTGAATGGATGTGAGCTCTAGGGAGAAATTTCCTCGGAATGTCGGTAGCACTGTAAAGCTATGTACCTGTCCTGTTTCTGCATTCGAATCCGTTCAAAAAGTAAAATATTCGTTTCAATATAAATTTAAGTATGTTGTTTTTGCCAACAGCGTTGCACAATAAAATGGAACATTTTGTTGAATCAGCTTTTTATTTAATAGCTATTCAATGAGATCGTATCTTTTCTTCAAAATGCAATTCAGTAACTCTTGCCATTTGTATCACGTATCGTGTCCTGCTTTAAAATAACATTTCTAAATGTTCTTTTTTTCTGAGCAATAAATATTGGTGCTATATTTGGATAATTTTTCTTTTTTCGCTTGCGAGAAGAGAGTAATGCTAATTTTAAATTCCGAGTGAAGGAATGTAACTGAAAACTAAATTTTGTTGAGGGTTAGCTTGTCATTTAGCAATACTCAATCTGGTTTACTTTGTGGGTTGATTCCTTCTCTTAATATTAGTCACGAACTAAAATTGTTTAAATGATGTGTGTGCGTGGTTAAAGTGATGCTTGGTGAAACAAACTAGCTGGATTGTAAGGCTTAGGCCTAAAGGAAATTGTTTTAACGGTACAGCTGTAGTCTCTGCCGCGCGCGGTGGCAACGCGTTTTGGCGCGGCTTTTGGCGTAGTTATAAGCGACTCATGCAGGCTGATGGTAACCCATTTTTTTCTCGAATTTCCTCCTGGTTAGGGTTAACCTATTTTTATGGCAACCTTGCCGGCGTCCAGTTCTCATTTACAGTGAAATCTGTTAAAATATTAGAATAACTTATATTCTACTAATGTACATTTTTTTTATTCATTTCATTCATATGTGGAGAATGATATCGATTCACTGTTGGAAATCCGAGAACAAATGGGTTACCCTCACCGGCATGAGTCGCTTATAACTACGCCAAAATTCCATACATTTCATCCATATTTGCAGTGTTTTTTTATTCAAATGTTGTTTCATTCAGATTTACATATTTCATCCATACGTATGCAGTATATATTCGATGTTGGAAGATTTCCGTGGCGACATAAAAAGTGCGCCAAACACGGCGCCAAAAAAAACGCGTTGCCACGTTACCACCGAGATAACAAGGCCTGACCGCTGCCATCATGGCGTCTCCCTAGTAGTCATACGTGCGATACGAACGACCACCGCCGTATTGGAATATTCAAAGCCTAATACAGTGAAATCTGTCTACAACGATACATAATATATTCTATATACGTCGAGACCACAGGAAAATATTGTTATACGTTATTGCAAATTATTATAGCAGTTTGTAAATATGGTTTTTCCCTAGTCAAAACTACGATAATCTCAGAATGAAACTTCCACACCCTCGCGTCTTTCTTCCTTATTTACTAACGATAACAAAGAGTGTGCGTAAATAGTAAAAGCAATAACTTATTAAAAAACCGGCCAAAATTATATCGTAAATTCAGTTAAAAAATAGCGAAAAACTCGCTTATGACTTTTATTAACTAAAATACACACGTCAATCAAGCTTAATACCGTCCAATATCATAGTTTCTCAAATGCGACCATAAATCAAAAAGAAAAGAAAACCCTTTCTCATAGTCTAAAGAAATCTAATTAATGTTTTCTTCATCATTAAATCTGTAAAAATGGGAAATCAAAGCAATTGAACTGTAAAAGCAATTGAAGCGATTATCATAGTTGGCTGAAGAATTTTTCCTTGATATTTCATTTATAAAATTCAAACAATTTTCAATAACTTCCAAATTTTACTAACGTGACAGGGTGTTTTGATTTGATTGTTATCTACAGAAATTTCTTGGCCATATAAATGTTTCCATTTTCAGATTTGAATGTATTACAACAGTGTAATTTGTTGCAGGTCCTGGATTAAAACAAATTTTGAAAAAAGTAACTTTTGACTCCTCAATTAGTTTAAACCAATTTTGTTTATGGGGTAATGAATCCAAAATTTCTAGTAGCCTATTAAAATTTTGAAAAGAAATAGATTCATGATGAGCAATGAACTCAGATTTGCTTTCGTTGATAGCTCTCAATAAATTGGATTCCTCAGTTTCACGAATTTTATCTTCCCTGCTTTTACGAACGGTGGGACAAGTTTTCGAGAGATATTTAGGGCAATTCGGAAATATACTTGGTATAGCACCAACTTTTAAACGGAGACGTTTCATGGAAAAGGTAGAACACTCAGCAGTTTTTTTGTTGAATTTCGATACATTCCGGACGATATCATCGTTTTGAAAATGAAGTTCGCAGACTTTGCTGCGTTTTGATGGTGTAAAGTCGGCTCGTGGAATCGCCCTGAGCCATCTTTTTCTAATATTTTTATCCTCTGGAAAGGAGAAAACCGCCACTTTTGGTGCATCACCATATCCATAATTTCCAGAGCAAGTAGGTACACAGCATCTAAAGGGCATTTTGGATAGCCTCGTGGTTAAGCCTAAATAAATCGGTCTGGACACACGTTAAACGTGTTGTTTGACGAAAGCCTTTAACACCTTGACACTGTAATGTTCCACAAATGTTCTATAACAATATTTAACTGCAGCTGCACTTGCTTTCCGGTAAAATAGTATAAAAACCCTAATTTCTTAAGCTACATTAAAGGTAATCCATAAGTAGCCGGCCATGCGGCGATGTTTGTTATGACTACTAGTAAGCGAGTCACGTGATCGAAACGTCACAGCGGTCTGGCCTTGTTATCTCGGTGGTAACGGTTGCCACCGCGCGCGGCAGAGGCTACAGCTGTACCTTAGTTTCTAATTAACATTAAGGGAAGGAAGAAACTCAAGAGTAAACCAGATTGAGTAGCTATAAATGGCAAGCTGACTGAACAAAATTTAGTTTTCAGTTATACATTCCTTCTTCCGGAGTCTAAATTAGCATTACTCTCTTCTCGCACACAAAAAAGGGAAGAATTATTCAATTATAGCACCAATATTTATTGCATTTTAATGCAGAATACCATACGTGATACAAATGGCTTCCATTTTGTTGTGCAGCATAGTTGGCAAAACATCCTTACATTTATATTGAAATAAATAAATACTTCACTTTTAGAACGGATTCCAAAGCAAAACATGACAGATGCATCGCTTTTCTGTGCTATACCGACATTCTGATGAAATACATGGAACATGCTCGCAGCTTCATATTTCTCCCTAACGCTCACATCCATTCACGTTCTGGGGGTGTAAAATGAAAAGAAAAAATAGCTCCACGCTTTGGCGATTGAAGTTGGCAAGGTAGCCGTTGGCGAGAAGTTATTGCTTAGGAGCTTTCTCAGCTTTAACTGTAGAAAATTTCTCAACCAATCACAAATGGCTGACGATTTGCACAGACCTGACCCGCAGGAGCTAGTTACAGGAGCTAGTGTAAGATCTCGATAACTTTTTAATCTATGTTACCGGCAAAGTTTGAAACGCCGGCATTGTATAGAATACCTAGGCATTTTATAGAATGCCCGGCGTTTTTAGGCAAAGTATGAAATATGAGAATTATTATATACTTTCCCTAGGCATTGTATATAATACCTAGGCATTCTATAGAATGACAAATGCTATTTAGGCAAAGTATGAAAAAAGGTCATGATAAGACTATTATTTAAAAACCGTTCATTCCTCAAAAATACAAATGTTATTGAAGTTTCATGAAGTACGTGAAATAACTCAGTGTCCGTGACGTAATACTGTACAGTACTGACGCCTTCTTTAACAGGATAAATGAGTTTACTTTTGTTTTCCACAAACATCACATCATAGCGATTCAGCAACCAATAGTCCCGTGGTTCTTTCTTAGTAGTCATTTTGGCTTTTTTTACATCATTTATTAACTTCTGGTAAGTAGTTTCGGTTAAGAACAAACTGTTTTTTGCAGCATTAACTCGAAGCTTAGACAGTTCATCTTCGAATCGTCGTTGCATGTCTATTAACTGTGACTCCTTCTCCAACACTATATCTTGCTCTTCCATTTTCATACAGCACAGTATAAAACTAAGTTTTTGTTGAACAAATTTAAGTAAAATCGCGTATTTTGACACTCCAGAACAAAGCGCAAAATGAAAATGTGTGACCGCGATTTCGCCGTTAAAAAAATTGTTCGCATCTCCACTGTCGACAAATGTGCCACTTTTATTAAATTTTCTGTTTGAGGTGATAAGGAAAAGTTGTTATTGATCTGAAAATATGGTGGCCCAAACATTATAAGACGATGCTTTCCCATTGAATTTATCTTCCATCCCTTACAAATGAGCCAGCATATCGAATTCCTATCAAGGGGATAATTCCCCTAGAAAAAAATTGAAGACATAATTAGATATTACTCCAAAGCTAAGATTTCGATGGCATCTATAATTTTATGAAAACGGAATGAATAAAGCCCATGTGCATCTTCAAAAGAGAATGATTTTGTGTGGTCTGCCAACAAATTTTAAAGATCCTTTTAGGAAAAATATTTTTTTTCGTCTATTACCAATATTCAAGAAAGAGGTGAAACATGCAATTCAAGTTGAAAAATCATCTTTACAATTCTAGTGATGAATTACCCACTAGACGTGCGACAAGGATGTTTTATACAGATGGGCCTCACAACGGAAAAATATTGTATAAATAAGCATTTTTCAAATATCCAGCAAGAAAGAAAACTTTTTAAATTTTACTTTTAGCAACTTTCGTCGGACCGCTCCCAAATTTCTAAGAGGAAGGGACTGATAACTCAAAAATGTCTTTCTTCTCAATGGGTCAGATAGTCATTTTTGTTATCATATGTACGAAATATTCGTACTGTGCTGATACTCCTAACCAGTGGTCGCCAAAGTGGTCGATATAGACCCCAGGGGCGATAGAAAAATAGAAAACTTCATTGTATGGGTAATATTAATTCGGTTCATATTTTCTACTTGGCTACCTTATTTTCAAAATTTAATGACATACCGACCCATTTACAAGATAAACTATCACGATTATTCAAGCTTGGACGATTCTTTTAGATTTCTAAGCTAAATTAGCCTTATTTAAATCATCATTGTTATGAAAAGATTTTCAGAACTTTTCGAATCTACGGCAATTAAAAGTAAAAGAGGAAGACTTAGAAGTATACAAAAATATCTTCAAAATTTGAGCGATGATTTTAAAATGCGCTTTGCAAATTTTGAAAACATGCACATTCCAGATTGGGTTATCATTCGATTTTCTGCAGATATTGAAAACATCGAATGTAACAAACAAGATGAACTTATCGAATTGTGTCAGTTGATCTTGAAGCTAAGACACTTTAAAAAAAAAGACTTTAAGTTACTTTTGAAAGAATATGAATGTTGTAGAAAAATATCCAAAACGTTTGCTTGCATTTCCGAACAATGGTTGAAGCTGGTTTCAGCCATGTTAATTCCATTTTAATAGAACAAAGAAATAAGCTATATATAGAATTCCGTGGTGTAATGAAATGAACATGAGTCGCTCTAGTTACAGTGGCACTTTAAGTCTGAAACTTACTAATTTTGAATCCAGCATTGCTCATCTTGTCAAGAGTCACGAAGCACACCCTTTACATTGACAACGTTAGTAAATTGTATACTAAGTTAATAAGTCGGCAAGAAAGAGCATTTTTATTTCAAGTTTTGAGAGTATTCGTGAAAATATCCTATATACAGCTTATATGAATTGATTACGTGACTCCGATTTTTGGTGGGGCAGTGGTAGCCCGGTTGGAAGAGTAGCGGATTAGCAATAGGAGGGTTGTGAGTTCGAAACTAGGTCTAACCAAAGACCGTCGTGTACGTGGGTGCTGGTGTGTGTTAAATCTGTCGTAACCTCAAATGTCCTCACGTTGACGTGGTGTGGATGTTTGGAGAGTAGTGTGCTAGCCAGGTGTTGCCTCGTCATCTGACCGTGGTTTAAAATTACGGTGTTGACCTCGGATCTTTCCCTTCAAGATTCAACTACCCACCCCCCGGTTTTGGAAGTGCTGTTCGTTTCACAGTTCACACTTAATAAACCATTAATGTAGTCAGGAATTATTTTTGGAGGTACAAAGGAGAGATTGAATTTTTATGCTAATTGAAGATTTGGACTTATTACATTAAAAAAGCATTTTTTATTTTGTACTTTGAACCAACTTAGGAATACAACTTTTTATGCAAAATGAATGTCTGAACTTTATTATATTTTAAAAAAGATATTGGTTCGCTAAATTTTTGTATAATATAATATATCAAATTTAGTCCTGACTATGAATTGAAAAACAAAGACATACAGTTTTAAAATTGTTACACCTCAGTTGTTTTAGTACAGAAATGATTTTACGAGGGTTTTTCAACAAATATTTATTGTTGGTTAAATACATACAATTTTCTATGCGAAGTACAATAAACAACAATTATTTTCATAATTCAATAACTATGTTAAAGAAATCCATGAATTTTTATCGTATTTTATCTTGAAAACATTTTAAAAAGCCGACTCCAACGCTTTCGAGGTCAGCTCAGGACCCCATTGCCCGTCCCCCTGGCCAAGAATATATGCTTTTAATATTTTTTATATAGACTAGATATAATATAACTTATTTTATAAGGTAAATGCCAGACATTTCAATTATTAAAAAAATTTCTTCTCAAGTTTTGTAAATAGATATTTATAAAATAATTCTATGCAGGCACTGAAAATTGTATCTGGGAATTTGTCAAAAAATTCGAATAAATTTAAAACGTCTTAAAAGCTAATTATCCGAACCCCTAGTACATTTTTCAATCAATGGAGGTTTGACACATTTCAGTCTGAAAAATTACTATCTCCTTAATTAGTTATATTTATGGAAAATGTTTATGAAATAAAACCCAACTTTTGATACATTAAATTTAGCTATTTTATGCTAAATTTATCCATGCCTAATTTCAAAATTTATGACTAATTATAATTAATAATATTTGAAATTTATTATATGACCAGCTAATGCTATAATACTATGTAATATTTGAGCAACACATTTGATATTGTCATTGCTCATTCATCAATTCAGTTTAACCAGTTTTGTTCTGTTATATAGAACCATTGTGACAGATTTTGTCCAGAATAAGAAAACAGGAGTGTGTTTTGATCCTTTCAAGCCTTTCCAAGATTTGTCCACTAAAAATGGGAAATTTTGAAATTCCATTTTTTTAGTTGATGCTCGTGGAGTACGTTGAAAAATCTAAATTTGTACTAAGGGCTTCTCTGTAACATCTTACTAATTTGGTCATCTAAAATTTGGTCACTTTATTGTTTTGCCTAAAAAAGTTTAAGAGGAATTAGAATTTATAGTTGTGAAAAAATTCATTTTTCTATATTTACCAAAATTATGTATTAGGGAGACTAAAAGTTTTCTTAATCTTGCTTTCTTGATCTTAGGAGGGATTGAGGAGAATCGATTTACAACTCCCTGAGCCACCATGAGACACTTTATGTAGATGTATTCTACCAATACAAAATGATGATTCTGTGTTATGTATGGTTTATCATCTTAGCAAAAAGAGAAAACGTATTTCAAGAAGTCTGTTGAAGCAACATCAATTTGAATTGCCTACAATAAATAGACGCCCTTTACATTTTCTTTACAAAAGCAAGCAGCTCACGAGATTTACCTCTACAATGTTTTCTTTTCAAATTAAAGTCTACAACATTCAACAAGATCTATCGTCATTTAATAAACTTCAAAAAGGTGTTAAACAAGTAATAAACAGGAAAAAGATAATGAATTGTCTTTAAAAAGAAATAAAGCGAAGAAAGTTTTTCATAACTTTGAACTGACATTTCTTTATTACTCAAAATAAAGTGACCGCATTTGTAATGATATAACTAAACATTTTGATAAATTCAACTTTTAGTATAGTGGTATAATTTTACTTTTACTCTTCAGTAAAATATTTTTCAAGAGTCCCCAAATTGAAATAGATCCATAGTTATTAATTGCAATGAAAAATGTAATAGGTATGTAATAAACTGTAAAAGCGTGTTAAATTGCCTTTAAAAATAAATAGTTAAAGTGGATTTATCATTTTAAATACTTCCTTAATTCGCAAAACAAAGTGATCAAATTTTTTATGTCAGAACTGAATAGAAGCCATGAAAAATTCAGATTTTGGTTGTGTGTAAGGCATATATATACAGTAACTACTAGATTAAAATTTCTCTTTTTATCAGTGACAAAATCTTGCAAAGGCTCGAAACATTCCTGTTTTCTTACTCATGACGAAATCTACTACTGTCACTGGTTCTTGCAAAAAATATTATTTTAGTGCATTTCCCTTCATTTAAATTTGTCTTTGAAATTAAAAAGACAAATCGCAAGTTTCAATCAGGAAAGTTTTTGAATACCTAACAATCAAAATTAAGCCAAAGTTCTATCAGCAATTTATTCTGAGTAAAGTGGGTTTGTATTTTGTTATTTGCTCAATCAGAAGGGGAGTCAGCATTTTGTGTACTCCTCAATTGCAAAAATGGAGAGCTTCGCCGTTCCTTAAATTCCAAATGGTAAAGAAATCTCAAAAATAAAATTGATTTTTAATTTTCAAAACATGTACACATACGATTGTACAAAAAATGAAGATGTTCATAAATGATGCACCACCCTTTGTTAAGATGGCGTCCCCACTCCCTTTGTAGCAGATTTCTAGATAATTCAATTCAACGGCAATTCTTCGAAAGACGGGGAAAAGATGACTCACTAATGACTTCAGTGAGAAAATGTCTCAAAGAAGCCAAAGCCAAAAAATGCGCCAAAGCATTTGCCAAAAAAGCGATAACTAGTGAAATGTGACAGTTGCAAAGTACGATAACTTGCCAAATATGATTACCATGAACACACCCTAATTACCCGCCTCGGGCGCTGCATTTTCGCTCCCATTTGACAGACTACTAAGAGATTTATGATTGTTGCCGGATTTGCATATAATGGAAAATTAAAAGTAAAAAGAGGGGGGAAATGTAAAAATCAACTCCCACATATTAAAAGGCCGTATTTTATCCCCAATATTCAAAAAAGAAATACCATATCTTTACCCACAGTGCCAACAATCAGTAGAACTGCTTCAGGATAAATCAAGCAGCCACACATCTAAATCCACTATTAAATTCGTGGAAAAAATGGAACAAGAAACTGGTATCAAGTCAATACCCTTTACTGATATTCCTGCTAAATCTCCAGATGTCTCACCTATGGAATTTTGTGCTTTTGGACTTTTAAAAAGAGCATTATCGAAACGTCGACCGAAAACCATTCAAGGATTTTGGAAAACTGTAGAACAAGAATTAGGAATAGCAGATTTTACTCAAGTTATTATCTTGAGTATTATACTTAGACATTTTACACAATCTCTTAATCTATTGACAAAATGTGAAAAAAATTAATATAAACACAGAAAGCTTGAACTAAAACTTAAATTTACGGGCTTTTTCGGCTGCAAACATTTTTACAATGTCCTCCAAAGATAGTTTTGAAGCTAACTTGGGCTCTATTGATATGATGCTCAGGTTGGTTAGTCGTTGTCCTGTTAAGTTTCTGAGGTAATTTTTTATGATCTTTAGTTTGCTAAAACTCCTTTCATTTGAGGCGACTGAGACTGGTATTGTGAGGAAAATTCTCAACGCTGTCGTTATGTTGGTGGACGCGTCTTCAAGTTCATTCTTGTATATTAACGTCAGAAGACCTGATGGTGTACCCGTTTTCATATTAGGGCTTAAATCCAAGGCATGATACTTATAACTCTCCACTTCTATCGCCATCTAGTCCCTGTCTAAGTCTTCTTTATATGTGGTAGCTAACTCAAGTGCCTGGTTCTTCAATTCTTCCCCATTCATTGTTTCAAAACGAGCTCCATTGAGGAAACCAAATAAACTATTCATGTTTTGAATGACTTGAAACCTTTGCCTCAGTTCATTCAGAATCCGATCTATTATTTGTATAATCAATAATCTGAACTTTTTTCTTCTGAGATTTCATAGCTTTCAACTTGCCCTTCTCATGAAACATCCGCTTCTTCCTTCCCCGTACTTCTTTAAAATGAGGATCTAGGTTATGCTTTCCTTCTATTTCTTCACACATTCCGCATTTAGCTCCTTTTATAGTTTTTGGTTTTTATAGTCTACTAAGTTTTTCTTCTTCATTTTTTACCATACGTAAATATCTATAGTAAAAAAAATACTCGGCCAATTTAGCGCCCCCCAAATCCGGCGCCCGGGGCACATGCCCCGTCTTCCCCCCCCCCCTAGTTACGTATCTGCTGTCCATACAAACGATATGGTTGACATAACATATCACAACAGAGTTGTCAAGAAACCAAAGGTTATATCAAACTATAACCAAACTATGGGAGTAGATATTGTGGATCAGTATCTTGGTGATTATTCCATTGCACGAAAGAGGTAAAAATATAAAATTGAGCATGAGCTGCTATGAACTGGATCCTATACATTTCTACACCACTCCTAGTTTGACATGGAGTGCGGGGCTGAAATATACGAAAGTAACATTGGACCTACTGACAGACATAGATATATATTTAATGTTGGAATCAGGTAACGAGGTGTCTAGTCTCAAAACGATTTGCTAAAGAGCAAACAATAAGTATCTAACCAATTATAATACTTCCTTGCCATCTAATTATATTATATCTCTAGATGTCAATAATCTATACGGAGCTACTATGGCCTGCAATAATCTACCAGAATCAAATTTTAAATGGATGACATCTGAAGAAATTAGACAATTTGATATCAGTAAAATTGAACCTGATTCAGATATCGGATATATTTTCGAAGTGGATTTAAAATATCCAGAGAGATTACATGAATCTCATAATGCATTTCCCTTAGCTCCTAATCATGAGTCCATTAAATATGAAATGCTTTCTCCTTATCAAAAAAATATTCTAAAATCATTAAATTTAAAACATAATGACAAGAATGTAGAACTTCTTAATACATTTAATGACAAAAAAATTACATTGTTCACTGTTTGAATTTACAATTTTACCTTAAGCATGGTTTGCAAATTGAAAAATACATAGAATTTTACAGTTTAAACAATCTGCTTGGTTAAAACCTTACATAACTTTTAATAATGCTCAAAGAAAAATGGCAAAAAACACATTTGATAAAGACTTTTTTAAGCTTATGAATAATGCATTTTTTGGAAGAACATGCATGAACATTCGAAAGCATGTAAATGTCAAAGTAGCATTAAATGAAAAGCAGTGTAAAAAATATTTGGCTGATTCAGGGCTTGAATGCTTTTCTATAATTAATAAATCAAGTATGATATTTAAAATTTTTAAATCTAATTTGTTCTTGAATCAACCCATTTATGTTGGATTTTCTGTTTTGGAATTGAGTAAATTATATGTTTCAGCTTTATTATGATGTCCTGAAACCAGTATATGGTGAAAAAATAACTTTAATATACACTGACACTGATTCCTTATGCTTGCAGGTTTTTACCAAGGATGTTTATTTAGACCTTGCATCTAAATTTAAGAACATTTTAGATTTTTCAAACTATGACAAGAATCACTTTTTACATTCAAAACTCAATGAAGCTAAGTTGGGGTGTTTGAAAGACGGAACCAAAGGAATTGCTATTGAAGAATTTTGCGCATTACGATCTAAAATGTACTCCTATATTTTCGGTAATCATAATAAACGAACTGCGAAAGGAATAAAAAAGATAGTTGTACACTCTAGCTTGAAACATAAATTATACTTAAAGGTTTTAAGAAGAAATAAGTTACTTAGACACAAGCAATCTAACGTTGTATCGAAGAAACATAATCACTACTGTCTTACAAAACAAGTCTTTCTAGTTTTTACGACAAAATGCATTTGACCGATGATGTAAGTTGTTTAACTTTTGGACATTGGGCTATAAGATAATATTATTTATTGTGTAAAAATTTATCTGTCTAAAAGATGTTTAGATTTTTTTATACCTTGTCAAAGTTTTTTCGGATTTTCCTTTATCTGAATTGACTACTTTTATAAATATTTTATTGACTTTCTAATGAATACTATGTAACTATTTAAGTAAGATAAATGAATAAACGTATTATAAAATGCACTAAGGTTGTGATTTCTTTCTTCCACATTATTTAACCTATTACCTGTACAAATATTTATATAAAATTTTCTTTTCAGAAAATAAATTAATCTAACTAAAATAAGGATTCTTTGACTCAAAAAATACGCTACAAGGATTATATTAAAATATTTATTAACAGTTTCACGTGATCTACAGTTTGAAAGTGTAGAAAATACATTTTTTCATAATATTGAGTTCCGATTCTACAACTCGAAAACAATTGGAATTAGAAAAACATTTTATAATGTATAAAATTGGAAAAGCACTCACATCTTTAACGTTGAAACAATACATTTTTCATGACTTGATTATATTATACAATTTAACATTACATATACATTTCTTCTACTATATCAAGGTTATTTAAACCTTAAAATAAGCAATCTTTAAACAATAGTCAGGATGATCAGGCACAGAAAAATTGATTTGCTTCGCTACTTGAATGCATTCAAGCATAGTTTCGAAAAGTTTTTCTCCACAACTCTAAAGAGTGTAAGGATCTTCTTTATGATGTGTGTTTATGCAAATATACAAAACCAAATTTTTCCATTTTCAGTTGCTTTTGCAAAGTGTGGTAGTTCAATGAAATGTAAATAAACATTTCCGCACAATGTGTTTCAATCAGAACATGATAATCGGGAAAATAATTTGCTAATTGGTTATCTCGCTCTATGGCTTGAATACACTTGGCGGCACTTTGTGCAATGGGCTCTGTGGGAATATCGTATGACCTTCCTCTTCTATCGCACTGGTGCAAATGCATAAATCCGTACTTTTCCTCATTAGAATCTTCAAACTTTTTCATGAAATTAATGTGACTGAGAACATAATTTGGAGGATCAATCACTAATTGATTCTCTCGTTCAAGCTCATGAATACACTTCATCACATTATCTAAAATGCGTCGCATGCGAATAGCGTATGGCTTCTCTCTTTTATCACATGGATATAGATAATGTGTAAATCCATGCTTTGCCTTCGTATGCTGCATGATTGTACCTTATATATATATATATATATATATATATATATATATATATATATATATATATATATAAGGTACAATCATGCAGCATACGAAGGCAAAGCATGGATTTACACATTATATATATATATATATATATATATATTGAAAAAGTTGAAAAAAAACACTTCTGAGAAAACTAATACTAATCTATAGTACATTTGAATCGGCTTTCCTATTGATTGACGAACCAAACTTTTACAATTTTGGTTACATTTAATCAACATTTTACGATTGTTAGAAGATGTAAAAAGTTCTTCGAAAAACTTTTGAACAATGGTTTCGTTATAAGTAGTGTGATTAGGAATTAAATCCAGATATCTTTTTTTTGATCGGGAAATTCTATTAAAAAAATATAAACAAAATTTTCCACAAGTTTGGGAAGTTAAACTTTGGAAAAGACAAGTAATCCATTCAATGATTTTTCAGGTTTTTTTAATAAATTTAATTATTTTCTTATTTGGAGAAGTTCCATAACTGCAAAAGAATAACAAATATTATTTCTGAAAAAAGGGCAACCCAATGACTACCAGGTTTATGACTTGGATCTAAGTTTACAATAAAAGAATCGAATTTATCTTTTAGCTTTGGTAGAAGATTAGAAGGAAATACGCCTCCAAACCCATTTTTCACAATGAAATCCCTAACAGCAAAATTCCACAATGAAATGGTATCCATCAGTAATCAGTGTAAATTGCTCTTGATTTATCAATTTCAATAAGGGATCTGTATTCAGAATACACAAGAAGGTTGATGGTTTCTGTTAAAGGTTCCGAAAACTTTAAATTAATAGATAAGTTTGATGTAATAGATAATACACTTCTGGCCACCGTAAATGCAACACCCTGAAGGAAGCATGCAAATAATATGAAATTTACAACATGCATTAGCGGAGGTGAGATATGCAAATGATTAGAATTTCAGCGCAGACGCACATCACGCGCGCCTGTGGCGCCACTTCAAAGCGCTATTTAAGGCTTGGAGATTTCGACGATTTCAAGTACGGCAATTGTGTTTTTCTTGTGGTTTTTTCAAAAAAACGATCAATTATGCCTCGTAGAAAACAGCGATCATCTTTTGATCAAGTATCCGAGTTCGACAGAGGAAGGATAGTGGCCTACCGAGATTGTGGATTATCTTTCAGGGAAATCGGTAGTCGTGTTGGACGAAACCAAACAACTGTAATGCGGATATGTGATCGTTGGATGCAGGAGGGTACGACGGACCGACGTGTTCGATCGCATCCACCTCAGTGCACCACTTCACGTGATGACACGCATATTGTGCGTATGGCAGTGACGGATCGCTCAGCCACATCACGAACCATAGCACAGCACATTCAGTCTGTACCGCATCATCCAGTGTCTGCGCGTACCATTCGACGCCGTTTACAGCAGAGTGGTCTGTCCGCAAGACGTCCATTGCTTCGTCTACCCTTGACGCAGAACCACAGACGTTTCCGCCGCCAATGGTGCGATGAAAGAAGGATGTGGACGGCAGAATGGAATGAAATTGTCTTTACTGACGAGTCACGCTTCTGTCTGCAACACCACGATGGTCGGATTCGAGTCTGGAGACACCGTGGAGAGAGGATGCTGAACAGCTGCGTTATGCACCGCCACACTGGTCCTGCACCGGGTATTATGGTTGGGGTGGTATTGGATATCACTCTCGCACTCCTCTAGTACGCATTGCCGGTACTTTAAACAGCCAGCGCTACATCTCCGAGGTGTTGGAGCCAGTTGTCCTTCCTTACCTTCAGGGCTTGCCCACAGCCATATTTCAACAGGATAATGCGCGACCACACGTGGCACGCATTGTCCAAGGGTTCTTCGTCAATCGCCAGATTGAATTGCTTCCCTGGCCAGCTCGCTCTCCGGATCTTTCGCCGATAGAAAACATGTGGTCCATGGTTGCTCAACGATTGACCCAGAATACATCCCCAGCTGCCACACCAGATCAACTTTGGCAACGTGTGGAAGCTGCTTGGTCTACTGTACCCCAAGAACACATCCAAAGTCTCTTTGAATCAATGCCGAGGCGTGTGGCAGCGGTGATCTCCAACAATGGCGGCTACTCTGGCTACTGATTTTGGCAGGAACCACACTTCACAGAAGTCTATAAATTTAATCATTTGATACTTGGTCAACATGTTATCTACAAAATAAATTTTGTTGTGATATCTCTTGTCTTTCTAGGTGTTGCAATTTGGGTGGCCAGCAGTGTAGATAAGTTTGACAGAGGTAGTGCTTTTACCTCCAAAAAATTAGAAACTCCTTGTAAAGAAGAAGATATCGAACATTTGCTAATAACAACCGGAGTACCCAGAGGCAACGGCCAAGTTGAACATTATCACAAAACTCTTATCCCAGTTTTAATAAAATTGTCCATACACGAACCCACTAAATGGTTCAAACACGTCGCAACAGTACAACGCATAATCAACAGTACCACATCCCGAAGCACTAAATTTACACCTTTTGAACTCTTAGTTGGCGTAAAAACGAAAACTAAAGATGACATCCAAATCAAACAAATATTAGAAGATGAATATCTACAAGCCCCGATGAACGATAAACTCATTCTTCACGATGAAGCCAAACATAACATCTTAAAAATTCAAGCAGAAAATACACGACAGTACAAAAAAGTAGAAAACCAGCACAATCATACAACATCGGCGACAAAGTACCCATCAAACGACCACAGTTTGGAACTGGCCTTAAACTCCGTCCAAAATTTTATGGTCCATACCAAATTGTTAAAGCTCTCCCAAACGACCGGTATGAAGTCAAGAAAATTGGTCAACACGATGGACCCAACCAAACTTCAACTGCAGCCGACCACATGAAAGCCTGGTTCAATTAAAAACATTGAACCACATTCACAAAACTGAATAGTACAATTTATATATATTTTTCAAACAACTTTTGTAATTTTGTGTTATCGATTTTTACGATGCAGAACTCCACGACGTACATGATTGAAGACAACGACGAATGCAGCTTCTACTCAAGACGGCCACACGAAGAAAACCCGCAGTAACGATGTTTGCCACTGCACACGATGAAACGATGCTTTTCAACAGAACGCTGCACGAAGACACTGAAAGCAACCCACCGTTGTACAAAAGTGCTGCATTGTGAAAAATGTACAAGAGCATCCCTAACATACTCAACTCTGATATTTTTCTTTCGCTTTCCTTCTCTTTTCCTTTTATATTTTTCAGGTAGTGATGATGTCCTATTCTCATTTCGTGTATAGCCGGAGGACCTGACTATGTCAAGATGGACGAGTGTGGATTATACTTTAAAGATCAGCATTCCATCTGCCACTCCCTGTGTGTAATACGGGAAATTAAGAAGCGCCGCCAAGTCTAGACGAATTGTCTTAGGACGATTTTCCCAGAGAGAGTCCAGAGACAGTTGCAGAACGATGACACAAGAAGACGATGGCGTAAGGCCATGTCTAACGATACTCGATGAAGTGAATTTATTAACTATTCTTAATCTGTAAATATTCCCCCTTTATTTGTAAATAAACTCTTTAATTGTTACTTATGTCGCTTTTATCCCTTTTGCTAAAGTGGAGATTCTGGACGAAACTCATCCTAAAGTAGTTAGAGTATAATATATATATATATATATATATATATATATATATATATATATATATATATATATATATATATATATATATATACACTGCTGGCCACCCAAATTGCAACACCAAGAAAGACAAGAGATATCACAACAAAATTTATTTTGTAGATAACATGTTGACCAAGTATCAAATGATTAAATTTATAGACTTCTGTGAAGTGTGGTTCCTGCCAAAATCAGTAGTCAGAGTAGCCGCCATTGTTGGAGATCACCGCTGCCACACGCCTCGGCATTGATTCAAAGAGACTTTGGATGTGTTCTTGGGGTACAGTAGACCAAGCAGCTTCCACACGTTGCCAAAGTTGATCTGGTGTGGCAGCTGGGGATGTATTCTGGGTCAATCGTTGAGCAACCATGGACCACATGTTTTCTATCGGCGAAAGATCCGGAGAGCGAGCTGGCCAGGAAAGCAATTCAATCTGGCGATTGACGAAGAACCCTTGGACAATGCGTGCCACGTGTGGTCACGCATTATCCTGTTGAAATATGGCTGTGGGCAAGCCCTGAAGGTAAGGAAGGACAACTGGCTCCAACACCTCGGAGATGTAGCGCTGGCTGTTTAAAGTACCGGCAATGCGTACTAGAGGAGTGCGAGAGTGATATCCAATACCGCCCCATACCATAATACCCGGTGCAGGACCAGTGTGGCGGTGCATAACGCAGCTGTTCAGCATCCTCTCTCCACGGTGTCTCCAGACTCGAATCCGACCATCGTGGTGTTGCAGACAGAAGCGTGACTCGTCAGTAAAGACAATTTCATTCCATTCTGCCGTCCACATCCTTCTTTCATCGCACCATTGGCGGCGGAAACGTCTGTGGTTCTGCGTCAAGGGTAGACGAAGCAATGGACGTCTTGCGGACAGACCACTCTGCTGTAAACGGCGTCGAATGGTACGCGCAGACACTGGATGATGCGGTACAGACTGAATGTGATGGTTCGTGATGTGGCTGAGCGATCCGTCAGTGCCATACGCACAATATGCGTGTCATCACGTGAAGTGGTGCACTGAGGTGGATGCGATCGAACACGTCGGTCCGTCGTACCCTCCTGCATCCAACGATCACATATCCGCATTACAGTTGTTTGGTTTCGTCCAACACGACTACCGATTTCCCTGAAAGATAATCCACAATCTCGGTAGGCCACTATCCTTCCTCTGTCGAACTCGGATACTTGATCAAAAGATGATCGCTGTTTTCTACGAGGCATAATTGATCGTTTTTTTGAAAAAACCACAAGAAAAACACAATTGCCGTACTTGAAATCGTCGAAATCTCCAAGCCTTAAATAGCGCTTTGAAGTGGCGCCACAGGCGCGCGTGATGTGCGTCTGCGCTGAAATTCTAATCATTTGCATATCTCACCTCCGCTAATGCATGTTGTAAATTTCATATTATTTGCATGCTTCCTTCAGGGTGTTGCATTTACGGTGGCCAGCAGTGTATATACACTACCTGACATTGAAAATGCAACACTCAGGAGGAGTGCGCAGAACAGGATGAAATTTACAGGGTAGACGCAGCTCACCGATATATGTAAATGATGCAAACTGCGCAGCTGTCCCGCGCACGGCGAGTGAAAAAACAGGGAAGGAACCTGCAAAAGTGGTCAGTTTCGCGCCGCTCTGTTTGCCAGGTAAATCAAGTTGCAATTTGTCTTTGTGTCTCAGAGGAAACGTCTAGTAGCGGAGAATGCCAGGACGCCGCCAATCAAGACAGTTCAAGCAAACAGACGACTTCCTTCACGAGGGGTATGGTGATTGGCCTCAGAAGGGCAGGTTGGTCCATACGTCAAATCTCAGCAGATACCCACCTCACGCGTCCACGGTGCACCGGTTGTGGCACAGATGGTTGGACCAAGGGAATGTGGCACGTTTGAGGGGTTCCGGTGCAGCCAGAGTGACGTCAGCACGCGTGGACCGACGCATCTGCCGGCAAGCATCGGCGGCCCCGCAAGCCACGTCTGTCGCCCTTTTGCAGCATGTGCAGGACACCCTTGATGCTCCCATATCGTCCAGGACCATTAGCCGCCGATTGATCGCTGGCGGCCTGCACTCATGGCGCCCGTTGAGACGACTACCATTGACCCAACAGCACAGACGTCTCCGTTTGCAATGGTATCGGGATAGAGCCACGTGGACGACGGAATGGCACAAGGTGGTGTTCTCAGACGAGTCACGCTTCTGTTTTAGCAATGACAGTCGCCGTGTACGAGTCTGGCACCGACGTGGTGACAGGGCCAATCCGGCCGCATCTGTGGAACGCCATACCGCGAGACAACGCGGTATAATGGTTTGGGGCGCCATCGCCTACGATAGTAGGTCACCTCTGGTCCAAATTCAGGGCACTATGACGGCCCAACGATACGTGGATGACGTGCTGCAGCCGGTGACACTACCTTTCCTTCAGGGGGTGCCCAATGCCATTTTCCAACAAGATAACGCCCGGCCGCACACGGTACGCATCAGCCAACATGCCCTGCAAGGTACCCATGTGCTTCCCTGGCCAGCTGTCTCCCCTGATCTCTCACCTATCGAACATTTATGGGACGTCATTGGACGTCGCTTGCATGCGTTGCCACCGGCACGTTCAGAAGACGAACTCTGGCAAATGGTTGACAGGGAATGGGCAGCCATCCCTCAGGACACCATCCGCACGCTCATTGCGTCTGTACCTAGACGTGTTGCTGCCTGTATCGCCGCTCGCGGTGGTCCTACAACCTACTGATCAGACGCTCTTGCTGCTCAGTGGCAAGGTGTATAATGTTGCAATAAAGATCACTTATTGCTCGTTGCTGTCTCTCTCTGTTTGCCAAATTTCATCATTTTCTGCCAACTCCTTCTTGGTGTTGCATTTTCAATGTCAGGTAGTGTATATACATACATGGTGGATCTAAATTGTTTTTACAAAATAAGAGCGGTGATAGTACCCATCCAGACGAGCAATAATTATCATAGAACATAGGGTCGCATTCCACTCTGAGAGGCAGAAAAGAGTAAAGTCGAAACGCGTCGAGCATGAACAAGTCATCGCCTTTGACGTCAGCGCACTTTTCCAGCACGGTCCGGCACTTCTTGAATGCCACATATCCCGCCCGATGAATCGGACGTGGCGGACCTATGGCTTGGCCTCCTCGCTCACCGGACCTCAACCCACTGGACTTTTTCTTCTGGGGGCACATGAAATCTTTAGTGTACCAGACGCCTGTGGACTCGGCTGAGGATCTCGTAGCGAGAATCGGTGTTGCCGCAGACAAAATTAACACAACACCAGGAATCATCGAGAGGGTGCGCCAGTCATTCCTTCGCCGATGTGAACTGTGCAACGACACGCGTGGCCGCCACTTTGAGCACTTGCTGTGAGTTTTTCTCTGATCAATAAATCATATTGTGCAACTTTTGGTATCGTTCATTCGCTTTCCCTACACTGTTGTAAGTTCATGTTGAAATTCTAATTTTACTCTTTTCTGCCTCTCAAAGTGGAATGCGACCCTATGTTCCATGGTAATTATTGCTCGTCTGGATGAGTACTATCACCCCTCTTATTTTTTAAAAACAATTTAGACTCACCCTGTATATATAAAGCAGAGTTGGTGTCTGTTTTTCTGTCTGTTCTTTATATAAATCTACACCGTTTGACCAATCCTCATCACATTTGATACAAATATTCTTTGGAACCCTGGGGGTAACGTAGGCTACATATTATAGCAAAAATCTCATCATAAAAGCATGATTTTGCTTATTTGGTATCTGAAGAAGCCAGAACTAATATTTTATTTCATAAATTTGATTTAGAATTCCGTGTTTGTGTATTTGAGTTCAGGCAGCGAAATGTTGCAGTCATATAGTCATATTTGAGTGTTTCTAAGTGTTATCAATATATATATATATATATATATATATATATATATATATATATATATATATATATATATATATATATATATATATATATATATATATATATATATATATATATATATATATAAGGTCTACCGGAAGGTTCTGTGGTTCTGTCCATTTTTAGAATAAAACAAAATAATAAATTTTTCATACCTTGAATAAACTTTATTGAATAATATAATTTCCATCATTTTTTATGACTTCTTGCCAGCGTGATGGCAATTTGTATATCCCATTTTTAAAAAATGCCTTATCCCTAGTGGCGAAAAATTGAACCAGTGCTTATCTGATATCTTCTTCGTTTTTGAGTTTTCTTTCCCTCTGCAAAAAATATTAAACAAGTGATAATCGGAGGGTGCTAGGTCCGGGGAGTATGGTGGATGCGACAGAATTTCCCAGCATAGCTCTGCGAGTTTCTGATGAGTCCCCAAAGCAGTATGTGGCCTGGCATTATCTTACGATGCCACCAATTAAGTAAACTAGTCTGTAACGTCTTCGTTCACGGGTAGCTTAGACTAGTTACCATTTAAAAGTATCCGTTTCTAGACTAATGTATTTTATTAACACTTTTTACAATTAGTCGGTAAAAGGAATGAAGAGTTCATTTAAGAGTTCGATAGTTCGTTGGAAAGTCCAAAGTTTTTTCGAGGCGCTTCTTATGGCTGCTGGCGAACCTCTCACAAATTACTCGGAGGAGTCTAATTCACGGCTACGGGCGAGCCTTTTCTCAATAAAATACTCAGATGAGTATAGAGTCCCAAGGCAGGATAAATCAGTCTTTTCCAGCTCGGATGAGCTCAATCTCCACTACTCGGGCGAGTATAGTTAGTTGCACAAGTTTCTCGGAGGATTCTCCTTCACGGCTACGGGCGATGATGCACGTTTGGATGGTAGATAGGTATTTTAACGTCACACTGGAGCAACACAACGGGCTATTGACGGGCGATTCCCCCCCCCCCCGAGAGCAAAAAAAGATGTGATCAGAGAAGATTTCATAGGTTTTATCAATCCTCGTGAGTCTGAAAAAAATCTGTGGGAACAAAATCTCGAAGTTGACCTCAAGCATAATGAAAATGAAGATTTCTCTTCAGCTTCTGAAAGTGACAGTGATGAACACGATTCTTTTGAAGATGATAAAGATGCCAATATGTGTGACAAAGATAAACTAGATGAAGACAATAAAGATCCCAGAATGACTGGAGAAAAATTAGGTAAAACTGTGTTAAACAATATGAGAAGCCTTAATCTCGATCTTGGTAAATGTATCGGTGTTGCAACAGATGGATGCTCTGTGATGACTTCAGAGATTGTGAGAGCAGTCACTACAATAAAAAAAGAGTGTAATAACGCTGAACGAGCCCCTTATTTGAATCATTGTTTGAATTTGTCTATTTCTAAATATTATGATGTGCAATCAGTGCGAAACTCAATTGGAATCATTAAAGAGGTTGTATCTTTCTTTAAAGCTTCACCGAAAAGAAATTCTGTACTCGTTAAGCATGTAGGCAGTCAGCTTGTTTCCATGTGTGAAACAAGATGGGTAGAAAGGCATCTGTCTGTAGCGTCTTTTCTAAAAAACATTGAAAAAATCGTGACGTGCCTTGAGCAAATTTCACAATGGTCACATTTTTTAAGTGACAACTCTAGCGTAACAGCTAGGAACCTTTTATGTGCAATCACTAATGGATAATTCATCTTAACTCTCGTGTCCTTTGCTGATGTACTTAGCCAAACATTGCCTCTCAGTAGGTTTTTCAAAAAGATACTATTGAAGTTACCAAAGCGACTGAGGTCTTGACCGATACTTTCTCAGTCTTAAAAAAAGCGAGAAAAAGCTGATGCAGAATTCAGTCAACTGTATGATCAAGCCAAAAAAGTAGCAGAAACTGTAGGAAGCACTATTCAAATACCCAGGATTACATCTAGACAAGTTAACAGACCTAACACTGCTCTATCAAGCACAGAAAGTTACGTTAGGATGAATGTCTTTATCCCTATTCTTGACTCAATAAACAGTGATCTTGAAAACAGGTTCTCAAAAGAAGTTCTCAATCTCTACAAACTCAATTCACTTCTACCAAAAGTCTGCTCATCTTCAACGTCCATGGGGTCAGTGATTAGGGATGCAGAAACACACTGGCTAAAAGGCACTACAGAGTAATTGGAGTTGGAGAGGATGAAAGGGACTGCATTTCTAATCTGAAGGCAGAAATCAAGCTGTGGATGGCAAAGTGGAAAAGGGAAGATGCAAACAAAACCCCTTTACCAGGCTATGCAATTGAGTGTTTGCAATTTTGCACCCCAGAAATTTTCCCTCAATTAGATCTTTAATGTTGATTCTTTCTTCTCTTCCTGTGTCAACTGCAGAAAGATCTTTCTCTACACTAAAACTGATTAAAACTTGGTTGAGAAACCATTGTGGACAAAACCGCTTAACTGGACTTGCTTTGCTATATGTTCATAGAAACATCCTTATTGACAACGAGAAAATTATAGATAGGTTTATTGAAAAAGGGGAAAGAAGAGAAAAAACATGTTTTCTTAAGTACAGGTAGTTTAAAACCAGTTGTTCCTTTGTGATGTCAAATATTTAATAGAACTCAACATTCATACACTTAGGTTACTGTTTTAGTTTATATCAAAACTGTAAAAAGTGCACACCCCTGCTAATATGCATGATACAGACCAAATATGTACTGTACGAGTATAGTGCTAATATGCACAATATAAGCTCAATAATTTTTTGTATACAGAATTTTTATTTCAAAACGTTAACTACTCAGAATATAAAAAAACACAATATTACATTCAAAATTACAGTTTTATGCACCTTAAGTAAGTTTTTGAGTTACCTTAAACGGCGTAACATCATTCTTACCGTTTACATTGTACTTGAAAATTGTATTTAAAAAATAAAAGAATTTATAAAGAATATTTAAGTTTTTATTTATTACTTTCCTAATGTTATTTTTTAAGCAAAAGTATTTATATTTAGGAATTAAAAGGCTAACAAAAACGTAACTTTCAACAACCTACAAAATACTATTTTAAAAGTATCTTCATGCTGATTTCAATGTTTTATCTTTTAATTTGTTTAGCAGTTCTATTAACATAAGGCTTAAAGAATTTGTGGGTTTTGTGTTATCAGTTATGTAAATGGAACCAGTTTTGCAAAGGTTTTAAAAGCTACGCATTTCAAGAAATTTAAAGTGATTATTTGCCTAAAATAAAGTATATTTTTACACTAATTGTATACCAGTTTTAAGTCTCAAAACAACTTAAAAATGCTAGTTTTTGAAGGTATTTTTTCAAAATTTTCAGGGGGAGGACACCCGGACCTCCCTTTCTCTGGGAGTATCCCATACCCCAGCCCCCCGGATAGTTGCATCTTCCTGCCAACCGCCCCCGCCCACAAAATTGCATTAATCCGTCACTGCGTTGGTGTGGTGTGGAAGTTTGGAGAGTGGGGTGCCAGCTCAGGTGTTGCCTCGTCATCTGACCGTGGTTCAAAATTACGTGGTGTCGTCCTCGGCTCTTTCCCTTTGGGATTGATCCCGGACCGTCACCAATGGCCCGTTGTGTTGCTCCAGTGTGGAGTTAATTAAAATACCTACCTACGTCAGTAAATAATGAAATAAACAAGGTTTGTTTCGTTTAGATGACATGCTCCGTCTACTGCAAAATCAAGCAAAAGCTCCACCTACCGATTCTGAAGCAAGCTTCTGATTGGTCTCAACCCCACCTAATACACCTCTCCTCCAATTCCCAGCAAGACTAAAATTTCTGGTTGGTAGGTATTTTAATTTACGTAAGCTACGCTCAGCCAAGACGCCAATTGATAAAATGTTCCTACTAGCTCAATGTCTCTACTAAAACCTGATGGTTCGAACCAACTCTGGGCTTAGCATATGTTTTTGGAACGCAAATGGTATTTGCAACAAAATTATAGAACTCCGGGAATTTGTCAACACTCACAATCCTGATGTGGTTTGTCTGCAAGAGACCCACTTGAGACCCAACACCAACATCCACATCCCCAACTACAACAATTACAGGAATGACCTAGCAGTACCCACTAACACTAAGGCCCGAGGAGGGACCGCTATTTTCATTAAAAAATCCATCCCCACCACCAAGAAGTTAATCCAGCACTCAAACATGTGCAAGCTACAACGATTTCTATCACACTCCCCAAGCTTAAACCATTCACAATTACCTCCATTTATAATTCCCCTAGCAAAAAATTCCGCTTTCATTGAAGACATTGAAATGCAATAGGAACAATGCCGCGGGCGATAAACTTTTTAAACTTGCTACCCAAATGGGTGTCTATAGCTGCCCCTAATAACCCAACAAGAGTTAATAAGCACTCTGCGAGTACGATTGACTTTGCCCTTCTTTAAAGATTTAGTTACAAATATTACATTGACTCTATACCTGAATTTCCCTCTGATCACTATCCTGTGTAAATTAACTTCGCTTTTTACCATATTCCCACAATCCCATCGCCCCATAAATCTACTAACTGGACTCGCTTTAAGCAGACTTAGCTCAAATGTCACTTACCCAGCGTAACCCTATCCACTACGTAAATAGCTCCGGTGACATTGATAACGCAGTGATTAACTTAACACAAAACATTATTTCAGCTAAATAATGTTTTGTGTTAAGTGCATTATAATGCCAAAGCGGAACATACATCAGTGCTTGGCTTGATGTGGGATACAACTGAGTATTGTTTATTTTGTGATGACTCAATTACTGTACCTGAAGGCGCCATAACGAGAAGAACTATTCTGTCACTAGCCCAAAGAGTTTTCGATCCAATTGGATTCACCTGTCCTGTTGCGCTGTACCCAAAATTACTGCTATAGGAGAGTTGGAGATCCAAGCTTGGTTGGGATGCTGAAGTGCCAACTGAAATTTCGACGAAGCTCCTCAAGTGGATCGAACAGCTTCAGACATTAAAGCTGGTGAAAATTCCTAGATATGTCTTTACCAGTGACTCTATCAGCTTGCATACTTTCTGTGATTTGATTCTGGAACATCATATGCTGCAGTTGTCTACTTAAGATGCGAGAAACATCATGAAGTGTCAGTCTAGCTATTATCAGCCAAGTCCAGAGTCGCTCCCCTGAAAGAGATATCTATCCCAAGCCTGGAACTGCTAGCTTGTGCGATTGGTGCACGACTTGCAGATTTCGTAAAATCTTTGAATGTAAATTCGGTGAGGGAATGTTATTGGAGTGATTTTTCAACTGCCTTATGCTGGATCCAACGAGAAGCTTGGGGAATTTTTGTAAATAACAGAGTTAAAGAAATCAGAAAGCTCTCGAACGTGGAAGACTGGAGACATGTACCAGGAGCCGAATACCCAGCAGACCTGCCATCAAGACTGTTAAGAAGTTAATTGAATCCCAGTGGTGAGAGGGACCTTTGTAGCTTAAGAATAAGGAATCGGACTGGCAATCTATGAGTAAACCATCTTTTAACGAAGAAGTTTTGAAAGAAAGACAAAAGATTACTTTGGTTCTCGTAAATGAAATTTCCGAAAGTGCTTGGTTTCTCTCTTATTTCTCAAGTTATCGAAAAATTGTGAGAATGATTGGATGGATATTGAGATTTATGTCTAACTCCCGAAGGCCTAAGCATGATCGGTTGTGCGTAGAATTATCCCTAGAACTCAATGAATCTGAAGATAAGATAATCAGAATCGTACCAGAAGCGTTTACAGAGGAATATCTGAGATTTGAAGTCTATTTCGCACTTCCGAGACAGCTCAGGTATACTTCGAGTTAAAACCCAACTGACAGAACGAGACGATCTTGAGAATTTTAAAACTCCTGTGTTGTTGCCCCGTAAGCACAAGCTAGTACAACTTTTAATTCAAGAACGACATGCTACGATGTTGCACTGTGGTTTGAATAGCTTAATCATGGACCTACGAGAGAAATTTTGGATCACATAAATGGAAAAAGGGCAATACGTAAAGTAATTTCAAAGTGCATGAGATGTAAACGTCATAACGCTAAAGCTGTGTCGACAATTCCAGTTCCGTTGCCGCAAGACAGAATTCGAGATTCAGCTGTATTCGAAGTTGTGGGTGTGGATCTCTCGGGGCCTGTGATACTTAGAGGTGGGACAAAAAGTTAGATAGTGCTGTATATTTGTGCAGTATTTAGAGCCGTGCATTTAGAACTTGTCCAATCTTTGTCTGCCAAAGCTTTTATATTGAGTTTCCGAAGATTTATTGCTCGACGTGGCCGGCCACAAATCATCTACAGTGACAATGGTACGAATTTCGTCGGCACAAATAACCTTTTCAAATCTACTGATTGGAAAGTAGTTCAAGCTGAGGCCTGTTTGAAGAGAATAATGGAAGTTTAATCCTCCTACAGCTGCGTGGTGGGGCGGACTTTTTGAGCGTCTCATACAAATACTCAAGAGATTATTACGATGCGTCTTAAGTAATGCCTCTATCTTATGAAGAAAGATCAGTCTACTGTGTGATTGCGAGGCGATTATAAATTCAAGACCCCTCACATACATTTCTGACAACCCTGATGATCTACTCCCTTTAACGCCTGCCATATTCCTGCAAGATATACAGACGGTGGGAGTTCTCGACCTGGATCACCTTGATAAAGTCGACCTCTCAAGAAGATTTCGTTACCAACAGAGACAGAATATTTGAGGAGACGATTCAGAACAGAATATCTCAGTCAACTACTGTTAAAGAAACCGAACAAGAATTATCTAAATCTGAAAGTCGGAGACATTGTCTTGATTGAAAATGAAGACAAGAAAAGAACCTTTTGGCCGATGGGACGAATCGTGGCTCTCTATCCTGAAAAGGACGATAACGTTCGTCTAGTAAAAATTAAGAAGTCATTTGGGTTGTTGCTTCGACCGGTGCAACGTCCATTAGAAGTAGGGTACCCTGACGAATGTCTTGAAAGGATACAAAGATCTAGCGAAACAAATTAAAATTATCCTGAGCCAAAGACATCAATGCATGAAGAATTGGTAAAAAGGGTTAATACTAGGAGTGGTAAATTGTAAAACTCCCATGTAAATTTAAGGACTTTGAACTTCGAGTTTCATGAACTATGATATTTTGATTAAGAACACTAATATTTTTCTGAAGTTGAGTGTAGCAAGTAAGTCAGTGTTTAAATTCTTTGGAGTAAGTTATACTTTTTTCTACTTTAATTAGCCGTGAATTTAATTATTGTTATATTTTTTCACTTTAGTTAGTTTTAAGTTTTCACATTTTGTTAAATTTTAAACTTTGGTTGAGCTAATTGTAGATTTGACTATTGATTTATATAAGGTTTTGATAATGTGTTTTATCAAAAGGTGGGAGAATGTCAGATTCAGGATTTAAGCAGCGCTACATATTTTGTGTTTACACTTATTCGATGATAATTAAGCTTTTTTAGATTGGCAAGGACTCGTAAGTGATGTAGTCGATTTGTAATAGTTCCGAAACAATGTTGTAAGAACTTGTGTATATATTTTGTAAATAAAGTTTATGAAGAGGCGGGGCCGTCGTGGCTCAGTGGGTATGGCCATTACAAGAGTCTTACCGCAGACCATACAAGAGCACCATTTCTAAACTGCGCATGCGCGAACTTTTTTAAGTATACGGAAGGCGTGGCTTATCTGACGGAAAGGAGTAGGGACTAAGGCTTGGTTTATAGTTTAGCGTATGCGTTTGACTCCGCCTCTACGCAAACGCAAGGGGAAGTTGTCCAGAGTCTTGCGTCGAGCGCTCCCGTCGTAACGCGATAACCAGCTTTTTATTACGCACACTAGATGTCGCTACGTATTTTGTTTACTTTTCACGTGATAGGCGTGTGTATCGGAGAGCGTTACGAAACTAATCACTTTGGAAACTAACTTAACTCCAAACCTAACCGAAAATAGAATAAACAAGAAAATCTCGATTTCACAAAAATATTGTACCGTTTGTAAACACCTCAAATAATTCAAAATTAAAACTATTTTTTCAAAAACAAATGTCTACCTTTAACGGGGGGGGGGGATTTCAATTAACGTCACACTGGAGCAACACAATGGGCTATTGGTGACGGTCCGGGATCAATCCCAAAGGGAAAGATCCGAGGACAACACCACGTAATTTTGAACCACGGTCAGATGACGAGGCAACACCTGAGCTGGCACCCCACTCTCCAAACTTCCACACCACGCCAACGTGAGGACATTTGAGGCCACGACAGATTTAACGTGCACCAGCCCCCTTTGTACACGACGGTGTTTGGCTGGATTCGAACTCGCAACCCTTCGGTTGCAAGTCCGTTACTCTTCCAACCGGGCCACCGCGGCCCCTTCTACCTTTAACGGAAACTTTAGGATAAATTTAATCAGAGCATTAAAAACCCACATGAAATTCTGTTAGATAAATAATTTGTTTTGAAATCTTTAGTTTCTGAGCTTATGTAAAATTCAATTAAAATACGAAGTTTGATATCTGATGGGGTTTCCTAGATTTTGAAATCTAAATATATCTCCGATGTATACTCATTTTAATCCAGCCAACCACTAACCATAATTGTAGTTATTCATACTAACCAATGTTTCACTGAAAACTCATCAGAACCTTTGTAAAATACTACACGGTCAAATTTATTTTGCCTTGCATATATAAAGAAAAAAATTGAATATTAATTTATTTTCACATTAAACAGAAAAAATTAAGCTTTCATGAATTGGGGGGGGGGGGGTATTTCAATTAACGTCACACTGGAGCAACACAATGGGCTATTGGTGACGGTCCGGGATCAATCCCAAAGGGAAAGATTCATGAATTGGGAGTCACTGCACATTTTTTCATTTGGTTTGGTACAATAAATTCAACTTATCAGTAGCTAGGAATGATCCATTTCTGCCTAAAAGATTTTTTAAACTCGAGTGATTATTTTTCTATTTATGCAACCTAATTTTCTCTTTGAATTTTTGTTAGAGAATTCTGTTAATGCTTCAATGGATTCAATTTCATCAATGAACACACACCTTGATTGTTTGGGAAGTAGTGAATTTTTATTGTCATCGAAACATTTGTTAAAATTTTCCAATGGTATAATTCATTTGTTTTCAGCACAAATGCTTTATACTGAGGGTTTAAATTTTACATCAAATTGAGATTAGCTGTTTTCTTGTGTCAACTTACTACACTAGGAAAAATGCTATTTGAGTGCTTTTTATATTTAGAGAAATTCATTTATATATTACACATGTATATGGTAACTATGTCCTTTTTATTTTATCACTCATTCCTTTAGATTTAGTTTGATCAAGACATCACTACTGTCCTTTATTTTATGATTTTTGTATCTTGTATATTTAATTATGTCTTATAAGTATTGTCCAATACTTATAAGACAGATAGCAGAAATGTCATACAATTTCAAGATATATGTATAGTTAAATATACAAGATAACAGGTACAAGAATGGCGACATGCCCACTAAATGTGTGTTTCATATAAACTTTCTATTAAAATATTCCAAGAAAATTTGTGTAACTATGTTTAATACTTGGATAGAATGCCTTTCACTGAGCAAATATTTAAAATTTATAAAATGGATAGGTGAAAAAAATACAAGTGAAAACAGATGAGAATTCATTTAAAATAAATGTAGGTAGGTATTTCAATTAACGTCACACTGGAGCAACACAACTAGCTATTGGTGAGGGTCCAGGATCAATCCCAAAGGGAAAGACACGAGAACACCACCACGTAATTTTGAACCACGGTCAGATGACGAGGCAACACCTGAGCTGGCACCCCACCACTCTCCAAACCACACTAACGTGAGGACATTTGAGGCCACGACAGATTTAATGTACATCAGCCCCCTCTATACACGACGGTCCTTGGTTGGATTCGAACTCGCAACCCTCCAGTCGCTAATTCGTTACTCTTTCAACTGGGACACTGTGGCCCTAAAATACATGTAATTGTTAAATGATGCATGTAATGTGCTTTTTTTAAATATTTACCCGAGACATTAAGAGAAAATTAGTTATTCAATAAATTCACTTTATTAATTTAAGTGTTTCAAAAAAAATTCATTCTTTTTCTGCATTTGACTTTCTATTATATTAAACAGAACCTTATTTATGAAAGTTTTCATGTAAATTTTATCATGAAACTAGTACTGATAAAATGATGAACAATAAAATGCATACACACACAAGAAATTCTTTGCATTAAATTTATTTAATTATAAATCTAGTAATGTTAGGAAGGGTGCAAAAGTATTGCACACTAGAATTATGCTCATGCAGTTTGTAATATCAGGGTGTTAATAATAAAAAATAATATCAGGTGTCTCAGGGGTGTTCTTTCGCCATTGACTGGGTAACTGATATCTTCCAGAAGTTCAGCTTCCTTATCTTTAGAGAATAAAGTCTGAAATATAAAATGAAGTAAACAAAATGCAAATTACATAATCACAGGTCATGCAGAAGTAGATGAAAAATTATGATACGGCATACTCGCAATATCTATTTGTCACCTATGGTTAAACAATATATGTATCGAAGGAAGCATTACAGTAATTAATCTTGTAAGCATAGAAATGTATTCGCACCAACTGATATACATTGAATGCATTGCAACTTAGCATAAATATAATGACACTACTTTTAAATTCAAACAACTATTATAAAGATGTTAAGGGTTTTAAATAATTATTTTACCCATAGTGTTACTTCTTACAAAAACTTATTGTTCGCGTCCCATATCTCCATAAGTTGTTGATTCCACTCTTTAATTGGCATAACATTTCATTTTTAAGGTTACAAATATGTACTTTCTTAGCCTTCTAAAGGTAGCACATTTGAAATGAGCCCATGGTCTTTGGTAGTTTGCAGAGTTATCATTTTGTTGGATTTTATTAATTCTGACAAAGAAAATCCCTGTTGTCACCATTTTTACTGATACAAATCTGTCACAAGAAAAACAATACGTTTAACCCAAACAGTACTTTTCGGTTAAAGGGCACCAGTCGTAATTGTGTGCGAAAGCTTCCAAATGTGGTAACTTGTTTATATTCTGTTAAGTTCAAGTTTGAACTTATAAATTCACCAAGACGCCAGGATAAAAATCAGGTTTTTTTATTTTAAAAGTTCGTTCTGAATAGTAAACATACATCATGGTTCGAGCATGACTGAAGAAGTAAGTTGCAGAAACAAAAATGTCAACTTAAATACACAAACATATAGTTATAATAACAGTTAAACTAATTTTATGCAAGAAAAATGGGATACTCCTCTCATTGGTTACGGTCGATGACGTCACTAGTAAAGGGGAGTGGTTATGGTTTTCCCGCGAAGTTTGTTTTAACTGGTGTGGCCACACCTCGCCATCTGGGCGAAAATTGTTTACTAATAGAAAAGAAAAACGCCTCTCTTGGGCGGACATTTTACTTAAGGAGAAGGACGTGGGATATTCTAGTATAAGTACTGACAAATTATTTACATATACTTGTCTAACAAGTGGCCTCCCTCCCACGTTCTTCAATGCTCCTAAATCTAAAAAAAAATACATTCAATCCAAATCTTATAGATAAATACTGGTTCCTCACTTAAGGAAATCTAAAAATTACAAATGCTAATATACATAAAGGAAATATTTATATTAAAAATAATCATAAACATTCAATTTCATTCAAATACTACATTACAAAAATTTTGTAATCCTTCTTTTGATAGTGGTTTGGTGAAAACATCGGCTAAATTTTGTTTAGAAGTAACATGTTTCAATGTAAATATTTTCTCATAAATTAAATTTCTAATAAAATGATACTTTATATCAATATGTTTAGTTCTATTGTTTTTTATGGGGGAGTTCGAAAAATCTATTGCAGCTCTATTATCACATAACAGTTCTTTACTATATGGGTCGACCACGGCCAGAGAATGTTCTTTACATTCCTCCAGAATTCTGGAAACCCACAATAATTCTTTGGCTGCATCTGTCAGTGTCAGGAACTCGGCCTCCATTGTAGATAGTGTTACGCACTTGTGCTTAAATGTACGCCATAATATTGGAACTTGATCGATGAATAGCATAATTCCACCCATAGAGATACGGTCGTCCCTGCTAGTCGCAAAGTCTGAATCACTGTAGCATGTAATCTTGAGGTTTCGGATATTAGACATGTTGAGTTTTTGATCTTTAGTAGTTTCAATATACCCCAGGAGTTTCATCAAGCTGTTCCAGTGAGCTATGCCAGGGTTCTCTTGGAATTGCGATAGGATGTTGATGGCATAGGTGATGTCGGGTCTAGTGCGGCTTGCAAGATATGACAAACAGCCGATGACACTTCGATATGGCAGTTTTGTCATTTCTTTCCTTTCGTCTTCCGTATTAGGGCAGTCAAGTTTTGAAAGAATTATACCTTTTGGGATGGGAAGCGATGACGTTGGGAATCTAAATTTTCTAAAGGTGTTGCACACTTTTTCGATGTAAGGTTTCTGGTGTAACATGAGATTACCATTATGTTCTTCAAATTGTACACCTAACAGCTTCTGTGTCCTTCCTAATTTCTTCAAATCGAATTTTGAGCTTAGGATTCTGGTTATTTCTTTTGTTGTGTCCTCCGTTTTTCCGAAAACTACAATGTCGTCGACGTAGAGTAGAAGCAAACCTCTTCCCTTATAAGTATATACGCAGTTGCACCATTTAAATTTCTTGAACCCCAATGTTTCTAAGACGTTGTGCACTTCAAAGAACCATTCGCGTCCACTTTGATGAAGTCCATACAGGGCTTTCTCCAACTTGCAGACGTGGCTCGGGAACTTTGGGTCTACAAATCCCTTCGGTTGGTCCATGTAGATCACCTTGTCAAGATTTGCGTATAAATATGCGCTCTTTACGTCAAGTTGACAATGTGACCATCCTAATAGGCAAACTAATACTGCAAAGAACAGGCGTATAATTGAGAAGTTCACAACAGGACTAAATACTTCGTCGTAGGTCTCACCTTTTCGCTGTTTGAAGCCTTGGGCTACCAGACGGGCTTTATATCTCACGATTTCATTTTTCTCGTTAGTTTTCGTTGAGTATACCCAGCGGCTTCCAAGAGTAGTTTTGTTCTTGTTCGGTACAAGTGTCCATACTTCCCGTTGTTGCATCATCTCCATTTCTTCTTTCATCGCCTTTTGCCACTTGTCTTTGAGTGGAGATTTCATGGCTTCTTTAAAATTCCCCGGGATTGCTATTTCGATGTGGCATGCTTCCGAAGAATTTCCATCATCCCCATTCGAGATCTGTTGTGGAACCTTTCCCGAGTATTGGTTTTTGCCGCTAAAGTTGAAGAAACTGGGATCAAAAGTGATATTACGGGACCTGCAGTATGTTTCAGCATCCTTATTGGATCTTAAACGAGCGCTCGTTCCTTGTACCCCGTAATATATGTCGGTCCTTGATCCATCAGGTCTGGTGACCGCTTTACGGAACCAGTCGATATCTTCACAGGATATCTGTTCAGGTTGGCTTTGTTCCATATTTTCTTCAGGTTCGTCATCAGAATCTTCGTCCTTCGGATAATTCATATGATGGCCCAGGACAGTTTCCACTCTCTCTTCCGGCAATTTTTCGTTAAATGATACATTGATCGTTTCTACAACTCGTCTTTCTTCGGGTATCCAAATTCTGTAGCCTTTCGTTCGTTCAGCATATCCCACCATTATGCCTTTTTTTTGTTCTCATGTTGAGTTTGTTTCTCAATATTTTGGGGATTCCGACGAAAGCTGTGCTACCAAAAATCTTCAAATGCTTCACTGAGGGTGTTCTTCCGCCGTAAAGTTCGAATGGCGTCTTCTGTGAGTTGCCATGACAAACTCTGTTCCAGGTGTATGTGAAGGTTAATAGGGCCTCTGCCCAAAATCGGTCAGACAGTTCACTTTGCTTCAGAAGGACTTTCACACCGTCCATTGCTGTATAATTGAAGCGTTCACTCACGCCGTTCATTTCAGGACTGTACGTGTTTGTGCGTTCGCCTTTAATTCCTTGAGACTGTAGGTATTCTTCAAATTCTTTATTGCAGAACTCTTTCCCTTGGTCCGTCCTTATATTAAGTATCTTCGAGTCCTGGAAGCGCTCTGCTCTTGTTTGGAACCTTTTGAATAAACCAAATACTTCATCTTTTCGCTTCATGGGGAATACTGTGACCTTTCTGGAGTAGTCATCTATAATGGTGAGGAAGTATCTGTTTCCCCCTAGTGAAAAGGTAGGTAGTGGTCCACACACATCCATGTGAAGTAATTGTAAGGGTCTAGTCGACCGGATTTTGGCTATCAGTTTAAATGATTTTCTTCTTGTTTTGGCCAATTTGCAGTCTTCGCACCTAGAACTTGTTTCCTTGAACTTTGGTAAACCCCTTACGCTCTCATTCTTGCTTGTTGATATGATATATTGATCGTTCACATGCGAGAAACGCTTGTGCCAAATTTCAAGTTCCTTATCTGCAACTATTGATATATTCAGGGTCTCTTTTACTTCTGAGTTTTTCTTTGGATATTCGGGCTTCACAAAGTATAGTCCATCCTTCTTGAACGCTGAATACATCAATTTACTGTTCATGTCAAATACATCAATTCTATTACCCTTGCCAATAAATTTGATCCCAGTCTTAGCACTTGCTGAACCGGATATTAGGTTTCTTCTCAGGGTTGGGGAATACAGGACGTTCTTTAGTGTGATTCGTTTCAATGTTTTGCAATTTCTGATGATCATCTGAATGTTCCCTTTTCCTTCTACAGGGCCTGTTGCATTTCCAACTGCTAGTGTCATGTTGGTGTTAGTAACCGGTTCGAAGTCGGTGAATAACGCCCGGTTGTTACAAAAATGGCTTGTTGCACCAGTGTCGAAAACCCACGATAAATAATCCACTTTTGTTTTTCCATTGTTCAGATGAGCTTCTATAACGTTGTTCTTGTGTTCGTTGTTGTCCGTCCTGGTGCATTCTGAAATTAGATGTCCCATCTTTTTGCACCTGAAGCAAGGACCCTTTTTCTTCATGTTGGTTTTCCATTTTTGAGAGCTCTTGGGTCGGGAAACGTCTACCTTCAGTGCTATGCTACTCATAGATTCAATGTCTCCAACGCGCTGTTTAATTCGGCTTTCCTCAAGAATCAGTTCTTTGAGTACTTGGTCAAACTTGAAATCTGTATTTGGCCATCTATAGATGCTCTGGACTATTCCTTGGTATTCAGCTGGTAAGTATCGGATTAATTGAAACGCTTGATAGAGGTCTTCTAAAGGGTGTCCGGCATCCTGTAGTTGACGTACTATCCCCCTCATTCGAGCGGCAAACAGTCCGATTTCTTCACCTTCGTATTTGCAGTTGAAGAATTCGTCCAACAAAGATATTATTCTTGCACGACTGTCCGGTCTAAAATGCTCCTTCAGGATCCTCCAGGCCTCCTTACCATCTTCTGTTCCTGCCAACAATGTTCGGTACTCTGCCTCTATATTCATGTAAATAGTAGAGAAGGCACGGTTCTTTCTAATTTCAAAGTCACGGTGGTCCTTTGAAGTGGCTGTAGTACCAAGTTCTGGTTCTGTTCCCATGACGAATGACCACGAGCCTCTGTCCATCAATAGAACCTTCACATCCTCGGCCCATGTTGAATAGTTTCTTTGGTTCAACTTTGAACAGATTTCCATCATTTTTTTTTAGTCTCGGGGCCTCCCGTCGATGGCGTCCTCAAAAAGGAATTTTTATATTAATTCCCGCAGTGGGCTATGTCTAGTGGCCCATAACCTTTGTTAAGTTCAAGTTTGAACTTATAAATTCACCAAGACGCCAGGATAAAAATCAGGTTTTTTTATTTTAAAAGTTCGTTCTGAATAGTAAACATACATCATGGTTCGAGCATGACTGAAGAAGTAAGTTGCAGAAACAAAAATGTCAACTTAAATACACAAACATATAGTTATAATAACAGTTAAACTAATTTTATGCAAGAAAAATGGGATACTCCTCTCATTGGTTACGGTCGATGACGTCACTAGTAAAGGGGAGTGGTTATGGTTTTCCCGCGAAGTTTGTTTTAACTGGTGTGGCCACACCTCGCCATCTGGGCGAAAATTGTTTACTAATAGAAAAGAAAAACGCCTCTCTTGGGCGGACATTTTACTTAAGGAGAAGGACGTGGGATATTCTAGTATAAGTACTGACAAATTATTTACATATACTTGTCTAACATATTCATTATGGTCGTATTCTTCCACCGCAGTGGGTATTTGTTGTGAATTGAAATGCTTTCAGTGGCTGTGCCAGACTGTTGAGCGAAAATTTTGGTTGCAGCCATAAAAGAAAACATGGCAGAAGGAAGTATAATTTACTCTGACTGTTGGAAAGCGAATGAAATAGGAAATGTCAGATACGAACAGGTACAGCTGTAGTCTCTGCTGCGCGCGGTGGCAACGCGTTTTTTTTGGCGCCGTGTTTGGCGCACTTTTTATGTCGCCAAGGAAATCTTCCAACATCGAATATATACTGCATACGTACGGAAGAATTATGTAAATCTGAATTAAACAACATTGTGACTAGAAAAACACTGCAAATATTGAATAATTATATGGACTTTTAGCGTAGTTATAAGCGACTCATGCCGGTGAGGGTAACCCATTTTTTCTCGAATTTCCAACAGTGAATCTATACTGTACATATGGATGAAATGAATCAAGAAATCAACATAAGTAGAATATAAGTTATTTTAAAAGTAAGCGAATGGTTTACTGTTAAATGATTATACCCATTGCTTTCTAAATTATTTTTTGAACTTAAATACCCCTTCCAACAGTCTGAGTGAATTGTTGTTCCCTTCTCAACCCATTGCGTTAAAACGTCCACAAGCGTATCTGCTGACCTATTGTGAACTGCAACCAAAAACATTTTTCCTGATCCTCTTTCAATCCCCCCAAAAACCCACTGGCCTTCAACTCTCCTACCCCTATTATATTTACGTTTCCCAAATTTAGACTCATCGATTTCGACTACCTTACCTACCCCTCCTATTTTTTCTGATTGCGTTTCAACAAAATCAGAAATCACCTCGTTAACAAACTGCCGCCAATCGGCTAAGGTATGGGATGCAAAAAAATACTCCTCCCCTATATCTTCCGTCTTTGTACCCCTTAAAATCTCATATGTCAAAAAAAAAATCTCCTCCATCTTCAAATTACTCTTACGGAACCATGACCCGTGTCTAATAGATTTACAACTACGACAAGGCTTATCATCCCGACGATTTCGACAAATCCATGTGTAACCATCGCTAACAGCATTCCTAACTGAAAAAGTCATATCCACGTTACATTTATCACATGAAACTTTAGATTTAATTAATCCCGTTTCCTTTAAAAAATTTAAAAAAAGCTCTTTATCTCGACACAACTCGTAACAAAAAAAACGATTAGCTACTCCCTCAGTCCCGTAAGTTAGCCTACCACCAGAAAAAGAAAACTTTAAATTGCGAGCAAAATTCTCCTGAAACTTATCTACAATACTAAAAACAGAAGGCATCTTAAATAAGGAATTCTAGAAATAATAAAATAAAATAAACCGAAAAAGTACAACCTGATGCAATATCCAGAAAAAAAAAGACCCGCTCTCCACTTCTATCCTGAAAAAAAAAAGACCCGCTCTCCACCGTGTCCAAACTAAAAAGAACAACCAATGCTGGACAGAACTGGACGCCGGCAAGGTTGCCATAAAAACAGGTTAACCCTAACCAGGAGAAAATACGAGAAAAAAATGGGTTACCATCACCCGGTATGAGTCGCTTATAACTACGCCAAAAGCCGCGCCAAGAGTCGTTGCCACCGCGCGCAGCAGAGACTACAGCTGTACCTACGAACATCTGTAAGTTAATCATAAATACAACTTTATTGATCCTGGTACCGGATGGCTTGTGCTAGCAGTTGAAAGGGAATAAACGTCAGCACGGCACCACCCTTTTAATAAAATAGTCATTCTTTCCATGAAGCTGTTTATATCGTTAAGGTTGCCATTCCTATCATTCTTGTCTAGCTAAATTTCATGCCAATATTTGACGCACAATTTAAGTCACGTAAAATAAACAAGTTACCACATTTGGCGTACACTAATAACTGGCATTCCGTTAACCATGATTTCTCTCGGTGGGTCTACAAGTACCAATAAAACTTAGGTGAAGCCAGAAGTTTTTTGGTGGGAAATAAATTTTACTTCACTATGAAATCCTTCAATGAAATTATCTTTGAAGAATTTGTTAATTGAATTGTTGAAAAAATACAGTAACATTTGTTGGCAGGTTAATGTACTAAATAGACCTCAAGTGTCTTCTTGTTTCGTGCATGCATAACAGAAGATTAATGATTCAAAGATTACTTGGGTTTTTCGAGACTTAACATCCATAACTGTTCATCTGCCAATCTTTTAGATTGGCTTGACTGATTCTCTCTACCTTCTGTTTTATGTGACTCCAGACAAGTTGTTTTCAATGCTGATCAGTTGGATGTGAACACTGCATGTGTTCACATTTTCAGTAAGCACACAGCAATTAAAGGCTGTGGTGGACTTATGCAAAAGTACTCTAGAGCCATGAGTTAATGCCATCATAGACAAATTCTCAGCATTTGCCAACACTGATTTTCATTTTTTGCAGAAATAAAAAGGGATTTTCTCATGTGCAACGAGTGCATTAGACCGTAATGTATGCATTCAGAACTTGGTAATAAAGTGTAGGTGTAAATTAGAATAAAGTGCCTATGAATGCACACCAATAATAAACGGACAAACTTCGATTTTGAAAACAAACGGAAATTCTGTCTCAGAATCGTTGAAATCAGCCGGTGCACAATATGAATTAGATTGTTTTAAAAAGTTCACCAACAGTAAATACAATGTTTTCGTTTCTAATCCCTAGAGAACATTATCGTTGGACCCGAAGTAAATAAACAAATACAAAGATAGAATACAAACAATACATAGTAGATTATAATAGTGGAAGACATGTACTCACCAGTAATTCATACAGCTTTGGAAATTGCTAGCCAAGGGTTTTTGCTTGGATTTTTCACCGATTGTCGAAAACACATCCGACATTTTCTCGAAGTCGAATCACAACAGTAGACGTTGCATTTTGATTCGTCAAAGTAGGTCATGTGACGCTCGCGTATGCGTCGAAAGTTGGATTTATCTCAACTCTCTTTTGAACGCAACGCAAAGGCTTGCGTAATCCCGCCCATCTGTCAATCACGTTTTTATCGACGCTCATTGGTTCGACGCAACGCATACGCTAAACTATAAACGCGGCCTTATCCTGATTTCGAGAGTATATCAGTATAAAAGCAAGAGCGGGAAAATTTCCAGTGTTAGTGTTTATAAGGGTTAGTTCTGAAGTGGAGGAGTCGAGTAATATTTTCTTGTTAGGGTTAGCTAGCCTGACAAATTTTGAAATCTGGACAGCGGTTTTTTTCTGAGGACTTATAAACGCGGCCTTTTGGTCAGCGAGAGCAACCCACAAGAGAAATTTTGCAGTCGGTTTGGAAAATCACTTAAGTATTACGTTTCTTTCATTTCTGGATTACTTCTATTACTCTTAAGTGATAGTATGTCTTTTTTTCCAAAGTTTCTTAGTGATTATTAACTCTGATATCTAGTATAATTCTGTAAAAATTTTGAATTCAGTGTTTCAAGTGATTATCATTTGTACTATACTATTGTGTTTCTTGCATTTAATTCATCGAAATTGTTTACAAAATGTTTTCCTGTTCGGAATGTCATCGTGTGTATTAATCTATCATCTCTCTAGAGACATTTGAAACTGAGTCATCCAGATCAGGTTCAAAAGGAGATTAAAATTGGTAAACAAGTGTTTATGTTGCAACAAAACTTATGACAAGAATTTCCATTTGAGACAACAGGAGCATGATGTACATAGGTTTGTACATCAGAGCTGAAACAAAAGGTGATATTCAGTGTCCAAAATGCTCTTATTCATGCAGTAGTCTTAAAATGCTTGGAATCAAGATTATATATTTAAATGGAACTATTTAGAATTGCAATACCTGAGGATCTTGCCCTATATAGTGATTCAATGTACGAGCTTACTTTTTTAGTGTTGAGATGCCGTCAATCTCAAGATTATATATTTAAACGGAACTATTTGGAATTGTAATCTCAGGATCTAGTGATTCATTGTATATATCTTATCTGAAAAGTTTTTGTGTCCTGTGTGTCGTATGTTTGTTTCATGACATAATGCTTTAAAAGAGTTTAATTTTTTAAAAGATTTTTTTAACGTTATGAGATGCCACCAGTCTCAAGATTATATATTTAAATGGAACTATTTAGAATTGCAATACTTGAAGATCTAGTCCTATATAATGATTCATTGTACATATCTTAACAGAAGGGGGTTTTGTGTTCTGTGCTTGTCATGGGTGTTTTTTTTTCTTTGTCTTGCTCTTGTAGCTTTATTTTCAATTACCTTTTTTAATTACGAGTTAGTATTATAACACGGTGTCAATCAAGGAAGAATTTCTGGCTTCAGTTAATCAAATTGGTAATTTTTTAATTTTAATTCCAATTTTGTAAAACATGTATCAAACTACAAAAGTTGTGTTTGTTCGCATTTATATTAATATTGCTCAAATGTTTGTATTCATACTGTGGGAGAGCTAATGATTTCAAGAGTCCATATCCTGTTTCAAAAGTCAAGTTGCAAATTTTGCTGTCCAGAGTCAAGATTTATGAATCCAATTTCAATAAATTCACTGAGATTAAAACTTAACAAAAATTTAATAAGGTGACATTTAAAATTACAATACAATTCCGCTTCATAATGCGGCCAAGATATTTAAGCGCGTCATTGCACTTCCATTGTTACAGTTCAACTGATTGGCGCAAGAGCGCCACCTACCATCATTACGGAACATACTCCGCCACGATGAACCTTGGTTCATTATAAAATAATATATAGATAATATCAAATATTCAAATTTAAGCTTTAAACAAAATGTAAAAATGTTCAGCAAAATACAAGTTATAAAAGTAAACTGAAAATACTACAAAATTAAATTCAAATATTATCAATACTAAATTTAAAACATGAGAAATAACATGCACAATATACTTACAAATCTTCAGAATTAAAGGAAAAAATATATACCTGCCTAAAAATTCACAATGTGAAGAATTAGCAAATTTACACTTTAAATCTGGAAAACACAATACTTGACATGTTAATACAAAGGAAAATGGAAAATTTTAAAGAAAACAAGAAATAATAATTAATGTTTCTAAAAGTCTATTTAGATAAGGGCAAGAGTGAAAGTTTATGGATAGGGCGTTTCAGTTCTCCAAATAAAGTTTTTAATTTCACCACACGCACTTTTCCATCTGCACCAGGGTACAGTTCCACTATTCGCCCAAGTCGCCACTTTAGTGGTGGCAAATTGTCGTCTTTAATTAAGACTAAGTCATTGATGTTCAAATTGGGCTTATCCTTCAACCATTTAGCACGTCCTTGCAGCTGTGAGAGATAGTCCGTGGACCAACGTTTCCAAAAGCTTTGGAAAAGCTGTTGGGTCAATTTCCATCTTTCTGTTGGAGTCAGTTTGTTTATGGTAACATCAGGTTCAGGGATAGCAGTCAATGCAGTTCCAATTATGAAATGCCCAGGTGTCAAGGGACTTAGGTCATCAGGATCCGAAGAGATGGAAACTATCGGCCTGGAATTTAAACATGCTTCGATTTGTACAATTAGTGTGTGAAACTCTTCATGCGTTAGAATTTGTGTTCCAACAGTTCGCTTTAAGTGAACTTTCATTTGTTTTACACCAGCCTCCCAGAGGCCACCAAAGTGAGGTGCAGCTGGAGGGTTGAAAGTCCACTGAATATTTTCTTCAGTTAAATAGTTCTGAGTTTTTTCAGCAGAAGAAAATGTGGCCATGATTCTTTTTAATTCTCGGTCAGCTCCAACAAAATTGGTACCTCTGTCTGAAAAAATTTCTTTTGGTTTCCCTCTACGTGCAGCGAATCTTTTCAGCGATGCTATGAATGCTTCTGTAGTGAGATCACTGACTACTTCTAGATGAATGGCTTTGGTAGAGAAGCATACATAGAGACAAACATAACATTTAAATGGTTTCACACCTCTTCCCTTTCGAGTCTTAATCAGGAAAGGTCCTGCAAAATCCAGTCCAATTTTGGAAAATACTCTGTCTGGCACAACACGAGCAGTTGGGAGGTCTGCCATTATCTGAGTGGCAGTAGCTGTTCGATTTCTGAAACACTTCATACATTTCCAAATTACTTTTCTAACAACTTCTCGGCAGTTAATAATCCAAAACTTTTGTCGGAGAGTTGACATTGTTAACGTAGGACCACCATGGAGGTTCACTTCGTGAAAATGTTTGATTATCAAATCTGTAACATGGTGTTTCTTAGGAAGAATGATTTGATGCTTCTGGTCTTCTGAAAGGTTTGAATTTCTGAGCCTTCCACCAACTCTGAGGATCTCCTCTTTGTCAAGAAATGGATTCAATGCCAAGATTTTACTATTGAGAGTTAAATTCTTCCCAGTTTTCAAAAGCTTAATTTCTTCTCTAAATTCAAGTTGCTGTATAAATTTCAAAATCAAAATGGTTGTTTTTTCAAGTTCTTGAATAGTTAAAAATCCCTTAAGTTTTGAAGATGTTGGTTTAGCATTATTGTAGAACCTCAAACACCACGCAGTTACGCGTTTCAATTTGGTCCAGGAAGAAAACTTGAAGATCAATTCAAATTCGGACTCTTTGCTAGCAATAGAATATATAACAGCTCGACGCTGTTCTTGAAATACTTCTTCTACCTTAGGAGTTATCAAAGGATCAAATTGAGATGCTGGTAGATTTCCTTCTTTCAACCACACTGGACCATGGAACCAAATTTCATTCTTTACGAGATCAGATGCTGTGGATCCACGTGAAACTATATCGGCAGGATTTTCGGTTCCTTTACAGTATTTCCATTGCGTAGGTGAAACAAGATTTTGAATTTCACGTACACGATTTGCAACGAAAGGTTTCCAATTGTTAGCTGAACCTTTTATCCAGTGAAGTACGATATGAGAGTCACTAAAACAAAATATATTATCTTCACTGATACCAAATAATTTCTTCAAATATTTAACAATTCTTGCGGCAATAACAGCCCCCATGAGTTCTAAACGAGGCAAAGTTAATTTCTTAAGTGGGGACACTCGGCTCTTTGAAAGCACAAAAGACGTAGAGCATAAATCAGGATCCCGAAAATACGCAACAGCTCCATATCCCTTGAGACTGGCATCACAAAACAAATAAAGTTCTAACTTAGCAAAATTTGCACATTCATCATTCAAAAAATTTCTTCTAGGAATACACAAATTCAATATAACTTCAATTTCAAAATACCATGATTTAAATTTTTCACTTAAATCTATGGGCAAAACTGTATCCCAATCAATGCCCAGTTCCCATAATTCTTGCAACAAGAATTTTATTCTGATAACAAAAGGTGCAATGAATCCAACTGGATCATATATTTTAGCCACAGTCTGTAATATTTTCCGTTTTGTAATATTTTGCCAATCAAATGATTGTAAAAGTTGTCGCACATCTAATTTTAATACGTCCTCTTCAGAATCCCAGATTATTCCCAAAACCTTTAATGTCTTTTGATTTAAGCAGTCTTCCTTGCTAATTATTCCATTCTCTTCCCATTTACTTCTTAACGATAGAGAATTAGATTCAAATTTTCTTAAATTCATACTAGCGTTTTCAAGTATCTTAACTGCAGTAGTAGACAAAGAGAAAGCTTCATCAGTAGAGTCTGCTCCGTAGATCAGATCATCCACATATAAGGACTTATCAAGCATATCAACCACTTCACTATATTCCTTTTCGTAACCTTTTATGTGATGCTTAATAGTGGCAGAAAGAATAAATGGACTTGTTGTAACACCAAATGTTACTCGGCACATTCGAAAAACTTTAAAACCGAAACTGTTGTCAGAAGAATTGTCAAACCACAAGAATCTCAAAAAATTCTTATCTTCATCAGCAATTTGAATTTGGTGAAAAGCCCTCTCTATGTCGGCACAAAATGCAATTTTGTATATACGAAATTTTAAAATTACATCCAACAGGTTGGGATTTAAATTTGGGCCTGATATCAAACAGTCATTTAATGATTTAGCGTCTTTCGCTTTCGATGAAGCATCAAAAACTATCCTAACTTTTGTTGTTGCTTTGTCTTCCCGTATAACGGGTCTATGAGGCATATAATAACAGTTAGTTTCATTTTCAATAAACTTACATTCTTCAATAATTCCCTTATCAGCTTGTTCTTTAATAATATTATCATATTCATTATATAAGATATAATTTCCTTTTAATTTATTTTCTAGCCCAAGAAATCGTTGTTTAGCAACAAAAAAATTATCTGAAAGTTCCGATTTATTTTCTTTCCACAAAAGTTTTGTTTCGTATCGACCATCCTTAAATTTCAAATTATCGTTAAAAGATTTAATGGTATTTAAATCAGTCTCAGAAAGTGTTTCGTTTTTATCTTCAATGCCTATCGAATCTAGTTTCCAAAAGGATTGCAAGTCAAATGTTTTTGCTTCATCACTAGATAAAAATAACGCATTAATTCTAGTATTATTTCTTTCGACTTTGCCCATTAAAGTAAAACCGAAAATAGTTGGCGATACAAATAAATCATCATCTACTTGAGTAACACGACCATTTTGCACACGCCAAAAATATTCAGCTCCTAGTAAAATACTTATTTTTTCATTATTAGGATTCGAATCGGACAGTTCCCATCCTCGCCTACTCATAAATTCTTGAATGTTTAGACAGTTGGAAGGACCTTGAACAGCGATACAGGAAATCAAATCTGTGGCGAGAACTTCTACCATTATACTGGAGCGAGCATCGTTTTTATTTTTTAATCGCAGACTAAATACTTCGAACTCTTGTTGATTTCCATGACGCCTTCCAAATGAATAAATTGTTAAACATTCTCTTCGAATGATCTGCAGTTTTAATTCTCGAGCTAAATCTTTAGTTATGAAACTTCTTTCGCTTCCTGAGTCAATTAAAAGTCTTGCCACTTTCGATTTATTTCTGGATTGAGCAATAACTGAACATGTTTGTAAAAGAACGTTATTTTTAGGCTTCGGAATATTACAATGTGATATTGACACAACAGTTGTATTTTCAGGCTCTAACTCTTTTTGATCTTTAGATTTCGTATAACAAAAGAGTTTGTTGTGATTTTTACCAAAACAAATTTCACATGGTTGTATTTTTGATCTACAATCGACTGACAAATGAGATTTAAGGAAACATCTGTAACACCTGCCTTCTTTCTTTAACTTGTGTCTTTTCTGATCATCGGAGTATTTAAAACATTCGGCGGACACATGTTCATTAGATCTGCAGAATATGCAAAACCTTTTTATTGCTGTATTAAAAGCAGAAGCTGACGGCTTAGAATTATTATGAGTGTTTTTGTTTCTAAATGACGTCTGATTTCGATTAAATGTTTCTGTTGTTTTTACACTTCGTAAGTTATTTATCATTAAAGTGGCTTCGCGACACTCAATTTCATTTTTGATGAATTCAATTAGTTCAGTTATTTCAAAGTTTTCTTTAGAAGTGCGTTTTCTATGAAACTCTAGTGCTAAATCTTGTGGAAGTAATTTAAGAATAATTGGATTCAATAAATGTCCATAACTACCACTTGTTACATCAAGCGAATTCAAATTTCTTATACTGATTTCTAGTTGATCATAAAGCTTACGCATTCCATACACATTATTTGAATATTTAACAGGTTCCAAATTCAATAACTTATTCATATGGCTGTTTATTATTAAATCCTTTCGCCCATATCTCTCTTTCAACAATATTAAACAACTGTCATAGTTGTCTTCAGTAAGACAGAAACCAGACACACAATTAAATGCTTCTCCAACAAGTAAAGATTTCAAATATGTAAACTTTTCTACTTTAGATAGAGTTGGATTGTTATGAATTGAATTTTCATATGCATTAAAGAATTCAGGCCACATGCTAGAATCACCAGAAAACTTTTCTAGAATTAATTTAGGAAGTCTAATAGAAACATTTGGCGAATTCGAAATTACACACTGAGAGGAATTATTTCCAGTACTCGTATCAACTTGTGTATTAGAATTTCTAATACCTATATCATATTTCTTCAGACAATTAGCAATTTTCAATTTACAACAAATTAATTTTTCATTATATTCTTCACTGACATTTATTTCCTTTTCATATTCGTTTGTGTCAGTGATGCGAATTTCGATCTTTTTATCAAGTTCTTTCAAAGATTTATGCTTGTCAGTTAAAATTTCCAAATATTCATTCAGTTCTTGAATGTTTTGTGGTGTTAAATCAGAAATTACAAGCAAATTATCAACTTTAGTTACAATTTTCGTAACTCCAGCTCTAAAAGAAGAGCGTTTCGTTTCCAATTTTTCAAGTTCTGTTTTCGTTTTGTCCGAAAGAGCCATTTTCAATTAGTTTTCAAAGATCAATATTTCTTTTCATGCAGATACTTCAAAATTCTCTTACCTTTTTAAAGGCAATATTCCATGTTCCCGGGTTTCGGCACCAAAAAATATGGGAGAGCTTATGATTTCAAGAGTCCATATCCTGTTTCAAAAGTCAAGTTGCAAATTTTGCTGTCCAGAGTCAAGATTTATGAATCCAATTTCAATAAATTCACTGAGATTAAAACTTAACAAAAATTTAATAAGGTGACATTTAAAATTACAATACAATTCCGCTTCATAATGCGGCCAAGATATTTAAGCGCGTCATTGCACTTCCATTGTTACAGTTCAACTGATTGGCGCAAGAGCGCCACCTACCATCATTACGGAACACATACTATAGGTGACTTTCGATCAATACAATTTAATTAACTGGTGTTTAATCTTTTCTCATTCTTGGCTTTTCCTTTCGGGATTGATCCTGGCCCGTCGTCAATAGCTCGTTGGGTTGCTCTAATGCAGGGGTAGTCAACCTTTTTATACTTACTGCCCACTTTTGTATCTTTGTTGGTAGTAAAATTTTCTTGCAGCCCACTGGTTCCGCAGTAACTTCATTTAGTGCAACTGCAAAGTGCTCGTAATTTTTGAGTGGAGGTTTAGTAAAATCATGTAATTAAATTTATCTTTTTAATTGCATGTTAATTTGATGCAGCGCCTACTAGTGCGGAAGCTGCTTAAATTGAAGAAAATTCAATATAAAAACTAGTCTATTAAATGACCTTTAACAACATCATAGGGGAAGATACTGATCTGGTGCTTCTCACTGGTTTGAAATTATTTTAAATTTAATTTTTCATACATCCAATATCGTTATCCTTTGGCAATAAACTGGTTATTGAATTTAGAGGTGGGAACTGCTGCTAAAGAGGATTAGGGCTCTTGGCGATACCTCTATAAAAAAAATGCATCATGATTCCTACCCCATGGGTGATGTGGAAATGGAGTCGTTCATTTTAGGACATGTCAAAATTGTACCCTGAAACTTATAATTATTAAAACATCAAATTGGTGTATTCGGTTATGGAATATACCTGTTCCCATTCTTGGCATTTACAAAATTAAAATTTGTCATAAGTTGGAGTCGTAACAAATTTAAACTTTCATTTAAATACATGAACTAGATGGTTCTGACTTGAATATATGCAAGAGAATGGGAACCTGCAATGCTAATTTATTTAGTGACAGTAAGAATGTGGAACTTATATTTCAAATAAGCAAGTTTTTATCACATGTCGGCTTTATACCGCATTTAAAAGCGTGCCTTAGTGTTTTTTGGAAAAGATTGAAAAGTATACAAACCACCAAAGCCTCTATTTCAGGAATCTATTGGGCCATGATTCTAGTGAAAGTTCGATGTACCTAAATGTTTCAAATCAACAATTGGAAAATAAAACCATTACCAAAAATTTCATGCTGTGAGATTCTATTTATAAAGAATTATTGAAAATGACCATTTCTATCATTGCATTATTTTTCTGATTTTCTTTTAGTTGATTTCTTTGAAATTGATGTTTAATCAATTTCAAAGCAAATTTTGTAATTTGCTTTTGATCAAATTTGAAGTAAATATTTTTACTTCAAAAGATTATGAATTTCTTACACTGCTTTTAAAAATAAAATAAATAATTGCTGATAGCACAACAGAAAAAGCAGAACCCATTCCTGTAGCGAAAGCTTTGAAATAAAAGATATTGGAGGGAAATAAACAAATTAATTTTTGAAAACATTTATTGAAAAAATATCGAATTATTCTTAGAATAATGTGTTTGATCTAACATAAAAAATATTTTCCAAGTTCTATTATAATTTCACATTGTTTTAATTTAGGGCTATATTTCATCGAAAGAGTTCTTGTGTGTATGGATAAAATTGTTTTTCTAACCAATTTCTTTTGATTCCTGTTTTCCTTACAAGCTTAAAAAATGCTATGTATTAGATGCCTGACATCAGCAAACATGTCTAATTCCAAATTCGACTTATAAGTTGAAAAGGCCACTTTATGTACGAACACCCCCATCGAAAAAAGTGGGGTTTTAGGACCCAGATGAGGTGTAAAATAAGTTGTAAGGAAGGGAAAAGAATTTGTTGGCGTTTTGGGTTTGGAATGACATGGTCTTGAGATGTGTATGGGTGTCAGAGGGTTAAACAAAATTACAAATTTGTGATTCTTTACACGAGGTTCCTATACGTAAGCGAATCCAGTTAAAATATTTAAATTGGGTGTTTCTATCCAACTGATTGGAATAAAAAGATTTACTCTAAATTAACCTCAAAATGGTATTTTGAAATTAAGTTTTCTATGGGTAAGAAACATCAAGTTTCCTATAATTTCAAATTTAATAAGAATTTAGTTTAATCTTCCAAGTGGTTACAATGAAATATATCTCAAGATATTGCCTATTTTCTGACAAGATCAGGTCAGTTTTGCTAATGAAACGAGAAACCTCATTACCAGGAGGGTTAATATGAATGCAGCACTTACAAGTATTAATGTGACTGATTTAAAATATATATATATATAAAAAAAAAGGAAAATAAAGGCATTAATGTGAACTTTCTAATGTACTCCACGATAAAGTATAATATACTTAAATTCAGTTTCTACTAGTAGCGGAGGACTAGAAATAAAGTCCTATATATTTTAGTTGAGTTTTCAGTGTCTCACAGAAAAGGTTTATGAAACTTGAAAATGCGCTCCTGCTATGTTGTCACTAAGAGCCCTGTATTGCAAAAATTCTGAAAAGTTAAAATTTTAATACTTATATTAAATATTGGAATACAAATTTATACTAGTAAAGTACAAGTGTAATATGCATTAATTTAATTGTATGAACTTCAATGAGCAGATTTTAATCTTAGTAAAACAATCCAAATAGTTGAATCCAAGTTGAAGTTGCAAAATCATAAGCCCAGTCCTGTTCAGAGTGGATAGTAAATACAGAGATTAAATTCCACACTTTAACCCTACTTCTAAGAAATGCATTAGAAGATAAACATTTGACTTTAAATTGTGGATGGGCATTTGTTTATATGTATAAACATGTTGCAAATTGCTTGTAGCAAAAATTTTATCGTGAAGTATAACTTCTACAAGTTACAATTAATAAATAATGCTATTTAAACTACCCATTTCAATTTTAGTAAACAAATAAAAAATACATTTTTTAACATTGTACAAAGCTTAGGCTTTTTTGTAAACAAGAAAATTAAGAAAAGGTAAAAGAAAACTCCTTTAAAATATTACTTACAAAACAGTATGCGATATACTTGTTTCTTTAGTTATAAATAACGAACAAGCTAAAAATGTTTCTGTTTCATGCAGGAAAAAGCAGATAAGATTAATAATAGGTTACATGGTTCAAGTAAACAAACTAAAAATGTTACAGTTACAGTGAATATTTCCTTTATATTTCATGATTAAAGGTAGGTATTTTAATTTAAGTCACACTAGAGCAATACAATGGGCTATTTTCATGGTTAAAGAAAAATTTACAATTAAAACATGTTTGATATTTGTTGCAACAAGCTTGAAAAACTTAATATATAAAAATTATATTGGCAAAATTGAAATATAGCAGATAATGTAATGAGTTTCTTAGATATAGAAAATCATGGTGAATACAAGATATTCTGTAAAAATACAACTAAGTGGCAAAGAAAACTTTTATTTTCAGTAGAACTCAAAAAGGTAATTTATATTACAAATATAAATTTTTTATACAAGCCTTTATACAATTTCAATTCTAAAGCTACCATTCCAGAATTAGTGTCACACAACACTGTTGCATCCATTTTAGTTGAGATGAAAAGGGTATCTGAAAATTAATGCATTTAGATCAACACAGTAGACATTAGATCACAGTACCCTACTATAGGATAAAATAAAAATAAACACTTAATTGGTATAAAGTAAAAAATTATTATATTTAGAAATCTTAATGTGGTAACAATAAACTAAAGATACAAAATATGTCAAAAATGTGTTCTTTATTTCACATGGAATGACTGAAAAATCAGATTAGTAATCTTTGTTCAAGCTCATTGATTATCCTCCTATGATATGAATGATTCAATTACATCAGATATTCTATTGAAGATGTGCTTTATACCTGGAATTATAATGGAAGATAATGCTAATATAATGGAAGAGAAGAGATGTTACCTACATCACATTACTGACTATTGGAACCACTTCCTGAAACAGTTGCTTTACTCTTTTTCCAACACAAATGCAGTATACTCTTGTTAGTCATCTGTAATTTAACTAGATCTCTGAAATAGTTTAGATAGGTAGTATTCTTTAACTAATATAATGAAGCCATAAAATGTCAGAATCTCTACTTAAGCAACTTTCTGCAACATTGACCCAAGGAAAAGTGGCATGAATTTTGTAAACATTTTAAGTAACTAAGTGCCCCAAAACACATCTAACAAACCCAAACAATCAATATCTAATCTAAACAATACAGCTGTGAGCAACTACATATACATAATTTAATTTTTTATAATTTTCTGTTGGATACTTAGTATTTTAAGTAACAAATTTATGACTACCACTAAATTTAATAAATGCTACAAAAAGTAAGTTTTATTTTGTTTCTGCCCTGATGCTAAACTTCCATGGCATTGGCATTGGTATTTTCAATTAACGTCACACTGGAGCAACACAACGGGCTATTGACCTAAACTTCCATGATTAATACAAATAAAATATTGAATGGTTCATGAGAACAGGTAGGTCTATTTTCAGAAACATAAGCTTACCAGGGGGAAAGTGCAGAAATACACAAAATTATGTGGCAATTGCCATTGATAGTTAATTGTTTCACCAGCTCGTACTCATTTCAATCACACTTCCAACACAAAACTCGAAATCAGCGCCTTCATTTGTGGGTGTAGCATTGTAATCTCGAACCAGCCCTTATGCATCCCCCACTCATTCACACAAAATCAACTCAAATAACAACTTTCCCTAGCCAGAGTATGTCTGGGCCCAAGTTGGTAGTTGAGTCACATGGTCTTGAACAAGTCATACTAAATTAGGATACTGGCAGTAATGTAAACAAACCATGTATTCTATTGATGTCTTTAGCTGGTTTTAAGTTTAATGTTCAGTGTCAAAAGCGATAGCAGTGATAACATGTTGGCAAAGGAAAACCATTCATGCTTTACATATACAGCCTTTTCTTCTCGAACTTTTAAACACTCTTCACACCTTTTCATGAATCGACTGACGCAAGGTTGACTGATATACACTAGTGACACACATTGCCCCATATATTCTAATTACTAAATTCATACTTGATGCACTATATTGTGTATACATACTTTGTGTACATGTTAGATGCTTTGAAATATAAATATATTTGTCGAATTTCATAACTTATTACTTAAGACGATATACTAAAACAAGGCAGAACTGCTAATAGTTAGTCATTATGTATTGCTGTTACTGGAACAATTATCTAATTTGAATTCTTATAAGTTTCTTATTTGTATTGTAAAAAAGGTTCATCTAGCTACAAAAAATAATATACCCACCTTTATAAATTTTTAATTTTGATTCTTAAATTCATTCTTATAAAAAATAAAACAATAAATGGTTCTGTTTCTTCTACATCTGTGTAGTTAAAATGAATGATGCAAAACTACACCACCAGTATTAACCAATCTTGATGAGAACTTTTAATTCAATGGAAGTTTTATTCTTTTCCAAAAGATGTACTCTTACAATCGATTGAGTAGGCATTTATTCAAACTTGTCTGCGTGATTTCAAGAATCCACAGAAATCATGCGGATAGGAAGACATTACTCACAAGGAAAGCATTACTCACACCCAAGGTTAAGTAATAAGAATCTGCACTGCCTACAGCTAAGCCAGTTAACACTTCACTCAGTAAGTCTGACATTGAAAAAATTTCCTAAATTCTAGCATTATCAGAAAACCATAACATTAGTACATGATGACAATTCTGCTATCACTTTGCACAAACTGGGATGCTGTTTATCAATCAATGCACCACGTTAAAATAGAATGGAAAAATTATTGTAGCCACTATTTCACATCGTATCGCTGCTTATTGCGCCAACAAGTTTCTAACAATCATAGGATCAGATTTACTGTACGGTCACCCTTGGCGCGATTTTTTCCACATTGGCGATAAATTTTTTATATGGCAACCCCCATCCGACCCGACAAGGAATTGCAGCAACCCTATTGGACCTTGGAAAAGGTTGGTTTTTCGGAAGGAAAGAGCGCTTCTTTTTTTTTAACGAACGCATTTTTTTAACAAAATATCGATGTTTTGCGTTCTATGATTGGTTACCGTTTTAAAATTTGAATTCTTTTTGTGTTAGTTGATGTCTTAGCTTTTTAGAAGGATTGTAATTGGTTACCGCTTAACCGGGTCGCAACAGACTATATTAGCAAAACCGGAGAGCTTGAAGGTGATTGATTTATTATTGCCCTATTCAAAAGGTTGTTCGCGTAGGAAAGTCCGCGTTTTTTTTAAGAACATCCACAGGATTAATTAGACCGTAAGTTTTATTTATTTTTACTTATTATTGCTTATTTGTGTATTCCTCATTTATTATTGCCCTATACAAAAGTTTGTTCGCGTAGGAAAGTCCGCGTTTTTTTTTAAGAATATCCACAGGATTAATTAGACCGTTATTTTTTTTTACTTATTTGTGCATTTATTATTGCCCTATACAAAAGGTTGCTCGCGTACGAAAGTCCGCGTTTTTTTAAGAACATCCACAGGATTAATTAGACTGTTATTTCTATTTTTTTTTACTTATTGCTTATTTGTGCATTCCTCATTTATTATTGCCCTATACAAAAGGTTCGCGTAGGAAAGTCCGCGTTTTTTTAAAGAACATCCACAGGATTAATTAGACCGTTATTTTAATTTTTTTTTACTTATTATTGCTTATTTGTGCATTCCTCGTTTATTATTGCCCTATACAAAAGGTTGTTCGCGTAGGAAAGTCCGCGGTTTTTTTAAGAACATCCTGGCTTTGGACGCCATCTTGATTGCGACAAAAATTGCTTGGCTACAAACATGTCTCGGATTCTACATCTACCCATTTTTCACTACGCTGTTTTCTTTAGATCTCGCTCGTGCAAGAAGTCGCCATTTTGGCGACTTTTGGCGAGATTTTGAAAAAGTCGCCAAGGGGGTGACCGTACAGTAAATTTTTACCCAATCATAGTTTGCTTGCCTTCACCTTAAAATCCATCTGCTGTTGTACCAGGTTCAGGTATTTTTCCGTACCAAATTGGTTGGTTGGTTTTTCTTGAGACTTTTAGCTGCAGAGTCAGGCTTTTGTCTCCAATCTTCCTAAATGATCTAAATTTAAGAGAAAAGTATGAAGAGATTAAAATTTTTCGATTGATTCCGTACCAAATCACACGAGTGCTAACAAAACAAAAACACTAAAATTCCCCTCATGCTTTTGTTCTCAAATACTCTCGAAGTCAGGGTAAGCCTCTATTTCCTTGCGTCAAATAAGCTCCGCCCTCAGTATACTTAAACAGGTCGCGCATGCGCAGATTAAAAATGGTGCTCTTGTATGGTCTGCGGTAAGACTCTACCACGGGGCTTCCGCGGACTTCACTCATGGTTCAAAGTTACGTTATGTTGTCCTCGGTTCTTTCCCTTAGGGAATTGATCCCGGACCGTCGCAAATAGCCCTTTTTGAGACTTTCTCCAGTGTGACGTTAATTAAAACACCAACATACCATCCGCTGCCTTCACATGTTACTGAAATTAATTTTAAACATGCTATTAAAATTGAAAAATTAACACCTAATTCTTAAAACGGTGATATATCAAATTTGTTCTTTGTCAGAACATTTTCTTCGATGGTTTGTTTTTTGCCTGCTTTTGAATACAATTTTAGCATGTAAGCGCCAAGGTAGGTAGGTATTTTAATTAACGTCACACTGGAGCAACACAACGGGCTATTGGTGACGGTCCGGGATCAAACCCGAAGGGAAAGATAAAGAACACATAATTTTGAACCACTGTCAGATGACGAGGTCACACCTGAGCTGGTACCCCACTCTCCAAACTTCCACACCACGCCAACGTGACCAAGGATTGTCCTAAAAAGGCAGTAAATCAAATTAATTCCTAACTGGATGCTCGTCATCTGACCGTGGTTCAAAATTACGTGGTGTTGTCCTCGCATCTTTCCCTTTGGGATTGATCCCGGACCGTCACCAATAGCCCGTTGTGTTGCTCCAGTGTGCCGTTAATTGAAATACCCCCCTAACTGGATGCGTGGTTCAAAATTACGTGGTGTTGTCCTCGAATCTTTCCCTTTGGGATTGATCCCGGACCGTCACCAATAGCCCGCTGTGTTGCTCCAGTGTGACGTTAATTGAAATACCCCCCTAACTGGATGTATATTTTCTTCTCAGGTAAATTTTTTGTTTACACTGATAAATCCTCTCACAACATCGGGCCGCGGTGGCCGGGTTGGAAGAGCAGCTGATTAGCAACTGGAGGGCTGCGAGTTCGAATCCAGCCAAACATCATCGTGTACAAGGGGGCTGGTGCACGTTAAATCTGTCGTGACCTCAAATGTCCTCACGTTGGTGTGGTGTGAAAGTTTGGAGAGTGGAGTGCCAGCTCAAGTGTTGCTTCGTCATCTGACCGTGATTCAAAATTACGTGGTAATCTTTCCCTTTGGGATTGATCTCGGACCGTCACCAATAGCCCGTTGTGGTGCTCCAGTGGGACGTTAATTAAAATACCTACCTCTCATAACATCATTGTATATATGTATGTCTTATTGTAAGATTTTATTTCAGCATTTTTTATAGCGTGTAGCTGCGATTTAAACATCGAAATAAGACGAACATGTGATTTCAAGGGTTGCCGTCGTTTTGTGTCATTTGTCAGACATGGCTTCTAAGACTACGTAAACAAATTAAAAAACCGCCAACGTGCAAAAATAAACTCATCCGAACCTTGTTATTCTTCGATATCGGGTACGTGTTTTTTGGCATCCCATTTGCCTTTTGATTCTAAAAATGATTTATTTGCAAGATTTTATAGTTTTTCTAACCGCGTGTTTTGGTTTTTGAAACATTTAAGTAGATAGGTCTTTTTTTTCTGAGTCGAGTTGCAAATGGTGACCCTTCAGAAATGACTAAACCAGAACTTTCTAACTTCAAAATTAAAAATCAAAACATTGAAATCATTTTTGGAATATGTAGTAAACACTTTTCAAGCAAATTTCCAATTACAATTAAACAGTCTCCAGGACTCTTATATAATTCGTAGTATGTAAATGCTGACAGTTATGTGAACATGTTTCACTTATTCAGTCCCCTCATTGGGGTTATTTTCGTTAAGTAAGCATGGGCATCAACTCCTAGGTACCCTAGTGATCTGTCCTCCCTTTTGTTTTACCTTCGACTGCCCTTCTACTTTTTTCTTTCCTCTTTGATTACTTGACGTTGTCTGTTTTGTGTTTCGAGCAGTATTGTCCTTGCACCATAAAACCCCAAACAACCAACCACATATTCACAGTAAAAATAATTTTGTCCAATATATCAAACAGTGCGGAGTGCTCTATGTGCACTGGATGCCACTGCCCTATCACAGTAAGACATCCTCAAAATACCTGCTTTCAAATTACCAAAAAAATTTTAATATATCTGACACCATGAAGAGTTGATGATCCCAGTGTTCGTAACTTTTTACAGGAAATCAATGCTTTTAATCTCATTTGAACTTTTATCTGACATATCACTTAAACTGTTATTTATTTTCTGATAGGGATTTTGCTTTTGGGAACACTTTTCTTCTTTTTATTATGTATATTTAAAACATTTTCAGTATACTTATTAAAGTTGGCTCTTGTGCCAGATAAATCCCTATCTACTTACCAATATATCAAACATTGACTGGGTAAAATAAAGTGCTCAGCAATGGGAGACGGGATTAAATTTGTAGAATTAAATTAACAAGAAAACAAAATGAAACAATTTAAAAGTGCCTTCTTAATGCTGCTGATGAAGTCAAAATGCAGCAGTACCCTAAGGGACATAATATCCTTGATCCTGATAAATTCAAGCATGTATAAAATACAGATAAATTATTTAAACAACAAAATAGAATTTGCAATCAAGTATAAAATACAAATAAGAAAAAAAATGAAAACATTAAGTCATGTTTCCCACTGACAATGAAAACATATTTGCCAAACTGGACAGGGCAGTGAAGATGTTGATATCCATAATTATGACTTCTTTGCAAAGAGGGTACAAAGGACTGACCAGAATACCAATGTGGTGTAGGTGGGCTGCAAGACAATCATGGCCAATATTCATTCTGAAAGCGGCAATGGCCTTTGCTCTTGGATTGTCAGGAAACCCAACTGTAGACCCTTTAAAATGTTTCCTTTTAATGTAGCTATTGAAATTGGATGGAGGGTGAACAAGCCAGTAATTAACCATTTCCTCATACCTTTTTCATTTAAACTAGCGAACCAGTCTATTTCAGTATCTCCAATCTGAAGTTTACAGATCTCTTCTGATTAAAAATAAAAACAAACCTGGGGGGGGGGGAGCAGATTTTCTTCCTCTGTCCAAGAAATGGACCAATTTAGTTAGCTGGTATTGAGTCTTTGTTTTGTGCTATGATCTTGTGCCTTTTTCCGAGGGATCTTTCTGCTAGAATAGTGTCCTGGAACATTTAGGTGAGAGTAGGCAGGTGCACAATTGTCTGAGTTCCCTTCTCCACAGGCATGCTGGTCAGTGTATTGTTAACCAAATCTAAAAAGATACAATATGAAGGGGCCAGGACCAGTAAAATTAAACAAACATCTGTTAGGAATAGGCACAACTAAGTACACTTTAGGGGAGAGGTGTGTTTTTGTATAAAATCAAAGGATCAAGATTTAAAAAATTCTATGGACTATTTCCCAAATAAAATTTCTTGAAACAAAATGTTTTATAGGAAGGGCTGATAAGAAAATGTCCTACAATTTTGAACTATACATTTCCTGAAACTAACAACTGAGCACTAATATAAAATTAAATGAGTACAGAATATACAACATTTTAGAGTGCAAATTTTTACTGAATTTAAAGGGGGTAAAAGACATATGCTACATTTTCTACAAAGAATGCAATGCAATAAAGTTACATATCATATTTTCAAAGATTGAGAATTCCTTAACCAATTGGCAGGTGATTAGTTAGAATAATTTTCTGATTCCTGGACAAAAACTGAATGATGATAGGCAGAAAAAAGTTCTCTAAAATTAGTTTCATTAAATGGGGATTGTATTATTTCATGCTAAATACATAGAATTTTAAGGCACTGTAAAAATATTTGTTAGAATTCATTAAATAAATGTTTGCTAAGCATAAAATAAAATAAAGTGTATACAGAAATTTAGTATAAGTACTCCTTGGCATGCTTGTTTTTGCTTTCAGTTTGAATGAATAATCAAAGTAAGAGATTTCAAGAAGCTTGTGATAAACTTCGGAAAAATGCCACAAAGTTTCTGGATAATGATTTACTTTATGAATCATCTTCAGATGAAGAAGAAATTGATGATTTGGCTCTTATGACAAAGACTTTTTCAAGCTATGTTGGTAAATGACTATAGTTGTGAAAGTTTTGTTATTTTTTTCAATATGTGTATCGTATTTCTTTTAACTGCTATTCTAATTTTATTTTTTGTCTCATCTTTCAGAGCTTGCTTATTTCATTAATCTTGAAAAATGTACTAATGTTACTTGCAGGATTAGAAATTAAGGAGCAAAAAGTCAGGCATCAATGACATCAAAATACTTTGTTTCTTCCTGGGTGTATTTCTCTCTTCTGTATTAGTAAAACCTTTCCTTCTGTGTATGTCCATTTACTTGACAGTATTTGACATGACTTGACCAAATATAACCCTTGTGCCATTATTATGCATAACCAACCATCAAAACACTTTCCCTCAGTTACCAAAACTTGCTGCAATTTCAAAATATGTTTTAATGTAGATATTGTAATGACTAGGACCTCTTATGACCCTCATTTGCAGCATAGTTTTTCTTTTAAGGGCAATATTTTGTTTTGATCGTTGCAGGGTATGCCAATTTAAATCAGCTTGATTTAAATCAAGTGATTTTTTATTAAAAAAATCATTGATTTAAATCAAAATTTTAAATTTCATTTTTCTTTCTGTCATGTTTAATAACATTGAAAATGAAATAACTGAACAATATGTATGTAATTTTATTCAAATAAGTTAAGAACTTTGCTCATACCGAGTTTACTCCAAAATTATCCTCCCCTTGAAGACAGTAAATAACAATATTTGTGGATTGGGATCATAATTACCAGACAAGTATGTATTTTCATTTTGGGCCATTGACCAATAGGTGTCACTCACAAGCCTGCTTGCTCATCAGTGTAAGTTTTGTTTTAAACATTCCATGTCTATAAATCACGTATGGTCAATTTTGAACCATTCTCCATGCGATGAGTGAAGATGCTCAAAATATATTCACTCAAATTATTAAAATTGTGGTAACTTGCTTTCTTTTTAAGATGTTCTAGTTATTTATTTAGTATTGTAATCTTCATAAAAAATACACTTACTCACAACGAAAAGATTTTTTGTAGTATCACAAAAGCATTCCAATTTTGCATATAAATCTTGATAATTGGCAATTTTAATAGTTTCATTTTGTTTTGTGTAATATATTGGTTAATTTTTATTTGAATTTATTGGAAAATTTTATATATTGATCCCTTAGAATTCTTTACACTGCTAGAATAACTATTCTATATTTATGGAATTGAAATTTGGAATGTAAAAGTTAATTCACTTAACTGATAATTGAGTGAGTATGTTGAGAAAAGATTATGGATTGAAGTAGAAAGCTTATTTGAATCATTATGATTGGAACGATAAATGTTTTACTGCAAGCTCACAATTCCACTCAATTGACATGTTCTGGGGATACTATTACACCTTCTCCTCGACCTTACGACCATCTGCATTTACAATCACAAAAAAAAAAAAAAATAGTAAATAAAGAAAGATAACTACATTGGGTAGGGTCAAAAAGATACAATAGAGTACATATTATGTATTTTTCACATTATGTGCAATAATTATGCGTACATAGATTGAATTTTTGTGTTTTATGTACAATTTTTATAACTCGTTTGAATGAAAATAGTGTTGAAAAATATAAATCTGACTTACTACCTCAGTCGGAACGGAACTCGGTCATAAGCCGAGGAGACCATGTATAATCGTTCTATGTTCACAGAGTAAAGCTTCATTTTCTTGGGTTATGTATAAACCTTTTTGTGTGCATGGAATATACCTATGAAATACTCGTCAATGCTCAAAGAATTTGAAAAATAGGCATATTTGATTTCAAATTTATGTATTTTCATGTCTCATTTTTTACTATTGACTTACAAAAATAACAATTTTTTCACCAATAAGTTATTTTTGCAAGTTAAATAGGGTCTGGTGGGGTAAAGTGGGTAAAATCCATGCAAAAGCTACCTCATTAATTATAAATCCTGTTTTGATGGAAAGTAATACTCACAACGTATTTAAGTCCTTTAAAAAGTTTTTCAACCAAAAACATTTTACTGATAACATCTAGAAGATCCTGGTGGCCTCTTGTTTGTTTTGATCCAGTCATGTGGGTTGTAGTTGTCTGAGAAACTTTCTATTTATATATGCCTTTCTAAAACTATTATATATTTTTTGTTCTCCTGAGCTAGATAAAGGACTTTTTAACAGATTCCAATAAACAGGCAAGAAATTGCAACATTATTTTTAATGCTAGATGTTTTTAAATGAAGTGGGGGTAAAGTGGGTATAGCTTTAGGCTTGGTGGCAACATTGATTAAACTTCTTTTGGGGTTCTTTTATGTTAAAGATGTTTTTTAATCAGCAGAAATGAAGAGGTATATAAGTATTTCATAATATATATGTATGTGTAGGTATAATATTATGGGTACCCCAATTACAAGTCGTGCCTTATAGCCCTTAGATGTTGAGGTTTCCATGCCACTGAAAATAACATGGAAAGGAATTTCAATATCGTGGTACAGAGAAAAACGACTTGCAAAATGTTTTTAAGGTCACATTTCTATCTCCATTGAAGTGGTTATGTGAATCATTAAAATTAACCATGTTGTGAAAGAATTTAAGGAAAGCGGTTACAACTGTAAATTGACAGGTTGTGGAACGCGGAATTTTAAGGATAGAAAAGGCATTCATTTCCCAAAATGTTCAATATGTATTGTAAGCTTGTCCCAAAATGAAGGCAATGAAGCTTCACAGAAAATAACAATTTTCAAGCAATTACATGCAAGATAAAGTTACTGTTTCCACTGTTAAAAAAAACCTGAAATTAGTCATATTAACAACCCTCTCAACTCCTGTCTATTGATTCGTCATCTGACCGTGGTTAAAAATTACGTGGTGTTGTCCTCAGATCTTTCCCTTTGGGATTGATCCCGGACTGTCATCAATAGCCCGTTGTGTTGCTCCAGTGTGACGTTAATTGAAATACCCCCACCCCCCTGTCTACTGATCTTAGAAATGATGTTCAGAATGAAGGGAAAGGGCTCAGAAAATAAGTGTGGTATTAACAGAGGCTCTAGCATTCTAGAGCATTTATTTCAAGCAACATAAGATAGGTCTAGAGAAGCAAAAAACTTGAGAACATCAGCTCAGGCTCTTTCTGAAAATAAAGTCATGGAATGAGAATAAAATACTGAAGAACCATAGAGCAAAATTGACAACAGCAATATTAAGCAAGGTTCTTGGGTAATATGTAGGTTCAAAATATCAGTTCAACAATTCATTGAGCTTGTTAACAGCAGTCAGGAAAGATTCATTCTTAAAAAGGCTTAATTGATGGTATATTTTCTAGAAAAGGAGGAAGGTTAGCATAATAAATATTGGAAGCATTTATTATACAGTGAAGCTTCGATTAACCGTCAGGGTCGGGACTATTAATCGAATAGATGGATAACAGAAAAACCTTAAACAACCCATCCATTGCATATGAACGAATGATAAAAAATGCACTTTTATGAACTGGAAATACACTGTACATGTATTTTATTTTACAGAAACAAATAATATACAATTTACATTAAGTATAGTACATATTGTTACATGAACTTATGCTCTAGACATACATACATATTCAAATTTTAAAATAGTCTAATTTTCTTTTGTTTTTTCGAGACTTGTGCCTTCTGAGTTGCAATGTTCTGTACTTTACGTAGAAGTATCTGCGTTGCGTTTGCCTTTTGCTCCTCAAACCACTCAATACATTTTGATAACATTGTTTCTGCTTCTGTATGGCTTAACGTAGTTTTTTTATTGAAAATATGACACTTGTCTATATCAATTTCTTCGATGTCAATCACACTGGAAATAATTTCATCGTCGTTCAAAATGTCAAAGCCTCTGTCCAATTTGTCACATCCCAACCACTCTGTTACTTTGCTGGCTTTATGTCTTCAGCATTCGGTACATTTTTCGCTGCAATCTGGTTACTGTACATAGAGTACAGTATATATGTGTGTACGTGCTAATAACTTTTAATATTTAATAACGAACTGACGGTTAATTGAAGTTTCATTGTACATACATTGCCACAAAACCTATATTTGATAATCATGAACAGTTTTGATATGTAGCCTCTATCTTTCTCAAAATTCATGCTAACATGTTTTCATGAATTTTGAATAATAATTCATGTTTTGTATTGTATAGAATTTTGAACTGTTATTTACAGTAAAATGAACGCTCAAACAGTTCAAGTACATATTGAGTTACAGCATTCATGAATGTTATGTATTATAAGTTTGACATTTAGAAGGCTAGTAAAATAGTAGCTCATTGAACAAAAATTGTTCTTTTAATACACTTATCAATTTTTATATTGTTTAATAATTTTTTTCACCATTTAATGATTTTATAACTTCTATGAATTACCCACTTTCCCCACCTGCTACCTACTTTACCCCATACCATGGGTAAAGTGGGTATAAAAATAGCCACTTAACTAAAAATATAGGTTTAAATATGAAGAAAACACATGCTATATGTTCGTGAATAATGCAATGTATATATAATGCAAAGAAACGCCACTTTTTTAAAACTTGTCATCTCTAAATTTTACTTTGAAATTGAAAACACTGTTTTTTATACCCACCTGACCCTATTAATTAAGAAATAGGAATTTTCATGATGCAAGTACCTTTTATTTTCTATTGGTGACATGATTTTTCTCAAAAGCAAGTCTTAACCAATTAATTATTTTATCATAATTAGATAATAATTTAAAGCATTTATTCATACGATAAATATATAATGCAAAAAAAATTCTGAAATTTGTATGATTGAAAAATTCTTAATATAGTTTCGATGGGATCCTGCAACTTTATTTATCTGGGTCCAAAACTTTCACGGGGCCGTCGTGGCTCAGTGGGTATGCCCACTGTGCTAGTAACCTTTGAGTTGTAGGTGGCGCAGGTTTGATTCCTATCAGGTGCATTGTTCCCTGGGTGTATTTCTCTCTTCTGCATCAGTGAAAACTTTCATTGTGTCTGTCTATTACTTGATATTGTATGTCTTGTGTCTGGCACAGCATGGCCAAATGTGGCTCTTGCGCCATAAAACCCCAACCAACACTTTCACATCACTGGTTATGGGCTAAACTCAAAGTAATCTAAACTGCTTGAGAACCAGATGGAAAAACATTACTTATGCTTGGCATTTGGGGCACTTTTCTATTTACTCTATCATGTGATTCACTTAGCTAATTCGTATGTTGCATTTTAATCTTTCAAAAATTTACCCATCTGTATTTCTTAATGTGTTAACGTTTTACATAAAAGTATTAATGTTTAAATAAATCAAAACTATAGCAAATACACTGTAATTTGCATGCACCATGTCCAACGAATTTAAACTTATACGGACAAGGAATTAATTAAAATCTGATTTAAATTAAAAGAAATCTGATTTAAATCAAATCCGATGTTTTTGATTAAAAAGTCATGATTTTTTTCATACCCTGGATCATTGTCTAGTTTCTGGACTAAAGACTAGTTTCATTTGTGGGAACCTTTTTCTCTATAAGGACTTTTCTAAGGGATCATTCTTTTTGTATTTATTGTCAAATAATTTACAGATAGATTAGAATACAGATTGATATAAGGAAGTGTAAATGGTTAATTGATTGAAACATTTAGCATTCAATTTGAAAAAACCTCAAATATCAAAAATGACTACCAGGTATAAAAACGTGTTTGTCAAAACAAACCCAAAAAGTGCAAAATACAATTAATGATTTCTAATTTCAAACCCTGTATGCCTGGTATTTTTAATCATGACTTTTTCTGTTATGAATGAAAACCTTTCTATGAACTTAACTCGGATGATCTTTTGGAACGTTATATTTGTTTTCGTATAGTTCTTAGAATTTTAGGGAATCCCATTTTCCTGAAGCATCTTAATATTTACCAATAAATAAATCTTGTGTTTTTCCAGTCTTGAATCCTAACCAATAAAGTAATCAACATCATTTTTATAATATATAAATTCTAAAATTTACTTAAGAGCTTGTATGAATGCTTCATTTGTAATGATAAAAACAGGACAGCAGTTGGAAAAGAAACTTCATAAAAGCGAATTTGCAATATTAAATGCATATCAATATCTATATTGGTTAAGCAGGTTTTGTAATCGTTAGAAATGTATTATAAGAGTTTCCAGTGAATCATTTGTGATCAGCGTATTGTTTTTTCATTCTAAATCCAGCATTCAGTAAAACTGTTTTAATTGAGGTTCTTCATTATGTTATTTGGTTTTTATAGAAGATGAAAATGTGAATTCAAGAAAAACAAGAGATGTTCTTCAAGATATTCTGACATCTGGCGCTGTAGTGTGTTTGATTTGTATTGAATCTGTCAAAAGGCATGATAAGGTATTTGTTTTTTTATGCTTGAAAAATTCAAAAGTTTTATGATGCATAAAAGGTACTGTAATAGTCAAGGGTTGTTAACTTTAAAACCTTTTTCTTTTTCCCTTAATCAATTTCTGGATTTGACTATGACCCGTGAATCTTATGCAGTAATATAGCAATTAACAAGTAGCAAAAATTATGTGTTTGGTAATTTTATATACATTTTTACTGACTTAATATTGTAATATTTTTTTATCAAGGCTTATTAGATGTTTTAAAATTTGCATCATAAATTTGTTCTTCTGAATACAGTTTATAATGATTGAGGAATTGTTACCATTATAATAAAACAGAAGAGTTTAAGGGGAAAATTAATTATATATGTATATTGTGTTTAATTACAATAAGTAGTCAATGATTATAAAGATTATACACATCATTCTGTAACCTGCAGTATTCCTTGTGCGACTTCTAACCAGTTTTGACAAAGATAATATTTCCTAGAGTTCTTTCAACCAGTATGTTGGTCATTTAGTCATGAAATGTGATGGAAATAAAAGCAAAAATACATAATTAGGGTAAAAGCAATACACTATTCAGGAATTTCATGATGCTCAGAGTTAAAAAAATAAAATATTTAAATAATTTACCACATTTGTTCAGTGAGATCCTCGACCTTTCATGAGGCTCAGACAACTCTTTAAACTGCTTTTGAAAGTCTCCATCTCAGGTTATGGTTATAGTCAGCCTACCATCTTAGTTTTCATGACAGAATTGCCAGTTTCATATAAAAATAGTTTCAGTTGAAAGTGCTGGAAATATCAGTGATGTTTGAAAATTCTGATGAGTCAATGCTAATTTCAAATATATTACATACCCAGCTGGTTTTGGCTAGAAGACTAGGGCCTGTATTTTGTTGACCTTGAAACTAATCTAAAATATTTAAGTGAATATTGATTATAATCAGGTGCATGGATGATTGAAACTATTGTGTGTTTATGTCAGTGATAAATCGTGTATTTACTGAATCCTTTGTAATGTAAATATAAGTCACAAAGACTGATTGCAGATTTTCTTGAATGAGTAGAATATTTTTGTGATCCATTTACCAACCACAATGTCTTTTAAGGCTCAATTATATATTAACAATGTTTAAACATAATCATTATTGAAAACCAATCATACCTCACACAGTCAACCAAAGGTTGGTATCTGCAAAAAACGTTTCATCAATTTGTCTACTACAATGTCTTGCTAAAGCTCAATTAACTATTTATGTTGAAATCTTAGTTTTAATTTCATTATCATGTTACCAAAATTCTATACACTATCATCACTGAAAACATTACTGAAATTCTATATATTGTTACTGAAAATTGATAATCTTATTACTGGCATGACCATACAAAGGTTGATTTCTCTGTATCTGGAATCGAGATTGCGAGCAGAATTTCTGTCTGTACTGACATTGTCTACAAAGACTAACAAAAGATGACAGGTCAACAAACTCTGAGTTCTGATTTACACACTGACATACTGGGCACATTTTAACCTTTTTTAATCTTTAGTCCTATTTGCTATTGTGAAAAACGTAATTTTTAAACTGATGTATAAAATTTTAAACTTGTGGTCATGGTAATTAAAGCAACTATAATTGTAATGTGTATTATTTCTTACATTAGAAAATTTTGTTATGTTTTACAATGTATATATCTGTTATCATTTGATTTTAATAACAATATTAATTCATTCTATGATTTCTCTGCAGATTTGGTCTTGCAGAAATTGTTATTGTATGCTTCATTTACATTGTATTCAAAAATGGGCAAAAGATAGTACTTTCTTTGATGAGAGTAAAAAGAAAGATTCTTTGAATTGGAGTTGGTATGTGAACTCTACGTTATCTCAGTTTTATATGAAATGGTGTAATGTATTCTTAAATGGCTTTAAGACTGAAATTTTTTGTATGATGAATTTTGAAAGAAACGAGGGGATTTATTTTTAATAGGTATTGTTTTTTAAACCTCCAAGTGGTTACGATGAGATATCTTGTCCATCAAGATCTAACCAATTTTATTAATGAGAAATAAGATATATCGTCATCAAGATATTGCAGATTTTTTTTATGATCACAAGATCAAGATCTGGTCAGTTTTGCTAATGATGAGATATCTCATCAAGACAACCACCAGGAGAGTTAAAAACTGAGAGTTTAGATTGTAAAACATTTTTAAAACTATATTTGTTTAAAATTTGTTTAAAAAATTAATTGTTCACTATTGGCCATTAAAACTACAATACCATGAAGGACGTATCAGATTAGCCTAAATTTTACAGGATGGGTAGATCTTGTATGAAATGAAAATTCATAGTATCATCTTTTCAGAAGAATACCTTTTTAGTATACAACACCATGATGGATGAATCTGTATCTGGTGACAGGCTCAATCATTGGACACCTAGTACTATACAGATTGGGCACCTAGTGTTATATGGGGTGCTATTGGATTCCTCTCCAGCTCTTGTCTAGTATGTTTTATCAATACTGTGATCAGCCAGTATTGCATAACTGAAGTGCTGGAACCTGTTGTGTTATCTAACCAACAGCCTTGCTGGGGCCTTTTATCAACTCCACAGTGGGTAACCACATGATATAGCATGTAACATCCAACAATTTTTTATCCAACAAATTCCCCTACTTCCTTTACCTGTACGTTCACTGAATTTGTTCATAATCTCATGACAACTAGCACATCACTTGCTGCTACTACAGATGAACTTTTGTGATGGATTGAAACATGAGCTGACATTCCCTAAAAACACATCCAATGTCTCTATATGCTGGATGGTATAGCAGCTGTTACTAACACCCATGGTGGCTGCACAAGGTATAGATGATGTAATGCTCACCGAATCTAATTGTTTTTTGTACTTTTGATCCTTTCATCTTTGTACCATAAGCTCAGTATTCTACGAATATGAATTTGATTTCCCTTGTCTTGGTGTTGCATTGTAATGGCCAGCAATATATTGTCAGCCTACAAGTGAAATACACTAAGTCAAAAAACAATTCTAAAAAAGCAAAGGGGATAAAATTCAGCTTTTTAAGTTGAACTCATTAAATGTGTTTCTTATGAAGAAATCTAACCTTCATGGAAAGATCACATTCTGGTCAAAAAAGCTAAAAGCTTGTATCTTGGAAATTTTGACTAAGTGTGTTTCACTTGTGAGCCAATGATATATTATACATGATACCATACCCAAATAGCAAACAAATGCATTTAAGAAGATAGAAGCTGAGTATCTTTTACAAATTAATTTCAATAGAATAGAAATCGTCCAATAGTTTATAGATTTTAATTGTAGGGTCGAGGAATATGACTGGAGTTGAATCAGAATAAATGCAATATCAGCAATGTAAAAGCTTGTTACTAAGAAACCAGGTGCTACAAGATTTATTGGGTTTACTTTGAACACTATGTAAACCCCAAATACAGAATATTTTATTTGATACACAAAAGATATTTCATCAGTTTTTCCAAGTTACATTTTCATGTTAAGTTTCCTCTGGTGGGAATTGTCTTTATTGGTGTTAGTGGTGTCCAAATCACTGACAACTCGAGTAAAAGCTTAAATATTCCAACAAAACTGCATTCTGCTACTAATTGCCTGAGACATGTTTGGATACAATCCTGAAAATTTTTGGATTCAAAATTTAAAATACATTTTCTATTATGCAAAACTTAATTCTGCAATCATAAGTGTAATGGTGATCATAATGGTATTTTATCAGTGTTTAGAATGTGGATTCCAAGAAAAATTACCATAACCATCGGAATTTGAAAAAGTTATACAATTTTGAAAAATTTGGTTTAACATAATCATTAATATTAATACGTTTGTTTTACAATGTTAAGGGCACTCGATGTCTATGAAATTAATATCTAAACTGCTTATACTGAATTTTGTTTTAAAACCATTTGACTTGAAATGGTAAAAATATCTTTTAACTGAAATGCAGATCACAGTAATTAGAACCTCCTCAATTTTTACATTTTAGTTTTGTAACATTAACATGCAAAAGCTGTATCTTAAGTATTAATTGAAACTAAACTGGGACTAGTAATTGAACTGTATGTATTTTAAATATTCAGGTGTCCATGTCAAAAGTACACTTTACAACAAGTCTTATATTTGTTCTGTAAAAATCATTGAATATTTTGAATTGTAGTCTAGCTAAATTGAAAATGTATACTGTAGAATATAATAATTGTTTTTCAAAATTTCTTTAATATTACACTTTACTTTTGTTTTCTATAAAAATTATCAAAATTAAATTTAAAATCACTTGCCATAAGCATAAAAAGCAGCTTATTTTACCTTTCCTTGCAGCCCTAAATGTCGAACAGATTATGAACCTTTTGAAAGACCATTTAAGTATTTTTGTTTTTGTGGAAAAGTAGAAAACCCAGAATATGATTCTTGGACTGTACCTCATTCATGTGGAAAGACATGTGACAAAAGACTGAAGCCAGACTGTACGCATACTTGCTGCTTGTTATGTCATCCAGGTAAACTGTTCATAACATTTTTTAAATATTTTGAATTCAATATTAGACAAGCATTTAAATTGAAGTATTATATTTAATATTTATATTTTTCCTGGGAGTATGAATATTCGTAGTACAGAACTTACTATAAACAGTAGATTAAGTCATGTATAAATAATTAGGCCTACTAGTAACAAACGGCCTTTAAATGATAAAAATTAACCATTTAAGTAGTAAAATCAAAAACACTCCCTTTTCTAGGTCCTTGTCCTGATTGCCCTAAAACAGTTTTAGTATCTTGCTGTTGTTTGAAGAGTGAAAAAGCATTACGGAGATGTAGTGACAAAGAATGGTTTTGCGGTAAAGTGTGCAGCAAGTTATTATCTTGTAAAATTCATCGTTGTGATACACTTTGTCACAAAGGTAAATCTCAGTTGATGTTTGTATTGATATGCTCATAGTTGTGTGAAAACTTTTGTTGAATAATCTAACAATGCGTCATTGGTTAAAATTTTTAATCTTATATTTACTGATGTTGGGCTTTATGTACATATTACTAGTTTAAAAGTTTGTAATTTTGGGCATCATACCTATGAGAAAAATATGTGTTATAATTACAGAACTACTAGATTGAATTTTGTTTCTCATAAATGTAAAACTAAGTGGTTCAAAGTACCTTTTCTTCAAAGAATATCTACATTTTAAATTCTGCAGTCCTGTCCTTTGTTCAGCTTAACATTCTGTGGAATTTCTTGATGAGCGTTTATTTCTCAATGTATAAATGTATGTGCCACAAAACGCATCAAAATGCAATAGCATACAGTGTATATAATATTTTTAAATTCACACCTAAAAATTTATTCAGTTTATTAGAATTTTCATAAAATATTCAAAGCAAAATATAGAAATGACAGCTGAGACAACTTTCGACTTTCACAGTCCAATCTAAACTCTTCACTAAAAGACTCAATTTTACTGTCAAAATTCTTATCCTTGCCCTTTTGAAGTCTCCCTCATTTTTTATACAAGCTTATACCAATAGTCTAAATGAATCACAGTATCTCTAGAATGATCTCATTACCAATGTCTGATTCTTTGAAAAATTCAAAATTTCTGCTTCTTGCTGATCATAAGCTAAGTTCTAGAAATTAGATTCTTACCAAGTGGATTAGATTACACCAAGTTCTAAAGGTAATATCTTGATTTGTAATGGCATACCAATATTCTGTGATACAGCATTTTGAAAAAAATTCTCTATCTTCCATCATTCTAAAAAATTAAAGAAAAGCTCTTTTAGTGACTTATAATTTACCATTCTTTTATGTTTTCACTAGGTGAATGTCCACCTTGTACACGACAGAGTGAGCAAAGATGCCAGTGTGGAAGTAGCATTACCCAAAGACCCTGTTGTGATCGCAAATGGCAGTGTGAAAGAATTTGCAGGAAGCCTTTGAAATGTAGCAATCATGTTTGTGAAATTATTTGTCATGAGGGAACATGTCCTGACTGTCCTAATTCTGGTCGAAGACTGTGTCCTTGTCAAAAGAAAACTGTTATACTTCCTTGTACAGAAATTGTTCAGCCTTGTGGTGATACTTGTGGTAAACTTTTAGAATGTGAGTTACATCGATGTAGCCAAAGGTGTCATTATGGATCTTGTGAGAGAGTAAGTGATGAATATTTTTATTGAAATTTTTACATTAATATTGTATAAATTTTTTCTCTTTCATTCTCTTTTTACTGCTACAAATTTAGAAGCGTTACAATTAATGAATAACATACTTTTGTATTGCCTTCTCCAAGCATTTAAATTATATCACATTCCTTCCCATAATCTCATTTTATATTTCATGTATATTATAAATTTATTATTGGGGGTAAGAGAACTTAAGTTTCCGTGTCCAATGTTATCAACTGTTACTCCAAATTTTCAATATTTTCCATTTCTCAATCATTTGCTCTTTTGATCTTTACTTATTCAGAAATAGAGGGTATTGATATGATTCATACTCTCTGGGCCTTTCTTTGCTTTTAATCCCATTGAGAATTCCATAAAATATGGCCAGAAAGACATTTGTATACTCTAGTTTTTAAAAGACTAGTAGACACAGATTGCTAGTTTTCATCATCTTTTCATGGCTGTATAAAATTATCTTGTCATTGGAAACAGGAAAAACTTATTAGATTAATAAATTGAAGTAATCAAAACTTTGTTTCATAGCCAACCTTCTAAATGTTTTGAATTTAATTTTAAAACAAAAAATTGAGTTTATTTCATAAGTACTTAATGATTCTCAATATCAAAAATAGCCCCACATTTGTTTTAATTTCATAACTTGTATTAATTGCTTTAAATTTTATTCTGGAAATTTGAAGTGATCAGTTTTCATTTTTATTCAGATGACTTAGAAAATGAATCACATAGAAGAATTACTTGTATTTCTGTGGTTGATGGAACTCTATTAGTTTTATAATATTAGTGTTCTCAAAATTCATGAAACTGCTGGAATGGTTACTGGAGCATAGAAAATGAATCGTTATTTGAGGATATGAAAAGATATTTTTCGCAAATGATTCTCAAATGTTAACTTTTAACATACTAGAAAGCTTATAAAATTGATTCAAAGTAAGAATAGAAAGAGGCAAGTGGGAGAATGTTATGGTGCAGAAAACTCAAGCGAATACTTCTAATTATTATAAATAAAATTATGCATGAAGATTTTTGGGGACTGCTTAACAAATGTTACAATGTTTTTTCTGTATACGAACTTTAAAGTTTTTTTCCTACTTCAATTTTTTGAGTGTTTACAAAATTCATAATGTGACGACTTGTAAATTTGTTTGGATACACATGCTGGTATTTTGTAGCTTTCACTACTTATGGTTAGAAATCAAGTGTCATTTTAATAATAATGATGGTAATGTACATATAAGTCAAAAGATAATGGTGATTAGGTGATGTTTTTACGTTTTATATTCATAAATGATTAAAAGTGATTAAGTTATATCCAAATTTTGATTTTTAGAGTTGCATACAGTGACCATATGATAGTATTAAAAACTAAAGCTTTTGCACTTAGGATGAGATTTATATGAGGTAGGTGTATAAAATAATTTAAAATATTCAATTTTTAAAAACTTCTAGCTCCTCATTTTTAGAAAACAATTTTTTTATTTAAATGTTAACTACAGATTAGGGTAAAATTTTGTGTGAAGTATAAAAGTAAAAATATTCACACTTTACATATTCTCTTAAATCTTAAGAATTTATTTTACGTTCAGAAATAGTTTTATAATTTTATTTACCTATTCTATTCAAACTTGTATTGTCAAATATATTGGTTTTCTAGTATTGGGTGTCAGTTTTATAGTAAATATTTGGTTATGTAGCAGGACTTATTATTTTCTATTTCATTTTAGGAAACTGCAATTTTGTTATAATGCACAATATACAAATTGATTTAAAGTCTGATTTGTGATGCTTACTTTTATTTTAAACACATGTTTGTTCATCACAAGTATTTGATTAGCGGTTCACTTTCGTTCGTTATTTAGATCTTCCATTAAAATGCTTAGTTTTACTCTAGTGTAATTCTATACATTGGTTAGCCAACCTTTGAAAATTCAAACCAATTTATTCATTTTTTAAATGAAAAATGCTTTTTATATTGACTTTGAGTTCTGTTCAAATTTCCTTCTACATTTTAAAGAAAACATTACTTACTAATAACATATTCTACTTTCCCTTATGTAATAACATATTCTTGTAGCTTATGACGTCTTTCTATTATCTCATATTTCATTAGCTTACCAAACCTTTCCAGTGCTGAGTAATTCCATAAATCTCATACATTAATTTGAAATAACAAGGCTGTTAAGAAAAATGCAATACTAAAAATTCATTTAGAGAAGCGTGTTGTATAATGATTTTTGCTAGTTATAGTAGCAGCCCATGGCATGCATGAAGTTCTCATATTTTCTTTAATGCATCAGAACTTCACACAAAATTCATTTAGAATTTGTGTGACAAAATGTTTATTACAAAATGTTTTTTCATGATATGAACCAAAATATATAATATTGGAAAACATTGATTTTTTTATAGTCTTCAAATAATACAGAAAGAAAGTTTATACTTAGCTAGTTACACATAATACTTAAATTATTTACTTTTAGTGTGTACAGATGCGAGTAATGAAATGCAGATGTGGCCAGAGAGAAAAATCTGTACCTTGCTGTAAAGAATTTACCTGCGACACCAAATGTAAGCAACGTCGAGACTGTGGTAGACATAATTGTAATAGAAAGGTGATATTTTTCATTTCAGTAAAATTTGTTAGAAGTTAATTTCTTTTAAATCCTATAACAAAAAAAATTATTGCCATAAAATATCTTTTGAAATTGTATTGATCACACTTAACATAAAAATCACGCATCTACTGCATATAGCTTTGTATTACTATTAAAATTCTTTCCACAACCTTTTTGATCCAAAATAACTGAGATTTGAATGGACAAGATAAGCCTAAGAAAAAAGTATTTGTATTATAATGTAACATAAAATAGTTTGTATATAATAGTGCTATATAAATAGAAAATACATGAATTAGATTGCCCATCAGGAAACATAACTTAGTGTTATCTTCTCAAAATTTCAGTAGTTTTTAAGTTAGTTTTCTTCTCACTGCCTAATTTAAGAAAATAAATTAGGAAAGAATGAATATTTTTTCTTTCATAGTGTTTATATACTTTCGTATATGGAGACAGAATATTTTGAATTCGTTTTTACTGTGTATTACAGTAACAAATTTTGGCTTGTTTATAATTGCGTAGTTCCAGTTTCCTGAATTTTTCAGAGAAAACTATTTTTAAGATTCAGCATTTAAACTTTTGTTAGCTAAGATATTAAGGTATTTACGGAACGTTAAGAAATCTATAGCAAATATTAAAGATCATCTCGTAGTGTATTCAAATAATGAAACATGCTAGACATCCTCTAAGTCTAAAATTCAATATCCAATTAAAAGTCACATTAAACATAATGTTTCTTATCTATTTATGAAAAAAGAAAAGTTTGGGTTTCATTATGAAATAAAATTCTCTTATGGCATTCTAAATCCTTAAAACGTAGGCATTTGTTCCACTTGAATTATAGGTGGCTGAATATTAATGAGGTCAGTTTATCAACTGCTTTTCAAATTCGTTCATTGGAATTTCAGTTCCTTGGAAACCAAATGATTTTTTTCTCTTTATAGCTTCCTTACAATGAGAAAATTTTATATTTTGATACAAATATCTGGCTGACTATATTTTTATATTGAAATTATAAAACTATGTATTGTAGGACATGAACACAAATAATTTATTAAAAGAGATGTAAATTATACAAGACACAAAAGACAAATGTATCTATCTTCCTCAATAAATGCTATGTTATATTTTGATTTCATTTTACCTGGAAAATTATGCTATTGTAATAATGTGGATCCCAGTTTAATTATTCTTCATGTAGCAAAAATGACAGCAATACACCAAATCTTGTAATGTAATTTGAAGTTGAGAATAGGATCTAATTTCTATTAACCATGGAAAAATTTCTTTCAAGAAGAAATTATAGTTCTAAACTACTTGTCATTCCTTAAAAGGTGACATTTTTTAATTTCTTTAAGTTAAGATATATTGCACAGTATTTGAACTTATAAAATTATCGCTTTAATGATTCTGAAACACAAAACATGATTTCAGTGGCTTTTCTACTTTAAATACTAAAAATTAATTAAATTGTTTTGTTATAATTTTCTTAAAGATTCACGTTGGTAGGCCAGTGTTATTTTGTCTTTCAGAAAGTGGCATATGCAATTCTAGTCAACCATGAAATAAGATTGAAACATTTTTAAAGCTAAAATAGTGGGAGGTTTTTGTCACTGTGCTTTGCTTTATTACATGAAATAAATAATTCTAATTATTTCTTCTGTAGTTGAAGTAATGCAATTATTTTAAGAATGCCATAATTTCTAGGCTCTACATCTGGGATTTTTGAGATTGCATTAAAGTATAAATATATTTTCAGTGTTGTACTGGAAATTGTCCTCCATGTGAAGTGCCATGTGGTAAAACAGTAAACTGTGGTAGGCACAAATGCACCAGTTTATGTCATCCAGGTAAAAGGATCATATTAAATCATCAATAAATATTACTTTACTTTATGATATAATACTTCCTTGTTTTTCTTTGCAAGTGAAGATATTTATAATTAATATGTATAAATTTTAGGGACGTACTTTATTTCAAGTTTAATTTTAAAACTGTCTCAGGGCTTTATGTCAGTTATCTCAAAAAAAATTTGATCATATGCCTCTTCCATGATACTCTTTATGTAGCTAGAAATGACTAAAATAAACCAATCTGAGAATTATGCTGTTCTTAACATAAACTTGATAGAAAATTATACTTTTTTGTGCATTGTGTCGAATAAAAATATTTCTCTTCCTTTCTTTTTAATTGCTCTACTTCTACATTTTTCTACTCTAATCTGCATATTTCTTTTCAATTTTTTATTTGTGTGTTTAAGATATTTTATCCTCAGACACTAATAATTTATGAAGTATTACTTCTAAACTACCTTGATATTGAAAAGTTAAGCAAAATTGATAAAGTATATAAAGTAAAAAGTAGTATAGGAAACAAGGATGTTTTATGTAAATAGTTACACACATTAACTAATATGAGAGGATGTGTTTAGAATGACAGGATTCTCAATGGCCTTAAAAAGCCTTGATGTTACTTAAAAGTCTTTGAACTCTTAGAAGCCCTAACTTTTTAACTATTGCACTTATACTTTACAAAAACTGCATATTTTATTTCACCTGTATTCAAAAACCAAGATTAATGATACTTGACCAAAATGAAATGCCATTGATTTTGATTTTTATAATGAAAGACGGAAAAGGTATAATAGGAAAAGTGTAGGTAATGAGTAAATTACTAAGAGCTGGTCTGGCATAAAGTCTTCTGACAGAAGCAGGTTTTTCTGTTTCTATTACAAAATTGTGGCAACATTTTGAGACAGTTGTGGTTACACGAAAGGGTTAGAAAATGATCTGCAGAAGGGGATTGTATTTAATGATTGGTTTTCTTAAAATTAGATTTGCTTGAAAATTGGATATTTCGTTTCACTGCTTTTTATTCACATTGATCTTTAGTAAATATAGCCTTATTAAATGAAAAATAAGCCATAAAAGGGTCCTAATTTTTCTTTGCTTGAAAAGTGGGAACCCTGTATGAGACAATGTCCTCTGACTAACCATGGCATGTTCCCAGAATATTTTTCACTTCAGAATATCCAATGTGAGGTGCTTGCAAATGTGTGAAGTAAGTGAATCTCTTTTTTACATAGCAACCTTTAGGTTTATGACTCTTTAGAGTTGCCCTGAAAACAAATAGATCAACCAATAAATCTGCTCAGTCTGTTGACCCTCTGAGCAGAAAATTACTGGATTATGAAATGAATCCTTTCTGTGCCCTCATCAAATGATCTAAGCTTCGTTTTCCACAGGCTGAAACCGAGGAGATCTCAAAACTCAATTTCTTATTCTTCAATTATTATTTATTTCAAATTTCTTATCTGTTTTTGGCACTGATAGAACCACTGATAGACCTCGTTCAATGAAGAGAAATACCAGAGCAGGAACCATGTATCAGTTTTTCAGAGTCATACCGTCATTTAAGTTGACATAGGTTGCTTGACCCAGGCAGACCCCAACTTGTTTCATAGTACCATCCCATACATTAACATTCTGTCTACTTTAAAATTTACCTCATAATCCCTTCGAAAACTCGGTGCAGCTTTCTGCTTTTGGACCTTGTGCCATAAAACCCCAATATCCAATCCGATCCTTCAAAAACTCCTAGTTACAAATTCAGATGTCTTATGCCTTGAGATATCCAGTAGTAGCTGCAGATGCCATTAAGTCAATTGCATCCACCACGTTACATTTTACATGCTAGCTGGTTCAGATTATTTTATTTAAGATGGCACTGTTATGCATTGACCCATAACTGAGATGGTATTATGTATAGTATGAGTTGCATGTGCTCATGCCCAACGTACTGAAAGACAAGCTGTTGATACTCACACAAATAATAGCATGAGAAGCTGTCAGAACTTTTAACATAATTAGCTTCATTTGTGCACATGAAAGCATGGAATTTGTAGTACATAATAGGAAATTATTTAAATTTAGATTCTCTACATATTTGAATTTACTATTACTGAATTATATACATTTACTGAATGATCCTGTTATTTTCATTTAGAGTGGTTTTCAGCTTTATTTGATTAGTAACAACCTTTATATCTTGAAACTAGATTTCCATTCTCACCAGAACATAGAAAAGTTATTATTCATGTGTCTACTTAAAATTTATTTGTATGTTGAGTTATGTTTTCTTCATTATGGTCTTTAGATAACATTTGGATGTATGTTTATAATTTAACATTGTTAATGAGTTTTTATTTAGGTCAAATGTTATTTACAATCTTCTGAATTGTCTAATTATTACACGATTCCTCGTGTTTTTCATGTGAATGATATTTTTTATTTTATCCAATTTGTACAGATGTAATTTACTATCTTTATGAAGATTTTATATATTTCTTTTCAACACAGGGCCTTGCTATCCATGTCGAGAATTGGTAGAAGTTACTTGTAACTGTGGATCTACAAAGATTCATGTTCCGTGTGGTAGAAAAAAGTCTGCTGTACCTCCTCGTTGTTCATCTAATTGCAGGTTATCTATCTAGTAAATATTTCTAATATTTAATGATTATATGTGGTATTCTATGTGTTATCATTATTTATACTATTTAATGTTTTTGTACACAAAGGTACATTTTTCTGCACAACATCTATCAATATAAAATCATAGTGTTACTAATTTGTCAACAGTGTAAAATAACAATACACACATGATGTATGTACAATAGGGTGAGCTGAAAAAAAATTAATTTCGCCTAAATGCAGATGAGCATGTGTTAATTTTTTTGAAAATTAAAAAATATCTCAGAACCAGTAGGAACCAGTTTTGGAATTCTGGCATTTTGGCAGTTGTACTAGATTCAGGCAATCACTCTAGCCAAGGGTTTTTCCACATGAGCAGTGTGTGTAGTGACCTAAAGCAATAGTTTTAAGTCATAGAAACTCATAAAATATTTTAAGTTCAATTAGTGTTAAACATTAAAACTCAAATTTGTACTGTGATTGTATATAAGAACCAAAAAACATCCAAGAAATTTGTAAAGATTGTAACATACTTGCTTAGGGTATAAATTGCGGTTTGGTTTAATTTTGAGACCCAGGCATGCAGTAATAGTTCAAAATACTAGCGGTTAGTGATGTATCTCTAGGTACCTACTGTCTCGTTGAGGATTATCGTCAACTCAGATTTGGAGAAATTAGTAACAACCAGAAAACATCCTCTTCACAATCATGATTGACGAAAACATGTAATCTGAACATTAGGATTGGATACTTCTATCTAAGAGCTATGGGTTAAACTGAATATTGCAGGCAAAAGAAAAATCAATTACGTCCATTATGATTTCCAAGGCTCCTAAATTCTTCAAAGGCTACAAAACAATTTAAGCTTATTTATTGGATAAAAATTATATTCAATTATCTTAATTTCCGCCATGTGACATCCACACTCTTTAAGGGATGTGATTACTTTTATAAATTCTCTTCCATACTTACCCAGCCACACTAAAATGTGGAAAGATTAAATCAAGGTTCCACAAAACACTGGAGAACTTATCCAGGATGAGTACATATCGTCATTGTCTGTTTCGAAACAAAATTGTCATTTTTGTCTGTCTTGAAATCCGGTTTTGCAGCAAAGGCACAAAATTTTACTCACAGTGTCTAACTAAAGATTGTTTCTTGTTTGAAGCTTTAAAAGTTTGAGTTTTCTTGGGTATGCAGGAAGTGTCATCTGAAATCCATATAGAAATGTGATATTGAGCATTATTGCAAATTCAAAACACTTATTTCAGTTAAATGATTGCCCAATTGTTGTGCTGGTATAATGTGGGCAGATTTTTTTAATAGGAACAGTGAGGTACTTTTGCTATTTTATTTTTTATGTAATTTAAAGTCATTTAATTAATATATTTTGGGTTGTACTTTATTACTTTTCAAAAAGTTTATTCACCTTCGTGATGTACAATATAGGATAGATAATGATTAACAGTTTACTAAAATAAAATTTGCATAATGCATTCTTGCCTTTCAGCACTTTTGTGGTGTTAAAAACCAATTTGTAAGACTGATACATGAAACACCAATTTGCGGATTTAAATCAATTAAATATGCTGAATTGGTTGGTGGTTAACTTTTCATTTCTATTCAATCTTCATTTAATGTCTAATTTATTCAACTCTAGCCTTCATAGAGCTAGTTCATTGAAATAATTTTTCTATATTTAATGTAAAATTATATTTTTATGCTTGAGGGTAACTACCAACTAATTAAAAAGTGAAATTGTAAAGTATTAGGAACCTAAAAAGAACTTATGATGATCATAACTTTTGTTCAATATTAACTTGCTTACATCTATTGAGTTAATTTCTTTAATTTCATTTACACAACTTACAAGGAAAGGAAAATCCACAAAAACTCAGTTTATGTTTTTTAAATTTTAACTCAGCATACTGCAAATTTAGAAAGTATTTCTTAATTTACTCTGATAGAACTTGTTTGTCAATTTATTTTTTGAAGTACATTAGTCATACTCTTGTTTATATTTGCTAAAAAGTTCTTGTGTTTGTTGCTAATTTATAAATTCATTATGTTAGTCATCCATCAATACACTAAATACTGGTAAGTTTGTTTATAAAATGGTATGATTGTTTTGTTAATGATTCAAAATGCTTTCAGACTCCCTTCAGATTGCCACCATGAAGAGAGACAGAAGCATAAATGCCATTTTGGCTCTTGTCCACCATGTCGCTTAATTTGTGGGAAATCCTTAAATTGTGGTCATTCATGCTCCAGTAGATGTCACTCTGCAATACTTACTAAAATTGAAACTAAAACGGTAATTATTTTATTACCTCACAAATAATTATATCATGTCTTGTTAGTGATTCTCGTGTGAAAATTGATCAAATATTTCAAACACAAATACCAATCGCTGAACAAATGGGTTTAGATTAGTTAAGTTAATTGAGTTTAGTTTCAAATTTTATTCTCTAATTGTTTTTCAAGTATTATTACGTGAAGAAAGTCGTGAAAAATACATTCAGTTTTCATATGAAATATACGCATGTAATGTATTTAAATATAGGATTATGTATAATGACCCTTTAAAAACGTTTTGAATATTGAACCTGTTCTTTGTTATGTTCAGGTAAGACAGGGATGCACAGACTTAGACCAAGGGCCACATAGATTCACTGTGACTAGTGGGAGGGCTAACAAAAAGCATGAAAGTTATATATCATATTTTATTTATATTTATCATATATTGTTACAAAGAATGAATATAAAATGTAAATAAAGAATTTAATTTGATGCATGACATTTCATTGAGATTTAACAATTGTTTTAATATTTGGTTCAATTTCTATAGTAGCCAAGCGCAAAATTGATTCTAAATTTTCATTAGTTAAGCAGTTCCTATTTTTCGATTTGTTAAATTCCTGATTGAAAGTTTGTTCAGACCCGAAAAGGCTTGCGCATTTTGATGCATTATCTATCAACGATTTACGATTGTTTCATCCCAACACACATAGGCTAAACATGGCCTTGCACCATAAAACCCCAACCAACCATCCCTAACACAAAGATAGAAGTTTAATAAATTGTCTTCATTAAATTTATTTCACATGCTCTCATCATTTTGCACGGGGTATGCCAATTTAAATCAAGTGATTTTTATTTAAAAAATCATTGATTTAAATCAGAATTTTAAATTTCATTTTTCCTCTCTGTATGAAGTTTATATAAAATAACTTTGAGCAAGATGCATGTTCAAATAAGTTAAGAACTATATCAAATTGGTTAAGTAGTCTGTTCATGAAAAAAGTGAAGACAGTCACAATGAAAAAAATTTCTGCAGTATCACAAAAGCAGTCCAATTTTGCACAAAAAATCTTTATAATTGGGAATTTTAATATTTTCATTTTGTTGTATAATATGTTGGTTAATTTTTATTTAAATTTAATTAGGAAATTTTGTGAATTGATCCCTAGGAATTCTTTACTCTGCTAGCATAACTATTCTGTATTTATGAAATTTGGAATGTAAAAGTTAATTCGCCCATCTGATAATTGAGGGAGTATGTTTACAAAATAGATTATGGATTGAAGCAGAAAGTTATTTTAATGATTGTAATGATTTTTTGCAAGCTCAAAATTCCATTCAATTGGCTGGGGAATGATATTACACTTATTTTATGTTCATAGAGAAAATCTTCATTTTCTTGTATGTTTTGCATAAACCTTTTTTGTGTGCTTGGAATATAACTTTAAAGTACTTATCAATGCTCAGAAAATTTGGAAAATAGGCATATTTGATTTCAATTTATGTATGTTTTCATGTCTTGTCTCATTTTTACTATTTACTTACAAATAATATTTTTTTACAAATCAGTACTTTCCGCAAGCTACTAAATATTGATGAGAAATAGAAATGTTTTCATGATGCAAGTTCTTTTTATTTTCTATTGATGACATGATTTTTTTATCAAAAGCAAGATTTGAACCAATTAATTATTTCATCTAAAAATATGCAAGTAATTCTGTACATTTTATTTATATAAGATAAATATATAATACAAAAAATTCTGAAAATTGTCTGATTTTTGATTAATTCTATACAAAAATTCATAATGTGTGAGTGGAATACTGCAACCTTATTTATCTAGGTCCAAAAAATTTTATGCCACCGGTTATGGGTTAAAATCAAACTATTCTGAAATGCTCGAGAACCAGATGAGAAAACATTGCTTATGCATGGCATTTGTTGTGCTGTTCTAATTACTCTATCATGTGATTAACTTTGCTAATTCCTATATCACGTTTTAATCCTGCAAAAATTTACCCTGCTATATCTCCCAATATATTAATGTTATTCATCATAAATTTAACTTGCATTGAAAAGACAAAATGTGTGTGTGGCTATAAAGTTGAATAATCAATTGATCTTTTCCCTGAAGTTGCATATTTAACGTATTTAAATGGTAAGTAATGTCATCCGGAAAAGCTAAGTCACAACCAATTCGGGCTTTTTATATCGGGCATTTTTGTTTTTTTTATCAGTCATGAAAAATTCAATTTTATCAATTAAATTTAGAAACCGCTCTAATGTTTGACTGAGACTTAGCCACCTCACTTCTGTGTAGAAAATTAAATCATGTATTCACTTTTAATGTCTTCAGAAACTTTTTGAACTGATGGTGATTAAGTCCATGAGTTTTTATAAAATAAATTGTTCAAACCACAACTTTCCCCCATAACATTTTAAAATCCTAGTTTTAACCTTAATTACTTATTGTTTGACTTTTTCAAATTAAAATAACACATGGTGAGATGGGCTGCTAGCTTATCATTGGAGGGCCACAGTCTCTGCATCCGAAGTAAGAAATGCTTATAAATTTTCTGTTTAACTTCAGAAAATCACTGATCATTTAAATATCCCAAGAAAATTGTACTAATCTTACTTACTATTCAGCTTTCAACTACTCTAATGTATAGATTTCAAAGTAAAATAAAAATTGGGTAATGATGAACTTGAAAGGTCTGTTTTAAATAATATTTTATTCCAGAACTTGTTAGCTTTACAGTAGATGTGGGCAAAACGGTGTGGCCCCAACTCACTCATTTGAAGGTTTAAAAATGTAAACAATCAGTAAAAACCTCTATAATTTTAATAAAATCAATTTTTTTTTAATGTGAAAGCATACAGGAACTTCTGAGCATACAATTTACAAACAAACATTTCAGTTTCATTTCATATAACTATACTGATCAATAAATTAACTCTTATTAATAAACACAGGTTTAAAATTTTTAATTACAGAATACTGTTTTATAATTTAACTTGAAATTAAAGATCTTCATGTTGTCATTTTTATTCAATCCTTCCTCTCTGAGAGATAAAATTGACCAATGTAAGTTTTTAGACTTCCCTTCTGAAGCAAAACTGAAAAGAATTTCTTTAAATCACAATACTGTATGTACAGTCATGGAAACAACGAAGAACCCATCTTCATTTGAGTAATTTGAACAGTAGAGCAAATTCAAAGATGGCATTTGACAGGGAATTTGCATAAGGGGATGTCTTCATATTAAATTAAGCACCAACTTCATAATTTCCGATAGCAACCCCCTATTTCGACGCCAAGTTTCAAATCTATATTAAAATTAAATTTCAGATACCAAGTTTCGTGTCATTCGGACTTGCTGTCTTGGAATTATAAGTACAGAAAGTTTGTAACTCCTAATGTTAAATCAGTTTCCCAGACTTTTATTGATATCTTCTGAAATAATATTCCTTTTGCTCTGATATTGTACCATTTTGCTATGAATGAACCCAAACAAAATATACATAATGTTTTAGTTTTTAAATAATGTCTTGTTTACATATTAATTATGAAATTAATTTCGAAAAAATTATGAATAGAAACCTTGATATGTTTTGATAGAAATCAAATCAGAAGGATTTTTAATATAACCATACAAAATTTCATCTTTCCTCTGCCTAGTTTTTGCACTACACTTAAATTTTTGTCGCTAGTGATTTTAGGGGCATCCAAAAATTGAAAAACTAATAAAACTGTTATTTAATATTAACTGTTATTGCTAATTTGTGGTAACATATTTGCTGTTACTATTATCAGCAAGTCCCACAAACAGTTGAACAACTAAACGAAACAATTGTTATTGACTTAGAAATTAACATGAACAGTTAATTTTAACTGTTGTGAATTCTAAATTAATTTGCTTTACTGTATCACAATAACAATTATTGATAGCTAATTATTATTTTTGATAACAGTTACTAACTTAAAATTTTAATAATAGTTGATACTGTTATTTTGTGAAAACACTTGTTTAAACTGCTGTTTGAATAACAGCAAATCTCAATGTTTGTTATTTGAAAAGGAATATTATGAAAAGAATGGAACCTTTCTTCTAAGGTTCTTTTGTTGACTTCTTTCAATCAAGCATCAAATGAACAATTGCTGATTAAAGACAAATAATCGCAATCTATGATTAGCGACTTTCAATGTGGAGACCTCTGAAAAGGGCAACAGCTTTAACGTTAAATATCTCAGGATATACCTGTAGTAAATTCATTAAATTTCATATTTAGGCTAATTTGAGGATGTAGAATCTGATTAAAGCATCAAAAGAGGGTGTTGCCATTGGAAATTTTGTTTATGCAAAATTTAATATAAAGACATTAGACCTTATGCAATATTTTTGCAATCAAATTTGTAGAGGATGTTATTCCCTATCGAATAGTACCTTTGAATTTGCCCTATGAACAGTGCTCGAAATAATGTGGGGTGGCTCGTTTTTCATTCCGCGACTGTACATTTAATTTCCTTCCAGAAAAGCACAATTATAATTAACTTATTAAATGCAAGACATTCCATTTGGATATTAACTTAAAAATGGATTGGTAGTTGTGATTGTTCCCTCATTTCATTGAAGTCCTTTTTATGTGCTTATAGTTTCAGGATTAATTTGTTGAATTAAATTATAAGAACATAAGTAGTCTCGATTGATTCGGATATGATGAATAGTATACATAATGATAAAAGGGGGGTAATATTGTGTCAATAAATTGAAATTTTTTAAGAAAAGTATTTGTTATATATAGTTATGTTTTAACTTTTATTTCTCTCCGAATTTAAGCATTTTTCTGTTAGTAATTAAATTGAGGGATCAACCTTTCAATCAATGGCATCTTAAAATCACAGGAATATGATACTAATTGAAGTATAATTTTGTCATGTTTGATTAATGAAATGGCCTTTTCTACAAAATGAACTCATAATGTATGAAAATATAAACAAGCTTGATTTCAGGAAGCCCCATTTAAGGTTCCCATCTCAAGCTAGCTATAAAATTGTTGATTGTTTGAAATGAAAAGATGCAGACATCCAGCAGAAATATTGAAAGCTAAAAAGAAATTTAATTTCTGTAATTAGTTTCATTTTTCTCCAATTCACAAAAAGAATTCTTATTTCTTTCCTCTACCTTTTATTTCTCATATCATATATAATGAAAGCTACCCAGTAATTAAATTCTATAGCTATTTAAAGGACAGTAATATGAAATAATAAAAAGAACCTGTAATTATTTTGAATTTTTTATTGAAAAATATCCTTATTCAGTTAATATAATTTTTGAATCAAAAGATATAATAATGAATCAATTAAACTTTTTCTCTAAATGTTTCACATCATATGTATACAAAACTTAATATTTCATAATTATCTAAAATAAAAATTTTCAATCTGCACTTGTTTTTAATTATGATTTTTACAGAAAAAGGAAGGACCCTGGGATTTGATGAATTCATCTAAAATGGCTCTTATTTGCAAACCTTGCCCACCATGCTCTGTTCCAGTACCAGTTACTTGCTTAGGTGGTCATGAAGTATGTGATATTTATATATAGGCATTATTAAAATTTCTGTGTGTACAGTAGAATCCCTAAAGCAGGCCTGGACAGACATTTGCTGGCCAAGAGTTTTTTTTTGCATAGTAATTATTGTCAGGAGCAAGGTAGTTTACATAAGTATGAATGATTGAAACTATTGTGTTTATTTTAATGATAAATCACATTTACTGCATCCTCTGTTTTGTAAATTTTAATATATTTGTCATCCATCTGTCTACCATAATGTCTTAAGCTCAATTACATATTAACTATGTTTAAACATAATCATTGCTGACACTTTCAATAAAAGATTGGCAATTCTGTTGTAATACAAATGGAAAATGAATGTGAACAAATAGTCCTATTCATTTTCCAGAAGTTTTTTCCTGTATCATGTGGTAAAACTGAAACTGGTCCCCAAAGTGTATGTGCATTGATTTTTTAAGTTTTGTAGTTGCATATTTTGATGCATTTCTATTGCCAGTTATATTTTCTATCCTAATCATGCAGAAAAGTCTCACAAACTGAATACATTCAGTACTAGCTTTTAAGACTTGTTGGGTAGTAAAGCTTACACATGCAATCAAGTAAGCAGTTTTGAAAATAAATTCAGATATATTCTTCAGAGAATATCTAAAATATTTTAAGGATGTTTATAATGATCTCTACTATTATGAAAAGAAGTGTTTATGTGTGAGTGCAGTGTCCAGATCAATCTATAGCACTTACAGCCATGAAATTTAGCACACAGATAGTTCTAAAGGTGACTGAATATCCCTTGAAGCAGGAATTTTAAAATTTAATCTAGAAAATTTTATAATTAATTTATTGGCATGTTTGTATTATTTGGTTTCCTAAGAATGGCAACCATGTGAAAGGATCCCACAAATGTTCATCATCGAACGCTCTGGAATCACGATTTTTATTTCAGTAGTGGTTATTTCATAACTAACTCTATTTTTACTTCAGTAGTTTCATAATTTAATTTTGAATTTGTTTAGTCTCATTTTTATTTCAGGCAAAGAGGTAGATGATCATCAATCATGAGTACAAACTATTAACCCTAATTAAACTTTCGTTTGGATATTTTTCGCAAATAATATAATGTTTGTGTTAATAAATTACATGAAATGAAGTAGCAGTAGAACTAGCGGAAGTATTAATTAATGTACACCTCATTCCTATCTTCAAAATTAAGGAAATAAGGCCCACTTTCGTTTTTAAATTGGCACTTTCAACCTCCCCTAATTACATTAAAATTTTGTTTTTTAATTTTTTGTATTGCTTTCTGTTTTTGTTTGGGTATTTTTCACACATAGTATAATGTTTGTGTTAATAAATTACATGAAATGAAGTAACAGTGTTTATTACTGTTTGATTTTGCTGACATTGTGATTCATTTAGGTTGTTGGAATTAGTGAGGTGACATAATCAGACTTTAAAAGTATAGCATCATATTTAAAGATTTAATTACATTTTTATTTCAGTAGTGGTGATTTCATAACTTACTTTTGAATTTGTATCATTTCTGTAATTTTAATCTCATTTTTATTTTCGGCAAATAACTACAATATTTTGGTTTAGCTTTAGCTTTATATTTAAAGATGCCTCAGCCTCCCAGAAAAAAAGAAATGTCGACAAACAAAGCAGCGCGATAACATAGAAAGAAATCAAAGAAGAGAAGCTGAATCCACCCCAGAAAGAGAAACATGACTACAGCAAGTTAGAACCAGAAGAAGTGCTGCTCGAATGCGCATCTAGAAATTTAGAGAATGCAGCTTTAATTACGACCCATCAGCAGATTGTGTATCTGATCCTTTGTGCATCATTGAATCAATGTCTAACAAATGGGAAGATATATCAGCAGCAACGAAGCAGTATGGAGAATACTCAACTTCCCAATTCACTAGCACCACCCTACATTTATTCATCTAAGCGTCCGCCTTGAGAATGGCCAGAGAGTCTACTTCACGATAGAAAATGCTGCTCAACGTGTCCAAGCACCTCAGGAAACAACACTGACTTCTTTCTTCACACTTTGCACCCAAGATGAGTTTTCACATGCACCCTATTGTACAACCATGTACCAAAGTGCTACACTTGGAACAACGGAAACAAGACATGGAACCATCGAAAACAAGGACAAGTTGTACCAGAACAAGCAGGAATAAGGTCCAGCAATGCACTAGGCCGCTTGTTTACACACGGCCTAGTGCATTGTTCAACGTCCATCCGACCAACTCCGAATGCTTTCACCTGCGACTCTTGCTGCATGAAGTACGAAGCCCGATGTCATTTATAGATTTGAGAACATTTGAAGGAAGAGTCTGCGGAACTTACAAAGTGGCTTGCCAGCTTAGAGGACTTCTGGAGAACGATGAACACTGGAACAAAGCATTGGAAGAAGAAGCTGCATCTCGATCGCCAAAGATTTTACGTAATCTGTTTGCTGTTATGCTATAAACATGCTCGATGTCTTCTCCCGATCAGTTATGAATGAACCACAAGGAGAACCTATCTGAAGACATACTACACCAAGCACATGTACAACAGCAGAATATGGATCTGGACTACCGTGATGACATCTTCAACATAGCTCTAATCTGCATTGAGGATAAGATTATATTGTTGGGTGGATCGGACCTAAAAAGCTATGGACTACCAGAACCCAATTGAAACTGCGATTCAGTCCTACTGAGTGAGGAACTTATGGAATGAAACTATGACGCAAATGTACTCACAACATACATAGAGGAGAACGAGCCAGAAATGTTCAAGATCAAAAGGAAGCATTTGACAAGATTACAAGAACAGTTTTTGATAGGTGCGGTGGCATATTCTTTTTGGATGCTCCTGGCGGTACAGGGAAGACTTTTCTCATCAATCTTTTGGCTAAAGTGTGACAGAAACGAGATTGCCCTTGCTGTTGTTCATCAGGCATTGCTGCAACTCTATTGACAGGAGGGAGGGCAGCTCACTCAGCTTTCAAGTTAATCCTTAAATCTGGCAAACGCAGAAACTCCTACATGTAACATTTCAAGAAATTCAGGAAAGGCAAAGGTTCTACAGGATTGCAAGCTCATTGTCTGGGATGAATGTACTATGTTCCACAAAGCCGCATTCGAAGCACTTGATCTCACGTTGAAAGACATCAGACGTAACAATGACAGAATGGGAGGTGTTGCTATGGTGTTGGCGGGCGACTTTCGACAGACACTTCCAGTTATTCCCCGTGGACTATCAACAAACATGCGAGTCATGTCAACGGTGATCCCTCTCCCAGCAATTTGCAGATAACCTACTTCAACTTGGAAATGTTACCATCACTTCGGATAATCAAGATGGATGCAAAGCATTGGAAGGATTGTGAAAACTCAACGAGAGCTGAAAGAGGCAGTGTTTCCAAATGTGGCACAACACTTTACTGATCACACATGGCTGTGCCAAAGAGGAATTCTTGCCCCAAGAAACGAAGATCTCAATGTCATCAATAATCAACTTTTACAAGAATTGCCTGGTAGTGTTCAAATTTACAAATCTATCGACACTACATGTGACAGATGAGGCTGTGAACTATGCAACAGAGTTTTTGAACACATTGGAGTCATCTGCAGTACCCTCGCACATATTAGAGCTGAAGATTGGGGTACCGATTATGCTTATCAGAAATCTGCATTCACCTTCACTCCGCAATGGAACAAGACTCAAGAAACTTATGCCGAATATTATTGAAGCCACCATCATGACTGGATATGCATCAGGCGAAGACGTATTCATTCCTAGGATCCCAATCATCTCTTCGGATCTCCCATTCCAATTTAAACGACTTCAGTTCCCTGTTTGTTTAAATTTCGCCATGAGCATCAACAAGGCACAAAGACAATCACTGAAAGTTGTAGGACTCGATCTCATTAAATCATGTTTCTCCCACGGTCAACTGTATGTGGGTTGTTCAAGAGTTTGAAAAGCCGAGAATCTTTACATCCTAGCTCTAAATGGTAGAACATTGAACATAGTGTATCATGAAGCTCTCTAAGTAAGAATCAGTGAGGTGGAAGGAATGAGGCAACATGCCCATGTCATGTCGGGTGGTGATGGGACTCATTCTTAAAATTATTGTTTTTTAATGTTTTCAGAATCAGTGAGGACATAACAAGAATAATGTCACGGGCAATGCCGTGCGGGTACTGCTAGTGTTTCATATTCTTACGTAATGAAAGGTCTCGTGCAATTGTTATTGTGGAACATGCAATATTGACTTTTATATTGTCTTTTTATTTTGTATGCATACTTAAAAGTTCTTGGGTAAAATTACAGCATATATATGTAAAGTACACAAATTTTCCATGTGAACTGAAAATTCTATTGCTGAATGGAATTGTCACTTGCTAATGGAGGTAAATTTGATTTACTTAATAAAACTGGTTTCAGTTGATGGGATTAAATTTGATCTAATTATAACAATAGTGATTATTTTTAGAAATGGACCTACTTAATGAAAAATCTGATTGTTGAGGAATAATTGTGGTTGTTTCATTTTTTAAAATTAAATTTTATGTTTAAAATAACTAAATTCTATTCTTGAGAGAAATATTCATTTTAGTAGTCTAGACTTCATTTTCATGAGTAATTTGGTTAAAGATATTAACAAATTTTTTAATATGTCCTCTTTCAATGGACCACTTAAAAGTTAACTGTATTTATGATTTTTCCAATAATTCTTTTCATTTTATTCTGCTTTTTGATCAAATGATATATAAACCACTGTAAAATAGTAGATTAACACCTGTTCATTTGACCTAAAGCTGGTCAGAATCTGGTTTGCTGAAATGTGACTATCTAGCAGGATCATTTAATATTCCAGAATAATTTTATGGGGTTTAAAGTAATGTGATTAAAAATTGTATCTATTTTCAAAATAGTACCATTTAAAATTTGTCGTTTTTAAAAGAACAGAAAAATATATTATACAACTTCATTTGATTAGTTTTAAGATCAGTTTACTATTTCTATGTGTAATACAAAGAATTCTATATTCAACTGATAAAAACTCTTAATTGAGATGAAATTTATAAGTTTCACAGATTGGGTTAAAGATGACAAGGAATAATTTACCATTTGACCATCTCCTGAATCTGCCTCTGGTATTTTAAAATGCATAGTTTAAAGTGATTTAACAATAATTTTCTGAGTAGAGAGATTAGTGGTAATTTTAATGTTTATAAATTATCAAGTTGATTCCACACTACACCAATTATCTCAAGTGATCTTTGATCATTTAACTGATGGCATTAGAACCAACATATAGAGCATATACTGTTGTATGCTTGATATTAAAATAAGAAATTGCTGTTTTCATTTCGCTTGCTTTCTGATCATTTGTAACTCATGCAATCACTTTTTTATTAATTGATGAGAAGTATGTCTTGGTCTAACCTTTTAGAGTTTAAAGTTTTACTCAATTATCTCAAATTTTATAGTTAAAAGTTTTTAGGTAAGGCATATTTTCCTAGAAGCATTTAATAGTATACTGCACACATGCATTTCTTATGTTCATTTAAATTATCCTATACTCTTATGATTGAATTTTTCTTTTTCCTGTGTATTTTAATGTACACTACCTGACATTGAAAATGCAACACCCAGAAGGAGTGCGCAGAACTGGATGAAATTTACAGGGTAGACGCAGCTCACCGAGATATGTAAATGATGCAAACTGCGCAGCTGTTCCGCGCACGGCGAGTGAAAAACCAGGGAAGGAACCTGCAAAAGTGGTCAGTTTCGCGCCGCTCTGTTTGCCAGATAAATAAAGTTGCAATTTGTTTTTGTGTCTCAGAGGAAACGTCTAGTAGCGGAGAATGCCAGGACGCCGCCAATCAAGACAGTTCCAGCAAACAGACGACTTCACGAGGGGCATGGTGATTGGCCTCAGAAGGGCAGGTTGTTCCATACGTCAAATCTCAGCAGATACCCACCTACACGCGTCCACGGTGCACCGGTTGTGGCACAGATGGTTGGACCAAGGGAATGTGGCACGTTTGAGGGGTTCCGGTGCAGCCAGAGTGACGTCAGCACGCGTGGACCGACGCATCTGCCGGCAAGCCACGTCTGTCGCCCTTTTGCAGCATGTGCAGGACACCCTTGATGCTCCCATATCGTCCAGGACCATTAGCCGCCGATTGATCGCTGGCGGCCTGCACTCATGGCGCCCGTTGAGACGACTACCATTGACCCAACAGCACAGACGTCTCCGTTTGTAATGGTGTCGGGATAGAGCCACGTGGACGACGGAATGGCACAGGATGGTGTTCTCAGACGAGTCACGCTTCTGTTTTAGCAATGACAGTCGCCGTGTACGAGTTTGGCGCCGACGTGGTGACAGGGCCAATCCGGCCACATCTGTGGAATGCCATACCGCGAGACAACGTGGTATAATGGTTTGGGGCGCCATCGCCTACGATAGCAGGTCACCTCTGGTCCGTATTCAGGGCACTATGACGGCCCAACGATACGTGGATGACGTGCTGCAGCCGGTGACACTACCTTTCCTTCAGGGGTGCCCAATGTCATTTTCCAGCAGGATAACGCCCGGCCGCACACGACACGCATCAGCCAACATGCCCTGCAAGGTACCCAGGTGCTTCCCTGGCCAGCTGTCTCCCCTGATCTCTCACCTATCGAAAATTTCTGGGACGTCGCTTGCATGCGTTGCCACCGGCACGTTCAGATGACGAACTCTGGCAAATGGTTGACAGGGAATGGGCAGCCATCCCTCAGGACACCATCCGCACGCTCATGGCGTCTGTACCTAGACGTGTTGCTGCCTGTATCGCCGCTCGCGGTGGTCCTACAACCTACTGATCAGACGTTCTTACTGCTCAGTGGCAAGGTGTATAATGTTGCAATAAAGATCACTTATTGCTCGTTGCTGTCTCTCTCTCTGTTTGCCAAATTTCATCACTTTCTGCCAACTCTTTCTTGGTGTTGCATTGTCAATGTCAGGTAGTGTATATTAATCGATGTGAAAATTTTCGAAATTTCATCCATATTCAAGAATTTGTTTATTTCTATATTTCAAAAACCATTTGTTACAACTGATATGGCTTTCAGATTCAAGATTTTCCCTGCTACCAATCTCAACCTACTTCCTGTGGAAGATTATGTGGACGTGCATTGGAATGTGGAAATCATAAATGCAATTATGAATGTCATAATGTTGATGAAATTGGAGATTTAATGAAGGTACTGTTTTTCAAAAAACTTGTGTAATAACTAAACTACATAATTATTAAAATTAATTTTTAAAATATGAAATTTTATAATTATTGTACGTATGTTCACTGCACATAGGGGATAGTTAGTTTTATTTGTAGTATATTTATATAATAATTGCATTGATATATTCAGTAAAACGTCTAATAATTGTTAATAAATTAAGTTTTATTGGTAGTGGAGAAAAATTATTACTTCACTCTTTCAATGTGTTGAAACTTTGAAAAAAAAAACGAATTGTTCCATCAAAATGGTAAACTATTCCATTGCATCTAACCGCAGTTTGGTCATGCACTCTTTTTGATATATAAGCAGTCAAATAGTGATTATTTCATAAGATTAGTCAGGAGATGTATGTGTTTTGCATTCAATATTTTCACTATTGGAGAATTATGGAAATGAAAATTACAGGAAAAGTGGTTTGATTTATCACTGGTCATACTTTACTACATAAGGCACATGAAAAGAATATTCCACTCTAGATTATTCAGTTCTGGATTTAATTAGTTTTTAACCCTTACGGATTATAGTGGAATGTCTGGCATCCCACTTTCAAATGGTTAAAGCTATGTATATGAACAACCTAGGTATATTAAGGCTGTTATGATGCATAAATATTTTTTTCATTGGTATTCTGATATCTAAGAATGCTAAGATGCTCTAGCCATGAGGGTGCTCACACCATTCCTTAAAATAACAAAATTAAATATTTGGAATGGGTAAAATACCTTCAGATCTTCACCCAGAAAGTTTTTAAAAACACCTTTTTAACAGTGCCCTTCAAATGGTTAATGCCATGTCTATTAAATCATAGGAAAAACTGAACGAAAATGAAAGGAAATTTGAGAACCAAGATATCAATACTATCCTGAGATAGTTTATAGAAGATCTTTCTTCGAAATAGGGTTATCACATCCACTGACCTGAAACTGGCTTGTGGAAGATTTTTTGAGAAATAACAATTTAAACTATTAGGTACTCAATTGTTTTGTTCTGTCTGCACACCATCCTATGAAATAGATATTGTTGACAAAGATAAAGTCAGTTGCCTTGTACTTTGTTTCCTGATTACAAAAGAATCTTATTAGCTTATTTGAATCAAGCTTCCAAATTCGTACTAGTATTATTCTTTGGAGCATTAGGTTATGTTTTTATCTGATTAGCTATTTTATGTGTATCATTTAGTACCAGAATACTATTCCAAAATGTTATTGGGTAGTGTTCACCTAAAAAATTTCCACATGATGGCTGGATATTATATTACTGTATATGCTGGATAAATGATACAATAAAAAATTATTTTTGCATAAATTTCAACAAATACTTTTTATAAATTTAAATAATATACATCCAAATTATTTTGAGTTTTTTAATCCTATATATATTTAATTAATAACTGCAACTATGAATTGTTTTTTTCGACTCTTGAGTGACTTGTTATCGCCCTCCTGGTGTACTGTTGCTTTTACCCTTACAATTTGAGGACTCAATAGTCACTTCTATTAGTTGAAAGTATTCCAGGAAACATTCTAGGGATGAAGAAGTCTAAATCTAGTTAGAAACCCTGCAGGATGAAAGGTAGAAAATGTATGCATCATGCTCAGAGGGTTGGTAATACTATCAAAGAATAAGCTCATAATTTTTTGTTTAGTTGGATTTGGTGGTTATACAAAATTCAAGATCGTTTGACTTTCAATATTTTATAATCTTCCCTTTTATATTGCACTAATTTTTATTTTACAATATTTCCCCCAAAATGCATATTAATGTGGATGCTTTTAGGTCATGTGTAATTCAGTTTCTTAAGTAAATGATATTCATAACTGCTAAGCCATATAAAATTGAAAACACTCCATTTTAATATATATTTCAGTCTAACATGAAATATAGACTTAATATTTTATTTACTGTTCTGTTTACATTTTAAAAAAATTTGCTTGTGCAATTTTAACAATTCTTAATTTAATAAAATTTGTTTTTCATTTATAATTTTTACATTTTTCTGAACACATTTTTTCAGTCAAGCAAACAATGTGAAACATGTACTAAATTTTGTGGAAATCCAAGAAGGGAAGGATGTACACACCCTTGTCCCCTTCCCTGTCATCCTGGAGAGTGTCGTCCTTGTAAACAACACATCAAGTTTAAGTGTCACTGTCAAATCAATGTTATTTATACAGTTTGTGATGAATGGACTTCTGCAGATGAGAGTAAAAAACTAGAAATAATGTCCTGTTCTAATAGATGCCCTAAAGAGGTAAAATGTTTTTCCTGGCTACTCTTAATTAAATTTTAAAACATCTTTGAAGCTCAGTTTAAGTTAACTTCTAAATGTTAAATATAAATTATGCAATCCAAAGTTTAAACTATTTCAATGGTTTAATCATATTTCTATTATATAATTCAATGTATTCTCATATCAATATCTTTCCAGATGAACTGTGGTCACAGATGTATTTTACAGTGTCATACAGGACCTTGTTCTAATCAAAATAGTTGCAAAAAGAAAGTTTTAATGCGATGTCTGTGTAAAAGAAAGAAAAAAGAAATACAATGTTCTTTAATTAGTAAAACTTCTGATCTCCTGTGTGATGAAGAATGCTTAAAATATAAAGAATCCTTGGAAGTTTTGGAATTTGAAAAAAATACTAAAAAAGAAGCTGAAGAGAAAAAAATTAGAGATAAAGAATACCAAGCATTTTTAAAGAAAACCGAAGGTAAAAAAAAGAAGAAAAAGAAACATTTGGAAAATAATCAGAAAAATGAGCACCATACACTTATGATAGGTGCTTCAGCTGTCATTGTATGTATTGCTGGATTATTTATTTATTTTATTTTCAGTTCTCAATAGTTTTTTAGCATAATTTTTGTTCAATTAATTCAAGGTACCTGTATGCAATTCCACACATTTATAGAAATTTTGAATTCCCAATAAAATTACCAAATTTTTATGTATCTGACCAGGTTTCCTGTTTAAAAACTAATTTTAGACTTCATTTTCAGTATCAGAAATTTATATGCACTTCAGTGCTTGCATACTATATACGTTCTCATACTATTAGACTTTTCAGTTTTTATGGTTACCATTAACTGACGATTCTATTTCTTAAATATAAGTACCCAAGTAAAGCCTTAAGCAGATCACTAATGTAATATACATCCGAATGAAAAAAAAAACATTTTTTCAGAAGTCAAGATGCTTTATCTTAAGTTATACATCCAACTAATTACCAAAATTTATATAATAGATGTTTCAAAATTAAAAAAAAAATTTTAAATTGTCTTTTGTATCCCCATAAGTCAACATATCATTGGCTTACAAAGTAAAACACACTAAGTCAAAAAAATATAGTTCTAAGAAAACGAAGAGAGAAAAATTCTACTCCCTAAACTACTATTTTTCAAGAAATCTAACCTTCATCAAAAGAAAAATCACTTAGTGAGCTTCACCAGTCTAAATATCATCACATTCTGGTTTAAAAAAGCTAAAAACCTCATATTGAAAATTTTGATTTAGTGTTTCACTAGTAAACCGACGGTATAATTTTAATTATGTATGTCCAAAATAAATAATATTCAACATTCTTCAATGGAATTACATTGGTTAGTTAATGTTTTTTCTGACATGTATCCTATACTGATTAGAAATCTCAGAAAGGACTACTTTTGACAGTATAGCAAGAGTTGATAGTTAAATAAGGTTTAATCCCAGGGATCAATTCATTTTTCATTATAAAATGCAGTGTATATTTTTATCAGTTGGTAATTTTGTGCCAAAAAAAAAAGGATTTTGTCGGCAATTCCAAGATTTATTGCTAGCTGAAAGTATTCATAAAATTGAAATTAGCTTCAATAAATTAAAGGCATATTTCAATTTTAACCTCTTGTAATATTGGTCGGGGACATTCAAGTGTGCTTGAAAACTATTGCAAGATGGTAGAAAAATGCAACCTTAAATTTGTGCTCAAAGTTCTTATGAATCTCGTTCTTAAAATTTTAGGAAATATAAGCAATATTCAAGTCAAAATTTGAACATCCATGTTTTACAAACAGCAATTTTAATTTTTTAAAGTGATCATTTATTTATTAAAACTTTATTGTAACTTCTAATTTTTAAGTAAAATTATATTCACTATTGGTGCATTTTGGTACACTATTGGTACTGCAAAACAGCATAACAAAGTTTGTTTTGCAGATCTCAACTGAAAAGAATCCCCTTACAAAATAATGAATCCACTTGACTTTGTCATCACAACAGCTGTTTTTAGGCTAGACATATTGAACTATAAAGTCAGTTAACACGCGTTTTTTTTTCTTTTCTGCTATTTTTGCAGAACCTAATTTTGTAATCCTTGTAAATTTTATAACTGAATTTAGAAGCCTACATTTAAGTGTTATTAATTTTTAACTACCATATCCAGTCAAAGTTTACACACTTGAAAGTTAGAGCCCAATAAAATAGTAATTTCAGTGTAACTGTTTACTGGAATTGAACAGAGCTTAGTTTACTAAAAGCACTGCAGCCATTCTCAACAAACTAAAGCAGAGGGTCTATTGGTATACCTCACTTCCATAGCTGTGGATACCATAAATCTAAACTTATTTGCCCTACAAACAGCTTTACTAGTCACCTCTATGTAGAAAGTACATAAATTAGTGTCACAAAGGATATTTTGCAAACAAATATTTGCTGAAATTCTTACTTTCAACCCAGGGCAAAATTGTACAAAATACAACTTTCTCATACAAACATGAAAAAATTGAATGTGCATCACATTTGAATTCTATGAAGAAATTTTTCTCCCTTTATGCATAAATAGCATTGCTTAAATTTTTTGAGCGTGTCATTTAAATTTTTTTTCTCTGGAAATTTAGAGGAATTAAATTGATTGGAAATATAAATTTTGTCTCAAGTTTAATATTTTTATTCTATTAAAAATAAAATGCTTTTCTATGCCTTACAAAACTTTGATCAATATAGTTTTACATTTTTTTCACTTTACTAAAATTTTTTGTTCCTGTTTCATAAAAGAATTGTCTGCAACAAAATCTAGGATATGCACTGACAGTAAATGAAATTTCCTGTTCTTGTATATTGTACATCTTAACATGTCATGCTCTTTTAAATTACAATTAAATGCACTAACCCATCAAACGGAAATTTCATTTTTGAATTTTCTTTCTGGTGAACTTCTTAGTCTCTTCTAGCATGTTATCTGTGACAGTTTGAAAGGTATAAGTTAGAAAAATTAAATGCAATATTTTTATAATCGAACTTGACCATCAAACTCTAAGCAAAATTGAATCATTTTAAAGATGCCTCCATCATTAACATTGAATTTACTTATACTAGTTAAATGGCATGAAATTTCATCTATCGTCTTCGATTTGCATTTTTACCAAATTTTAAACCTTCATATTTCTTTGTCAATGTTTAAATACCTTAAAATGAATTCACAGCTTTCAAAAAATTCTATATTTGACATTTATAGTTTTAGTTGTCAAGGTGTGATTTAGTGGAGACAATCAAGACTTTTTAACATTAGCAATAAACTTTAATAAAATAAAAAAATCTAACAACTCGGGTCTTTTTTAAACACAAATGAATACCCAAAAATTTATTTTACAATCATGATTTCCAATTTGTTGACACAGAAGACATACTAAATTCCTGGATATCCACTCAACTGAAGCAGAAGGCAAGAAAGTTTCTCAGGTGATCATGTATTGCCAGAACTCCTAGAGCATTTTCGTGTTAATGTCCTATTCTCTTTGCTTCTACTTTTCAAATGTAAAAAGAACTGAGCGAAATATTCTATATTAACAAGTATAATCAGCTATTCATCATTTCTAAAATAGTTCTCAGTACAGTACAAAACAAATCTTAATTTTACTTTCTAGTAATATAAAAATATTATATTTATTTTACAGCATAAAATTTACAAAATATATTAAAAAGCTATCACAAATGAGATAAATATATCCTTTAGGCTATTTTAAATTATCAGCACATTTTAAATAAAAAATGCGAAATTAGAATTGAAAGAATATTTTTATCATAAAAGTATGATTTTCATCATGATTTATAATGGAATAAAAGAACCCAGCTTTCATTCAAATTAATTTCAGGGTCAAGGAGATCAGAAAGATTACACTAGATCAGGTGTGGGGAACCTGACCTTCTAGGTCCTTAAGTCCAGCCTTTTGACTGAATTCAAATTTTACAGAACAAATCCTCTTACTTTTATTAATACATTTTTGTTCGTCTTATATTTTATTTTTAAAATGAACATTAAAATACCAAAGAATAAACTAAGTTTCATCAAAATAAACCTTCCAGATTTACCAGTTAGATTCTTACAAAATGAACATTTTTAACCACTTAAAGCATGAGTTTTTTTCGGAAAAACTGGTAAAAAATGATCGGTTTTTTTGACAGAAAATGAATATATATATAGGTATAGTGTAAGTTATTTTTTGCAATTTCAGTTGCGGGGGTGGGGTAAAAGTTAAAAAAAAATTATTATACAAAGTGTAAACGATTTGATTACATGTTTATTTTGAATTTCAAAATAATAATAATAATAAAATATTAACTTAAGATTCACTTCCATCACTCAAGAGTTCCTCTTTTTCATCGCTGAAACTTTCTGATAAATTGGCATATTCAAAATCGTCAGAGTCACTCATTATCAAATAACTTTTTCTAAACAAGTTACAAAAACACTTAGTAAAAATTAATTTATGGTTAACTGTTTACTTGTATGATATTTAACGTAATAAAAATGGATATATTACCTTTTCCACACCAAACAACTGCTTTATAACAAAGAATTCCTAACAAACTTATAGCTAATCATCAAAATGCATCACTTGGTTTACACAAGAAAAATGGTGCATAGTGGTGCCATCTACGGTAAATAAGTTTAATATCCATCTATAAATAAGTGGTAAATCATCTATGATATAAGTTTAATCTAGCCTATCTATTTTTACTAGAACGGATCTCAGACGGGCATTAGAAATAAAATAACGCGAGATACAAGAGCACCCGTGTGAGACAGGCATGTGCAAATTTGCCGGTAACTTTCGCCCGTGTCAAACACGGGTAAATGCGTTAAGTGGTTAAGAAAACCAAATTGAAGTTTTTTGAATGTGGCCTTATTTGATTACAGCTAAATTATATATATAATGCAGACTTCCCACATGAAAAGGTTCCCCACCCCTGCACTAGATCAATAGTTCTCAAAGCATGGGATGTTTTCCTAATGAAATGCAGAGGGTGGGAGAGTATTTTAAAATCTTACTTTTAAGGAAACAATACTCTGAAAAATGTGTACAAATCTAACTAATTTTAAGTAATCACAGAATTATCTTTTGACAAACAACATTCTCAACGTATCAGTAATTTAACCATGCAACAATAATTCTCTGGAACTTTCAAGTTATGTCAACAAAATTAGATCTTCGGCATATAGTTTAAAAACATGATTTCTGACAGGTGTCCTACTTTGAGATCATTCCTTCATTAGACAAAAAACAAAGCCTTTTCTCCTAGGCACTTACTCAAAAAAAATTATTTGGGGAGGTGACCTATTCTTCTTTCTTACCATGCTTTACTTGTATTAATACATCTATAAATTTTACTTACATGATTAACCTTGTTTTTTTAGCTTGTATTTCAACATAAAATATATTTCAAGGAGGACTCAAACCCTATAGGCACTCCTCTTGAATACATCCTAGCATCTAGGCAAATGAACAAGTCAAGCATGAATTTTACCATTCAACAAGTCACCTGCACATATATGGGTTGTTCTTTTGTTTCAGCAACCAATCTAATTGCTATAGTGCTAAATGAGCATTTTCTTTGCAGATGACTATTTACAAGCTTGTCTACATTTTTCTACTGAGTTTAACAACTTTGTTTTACATAGATTAAGCTAACTTTGGCATTTATTTTTGTAAAATCAAGAATATTTCAGGGGTTATTCCCCTCATACTCCTGAATACATCCCTGCTTCTACCATTGAAAAGCTACTTTGCTGATCATTCATCTGCGACTTAAGTATTTCAAATGCAAGTGCTATATTTATAAATTCAAAAGGAGTTAGAAGTAAAATGTTTCAGAAATGCTGGCAAAAGTGGATTGTTATAATTAGATCAAAAATGATTTCATTTTTGCGCCTTAGAATTAATGTCAAATTTGTTTATTATTGAGATGAATTAAAACATTAAAAGAAATTATATATTTGCATGTTTTCAAAGAATAATTTGCAGATTTATATAAATATTAACTTGTTTAATCTATGATTTGACTTTGCCATTAATCTAAGACTAAATCTAATAAAATTTGGAAGATATAATTTTTTTTGTATAACTGATTTATAATAGACGTTCGTATCAATCAAATAAAGCTATACATTTCTGGAAAACAAAACAATTTATGAAAAGTAAGACATTTGTCGATAAACTAGCAGAATTTATTTTACATCTATTGAGAGCACTTAAAGAAAATAGAAAGTTCATGCTTATTTTAAAATCAGGTAAACTTCCAAGACCACCTGGAAGTCACAATATGTAATTGTGACACTAAAGTTCCAATTTTAATTGTTTTATCAAAATAAATTGGGAATTTTACAGATAAAGTTAATCAGTAAAAACTGTTGGAAATAAAATTTACTCTGAATATTATGCAATAAATCAGAAGTACTCGCCAAAACAAGTGGTTCTTGGAATTTTTTAGGAAATATCTTAATTTTGGAATGCAGCCTTATGTCCTTTGGATACTGTAATAAGGATCAGCTTATGTTTACCAAATTAATTGCAATATGATTTAATCAGGGTATAATCAATACACTGAACTTTAAATTGTGTTAAAAATAGAATATAAAATACACTAAAAATTTGGCAATAAATAACAGATGAGAAGGGGAGAAACTTGTGTTTGTAAAAATTTTGTGATATTCATATATATACTAAATGCATAATTAGAATTAATATAAACTTTGGAATATAAATATTTTGCATATTAAATGGTATTTTATATTTAAGCATAAACTCACATCTGCTGAGGCGAACTTTCTAAAAGTTGATACCCCCTTTTAGTTCCTTTTTTGTAAAATTTTAATAATTGCCAGATCATGTAGAAATTCTGTATTTTTACTGTAAACAGAAGTACCTACTTTCTGCATTTATTTTGCAACATTAAAATGGCAAATAGAGTCAACAAAATGATCAAAATCATTCATGCTTGTTTCAAATTTCATTAATTGACTAGTAATATCAGTTACTTGTTCTTCAAAAGTTGGTTGAAGAGAAAATGATGCAAGTGGTGGAGCACTCTGACACTCTCGAAAAAAGGTTCCAATATCATTCTTTCCATCACAATCAGCAAATGGAGGCTTCTAGAAAATATTACCGAAAAACATTTTATAATAGTCAAATTGATCAACTCAATTAACAATGTATAGTTCTTATGTATCAACATAGGAGGTTCACAAGTCATTTTCCCATTTATGTTATTGTTTTAGATGTTTTACATAAAATATCAATATTAAAATTATATTGCCATGAAATAAATTCCTAAATACTTATTTTACAAATAGAAAAATGTTCAAATCATCATTTAACATCTTTAGAAAAGATAAAAAAAAACCTAGTATTAATTTAAGTTCAAAGTCAACAAAATAACTTAATCAGAAATCCTTCGTTGAAAGATAAGCTACAAGCTTAAACAGATGTGAAGAAATTCAAATAGTAATTGCATACACGATAAATCTAGAATTTAATAAAGTTCTATAGGGTCCCTCATACAAAATATTGCACCTATGTTTAGTTATTAAATATGTTGCAGGTTAAAAGCAATAGTACACTACTTGATCTTATAATGCTCATTGAGTTGTGATATGGCTGACTTAAGCATTACTTGTTTTTCAAGCAAATAAAATAATTATACAGCTAGCAAAAGAAATACATAAGTTTTAAAAATTACAATTTTCCCTTCCTATTTTACCATTTATCTTTCAACTTCAATCAGTAACATACATTTAAAAGCATTATATAAATTTATTTTGGGGAAATTGATTGGATTTGGGATTTTATGATGCAAGGACTGAAAACAGACAAACTTATTCTTTTTGGAGAAGTCTTCAATCATGTCTTTGAAGTGTTTAAAATGGTGATAGTTTTGTTATACACACATATATTTAATAAAGATATAAAACCATTTTTAGCAGTTTGAATGGTAAAAACAGTGTTGGAAAATATGTGGAATGTTTTCAAGAATAAAATCAATAGAATGCTTGTATTTTCACATTTCACTCTTGACTTACTATGTTGGTAAGATTGGTGTTGATGCATCAAAATAATTTAAATATTTTTAAAACAATTAACTATTATAATTTTAATTATTTAATTGATTGATTAATTTTAGTTATTTGAATTGTGATCACTTTTTAATCTCAGTAAATCATGACTAAGATGGGAGGTAGCACGAAAATATGCTCATCTTAATCCATTGGGTCAAAAAATATTCACATTAGTGAGTGTCCTGAACTTACATTCACACAATAGATTGTCTCCGGTTACTCATGTACACAAAAAGTTATCTAATAGTGAGAATAATGATGCCATCTTTCATTCTTCCAAAAAAATTCTGGTGAAAATACTTTGTCTTATTTTGGGTTCTTTCACTTTTAGTTTGGGTTTCAATAAAGATTACTTAATTTTCTTTAATCATGCAGTTATGATGAATCTTGTGTACATCTACAAATGTGGTGTCAATAAAATGATTTTAGTCTTATTCTGCATTATTACACAATTCAGAGTTTACTATACATTGTAGTTTACTTCAGACAGTGGTTAGACTTGTATTAGAACCTTCAAAGCTTTAATTCAAGTAAACTCAAAATCTTAAGGGTTGTTTTCAGTAAGTGATTTCTAATGATTTCATTTGTAACTTTCATATTTCGTGATAACTATACATTTTAAAATGTAACTTAAATAATATCAACTAGATTTTCTGCCTTTTATGTTACATTACATAATTAGTGATTCAACAGAAAATTGCTGTGAGTTTATATTTGAATTATACAATGGAGCAATTACTTAAGAACTCCATTTTACAACCATTAAGTTCACACTCTTTTTTTCAAAGCCACATGCAGGATCAGATTTTAAAGTCCATAGACATGATTCTAATTTTATAACTATCAAGTAATCACAATTTACAAATCAATTGTCAGCAATCATCTAATAGAAACATATTTGATAAGATAAGCTTCATTAAATGGATACGATCAATTTCCCAATCTAGAAATATTCTATCTAGTTCTGTGGTAACCACACGACTTTGATGCATACATAATGCTCCTGTCTATTCAAATAATATTGTTTACGATCTTTCAGCTCCTGCGATGTTGGGAGAGTTGTGATCAAAATGACCGAAAGGTCCCAATTTGACAACCAAAGTTACGTTGAATTCCAGTTCTTTCTATTTATCATACAAATACAAAATGTACAATTTCAAAGATGCATATGAATGAAACTAGGGATATGTGTTATGACCAGACAGTCTCCACTATTTTCATTTTTGTGACCTAAAATGGCAACACTTGATCATGATATCAGATAGGTATCAGAAAATAGAAGTCTGTTTAGTGTTCAAAAGCAATTTAGGCATATAATGTGGCAAACCTTTTTTCACAATTTGATTACTTGGTTTGACCGCAACTCCTCTGAATGACCAGTTTTCCTAACACTGAAGGTGGTCACTTTGGTTTAGATATTTAACTGTATGAGTTTAAAATCCTCTTAAATACATCAAGATCATTCTTTTTACCACTCAAAAGACAAAAATAGCATTATACATCAGTCACATTACAAAAATGAAAGCACACTTTTAACATTTGAATTGTACTTACTATCTCCATCAAGAAAAAGTCTTCAGAAATTGAATTATTGTCTCCATTGCATTTTTGACAGTTTTCATTGGAATTACAGTTGTAATCTACTCCATTTGTATATTCTTTATTGCCATGTTTGCTCAAATTAGCATTCTTGTCAGCACTTTTACGAGCATCATTCATCTTTAACTTATCTCTGTGAGGATTCACAAACAACTTACTACGAGATAAATTCAAAAAAGGTTTTTCAAGTAAATCTAATGCTGGAAATGTGTCAGGTAAATTGTTTGGGTGTGCAAAAGCACCCATTCTCTTGAAATCAGTAGAATCGTTTACGCATGTGGAGCTGCAAACATAATAACATCATTTAAATATTTGTTTTCAAAATGTACAAAAATATTTTACTTTTTCATGTTTTATTAAAAATTTAAACAATTTTTTAAATACATGACCAATTCTTTATTTTTATATAAATGCAATGAGTAATGCAAATTTCAAGTATCCAAACTAATTCACTGCCGTTAAGTGTCACTGCCGTGAAAGGAAAATTGGCCCCTGGTATATTTAACCTTGCAGGATATCATTCTCAAATGTTTACCACCATAATTATGTACAGCTGATTAATCATTAACTGACCCAAGGTAAATAATTTCTTGGAATAAGACATTCAGCAGTTTTATGTATCTCGGTTGGACTAAGGGAACTGATGATTAAGTAAATAAAACTATCACATTAATCCCCTTAATAAATTAATGTGCAAATTTAGATCAGTGTAGATATTTTTTGTAAGGAACTACATTTCTGAAATAGTATTTAATTTAGAAGAACCTATAGATATCAATATTATTTGGAACTCTTAAATCCACATGTGTTGTCCTTCAATTACATCAAATCATGCATGTGCATCAACTGAACAATGGGATATCAAAAACTTTTGCTATTTGTTAGTTTCCTTGCAAAATAACAATTGTTAAAAAACATTGTCCTGCTGACAGCATCTTAGAGGAAATATATTTAAAACTTGCAACTTTGCATTAAGGGAAACCTCACCTGTTATAGCATTAATCTATATCAGAAATATTTCTAGAATTGGTGAAGTCATTAGAATATTTCAGATACCATTAAATTGTTCAATGGGATGACAAAATGATCAAATAATTTTTAATGAACCATGGAAGAAATCAAAACTATACATACTTGTTTTCTGATCTGCACTCATCTGAATGTGAAATTTTAGGACTCTTGTCAGGTTTAAAGTAATCACTTTTCAAAAACAAAGGATTGCCTTTCACAACCCTTTCTGGGGTAATAGCCATATTATCTTTTGATCGGTAAGACACTGAGACTTGCAAGGTACCAACTGGTGTAAGAACCTGTCCAATTTTACTGCTTACATTATTTTCACCAAGTTGATGCATCTAAAAGTAAAATATAAAATTGAAGTAAGTTACAATATTCAGATACTTGAAGGACAAATATAATAAGATTATTAAGATATTTAATGCCAACACATTTTGTGCAAAACAATTTGTGTCAACAAAAAGATGTTTAATGCCAACACATATTGTGCAAAACAATTTGTGTCAACAAAAGAAGTTTAGAGACTGAAAGTATTTTACAGCAATGTAACTTTGAAGAAATTATAACTATTGTTTAGTTAATGAAATAATATACCATACCCCTGATCTTTGTTATTGTTTTCATCCTATAAATAAAGACTTGCTCCATAAAATTTCTTGAAAGTTTAATAAAATAATAAAATCAGTTCAGAACATGGTTGGAAAATTTTGAAAACTTAAATTATGTAGTTTTCACACATATGAAAGTTTCGATTTATAAAAGGATTATGGGCAAGTTAGTTTTCCTGAATATGTAATACAACATACATTTAAAAAACAAATCATTCTCATATTTTACCTGTGGTTCACCTGAGTATATTCGAAACAATATCACATGGGTATCAGAGCTCTGACAGGAAGATAGCTTGTATGCTGGAGTAATTCTAGTCACTGATATAATGGATTTCAAAAGTAATGTCATTCTACAGTATACAGATGCTAAACTTGTATATGATACATATGGAGAATCTAAAAAGCAGTCAGATGTATTCATGCTGACACTCCAAGTTTCTAATACTAAAGTATCACCATCTGAAGTCTTCAACAAAATTTCTGTACATATGCAAAAATCTTTTAATGTTGAAATATTGCTATATGCATCTTTGGCTTTTGCTTGAATTTCAGTATTGTCTTCAATCACTAAATTAAACTAAAAACAAACATGAAAAACAATAAATTATATATAATAGATATGTATAATATATACAATATTACATAATAGATTAAATGCTGAATTTACAACTCATCAGTACCTTTTACTTTAGTTAAAATCACAATAAAATATAATTAGTTAAAATTTCAGCACACCAAGACATCTAACAAGATCTAGTTATCAAAGAAAAGTCATAACTTTTAAGTATGACATACAAAGCAATGTGGCAGCAGTGTAGAAATGCTCACTTATAGTAGGATTGTTAATTTTAAAAACCTAGATGGCACTCAAGAGAAGTCTTGGAATATTTCGAACTTCTTATGAATTTTAATTTATATGTTGCTCTGCTGAGTATGCAATAGATTTTTATTTTAATCCAATTTCAACATTAATCTAAGCAACACTTGTTTTGTACAAGTTGATAAATTTTTTCATCCAACTACAAAACTGTTGTTTAAGGGCAATGGGTATCTTTGGCCAATTACACTGGCCAACAATTTTAAACTTTTTTCATAACATGGGTGAAATAAGGTTTCAACTGACTAATTTGGGGGTGCTGAATTCAAATATGACTAAAAAATCTCCTTCATGTACAATTTTTTGCATATTAACAATTACTATATTTCAAAATATGCATATTTTGGAAGTGGAAGTAAATCTCATATTTTATTAAATTCCAAGTTAAAACTGATTTTCAAATTTTAATTTATTTCAGCATTTTTCTTTTGAGCTTCAAAAAATACTAGAGTTAAATTTTTTCCATATTCACATATCACTGCAGGAGACAGCAAAAAATGGAATAAGTACATATAAATACATAAATGAATTTTACACTTATATTTGTATAGCCATACAAGTAGTTCATTTTTTCTCTTTTGTGCTGTGTTGTCTTTCTGCAAAAGCCAGAAGTAAACACTAATCATTGATAGATCCCACCACATCCTTGATACCTCTACTTCATAGTTCAGATATCTTGGTAGAACCTTTCTCTTTGTTCATTGCTGACTGCTTCCATGTTGTCAGGAAAGAAATTCAGATGATAATCTAGAAAATATATTTTAAGGACATTCTGCATCCTAGGTTTTCTATAGTTCTTCAGGTCTTGAATGAGATATGGGTAGTTTTCCTCTTTGTAGTTCTCCTGAAATCCCTTAACCACAGATGTGAATGATTGCCATATGGAGAGCTTCTTGCTGTTTAGTTTTTCTGTGAAAGCAGAATCAAAGTTCTGCTTTCATGTTTAAGGGATTTTACCCAATGACCAACAAAGATTCTTTTTTGAGTTTTGTATGGCTTAATTTTAGAAATTTTCCTTTTAAGTGCTTGAAACTTGAATCAAATTTGTCAGATAGTCTTAAAGGTTTTTCATTAACCCCCAGTTTGATATGAAGTTGTGGAAGCAAACATCAGATGGATTAACTAGAGGTTTGTGACGAAGGTTACTCTCCCTGAAGTAAAAACATTTCGTTTAGGTCAATCATTCCTTTCAGTGTTCTGCTGTGACCCTACTCTCACATACAAAAACAAAATTTGGTGAAGACTTTGAAGCACAAGCAAGAGTGATCACTTTCAGATCATTGCATATTGATCACTTAAAGTGGTCATATTTTATTGCAGTGAAATATTTTTCATGCTTACATAAGTATCCTTCATTTCTACAACATGTGTAATTGGAATGGAAGACTTTTGGGGTTTCTGTTGTACAAAAAGACAGCTTTTAAACTAATCTTGGATGAGTTGATAAATAGACACCATTCCTCATGATTGTGAGGTATTCCTAAATCTGTCATCAGTGCTGAAATATCTGAACAAAAGAACATACCATCCTGCATTTTATAAAAAGAAAAATAGAAGTCGATTTTTATTTGGACCACAGAAACATGTATTCTTAACTAGAGGGGTTCACTCTTGAAGTCTAGAACCTAAAAGGTCAGCTTATTTGGAAAGACACAGGTCTTGAGTGAGACCATTCAGTTCATTATGCTCAATCGAGTGAGGCTCATTTAAATTTTTAGGAGTGTGTATGTAGGATCAGGAAATTTCAAGTGTGTGCGTCTGTATGTCCATATCTTTCTCACAAACATGGAGAACGTGTCTTTCTTTCAATGAAAAATACAATGCCAATTTGATTTCCATTGCACATTCTCTACCAGTGAAAAAAATCAGTGCTGCCACCGACAATATGTCAGGTGTGAAACATAAAAATAAAAAGATATAGTGTCGTTTTACATACCTAAAAATACTACTTTTGAAAGATAGTAAATATTAAATGCCCAATAACAAAAACCTGACATAACGGCAATTTTTTAAAGTCAGATCGGAAAACAGCAAGCACCCTAAAATTAGCTAAAGCAGCTAAATTTGTTATAAAACTTTGCAAACTGGTGTTATCAGACAAATTGGAGGTAAACTGGGATTAAATTTTAGTTAACATACAAAGGTTACCATAATTTGTAATTCATTTTCACTACCTTTAAAGTTAACATTTTTATGACAATATCCCGATTAAATTCCTGTACAACATATGTAAACAAGTGGGAACACTTACTATTCAACATGAACGTTTATGTAAAGTATGAAATAAATTACAAAATGTAAAATACATCACTAACCATTGCATACAGATAATGTCACATTGTATGTAAATGAAAAGTAGTTGAAAACTGACCATACTGCATAATGGACAGTTTTACATACCTTCTCTTCATTCACAAAGCTCAATCATTTCTTAAATGTTATGTACATTCTTGTCATCAGGGATATTCATGTATGCTATGAGAGTATTTTCAATCCCAATACATACATGATAGAGTTTCATAAAATTTCTATTACCAGAGGATTTTTTACCAAAACTAATTAATCTAAAACTAACATTTCTAGTATTTTCCAGATAACTATTCAAAGTCTGGACAGGGGCATGTAAATATATCAGTATTTGTTTTAAATTTTAATAGATTTGCATTCAAGTCATGTGGCTTCTAAATTCATACTGGGCCTATTTTTCTTTTACTTAAAAACTGATAATATTTTCGAGTTATTTTAGTGATATTTTTGAGTGTATCATCGAATCAGGGCTGGAGTCTTTTTGTGCTCTGTTCAATATATTCAGAGTGCCAAAGTTCATAAATTCTAAAAAACTCTAAAAATACCCATTATTCATCAATAAATATGGTAAATTTTGAAACAGCATATTTATGAAACAAATTAATCATAAACTTTGGCTTTAATACTTTTAATTCTTGTAATTGATCATTCTCCATACTACTCTAAGGACTATTCAAAATAAGGGGGAATATAGTGAGGAAAAACTTGAGCAGTTCAGATGTACTTTTAGAAATCTAAATTTTTAGGATAAGATACGTACCCCCTTTTGTGATACAATTTAATGATTCGATATAAGACAGATCTTGTTTATCTCATATTATTAGTACTTTGGAGACAAAATCCAAATGCCTTTAAATTATGAAGGCACCACTGGATTGTCCCTCCCTCAAAGCTGATTGGTTGGGAATTTATGATGCAGTCAGATCTGGCCAAACAATGTTTTTCCCAAGTAAATGGGCACACACAAACAAGGAAAGTGACACAGAAGATAGAATTACACTGAGGGTAGTTACAGGAATCAAACCTATGTTTCCTACAGCTTGCAGGATGCTAGCACAATGGGAAAACCCACTGAGCCACTCTGGAAGCTGGATCTCAAACATTTGTATTTGCCCTTCAATCTGCAGAAACGAATGTGTGGCGTTTGATAAAATCTGTTCCATACTACCTTTAAAAACTGTTAGCATTTTCTTCATATTTTAGTTAAGTTCTTAAATTACTTTTTGTAAGCACTAAATATACATATCTCATATCAAAACCATATCACATGATTTTTCATCGCAAAATAAATTTATAACATTGTACTTTACCCAATCACGTTTAGCCAGTTGTCTATTTGTTTGAGAATTCCTTTCGCCAAAGCGAGCTTGAACTACGATTTGTGATACTTTAAAGGTAAAAAATTTCACATATTTTTCCAATTCAGCCCATTCTTTTGATGATAATTTCTTTCTTGCAGATGGGTTCATTTTTTTAAATTTGTTAAGTGAAAAGTTCTAAGCTTTAAGCTTCAAGTAATGATTTAGTAAAAATGATAAAACAGATGAAGTCTCCTTGTTCTGGAAAAAATAAAAACACATCCCATTAAAATCAAATGATAATGAACAAGGTAACAGAAATTTTAAGACCTAAAACAGATAAAATGCAAATCATCTGTACATCATGATCAAGTTACTAGCATAATACAATAATTTAATGCATCAAATGTCTAAATTTATTAGCTATGGGTAATACCTTCAAACTTTTGTTCCTTTAAGCATGCAATGACTAATTGGTAGAATGCATGATCAACATGTAAAACTGTATTTGTACAATGCATTTCATTGTTAGAAAAAATCAATAGAAAATTCAGTTCAAAACAGATAATGCCCAATTACCATTGCTGGTTATACATTTTTCTCAGCTTATTTAACACACTTAGCAAACTCTACCTCAAATTGATTTAAATGCTGGGAATGAAAATAAATTTATCTTTCCACTCACTATTTTTTAAATAATTTCAAGTTTATATCAATGAAGAGAATAAAATGTTACATTACTCAAAATTATATTTTTATTAGCATATTGCAGGCAATAAGCTTCGACTGAAAAATTTAACTTGATTTTATTATCAAATTCATAGATGATGCTTACATGTCTATTCTAAGCAAAATAAAATGTTAAAAAGAATATAACGGAGTACTATACTTTTGTACTGCCATCCAGATCCAACTATATTCATTATATAAATTATATGTAGTGTTGAGTCTTAAATGACATTGCAGCAAAATATTACTCAAATTCAAGGGAAAATTTTTAAAGAAATTTTAGTTCAAATTATCAATTAAAAAATGTATTGCTTCTGTTAACTCATAAATCAGAACAAAGACTAAGAAATTCAGTAGCATAGAATAACATTTACAACTGGGAATGGCGACACTGAATTTGATCTACCATGAACAATGAAAGGGTGTAGTTATTTTTTTCTGAAGCTGCAGACTGCCAAGGAAACCTCGTAACATTATAATAGAAATGTCAGTGTATGGTTTTGGTCTGCAAATTTGAAGAATTGTGAAGTGTTTTGGTTTGAAACAAATTTGTAGGATAAGTGGCATACATAAGATCACTAAATTCAGCAAAGGATTAGTTATGCTATTTCGTTAGTTATGCTACAGATGCTATTTCGACAGATTGTTATTATGGAATAAAAATGGCATGATCTCAGGGAAATTATTGGAAAAGCTCAAGATCCCAGTTGCTTGTTTACACACATAGTACTTTGAAAAACAGATCATTACTGATATTAATATTTATTCCTCATCTTAGAGAGGGCAGGGCCCCAATTATAAGCACTGGTAAATATAATAAACATCAGTCATAAAAATGGAAAATTTTCCAAGACAATGTATAGTACTATAGCAACTGAGCAAAAAGTATCAAGGTTCATAGCATATTGTGTTCATTTCTTCCAGAATTCCTCTAACTATTCAGCTAAAAGAACAATTAATTTAGGAAGGGGGCAGAAAAGTAATGAGTTGTGCAAGGATGAACAAATTGTCACCATTAATCACAACCAACGAGCTTTGAATTCTAAGAACACTCAAACAAAGAGGTGCAAAAAATTAATTTGTTTTATTATTTTAACAACACAATTGAAAGATTAGAAGAAAAAAAAGCTGTGACAGCACATTTTTGCAGAAGTTGAGTAAAATTTTTTTTACTACAAATACGCCCATACAGAATGTCATAATGTACATCGAACTTATTGCACACAATACAATAATTCTGGTTCTGTGCTAGTTTTGAATCTCCTGTGTACATTCAGATAAGTCAGACAACCAAAATATTTTTACTCTTTAGAATGAGATGTAAAAATAGACTGACAAATCCACATTATAGTATGAAATAACAACTTCATTTGTATTACTTGGTAACAAAAAGAAGTGGTTTTTAGTAACTACATGGATCAATGTCTAATACAGTGGTTCCCAAAGTGGATGTTACAATCCCTCTGAGGAAGCTTAAAGAATCTTGGGAAAAATGCTGGATCCAAGTAGAATAGGGTGTTGAGGATGAGTAGGCTATAAGATGCTGCAAAAATTGTCACCTAAAATTGTTGAGCAAATACTTATCCACTTGACCATACACTAACTACAGTGATGTATTGCCATTGATTCTTTGAACTAAAAAGAGGAACCAATTATAAATAGTTGATGGAGATTTTAGGTTGCTACAGACAAAAATAGAGCCAAAAAGACAAATTGAAAGCACAACATAGGGATTCATACTTCTCATTAGATTGTTTTTAATTTCACTGATTTGATTTTAATTACTAATAGTCTGTAATCTAGTGTTTATGTATAATTTAGTTTTGTTATTTCATTTTAATGAACAGCTTTATAATTTCAGTTCCAAATTGTTTTATTTCCAAATCCAGCTTTTTGAAATTCTGAAATTACACACATATTTGGTGAGATTCAAAAAGTATAAACACAGCTTCACTTGCAATTTATTTTTAGTTGAAAGTTTTTCAGATTGGGGGCACCAAAAACTTTCTTATTGAATAGGGGCTGTTGAGAACCAAAAATGTTCAGGAAATTTTGGTCTTACACTTTCATACTTGAAACATGGGAACATACACATGCCTGTCACATCGTGGATCGATTTGCGTCAGATAAAACAAGATAGGTGCTGTTATTATGTATAGGTTCTAAATATTCTAATTTAATAATTAGAATATTTAGATTTCCATTTTGAGCTGATTTTATAGAATAGTTGTCTGAAAGGAGTTCAATGTTAAACAGGGGCACAGCTCACCTGAGGCAGTATTTCCCCAGATACAGCAATAAAAGTTTTGATTAATTGAAGAACTCTAGAATGAAAGCTATGAAATAGTGTATTGCAAGATACTATTAGTAGTCTTTTATTCATACCAGGTACAGTATGTGTTCTAGATATGGGCTATAGAAAAATACAATATTTTTCTGATAATAATAAACAAAAGAAAAAGAAAAATACCTTTATTTCACAGAAAACTAATAGTAAATAATATACATAAAAGTTGAAGTAGACCAGTCTATGCAAAATGCATACCAACACCAACTATGATCATAGTTTGTGTCTGCCAGTGCATAAATAAAGCAAGATCTGTGGGTGGGTTAGTTGATTTGGGTTTTATGATGCAAGACCCAATGATGGTAGAAAGAAAATAAAATAAAATTCAGTATGTTTAAAGGACATCAGAATAACCAGACCAATATTAAAAGAGAAGATGCAAAAAATAAAATCAAGAGTTCTCTAAAAATTAAATATGAAGGTTAAAATTTTAATCACAAGAAAATCATTATAGTAAAAAGAGAACAAAGATGGGGTATGGGGTATCCCCATCTTAGATGATATAACTTCATTAAATTAATTTTAAAATAATCAATTATAGAAATGTCAAAAATCCTGAATAAAGAAAGGTAAAAAGTAATGAATGTGGGGGTTGATTCAACAAATCCGATAAAATTGGTGATGAGATATTAAAAAATCAATGGTAAAAAGGTTTAGGAAAAGAACAAGGTTAAAATGTTGTTGGAAATGATGGTGCAGTTTCCCCCATTAAATAAATGTCTATGCATGCCTATCATCTGTGGAGTATCTAAAGTTGTTTCCGATGTGGGAATGCCAAGTTACCACGAATTAAGTGATTTCAACGCAGTTCAATAGTTAGAGCTTGTGAGATGGGTTCTAGAATTTCGGGGTAGAGAAGTTTTGATTTTCATTCAATGCCATTTCAAGGATGAACCATAACTAAAAGAATTCTTGAAAAACCTGCAATTTATGACAGCAGTGTGGCCGTAAAATGTGTAGGTGAACGTAACCAGCATCGGCTGGCAAGAATAGTTTTACGTGATAGGCGTGCAACACTGCCTCAAATAACATCAGAATTCAATGCTGGGCAACATCAGTGTGAGGACTACAACTTTCCCTCAGAGATATGGGTTTTAGAAGCTGATGCAAAATTTAAGTACCCTCGATGAATATTCAACACACAACTATGCGCCTTACTGGGGATCAAAAACACCACAGCTGGACACTTGATGACTGAAAGCGAGTAGACTGGTCTGACGAGTTGTTTCCAAATATTTTGAGCAGATGGAAAGATCCATCTGTGGAGGTAACCCCATGAACGTTTCAACAGGTGTTGTAGTCTGGTGGGATCTCCGTAATGATATGGGGTTTGTTTAGCTGGAATTCAATGGGACCCCTGGTACATCTATAAAAGTCTCTAACAGGTGAACGCTATGTGAGCATACTTTCTGACGAGTTACAACTGTTCATGTCCCAAGTTCATTTTGATGGGTTTGGCCTCTTCCAACAATACAATGACCCGCCGCACAAGTCTAGGCATGCAAAATATTGGTTCAAAGAACACTCATGAGTTTGGGGAGTTGCCATTCCCACCTAAGTCACCAGATCTCAACGTTATCAAACACATCTGGTATGCCATACATGCTGTGGAACACAGAAATCCTACACCTTGGAGTACAACAGAATTGTAAACTGCTCCGCAGGAAGTAGTGTTCAATGCCTAGAGTACTTCAGCTAGCTCATGGAGTCCCCGTCTCGTAGTGTTTTTGCAGTTCCAAGTTCTTATGGGAGGCCTACCTAGTAGACAAGTCAGTTTTTCTGGCACTTCAGTATATTTCACATAGGAATAAATTGGCATGAGTTAATATTAATCATTTATGTAAATGAATGAAATTTTTTCTCAGTAGCCCTATGGATTAACACTAGTTAATGAGTCAGTAATAGGGTCCAGCCTCTGATAACATTAATTCTTTTCTTCTATATAGTAGCTCATAGGAGAAAGCAGTCGAGTCATGGTTTTGAATGAGTCTATTAGTAAAAATTAGGGGACTGGTGATAACATGAAGTGTTTCTACAAATGTCATCTTAAGCATGAATTCTGATCCCAGGTCTTTCATTTCGTGCAGACAGCAGTGATAGAGTTGGCATGGGGAAATATCCATGACAATCACCATTCGTGCTTTTGAGTAGGGCACCCTTTTCCTAATGTGCTTTCGCACCTATTCAAAAATCAACTGGCCAACCAAGGTTGTCTGCCTTTTCGTCAAAGCCGCACTATAATGCATTTGAAGGATTTTTCTCATTAAGCGCAGGTTAGTTACATCCCATGTTAAATGAGTAATATACTTGATGTTCCTTTTGTCAGGACCTTGTTTTCCCATGGGCTCTATATTTTTAACCCTATATTCAAAGGATAAATGTGGATGTTTTAATGAGCCACTTTGAACATTTTTCCTGCTGATACAATTGAAATGATACACTGCCAAATGTTTGGGAAAGCAAAATTTTTTGTTTGATAGGTTTTTCAAAAAGACACATTTTCATCAGAAATCAGTTATTAAATGGCATTTGAAAGAGAAAGCACAGAAAAATAATTTTAAAAAAATTAATCATTTTTGCGGTCTTGGGTAATAATTCAGTACCTGTCTAACGATGAGTAGGTAATCTCAAGTCGCATTTTTAGAAACAGCGTTGTTCTATCAATGAAGTCATAATTAGAACTGCAAATATTTTTTTAATTCATATGGATTTCATTTATGAGCACGTGAACTATAGGACCTAGAATCGAGTTCCATTCCGAGGCTCATTATCAGTTCTCAGGACAAAACTCAATCCAGACTCTACACCAGGTTTTATTTGTTTTGAACAGTTCACGCGAGTCATGAACTGGTGCAAGTGGGGACATAGGAAAACTTTTTTCGGAGCAGCTAGATGAACAACCCAGTCAGCGACTCGGATTGGTTTGCCACCATCAGCTGATCAGTATTTAGTAAAGCTATTGGCTTTCTTTGGCGTGTTTCAGAGGATTTAATGCCTCCAAATAATTTGGATAGGCGATAAAAGCGCTAGGTTCCCACTGCAGAGAAGTGGTTAAAGGATGTACTTGGGCCAAAAACTTCTGATCCGAATGTTCACTTCTGCGCTTTACTTCGTCGGAGTTTTCCGTTATCTGACCGTGGTTCCAAATTACGGGCTTTGTCCCGGGATCTATCGGTGCCGCGATATCGCGGTTGGCACAGTAGGTTTTTGGGGGTTATGGCGCAAGGGCCATATTTGGTCATGCTACACCAGACAATCAAGTAATAGACAGACACGCAATGAAAGTTTTACTGACACTGAAAAGAGAAATACACCCAGGGAGGAATTGAGCCTGCACCGCCTACAACTCGAAAGTTGCTAGCATAGTGGGCATACCCACTGAGTCACGACGGCCCCGGTTGGCAGAGTATTAGCAACAGGAGGGTTACAAGTTCCAATGCAACCAAAGACCGTTGTGTAAAAGGGATGGCTAAATCTGTCGTGGTATCAAAAGTCCTTACGATGGCATGGTGTGGAAATTTGGAAAGTGTGTTCTGCCAGCTCAGGTGTTACCTCAATGTTGCCACTCATTATATGAGTTACGTACTTCCGCTAGAATATTCTGTAAGTTTAACAGTGCGGAAACTGGCAACGTTAATTAAAAATTGCGTAATAAAGTTTTGGTTCGTCATCGAACATACGAAAATACGTTAATACTAGGATGGTAAATACTATTCTTTTCGGCGAACAGTTCTTTGATGTTCCGTTCTTTTTAAAAGAACTGTTCTTTGACCTGTTCTGTTCTCAAATGTCTTTCTACTCGAAATGTGCAAGCCCTGTTCCTCCTCGTAGACTATGTGGCGCCAGCAGTTTTCGCTATAGACAGGGACCGAATTTTGTTGACGTCATCTTTGTTAGTACAGGCGGCCCTCGACTTTCGCACAATTCGCTATTTCGCACATTTTTAAAAATTCAATTTTTTAAAGATTTTTGTCGATAATACAAAAATTGTTCGCTTCCATGCAGTCGCTCCCACGGAGCGCGGTAGCTTGCGCTCACTCACACATTGCCGCCTAGAGTAGCGGACTTCTCGGAATCATTGTGACGTCACTAGGGTTCCGAGCCGCGGTGGCGGGGGCCGAATGTCAAATTGTTCTTACAATGTATTAAACAGGTTTAGTCTTGCGTTAGTGCGCGTGTCGATGCGTTGTGCGTTTTGCCAATTTATCTGTTTATGTTTAAATATTTCGACCTTATAAATTTATAAACATGAATGAGAAACGGAGAAACTGCAGTGTTGATGCGAACAAAAAGAAATTAAGGACTTGTGGAGAGTACGCTATGAAAATCTTGGCACCTTGCCAGGAGCAGAGGATGCGTAATCTCTATTGCGCAATTTTGTAATGCGCATGCGTGTAGCATAGCTTACGCGGAGCGAGGAGAATTTTTTACACTTCGACTCTTCGTATATTGTTCGCATTGTGTTGTTTTTCGTCTTGTCAATAAATAATTATGTTCTTATTCTTGGAGTAGTAATTAAACACCACGAACATCACAATGGTGACTACCGGACTATTTGGACAAAGATATTCTGAACAAGCGATCCAGTTTAACCAGCGCATAAAAGATTCGAAACTACTCGGTAACCTGATGTGGAATTCTCACTCCTTTGTTCCGGATTGCGCGTCTCCTTGAACTTTCGATTTCGGTTCATCCACAACTCGCCTGGGTTCGCGACTTTCGCTCATCATATTTTGAACTTTTGGATTTCCATCATGACGGAGACAAGCGCAATAAAAATACCTCCGTATAATTTCGGCGATCCTGCTTTGTGGTTCATAATGTGTGAAAGTACTTTCGAGTTGGGAACACCTAAACCTGTAACCGAAAGCAGAACTAAATATAACTACATTGTTTCGCAATTACCTCCAGATGTTGCCTCAATCATCAGAGACGTTATCACACATCCATGCAAAGACGATCCGTACCTCCATGTGAAAACGGAACTCATCAAACGCAGTGGGGAATCATCGCATCAGGAAATAAGAAAACTACTTGTTGGAGAACAGCTCGGCGAACGCAAGCCTACGGAACTGTTGCGAGCCATGAGACGTCGCGCCGAAGCGCATAATGTTCCTGACGAACTGATGTTGGAGTTACTTCTTCAACAATTGCCAACTTCAGTTCAAACCATTCTTGCTGCCATTCCTGACCTTTCTCTGGACAAAGCTGCTGAAGTAGCGGACCGTGTTCTTGAAGTCCCACCCTTTCCAGTAAGTGCTTGCTCTGTTTCTTCAGTCAATTCCATTGAAGATAAATTGCTTAGTGAAATAGGAAAATTGCATGAACGTACAGATAAACTTTCGAGATGCAGAAGCCTTAGTCGGAATCGTAATTTCAATCGACGGGAACGCAGCAAATCTAAAACTAAATCGTTTGAGAATTGTTGGTACCATCATAAATTTGGTCCAAAAGCAAAAAAATGTGTTTCCCCTTGTAATTTTGCAAAAAACGCGACCGGCCAGGCGTAGACGCGACCTGCGCCTTGCCGAAGCATTCGCGTCGCCTTTTTGTGCGTGACAGACGCACTAATGTACATTTTTTTATTGATACCGGATCCGATGTTTCTATTATTCCTGCATCTAAATTACAAAGACGAAACAATCCTCATATGACTCTTTTTGCGGCCAACACTTCTCCTATTCACATCTATACTACCCAAACCATATCTTTAGATCTTGGTCTCCGGCGTGTTTATAAATGGACATTTTTAGTTGGTAATGTTTCCAACCCTATCATAGGTGCTGATTTACTGTATAATTTCAATTTACTACCTGATCTTTCTCAACAAAAACTTATCGATTCTCAAACCAATATTAGTTCTCATTGTAAATTATGCACAAGTGATTTTCATTCTATTAAAACTGTATCAGGAGATAGCATTTATCACAAACTTTTAATGAAATATCCGGAAATTACCAAACCACCACGTCCTGATCAGGAGATAAAACACTCTGTAGTTCATTACATTCAAACTACTGGTCCTCCTGTTACTGCCAAACCACGCCGTCTTGTACCTGATCGTTTGCGTATTGCTAAAGAAGAATTTCAAAGCATGATTGACCTCGGTCACATGCGTCCTTCCAAAAGCAACTACGCGAGCCCATTACACATGGTACCTAAAAAAGACAGCACTGAGTGGAGACCAGTAGGGGATTATAGAGCACTTAACGCCCAAACAATTAAAGACAATTATGGCGTACCTAATATCGTAGATTTTGCATCTGAACTCCATGGAACAAAAATTTTTTCGCACATAGATCTAATTAAAGCATAACATCAAATCCCTATAAATCCAGAGGATATTCATAAAAGTGCCATCATTACACCCTTCGGTTTATACGAGAGCTTACGTATGCAATTTGGACTTTGTAACGCCGCGTCTACTTTTCAAAGATTTATAAATGAAGTGACTCGCAATCTCTCGTTCGTTTATGCTTTTGTAGATGACATATTAGTGGCTTCACAATCATCAGAAGACTATATCGAACATCTCAAAATTTTATTCGAACGATTACAACATTATGGCCTCAGTTTAAATCCATCAAAATGCGTTTTTGGAGTTTCCTCCATTGAATTTTTAGGTTTTCAAGTTTCCGAATCTGGTATCGAGCCTCTGACAGAACGTGTAGAATGTATTAAAAATTTTCCAAAGCCTACCACACTATTACACAATTAAGGCGTTTTCTTGGATTGTTTAATTTTTACAGACGTTTTGTGCCCAGAGCAGCTCATATATTAGCCCCTTTAAATAAATTCTTAGAAGGCATCAAAAATAAAAAGAAAACTAAACGAATCACAGTAACTAAACCTCACGAGTTACTTGAATGGACTGACCTGGCAGAGCAATCATTTTCGGATGCTAAGCATGCTTTAGCAAGTGCTACTCTTTTGCGACATCCGATACCTGGAGCTAAGTTGAGTGTTTGGGTCAATGCAAGCGATTCAGCTGTTGGCGGTACTCTCATGCAACTGAATAGAGATGCCTGGGAACCTATTTCCTTTCTATCTGCCAAGCTTTCCAGAAGTCAACAGAACTGGTCCACTTATGACAGAGAGCTGTTCGCAATCTACACATCTGTCAAACGCTTCAGGCATATGCTTGAAGGCCGTGATTTCATCATTTTTACTGATCAAAAGCCTTTGATTTACGCCTTCAAGCAGAGGCCAGATAAGTGTTCGCCAAGACAACTCCATCATTTGGACTATATATCCCAATTTTCGACAGATGTACGAAGGCTCTAACAATGTTGTGGCTGATGCGTTGTCCCGCATAGAAATTGACACTATCTCTTCATTAAATTTCCAAGAATTTGCTGCAGCCCAAGCGAATTATTTAGAGTTACAGGCGATTCTTACTAAAAACGACACTTCACTTATTCTGGAAAAGAAGTATTTTCCAATCGCTAATTTGGAACTATTGTGCGACATGTCCACCGAACAACCTCGACCATTCGTTCCACAATCATATCGACAAATCATATTTAATCAACTTCATGGACTTTCCCATCCAGGAATCTCCGCTACCAAAAAGTTGATCACTTCTCGATATGTTTGGCCTGCAATGAACAAATGGATTAAAGAGCACGTACAAGGTTGTATTCCATGTCAACGTTCCAAAGTCCATCGCCACACAAAAACTCCACTTGGCCCATTCGCTTTACCAGATGCTCGATTTGCCCATATACATCTGGATTTCATTGGACCACCCCCATCATCTGACGATCAACGTTATTGCCTCACGATAACTGACCGTTTCACTCGCTGGCCTGAGGTAATCCCGATTACTGACATGATTGCGGAAACTGTTTGTCGAGCACTATTAAATGGTTGGATTTCCAGATTCGGCTGTCCTACAACAATAACAACAGACCAGGGCAGAAGCTTCGAATCAAGTCTCTTTCGACAGCTGACTAAAGTGCTTGGAGCCAACCATATCCATTCTGCAGCTTATAGACCCCAATCTAATGGGTTAATAGAACGCTTTCATCGACATCTCAAAAGTGCCCTTAAATGCCTTGAGCATGGAAAATGGACCGAAATACTACCAATTGTGTTGCTAGGATTACGAGCTGCATTAAAGAACGATATTAACGCTACGTGTGCAGAGCTTGTTTATGGAACAACACTTCGTTTACCATCTGACATTTTGTATGGTGAGCAAATCTCTTCAACACCCTCTTCATCGTATGTAGATCAACTTCGCACCTTGATGCGAACTTTAAATCCAATCACAACTTCTAAACATTGCAATGAATCCATATATATTCATCCCTCATTGGCTACATGTTCTCATGTATTTTTACGTGTGGACAGTCACAGACCTCCATTGACTCAGCCCTTTACTGGACCACATCCTGTCCTCGATCGTTCGACAAAGAACTATCGGATTATTGTGAATGGCAAACCGATTTCTGTCACGTTGGATAGAGTAAAACCTGCTCATATTCTGCGTGACGATACCACCATCACTTTATCTTTGCCTTCCACATCTACAGGGTCCAGGTTCAACCTCACACTAGAAGTGGAAGAACTGTGCATTTCCCCAAAAGGCTGATTGAATATATTTGACATTTCATTCGTACATATTACAGATTAGCCTTGTATATTTATTTATGTTACTCATTCTTTTTCTCAAACAGTATTTCTCTCCATATTTAATGTATTATATTCAAATGCAAATGTGCTATTTTTCATAAAATTATATTGTTTCATTTTCAATGTATTTCCTTTACTACATTTGTATATCGTTCCTCGGTATCCCTCGTTTACTGGGGGGATACTCTGTGGAGAGTACGCTATGAAAATCTTGACACCTTGCCAAGAGCAGAGGATGCTTAATCTCTATTGCGCAATTTTGTAATGCGCATGCGTGTAGCATAGCTCACGCGGAGCGAGGAGAATTTTTTACACTTCGACTCTTCGTATGTTGTTCGTATTGTGTTGTTTTTCGTCTTGTCAATAAATAATTATGTTCTTATTCTTGGAGTAGTAATTAAACACAACGAACACCACAGACTCATAAACTTCATACGATCGAGACAAAGATGGAAATAATTAGACGTTCTGAAAGCGGTGAAGCTTTTACTTCAATCGGCCGTTCGTACGACATAAACAGGTCTACGATATGCTCAATTTTGAAAAATAAGAATAAAATTAAGAAATACGTTCAAAATTGTGGAAATATATCTTCAAAAATTATTTCCAAAAGACACGGCATAGGATGGATGAAATAGAAAGATCTTTGTCATCATGGATTGAAGATCAACATCAAAACGATGTTCCTCTGAGTTTTTCAATTATTCAAGCTAAGGCTCTTAGTTTGCATGAAGATAGGAAGATTAGATAAAAAGGAGATTCTGACACGGTGTTTCAAGCAAGTAATGGCTGGTTCGACACATTTAAAATGAGGTATTCCCTACATAATATTAAATTCATTGGAGAATCGGCTGATGCAGATAAAGATGCTGCAAAAGAATTTATTTCTTCATTGTCCAAAATTATTGTAGATGGAGAATATTCTCCTAGTCAAATATTCAATGTAGACGAGACGGGTTTATTTTGGAAAAAAATGCCTAGTCGTATATTCTTATCGAAGGAAGAATCAGTTGTGCCCCTGGACATAAACCTTCTAAAAACCGATTGACATTGCTTCTTGGTGGAAACTTAGCTGGTGATTTAAAATTGAAGTCAATGTTAGATTATCAAGCAGAAAATCCCAGAGCATTGAAAGGGAAAGATAAAGAGTTTCTTCCAGTCATTTGGAAATCAAATAAAAAAGCCTGGGTTACTGCGTTAATATTTAAAGTTTGGTTCACTTTTCCTTTCGTGCCGGCAATTAAGCAATATTGTAGAGATAAAAATTTATAATTTAAAGCATTATTAATCTTAGACAATGCTCCAGGACACCCAAAATCTCTGCAGAATTTATACCCGGAAATCAATATTGTGTTTCTTCCTCCCAATACTACCTGCCTCATACAGCCCATGAACCAAACAGTGATAGCTACGTTTAAACGATATTATATTAGGACAATAATGAATCAGGCCATCAAGGCAACTGGCAGGAAAGGTGGGCCTTAAGAGATTTTGGAAAAACTATAATATATGTAACGCAATAAACAATATTGGAGAGTCGTAGGCTGAAATAAGAGTCAACTATGAAAGGTTCCTGGAAACAATTATGCTCACAAATGATGAGTGATTTTATAAATTCTGAAGAAACTCCGGAAACTATCACAGATGAAACAGTTAGCCTAATGAATGAACTAAATTTTGAAGTCAACAACGAAGATGTTGATGAGTTGATTGAATCTCACTCAGTACCTCTGTCAAATGAATACTTAATTGAGCAACAAGAGTTAAATGAAATACACAATGAAAGTGAGGAAGAAGCTGATAAAATCGTCAAGACTTTGACAATCAAAAATATGAATGAAGCCTTCATGCATCTTGACAAATGTTTGACTATCATGGAAGAATGTGATCCCAATGGAGAACGTATATCTCAAGTACGTTGGGCGATTGAGAAAGACACAGCATGTTATAGAACTCTTTATCAAAAGAAGAAAAAAAGGGTGGTATTCAATTAAGTCTTGACAAGTTTATAAAGAAAACACCTGAAAGCACTTAAAAACGCCTCGTTAACTTAATTATGTATATTGATAAATAAATATTTTTAATATATTATTGATAAATAAATATTATTATTGATAAATAAATATTTTAAAATACAATTTTTGATGTTTTTTTTACATCCCTCTACTTTCGAACATTCAACATTCGCACACATTTTCAGGAACCAATTATGTGCGAAAGTCGAGGGCCGCCTGTACTTTGTAGGCGTGCATATATAAAAAAATACAAATGACTCGGAGTCTTCGTATTGTTATCGGTTGATTGATTTTTTATGGCGCAAGGGGCAATTCTATTCAAGCTGCGCCAAACTATCAGTAATTGATAAAAGAAAATCAGAATTTTTCCGTAAATTGGAAAACGTTCTTGCAAATCGAAACGTTTAAATTCTCTCCCCAGTGGCAACTAATAATGTCCCACATCTGAACCATCTCAAGTAGTTTCCCAAACAGATATGAGGTGCCTAGGACAAAAAAATACGCAAGCGAAAGTAATAATTTTTTTAGATTTTAATGTCATTTTTTAAGTCAACAAAATGGTCATTTAAGTCAATAAAACGACGGTCCGTGATCCATCCCGAAGAGAAAGATCCGAGGACAACACCAGGTAATTTTGAATCATGTTATGCAATAGGGAGTTGCCCTTTATAAAAGATTATAAACACAAAAAAACGCATACCGGGATAACCACTTCGAAAGTAAAATTGGTTTGAAAAGCAGGTTAATATTATATGATCTATCTAAACACGTTCAAAACATAAAAAATACAAGTCAAAAAATCACTCGATTTTCAACACATTAGTTTTATGGTGGGATTCTATTTCCGAGATGTCTTTAAAATCGTAATACCAGTGTAGAATTTTCTGTTAATAAAAATTCTTATTCCAATTCAAGTTTCGATTTCAAAGAGGAAGAAAGAGGTATCACTTACCTCAATCTTGTTTCGATTCTTCCAAAAGGTCCGGGACGGTGAATGAACTTGAGGGTTTCATCCTAAAATGCTTATTCTAATCGAAATGAAGACGATTCATATGTTTTAGAGAAAAACATATTTCTTCTTCTCTTAAAACACCACATACAGGACAGTTGACATGACAAAACAGAAAAGCACGGCACAACACCACAAAACGAATCTGACTGTTCTCTACTCAGCAGTGCGATTGTCGCGCCACCACACATGAACCACAATTGCAATTCGGGTGATCGTTCGCGACAACCTGACTTAATGAGATCCCTTTTCAACTTATAGAGAGCATGACACACCCGATCCGAATTTCCTTTTCACAGTGAAATATGTCCACACATTCGAAATTTTGCTTTGCATTTTGTAAAATTTGGTTTTAAAATAAAGTTAAAAGCATTGCAAATCCTAAGAACGAGTAGAGGCGACACCACCAGAGAGAAAGCTGGATAACAAAATCTTGATCAGCAATATTAAAAAAAATTTATTTGTTTAAAACTAAAAATTCATTATTATGTCATTGCCAAACAATTAGAAAATTTCACAATTATTATGCTAATCTCCTCGCTAATTCATCAGACGTCGGGGCTTGGTTCAGTCGAGAACAGTTCCTGGAGCAGTCATCGAGATCAGCTCCGCGAACCGTTCATCGAGAACAGAGAAGTGCTCTGAGAACGGAGAACAGCTCCGAGATCAGAGAACTGCTCTGAGAACGGAGAACAGCTCCGAGAACGGAGAACAGGGTCGGAACAATTTGAGAGCAGGAATCGTTTTCCGAACAGGAAGTAAAACAGCTCCGAGAACGGAGAACAGGGTCGGATCAGTTTGAGAGCAGGAATCGATTCCTTCGTTAAATTTGATTTCTGCTCTCAAACAGGAAGTAGTCTCAGAGCAGAGAGTAGGTTTATGGACAGAGAACGGATGAATGAATCAACAGGAAACAGTGAGTCACGAACTGTAGGATGAACAGCTGTGTTTCGGACTTAGCATAATTTAGAATATACGAAAATTTTTGCGAACTTAGAAAATTCGAGAAAAGAGAACTTTGCAAAATTCCCACATGTTTAAAATCGAAGTATAAAAAAATTGCAACGTTTCTTTTAACAAAAGGAACCGAGAACAGGTTTTTGTGAAAAGTGGGAACAGGCTGTTCCCGTTCTTTTTGAAGAACAGGTGAAAAAGAACAGTTCGTTCGTTTTTCCCCATCCCTAGTTAATACGAATAGCTACGTTAATATAAGAATTATCTTGTTTTCCATATGTATATAGTCTTATTTTCATGTTGTGATATCTGCGTTATGTCAATAACGAAGTGTTAAAGACAAATCTACGTTCTGATTCCAAAATCGGGCGTCCGCGACAGGACCGAAACGGTTCTGCTGCAAGAGTTAACAAGGTACGCTAATTTGCAAACGATTCATAATATCTTAGTTATAAGTTTGTTAAGAACTGTTTAACATGGAATCTTTAAGACTGCAACGCAGTTCCTTACAGTGTACTTTTACGAAAGCTACGAAAAGCATATCTGGGGAAATTTCGAAAACTAAAGTAGAAGTAAGCAAAATTCGTGAATTGAGTTCACAATTAGTTGATAAATTCGAACGATTAGAAGCCGTTCAGAAATCAATTTCGGAGTTGTTGCTTAGTGAAAATCAAGAGAAGGAATACGTTAAGGACTTCAGCTGGGGCCGGAGGGTTGTCAAAGAAGTGCTGCAGAAATGTATAACTTGTAAGCGATATTCAATAAAGCCTGTTGTACCGGTAGCTTCTGCTCTACTTCCAGTCGACAGAATTAATTGTGTCGCAGCTTTCGAAGAGACTGGAGCTGATTTAGCAGGACCTATCTTCCTGAGAGGAGAAGTTAAAGCATGGATAGCAATTTTTATGTGAGCGGTTTACCGTGCTATCCACTTAGAATTGGCGACTTCACTTTCGTATGAAGCCTTCATGCAGGCTATGCGCCGATTCTTTGCTAGAAGAGGCCGAAGCTCTATTATGTACGCAGATAATGGTTCCAATCTTTTAGCTCATCAAGAGCTCTCAGCGCCCTGAACTGGCAAGAAATAGCAGCTGAATGTGCTTTGGAAAAGATCAAGTGGAATTTCAACCCGCCAGCCGCGCCATAGTATGGAGGTTGGTGGGAGAGGATGATTCGCACTATCAAACAGCTGTTGAAGAAAACCTTAGGTCGTGCCTGTTCTACCTATGAGAAAATGGCCACTTTGTTGTGTGAGTGTGAAAGTGTGGTCAGTGGTCGTCCTCTAACATACGTGTTTGACGATCCCAATGAGTTGAAGGCTCTCAAACCTTCAGACTTCATCCAAGACATAAAAGGAAATGAGACTGTGGACTTGAACATCGTTGATTTCAAATATCTACGTAAGCGCATTCGATATATTCAAAATTTGCGTTGTCAACTACGTCGACGGTTCCAGAAAGAATACTTAGCAGAACTCATCCGTAGCCCATAGCTTTCTTCCAGACGACAGAACTTGGTTCCTAGTGATGTAGTGCTCATTGGCTGTGATAATACGACACGTTTAAACTAGCCGTTGGGACGTGTTTTAGAATTGTTCCCAGGTAAAGACAACATCGAGCGAGTTGTGAAATTGCGTGTTGCCAATGGAGAAATCATCCGTCCAGTGCAGCGAATTTACCCGCTGGAAATGGGTGCCGAAATTCATAAAGATGTGCCAGAGACTACCAATGATGCTCTTAATGCCTCTGAAGATGATCCTAACGTAACTACTGGCAACTCTAAACCTACTTCTGATGTGTCAAAGGTACAAATTTCGAACTCTAAAGCAGCCCGGAAAGCAGTCAGTGCAGACCTTCCACAATCTACCAAACAAATTCGTTGTGGACGACAAATTGTTCCTGTAAAACGAATGAACTTGTAGAACTGTGTTTACTGACTTTAATACTTTTGTTACTATTTGTTTCATTTTTTTTTCATTTGTGTTAAATTTAATTTCTTTTGCATTGCTGAGGAAGTAAGTTTTGCTCACAATACAAAGGTGGGAGGATGTTGCCACTCATTATATGAGTTACGTACTTCCACTAGAATATTCTGTAAGTTTAACAGTGCGGAAACTGGCAACGTTAATTAAAAATTGCGCAATAACAGTTTTGGTTCGTCTTCGAACATACGAAAATATAAGAATTCTCTTGTTTTCCCTATGTATATAGTCTTATTTTCATGTTGTGATGTCTGCGTTAGGTCAATAAAGAAGTGTTAAAGCCAAATCTTCGTTCTGATTCCAAAACTCGTCATCTGACCGTGATTCAAAATTACGTGTTGTCCCCATTCTTTCCCTTAGGGACTGATCCCGGATCGTCACCAATAGCCCGCTGTGTTGCTCCAGTGAGACGTTAATTAGATACTTACCTACCCTCGTTATTTTTTAATTAACGTCACACTGGCCTCAAATGTCCTCACGTTGGCATAATTTGGAAGTTTGAGAGTGGGATACCAGCTCAGATTTTTGACCTCATCATCTGACAGAAGTTTAAAATTAGGATGTGCTGTCGTCGTAATGGTAATTAATTAAAGTAGACTGGAGCGAAACAAACTGGATATTGGCGAGTGTCCGGAATCAATCTAGAAGGGAAAGATTTCAGGACTACGCCACGTAATTTTGAACCACGGTCAGATGACGAGAACAATACCAGAGCTGGCACCCCATTCTTCAAATTTCTATACCAGGCCAACGTGATAACATTTGAGGCCATGGCAGTTTTAACGTGCACCACCCCATCTACACGACGGGATCATTCCCAAAGGGAAAGATCCGAGGACAGCGCAACATAATTTCGAACCTCGGTCAGATGACGAGGCAACATCTGAGCTGGCACCCCACTCTCCAAACTTACACACCACGCGAACGTGAGGACATTTGAGGCCACGACGGATTTAATGTGAACGACCCCCTTCGTGCACGACGGTCTTTGGTTGGATTCCAACTCGCAACCCTCCGGTTGCTAATCCGTTGCTCTGCCAACCGGGCAACCGTGACCCCTTACCTACCCATGGAGAAGATATAAAAGTAGGGTGAGCTATGGCAATCCTTTTATGTTCACATGATCATGTAACCAAAAACAGTAGTCACATGATTCTTAGACTCTTTTTTTCCAACGCGCATATAATTTGCGCATTCCTGCTTCCATAGCAAATGCATTGCTATGGAAGCTATCGTGCTATGCGTATGGATGCTTTTCCAAATTCATTAAAGGTGGAAATATTACTTTCACAGGTGAACGATTTACTTGTGTTTTACATTTGTTTTTTTGTGTTTTTCAGTATTTGCTCCGCCAGTATGATAAAAATAGAAGTTCTAACTTTGGAATTTTTAATAAAACCTGTTGGCATTTCCCGTTCTATAAAAAAAGATTTCATAAATTTGAAATCAATATATATCTAAAATAATGTTTTTATAAAATAATTGATGTTCTATTGTGTTTATTATCGTAAATTGTACATCTATAAGGGCTTCAAATATTAAAAAAATCAAACTTTAAAAAATTGTGTAAAATCGTTCTGTCTTGGCGATGATTTTTTTGGCGCCAACTAGGAGCACTATATTCTTTCGTGTCTTACACGATAAAAATATTTTGAATTGAAAACATGAACGAAAGTACATAATTTAAACTGTTATTTCTTGCTGAAAAAAATTGTTTTGTATCTACCCATCTGTGGAATTACATAATAATAATAATAATTAAAATAAAAAATAAATTTTGAAACTTTTAAGAATTATAAATTAAATAAAATAGGTTTGTTAAAAATAGGATTAAATCATTTCAAAAACCGTATTATAAATGTGAGCCACATATATGCGCTTTATGGAACCTTTTTGTTCATGTTTTAAAATATATGTAAAATCTTTCATTATAAGATTGCATTTGATAAAAGAGCTTTCCTTTCAAATAATTTTCCTTGAACCTATAACTTTCTACTGGAATGGCGAATAAAAAATTGCAGTTCTCTTATGTGAAAAATAAAAACAGTGCTTGAACGGAAATTGAAGTACTGTATCTGTTTTGGCGTATTTTTACTTGTTAATGGAGCATACAATATATCAAATTGGGAAAACAAAAAATAGAGAATGAAATGAAACTTCCTTTGTACTAATTCCAAACAATCCACGCAGCTGGAAAAGTTCCTTTTGTAAAAACATCTTTGTGAACATTTCAATGTTTATATCGTTCCTTAACCCGATAAATAATCTTCGTGGGGATAAAAACACATTCTTCAGCGAAATGAAATCCTTCACTCTTTTGTTTTCGACCTCAAAAGGAGTCACTTTGATTTCTTCTCTTTAAGTAGAGAGAAGAAAATTTGAACGAATTAAATATATTTGTGAAAATTTATGCACACATAAAACATGCTCCTCAATTGAGCGAAACATTTATTCCTTAGATTTTTTAAGCTGAAAAAAAAACTATTTTTTAAAAGCATTAATTTTTGAGAACTTAAACTCTTAAGGTATTGTCCTTCAAACTATAAACATAATTTTGTATTTATGATTTTTAGAACTATAAGTAAAACAATTTGTATTTACTTGTAATAAGAGCTTGTAAAGATGTGTACCTGCTGAAAATTCATTTATTCAGTTCTTATGTATCTAAAATTATTATTTTGTTCCATTTATTAGTTTTCCCAAAGATGAAGAAAGAAGATGGATAATAAATGGCTACATGTTTCTATGAGTTTTATTCGGTGGATTTTAAGTGTGATGAATGTGACAATAAATTTTTTAAGCTTACCATTTCTTATTTATCTTTCGTATTTATAAAAAATTGATTTCACACACAATAAGTAATAGAAATTTAAGATTAAAAGTCCTGCACAGTACTTTTGCACACACTTAACATAAAAATTGTCAAGTGTTATTTACATGATCACTTTGATAAATTTAAAATATAAATCTACGGGTGTAACTTATTTAGCTTTTGAACCAGAAATTTAAAATTGGGCAAAATAGCTAAGAACTTTAAATATATGGTTAAAAAAATTACTTTCCATACTGTAAAGATTGTATATATAATTTTTCATGTTAATATTTTTATGCTTAACTGTCCTAAAATAAATTTGCGTTTACGAAAACATAAGCAATTAAGGATCTATAATATAAATGAAAGCTTTTTCAGTGGTGACCTGGACTTGATTTGAGCATGCAACTTTATCTGTTTTTACTATTTTTATTTATATTTTCACTACATTTATTATTGATTATGACTGCATCAGTAAAATAATTGAAGCAGTCATTTCCAAATATGCATTTATTTTTCAATTTATTCCAACTTGTGTTAACCTCATTAAATTTAAACAAGGAAGTTTGAATTATTTTCTGTTATTAAATCTTTTAGTTAATTTCCCCAACACCTTATACTGGTAAAAGAAAAAATATGTAATATATTGAATTAATTAAAGAATGTCAGGTTTAGGACAACTATCTTATACAAAATTTTAATTAGTGACGAAATACTTGTGAACATCCCCTAACCCCTTTGACATGTGCTTTTAATATACAATAGCAAAGGTAATAGTAGAGCGATAAATCAAACCGGTACTAGAGGGCCGATCTCAACTGCGGGCCTGGTAAACCTGTGCTGAGGACCGTATCTGAACATCAGGCTGGTTAAACTGATTTGGAGGGTCGGATCTGATAAAAATATTTGGAGGACTGTATCTGAATTGCGGGCTAGGTAAAATTATACTGAGGGCTGTATCTGGATAGTGGGCAGATTAAACCTTTCGGTATATCTGATGTGCGGTCCTAATAAAAATATTTGGATAATCGTATGTGGACTGTGAGCAAGGTAAACCTGTCCGAAGAGTCGTGTTTGAACTAAGGTAAAAATTTGGAGGGCCGTATCGGGTATGCAGACCGGGTCCATGTCTGCAAACCAAAAACCGGGTCCAAATCTGTCCGCAAGACCGTATCTGAACTGCGGGTTGGTTAAACTGATCTAAAAGGCCCGACCTGGTCTGCGGGCCTGATAAAAAATATTTGGTGGGCCGTATCTGGACTCCGGGCCTGAGATCAATCTATTCACGGCAACCTATGTATCTTACGCGTACGATTTTTGTATACGTGCTAGTTAAACTTGATCCCAACGAGTACTTCAGCTAATTATATAACTCAAATTGCTAAAAACATTAAAAAGTAACAGAAATTCAATAAATATTCAGTAGTATGCACATTCGTATCGCCTAACAATGTTAAAACAACTCAAATTTAAGAACTATTCAGCATTATTCGTATCGCTAACTTTTTATAAGTAAATGTTATGTCACCAAGAGAAGCGATAAAAAATCAAATCAATCAACCAAGCTGAATTTTCGCGTAGCAGTCACGTGACTACTAGCGACATGCTCCCACTTTTTGAAGCTCTTCTCAATACGATGCTCAGTCTCCTTTTTTTCACGTCTATGCACCTACCTCAGAGTGTACTGGAAACGCAAAAATGCTGGGAACCTGTCTTGAGCAATACCAGTAGTTGATTAACGAGCTAATGAATCATTTTGTTTGCATAAAGGTTCTTTCTATTGGACAGTATGCTTCCTTTCGAAAAACCTTTGACGAAAAAATTTCAAAAAAGTGAACATACGTTCGTGTTGATGTGTTCATTTAACGTTTTCTGGATTTTCGGCGAAAGACTAGATCATCTTGCCGATTACAAGTTTCGGACGGGCAAAATCTGAAGACCGATCGTAATTTTGAACCATGGCCAGATGACGAGCTGAGCTGGCACCCCACTCCAGACTTCCTCACCACGCCAACGTGAGTACATTTGAGGCCAAGACAGATTTAAAGTGGCCCGACCCTTATGCACACGACGGTCTTTGGATTGTTTCGACCTCACCATCCTCCGTTTGCTTTTCCGATCGGACTACTATGGTTCAAGATTACGTGGTGTTGTCCTCGGATCTTTCCCTTTGGGATTGATCCCGGACCGTCACCAATAGCCCATTGTGTTGCTCCAGTGTGACGTTAATTGAAATACCCCCCCCCCCCCGATCGGACTACTGCGGTACCTTAGTTTGTCGGGATCTAGGGTGGTTGGTACAAATGAAATAGGGGTAGCATAACGAAATACTAGATACTGCAAAAGGATATGGATGTCACTGGTGATTGCAACAAAATTTAAAATTAGGCTTCAAACACTACCACAACGAAATTCAGTGGGAACATCCAAGATAATTACCATGACTAGACGACTTTCGTAGCCTCGAACCCGATGACTATTTGTTCATAGAATGAAAAAGTGCGGTGCTGTGCGCGCGGCAACCTAAACATTGCTTCCATTGCTCGTACTTCGTTTCGGAAACGAAAGAAATTCTTTCGTATATTTAGATTCAGTTTTATAGTTTAGTGTTTTGCAACCCACAATCAAAGGTGAGTATTATTATCAAATAGTTTTTGATCTTTTATTCGTTCAAATTATTTCCATTTATCAAAGTCAACTTCTGTACATAAATCGTATACTCTTCTCTCCTTACCGTAAAAATGGCTTCTTTATTTAACTGATGAAGTAAATTGCAATGTCCAGATAAAAGGTGAGCCAGAAATTTGTAATGTTGCAATTGATTAATTTATTACTCATCGAGTTGTTTGTTCCTGTGGTTGTTTTTCATATTATTAATATCAATTTTGATGACTATTTGAGACCAACGAGCAATGTAGTTCATTTTCGGAAAAAATACATGTTTTGTAGTTTTTAAACCATTATTTAATTTAATCTAACGTTTCATCTTGAAAACTAAAGTACCTCATATATCAATCATTAAGTATACTATTTGTTTGAAATGTTAAATATTGCTTCAATATCCTATCTAATTATTCTTTTCAGTTCAGTCAGGCATATTCTGAAAAGATTAATAACTCTTTCACAATTTGACATGCTTCTTTAAAAGGTGTGATCCTAATTTTTTTTTAATTACCCTCAATGTTATTGGGTTCATTGGAGTTTTCAAATTACAATTGAATTCCAATATGTTTTTGAAGGGACTCATTCGTTTATTCATTAGATCAATGAAATCCTTAAATCAGGAGAATGCCAATAAGGGAGACATAAAAACGCTGAAAGGTGTAGAACTGCTCCGAAACTTTTTCTCAACTTTTTATTGAAACACTATTTTTCCTCACGAAGTTTTAAAGAAATGCGTAGCCAAATAAAAATGAAATTTGGTTTGTCTATTGCGAGATGCGCCCTACCTCCAGAAAAATTAAACTTCAAATTTCGCGAAAGAACATCCTGAAACTTATCTACTGGACTAAATACAGAAGGCAAGGAAAAACAAGAAATATGATTTACAAAAATTGACGAGATTCAAATAAAAACCACAAACCATACAACCTGATGTGACTGCTTTGGCGTGCTTAAAATACAAACTGAAAGTCTTCAAATTTACAGAAAACGGAATAGAAAAAAATTTCAAAAGGACCAATGAAATCAAAGGACAGTTCAATGGAAATGAAAGGAACATTCTAAAATATTCAAGAACAAAAGGGCTGGAAATGAAAATTTTAACTGTGGTTGCCATAATCTTTATAAAGGGATTGCCTTTGCCTGCATCAACTCGCTACGAAAAGCATGCCGAAAGTGTTGCCACAAAAAAGTCTACATGAAAGCTGTACCAATTCGTTTCACTAATACCACAATTCTTCTGGAATGCACAGTAGTGGCACACGCAGTTGGATGGCTGATGGGCTTTGACCACCACCAAAATTCTAGAACATTAAAAATTTTATTGATTTGAAGCTTTATCAATTGATGTTTAGAAGATTTGCTGAAAAAATCTACACCAATTTCTAATGAAGGTTTTGGATTTATGGGCAGAGTAAACTTCAGTTTCATTAATTAACTTCATAACTTTTGTGATTTCTATTTACTTTAGATGTTTGACTGCTAGAAAAAGAAATATAAATCTGAGCGTGGTTCAAAATTACGTGGTGGTGTTCTTGAATCTTTCCCTTTGGGTTTTGATCCTGGACCGTCGCCAATAGCCCTTTGTCTTGTTCCAGTGCGACATTAATTAAAAATACCAGACCAGACATTTTACTAAACTTTTGCAATAATTTTTTATTTCAAAATTAGTAATTTTTAAAAATTTCTTTGGGTAGATTTTATTTAGTCTGAAGGCCCATACATCCTTAAATAATTCAAGTACGTAGATGTAAATCTCAGAAAAATCATTAAGATTTGGGGATTATTCTCTTGGAGAATAATCAAGAATTTTCTTCTAAAGGCATTAAAAAAAAAAGAAATTCCATGCAATGTATTTTTTAATCACAGAATGAATACATAAATGAAAGATTTTTTCAACAATTTTGCTCGAAGTATGAATTATTTACTTTTGACAATATCTGTAGTTTTTCTATATTTCAGGTTCACTTAGAGAGGTGGCTTTTAATATATCACCAACCAATAAGTTTAATGTGTACTGCACAACTATATGCAGAAACATGGTAGTATGTGTGGTTTATATCTATGCTTCACCGTAGCAGCAGCATTATCAGTAATATGTGAAAAATGTATCATGGTTTTAAATAAAAATTAACAATTGTAAATAATTTCTATGAAACTGCTAAAATTTCAATTGTGAAGGATACATAAAATAAGCTTCAGGTTCATTTCTGCAATCAATAAATTGCAATTTCATAAAGAATGAGATTTTAAATAAAATTTTTTTGAATATTCTCGTTCTCAGAATATTGTCTGCTAACAACTTCTGAAATTAATTGGAATATGACTATATTGGTGCTAAAGTAAGATGCAACAAAATAAAAAATATAGTTTAATTAAAGATGCATAATACTATTTATCAAACATGTTTTCATAGGTTTCGAAACTTAAAATTTTGTATCAACCATCCAAGGAAAGTAAGAAATATAATTGGTTCTAAATAAGTCTAAACAAATAGTTTACCATTAACTGGAAAAATCATCTGAGCAATGGATTTGTTCTTCGAAAATACTTAAGAATATGGAAATATTGTAGTTTCAGACATATTGTGGTATTGGGTATATTTCTCTTTAACTTCCTGAGATTTATACAACTTCGAATTAGCAGAGAATATTCTCTGAGTACAAGACTATTCTGACCATTAAAGTTTGGAGAATGTTACAATTTTCTATTTAAAACCTCAGTTTTCAGGAAATTGCTATTTATTGATTGCAGAAATGAACCTGAAACTTATTTTCTATATCATTCTCTATATATGTAAGCACTGTTATATAAAAATTATTTATTTTATTAAAAATAATTATTCCTTTTTTCGTTTATTACTGATAATGCTGCTGCCGTGAAGTTTTAAGATAAACAAGATCTATATGCTTTGCAACACACACCTTCATATTTCTGCATATAGTTGTGCAGTTCTCCCATTAAACTTATTGGTTGGGGATATATTAAAAACAAACTCTTTGAATAAACTTGAAAGTAACTACATATATTGTCTCTCTCTCAAAGTAAATAATTCACTCTTGAGCGCAATTGTTTGAAAGAGAAGTACAATAATAACTGAAATATATGCTTTTTCTTTATTTCTAATGTTACTGCCTTAATTAATTCCTGAAAGGTATTACATTTCTAAACAAAGGATTTTTTATTTATGCATTCATTCATTGATTAAAAACATTACATTACTTTATTTTTGTACCTTTAGAAGACAATTCTCGAACATTTTCCTCTTGGAGGGAATTTTCTCCAAAGATTATTACTGAGAAATTTACTTCTAATAGAACCCATTCTCAATGTCCAATATATATATGTGCATAATACTTATATTTTCATTTGTGTTATTAAAATTAAATTAATTAACACATTCTTATAAATGATGCTTTTAAAAGTGAAAAAGGTGCATATTTTGAACTTTCTTTTCACACTTTTGTGACTTAAATGTTTAATTTATGTCTGTTATTGTGGTGTTGTAATTTTTAAAATTATTCTTTTGTAGAGATGAGTTCTAGTGAATGTTACAAATGCCATAAAACTGGTCATCTTGCTCGAGATTGTCCAACAAGTGACGGGCGAGGTGGAGGATATCGTGGTGGACGAGGTGGGGGAGGATATCGGGGTGGTGGATACCGTGGTGGACGCGGTGATTCACGATCATCTCCTAGAGGTGAGAAGTTCCTTTCTATCTCAGTATTTAGCAGTTTTTATTCATTTGTTAGTAAAAGCAGTTTCTTAAAGTTTGTGACCAGTTTTATGTGATGTGCGTAATATCTACATCTGACTTTTTGTAAGTAGAATCCTAAAATTATTCAGCCTGTCAATTAAATTTTTTTCACTTTTATCAAAAGGTCTGACACATTACTAAATGTGGGTTCATGTCAGTGCTAAATGTGCCATGTTCAGCAAAATATAATAAAAATACAAATAATCCTGAATAAAGATTGTAATTTGCTGCAACCAGAAATTATGACGTATTTACCAACTACTATAGAATGACCAGTTGCGATAGTTGATTACAGAATTTTAAACTACGGAACTAGCAGAAACATCAGGAAGCAATATTAAATTTGCTTCTAAAACTACTTTAATTTGCCAAAGTGGAAATTTCTTATTGTTTTAATCTTTTATTTTTTCATTTATTTCTGTTCTTTATTCAATTAGTTGCTAGCAGGGTAAGCCGATTTAAATAGACTTGATTTAATGAACTGATTTTTATAAAAAATCATCATTAAAATCACTTTTATTTTATTTTTCTTTCTTTATTAAAGTTTAATAATAAAAATATGGAAATAATCTAAGACTCTAAGACAGTGCATGTTATTTTATTCAAATAAGTTAAAGAATTTGCTTGTCCTTAGTAACATCCCTTTAACAGAATGGCCCTTTTTTACTGAAAACCTCTCCCTACTTTGAAGACATCCATCAGAAATGACTGTTGATTGGGTTGACAATTGATAAGCATTTCTTTGATTACTGATAAGTTGCATCTATTATGAGCACAGGCTGTTTTATACATATTAGACTAATCTATATATCATGCTGAGTTTTTTACCAAATATTTAACATTCTCCCTGGAAGGTCAGATGCTTGAATGTCTGCCTCTGTTATTTTCATTATGTTACTAATCAAAACTGGGTGCTACTCACTTCCTAGCTTGTTTAATAGACCCTCTTGGAAGAAAATCAACACAGCTTGAATAGTAAAAACCTCCTAATCTAAATTAATCTTGGGCCTTGACAAATCCATAATTCTTAAAACTCAGATTGAAAAGTGACAAACATTTAGAGATACTATTTAATTTTAAATTTGTTGAGTTAAATAGTTTTATATCTATTATAATAATTAAATAATTGTTAATTTTCCTACTTTTTCATTGCCCAACTTATTTCAAATGTGTGTGCCAAAGTAAGTTGAAGATATTCTTTCTACAAATACAGAAGTAGCTATGTTGAAGCTAAGATAGCTTCAACAACTTTGTCATCTTCTGCTACACTAAGGCTGGAATCCAGATGAGATTCCCCATTTCAAAGGAGAGCTGGGATATTTTCTCAAAGAGGAAAACACAAAAGAATTATCTGCTTTTACTTGAAATTTTATAATTACAGGGGCATGATACTAGATGAACATTTTGCTTTGGCAAATATTTAAAGATTCTTCTATTCAAGCTCAATTTATTTGCTTCGAGGAATCTAATAAAAAATTTAGGAAGTATTCTGCATCCAGTGTTTGTTTGCAATGTAATGAAAACAATTCATGTAGTGTAAACATTGCTGATTCCTTTATCGGAAATCGCAAAATCCCTGTTAAAGAAGCATCAGCTCAGGTATGCATCTTAAGCTCTCCTTCCAATCTTTCCATGATGTCAAAATTAACCAGATATATATCTGACTAATTGTTCTAATAGTCGGCATGAATGTTTGTCCATTTGGAGTGAATGTGTGGCCTCCTAAACGTGCTGTACCTAGAATAAATTATGTATGTGAGGTGTAACGTGACCCCTACCTGTGGTGCACCAGGGTAAGGCCATGTGGTTCACAATTCCGCCCTTGTAATGCCATAATGAATTATGTTCAATTGGGGGAAATGTAATGTGATATGACTAGCCCCATGTGTGCAAAACAGCCTCTGCTAATAAACAGATTTGTGAGTGACATCTGTTGTCAGTGTACCAGAGAAAAATACGTGTTCATCAGTTATCCCAATTATCCATCCTTTTATCTCTAGAGAGTGTCCTCAAAGTAGGGAAGCTGATAATTTTCCGTTAGAGAAAAAGATCATTCTAAAGGTGTTACTGAGTAGAAGCAAATTTGTGGAATTATTTATATAAAATGACATGCATCTTGTTCTAGATTATTTTATTTTCAATATTTTTGAACTAATGGAAAAAAAGAAAATTTAAGGTTAGATTTAAATCAGCATACTCTGTTTCAATTGCAAAGAAAGAGTGAAAGACTATATTCTTCTATGAGCCTTGATTTAGATTATTATGCCACCTGTAATTTTTAGTAATAAAAAAGCCCTCAAAGAATTTCCCATATCATTCAGGAAGGAAAGAATTATTGAAAGCTACCAGTTACCGCCAAAGCTCCTATTCCAGGAAATACAATAAGGACGTGATTCTATGTGACTTCATAAATATACCTGCATAAATTTGATGTACAAGTTGAAGGAAGACTTTGTAAGAAATGTGATGCTGTTTTGATATTCTACTTGAGAAGAATTACTGAAAAAAGGGTATTTGTATAAAATTTTTCTTTTCTATAGATCAATCTCGAGCATACAACTTTTTATATTGTGAAGTACTTTGAGACAAGAAATTAATGACTGATAGTAGAAGAGGTGAATGGTGTTACGAACAGAATGGCCAGACAACATCAATCACTCTTTCCCCAAAGGGAAAGACAACTCGAGGACAGCTTGAGTGGTGTGGCAAAATACATTGTCATACTGTGCTTCATAAGCGTTCAAAAATATCAAAGAATCAATCACTTCCATATATTTTACTATAGCTTTAAAACTAAGTATATATATATATGTATATATGTTAACATTTAAGTGTAAGTGGAATGTTATTAACCTAGCCTCTCAGAGCAGGCATCAAGCCAAATTGAAGCTAAATCAAAGTCAACAAGAATCAAGACAAATGAGATAATCCTGATGTCAGCCTCATCCATCAAATAACTTGCACAAGTAGAGGCATGTGGTAAAAAGCCACTGACACTTTCAGTAACTGCTTTTCATCACTACCTCTTAAAGACTTACTCACAATGCAGAGTACAGGATGGTGTGAGAAGACACTACCATGTGCATCATCTGGGGAAATGGATTACATGAGCCTTTGTTTAAATGTTGGTTTAATTCATCTGTTTTAATCTGGAGTAATAAAACATTCCTAGTTATGTTTGGAAAAGGTTAATGGTGCTACTAGGTCAAACCACCTATGCTTATAGAGAAATATTTATAACTTTTGAGGGTGAAATATAAAAAATCAAATTGTTTATTATTTTTTATTCAGTTTTAATGAAAGTAATGCATATTAAATAAAATCTGTCAAACCAAAGAATATCTGCTAGAACAAAGATTAATTTCCCCTAGTAACTGAAAAAATATGCAAGAGTTGCGTTTTTTAAATATTTTAATGCATAAACCTTAGCATTACAATTAGTATGTGAACTGATTCCCATGTAATTCACTTCCATAAACCACTTTTGAAGCTTTTTATTTGGTTTTAAGGAAGTGTATCTTTAATAATGAAATGTATTCTTGCATGTCAAAATGTTTCCTATCTTTATTTTGTAATTTTTAAAAATTAAGTATTAAAATAGTAATAAAGCAAAACAATAAGTATGTATATGATCAATTAAATTTTCTGGAACAGTTTTACTAGTTTTTATATTTGCTCGACTTACCAATTTTTGCTGGCAGTATTCTCGACCTTGCTTCTAAATGGCAATAGTAGACTTGAACATCTTGTATTTCTGTCTTTCATAAAAGAAAACTTTCTCAAACTGGTAAATTCAAACTCAATTCGTTATCTCATTCATTAGAAGAATTACTTCTGATTCTGCTAATTGTTGTAACAGGGATTGCAAACCACTTATTTTCTTCAAATGTGACTATTTTATCGTATAATACTTCCAACTTTTTATACCCATCATTTCATTTAACCAAACTGTTTTATCAAACCAGAATTTTTTTCACTCAACTATTGCTATAGTAAATGCCTGTTAAAAGTGTTATAGCTGCTAGATTTTTTTATTAAATTCTTATTACAATGAATACTGTGATATAAAGAATGTTATTACTAAATTATAGCCAATCTCCTTTTCAAGTAATACCTAAAAATATGCAATATCTCATTGATGCTATCTATCATACAAGCTAATGGAACAACAATTGCAAAATTTAAGTAGATTCACAAAGAACATAGACTTAATTTCAAGATGTCAATACAGCTGTATTCCCATGTTTCAAAGATGTTCATTTGAGTAATGTTTATCTAAGTTGTCAACAGTTTGTGACTTAAGGTAGAAAATTTCCAAGCCAGTGTTTGATGGTTCAATTACTTTCAAGAGTGGTGAAATAGTTATATATAAACACAATTATTGGCCAGGCAGTGATGTGTCTATGAAGTCTAAACAAATAGAGAGCTGGAGAAATGGTTATCGTCATAAAGACAGATGACCCATATGAAGTTTGTCAATGCAACCAAGGCCAGAGTGTTTTTTAACTTGTATTGAGAAGACCAATATTGTTTAATGGCCATCCAAAAGTTCACTTTAACTAACGTTTGAATACCACATATTATTTCTCGAGATTAGTCTCCAACACCTTTGCTCTTAATTGAGGTCCTGCCCCAATATCCAGTAATTGCATTCCTGCCAACTCTTAAGATATGTGTTAAATCAATAGCTACATAAATGTTTTCCCATTTTCAGAATGACAACCTCATCTGTATTAAGTTTCAATCTCATTCTTTTGCTCACAGTAGTCATGTAACATAAGTCAGAAAATAGTTCAAATTTACAGTTTTACAAATTTTGCATTGAAGCGTTTTGTCTCAAGTTCTTAATTTTTTTACTGAACAATAATAATCCTAGCAGATGATGCACTCTAACAACACTCCCAATCAATCTTACCAGGTTGTTTTGCAGTAAAAGTTTTAACACCAACTGAACATTCAATTGTCAAATTATCTTGATTGTTCCCTGTCACCAAGTGGTTTTTTTTATCGTTATTATGATCAGTTAGAAATGTATCTGTTTCAGGTTTCAATCATAAGAAAGGTGTATTTTGAATTTTGTTTTTATTACTGAAAATTTGTTTATAGAAGGTAAGAAGAGTATACCTCAGTGAGATTATTTTTAAAGGACTTTGTAAGTATAAGGAGTGCATTTTAAATTAGTGCATTTTCTCCATAAAATCCCAGCAAAGAATAAGTTTAGCTCAGCTTTGAGAGATTGTGTTCCAATAATGATAGTTTTATATACTATGTCCTTTGTAAAACATTGATTATGAGATATTTCTTGATGGCCATGAAATAATAATCAACCAGTTGATTATCATTTGTATTTTTTCAATGCTTTTAAAAATATGAATAAATACCATAAACTTTCTTGAAGCTCCACATTAACTTGAAATGACAACTGAATCTTCTCAGATCAACTACCTGGTAAAAGATGTATATTAATATTATAATGACAATTTAAATTTTTTTTATTTATTAGCATCCTGCTATAATTGTGGACGTGGTGGACATTTTGCCAGAGAATGTCACGAATCTGACAAAACATGTTATTCATGTGGAAAATCTGGCCATATTAGTCGAGAATGTGATCATGATGAACGCAAAGTCACGGTAAGATTTTACATTTGTATTTGGAATTATCTTGTATTTTCTATTGTTCTAACCATTTTCAACCTAATATTGTTTGCATATTTTCAATATTCCTCCAGTTTTTTTAAATTATAGGATCGTCTTCCACCAAAGAGATTCCACACACAATTATCAGTTAAAAAGAATAGCAACTAATGTTAAATGAGGTTTAATTAGCACCTGTGTAGTGAAAATTGACAAAGCAGCAAACCAGACTACTGAGCAAAATTAATCATTAGACAAACAAGATAAAAATTACAGGCATTGGATTATTCAAATTGATACAACAAAAAAGCAGTTTCGTCACATTCCCTCCCTTTGTAATTTTCAAAATAAGATTCGGAATCGTGTTTAATTTGTTTGAATGCTTATCAACAAGTGCTTATCTTTTCAACAACCAAAACAAGGTTCTCATGTAGGTTACTGAAAGATGCTGCCTGAAGAAATTATTTCAAATCCATAAAAAGGGATATCAAAACATGACCGCATAGCAAACCAAACCTTAAAAAAGTTTGAATTTTGTACAATTCCAAGTGCCTTCAACATTGTATTCGTTAGCTTTTATTTTAAAAACTTTGAATGATAATTAAAAAATTAACTTTTCCATTTATTTAAAAGTGGAAAGAACAAATTCTGAAATCATAAACACAAGACATAAAAAAATTATGAAAATTTGTCTAAACAAAGCATCACCAAATCGTGACTAACTTAGAGCAGAGTTGCTTTTGAAATAATAAATTACACTCAAAATGTCTTATTTGTGCAAGTTTAGTGCAATTTAATTTTTGTAATCTTTTCCTTAAACAACACTGCTGGCCACCGTAAATGCAACACCCTGAAGGAAGCATGCAAATAATATGAAATTTACAACATGCATTAGCGGAGGTGAGATATGCAAATGATTAGAATTTCAGCGCAGATGCACATCACGCGCGCCTGTGGCGCCACTTCAAAGCGCTATTTAAGGCTTGGAGATTTTGACGATTTCAAGTACGGCAATTGTGTTTTTCTTGTGGTTTTTTAAAAAAAAACGATCAATTATGCCTCGTAGAAAACAGCGATCATCTTTTGATCAAGTATCCGAGTTCGACAGAGGAAGGATAGTGGCCTACCGAGATTGTGGATTATCTTTCAGGGAAATCGGTAGTCGTGTTGGACGAAACCAAACAACTGTAATGCGGATATGTGATCGTTGGATGCAGGAGGGTACGACGGACCGACGTGTTCGATCGCATCCACCTCAGTGCACCACTTCACGTGATGACAGGCATATTGTGCATATGGCAGTGACGGATCGCTCAGCCACATCACGAACCATAGCACAGCACATTCAGTCTGTACCGCATCATCCAGTGTCTGCGCGTACCATTCGACGCCGTTTACAGCAGAGTGGTCTGTCCGCAAGACGTCCATTGCTTCGTCTACCCTTGACGCAGAACCACAGACGTTTCCGCCTGCCAATGGTTCGATGAAAGAAGGATGTGGACGGCAGAATGGAATGAAATTGTCTTTACTGACGAGTCACGCTTCTGTCTGCAACACCACGATGGTCGGATTCGAGTCTGGAGACACCGTGGAGAGAGGATGCTGAACAGCTGAGTTATGCACCGCCACACTGGTCCTGCACTGGGTATTATGGTATGGGGCGGTATTGGATATCACTCTCGCACTCCTCTAGTATGCATTGCCGGTACTTTAAACAGCCAGCGCTACATCTCCGAGGTGTTGGAGCCAGTTGTCCTTCCTTACCTTCAGGGCTCGCCCACAGCCATATTTCAACAGGATAATGCGCGACCACACGTGGCACGCATTGTCCAAGGGTTCTTCGTCAATCGCCAGATTGAATTGCTTCCCTGGCCAGCTCGCTCTCCGGATCTTTCGCCGATAGAAAACATGTGGTCCATGGTTGCTCAACGATTGACCCAGAATACATCCCCAGCTGCCACACCAGATCAACTTTGGCAACGTGTGGAAGCTGCTTGGTCTGCTGTACCCCAAGAACACATCCAAACTCTCTTTGAATCAATGCCGAGGCGTGTGGCAGCGGTGATCTCCAACAATGGCGGCTACTCTGGCTACTGATTTTGGCAGGAACCACACTTCACAGAAGTCTATAAATTTAATCATTTGATACTTGGTCAACATGTTATCTACAAAATAAGTTTTGTTGTGATATCTCTTGTCTTTCTTGGTGTTGCAATTTGGGTGGCCAGCAGTGTATTTTTGGTTCATTTTATTTGAAACAAATTTTGACGAAATTTAGTTTAAGAATTTTTGATATGGTAACTTAACAAATGTGGAAGACTGCCCAATTAGTTAAGTTAATATAAATATATGAAAAGTGTGCACACAATATGCTGAAGAAAATACATCGAAAAGATGAAGAAGGATTTGAATTAGCTCTGTTCAAGAACAGCTAATTCAAATCTTATAACAAGATAACAGAAAACGGTGCTTTTATGTGATGAGGAATATTTGGGAAAATAAATAGTTTGCACATTATCAGAATTAGTAAGGTGGATTTCAAGAAAACTTTAAATTGATTTAGCTTGTGTAACAATATCAATTAAAAAAACTTGAATTGGTGAAAAAGATTTTCAGCATTTTAAGGTAGAATTAGGCTTGAAATCAAGCTTAGGGTGCTGAAACTTGCAAGCCCTTTTGACTGGAAAAGTGAAAATTAAAATGAATGCTCATAGCAGATACTCTTATAAAAATTTTCAAAATTACTGATTTTGCTTGGTGCTACTAAATATTTCTTTTCGTGTTAGCATCTCAAACAGTACAAGTCACCAAAAGTGAGAAGAGTGGTGGCTATCTTGTTAGTGTCAAAGTTAGTGTTCATGGTTTCTCGTTCCTTCCCTTTAAATTAAAAAAATGTAATTTTTAAATAGTCAAATCAGCTGCTAATAACACTTCAGATATATTAAATAATCAGCACTTTTAGGATTTATGTATATAGGTACTTTAAAAATGTATAAATTTCACCGGCTTATGCATATTATGAGCCGGTAATAATTGTAAGATTTCCAAAATTGACATGTTGGCAGGAATGTGTTTGGCATTTTATGTACGTTTTATGTGCATGTGTAGTTTTGTTCACCAAATGTTTCAAGTGCTTATTCATAACATTTGTTAAGAAGTGTTCTAATATTTAATACACCATGTTAATAGGAGTCACAAATCAGTACTTTTAGCTCTAGATTAAGAGAAATCACAGACTCCAAGAGATGTAAATTCTAATTAGATGTATAGTCCTTTGATTTCATTGTTTTTTCATTTACATGGCTTGGTCTTTTTTAATTTTAATTGTTTGAAACTTAAAATATGTAATGCTACTTTACATACATATATTATATATATGTGTATATATACACACATATATGTAGAAAACTTAAATTTGTAAATTTTATTTTTTTATTATAATTCTCTATAACGATCTTGCATTTATTAATATAAACCTCAGTCTTTCTCTGTCGACTAACAGGCTCATTAAAAAGTAAAAGTTGATATCTGAAAATGTATCCACTTTTGTAAAGGAAGATATATACATATTTTATTATAGTGTTATCAATGTGGAAAATTTGGCCATGTGTCTCGAGAGTGTCCTGGGGAAAGAGACGACCGTAAATGCTATTCATGTGGTGATACTGGGCATATTAGTAGGGACTGTCCTGAAAGTGGAAACTCAGCTGAGATTGATGATACCGTTTGCTATAGGTCAGTGATATTGAGTTGAGGTTATACTTTCTTAGCATTTTCTCAAATTAGGTCTTGTTTTTCTCATTTGTGGTTTAATTTTTTGAATAAATAATGCTGCTGGTGTTTACTTGTTCCTTTTCATTTACATGATTTAAAAGCAAACTTTCATTACTGTTACCTTAGCAATTGAATTATTTATTAAAAAATATTTTTGCTTTTAATTTTAATATCCTATTATTTTATACATCAATTTTATTTCATTCCGAATTAATTTATTCTTCTAATAATATTCAAATTAATTTATTCTTATTAATATTCAAAATAAATAATTTTGAAGACCACATTTTGGAAGTTTTTTAAATTTTTTTTTGAAAAGTGCTATGTGTGTTTAATAAAAGCTATGAACGACTGAAAATTGGTTAATGTACTTTTGGTTGTTGCAGTTTATAGTTTGATACCAAAACCACAATTACTGTGCTAACTGAATTAATTACGCATATGCACTATTGCATAATTATAATGTTTGGGACTTGATTAAATCTGTTGTGGGTCAATTAAGTTTCCTCAGCAGACCGTTAGAGAAACCTGATCAATAGTACTAAATTAGAAAAATCTTATGTTGTGTAAGAATCTGATAGCTAAATTTTTCATTCTTCTCTAAAATCCTATCTGCCTAGCTGACATCATGGTCTGTTGAGATCTTACGAAAGCCATCAATTATATAACTAATATAAATTAAATTCAGAGCTTTGAAAATTTAGCAAAATAAGATTTTTTTATTTTCAATTTCTTTACATTTTCAGAATGTCCAAACAGTCAAAAATGTACACATAACGGAATGCCATGCAGATGTTTTCAAAAAGCAACACAATATTTTTCTAGCTGCACTGATTATTTAGATAGAGATAATAAAAGTCCTTTATTTATATTGATGGAAGCAGTTTTAATCCATTTGTTTTCCTAATATGTAATTAAGCATTCAGTGTTTATATATTATATGCAGCATGAGTAATTACCAAATGAAAGAACAGCTTTCCTATGTTTTTGTTTCCAATTTCTCTATGTCCTTTGTTTCCTTGACATAAAGCACAATTCATGTTTTAATTAGCATTCAAGATACAATGAAATTCGATTGACAAAGTCAATTGATTCATGGTATGTATAATTCAGTTGTGTATAGTTTTCACTGTTAATTTTGTTTTAAATAAGCATATTTTGATTATGAATAAGAAATTTTTAAATAAATGTTTATTTTTAATGCTAAACCCTCCTATCTTCCTACAGGTAATTATTTTAAGAATAGACAACGAAAAATTGCCAATGTACTCTTTTAATGTCAAACTTGATATTCTGATTTTGTTGAAAATTCTCTTATTATTTCTTTTTATATAGGTGCAATGAAAGGGGGCATATTGCTCGAAACTGTCGTATGAGCCGACCAAGTAAGTGCTACACATGTGGAGAGGTTGGCCACATTGCTCGTGAATGTGAAATGAAGGCCTAAGCCTCCGACCTGCCCACGTTGCAGCCTCTGGTACCTTTAGAAATTGGTCCATGTTTTGGTGAAAACGGGGAAATATGCTGCTCCTATCAGCCTAGTTTTGGCTAATAAGCCTTTTCCTCCAGATGTCTTTGATTCAAGTATGTGTCTTCATATATATCTGAAGAGCAGGAAAAAGTTTTGTTGGAAGAGTAAAAAATGTGCTCAGATCCAGAACTAGACTGGATGATGCATTTTTAATATTATCAAAATCACTGGTCTGTGCCCATCTCATAAATGATTGATATATCATTTTATAAGATTTACAGGTTGGAATATAAACAAGGTTGTCATCGTGGGGGGAGGATGGCATTAACAATTTGTTTTATTGTGTCTTGTTTGTTTTGAAGTTTTCTCCCAACTTGCGTTAACTGTTAACACTTTAGCTCTTACAAATGTGAAATTGGTTGTAATTGTGCACTGTAGATCGTGATAACGCATAATGCAGCCCATTTAAGTTTTCGTATTGCAAAATAGGTGCAAAAGATTTTCATCTTGTGTATTTTGAGCATTTAATTCCATAATGATACACTTATACTTTATAAATAAATTGGGTTGTGTATCAGTGTTTCCTGTTACACAGAATATTATTGGTTATTACCTAAGAGAGTAGGGCTGACATTTTAATTACTACTATTTTGCTTTATTATACTGGTTTCCAATGCTACATTTACTTGCGTCTAATCTAGTGTAGGATTATTGGTATTGAAGAAACACTTGTGTTTTTCCCAAAAATATTAAAATTTGTAAACTAAAATTGATTTTAAAATTATTGGTTTGTTTTATCTACTTGGTATTATGTTGATATATTTACAAATTTTCCCTTGGATTGTGTTTTAAATACTGTAAGTGAAATAGCAGTTGTTATGATGATAATTTAATGTTTAAATAAATACAGTAAAACCTCTATTAGGCAACCATCCTTTGTTCCATGAAGAAATGGTCACTCAGAGAGGTGGTCTCTCAATTGAGATATACTGTGTAGGCGGGATAAAAGCATGTATCACGTTTCATAGACCAGAAGACAATTAAAACTACATACACGAAATTGTAAAATGCAATTTTGAACATATAAGTTTTAATTGCAAGTTATGAAACTTACAAATACAAATTTTGATAAAAAAATAATGGTTTGTTTTGATGTTACATTGCTTTATAAACTGATAAATTTTGAGGGGAAAATGAAATGTAATTGTGAACAAGTTGAGGGTTGATTTAATGAATTCATTTCATTTAGTGATTCTCGAGACAAAAGTGAGTTTTTCCTGTAAAGGGCTGATGAATTTATTTCAGTGGAATAAGATTGAGTTCCTGAAAGTCCAAATTAAATTTCAAAACCTTGAACTCCCTTCGTAATTACTGAAGTTTACCTTCACTCCAGGACAATTTTGTCCATGAATGGCATCGTGTTCCTTAATTGTTTTGCTATGTTTGAAGTAAAAAGTATTTAAATACTGCATTATTCTTTGATACAAAGTAATTTTGAAAGTATATTCAGCAGCAAAAACTAGTTTCAAGCTATGAACACAATCCAAAATCAGAATGATTTTCCTTTGATGGATGCTTTTTTTAGTAAGATGCATTAGCTGTTCTAATAAAAATGTTATATACTCTCAAATTAGCTTTCCAAATTGTTCCAACTTTCTTCATGCCAACATTTTAAAAACATTAATGTCAGTGAGACTACAACCTTTGATTTTTTGTCAATTAAATAGAAATTAAAGTCCAATTGTTAATCTAAAAGATGTTGCTCCAGGGGCAAAGTTGTATCTGATGGTCTGAAGATGGATTAAATTTAGCAACGAGGCTATAGATGAATAATGTATTCCAACAAAGTGTGATTTTTAGAGGAGGTGGTCAATTAATGGAGGTGGTTATACTAAGAAAGGTTTTATTGTATATTGAAATGCATCTCAGATTACAAGGTCTAGACTCGAATCATGGTTGGCAAGTTTTTATCAAAGGTGGGAAAAACTACCTGTAAAATAGGTTTTTGCGAAAGTAGGTATTACATTGTTTTTACAGTGGGAAAAAAATTGGTTAATTTATATTTTTCGTAGTTATTTTAACTGGTAAAGGTATTTTAAAATGGTCACTGTTACATAAGTATAAATGAAGTTTAAAATATATTTTCCATTTTCACCTTTTGTATTACCAATTTTTGCCACTGTTCCAGCAAAATTCCAACCTTGAAATTGAGGATATGAAGTCTAAATGTATGACATGTTACCTTTAAAAAATTATGCGTTAGAGTATCACTCAGAGTTATGGTGTGAAAAAAATAGTTCAAATACCTAAAACTTATACTAGCCATAATATATTGTTGCAGTGAGTGTCCCCAAGTTTTCTTTTCTACTTTACTTTAAAAAAATTTCATAGAAATACATTTAATGCCAACAAAGACTTCTCCATAAGTGATTTTTCTATGCTAAAGAAATATTTGGTGAAAAGGATGTTGCTTTTACATGAAGACAAGTATTAGATGTAGAGAAGTTTATGAACTAACTTTTGTATACAATGTTATTTTGCAAGATAGAAATAATACAAATATGCTGTTTAATCTAAATCAACCATTTTGTCAGTATGCAATGATCTTGCAGACACCTATTTTAATGAACTTCTTGAATAAAGACTCATTTTGAAAATCCTTATCCAATATGTAATGGACAACTCTTTTTGAAGCAGATTAATTTTCGATTTAGCTTTTAAAATTTAAGATGTTTTCGAATTTAAAAACTTCACAATTAGAAATTTCTTGGTACCCATGTTCAAAATTATCATTTTCATGTTAAGACAAGATTTTTATAATTTTCTCTCGAGAATCAATGTTACCCATTATTTTCACACTCAAAATTATAAATATGAATTTCGGGGATCAAACCTACTGTTTTGTTTATTAGATTCCTGAACATTTAATACAATTTTTATAAAAACTGAAAAATAAACATTTGTCTCACATAAGATCATGTTTTTATTGATAGATTTAAGAGTTTCTGTCCATATTTTAGGACTTAAATGACAAATTCAAGTTCTAATCATTATCCATCTTGATTTAATATTAACATTAAAGCATAGTACTTTTCATCAAGCTGTGTTCCAGGTAAAATTTTCAATGTGTCATTTTAAGCATGTGACCTGGTTTTGCTGTAGCTGCTATATACATTGTTTTATTAAATGTGCTGTATGAGTATTCTGTAAAAGCATCAGTAAAACACAAAAATGCTTTATTATTAAATTTAAAGTTAGTATTATTTTAATATTGTTGATATAGTAATTAAAAAATGATTTGTAGTTAATTTAATCCATTACTACCTAGTTATTGTCTTTATTGCAAGTTTGATGGTGACTTCCTACAAATTAGATGTGAATTTGTTATAGCCCATATGTGGCATGGCATTTGTTGGAAATTAAACAACTTTTTCTTAGAAACTAAGGACTTAAAATCTTTCGCTCTAATTTTTGTGTATGAAAGAATACTTAAATGTAGATAAGCTTGCAATTTGAATCCTTCAATTGGCAGCAATTTGTATATATCAGACATGCCCAAATATTTATGCTTTTCCCAGTCTAATTTTTAATTGGTAAATTCGAAATTAGTTGCAATTTGTATTATCTAGAATATTTCTCAAATTTGTTATTTCTGTTATCTCAATGTTTTGATTGTCGATCTTGGTTCGAAATTACAAAATGTTATCCTAAGATCTCTTTGAGATGAATCCCTGCCTGTCACCAGTAGCTCATTGTGTTACTCCAGTGCAATGTTAGTTCAACTACCTACTTACCCAATGTTTCGGCACATTTGCACTTGAAATATGATCCAAGTAAAAAATGTAACCTTAACCAGTAAGGACTGGAAATGTAATACAATAGAGTGCTATCTGTTGGTAATGTTTCACAAATTACTGCAGTTAATGTGAAAACACTGATGTTATTGAACACTATATTATGTAATATTCGTGTAAAATACATGAATACAATGGAATTTTAATTGATTAAATTGCACAGTTAAAAATTCGGATATTAAATAAAATACTGAAGTGAGATTCTGACATTTGCCCCTATTGCTAAAGAAAAGATAGAGCTATGAAAAATTGTGCTTTTTGATGTAACCTCTACATGATCATTGGAAAGATGTTACCCATTTTTCAATGAAATTCTTATGTACTTGTACATAGCCTGCAATGAGAAAACTTAATTTTTAGTTTATGAGATCTGTGGCATTGCGTCTATTGATCCCTGTTGAAAAAAATTAAGTCACTGACTGAATCAAGAAAACAAGAGGGTTAAAAACACAAAGTTTATTTTCGATGTAAATCTTAGCAAACATCGGTTTTGGTTTCAAATGTGCACTTTCTCCTCCCTATTGTCGCAACTTTATGAGGCCTCATTGTCATTGAACTATGCAGCTGATGCTCGATTGCCTTGCCATTTGGTGATTGCTGTATCTGATTGGTTAGTGATGTTTGTCATGTACAGTTGGTACTTCTAATTTCACACCAAATCCCCCTAATCCTCTTCCATTGATGCTATAGCCTCAGTCCAGTTGATATGCACATTCCTTAAGACAATATTTGTACTCCAATTATCCTCCAAAGAATTATGTTTGTATAAGATTTAGACTCCCTTCACAATCCTTCAAAGTTGGAGCAAAAACCACGTACTCTTGACATTCCCATCATATTACGAAAAAAGTTGAACCACGCCCTTTATGCAAAGTTTATAGTAAAATAAATTCAATTTTGTCATCCCTTGTTATAAATGTTACACCATGGTACTATAGTAGATACATTTTATGGCCTGTTCTCACTTGGCAAGCCTTTTGAAGGTTTGATTACTTTTATTTTTCTTTAATTGTCCAATTTTTTCAGTTATTCAATAACTTCAATCTTAAATCAGCAGATACAGGGGTACACCTTTTGTTTGTCATTTGTTGCTTTAACAACATTTTAAAAATCTGTTTCACATACCTTTACTTTAAAATGTATTAGTTAATTTTCAATTGATTTCTTATGTAATTACACAGAATTCTAATTAAATTTTATGTACATTTAAATCAGTATTTTTCTTGTGTTATATTTTTCATTGGAATCAAATTTAGTCAACTTATTTATATATTATAATACGAATTTGATGGTTAACAATGTAATGTTCTTGTTTTACTGTCATTTTCAGGTTAAAGAATCTTGAAAACTTTACCAAATTTACATTCAAACAAATTATTGTGTACATACTATTGTACTGTATACACATATTTTTGTTAGACCTCAATATTATAAATCCATATGACAAACACAAATTGTACAATTTACAAACAGTTATTCTCAAAGATTTAATGTTATGTAACATAAGTATAGACTAAAAGTTTTAATCTTCATGATTCTTTTGATTAATTTAGTTATCTCTAAATTTATTCAAAATTTCTCTTCTGATGTGAACTTAATAGTAGGTTGATGTTATTTTCTTATTTAATTGTTTATGGAATATGGCATATGTTAAAAATTAAATATTAATAGTAAATATATATAGAAAAATTGAAATCATGCTGTCATTAAGATTCAAATTTTTAGCTTAATCGTACCATTTAATGATTTTGAAGTTGAATTAAGCAGGAACTTATACGCTTTGTGGAAATTTGTCATACTTATAATTCAGTTGCTTTTGTCAAGTTCAATTTAGTAATCATTAACACTAAATGTTCAGTAAATGGAAGACAGTAAACATTTCCAAAATTATATTTTGTGGAACATGGTTTCAAATTCTTAGTGTTTTACTATTTCCTATTTAAAAATAAATTTAGTTAATGAGGAGACTTGTGTGAAAATTGCATATATTTGGATATTTTTCAGCTTGATAAGGATGTTAGTTTTAATGTTTCTTATTTAGATTCATCTTTTTAAGCACAAAACATTTGAAAACTAAAATGTTTAGAGTCTAAATATTTGGGAAATGTTATCATATGTTTAATATTGTGTTCTCTTCATGAAAAGGGTTCGAAAAATTTTGTGTGGGCAGTGAAGTTTTTATTTCTAAAACCAAGTTCTCTTTTAGTTATGAGAATCAATATTGTATGACAAATCAATGATAGGCAAAAAATGTTGTTATTACTGATTGGAAAGTTTTTATCCATTTGCTTTATTCTCCTTTATTAATTCTTGTTTCCTCATATTTCATAAATAAATATATTTCGAGGTGTTACAGACATGGTGTTAGAATTCTGTTTAAAAAAATTGCAAACCTGTTCAATTTTATTAGAAAGATGGAATGTTCAATAATTTATAATCATACCTCAGTGTGTAAATGTGCAAGGTAAAAAATTTTGGTTCTTCCTATATTAATAAATTTTACAGAAAATGATGTGCATGATTTATTTAATTTTATATATTTTGGGAAGTGAACACTTTCAAGGATGTTTTTGAGTCTTCATAAATATAATATTATGTAACATTATTAACATGCCATGATCAAATAAAGAGATTGAAATGTAATATGTTTACAATCTAATGTTTCTTCAACATCTTTTGGGAATGTTTTATGGGAAGAAATAGTTGGCATGATTTAATTTTGAATAGCTAATCAATTCTAAATTTACTGACTACAGTAAAATCTAGACATTTACATTTAATAAAACATTTTCAAAACAAATCCTTGTAAAAAATACAAGAGTTACGAAAGCAATTTGGTTACTAAATTACCTTTTCTGATAGTCTTGGGATCTTCTGTCTATCGGTGTTGATTAATATGAATCATGTATTAATTGTAAGTAAGAAATTCCATGAACAGTTCAAATTAAAAATAATGAGCAATTGAGATTACTCCTGGATTTCATTGAAATCTGCTCTTCTGTGTCAATAGTTTAGGGTTGATTTGTAATTGTATAATCATTATTTTGCAAATTATAAATATTAAAACTTGATTTCCCAAACATGCTGGCTTGCAACATAAAACCCAAATATTCTTGACTGCAAATAATTTATCTTTTTATAAAATTCTACTGAAAGTGATTGTTATCTGCTTGCTGTGTCATCAAGTATTTAATAAAAATACAAATTATTCAATACAAAATAATTCACCTGAGAAAGTAATATTTTTTCAATGATTTCTTATATCGGCTCTTAATTCATTGATTTGAAAGTACTGTTAAAGGTGGGAGGCAAAAATATGCTTTCGGTCAGTTTATTACAAGGTGTTGACGTTAATTAAAAGTCGTTAAAAAGTACTTATAATTTTATTTTTCTGCTCAGGGTCCTGGAAAGTCTTTAAAATGTTTCATTTCCCTGGACATAATTTTTTAAATTGCATTCTTAAACTGAAATTTTTAAAATTGTTTGCATTCTTAAATTGAAATTTGTAGATTTTTGCCTATCTTTCATCGTTTCCTTTCTATCATGAAAATCTGCTTTTATTTAAGTAAAAAACTAAATTTATGTAGCTTTTTGTTTACTGCATTTCTTGAATATTGAGTTGTGCTCCTTTTTGTCATGAGTGACCGAAAGCAAATGTTTACTATTACTATTATCTTAGAACTGAATTATTTAAAAATACATGTCATCTAGGTTATTAAAATTTAATGCATTAATTTTATTAGTAATTAGAATGATATGAAAACTTCATTTGGATGTGTCAGATGGATAGAAATATTGACATGCTCTTCGTAAGAAGGATGCAACCTTCTCAGTCTGCAGAGTTATATGGAGCTTTTAGTAATGTCGAGAAACAATGCTGGCCTTTCCAATTACATGTCTGATTGCTAAAAATTACCAGCTCACTTCTTTCCTGACATAGACATTTTGAATACTTTGAAGTAACTATTTTAGAGAAAGTTTTGTGTGTCACAGACACTTAATTTACAACAGTTGAAGGAAATTATGCATGGGATAATATTTGTGTAGAATGTTTACATCTTAAGGAATCACTGCTACAATAATTCTGTACTTAATCCCAAAGAAGGTACCCTGGGATGTTCTAATAATATACACGTTTCCACTATTTCACATAAAACAAATTCAAGGACATTTCAAGAACTGGAAAAATTTCCAAGGATTTCATCTTGAGCATTTATTTTCAAGAGACTAATTTCCGAAGTTTACCTAGTACATCAATTCCAATCCTATCTTCGATTTTGTTCCAGCTCTAAATATTGGCTGGAGCTATGACTATCAGTAAGTATCCATTTTATTATAATTTGACTGCACTGAATCAGCTCATGTTAACTACTTTGGATACGAGGTGGCCAAAAAGTCAACCAAAGGTAAGCGCACATTAGTCCGTATGGATCGGATTAATTTAGTGTATGCATTCGGAGCATTGGCATTTCCGAAATGGGCCACCTCTAGGAGGCTTCTCAGTTCATTGTGTAACTTTCTTATGTGAACATTGGTTGTGACAACAAATTTATTGAGCTCAATCGCTGTTATGAACAGTGACGAAGATGGTTAGTTTGCGTTTAATGGCACAAGGTTCAGTAATGGACAACGTAAGTCAAAATCAAAATTAAAACAGATTTATAAAATATATATCAGATAGACAACTAAACCAATATTACAAAGTAGGTCAGTAACGTTTAATTATTCAACATTTCATTTTTAAATATAATAAAAGGTAGACAGTGAGGAAGAAGTAATTGTCAGTTGTTTGATAGCAGAATAGGAACAAAAGCGGAACTTGTGGGTACACAATATAAATAAGAGGTTGGAGTATGGAGAGTATCATTTTATTCCCTGATTTAGTTTACGATATCAAGTTTTTCAGTAATTTATTATGACCCATGCTAAGTTTACAGTACTTTTAGACATCCTGAGACCACATTTAAATAGAACATATTCAGAGTCAGTAGGACCTCAAGAAAGACTTGCACTGTGTATAAGGTAGGGATAAGTCATCCGCATTGTAGACGGAACCGATTTTATTCTCCCTCCGGAATCTGTCGGGATTGATAGCGATGCGGATTTGTGAGCGCAGTCTCATTTAAAACAAAAAATAATTCTAAAATCTGATCGGTGTGATGCGGACTAGTGTGCGTTTGCTTCAAGAGTGAGGTTGTGTACTTAAGGATGCAGAGATCAAGACTTGTCACGAGTCCTCAGACAGCTTTTAATATGTGGGAAATGAGTTGAATAACATCTGAAGAGGGGTGTTTCAAACGCCAATTTTTCCCCAAACCAGATCAAACGACCCCTTGCAAACCAAGGAAGGTTCCCAGAATACTTATCCCACATGGGATACCCTTCGTCGGACACCTGGTAGTGAAATAGGTGATTCTCTTCACTCCATGCTAGACTGCAGTCTTACGGCGCACTCCGAGAAGGACTAGGAGGCCGTCGTGGCTCAGTGGGTATGTCCACTGCGCTAGCACTCTTCGAGTTGTAGGCGGCACAGGTTCGATTCCTGCCAGGTGCATTCCTCCCTGGGTGTATTTCTCTCTTCTGTGTCAGTAAAAACTTCCATTGTGTGTATTACTTGATATTGTATGTCTTGTGTCTGGCGCAGCATGGCCAAATATGGCCCTTGCGCAATAAAACCCCCCAAAACAAACCGAAAGACTAGAATTCATAAGAAATCAACTTAGTGACATAACACCGTGTCCCCGCCTAGGGTTAGGAAAGTGGTTCAGGCATCGTAACCAAGACAAGGCGTGTAAGTTCACTAAAGTTGAACTCTTGTGACAGTCACCGAAATAAGACATGCCTATGTAGAAATTTCATCTTAAACCCTAGCCAGGCGATAAATTGTAAAAAAATAGAGAAAAGGCTATGTCCCTGATTTAAAAAACACCAATTAGGGCCATGTAAGGTTGACCTGAGGGGCACCTACCTTCCGTACCAAGAACACAAGTAAGGCCAATCCCCATGGTCGGTAGGCGATGTTCGAAGTTTGGTTTTCACACCATGTGAAAAACTACTGTACGTATTCGTCGAGACCTGCCAGAACTCCTTTGGTGCCTTCCCTAGTGACATCAGGTAGTCAGCAGAGAGGAATCTATGACTTCAGCTAGTCAGGGTGGAGACTACTTTTATGCTCATCTTGGACTTTTTCAAGGAATTTGGACTAGGTCTAGCTTGTCTGCATCAATAGACGGTAAAACGTTGAGTTCGGGGTTAACGAATATCTTTTGGTGTAGTAATTATTTTGAGTGTCTTGTATTGAATTACTATGATTGTGTTTTCATCCCTGTCTTAAATAACGTTGCAATCACTAATGCCGCCATTGTCACTCCTATCTATAATTTTGAGGTAGATAATCTTTTCTAATTCGATTTCATCAATACCAGCTCAAGTCCTGACGTACCGATTTTGGGGCAAGGGAATCGTTTTCTTGGTGTTGACGTCATCGCCATCCATCAATTAAAATAAGAAACAAGATTTTAACAGGAACTTTTTTCCGGTAGTTTGCTCCACGCTTGGTTTTGACCTCGTCATCTGAAAATAATGAGGTCAAAATTACTATTGATTCAAAAATACGAGGTACTCGATCTTTTCGGGATTGATTCCCGACCGTCGCCAATAGCCCGTTATATTGTTCCAGTGCGACGTTAATTCACCTACCTACTTGGATAGGGTATTAACACTAGAAAGACTGAAATTTAGTATATACCTATATTGCCCAAAAGCAGTCGAATTGACTGCTTTGTGAAAGAATAACCAATGCATAAAGAAATGTAGTATTTAAAATTAATTTTTAATGTTATTTTATATTATAAAGAAAATTTACTTCACTTAGAAAACAAAAAAGTACTTTATTATTATCTATACATTTTTTGCAAATAAATTGTAAATTCTTTTTTGCGTACATTTACCGCAAACATACATTTTACATTTTTCACAAATATTATTTGTTTTGTTATGACAAAATCGTACTTGACAAACTCTGGGTTGGTTAGGATGGCTTGCATTTGATGATGTTGCAGCTGACCTTTGTGGGTCCTCAGGTTCTGGTAAAAAATTTCTGTCTTGCATTTCTATATTTGGTGGAAAGCTGTTCTGCCAATTGAAACAAGAAGTATTTTCGTTGTATTTGTATTCCTGTCGCTTCTTTATATAGGATCCAAGCATTTATATTCAGTTTCTTCATCAGAGTCTGAAATAATTCGCATCCTACATCTTTTTCTGGGCATATTGATGATATTTTCATTTTCATCATGAGTGGTCAATTCTTCATCGCTATCTTCAATTTCAGATGCCTCACTTTGAATGTGAACCGCTTCATCAGATGATAGTTCAAAGCTTACTGCATCTGATTCTATATCGGAGCACTCTTCAATTATGTTGGTTAGCTTTTTCAATAAATCACTTCTATTAGACATTCTTTTCATGAATTTAGGGACAAATATAAAATGAATCACTGCATAGAGATAAGAATAAAAAGTACTACTTTTTGTTTGCTGTGCAACTTATTTTGTGGCGATCGACGCAGTACTTATCGCTGGAAGAAACAGTACTCGCATCACGCGATGCGCCGCCATGTTTGCGCACATGGCGATGGACAACAATGAAGCGAAAAGGAGCGCAAAAACAAAGGAATATTCTCTCGAAAATATAAATGCTAAACTCTGATTTCTCAATAAAATTTACGAAATTCAATAATAAAATTCATTGAATTAAATTAAATTTCCCAAGCAGTCAAAATGACTGTTTTGGGCAATATAGGTATAACACATACATATACCAGAAACAAAGAGGGGGAGGTAAATACAACTATTAATAAATGCACTTATATCATGTATAAAAAGTCACAAAATCTAAGAAATCGTATCATTATAAGTATAATTTTTTTCTGAACGAAATTAAAAAGCAGTCAAAATGACTTCTCGGTCGACGTTTCGATAATGCCCTTTTTAAAAGCACAAAAGTTCATGGGTGAAACATCAGTAAAGGGTATTGACTTGATACCAGTTTCTTGTTCCATTTTTTCCAAGAATTTAATAGTCGATTTAGATGTGTAGCTGCTTGCTTTACCCTGATGCAGTTCTACTGATTGTTGGCACTGTGTAAAGATATGGTATTTCTTTTTTGAATATTGGGGATAAAATATGGTCTTGATAATATGTGGGAGTTGATTTTTACATTTTCCCCCTCTTTTACTTTTAATTTTCCATTATATGCAAAACCGGCAACAATCATACATCTCTTAGAGAAAGTTCTCACGTTCACTTTGCTAGTCCTTTGACTTGGCGTATTCTCTTTTAAAATTAAAGATCTTACCTTACAAATATTCAGAATTTTTTTCTTTTTTGGAAGTATTTTCCCATTTTTACGTTTTTTTCCTTTCTCATTAATAATATTACTTATCATACCTTTAGATATCGAAAAACCATGACTTTTACAGCGTTTTTGAATAATTGAATAAGCATAATTCTCTCCGGAAAGGGAGGAAACATAGCCTTCCATCCATTGCTTATTTAAAAGCGCCATTTTGGAAGTAAACAAAACTCTGAGTTAGTAGACGATAAGTTATACTTTAACTATTTAACTGCTGTGAATATAAAATTCTTTCGTAGCATACAATTTTTTTCAGCTCATCAAAATCGTTCAAAAAATGTCCGAACAGCCTCTGTATAAGCAGACAGCATTGCTATTGAGAGGAGCTTCCAAAATTGGGGCCAACATGCCGACTAGTAGTCAACGTGAATGCTCTGAAAAATTGAATTGGTCGATTTCGCATTTTTTTCGCCTCGTTTGGTGACATCTTATGATAGGTAAAGAAAAAATAAGCAATAAATTATTGCAAAAGGCAGACGCCATAATTCCTCTTTTCGCTGGCAAAGAATTTGTAAATATGCGGTTAAAGCTGGCGCCCCACAATTTCCCCGTTCACAAACGATTTCCTTCTGTAAAACACATTAACTGGAACTAATAAAAGCACAAATCGCAATATACGCGATGAGCTTGGCTGCTCAATTTTGTAAGTCTCAAGAATTGTAGATAACTTATACAGGGTGCAACGCAAAGTTCGTGCCCTGCCTTTATTTTCGCAACCGTTGGTCGTAGATATATACTTCCAATTACAAAAATGTTTCAAATGAAGTAAACATTCATATTATGGTATTTTGAAATTTAAAAATCAATTTTGTAAAAATTATAAAATCTAACTTTTTATACAGTCCCCCGTTCCTTATAGTGATATTTAGTAAAAGTTTACACTCATCCTAACAAACGTAACACAAAAAGTTTCACTTCTGTGTGACAAAAATTGACCGAGATATTTAATTTCAAAGTTTGGGATTTTTTCAGATTTGTTTTGCCTTCATTGAGGGGTCGGTTAAAATATAACAGAATAATTCGAGATTGAAATCAGAGTGCAACGCCCATTTTACGGCGAAAGGGGGTTCCCCGACCATAAACGATGGGTGCATGTATAGTAAAGTGGACATGCCCGATTCACTGAAAGTGGTCGCAGCGCCCCTAGTGGCGAAACACGGAAGTTTGGAAATCTAACTCCGAAACTAAGCAAGATAGACAAAAGATGTGAATTAGAAAGTTGAAGACCATCGTCGAGTTATGTAGAATTGACACCCTGAAAATGAAAAATGAGCAAAAAGAACCGGATCAATGGCATCAGAATGCAAACTACCAGCGGGGCTATAACCCCCATGCTAATCATGATTATGCAAATAGGGTAGTACCGCAGCCACATGCTCGGGATAAAAGACGAGCCATCCAGTAGTGGGCAAACTAGTCCGCGCTGAAATCGTGATGGTGTGCTACACATCCGCGTAATATGCCGAAATGAGTGATTTATGGCGAATGTCAACGAAATGCCAGAGCTGCTGCGAGGCTTTATGGCGAACGTTTTCTTATGGATCGACGTCCATCGCATCGAACATAGCTACTGTACTTTGCCGTTTCAGAGAGACCGGCGGCTTCACACCACGACCTAGATCAGGCAGACTGACAAGATCGGGCATTCGAGTGACACCGGAGGAAGTGCTGGGATACGCCCTTGCAAATCCACACCTAAGCACGGCGGAAATAAGCGAGGCATGTGGATACACGCGTCAACATATTTGGCGATTGTTACATGCGCATGGTGCGCATCCATACCGTCCGCTACTTTTGCAAGCACTGATGCCGGGTGACGACGCATGAAGATTTGACTTTTGTAATTTCCTGCTCAACACGTTGCACGACATTTCGTCGTTGTTTTCCGACATACTGTGGACAGATGAGTCGCAATTCACACGGGATGGCATCGTTAACACCCACAATGTGCATTACTGGGCTCTGGACAACCCTCACATGTGACGCACAGCACGACACCAGGTACCAACGAATGTATGGGGATCCCAGATTGTTGGACCCATCTTCTACGACGGGACCTTAACGGGCAATCGTTACCTGCACCTGTTACAAGACACGGTACGTGACTGGTATGAACAGCTGCCTCTCCGAGATGCATGTTGTGTGTGGTTCCAACATGATGGTGCCCCTCCGCATAAAGCAGCAAACGTTCGTGCGCATCTAGCCACCGAATTCGGCCAACAGATCATCGGATATGGTGGTCGGGTAGAGTGGCCACCGCGTTCGCCGTAATTGACTCCCATGAACTTCTACCTCTGGGGTTACGTCAACGAACAGATCTATGCGACCGAGCCAACCTCTCTGGATGATCTGAAACAGCGTATCAGCCTTGCTTGTCGTACAGTTACACCAGTTATGCTCCAACGCGTCCACGATTCAGTACTGTCACGCATTCAATTTTGCATTGCCACCCACCAATGGGAAACATTTTGAGCAGTATCTCCAGTAGATTTCTCCACTTTATGCGTTGTTTTCCGCTGTATGCTTGTCTGTAACTTGTGCGAGTTAGATTTCCAAACTTTCCATGTTTCGCCACTGGGGGCGCTGCGACCGCTTTCAGTGAATCGGGCATGTCCACTTTACAATACATACACCCATCGTTTATGGTCGGGGAACCCCCTTTCGCCGTAAAATAGGTGTTGCACCCTGATTTCAATCTCGAATTATTTTAATTTATATTTTAACCGACCCCTCAATGAAGGCAAAATAAATCTGAATAAATCCCAAACTTTGAAATTAAATATCTCGGTCAATTTTTGTCACACAGAAGTAAAACTTTTTGTGTTACGTTTGTTAGGCTGATTGTAAACTTTTACTAAATATCACTATAGGGAACTGGGTACTGTATAAAAAGTTAGATTTTGTAATTTTTACAAAATTGATTTTTTAAATTTCAAAATGTCTTAATATGAATGTTTACCTCATTTGAAACATTTTTGTAATTGGGAAATATATGTCTACGACCAACGGTTCCGAAAATAAAGGCCGGGTACGGACTTTGCGTTGCACCCTGTATATAATAATGTCAATAAATTTAAATATCTTGGAAACCTTGACACTTGGGTGTATTTCTTCACCCTGTCCGGCCTGCTCAAAACATTTTGTGGAGATATAAATTTCCTTTGAAACGGAAACATTGGTGAGAACAAACCGGGTAGGTGGCCTGTCCAAGGTGAGAATTCCATTTGCGAGTTACAAGTTGAGAAAACTATTGACCAGGTAAGAATTTCCATTTTGAATTTTTTTTATTAAGAAATTGAATTTGATAGTAAGAATGGATATTCTGAAATATGGGACAAGACTGCTTTTCGCGCGTCTTTTACTAAGTCGTATTATGAATTAGAAATTGTGAAACTTGAAGTGCATTTGAAAAGTTTATTAAGAAATGTGAAAGGTTAGAAGTTGCAAATTAGCTCTATCTAGATGCAACTTATGATGCAGAATTTGAAAACGGATTCAAAATTGTAGAATACAGAAAAAAGGCTATAGAAAGGAATTTAAATGTTAAAAGAGTAATTGAAGAGAATATCTAAACAGAAGAATCGAAAACGGGCAGCCAAGTTAGATTCTTATGAAAATACTAGAATCGTGTCAAAGCCTATAGACTCCCCGAAATTGAACTTACAAAGTTCGGGGAGAACTTAAGGATTGACTAAGCTTTATAGTCCAATTTCCAAATATTGACGATAATGATTTAAAAGGATCTGACAAATTCCGTTACTTAACTCAGTGTACGATTGTTGGATCAAATGCACGAGTGATAAATTCTCATCCACAGCTGGATGAGATTTAACTATCTGTTGGTGATGGAAAGTTAAAAGGAACGATTGGTAGGAAGGATTTGGTAGGGAGGATCAGAGACTATGGGGCTCTAAACTGGCCGAGTATTTTTTTTACTATAGATATTTGCGTATGATAAAAAATGAAGAGAAGGGGAGCGCCAAGGCGAGTTCTTGTCCCGGGTGGAAACTAGCCTAGTTATGGTCCTTGGGGAGGATATATTAATTCAATTTTATGTCCGTGAATTGTTTGTACTAGTTTTTTTAATAATGCATTGAAAGGAAACAAACAGGATTCGTTGAGTACCTTGTACAACAAATTGTCATCTCAGTTAAGAGCTTTTAGCTTATTGGGTGTAACGACTGGCAAGTGTGCTGTACTACTCTTCCCTTTAGTTGAGTCGTCAATCCCTGTCGAAACTTTAAGAACATGGGAAAGATCTAAATTGAATAGAAAGTAAGGAAACATTCGCGCGCATCAGATTTAGAATGTGCTTTCTTTTTAAAAGTTGAATCCGAAGATAAAATAAAATTATCTAAATCTACTTTTACTTTGACTAAGGTTTATGAAACGAAAAATTGAACAAAAAAATCTTAAACGGCACCTTTTTCAGCTGCCGAACTGTTCGTTCAGAAATCGAATAGAACTTCTTGTGTATTTTGTAAAAAAAAATCATATTAGTAAATATATTGTAAAAAAGCTTCGCATGCCAATGGATGATAAAATATTAATAGTTAAGGAAAATGGTGTTTGTTTTGTTTACTTTATCAGAGGTCACATAGCTAAAGATTGCAAATCTAAAGTCAAATGCTCGAATTGCTCCAAACGCCACTTTCAATTCTTGTGTCCCATGCTTCTCCAGAACACATGCAGCACAAATGTCGGAAGAACCCAGTGATGAGTCACCCACATCACTTGATAGTTTGCATTCTCAATCAATTGAAGTTTTTTTCCAAACATCAGTAGTAAACAGAAGGTAATAAAGGGGAAGAAGAAAGGTCGAATTATTATCGATAACGGGATCGCAGTGATGTTACATTTTGAAGTCGTCTGGCCAATGAATTAGGTTTCACCCCTTTGTACGAAGAGACAATTAACCATTCACTCTTCTGTATGGAGGGACTAAAACAGAAGAGTAAACGTAAGTGTTATAAATTCATAATACACAGCCTTGATGGTAAATATCGATGTAGTTTAGATGTCAGATCAAGCATTGATATGCAATGATAGTTCTAGTGTTTGTCATGGGCTATTGGATGCAGTAAAAGTAAAGAAAATCAAATTAAATGATATACAAAAAGAACCATGGCCGATAGAAGCTTTATTGGGAGCTGATGTGCTGGCAAACTGCTTACTGGGAATTGGTTAACCTTGCAATCGGGTTTAGTTGCTATGGAAACCAAACTAGGTTGGATTTTATTAGGGAAGTTCCAAAATGTCAGCGTAAAAAGAGTGAACATGAATGTTACTTCCATGCTATCTAATGATACTTCTGTATCAAAGTTGTGGGATTTAGAGCTAATAGGCATTCGTGATCCCGTAGAACAACGAAATAAAGAGGAAAACAAACTGTTTTAATTCAGTTCAAAGAAACGATGAGCAATTTTTCGGATGGTAGATACGAAGTGCATTTACCATGGAAAATTGATCATGCTAATTTGCCTGATAACTATGAAATTTGTCTGAAGACTCCATTTCACGAACAAGAAGTTAGAAAAGGATGATCTAGAGGAGAAAATACTGTTTAATTATTTGCTCAAAGAAGGTATGGAACAAGCTACTGATACCGATGTGTCTACTTGGACACTATCTTCCTCATCGTCATGTTGTCAAGGAAGGTAGTACCACAAAATTAAGACCAGTATTTGACGCCTCAGCCAAAAGTACCACCCATCCTTCATTAAATGATTGCTTAGGGACTGGCATTAATTTGATAGAAAACATCCGTTCACTCTGATTGGATATAGGTTAAATAAAGTTGGAGCTATATACAGTTGACTACATACCTTGAGATACGAGTGCCCCAACATACGAGGTTTTTGAGACACGAGCCGAGCAGTCAGTAGGTCGATTTTTTGCCTTGAAAATTTTTTATACGAGCCTACTTCGGTGACATCACAACCACCACTCCGCTCAGATTCCCGAGTCTTGGGGTCGTTCAGCTCACATGTTTACCTCACCTGATGACAGTTAACGTCTGTCACAAAAATCAATCAATTTCTTAATTTGGTTTGACATTTATTGTCAACTGCCACCGGGAGGCCCGAGTCCCTTTCTAATTTTTTTCATTTTTTTTCTCCGACCAGATGCGTCAATTCTGAAAACGGAGTGTATGTAGCTAATTCTTTTCGTATAACCTTGAGTCCAAAGAACAGTGGTGTGTAAAGAACAGTGGTGAGAAAAGGAAAAAGCTAATATCCATGGAATTAAAGAGTGAGATAATAGACAAACATGAGCAAGACGTACGAGTTATAGACTTGGCAACGCAGTACGATCGCACTACTTCAACGATATGTACTATTCTGAAGCAGGACTCGATAAATGCTATAACTCCAACTACAATATTTGTTCATTATAAATACATTATTATAAAAAAATTGGAGTGGTTTTTTTGAGGGCTGGTACGAATTAATCTAATTTAATTTAATTTCAATGGGGAAAATTGATTTGAGATACGAGCATTTTGACTTACGAGCTCGGTCATGGAACGAATTAAACTCGTATCTCAAGGTACCACTGTATATAAAAAAGGAATTTTTTACAAATTTCTGTACATAAAAAGATAGGAATTTCTTACGTTTCCTGTGGCATGACTTCAAGAAATTTAATAGTATATCGTCACACGAGTAGTATTTGGACAAGTGAATTGTTGGCTGGAACAACGTTGGATGTTACAAAGTGCAAATTTTACAGGATAGCCTTTTTGATGGGAGCGCAATAAAAGCTATATAGATCTCAAGGAAATCTCATCCAACGTTGTTCCATTGTAATAAACGTTGTAACTTACCTCGTTCATTGCAACTTCGTGAAACTGTCGGAATAAATCAAGGACCCATGAAAGAGAGGTCACTGCACCCTGACTTACATGTTGCTGAAGAACAACCTCGCGGACTGGACGGTTGGCGTTTTATCCGGAACAAACTTCCCGTACGCCCGATTCTCGCAACTTTTACCACTGTCTATTGAACGTTTACACTTTTTGTCTTTCTACTCCGGGATGTTCAACACCCGTTTACGGTTGACACTTTCTAAATCACTTGCAGATACCTGCATTTGAGCTTTGTTGAAGTAAACTGGAAAACAAGAGTTCCAGAATCAAAACTTGACAGAACTGAAACCAAAATTTAACCTCTGGCTTCTTGTTACACATTCAACGTTGCTCCATAACTTGAAAACGTGAAATGCGCTCTTTAACCGTTTTAGCACTATCTAGCTGTTAGTTTGAGAACTTAACCTTTACACATTGCGATCCAGCGAGTCACAATAAACGTTATTCCACCAAAAAAATACTGTCAAAATAGTCGCATCCAACGTTGTTCCAGCCACCAATTCAAATAGTCCTCCCTTATTAGGAGCTGTAATTAATCACCATCTGCTTAATTAGTCATTACATTTAAATCAACCTAAAGAAAATGCTACTTCGTTTGATTTAGAAAAACTAAAAGGTAGTTTCTAAGTTGACAATTGTATAGCTAGTGTAGACGATTTAAAAAGTCGAAATATTCGTAAAAGAAATGAAAGGAAAATTTGATTTGAGAGGTTGGGAAAGTAATGTGTCCAAGGCCTTTCCTATCTTTCGCTTTCACAGAATTCTAAAGCAATTGTTTTAGGTTTAGTATGGGATAAAGCAGCAGATTCCTTGCAAATTAATGTCGAAGGTCTGAAACTTGATAAAAAGTATAAAGTCACTGAATGAAAAATCCATTCAATCGTAAGTAGTATATTTGATCACATTGGATTCATATCCGGTTTTATTACAGCATAAAATGTACTTCAATTGACTTGGAAAAACAAAGAACCGCGATATACTGAAGTTAATGACACGAATGTGAGAAAAAGTTTTTTAAATGGGTAAAAAACTGTCACATCTCAGAGATCCAAGTTCCTAGATGGATTGGTACGACAACAGGATCTAAAATTAGCCTCCGTACCCTTTGTGATGCAAGCAAATTATCGTATGCAGCTGTTGTATTTGTTAGATGTGAAGGTATTACAAAAGTGTTAGAGCAATTGCTCCAACCTAAATGCAGAGCGTCTCCTTTGAAGTATGTCACAATTCCAATGTTGGAACTGTTAGCGACTACAATTGGATCCAGGTTCACTATTCATTGAAGCTAGAAACAGTCAAATTTTATTTCTGGACGTTAATGGTTCTAACTTAGGTTCAAAGGGAAGAATAATGGTCAGTTTTTGTTAGCAATTAAATAATTGAGATTAGGAAGCTGACTTCAACTGAGAATTAGTTCCATATTTCAACCAATCAACCATACGGATCTTCCTTCTAGACTGCTCACAGAAAACCCTGTTGGAATCGAGATGGTGGGAAGGTCCATCGTGGTTGAAAAATTCTGCAGATGGTTGGCAGATCGAAATCTATCATCAATCTGGATGAAAACGAAGTAGACAAGGAAAAACGACGAACCGTTGTGGCAGCAGGCAACAGTGACGAAGTCATTTACAACTTGCCGAAAGAGTTTAAAAATTCTCGAAAATAATTAGAAAATAGTAACGTGGATGTTTCGACTTCATCCAAAGGCAAGAAATTTGAGAAAAAATTCCAAATTGACTCCAGAAGAACGTTAGAGCTGAAAGAATGATTTTTCGACGCATTCATGTTGAATCATTTTTTGATGAAGTAGCACAGAAATCATTGAAGACCTTGTAAACATGAAGATGAGGATGGAGCGTTACAACTGAGGCTAGGGTTGACAGTTGAAAACGAGACCGAAGAATTTGTCGCTTCAAAAATACTTCTTTCAAAGCATCTTATAATTAAGAGGATGATAGAGCAGCATCACGTCCTAAATAAACATGCTGGAACGCTTGCTATAATAACCATCTTGCTCAGTAAAGTTTGGATTTTGAAGCGAAGAAAAGCTGTGAAAGCAGTTATTTTCAGATGCACCAACAGCAGAAGACATGTTCAAGAAACTTAAAGTACCTTTTCCTCCATTACCCAAAGATCGTACGCGAGATTATCTGCCACCTTCGAGGTTAATGGAATATACATAGAAGGGCCTCTTTATACAAAATCTAAAGAGATTGTGATATTTACTTGCGCAGTTTATAGAATCTTGTATTTAGAGCTCGCTCAATCGTTAAGTACAAGTTCTTTCATACTAACTTTGTGAAGATTTATAGATCGAAGAGAAAGAGTATCTGATTTATACAGACATCGGAACTAATTTTGGTGGCTTAAATGCTGCGATGAAACAACTGGATTGGGATGAAATCCAAAAGAAATTTGAATTACGACAAATTCGCTGGAAATTTGATCCACCTGCACCCCCTTGGTGGGGAGGATTCTGGCAACGACTCGTTAGAATTTTGTAGTCTGTCAAATGGGAGCGAAAATGCAGCGCCCGAGGCGGGTAATTAGGGTGTATTCAGGGTAATCATATTTGGCAGGTTATCGTACTTTGCAACTGTCACATTTCACTAGTTATCGCTTTCTTGGCAAATGCTTTTTCGCTTTTTTTGGCTTTGGCTTCTTTGAGACATTTTCTCACTGAAGTCATTAGTGAGTCATCTTTTCCCCGTCTTTCGAAGAATTGCCGTTGAATAGAATTGTCTAGAAATCTGCTACAAGGGGAGTGGGACGCCATCTTAACAAAGGGTGGTTCATCATTTATAAGCATCTTCATTTTTTGTACAATTGTGTGTGTACATGTTTTGAAAATTAAAAATCAATTTTATTTTTGAGATTTCTTTACCATTTGGAATTTAAGAAACTGCGAAGCTCTCGATTTTTGCAATTAAGGAGTACACAAAATGCTATGACTCCCCCTGATTGAGCAAATCACAAAATACGAAACCCACTTTACTCAGAATAAATTAATAAATTACTGATAGAACTTTGGCTTAATTTTGATTGTTAGGTATTCAAAAACTTTCCTGATTAAAAATTGAGATTTCTTTTTTTAATTTCAAAGACAAATTTACATGAAGGGAAAAGCACTAAAATAATATTTTTTGCAAGAACCAATGACAGTATATTTTGTCATGAGTAAGAAAACAGGAATATTTCGAACATTTGTAAGATTTTATCACTGATAAAAATAAATTTTAATCTAGTAGCTACTGGGTATATATGGTGTACACACAACCAAAATCTGAATTTTTCATGGCTTCTACTCAGTTCTGACATAAAAAATTGGATCACTTTGTTTTGCGAATTAAGGAAATATTTAAGTTTAAAATGATAAATCCACTTTTACTATTTATATTTAAAGGCAATTTAATACGCTTTTACAGTTTATTACATACCTGTTACATTTTTCATTGCAATTAATAACTATGGATCTATTTCAATTTGGGGACTCTTGAAAAATATTTTACTGAAGAGTGAAAGTAAAATTATACCACTACACTAAAAGTTGAATTTATCAAAATGTTTAGTTATATCATTAAAAATGTGGTCACTTTGTTTTGAGTAATAAAGAAATGTCAGTTCAAAGTTATGAAAACTTTCTTCGCTTTATTTCTTTTTAAGGACAATTCATTATCTTTTTTCCTGTTTATTACTTGTTTAACACCTTTTTAAAGTTTATAAAATGACGATAGATCTTGTTGAATGTTGTAGACTTTAATTCGAAAAGAAAACATTGTAGAGATAAATCTCGTGAGCTGCTTGCTTTTGTAAAGAAAATGTAAAGGGCGTCTATTTACTGTAGGGAATTCAAATTGATGTTGCTTCAACAGACTTCTTGAAATACGTTTTTCCTTTGCTAAGATGATAAACCATACACAACACAGAATCATCATTTTGTATCTGTAGAATACATCTACATAAAGTGTCTCATGGTGGCTCAGGGAGTTGGTAAATCGATTCTCCTCAAACCCTCCTAAGATCAAGAAAGCAAGCTCAAGAAAATTTTTAGTCTCCCTAATACATAATTTTGGTAAATATAGAAAAATGAATTTTTTCACAACTATAAATTATGATTCCTCTTAAACTTTTTTAGGCAAAACAATAAAGTGTTCAAATTATTAAGATGTTACAGAGAAGCCCTTAGTAGAAATTTAGATTTTTCAACGTACTCCACGAGCATCCACTAAAGAAATGGAATTTCAAAATTTCCCATTTTTTGTGGACAAATCTTGGAAAGGCTTGAAAGGATCAAAACACAAAATCTGTCACAATGGTTCTATATAGCAGAACAAAACTGGTTAAACTGAATTGATGAATGAGCAATGACAATATCAAATGTGTTGCTCAAATATTACATAGTATTATAGCATTAGCTGGTCATATAATAAATTTCAAATATTATTAAGTATAATTAGTCATAAATTTTGAAATTAGGTATAGATAAATTTAGCATAAAATAGCTAAATTTAATGTATCAAAAGTTGGGTTTTATTTCATAAACATTTTCCGTAAATATAACTAATTAAGGAGATAGTCATTTTTCAGACTGAAATGTGTCAAACCTCCATTCATTGAAAAATGTACTAGGGGTTCGGATAATTAGCTTTTACGACGTTTTAAATTTATTCGAATTTTTTGACAAATTCCCAGATACAATTTTCAGTGCCTACATAGAATAATTTTATAAATATCTATTTTCAAAACTTGAGAAGAAATTTTTTTAATAATTTAAATGTCTGGCATTTACCTTATAAAATAAGTTATATGATATCTCATCTATATAAAAAATATAAAAAGCATATATTTTTGGTCTATATAATAAGCATATATTCTTGGCCAGGGTGACGGGCAATGGGGTCCTGAGCTGACTTCGAAAGCGTTGGAATCGGCTTTTTAAAATGTTTTCAAGATAAAATACGATAAAAATTCATGGATTTCTTTAACATAGTTATTGAATTATGAAAATAATTGTTGTTTATTGTACTTCGCATAGAAAATTGTATGTATTTAACCAACAATAAATATTTGTTGAAAAACCCTCGTAAAATCATTTCTGTACTAAAACAACTGAGGTGTAACAATTTTAACACTGTATGTCTTTTTTTCAATTCATAGTCAGGACTAAATTTGATATATTATATTATACAAAAATTTAGCGACCCAATATCTTTTTTAAAATATAATAAAGTTCAGATATTCATTTTGCATAAAAAGTTGTATTCCTAAGTTGGTTCAAAGTACAAAATAAAAAATACTTTTTTAATGTAATAAGTCCAAATCTTCAATTAGCATAAAAATTCAATCTCTCTTTTGTACCTCCAAAAATAATTCCTGACTACATTAATGGTTTATTAAGTATGAACTGTGAAACGAACAGCACTTCCAAAACCGGGGGATGGGTAGTTGAATCTTGAAGGGAAAGATCCAAGGTCAATACCTCGTAATTTTAAACCACGGTCAGATGACGAGGCAACACCTGGCTAGCACACTACTCTCCAAACATCCACACCACGTCAACGTGAGGACATTTGAGGTTACGACGGATTTAACACACACCAGCACCCACGTACACGACGGTCTTTGGTTAGACCTAGTTTCGAACTCACAACCCTCCTATTGCTAATCCGCTACTCTTCCAACCGGGCTACCATTGCCCCACCAAAAATCGGAGTCACGTAATCAATTCATATAAGCTATATATAGGATATTTTCACGAATACTCTCAAACCTAGAAATAAAAATGCTCTTTCTTGCCAACTTATTAACTTAGTATACAATTTACTAACGTTGTCAATGTAAAGGGTGTGCTTCGTGACTCTTGATAAGATGAGCAATGCTGGATTCAAAATTAGTAAGTTTCAGACTTAAAGGCGCCACTGTAACTAGAACGACTCATGTTCATTTCATTACACCACGGAATTCTATATATAGCTTATTTCTTTGTTCTATTAAAATGGAATTAACATGGCTGAAACCAGCTTCAAGCATTGTTCGGAAATGCAAGCAAAAGTTTTGGATATTTTTCTACAACTTTCATATTCTTCCAAAAGTAACTTAAAGTCTTTTTTTTTAAAAAAGCGTCTTAGCTTCAAGATCAACTGACAATTCGATAAGTTCATCTTGTTTGTTACATTCGATGTTTTCAATATCTGCAGAAAATGGAATGATAACCCAATCTGGAATGTGCATGTTTTCAAAATCTGCAAAGCGCATTTTAAAATCATCGCTCACATTTTGAAGATATTTTTGTATATTTCTAAGTCTTCCTCTTTTACTTTTAATTGCCGTAGATTCGAAAAGTTCTGAAAATCTTTTCGTAACAATGATGATTTAAATAAGGCTAATTTAGCTTGGAAATCTAAAAGAATCGTCCAAGCTTGAATAATCGTGATAGTTTATCTTGTAAACGGGTCGGTATGTCATTAAATTTTGAAAATAAGGTAGCCAAGTAGAAAATATGAACCGAATTAATATTACCCATACAATGATGTTTTCTATTTTTCTATCGCCCCTGGGGTCTATATCGACCACTGGTTAGGAGTATCAGCACAGTATGAATATTTCGTACATATGATAACAAAAATGACTATCTGACCCATTGAGAAGAGACATTTTTGAGTTATCAGTCCCTTCCCCTTAGAAATTTGGGAGCGGTCCGACGAAAGCAGCAAAAAGTAAAATTTAAAAAGTTTTCTTTCTTGCTGGAAATATGAAAAATGCTTATTTATACAATATTTTTCCGTTGTGAGGCCCATCTGCATAAAACATCCTTGTCACACGTCTAGTGGGTAGTTCATCACTAGAATTGTAAAGATGATTTTTCAACTTGAATTGCATGTTTCACCTCTTTCTTGAACACTGGTAATAGACGAAAAAAAATATTTTTCCTAAAAGGATCTTTAAAATTTGTTGGTGGACCACACAAAATCATTCTCTTTTGAAGATGCACATGGGCTTTATTCATTCAGTTTTCATAAAATTATAGATGCCATCGAAATCTTAGCTTTGGAGTAATATCTAATTATGTCTTCAATTTTTTTCTAGGGGAATTATCCCCTTGATAGGAATTCGATATGCTGGCTCATTTGTAAGGAATGGAAGATAAATTCAATGGGAAAGCATCGTCTTATAATGTTTGGGCCACCATATTTTCAGATCAATAACAACTTTTCCTTATCACCTCAAACAGAAGACTTAATAAAAGTGGCACATTTGTCGACAGTGCAGATGCGAACAATTTTTTTAACGGCGAAATCGCGGTCACACATTTGCATTTTGCGCTTTGTTCGGGAGTGTCAAAATACGCGATTTTACTTAAATTTGTTCAACAAAAAATTAGTTTTATACTGTGCTGTATGAAAATGGAAGAGCAAGATATAGTGTTGGAGAAGGAGTCACAGTCAATAGACATGCAACGACGATTCGAAGATGAACTGTCTAAGCTTCGAGTTAATGCTGCAAAAAACAGTTTGTTCTTAACCGAAACTACTTACCAGAAGTTAATAAATGATGTAAAAAAAGCCAAAATGACTACTAAGAAGGAACCACGGGACTATTGGTTGCTAAATCGCTATGATGTGATGTTTGTGGAAAACGAAAGTAAACTCATTTATCCTGTTAAAGAAGGCGTCAGTACTGTACAGTATTACGTCACGGACACTGAGTTATTTCACGTACTCATGAAACTTCAATAACATTTGTATTTTTGAGGAATGAACGGTTTTTAAATAATAGTCTTATCATGACCTTTTTTCATACTTTGCCTAAATAGCATTTGTCATTCTATAGAATGCCTAGGTATTATATACAATGCTTAGGGAAAGTATATAATAATTCTCATATTTCATACTTTGCCTAAAAACGCCGGGCATTCTATAAAATGCCGGCGTTTCAAACTTTGCCGGTAACATAAATTAAAAAGTTATCGAGATCTTACTATTTGTAACTTGATTCATATTAAGTTTATAGGTTCAGGTTTAATACATTTTATTTTCCTGATTATGCATAACTTTTATTTTCGACATTGAGGTTACCCATGCCTTATTTTTAATTTTTATTAATTATTTAGTTCAGTCTCACTTTTAAATGAGATTGAACTTATGTTCATGGAACTTCACAAAATAAAGCTTAAACAACTGACATGTTAATATATGAGTTAACTTAACTTTCCGGAATGTCAAACAACCGCACTGAATTTTACACAATTCAACAAAAGTAATTCTCAAGCTCCCGAAAAATTTCACTATCCTTTGCAATTCTGGATAACCTAGAACTAAACGAGTGAATTAGAATGAATGAGCGGAGTCTATCTGAAACGGGAATATTTCCTTATCCAGACACACGAATTCCTGACCCTTGGTTGAAAAAGCTCTGGGTTCGATTCTTGATCTGAGAAAGAATATATCTATTGGTTTGCAATCCACTTTAAGTCGTAGGTTCCAGTCTAATTAGCCTTCATTTAGGAAAAAATTACTATAGAGCGACCAAACAAAAGTAAACCCAAACCCAGGTACATAACCAGAAAACAATTTCGGAATAACTAGGTCTTCCCTCTACCGTTTCCTCAATCCAATAGAATTGAGCTAACATTCTATGAGCATTGCATTGAATAATTTTTCGAATGCCTAAATCTAAATAATCTAGTACTGAGTTAAGTTATCGAGTTGGCAATTTATCATTGTAATAAAGATATAAACCAAAGTATTCCCCTCTCACACAAAATGTGTGATGTTTTCGTGGATTATGCAAGGTACCCAGAAATAGGAATTGTATTTAGTGTTTTTGAATCATTAATATCTTAACAAAATTAAAGGCTACGACATGATTTTTTTCATACTGAAAGAAAACGTTTTCCTTTCACAATAAACTGCTTTTATCTAAAAAAGGTACGAGTTTGCTTTAAAACGGCAACATTTTTGCTCTAGGGATTTTAAAAGTGAGAATATTTTGTCATATCCCGGATATATATCATGTATCTGGAATTTGTTATTTGAATCAAAACTGTAGAAGCAACCTCCACATTTTCTTCACCACTCATGACGCCTACGACAGAAGAGGTTAAAGATTATTCCTTCTCTATAGTCCCCTTCGGTGCGAGAATGAGGTATTTTTCCCACACTAGAAAAACCAGCTATATAGCCAAAGGCGAGGTCCGAGACTGTCTTGATAAAAAAGGCCGCATCCAGACCCCTATGTCTCCCCACATACGACACTTTTCTGAGAAATCTTCCATACCCCATCTTATTGAGAAAGGTTTCACTGATCAGAAGATTCCTGCTGTGTTGTTTCCTTAGTTAAATGACCTGTCAGTGTGATGGATGGATTTAGTCATTATGTTTTCCAGTTATCCAGATTCTTATTGTGTTGATGGTCTGCGCAATTTAAGTGACGAGCCGTTGCTACTCATTGAAAAAAAAATGTGCGCTGTAAAGGAGAATACGATCGAATGGTCTTTTTTATTCCACACCCCATCGAATGTCTTTTCTATTGACTCCCCACTGAGAAAAACTCGTTAATCTCAATGAAAACCAGACTGTGGACATTTCCTTTGCCAAATTTTCGCATGCTGCTAAGACCACTGAATGGATGGGGGGCAGAGGGCTCAACCCCCGAGGAAAACATTAAGCCCGCTTTGTATGCGTACATCATGCATCCCTCGCCTTGTAGATTTTCAATTATAAACAGGTACTTTCAACTTTCATCCTTTATTTTTCAGACGCTTATCATTTACTTTTCCTTGCAAAGGATAAAATTACCTGAGTGCAGCTAGAATTTCTAAAATGTAAAATTAAAAAAAAATTGTTTCCTGAAATTCTGGTAAACTCGAATAACTTATTTTTAAAACATTGCGTTTGGTATGTTTGGGGAAGTTTATAAAATGTTTTCCTTTGAGGAAGTTTCTCTAGTATATTTTGGGTCGTTTTCAGAAAAGCTGTGGAAATACCATTGCGATTTTTTAAAATTATAGTAAAATAAAAGTTCTGAAAAGCTGAGCCTAACACCATATAAAGTCTAAAATTAAATCTTACTCATGACTGAGAAAAAATCACAACTTTGCAACACTAAGAATATATTTCAATTCTAACGAGTTTATTGCATCTTTCCAATGTTGCACTTCTATAATCTACTGATTATCTTAACTAAAAGAAATTTATTATTGATGCCATATAAAATGGTCACCAAAAACAAACATCATCTAGTTATTTACAGCAGAATACTGGATGATCAAGAGACATCAAATTGCAGCATTATTTTAGCTTTCCATATTCAGTTAGATTCAAACAAAATGCAAATTCGAGCTAGAAAAGAAAACCAGTATTTCTATTTGCATGCAAAGATCAATTTCAATACAATGATAGAAACCTCTTGAGTTGTATCCTGAAAAAGAAAAATTAATTCTGTGTTCTCATACATACAAATACGATAGAAACCTTGAGTTGCATCCTGAAAAGTAAAATTGTTTCTTTTTACATAAAAATACAATAAAACCTCGAGTTGCATCCTGAAAAAGAAAAATTAATTCTGTGTCCTCTTACATAAAAATACATTGATAGAAACCTCGAGTTGCAACCTGAAAAATAAAATTGTTTCTTTTTACATAAAAATACAATGATAAAACCTCTCGAGGCATCCTGAAAAAGAAAAATTAATTCTGTTTCTTTTTACATAAAAGTACAATGATACAAACCTCTTGTGTAGCACTCTGGAAACAAAATTAATCATTTTTTTCGATACACTGGCTTATATTTACCCTCAAGTAGTTACCATGCTTTTGACCTACATAAATCTCAAGGGTATATCTTGAAATGGCTACATCTCGAATTTCCCACTAAAATCTTAGCAGTAGCTACAGTCTTATGAATATGTGAGGTTACTTTAGAATCATCCTGTATTTATTTGCTACTTATCTAAAATATTTCTTGACAATATTATTCAACAATCTGGATCTTTCATTACATCTTATAATCTTGACAATGCAAAATGATTGAAGTAAATCTTCAAAACCTGTAGCTGTCTTGTCTTCTCAAAATTTAATGAAACAAATTTATTGCTAGATGGACAGTCAGTAGCTATACAGAGTTTCAAAAATAAATTTCATCGTATCATTCGTAAAGTCAAAAGTGTTAACTTCCTTTCTAACATCTAAATTCTTAACAATCTGATGTACAAAGTATGATACAAAGACACCACAACTAGTGCTATCTGTCTGGTTAAAGTGAGGAGGGCATGAAATTAACCAATCTTCATGAAGATTTAAAGCTTTACAGTTCTGATTTTTCCAAAATTGAATGGAATCTTTGTAATTTTCAGTATAAGTTGTACCCAGGGGACCATAGAAATCAAATTTTTTCTCTTCAATTTTTCCAACCAGTAGAACCCAATGATAATTTTTATTTAAAGGTATAAATAAATATTCACTACGAGCAAATTGCACTCCACCCAATCGATTCAATATTTCATTAGTGTTACTGATATAATTCGTTTCAAAGCACCTGGCAGCCAAGGAATTAGTATCATAAAGGATCTTACTTAAAAATCCATCAATAACACTGTCATAAAGCCAGCCACATTTGAAATCAGATGCTGCAGTTGTTAAGGTCAAAATTTCTTCGTTTGGAATATAGGGATCAAGAGATTTAATTTCTAGCAAGCTATAATGGAAATGTCATCAGTGTAGAATATGGGCTTTAGTCATATTGTTTAAATCAAGTTTCAGAGTAAAAGTTTTGTAATTTTCAGTAGTATTTTCATTATTAAATGCTTTTTGACATAATAAGCTATTGTCTTTACTTAAAGAACTCTGAGTCAAATCTAGCAAATTGTCTTGCATGGTTTTTTTTGAGTAAATTTAGGATAATTACCTGCTTTGCGTTTGGAAGGTTTGGCGTCTTGTTTTAAAGAAGCTTTGGCGTGTCAACTTCTGATTTGGAGATATAAGTAGGTACAATTGGCATTTTATTACTAAGCTCTTCCAAAGTCTTTGATTTAACCGCACCTTTGCATTCAGATACAAGATTTTTTAACGTTTTGGTAATGTTAGGCAATAACACTTTTTTAACAGTTGGATCATGAATAAGAGCAAGTAGCTCAGACATTAAATTTCTGCATGACTCAAGCTTGTCTTCAACAAAATGTGGCATAGCATTTGGAGAAATCTTGGGTTTTGCCACTAATTCTAACAAGGAGCAAATTTCCATCTTTTCGATAGAATTATCACCTATAGACAAAGCCTCTCTACAGGAAATTGAATGAATTTTATGGATATGCTTGCATAATGGGTTTTTATCAGGACAATTACAAATATACAAGTGACTGCATAGACTTAAACATTTCCCATCTAAGCACTTTAAAAAACAATGATCTTCTTGAGGACATGCTTTGTAAATCTGCTCTACGATGTATTCAGTGTGATCATTAGATGCAGATTTTATTATCCATGATTGACAATTTATTTCAAGTAAGTGATGATCAGGAATTTTCATTGCTGATAAATGTCGTCTTTGATAAGTTGGTGGATATATGCTCTTTGGGCAGTTAGTTAAAATATTATACTTGTGGGTCATAAATATATCTTCTTCAATTTGTAAGAGGGTTTTAATCAGCTGATCTAATCGCCTGTTAAATTTTCGTTGTAAATAAGTCGTTTTAAGTTTGTTGTGAAATGATTCACAATACATGTTCGTTTCAGTGAAGGCATGAGGAAAATCCCTATAATCCATTGCCCAAAGACTTGCTCTGCTGTAATAATATTCTTCAAAATACTCAATAAATGATGGTGCAATTGTCTGAAACTTCTGCAAAAAATTGTCCATCATTGTTTGAAACTTAATTGAATTTCTTTCTTCAAGCAATGTTAATAGAGCACAATATAACTCTTCTTTCAATTTACAATTGGAAACTTTGGCCAACAATTCACGCTGCCAAGCTCTTAAAATATGCCACTTACATAATAAATGAGGAACATTTTCACCAAATACTTTTTTGAATACAGGCCCTGTTACATGGTCATCATCTGTCATTACACAATTGACTTTCAAATCAGGAATTACTACTTTAATGCTCTTAAACAAATGGTACAATGTATCCTGGTCTAGATGGTTTACAATGAAGTGGGCTACAGGGTATCCAGAACCAAATTCATCTGGAACAATCAAATTTAATAAATAAAAACCATATACTGATTGGTTTGATGTGTCGAATCAATACACAACACCCTAGTGCTTCCTTCAATCATCAAACTTTTTTGTTCTCTAGTTTGTAAACCAAGAGCAAAAGACTCATGAGATGAGGGCAGTTTATCAAGACCTTTGGGTCCATATACAGTAGGCTGCCCTTGTGGTTTATATATAAGTATTGGATTATAAGACTCTTTGCTAAGTTTTTCAACTACAGCAGCTACTGAAAGGGCATCATTATCATTGGGGTATAAAAATGATTTATATTGTTTCATATAGTAATTTATTGTTTTTCGAGATACGAATGACTTCTTCACATTGAAGCAATCTCTGTTATTTCGTGATCCTGTTCCATCTTGTAAAATGGCTTGAATTTTGGAAGTTGATATTCCCAATTCCACATAAGCTTTAATTTGATCTCGATAACTTTGTCTCAAAGGTTGAAATTTAGTGTTATCAAAATTTAATTCATGATTGTGTCCAGGGAAAAAACTGACTTTAACTTGATCCACTTCTTCACATAGATATTATTGATGGACAGTTGCAGTTAGGAAGCATATTATGCTTTAAATTTTTTCTTTGTCAAGACGTTGAATTTCAGACTCAGATGAATAAAACTGACATACATAATAATGGTAAGTTTTACCAGCAACACATTTGTTTCTAGATTTTTTTTAAAGTAACTGTAAGTTTTGGAGCTTTCTTCATCTAACCATGCCTGAAACTGCTCCATAGAATCAAACTGGTATTCGTGTAATTTTATGTTACTGTCATGGACATCAACTATATGTTTATCACGTACACTTTTCGAATGGAAAGCTTTATCACATTCAGGAAACACACAAGGATAATATCCATCACTATTATTATCAGAAATTTGGCAAATTATTTGATGCCTAAATAGACTACCTCGATGTTTATATACCTTTTGGCACTTATTACAAATTCTGCAGATTTGGAAACTTTAGATTTGCAAGTTTTGGAAAAATTAATAGAACATAGACCACTTCCCTCATTATCCTTACCATTCACCATATCGTCACAGCTACCACCACCACATCTCTTGTACTCCACAGGCTTTGATTTTTGTTCACTCGTTGGGAAACAGAGATGCAACCATTATGGCCCTCACAACTGGTCTTAGGAGAGTCAGATTGAAGTTTAGGATGTCTATGGGAAAAATAACATTTTTATATACTGTGATGATATTCATTGCATTTTTTAAAAATACAGGTTGTGATTCATGTATTTTTGAAGAGAAATTTCATTTCTGAATTCCAGAAAAAGAAAGAATCCTTACTTCTTAATTTGTGGCTGCTTAACTCTTCGTCTCTGTTTCTCCTTCGGCAAAACAGTGATCCAGCCATCGTTAGTAATAGAGTAGTCGGATAGTTGAGGCTTTGGATGTCTAAGTGAAAATAAAAAGAATTGGCTTTTATTATGCTGGAACTGTTAGTCATATATTTCAAATACCCCCCTAGTTGTGATTAATATTTTTTTGAAAAATAAACTTCAGTTATTAGAAAAAGTTATTTTTTATTTCTGAAGTAAAGGTCTCATTACAGCTTATTCTTCAGGGGAGAGGTATTTATCCTGATCCCAAGACAACAAAGCTGAAATCACAATGCATGTCTCTTGATTTTGGTTTAAAATGGTTTGCAACAGGTCCTCAAATTTTGAGAAGCATCCGTGAAGGCTATCGTAGGTGTTATTGGTACCTACATTTAACATAATCAAGTCATAATTCCAGAAAAAGAAAGCATCCTTACCTCTTAATTTGTGGCTGCTTAACTCTTCGCTTCTGTTTCTCCTTCGGCAAAACAGTGATCCAGCCATCATTATCCTTGTTAGTAATAGAGTAGTTGGATAGTTGAGGTTTGGGATGTCTAAGTGAAAATGAAAATAATTGGCTTTTAATACGCTGCAACTGTTAGTTATATATTTCAAATACTAGTTATGATTAATATTTTTTGAAAAATAAACTTCCGATCTTAGAAAAAGTTATTCTTACTTTTTGTTTTGAGACTGCTCAATCCTGGGATGCTGTTGACGCTTTGACAAAACAGCGATTCTCCCTCCAGAGTTCTTACTACTGAAAGTTGGACTAGGATGTCTAGTGAAAATAAGGGAACTTATTAGCCAAGCCTCAACTAAAGCTTGAATATGGAAACAACGTTACACATTTAAAAGTAATATTTGATGTACAACATAATGGATATTAATACCTGCATTGAACAGAACCTTTGGTAACAATAGCAGAATACAGTTCAACAGCCTTAGTCTCAGGGGAACTACAGGTCGATTCGAACTCTCAGTTGAAAAATTGAGAGAGGGAAACTGAGCAGGTAGGTCGTGGAAAACCTGTTGTTTTTCTACATCACAAGCTTGAATGCTCGCCAGAGCTTCCTTTAGCATTGCAATAAAGAGTTGAGCTAGTTGAAGGTTCCCTTTCCTGTTTAAATGAAGGCCATCCCTTGCCATACAACCTTTCCAAGTGACTTGGGATCTACAAAAAGAAACATTTTGCTCCTTTTGGCAGTAGGAAAATATCCGTTAGTTTAGAAGATAATTTGTTGATTAATTTTCTGAAGAAAAGGTCTCATTACAGCTTGTTCTTCAAGGGAGAGGTATTTATCCTGATCCCGAGATAATAAAGCTGAAATCACAATACGTGTCCCTTGATTTCGGTTTAAAGTAGTTTGAAACAGGTCCTCAAATTTTGAGAAGCATCCATCAAGGCTATCGTAGGTGTTATTGGTACCTACATGCAACAGAATCAAGTCATAATGATTCTTTAAAGATGAAATCTTTTCCGTTAAACGTTCAATGGTGATTCCTGGAAAAGCTAGAACATGTATTACACTACCATGTAATTGCGATGGTAAATACTGATCTAAATATTTAACCATAGAATCGCCAGTAATTAAAACCTTCATAGTTATACTTTACAATTATTAGATAACTTACAGACAAGAAAGTAATTAAAAAAATAGAAACTGGTCACAGAAAACAATCAAACAAATAAGACTACAGCACAAATGCAATCATTCAATTTAAAAATGCAAAATGAACTCTTAAAACATTCAACAAATAGTAAAAATCATGAAAACAAATGGAAATACAACAAATGAATGGGAATACAAAAAAGCGCTAAACAAACAGTAAAAAATATTTGAGAACTGACAAACGCAATTAGTACAAAAATGAATATCAAAAACAAAATAACGAATATGCAAGAAAAAGGATAAGCGATTCCCAAACAAGCTTCGCAATACCAAGGAGAGTAATCAAACCCACTGACAGCACTGATATCAAGCAAGGTTACACTGAGCTACTGGCGTGATTGACCACTGCAACGCATTCCAAAATCAAAATTGGCTGAAATCGAATTGGCTTCCACGCCAGAAAGGTTTTCGAGCCAAGACGGCGAAATCTATAGCAACCTCCGAAAATCTAGAGTAACCCAGTGCTGCATTTTCGCTCCCAAAAGTAACTTTCAGAATTTTGAAAGATTTGTTGACGTCACTTTCAGGAAACTTGCAGGAAACACGTATCACCGCAGAAACCCTGTCGCTATCTGTATTTAGCGACAGAAAATGCCTTGGGGGGGGGGGATTTCAATTAACGTCACACTGGAGCAACACAATGGGCTATTGGTGACGGTCCGGGATCACTCCCAAAGGGAAAGATCCGAGGACAACACCACGTAATTTTGAACCACGGTCAGATGACGAGGCAACACCTGAGCTGGCACCCCACTCTCCAAACTTCCACACCACGCCAACGTGAGGACATTTGAGGCCACGACAGATTTAACGTGCACCAGCCCCCTTTGTACACGATGGTGTTTGGCTGGATTCGAACTCGCAACCTTTCGGTTGCAAGTCCGTTACTCTTCCAACCGGGCCACCGCGGCCCCGAAAATGCCTTGGGAAAAATCCTCTAGTTCGGCAAGTTTCCAGTTTAAAAAAAATAATTGAAATATTTGTGAAATTCATGAAGAATACTGCAAGCGGCGATTTGCTTTTACGTTGAAAACTTTTTCAAATATTTCACCCCTATAAATCTTATATTTCACCGTGGGCATAACTCGCAGTTGGTCATGCCCCTAACATGAAGGCACGTTGGCCAATCAAATTGATGTTGGATTACTCTGCAGAGTCAGTACTATTTTATAGCAAACAGCTGCCAATCAGCATGTGGATTAGCGGCCGATTTAGTGTCTTGTCTCGTATCACTACCTAGAATAAATAAACAAGGCAAGCACATGTGCCTATGAATAGTCACTGAAGTCTGAATATATGAAGTGACAAATGTAATTAATCTCAAAGCTGCCTTTCAATTTTCTTATATTGAAACATTTTTTTGAAAAGAAAGAAAAATTTACTTCTCACTATATAAGTGAGAATATTAGTGCTTTGCTTTGCTAAATCTTGCTGACAATGACTGGTCGCGGAAGTCGTAATTATTATGTGTTCTCGGTCGATGAATCAACGACGGATCGTGAAATTCCTGGCTATTGCTTTGATCAGGGTTCGGGACGTTACTATCGCAAATTGCAACCCAATGGAACTTCAGCATCCATGTTTTTACCCAGTGGCTGTCGAGAAGACCCTAAGTTACCCATCCAACCTAAAGATCAGTCGTTGAAGCACTTGCCTGATTTTTTGATGAAAAGACAGCTTGGTTGCAAGAGTAATGCGTTTGGGAGTAAACTTTTGAAAATGAAAACTATGAATCTCAAACTGGCTGAAACAGTAGATCTTGCTGCTACATATGCCTCTAATCTTGAAGAAATTGTTCTCTTAAAAGGTGGTCCTCGTTCTTTTCTCATTGAGTATAAAATGACCAAAGGGGTCATGCGCTCAGTCAGAGAATCGGCTGTTACGGAAATACCTCATCGTTTCACCCCAGAGTCGATGAAAAGTGACCAATTTCGGAAACATAAAGTTAATGAACATACTTCAGTAAATGATATATGTATGGGTTTTTCAAATAATGAGTGTATTATGTTTGTCGGGAATAGTCTGCGGAACAAAATGGGGGTAACTCAAATCATGTGGCGTCCAACAGCTGCAGATGGAGTTGAGCGAGTGTTACGTCATTACACATGTATTTGTCCTATCTGGTGTTGCAGCAGCAACAACTTTACTGAGAAATTTGCCCTGGGGTTACAGGATGCATTTTCCATTAATTCTGCAAGCGGAAACTTGTATTCGAGAAACATTAAGGGCAATGTCCATGGTATTACTTTTAACGAAAAGGGAAATTTGGTTTATTGTGCTCTTCATAATGGCAAGATTGTGATTACTGATTTGAGAACCCTTGAAACCGTGAAAAGCAAGAAGATTGATAAAATTGGTTTGGATGAAGTTGTTTTAACTGCAGATGAAAATTACTTAATTTGTGGAGGTTTTGATGGTTTCTTGTGCAAAGTAAGTTTGAATGATTTTGCTCTTTTTGAAATATAACTATAAAATGTTATAATATATCTTAATGATTATTTGTTAAATTAGAATTGGGTGGACTTAGTTTTTGCTTTTTGTAAGGATGTTTAGCTAATAGATCATCTATTCACTTGATGCATGCTAAACACATACCTAGGGCCACACAAAGTGAAAATTATTACTGAGAAGAAAATTTCAATTTTTCCAGAAAAAGATATAGGGTTAAATAAAGCAATGCAAAATTCATCCTATATCCAATAGGAGGTTGCAGTACAGAAGTTAAAGAAAGGGTTAGGTTGAAGAAAACTAGATCAAATATAAAATTTTATGCTAACAAATTTTAAGAGAAATTATTAAAATTAATTCAGTGATATTGAACACATAAACATGTAAACACTAGAACAATTTAATTAATCAAAATGGCAGATTTCTTGTTTTAAATTATTGAAACCATTAAGGTACTTTTGTCAAAATAAAAGAATGATTATACCAATTAATTTGTCATCAACCATCAGTCTCAATATGATGGACTTTATTATTTCATAGTTTATTGTGACGTACAGTATTTCAATAGTAGTTCCAAAATTCTCATTTCTGTTGTCAATCCACTATCTGAAGTTCATGCGATGAGCACCTGTTGTGTTAGTGAAAGAATATAGAGTCGTCTCCACTCAGCCCACAGGAATTGAAGACTCGACAAAAGGTTGGATAGCATACCAAAGGCTTTAAACCAAACTTCCAAAGAATGCAAATCCTGTCAAATAATTTATTACAACAAAATAGAGCTAATTATATTTGTAGTCAATGTAAAAAAAACATTTGTAGAAAATGTTCAAGCAAAATGTAACCTGTTTGCGAGAAATATTCTGGATAGTTGCATTTTAAGAATGAAAAAATAAGTGATATGTTATAAAAAGCATCCCAAGGAAGGCTATTTCTGTTAATTAATTTAAATATTAAAAAATAATTCAAAATAAATAAATAAAAGAGTTTTTAATATTCCTGACAAGTAAACTGATGTGGTAGAATTTGGTGTGCATTGAATAGGTTGGTTGTTCTAGTGTTAAGAAAGCTATTGGTTATTGTTGGCCATCGAATCAAAAGGGCTCATTTAATCACCAAAGCATGATTATTATGAGTAGAAGGTTTTACTCTCCTTTTTAAGACAGATTACTGCTTATGGCTGATTGTTATGAGAAGTTTAAATAGGAAATGTGGAATCCCTTGGTAAGCTTTTATTGTCCACACAAAAATATAACAATTTTGTACCATTGTTTTTTCATGTAGGTGTATAAAGCAATAACAACAGTTTAGAGTTATAAATGAAATCATTTTTAACATTCAATAAGAATTTACTTAATTTATCAAGTGTTATTAAAATATAATGCATAGGAACTTTGATAAGTAGCACTGCTTTTTTATACACAATGTGCTTCATTGTATATAGAAACACATTTCTCAATAAATGCACTGATACATAATTGAACTGTTTATTTCTGAGTTGACTATGACGGTGGTTTCCATAGTAACTACTATTTTTCATCCAGGAATTCTGAATTGTAATTGAAAAAAGATGCTTGTATTCTTCAATCATAAATATTTCCTAACTTATGGAAGTACCTATCAAGTTGTAGGCAGTGCAGGTTCACTTTCTCTCAGTTTCGATTCCACCCTGGGTGTATTTCTCTCTTCTGTGTCAGTAGAACTTTCCTTGGATTTGTGTATCCTTTACTTGACGTTATCTGTCTTATGTGTTTCGCAGCATTGCCAAATATGGCCATTGTACCATTGTGAAAGCCAACCAACATAACTTATGCAAAAGTTTTTATTTAATATTAAACTCTTTAAAAGTTCTATTTATTTCGTATACTGTGATCTACATTTCATTCTCTAATGATTAATTATGATTATATTCTGATAAAGAATTCTACAAGTTATAGATCCATCTAGCATACTTCTACTGCTTAGATCTGAGTTAGCTTTAACCAAGATTAATATTAAATAAAAGATCTTTACAGAAGTTAGGAGATATTTACATGAATGGAAAAATGCAAGCATCTTTTTAGTTTTAAACTTTTAAAACTGATTCTACTTATTTCTTCTACTGTGTGGTCTACACTTCATTTCTCTAAGGATAAATTAAGATTCTATTCTGGAAAACCCAACCAATCAGTCAAGTGACCAGGGAACTAGCTTCTGCATCGAAAAGTTTCTGGTTCGAATCTGGGGAAGGATGGAGTTTGTTCTTCTGGAATGAATGTGTGGCCTCTATATAAATGAGTTATACCAAGAACATATGTGAGGTGTAACATGTGATGCACCACGGTAACATGGAGTGTTTCACAAATCTGCTCTTGTAGTGCCATAATGATAAATGTTCAATAGGCCAGGCATTAGAAAAAATATTCTGGAAAAGAATTCTTCAACATAAGTGAGAATCTCAAACACATTTTGTATGTTATGTTTATATAAATGATTAAAAACAAGAGAAACTTGCATATGCCTTGAAAAATGTATGTAGAACTCTTGATTTGTATTTTACGTTTAAAGTTTTCTAATACCTTGTTGCATAATATGTCTATTTTTTCAATTAATGTGTCCAATTTGAAAAGGGAATACCTAACTCGAATTTTCGTAGTTTCATTTTCTGGTGGTTTTGTGCAAGACTCACATTTCTTGAACAACTGGGACATTTCTCCTATAACCATTACTCCATTTGATCCCTTAAGCTCAAGAATTATGCGAGTCAGAATGCAAAACCAAAAAATAATGAAACTCCCAAAATTTGACTTCTCTTTTTAAACAATACAAATATTTTTCATGTAATGTTACAAGGAAAAGTTCTTATGTAATGTTATGATTACTAAGATCCTATGATGTAGTGATAAATTGATTGCAAATGTGAAGATATCAAGCACAAATTTCCAGGGAAACTTAAAAAATAAAATTATTATACAAGGCAATGGAAACATTAAATTCGAAAATTATAAAGATCTGTGCACTAAGTAAAACATTGGTTTTTAAAATGTATTTCTTTTGCAGTGATTGGGTCTTTTCCTCTTTGATTGTAGCGCAAAATCGTAGCTCTGAATGATACCTTAACTTCATAATGAAGTATATTGTATCTTCCAAAACTTCTATTTTGCTGGATTAATTTTAAAAAAATTAACTATTATACATAAGAAATGGCAATCCTAAAAATTATCATATGGTACTGCTTCACCTTTTTTTGTCATTTCATGAAGTAATTTTAATTACACAGAACACACAATAATTTATATGAATATAAATGCTGGTACTATATAGACATCATGCAAGAAAGGCAATTCATTAAAGCAAAAATGCAGGATTCCGATAATTTTCTGAATTAATTTAAAAATTGAATTTTGATACATAATGAAGGCTTGAGTTTTTGAAAGCATTTTAAAATAGAAATCTGATTCACAAACGTTTAGAAAGTGTTTGTTCATAGGAAAATCTTTTGCATTATTTCTTATTGAGCTATACAGTTTTTCAAGTTAATAAATATAAAATGAACCCATGTGCTCGGTCCTTTAAGTTTTACGAATTTTTACCTCTTATGATTATAAGAAATATATCTCATACTTCTCACTTTAATTAACGCTATCACATACTTTAATAGCTATGCAATTAAAAAAAATTAAAATCATAGGTTAATATATCTACAATACTACACTTAGTGTAGATATATTAATTTATGATTATTGAAATATATATTATGAATAGCATTACATTGCATTAAAATTAGAGCATTATACACTGATTTGCTTGAGTTTATTATACACTTTTGTCGTTTTGAAGGAGTAAAATATGTTGCTTTACAGAAGATTGTATCAAATGGTTATTTTAATTTTTTCTTTTTTAGTTGGATTTACGGACCTATCGTAGAGTTCTTGAGTACATAGGCCATGTTCATACACCATGGAAAACTTCCTTCAGTATAAGTGAGCCACATAACATTTTGTGTGCCACTGGATCCGATAATGTTACAAGGTTGTGGTCTTTAACTGATGGAGAAGAACCACTTAACTATATACTTCCACCAACAGAAGGGCCATTATGTCGATCCTGCTTGATAACTGATGGCTACAGAGTAAGTGTCTGCATGACACACAAACAGAAAGCTATGATTTATGACATTTATACTTAAAGATATGTTTTAAACTGAACATAATCAGACATTTTTATGGTAAATGGTAAAAATTCATGTATGGTTATTTATATTTTGAAATGTTATTCATATGATCAATTCATTCTGTACCATGAAACATTTCTTTCCACAATCTGTGTTCTATCAAATCTCTTTGATAAATATCTTTACAAAAGAAATGAATAAATGAATGTTTTATTGTGTTTAGTGTTCGAATGAATAGTTTTTATTCAATATATCTACACCTCACAGTTCGACTATACTTCAGTGCACAACTAACGTTTAAGTATTTAATTTTTTCCTGACATGTCACCTTTTCCACCCTAATATTTTATTTTTAAATAAATTTTGATTGAAAACAAAATGTAATGGGAGAAATACTTGATAAACAATTCATGTATTTGTTCTGAACATAAAGAAATTCGTCTCATACTTCTCACTTTAATTAACGCCATCATATACTTTAATAACTATGCCATTCACACAAAAGTTGAAATCATAGGTTAATATATCTACAATACTATATATAACTGCATTTAGTATTGCAGCTATATTAACCGATGATTTTAAATATACTATATTATGAATGGCACTGCATTAAAATTAGAGCATTATACACTGATTTGCTCTCCCACCTCTTGTTTTCCCCTTTTCATGTGTCTTGTGAACAGCATTGAAATTATGAACAATTTTGCTTTGAAATCCAATTATAGATCGTCATCAATCATATCCATCATATCAACATTGCATTTGAGTTTTCCAATTTGATTTGCTTTAAAAAAAATTTCCATCACTGAGTTATGTTTAATTTTTACTTTATAAAATGTCAGTACTTTTTCTGACCCGTATGTTTGCCGTGTGCGGCGTCCCGTATCGGGGGAAAAGGGAATCCTGGGGGAAACTGATGCGTGCCCTTTTGCCTATGCTTCAACGTAGACGCGTGACCAGAGTGAGCCCGTCTGGTCAATCGGCTCACTTAAGTTCTCTGGGTTTCACTACGTCAGAGTGCTTAGCCCCTCTGTCGTGCTGAACTTCACTGGCCTTGAGTATTTTGGGTTAGTGCTGCAGCTAGGGATGCCCTGGGTGAACCGGCGGATTCACATTCCGATACTGTAGCACTATATCATGGTATCTTGAAGTGTGCTAAGGCTGGAATGTTCCAGAGCCAGCAACCACTTCCCCTTGTTGGACTCCGTGGTGGGTATGGGTTCACCATGAAGAAGATAATTATTTAATCTATAGATCCAAAATTTTCTTTGTGCCCTAGAGGCCTAATCCCTCTAACGATACTTGCTCAATACCTAAATTGTTAATCGATAGCCCTGAAGGGAAACTTGCAACCTTTTCACCATTTGCTGTACAAAAATATATTCAGTCTGCTGCTGGCGAACCAAAAGCAATAAAGAAATTGCGGTCTGGTGATCTTTTCATAGAAACTATCCCTGCATATCAAACTGAGCAACTAATGAAATTAAACCAAATTGGCGAACTAAAAGTTAATGTAACTCCACACAGAACTCTAAATTCTAGTGGAGTTATATCTGAATCTGATCTTTTTAATATATCTGAACACACAGTTTATCGAAGGAATTGAAATTTCAGCATGTTTAATCAGCCAAACGCATCTGCATCAGACGAGATAAAAGTATTAACACAAAACATGTAATATTAACATTCAACACACTAGACATGCCGACATCCATTAAAGCAGGATACTTAAATTGCAGTATTAGATCGTTCATTCCAAACCCTCAAAGATGCTTTAAGTGTCAGAGGTTTGGACATTCCCAGGCTTCATGCCGATCACTTGCAATTTGTGCCAGATGCTCAAAACCCGAACATGGCGAAAACTGCACTGATGAACCTATATACTTCAATTGTAAGGGAAATCATCCTACTTACTCCAGGTCTTGTCCTCAATGGAAAAAAGAAATCCAAAGCAATAAAGATAAAACAAGATTTCATATCTCGAAGCAAAAAAACTAGTAAAGTCAGACACAAGAGCAAATATTTCATACGCATCTGTAATTAAAACGATGAAATCCGTTGCTATCCAGATACCATTCCCAATAAAGAAATTGAAAATTCCGTTGCTTTTCAAACAGATACCATTCCCAATGAAGAAATTGAAAATACAATTGTGCAAACCAAATAATCGTCCAAGAAAAAGATGCAACCATTAAAAATTCAACGAAAACAAACATTCCCAAACCATCTGGTCCTAATCTTAAACACACTTCTAAAACAAAATCTCAAATGAAATTAGATGCTATAAAATCTAATAGAATCGATGACAAATACTGGGAGACCTATTTATGACTCATCTGGTGAGAAAATGGAAATAGACAAAAATAAAGAGTAGGCACAAACGCAAAAAATCCCTGAAAGAATAATGATTAAAATAATATTTTGGAATTGCCAAAGAGAGCTACCGTAACCATGTTGAGAATGTGGAGGCTTTGATTGTTGCCATCCTGTATGTCTTGGTCTGCAGGAAACTTCTTTGACACCAGAGTATGCACAAAAATTGGAAGATATAGTATCGCAAGAGATAATTTAAAAAATCATGCTAGTGGTGGTGTAGCGCTTCTGACTTGTCTGGATTGTCCGTCTTCGGCTGTTTAAATTTCACACTCAAAATTTTATGCACTTTATTTTGTACATATGTAAGTTAAATTCTTCAGTCTCATTAGTTATGCCTCAGATGATCTTGTTTTTATTATCTGACTATTTAAATATTTTATTTTAATCTACACGTTTTTTACGTGTTTTAAATCTACCTTTTATCTTTGTCTTTAAATGTTTATCTTTGTTTTTAAATGTTTTATGCTTTTATTGGACTATATTCTGTCTTGTGTTTGGCGCAACTTGTCCACTTTTGGACATTGCGCCATAAAACCCCAACATCTAATCCAATCCTTAATTCAATTGTTTAAGTATTTGCTATTGTGAGAATTTTCTAACATATAAGGAAGCATCCAATATAGCTATAAATTTGTATTTAGGTTCATTTTCAAAATACCTAATTTGTATAACAAGCACTAGTTACTAATAGAGAATATTTCTTAAATGTTTCGACCTGCTTGATTTTTTTAAACTAGGTGCACCAGTGCTACACTTGATTTCTTTCAGGGGCACTGTACCCCAAAATGTTAAAATTTGTATCTATTTTAATTGGTTACCTTTAAAATTGTGCAAATTTCATAGCTGTAGCTATATTTAATGAGTTAAATTTTTCAGCAAATGTTGAATGAAACCAAATGGTCCTTTGCACTATATAATCTTACCAATTTCTTGTTATTTTATTTCATTAGGATTTCTTTAATGCTTGACACTTCAATATGAAACAAAGTGAATTACTGCATGAGATTTTGTATATCTACTCAATTTCACTTGTTTTCATGTTCCAAACAATTTTATAGTATAAAAAGGTTCATTTGAAGGCATTTATACCATTTTATTTTGAGTAGGACTCAACTTTAGAATTTATTGTTGCTAATGTTAGAGTATTCCTGCATTATACTAAGATAAAAACATTATAATATTGCTTGTAAAGCAAAAGTTGCCTAATGGTGTGAAATAAGCAGTGAAAAAATTCACATCAATATGTGCATGAAATTTCTTCAGTATATTGAAATTAGTAAGTAAATGTCTTTTGCATTGTAATTAAATGCTTACACAGTCAAACCTCCTTTAATTGACATCCCCATTCCTGAAATACGGACATTAGTTTATTGCATTTGATAGAGGATAAGGAAAAAAAATATGCACATAAACAAATGGGTATTTTCTGAAAAATTAAAAATTAAGGATTAATATATTTAGAATACTAGTGCACTGAGAATGTTCTTAGAAGAATCTTAGAATATTTGATTTTAAAAATGAAAGTGGTCTCTAAGGGTGAATTCCCAAAAATAAAACTTGAAAGGGAGTGTTCGTGTTTCAAATTTACGAAGTTAGCAAGCTATAATGGTAAGGATATGCCCTGCAGCACTTCAAAAGTCCCTTTGAAATAATAGGGACTTATAGATGAAATCAGGACAAATTCATGTCAAAAAGCGTAACAGCAAAAACGTATAAAGTTAACTAGTTTCTTTAAATAAATTAACGCGGACATTTTGGCATATTTATTTGCTGTAGTCATTTGTTAATTAGAGAATGTTAGTTAATTTTCATTTCAATTTGTTAACTCATTTTTCAAATGCATTTTTATTTTAATTAATTGTTATGTTGCATTAAGACATTCACGCTAGGAGTTTGAAAACAAATGAATCACAAAAACACTTTCTGTTAATAGACAAAAGACTCACGTGACTCACTATCAGGAGGCTCGACTATTTTTCAAAGAATTTTGAAGTGTGAAAGAAATTAAAGCAAAACATTCAATGCAAACATGCACATTATAGAAACTCAAAAATCAGATCGAGAACTAAATCTTATGTACGATGTTCATAATTAATGTAATAAAATTTCAAGACGATTTAAATCAATGCAATATCTGGAAAATCGCCGTTACTAAACCAGAACTATCATTCATTTTAAAAAATCAGTGAAAATGTCTAATTAAATATAATGCTGTAACTGAGCAAAGAGGATCAAGGTCAAGAGTGCATTGGTCTCTCGACTTCCTGTAAATAGGATTTTTAGAAGAGGGATTTTTGTATATTATCAGAACAGTGGAACACGCAGCAGTCATACGCTGCTTGTGACCGATAGTGCAGTCGATATGCTAAAAGCTGGAGAATGCCTTAAGGCATTTTATCTGAAGATGCTGCGTGTCACTTGCATAGCGTAGTCTCCACCGCCTTGCTGAGGAGATAAGGTGCCTACATCCAATGGCAAATGCCTTGATATCTTCAGTAAAAAGATATTTTTAAAAGCGCCAAATCGTGTGGCTATTTTTTGTGAGATTCTTCCGAATATCTTTAGATGTCCCTTCAACTATTAATGTTCTTGTTTTCATAAAAACACACTTCAGCAACTTAGCTTCTACCATTACAGATAGGAGGAAGAAACATTGCCTTTAACCTAAGCGATAGATTTTGAAGGAGTAAGGGAATCCCTTGTTCCTGAACCGGTTGGCCTAATTGCATCGAGGAAGTTGGAAGCTGTCCTAGCAAGAAGCCCTGACTTCAAAATAATTGGGGACGCGACCCGAGTTTCTTGGGGAAAAGATCTACGGTGGATAGCCATCGAAATTTCTCAAGTGAAATAAATCTCTTCCCCTGAGATGTTCCGTTGAATGCGTTTTTTCAGAACTGACGATCGAATTCTATCGGTTGATCGCAGAGGTCTTACCAATGAAAATTCATCAATGTACTATTTATACAATGCCACGCAAATATGTCAAGAAATTATTTTCGTTTATATAAAGTTTAGTTTGGTTTGTTCTACGATAATTTCCCCGAGGGCTAAATTAGATCTGTTCAGTTTAACCTAAACGTTAAAGGGTAGGTTTGAAAGAGAATTTTTCGCCATCACAACAAGGCTGGACGTAGATGAATTTGTCGAGTCTTAGAGAATTATCTGTTTCAGATGTTGAATCCAAATTTTTAGTCTGTTAACTACGTCAGTACTAGTATTTGGCCAGTCTTGCTCCATTTTCGGGGAAAAACCCTTACTCTTATCATAAAATTCTGGACCTGTTTTTAAGTATGTTTAGTTATTCTTGGGTAAGTAATTATCAAATTAAAATCGTACAATTGGTTGTCATCCCACTAGATTTCTGTGACAACTTGCTAATTTTACAATTTAATTTACAAAAACCGTGTATGCGATTTAAAAATTATATCAACGAAAAAGTGCGTCAATTTTGTGATATTGAGATTCTAAAGTGATGTTCTTGTTAAAACCTAAAATAGCTGTTTAAAAACCTACAGGAAAACCTAAAATATAAGTTGAAAACCTAATCTAAGATCAAAAACCTAAAAATTCCGGGCTTTAGTTATTAGTCATGGGTTTTTATTAGAAAATATATTACATGTGTTACAGTGAGTGTTGATAAGTGTGCCAATCACTAAAGAGTAGTGGAGTGATAAGTCAAACGAGCAATCTCGATTGTGATTGGGGGACAGCTGTAGCCCGGTTGGTAGAATAGCGGATTAGCAGCTAGAAGGTTGCGAGTTCGAAACGCGATCCAACCAAAGATAATCGTGTACGTGAGGGCTGGTACACGTTAAATCTGCCGTGGCCTCAAATGTCCCCACTTTGGCGTGGTGGAAGTTTGGAGAGTGGGGTGCCATCTCAGATGTTGACCTCGTCATCTGGCCGTAGGTCAAAATTACGAGGTGTCCTCGGTAAGTAGGTAGTTAATTAACGAAGCACTGGAGCAACACAACGGGCTATTGGCGATAGTCCGGGATCAATCCCGAAGGGAAAGATCCAAGGACACCTCGTAATTTTGAACCACGGTCACACCTGAGCTGGCAACCCACTCTCCGAACTTCCACACCATGCTAACGTGAGGACATTTGAGGTCCCGACAGATTTAATGTGCACCAACTCCCGTGTACACGACGGTCTTTGGTTGGACTGAGTTTCGAACTCGCAACCCTCCGATTGCTAATCCGTTACTCTTCCAACCGGGCCAATGCGTAGGAACCCACTGTAAAGTGACGCCTTTGTCTTTTAATTTGACAAGCTGATTTCCTCAATTCTAAGACCTCACGTTGGCGTGGTGTGGAAGTTTGGAGAGTGGGGTGCCAGCTCAGGTGTTGCCTCGTCATCTGACCGTGGTTCAAAATTACGTGGTGTTGTCCTCGGATCTTTCCCTTTGGGATTGATCCCGGACCGTCACCAATAGCCCATTGTGTTGCTCCAGTGTGACGTTAATTAAAAAAAAAAAAAAAAAAATACCAATTCTAAGAAGTAGGTACTTGATCTATACTGGCAAAGAAACAGCGTAAATATGATAAGGAACTAAAGGTGATATGCCTTTGACACCTGAGCGTCTTATTCGCGTACCTGTGATACCTATGGATTACCGCCAACACATCGTAAATACATGGCTGTGTTACTTGGGTGCGTATTTCAACCAATTTAATGTTACAGTAGTGCTGTTGGACCAATATGTGGCTTGCCCTTTGAGAACCACCTGCTGCAACCCATCAGTATTCACCGTACCTCGGCAGAATAAAACGATCCTTCCTTCTTATCCTTTTTGATATTTCACTTTTATGCATTTATACTCGTTCTTAGGAAGGTATTGAATTACCAACATAATGCAAAGGAACCTTTATTTTCACAACAAATATGAATAAAAACAATATTTACATCACCAGCGTTCATTCCACGCATTTAATATACATAATGTTCTTTTCTGTCCTACAGTTCAAAGTTCCCTGTAAAGGAAACAAGAGTTTGGAATTCAAAAAAGTATTTAAATGCAAGCATATCATAAATAACTAGTCTTTATTGCTAAAGAATCTTCAGTGCAACCGGAATTAATAATTATTGCAATTGTATTTTCGATTATTGGTCATCTGTATTTTCAATAGTTACCTCTTAAAACGGTCACTTATTATTTTAGAGGCATCAATGTAGAAATCCAGAAGATGAATCTTTCAGATAACTACTGTATCTCCTAGATTAGGCTGACCATATTTCCTTGAGGTAAAATTAGGATGGCAAAACGGGACTAGGATTATATAATATTCTGTGTTCATGAAAAAGTAAGATGATAAAAAGGTTTTATTACAAAACACATTGAGCTTACCATTATTCTTCAGTAATAGAACCCATACAAAAATTTAGGACGACGTAAGTAGCGAATAATAGGGGGTTCCAGTACAGTGGCGCGGTGGTACAGCGGTGGAGGTGAGTTGTTTATCTCCTGCTACAGGAAGAAACGTTGTTTACCTCCAGCAGCTGGCAAACAACTCAACTCCACTTCCTTGTCCGACGTAACTTCCGACAGCAGGATATAAACAACTCAACTCTTCTCGAGTGACACCGATCCACTGTGCTGGAATTCGATTTTATCCCCTACTGTCGAAGATGGAGACAACTTCACCACGATCAAGCCATGAACCATTTCTCCGATGAAATAATCTTAAATGGCAAATTTTTTCAGTCTTTCAAACCTTGTAAAAATTCTCTTCATTATTCAATTTTATCTTACTAATATAGCCCTCATTGTCTCAACACTTAATTTATCATTATAGGTTATGAATAATAAGTTATAATGACCAGTATTAATGTATATTCAGTTTTTATTAACAACAAAAGATACATTAAAACGACGGGACGACCAGGAACGGTACTGTTCGGTGCAAAACTGTACGTATAGTCAGCCTATCAGCCTATGGTCAACGTATATGGCGCAGCTAGTCCAATACTGGACCTTGCGCGATAAAACCCAAATCAACCAACCAAACTACCCTAGATATATCGCCCTTCTTGGGGACAATATAGTTCGGAATTAAAAATATTTGAGTGCAATGATAAATAACTACTCTTTATTGCTAAGGAATCTTCTTTACTATTAGAATTAATAGTCTTAATTTTTCAAGCACAAACTTGAGTATACGAGGTGATGTATTCAAAAACATATTGGTCATCTGCGACAGTTACCACTTTAAACGGTCACTTATTTAAGAAAGATCGATGTAGAGTTCCACTGAGTGAAATGTTAGACAGCTACAGTAACTCCTCGATATATTATATTTCATGGTGGATAAGAAAAAAAGCGTGGTATATCGAGAGGAACGATATAGAGCAACCGGGCAGGTAGTTAATTAACGTCGCACTGCAGCAACACAACGGGCTATTGGCGGCGGTCCGGGTCAATCCCGAGGAGAAAGGTCGAGGACAATACCACGTAATTTTGAACCACGATCAGACGACGAGGCAACACCTGAGCTGGTACCCCACTCTCCAAACTCCCACACCACGCCAACGTGAGGACATTTGAGGCCACGACATATTTAACGTACACCAGCCCCTGTGTACACGATGGTCTTTGGCTGGACGGAGTTTCGAACTCGCAACCCTCCGGTTGCTGATCCGTTGCTCTTCCAACTGGGATACCGCGGCCCCAGACCAAACGGGAAAAGCTTGCCCATTAACCGAAAGGCGTAAATTATACACTAACCCTCCAATTGTTTCGACGAGATACCTCGTCTAAGATCTGGTCAATTTTGCTGAAAACGATATCTCGTCTAAGATCTGGTCAATTTCGCTACGAACGAGATACCTCGTCTAAGATCTGGTCAATTTTGCTACAAACGAGATACCTCGTCTAAGATCTGGTCAATTTTGCTACGAACGAGATACCTCGTCTAAGATCTGGTCAATTTTGCTACGAACGAGATACCTCGTTGAGACAAAACTGCCCTATTACTCAAAAGGGAATAAGGATCCAAGTAGACAAAACAAATTGTCTCTTGCCCTGAACTGCTGACAGTTTGGAACAGGTTTTTGCACCATAGGCTGGCCACTACAGGGCACTTTTCGACGCGAAGATAAACGACCAGGAAGGTTGAATGAAGCGTGTCTTTTATTAAAAGTTAAGTAAAAAACTACAAATTAAACACAAAAATCTGGGGCCTATAAAATTATGCTAAATATAGAATACTAATATGTTAAATATAAAATATGCTATAAAATAAAAAATATATTGGAAAGCAGATATTCCTTCTCATACATGCTTTCGATCTCTATTATCACCAGTACCGCGGTAGCTCAGTTGGAAGAGCAACGGATCAGCAATCGGAGGGTTGCGAGTTCGAAACTAGGTCCAGCCAAAGATCATCGTGGTGCACGTTAAATATGTCGTGGCCTCAAATGTCCTCACGTTGGCGTGGTGTGGATGTTCGGAGAGTGGGATTCCAGCTCAGGTGTTACCTCGTTATCAGACCGAGGTAGGTATTTAATTAGCGTCGCACTGGAGCAACACAACGGACTATTGGTGAAGGTCCGGGACCAAACCGGAAGGGAAAGTCCAAGGACAATACCACGTAACTTTGAACAACGGTCAGATGACGAGATCACACCTGAACTGGCACCCCACTCTCCAAACTTCCACACCACGCCAACGTGAGGACATTTGAGGCCACCACGGATTTAACGTGCACCAGCCCCTTTGTACACGAAGGTCTTTGGTTGGATTCGAACTCGCAACCCTCCGGTTGCTAATCTCTTACTCAGGCAACCGCGGCCCTACTGTGCATGGGAGAGCGAAATAACGTTTTACATACCTTAAAGAAATCTGTGTGTCGGAATATACACGAATATAAAATGATCCAGGAGCAGCTGCTTCAAAAGTAGCAGGTACGATTATATAATATCCGGGTATCATTTGAAATCTGCCAAATACTTCTCTGTAGTTGACATATGGTCCTGAATTTCCAATTTCTTCGATGTGTAAGAAATTCTGAACATTTTGCCTAGTTGGATCATTCACCTAGAATAAAACACGCATTAACAAAAATAAAACATTAGTGACGCGATTTCATTGCAAATTTTGAGCCACAGTATCATAACAAATTTTATCCTGTTGCAAAAACAATTACAAAAATATACTTTAAAGTGCCGTATCTGGTGTGCTAGCCGGGTAAATAAGTAGAAGGGCCGTATCTGGTTCCCGGACCGGGTAAACCTATTCGGAGGGTAGCATCTGGTCTGTGAGCCTGATAAAAATATTTTGGAGGATCGTATCTGCTCTGCAGGCCTGATAAAAATATTTGGAGGGCCGTATCTGGTCTGCGGGCTGGTTAAACCAGTCCGGAGGGTCGTATCTGGTCTTCGAGCCGGGTAAACATATTCGGAAGGCCGTATCTGATCTGAGCCCGATAGATATTTTGGAGGACCTGATTTCGATAAACTATCTCGTAAAGTTACCGTGTATCACAATGAAACTTTAAACAGTGTTTATGTATACTCAACACAATACAGAACAATGAGGCTAATATTTTAAAACTAATTTTTATTTGAATTTACATGAACTCAATATATGAGGAAAATATTTTCAAGGACAACTTGCGCTCAACATTCTGAATAAACTTAAATATTTTCTACCAATGTCTGAAATGAGAGTTACAGAGTCCTTATATTTATTTTAAATTAAACCCAGAAAACATAACTCAACTAAAATACAAATCTATGAAATAATCTATTAATATTTCGCTTAATTGCTTTTCAACAGAATTTCCCTTGTATTATATTCAAATTTTTGAACAAAGCTCTAACTTTTGTTCAGCCTTTGGTTGTGTGTTGAAGCTCTAATGATAATTCAACTTCATTAAACATTTCATGCGTGGTCACGGTAGCCAAGTTGAGAGTCGCGGATTAGCAACCGGAGGATTGCGAGTTCGAATCCAACCAAAGACAGTCGTGTACGGGGGGGGTTAGTGCACCTTAAATCTTTTCTGGCCACAAATGGTCCTCACGTTGGCGTGGTGTGGAAGTTAGGGGTTGGGTTGGTCCAAAAATGGACAAGCTACTCCAAACATAAGATAGTGTGGAAGTTAGGAGAGCGGGGTGTTAGCTGAGGGTTAATCTCGTCATCTGACCATGGTTCAAAATTATGAGGTGTCCTCTGATCTTTGCCTTCGATCCCGGACCGTTACCAATAGCCCGTTGTATTGCTCCAGTGCGAAGTAAATTCCACTACCAAATTTCATGTGTCCAAGTTTAATAGTTTAATTTAGTGCGCGAGTGTTAAAAATTTCCATTCTGAGGAAAATGCGATTAAAGTTAACCCTCTTGGTTCATCAAAAATGAAATACATTTTAACCCTCTTGGTGGTTTATCTTAGCGTCGAAAACTTCCGTATAGTATACATCCTCTGGTGCAAGAACCTGTTCCAAACTGTCACCAGTTCTGAGCAAGGGTCAATTTGTTTTTCCTACTCTGATCTTTATTCTCCTTGGAGCAGTTTTGTCTTGAGGAGTCATTTCGTACTCAGCAAAATTGACCAGATCTTGGACGAAATATCTCGACAAAACACTTGGAGGGTTAAGCTGGAAGTTTTGAAACTGAAATAGGCATGTCAAAAAATCTTAATTGTGAAGGAATTAATGCGAATTTTTGATGCAGTTTTTCTACCACAATCAGAATATTTCAGACTAAATTAATCGAAATTCAAAAATCGATTTTTTTAAGTTTTAGAGGTACAGTTCCCTTTAAGTCAACACCATCAGGGCTGCTTCAAATTAGTTGCAACTAGGGATTGCATTGTTTTTCTTTCAAACAGGGAGTTATAGCTTAAGCAGGCATATCGGAAGGTAACTGTCCATAGTATACGTATGAAGTAGAATGGTAACAAATTTGAGATGTGACATAAATAGGACTGTCGGGAATTAGTGCGGCACGCTAGGCAGGTAGGTAGTTGAATTTACGTCGCATTGGTCGGGCTACTGGCGACGGTCCGGGATCAGTCTCGAAGCTAACGGAACGGACGAGAAGCTGTGAGATTGTATCTGGAACAGTCCCCAACAGACGTGTGCAAATCACCAAAAGTTCTGTGTGTCTACACCAGACTTGGTGTAAAATCGGAGCATTCCACGGAATATTGTAAAAACCACTGAGACAGACTAAAATTAGGACTAGTAAAAATGATGTTCGCATACCTATTGACTTCCATTTCTGCACCCTATTGTATCCTTGAGAACATGAGGGTGGAACTTTTACCAGAAAAAAATTCTGACTAAAGCTGTTGATATTTAAAAAAAAACGTGTGTCAAAACGATCCTGGTTGCATTCCTCTCTTCTGTGTCTAAAATTTTACTTGTGTGTGTCTGTCTATAACTTGACGTTGTCTGTCTTTTATTTTGGCATATTTTGGTCAGACATGGCCCTTGCGCCGCTAAATCCCCCAAATGTTTATAGAGATAGTATTTACTGTCAGATTCCAGTTTCAACATACAAAAAAAGAACTTACACTTGATGGTTGGGTTCTATGGTGCAAAAGTCTTATTTCGCCAAGCTACGCCAAACACAGGACACACACACACAAGGTTCTGGTTTGGTTAATTTTGTTTTGGTGTTTTATGACTCAAGGTTATATTTAGCCATGTTGCCGACACAAGACATACAATATCACGTAAATAGACATACACACAATGAAAGTTTTACTTACACAGAAGACGAAAATACACCCAGAGAGGAATACACCTGACAGGAATCGAACCTGCGCCGCCTAAAACTCGAAGGTTGCTAAAGCAGTGGACATAACCACTGAACCACGACGCCCGTCAAACAAGGAAAGCTTTACTGACACAGAAGAGAGCACTACACCCATGGAAGAATAGAACTTGACAGGAATTGAACCTGCGCCACCTACAACTCTAAGGTTTCTAGAGCAGTGGGCAAACCCACAGCATCCCTAACACTATGGTAGGTAGTTAATTAACGTCTCACTGGAGCACCACAACGGGTTATTGGCGACGGTCCGGGATCAATCCCGAAGAGAAAGATCCAAGGACGCCTCGTAATTTTGAATCATGGTCAGATGACGAGACACCTGAGCTGGCACCCCACTCTCCAAACTTGGGACTAACGGATTAGCAACTGGAGGGTTGCGAGTTCGAAACTCGGTTCAACCAAAGACCGTCGTGTACAGAGGACTGGTACACGTTAAATCTGTCGTGGCCTAAAATGTCCTCATGTTAGCGTGGTGTGGAAGTTTGGAGAGTAGGTACCAACTCAGGTGTTGACCTCGTCATCCGACCATGATTCAAAATTAAGAGGCGTTATCCTAGGATCTTCCCCCTAGGCATTGACCCCAGACAGTCACCAATAGCCCGTTTGTTGCTCATGTGCGACGTTAATTATCTACCTACCGATGCCTTTTTAACTCACTTTGAATATCACGAATGCTATTTGAAGCATTTTTCTGCGTGGGTGACGTACACATCGTCTTCTCAACTGCATCAGGGCTACCACGATGTTGCATTTAGAATCTGCATCTCGAGTGGTTTTAGCTGAAAACAGTAGATCGGAAAAGATTAGTCTTAAAAAATTATTATTTGAATCGATAAAGAGTGGTTTTGATTTGTTTACACTGATAACTAAAACTGTAGTAAAGTAATATCTTAATACTTAAGGATCCTAATTTATCTCACTTCGCATGCATAAATTGCACCAGTCTATTAACCCGTGCGACTTGAGACCACTCTATAGAAATGTGCATTTACACATCTACCCTATCATACGATGTTATATCGTCAAACGAGGTTATAAGATGCGAAATAGGCCAACCAAGTGAATTTGTCACAGAGCAGTCACGTGTCTGCTAGTCGATATGTTGGTCACATTTTTTGAAGTTCCTCTCAATAGAAAATGCTCAGTCTACTTATATTTAACGTCTATGGCTAGAGCAGCGGGTAAATCCACTGAGCCACCCAAGTGTTTGTAAGAAAAATTTCATTGCTTTGTTTCTTTGAATATAAATACAATTACAAGGGTCTAAATGAAAGGAAGAATTGACTTTTGTGACATTAACTTCACACACATAGCAAAATACTTGTGACAAGGACAAAATTGTTCTTAAAATTAAAAAAACGTTATTTCAGGAAAAAGCTCAAAACATTTCCATAAATCTTTCTTAAATGCCTCCTTTAGCCCGTCTTCTCCCTATCAATGACTGGTGGGATATAAAGAGACTTGCTTCTGGCCACTCAGAGCACAACCATTAATGTCTACAGCGATTCGTTGCATTATCGAAGAGCAGATGTTTGGTGGGAGAACTTGGTCTGTAGGCCTTCTATCTCCAATGAGCTTGAAGGGAACTGAGCTCGCAGAATCTTTCTGTAGTCGAAGGGGGCTTGGGATGTCAGGAGCTAATAGCAGCCGTTGCGTTGTAACGATTAATTGAAAAATTATGGTTGTAACGACTAGCTTTGGCCAATCTTAAAGGTGTGTTGTCTTTTAACATGACAATGCCTGATCACAAACAGCACAAAACCAGGCAATACTGAATGAGCTGTGTTATATACGTTCTTCCCCACCCATCTTACTTCACTGATACCGTAATAACATCAGTATGCTTCATTCCCGGTCGACAACTCATGGATTTGAAAGGGAGGGATACATATAAAAATATTACCAATGAGAGCAAACGAATAAGTTTCTCAGCCAAACATCCATATCAGAAAGCCTGACCCCTTGGGATTCAATAATATGGGTTAATATTTATATGGGTTAGGCCCGATCCTTCTAAACAAGAGGGATAAATAATACACAAATATGCAGATAATATGGATAACCAAAAATGCAGATAATATGAATAACCAAAAATGCAGATAATATGAATAATCAAATGTGCAGAAACTTTATCTCACTTATTAGGTTGCTTTATCATGTTGATTGTTTGGTTTTGGGTTTTATGGCATAAGAGCCATATTTGGCCAAGCTGCGACAAACAAAAGACAGACCAACGTCAAGTAAAAAATGTCTCGAAAGGGAAAAAAGAGGGATTGGGGAATAGAGTAGTGGATCTTGATGCATGAGTCCGGCGTATTAATGCCGATTCCACTATGTCTTCTATAAACCAGCGAATCAATATACATAAAATGAACATTAGAAAAACAGCAAGAATAGAAGATGAATCACCGGGCCTAATGGGCATATACGTCCCAGAGATTAGATTTCATTCCCTATTGGGTAAATAAATCCCACTTTTGAATGGGTTTTTACGTTTTCAGTGTTCTTAAGGAATTAGGGAATAAAAATATGACTAAAGAAACCTGGCAATACTTTCAGATTGCAAATGGCGGACTTATGTTTTTGAGCGCGTCCATTCATTCTGATGAATTAGTGACCGTGGTTCGGAAACAAAAAGTTGTCCAGAAGCCATTTCCCACTACAATATGTACATGAATGACATATGTTGACAGCTGTGAAGAAATGACTACTTTTTATGGTCATGGCAGAAAATCAGACAAGTGGTAGAAAAAGATTTTTTAAAAATTAGTTATGATTTCTGTTGTGAATGCATGGATTACGAAGTGTGATGTGGAACATAAAACAGAACCACTATTATCATTCATGGTCCCCTTAGCTGAGCAACTAATAAATGCTGGAAGGGAGAAAGCAAACACAAAAAGAACGCGAAAGTACGGTCGTCCGTCAAAAAGAGCAAAAACTATTGTACTAAACTACTAAATTAAACTACTTTTCATAGTTAAATTTTAATCATGCAAAAGCCGGGTCGAAAGGGTTAAGAGAATTCGAAAAATGTTCCCTCCGGTGCAGTCGAACAAGACATGTTCCAGAGTCTTCCTCATCAAGGCAAATAAGACACTTGTTGGAGTCAGCCAGGTGAAAACGATTCAAGTAGGTCTGAGTTGCAATGTGGCCTATACTGGCTTTAGCAGAAAAAGTGGCAACTACTCTAGGGATTTTTGAAGTAAATGAAAGGGGATAGGGCGAAAGAAATAAAAGATCGCTTGGGTATCCCGGGAGCGTGACCCCCGTGTTTACTATAGACAGTAAACCCCTTGGGAAAAGAAAAGATTACTAGAGTACCTTTGGGTCCATGAAGCCCGTACACACCTAAAGGAGATGTGCCCCTGAGCGTTGCTTTATCAGAATGGATGCAAGTCCTAGGAATCCGAACACTTTGGGTTCTATATTTTCATAATTTCCACCCCTTCTATGTGGGATAGATATCACAAATAAGTTGATACTATTGGTAATGATCTGTACAAGAGGTTTTTCTGTCAATCTGTCTTTTCTAAAATCAACCTTCCGTTTTTGGAAAGTTCTTATAGATTCTTGCTTTGTACAAAAAACATTTAATTTTCAAGCAAGCTCTGAAATTTCATAAGCAGTTTACTGGAGTTTTCAAGAAAAATGTATTTGTATCAAAAGAAATTGATCATGAATATTGTATCAGGTTAAATTGTCATAATCTCCTAATGATAGTGAAATTCGGAAGTATCACATCCCTGGTGTCAGAGTGCCACAAGTAAAAATATTGATAGGAAAACTGAATGCAAGTTTCTCGCAATAGGTTTGTCATTTTTACAGGAAATGAACTTAAGGGGCATTCATTATTACTCTAAAACTCAAAATATATTGTATTTCTGTAGTAGTCACTTTAGAATCAACTTATGTATTTTTTCTTACACCAAGGGTGCGATGTATGTGAAATGGATTATATGGTCAGATATAGCATGCATGGGTATTTCAGTTCAAAGTAAATTGTAGAAGCTATAACAACGTGAAAATGGTGCTTGAAAATTATTTTCCGTGCACTTAAATAATATCTGCATTTTTCTATGAAAGATGAGAAATTATTCTGATCACTTTTTGAATCAATATTTAACCAATTCAACCCGAACAACGCCGGATGTTCAACTAGTTTATATTATATCAATATATTTTAAGTATTGTAACCTCTTTAGTCCCGAGAAAAACTTAATCTTTAAAAAAATTATTTTTTTAAGGCACTGTATGAAGGAGTCTAAATAGCCTCCTTACAAAAGTAGAGAACTTCTTTCAGATTTAGAAATGACAAAAAGTTAACTATTTTTTGAAAAATGGGTCTCAACATCAGAATATAGTTGAATGGGGAAACAGTGTTAATAAATATACAATAATTAAACGAAAATTATACATAGAAAAATATACCATTTTATTTATAGTATACCATTTTATTTATAATATACCAGTATATTTCAAGCTATTGTACCCCAGTCCCGAGAAACCCTAGTCTTCAAAAATATATTTTATAGGCTATTTAAGGTATTTTGAGACTCAGAAATTACAAAAGTATGTTCTTGAAAAAAAAATGAATTGTTAAAAATCATGTCCTCAACTGAGTACATTATCCATTTGAGGATATTACCCCATGAGGCAGAACATAAGGATGTAGCTAAATGGGGACAGCATGAAGTAATAATAAAAGAATATATTTATAATACACCTTTATATTTTAACTATTGTACCCCCAGTCCCGAGAAAAACCTATTCTTCAAAAAATTATTATCGGCTATTTAAGGTACTTTGAGACACAGAAATAATTAAAAAAGTATGTTCTTTTTGATAAAAATTGAATTGTTGAAAATCATGTCCCCAAATAAGTATATTATCCATTTGAGGATATTACCCCCATGGGTCGGAACATAAGGATGTAGCTAAATGGGGACATCATAAATTAATAAATATACGTTTTTTGGGAGTTATTATTTAATTTATCCAAAACTGGTACTCTTAGGATGAAGAGGTTAAAGTCAGTAGTTTTTGAACAGTAAAAGGCCAATACTTTGTACTTACATGATACTGTGAGCAAAAATTGAGGATTATTAGAAAACGAAACCAAATTGTTGCGAGAACCGCCGCAGCTTTTTCCTTCTTCCCATCTACCATAGATGGTTTTCATGATTGTAGCAGGTTTCGGAGTTTCCTAAATAAAAAACTTACTATTGACTATTTAACAGAGTTCACTGATCTTTTTGTACAATAATAAAGGCTAATTTATGCCTGTGTTGCTGTCCAAATCCACTCGCCGTATTCGGATTCGTTCAACCAATCAACGACGTGATCAAACCTGTCAATCATTTCCGTTCTCGTTGCTCATTGGTTCGACAGCCGCACAAGTGTAAATGAGCCTTAAGAAAGCGGGAGTGATTTTACTACAGATCGTGCCACGTATCCGCGGATAACTACGCATTAGAAAATTAAAGGAAGTTGAAACCCAAAATTAAAAAAATATATCGATTTTGAGCAGTAGCATAATAGAAGTTCATTTCGGAGTGTCTAAGGTTAAGTATGGAGTTTTTCATGCAAAGTTAAGATATCGCATTTTCAAAAAGGTCTTTTAATGTTATTTTGTTCCAGATTTAAACTTTAAGAGGATTATTGTTAGCGCATAAAAAGTGACAGATCTCGGTTGATATGAGAACACGAATAACTAATGTTGTTCCACACAATGCATTGCATTAAATAGCATTAAAGAAATAATCAAAATCTTGTTTCAGGAAATTCTTTTCATACTTTTGTATGATTGATCAGAAAAAACTGTCCATAATCATTGCTTTCATACATCGTAATGATTGTTAGGTCATTGAACTTTTTACAGGGTGGCCATAAAATAGCTTTCACTCTTTAGAGGCATCTGTAGCTAAATCGATTAAACGGAATGGAACCAAATTTGATATTGAGACTTTTGAAGACATGGGGAGATGTATTCCGCGAGAAAAATAATTAGTACCAAAAGTCACCGATAGGGGACATTTTGGGTTTTTGGAGTCGAAAATTGTGGAACATTTGTATTAAAGTATGGTATTTTAATTAACGTCCCACTGGAGCAACACAACGGGCTATTGGTGACGATCTGGGATCAAACCTGAGACATTTGTATTAAACGCATAAAATGGATCATATGCAAAATTTCGATGCATAAGCAACAATCACGCCGCTGGACATGGGGCGCGTTGCAATTAAAAAAGGGCTATATACACAACTTAATATTAATTCAACTCACAAGAGAAACAATCTTTTATTCACCAGAATCAGGTTCCCCTTGTCATAGACCAATTCCAACGTGCTGACCTTTCTTGTGTACAACAAATTGCATCCGGTGTGCGGCATGCTCTCAGTTGAGCGTAATGAGTCGGGTTGGATGTTCACAGCGAGTCGGCCGTTGGAAAGAACTGATAACTTTCTCATTACTGAAATGCTGGCGTGGAAGGAGCTGTACCGAATGATGAATGTGTGGCCGTGCACCATCCTGCATGAAAATGATAGTCCAAACATCGTCGTTGCTGGAATTTTAACAACAGCGCCAAATTCCCCACTATTGATAGCTTTTGGTACTATTTCCCCTCGGAATACCATCTCCCCATGTCTTCAAAAATCTCCATTCCATTTGGTTCCATTCCGTTTATTCGATTTAGGCAAAGGTGCCTCCAAAGAATAAAAGTTATTTTATGGCCATCCTGTACTATGTAATGAATATAGATTCATAAAAAACTTATTTTAAGCATAATATAATTATGATTTTATTTATAGAATATAAAAAGTACTTCATGAATTTATAGTATTTTATTTCTAGATATTTTGAAAGGAAAAACCAGCACTTCGCTAGGAAGGTGTGACCGGGCGTTTTTGTACTGGCAAATAACTCCTTGGACACGAAATAAAACGTTTTAATACGATGAAGGCTCTCCTGGGTGATCCATGTGTGGAAGGGTGTGCTGGTAAATAGGACATGCGTGTGTGTGACAGGAAAGGCAAATCAATGGGTTGCAGGATCTGCTGGACGTATCGCTGTGCTGTCAAATTACCTCATACCATTACTAGAGTGAACCGGCTGACGCAAGTAACGGCTCTCAACATTATCACACTAGAAGTTACAACGGTGTGCAACTCAACAGTAAACTGAAAATGGAAGTGCTGGCCGAGTCTCCGTCACACGCAAATGCGGCGATCATCTATCCCAAGCCGGAAGGGGGATTCGTCGCTCAACATGATAGGCTTCCATTCCATACCTGTCCTCGACTCTCGGGCAAGGCATTCTCCAGACGCAACCGACAATATTCGGCAGCCATTTTCAGATTACAGTCGAGCGGCACACCGCTGGAACTCCTAGTTTTACCCTCCGGGTGTTTCGACGAGATACCTCGTCGAAGATCTGGTCAATTTTGCTAAGGACGAGATATTTCGTCGAGACGAAACTTCCCCAGTTCTCCAAGGGGAATGAAGATCCAAGTAGGAAAAACAAATTGTCCCTTGCCCAGAACTGGTGACAGTACGGAACAGGCTTTTGCACCAGAGGCTGGCCACTACAGGGCAATTTTGGACGCGAAGATAAACCACCAGGAGCAGTGGCGTAGCTAAGGTGGAGCGACATGGGCAGCGGCCCCGAGCGCCAATGTCTACGCGGGCGGCATATCAGAAATATTTATTGCAAAGTTGTGTTTTTCTTTGTGAAAATGCTTCATAGTTTTAAGCACATTTTCACCATTGTTAGAGAAGTATTTTCTAAAGTTGTGTGTGTGAATGAATGTTTTTAAGTACTCCATATTTAGAATACAAGTCAACTATTCCTTTCATGTAGCCCCCTGCAATCGTATTACTATTCAGAAAAGAGACAAAGCAATAAAGCTATTTTCTTAGAAATGTCTAGAGCACAAAGGAAGACAGGGGTGCCTTTACTTCTGTCCGGAGACCCTAACAGGAGCCAGTAACAATACCCGGTTTTTGAAAGTTCTTATGTGTGGTCAATAATTAATTTAAATCAAAAATAGATGTTGTGAACAATAATTGAATAATAAAATTAATATGGGACTAATTAGTATATTTATGTTAATTATTTAAATAATTATGCTTTATCTTCATTTTAAATAGTTTAAATAGATTTTGATTTGGACAGAAGGCGGCATTAGCCGTATTTGCCCAGGTCCTAAACAGTTTGGCTTCGCCTCTGACCAGGAGGGTTAATGACGTAAGTGGAGAGCCATCACTTACGACAGCCGTCCCTCTCTAGTACAAGGTAGTTAGACAGTACAGCGATACGTCCAGTAGATCCTATAACCTGTTGTTTTGTCTTTGATGTCACACACATGTCCTATTTACCAGCACAATAACATCCATTCCACATAGGATCGCCTCTCCCAGGGCCTTCATCGTATTAAAACCTTTCCTTGGCCAAAGAGATCCTCAGATCTGTCTCCCATTGAGCATGTCTGGGATATTCTAGATCGTCAATTGCACTACCCTCTGAACGTAAGAGATCTGGAGTAGCAGTGCAGAAAGCTTGACATTGATAGTTTACCACAGGATAGCATAAGGACTCCATTTGACTCCATGCTACGCCGCAACCTAATACTAAAGCCCTGGGTACAGATATCAGGGTCTGATGATATGATAAGATATTTGAGTACAAAATAAAACGTACAGCAATGGACGTATTCTTCATTGTGGCGTTCTGGGATAGGTCTGGAGTGAGGCTACATATCGTAACTTCTTCAAACTCACGGCAGAAATCTTGATAGCTCATCCAGAACTCTCCGTCTCCTCGCTTACTGTAGTCGATTTTCTCTTTAGTGTTCAAATCCACTTTGTGCCAGTTCATGTCGCTAAGGGAATTGAATTTTAGTAACTTTCAAGAATAAATAATTAAGTCTAAGCCGTTATACATTTTCAGATACAGTAACCCCTCGATACATCGGCCTGCTTGGGGGAGACGAAAGAAGCTCGATATACGGAGGGAAGTGAGGCAGCGAGGACCGAGAAAAATGAACTAATTCGGCGAAATTAAGCAAATAATACGCTAGATAAACAGATGAAAACCTTAATCCAATTGTCGCTAAAGAAATTGAATTTTAGTAACTTTCAAGAATAAATAATTAAGTCTAAATCGTTATGCATTTTCAGATACAGTAACCTCTCGATATATCGAAGGGAGCGAGACTGCGCTGTCTGATAAAATTGAACTTAGGCAAAATGGAGCAAAAATAATACTGTAGATAAAAAGATGCAAACCTTAGCCAAATTGGCGGTAAAAAATGTATAACTTTCAAAACAACGACTAATAAAGATTAAGTTAGAAAAGATCGGCCATTTTAGTGATAGGTAATTGGTTGTTGAATTTATGAATTTATAAAAAATACTGCTCAGAAGTTATTTATACGGATATACAAATTATTTGTGAACACTTACCAAAAGTTCAAAACTAAATCGTTGAAATGAAATAAATCTTACACAATTTAAACCGTTCCGCCATCCATAAGGTAGGGAGTTAATTAACGTCGCACTGGAGCAACACAAGGGGCTATTGGCGACTGTCTGGGATCAGTCCCGAAGGAAAAAGACCCAAGGACAATTCCTCGTAATTTGAACCACGGTTAGATGACGAGAACATCTTAGCTGGCACCCCCTCTCCAAACTTCCACACCATGCCAACGTGAGGACATTTGAGGTCAAGACAGATTTAACATACACCAGCACCTGTAGAAACGACGGTCTTTGCCTGGATCGAGTTACGAACTCGCAACCTTCTGGTTGTAATCTGATGCTCTTCCAATTGGGCTACAGTGACCCTCGCCATCCATGGATGGCGAAACGGCTTAAATTGTGCCGCAAGCAGGGTCGCGGTAGCCTGGTTGGAAGAGTAACATCCGGAGGGCTGCGAATTCGAATCCAACCAAAGACCGTCGGGTACAAAGGGGAATGATGTACATTAAATCCGTCGTGGCCTGAAATGTCCTCATGTTGGCGTGGTGTGGAAAAATTTAGATCTCAGTTAGGAAGTGAGGTTAGAAGTTTAGAGAGCTCAGGTGTGACCTCATCATCTGACCGTGGTTCAAAATTACGTGTATTGTCCTCAGATCTTTCCCTTCGAGTTTGATCCCGGACCATCGCCAATAGCCCGTTGTGTTGCTACAGTGCTACGTTAATTAAAATACCTATCTTCCTCTTGCGGCACAATGGTAAAAAATCGCTGTGTTAAAAAAGTGTTTCGGGATTTTTTCACATATATAATATGAAACAATTGAAGCCTCCCCGAAAGAAAAAATATCCCCAAGTTGTCTCCTCTAAACGTACACATCTCAAATAAATCTATTAGCTTCAGTAGTTTTCCTTTTCATTTACTAAAAGTAAATTTAGACCACACCTTAAATCTTACTTAAACACTTAAATTGTATTTCGGATTAAATAAATGTATATGACCTTATAAAAATACTACCTGTCATTCCATTTTCCATTCCATTCTGTGTCATTTCCCCATGGATTCCTTATTCTAACTAAATATGCTTCAGAGCCGGTACTTAGCTTTACCTGAATAAGAAATATACGATTTAATCATTTTATCTTTATAGTGCAGTCATTTAATATCCAGGATGGTACAAAGTGCATTTATGGTGTTTATCTTAACTACACATTTCTAATTATGACATATTTCTAATTAAAAAATAAAAGTTCAAATTATGTAATATTCTTCAAATCCTATATAATTTGTTGAAATCTCATGTAGTATACTTTCAAATCATGTATATTGGACCTCTTGTTCCAGTCTTAAACTTCTCTACCGTCGATTTTTTGATGCCTCATCACCAATTCTGCTGGGTCAACCCCCGCATTACTTTTTACCTTCCTTCATCATTCAGGATTTTTGCCATATTTATAATTCATCAGCTTCTAAATTGCATTTCATGAAGTTTTAAATATCTGTGATGGATACACACACCAACTTAGTTCTCAGTTTACCATAAGCTTTAACTTTTTTTGTGATTAAAATTTTAACCTTCATATTTGAACTTTAGGTAACTCATCTGGTTTTCATTTTATCTTCCTTTTTAATGTTGGTCTCATTGTTATTGTCTTTGAATGTATTCTATCGAATTTTATTGTCTTGTGTTTGGTTCAGCTTATCAATCGTTGGGTCTTGTTCTATAAAACACAAATTAATCCACCCACAGATGTCTATCTCTTTATATATGCACTGCAGACACAATCAATGATCTTCATAGTTGGCGTTGCTATGCATTTCGCATAGGCTCGTCTACCAGTTTTTCTGGCATTTCAGTCTATATGAAATAAGCTGTAGATTTTTTGATGAACTGAAGAGGAGATAAAATTTAATGTGGTTAGCAAACCACACTAAGTTTTATGTAATACCAATTTTTAAAGTATTTAAACTGAATTAAAGAAAATGAGGCCTTTATCAAGCTTATCCTTCTTCGGTTCTTGCACCATAAAACCCAAATAAACCAATCAAACAAACAACTCATGTGTATACGCTCAAATCATATACACATTGGATACGTCATTGGTACTAGAAGTTTATAAGTATAAAAGCACGAAATTGAACAGTTTATATGCACCGCCTACCACGAAATTTTCAATTACAAAAATTGCTTTTTTTGACTAATTAGTCAAGTTAAAAAGCAACAATGTTCCTAAGTGTAATTTCCAGGAGGTTATTAACCCTCCAAGTGGTTTCGACGAGATAGCTCGTCCATTAAGGTATGACCAAGTTTGTTAACGACGAGATATCTCGTTATCAAGATATTGCCGATTTTTTTGGTGACGAGATCGAGATCTGGTCAGTTTTCTTCTAAGGACGAAATATCTCGTCCATCAAGATAGGGTCAGTTTTGCTAATGACAAGATACCTCGTCGAGACAGCCACCAGGAGGGGTCAAATTAACATTTTATGACTTATATCACTATCTGCGGTGTTGACTTCTTCGTTTTGGCGATATAAATGCTAGTAAAGGGGATCGTGGTGAATGGACTAAAAATTAATTTAAAGTAATTCTAATACTGGCCTCGAGAGAAGTTTAAATTTTCCTCAATAACTGATTATATTCCACTTATTATATTTGGTAACTACATCGATAGCCCTTATGACAAATGGATGATTGGAAATAATTTTCAATGACTTTAACCTCTTCATTACTAGAGTGCCTTGTCCGTTTAGGTACATTAAAAAATAGCATTTTTACCCCCTTAAACCGTTTTAGTATGCTCATTAATTTATACTATCTCCATTCAGTTACATTCTAATGTTATGCCCTTGGGGATTATGTCTCCTAATAGGTAATGTTCCTATTTGGAGAACATTACCCCCTTGGAACTCGTTAATTCTTTTTATGATTTATGAGTCTTAAAGTACTTTAAATAGCATCTAAAATAATTTTTCCAAGGGGATTTTTCTTGTATTGAAGAGATTAGATATGTCGTAGTGAAATAATTCGTCGCTCTGGTCAGAAACTTCATTTTTTATGCCAACTTGTCATTTACAAATCACAATCCTACGCGCTTCTCATGAAAATAAATTATTATTGAAAAATCTTATTCTATCTAGCCACGAATCTTAATTTCTCATTGCATGAAATGTATATGAAATAACGATTACGAATATTTAAACTAGAACTTACTGTTGCCACAGCACTGATGGTATAAGCATGACCTGACACCAGTCCATTCGCGTCAGCCTTTCTGGATTCCGTCCAGTCTCCCTATACGACAAAAAAGTAGCATGTTACCCGATTCTTTGTTTAGTCAAATAGCCCTCGAATGAGAGTCACACCTGCCTGCTGCTGCTACATCTGCCGGACCGTTGTTATGAGGATTCACCAATCATTTTGGTAGGCTTGCATGGGAAGAAGTCTGATGGTCCGTTTATCTGAGGAATTAATCTTCTGAGGGCACACACACATATCCATATATCCATTTGACAACCTGTATTCTTCCCTGTATTACTTCTTACTAGTTTTGACCTTTTTGACCAATAGGATACTTGCTTACTGGGATTATTTAGTCGTTAAATGTGATGTATGGCAAAAGTAATACTACAATACTCAGCAATCTCGTGACGCTAGAAGGGTCAAAAGTACAAAATATCTTTACAAAGCAAGATCGCCAGGGATCTCACCATGGAATTATAGGCTCTCACAAAGGAATGCTTGTTCAGTTATCAATATGTACTTGGATACTATACGAAAGCTGACCAATATTTACAAGTCTCTAAGATATACACACACAACGCTGTAACGACGAAGTCCCGGCCTCGTGTTGCCTGGATGTTCATCAATGTGCAAATGTTAGCCATGAACTGGTTAGCATGATTGATTCGTTGGGAAGAGCTTAGCCAGCGGATCTGTTTAGTCAAGCACAGACCTGTTGATTCTAAAAACAGCATTGTATAGCAAACTGCACTGTGCTGTTCAAAATCAGCAACTGATAAAGACTCAATGAAATATAATTTATAGATCTTTTCACCGTTTTTAAAGGTACGTAGTTGAATTCACGTCGCACTGGAGCCACACAACGGGCTATTGGCGACGGATAGGGATCAATCTCGAAGGGAAAGATCGAGAACACCTTGTAATTTTGAACCATGGTTAGATGACGAGGTAAACACCTGAACTGATAACCCACTCTCTAAACTTCCACACCACGCCAACATGAAGACATTTGAGGGCATGACAGTTTTAACGTGCACCACCCCACGCACAGCACGGTGTTTGTTTGGATCGTTTCTGACCGAGGTTCAAAATTACGAGGTGTTGTCCTCGGATATTTTCCATTTGGAAATATCCTCCTTATGCTACGTAACGACTGAGAACGGACACAATGAAGGTGTGGAGGAATTTAATTCAATTATTAAATTTAGTTTTGAATAGTGGTTCTAGTATTTAGCAGCTTGTGTAAAAATGTCATTTGAAATGAGTATGTCTTCTACATATGATAAATATTGATACATATTTTCTCCAGTGCCCATATGAAATGTTCTGCCCACTCATATGCCCGCATTCTAGTTCTGATGTTTACCCGAATAGACTTTTGTATACATTGTATCATAAGAGTATTTGTTAAGATTTTATATCTGAAGGTAGATAATTAATCAAAGTTGCACTGGAGCAACACAACAAGCTATTTGCGACTGTCCGTGATCAATCCTTAAGGGAAGGATCCGAGGTAGGTAGGTATTTAACTAACGTCGCACTGGAGGAACACAACGGGCTATTGCCGACGGTCCGGGATCAAACCCGAAGGGAAAGATCCGAGGACAACACCTCATAATTTTGAACCACGGTCGGATAACGAGGTCGCCACCTGAGATGGCACCCCATTCTTCAGACTTCCACACTACGCCAATGTGAGAACATTTAAGGCCACGACAGATTTAACATGCACCAACCCCGTGTACACAACGGTCTTTGGCTGGAGCGAGTTTCAAACTCGCAACTCTCCGGTTGCTAATCCGTTGCTCTTCCAACTGGGCTACCGCGGCCCAATATCTGGAGGTGGAAAGCGAAAACAAAAGCATGATATACACTATATGGACAAAAGTATTTGGACATTGCAGAAAATCGGAGGATCCATCTTAGTGTGGGGTTGTTTTTCCTGGTTAGGACTCGGCCCATAGCTCTATGTACCTGGTACCATGAACGCTGACGTGTACCTCGACGTTCTGGATCATTCGGCCTTGCCTACACTATGGTAATACTACGGCGATGATGGTTGTTTCTTCCAACAGGATCGAGCTCCATGGCATACTGCAAAACGTGTGGACTGGTTTCCTGAAAATGAGGTGATTTGCTTGACTGGCCTGTTCAGAGCCCCGATCTCAATCCGATCGCGCACTTGTGGGACTAACTGGAGCGACGGGTACGACACCGCCACGCACGCCCATCTTCACAACAATCTCTTCTCACAGCCTTGCAAGAGGCATGGCGAGCTATTCCTGCCCAGACTTACAGAGAACTTGTGGAAAGTATGCCTCGACATGTTGCAGCTGTAATACACTGCTGGCCACCCAAATTGTAACACCAAGAAAGACAAGAGATATCACAACAAAATTTATTTTGTAGATAACATGTTGACCAAGTATCAAATGATTAAATTTATAGACTTCTGTGAAGTGTGGTTCCTGCCAAAATCAGTAGCCAGAGTAGCCGCCATTGTTGGAGATCACCGCTGCCACACGCCTCGGCATTGATTCAAAGAGACTTTGGATGTGTTCTTGGGGTACAGCAGACCAAGCAGCTTCCACACGTTGCCAAAGTTGATCTGGTGTGGCAGCTGGGGATGTATTCTGGGTCAATCGTTGAGCATCCATGGACCACATGTTTTCTATCGGCGAAAGATCCGGAGAGCGAGCTGGCCAGGGAAGCAATTCAATCTGGCGATTGACGAAGAACCCTTGGACAATGCGTGCCACGTGTGGTCGCGCATTATCCTGTTGAAATATGGCTGTGGGCAAGCCCTGAAGGTAAGGAAGGACAACTGGCTCCAACACCTCGGAGATGTAGCGCTGGCTGTTTAAAGTACCGGCAATGCGTACTAGAGGAGTGCGAGAGTGATATCCAATACCGCCCCATACCATAATACCCGGTGCAGGACCAGTGTGGCGGTGCATAACGCAGCTGTTCAGCATCCTCTCTCCACGGTGTCTCCAGACTCGAATTCGACCATCGTGGTGTTGCAGACAGAAGCGTGACTCGTCAGTAAAGACAATTTCATTCCATTCTGCCGTCCACATCCTTCTTTCATCGCACCATTGGCGGCGGAAACGTCTGTGGTTCTGCGTCAAGGGTAGACGAAGCAATGGACGTCTTGCGGACAGACCACTCTGCTGTAAACGGCGTCGAACGGTACGCGCAGACACTGGATGATGCGGTACAGACTGAATGTGCTATGCTATGGTTCGTGATGTGGCTGAGCGATCCGTCACTGCCATACGCACAATATGCCTGTCATCACGTGAAGTGGTGCACTGAGGTGGATGCGATCGAACCCGTCGGTCCGTCGTACCCTCCTGCATCCAACGATCACATATCCGCATTAGAGTTGTTTGGTTTCGTCCAACACGACTACCGATTTCCCTGAAAGATAATCCACAATCTCGGTAGGCCACTATCCTTCCTCTGTCGAACTCGGATACTTGATCAAAAGATGATCGCTGTTTTCTACGAGGCATAATTGATCGTTTTTTTTTTGAAAAAACCACAAGAAAAACACAATTGCCGTACTTGAAATCGTCGAAATCTCCAAGCCTTAAATAGCGCTTTGAAGTGGCGCCACAGGCGCGCGTGATGTGCGTCTGCGCTGAAATTCTAATCATTTGCATATCTCACCTCCGCTAATGCATGTTGTAAATTTCATATTATTTGCATGCTTCCTTCAGGGTGTTGCATTTACGGTGGCCAGCAGTGTACAAGCAAAAGGAGGGCCTACCCGTTACTAAATAGAATAATAAAGCACTTTTTCTGAAAAACATGCAGTGTCCAAATACTTTTGTCGATATAGTGTACATTTAACCGATTCGGGGATAAGTTATTTGACATTGAAGTTATTAAATAGAGATTTAAATCGTGGACTTACTTTCCTGGAACAAGTTATAAAAGCTCCATTTATAGATGCTTGAAGTAAAAAACTGTAAAGATGTGGAGGGGCTGATTCCAGGACGTACATTTCAGCTAAGCCTCCGGTGAGATCAACAAGAGCATCCATTGCTTGACCCCCTTCTAACGCTTCATAGGATCCGTGTAATCTACGAATCAAGTTTCGCATCAATTATTCACAGAAAAATAACGGTACAAAATTTCTGTGTTGAAAAAATACAAAAATCATATTTTAAATATCAATTTATACTGGGTTACGATATTTTCGTGAAGCCAAACAAAACTGGTTGTCAATATTTACGGCCTACAAATGAAATAAAACGAATATTTGGAAAGGAAACTAGTTCTCAAACATACATATATAGCAGTGGTTCTTAACCTTTTTAGTGATAGGCACCCCTTTGAATCTAAAAATAAGTTCTCGCACCCTATTGAAAAATGTGTTTATATTAATTTATTTAGGAAATTACTTCTATTGCGAGATAATTTATTTATTGAAAAATAGACACATACATTTACATATACATACAAAACAATATCTCAATTTTTAATGGCTACTTTGTTGTTTATTCATAATAATACTTTTGAAGCGAGGCTCCTTTTTTGAAAGAGCCATGTGTAAGTCATCACTTGCATTTAAGCGATTTCTAGCTTTTGTTTTAATGTGCAAAAGTGATGAAAATCCCATTTCACACATGCAGGTGGTGGCAAATGGTAAAAGTGTCTGCAATGCTGCTTTTGCCATCTGTGTATATGGTTCTAACTGTGTACACCAGAATTATTCAAGGACAATTTTTAAAATTCCATATGAATACGTGCATTGGCTCGTATTTCAATAAGATCGTCTTTTATTCAATCGCTGTTGTCCATCGAAACTTCTCTCGCACCCCTGGAAGTGCTTTCTCTCACCCCTATAGGTGTACACATCCCAGGTTAAGAACCATTCTGTATTCTGATATCTAGTGATGACATTTTTACCGACAAAATGAAAATTTTGGGAACTTGGAACAGGTTTTTGATACCTCGATAGGTAGCCAAAATCTCAAATTTTCCTTAGTTACCATAGCAGAGTATTAAGACTTCTAAAATAGATCAAGCATTTGCTTAGAAAATCTACAGGAGAACGGAGAAGTACAGAGAGATAACGGCAGCAGCGAATCTATACATTTTTAGTACATAGGACCAGACGTTTACTTATATTTACTGAAGTCAGTTAATATTATATTCATACATTCAAAAAATATTAATAAAATTAACTAGAAAATCTTCGAAAATTCTGGTTTTCTGTTCTGAACAGAATAATAATAATAATAAGGCAGTTTTATCTCGACGATACATCTCGTCATTAGCAAAATTGACCAGATCGTCAAAATCGATATTTCTGAAAATTTCATGTTCCCTTTAAGAATTAATGAACTAATAGAAGTTTTGTAACATTAAAACTATGGAATAAATATAAATTTCCAGACGATTTTTTTAATTAGTGGTTCATTATGAGATACAATGTGGTCATACAAATGAAACAACTTTCCTATTCGGAAATGAAACAAAGCTTACTTCGCGTACGCTTTCTCTAACAGTGAAACCCAAAACTCCCTAGGTTCCGAGCTCCTTGAAAATATGAGTTTCTTCTTTTTGGTAGGAAGTAAATCATCGACATAAACGGTTATCCAGTGACCAAATCTCCAGAAACGAAAAGTGACGATTCCTTTGTAACCTTCACCACTCAGTGACTGATTGGACGGAATCACCTGAAGAGAAATATTTTTAAATAATTTAACAGTATGGAGGGGAATCTTATTTTAGACACGTTTAGGACGTGCATTTTAAGAACAATGTATCCTGCATGACTACTAACTAGTTTTGACCTTCTTGACCAATAGAATCCTTCCTAGGATTCTTTCAACTAATAAATGTGACTATTTAGTCACTATGTGTGTTCTGGGGTAGAACCAACACTACACTACTTGGAAATCTTGTGACGCTCAGAAGGTTAATAATTGATTTGCGTGTTACTTTTTCAAGAGGTAAGTAGTTAATTAAAGTCGCACTGGAGCAACACAACGGCTACACAACTGGCACCCCACTCTCCAAACTTCCACATCACGCCAAAGTGAGGACATTTGAGGCCACGATCGATTTAACGTGCACCAACACCCGTGTACACGACGGTCTTAGGCTGGACCGAGTTTCGAACTAGCAACCTACTGATTAGTAATCCGTTACTGTTCCAACTGGGCTCTTGCGCCATAAAACCCCAACATCCAATCCAATCGAACTAGGCTACCACAGACCTAATTTTTCAAGAAGCGTAGACAGATTTTTAGGAGAGAGACTCAAAAGTTTAGAATGGTATATTTTATAGAAAGTTAAGATCTTATCATATTTTTTAAATAGTTCTTTTTATGTTATTTTTACTCTTACATACTATGAACTTTAAAAGGATTACTGTACGCGGATAAAATGTGACTGTCAGCACAGAAAAAATGCACATAATCATTACTTTCTACCTTTTTCTATAAAATGAGAAGATATTTTAAAACTAAGAAAGCGACAGTTTAAGGGGAGGTGGCGTGAGACCCTAGTTCAACCTATGGATACCGTTCGAAGTATTTTAAAAGGGAAAAACAATATAGAAAATAAATGGAGTTGGTTTGATCAAGAATGTATCAAAGAATAGTTTAGTAAGCACCCGGTATAAAAACGATGAATGGAAATGAATGTCTGGAAAATTCTTTAAAAAATTAGTAAAAGAAGTGTGCATTCAGTACATATCAATTTGATATGAATTTGGATCGGAGAGAAATAACAAAATTAAGCGCTAGAGCTAGTTTAATCAGCATGTATCGATGAATAGATGTTTCGTATGTACCTGCACCTCGGTATAAAAAACGTAGACATGTATGGAAAATAGTCGAAAACATAAGTAAACAACGTGCGTATTCAGCACAGCAATTTGATATGGATTTGGATCGGAAAGAAGTAAAATAAGTGTTAGAGCTAGTTTAATCAGCTTTCATTGGAGAAAGATGTTTCGTAAACATCTGGGCAAATAAAAAAAGCTGATATGCCAGGAAAATAGTCGAAAAAATCTGTAAACAAAATGTGCATTCAGCACATATCAATTTGATTGGATTTGAATCCGAAGGAAATAACAAAATAAGTGTTGGAGTCAGTTTAAAGACTGTTATTAAAGAAATAATTTGCTATCCTTACTTTTTCCATAAGATCTGGTCTTTGTGCAACTGCAGAACATGACGACAGAAACCAACAATCAGCTAATATTCCTTGAACTATATCGTGCCGGCTGACTCCATCTACTAAGAGTTCAGGCCTTATAGTTAATTCCTGCAAAATATTTAGTTGAATAAAAACGAAAATAAGTCAAGCCAGATATATAATACAGTTCATCGAATATTTAAAATCATATTTTCCAAGGCTTGATTCCTTCTGTATTTCAAGAGTAACCTTGAACGTATTTGATTTTGCTGTTATTGTATCTAAAAATGAGTATATTTAAAGAAAGGAGGAAATTAATACCTATTTAAAAATTAAAAAATTAATAGAAAAGCCATAGTTTAAGTGACACTGGTGGTTGTTTGGTTGCTGTATTTTTAACCTATTAACATAGAATGTTATGAAAGGTATAGATTATTAAAATTATAAATTAAATTTTGTTTTCTTATTGGCAGAATGGGGGGGGGGGGGGTCTGATTTTCATTTCTTTTTGTATGAAGCGCATGTAGAATTCAATAGTCCGTACAAAATCCTACTTTGTTGCAACTGACATATACACGTCTTTAATGAATATAACGATCTCATTAGCTTTAAATCAAAGTATGAGCTACTGAGGAATGCACCTCTTGTGTGCTGTGTGAAAGTCTTGGGAAAATATTTTTCTCCTTTTCTTTTTGTTTCGATTCAACTTTTCAGCATTTTACTTACCTTTTCCTATTCCTATGAATTTTCTATGAGCTAAATTTAAAATTCATGCATTCACATAGAGATTAACGGTGAAATTCATATTTGTGTTATCATTTTATAAAAGAAAATTCTGTTAACGCTAAACATATTTTAAGAGTATCATTTTTATAAATATATTTAATATTTTAAAATTGTATCTTGAAATATTAAGTAAATATTTTCAAGCACATTAAAATCCATAAATATATATCTATGGAATGGAAAATATATTTAGTAAAATTGAAATCACAGCACCAAGGAGAAATGTTATTGCATGAAACTTGCGTAAAAGACCGATTTGGTAGTAAATAAGATATGATAATATTTTCATAACTAAAGAACACATTTATGATACACAAAATTCCTTAAATAGCCCTAGTTTTAAAAGGTCAATGTTTCTCTGTTGATGTCGATGCGTTTCGCTATCCTCGCAACATTGAATCGTATAAATATCGTTTAGAGTCTGGCTATTGCTCATCTGTTTGCTTCACTTGCTGGTGTCTCATGATGCCCAGACATTTTCGATTGGAGATAAATCTAGGAATCGGGCAGGCCATGCTAGCAGGTTGGTACCTCGTAGAGATTCTTGTGCAATTTTTGCCGTTTGTGGACGAGTATTATCGTGCTGAAATAAAGCGTTGCTCACATCAGTTACGAAGGGAAGTACTATAGGTTCCAAGATGTAATCAACATACGAAGGTTTTAATTTCCAGCAATACATTGGGGAAAGTTGCCGAAATTGGACCAGCGCCTAGGTTGGATCACTATCGTAGCTTGACCTGTATAAAGTATTTGTGCCATAAAATAAGCAATTTACTATACAGTAATACCCCGAAGTTACGCGATAGGTGGGTCCGACGAAAATCGCGTAAGTCGGGGTAAAACTTTTCATATAAATACATATAAATTTTGTTTAATTGGGACCAAGGACTAACAAAAACACTAATTTAGAAGAAAAATATTTAATAAAATTGCAGTTCTTTATACATATTAATAAAAAATATTTAAAAAAAATTAGGTACGTAAAAATGTTATTTCGATGTCGATGGCTTCATAAAATCTAACAAATTCGTCTGACGACACAATGCCTTCTTTTTTCACGCAGAATTTCTTCGTAGCATGCTAATATTTTTTTATTCCTTGCTTTGTAGCTATAACGCGTTCTTCGTTGGAGTCTATGTTTTCTAAAATTTTTAAGCCCTTTTCAATTGAGCTGAGACTTGTCAAGCTTGCAATTGTCATGTGCTTTTCTGGTGGAACTGGGTCTGAATGTCGGATACTTCAGTGACGTTTTGCTCACGCATCTCTATGAGCTCATCAATTGTCAGCTCCTGACTATGTGAATCCAACAGCTCGTAGACATCATCACCATTGACTTCCAAATCTAATTGCCTGGAAATATTAACAACTTCTATCACATGAGCGACATGATTAGTTTCTGGCGTTGTTTCCGTCTCGTTTTTGAAAAAAAATGGACAAAGTTTCTTCCAGACACCATTCAATGTTCTTTGGAAATTTCATCCCAAGATTTTCCAATGATTCTTACGGCATCTAAAACATTGAATTGTTTCCAAAAGTCTTTAATAGATATCTCACTGTTTTGCCTCATAACTTCATTCAGATGTGCAAACGAACGCCTCGTGTAGTAAGCCTTGAATGTTTTGATGTCTCCCTGGTCCATCGGTTGAAGCATGCTGGCTGTGTTTAAAGGCAAAAACACAACTTTCACACGTGGGTCGAAATCAATTAGGGTGGCAGGAGGGTGACCGGGTACATTGTCAATAAGAAGCATCACTTTAAATGGAATCTGTTTAGACTTGCAATAACGTTCGACTTCGGGTATGAAATGGTGACTAAACCAGTCCTCAAAAACGGAAGCTGTCACCCAAGCTTTATGATTTGACTTCCAAATCACTGATAAGCTAATTTTAGATAGATTTTTTAAGGCTCTTGTGTTTTCGGAGCGGTAAATTAAGAGAGGTTTTAACTTGCAATCACCAGCTGCATTCCCGTCAATCATCACTGCCAATCGGTCTTTAGAAACCTTAAAGCCTGGAAAGTTTTTCTTCACGTGCGATAAAAGTTCATTTAGGCATCTTCTTCCAGAACAGGCCAATATCATCCACTTTAAATACGGTTTCACTGTTATAACTATATTATCACCACCTTCTTCTATCATAGCCTTGAGTGTCTCAGGAAAAGAAGACGTAGCTTCTTTATCGGCACTCTTGCCGCCTCTCCACTCTCCGCGATGCTGAGCCAATTACAGCAAGTTTTAAATCGGTTGAACCAACCGTTACTAACTACAAAGTTTTCATCTTTGCCAGCCTCCCCAGCTTCTTTCAACCTCTCAAAAATCAGCCTAGCTTGATAGCACACAGTGTTCTGACCGACTGGACAATTCTTCACTTTTACTTGATTATCACACTATAATTTCAGCATTGTTTCCATCTCAGCAATAATACCATGACGTTTACGAATTATGCTTGAGTTCAAGGATTGAGCATTTTTCACCGCATCGAGAATTATTTCTTTATATTTTATGATTGTTATTACTGTGAATTCCGGTAGCTCAAACTTCTCTGCCAATTCACGAATTTTCATTCTTCTATCAAAATCCTTGATAATGTTAAGGTTACATTCCAAAGATATCGTTTTCCTTTTCTTATTAGGTGCAGGAGAATCAGATTTACTTCGTTTAGATGACATAGTTTTTTAAGGGTTTAGAAAACGTATAACAAAACAATCTTAACTTTCGTCGATCGTAGAATCGTAATCGTGCACGTAGAGTTCGCGCGAAACGCGTCAAATGCATATCACAGCAAGAGAAACACTGAAGATAGCGGGCGGCAGTGTTTCCAAACGAAAAAAATCAAGAACCGCGTAACTCCGAGTTCGCGTAAGCCGGGGTAGCCTAAGTCGGGGCATTACTGTACTATACTTACTTAAGTACTTATTTATACTATATTTAAGAGACTCAAGTACTATACTATACTTAAGTACTATAGGTTCCAAGATGTAATCAACATACAAATAAGTTTTTAATTTCCAGCAATACATAGGGGAAGTTTCCGAATTTGGACTAACCCTAGGTTGGATCGCTATAGTAACTTGACCTGTATAAGGCATTTGCGCCTAAAATAGGCAATTTAGGTTGCACAGACGTAAACTTGGCTGATGCAATCATTTTTATAAGATAGCACCTCGAGTCTGCAGTTAGTGAAGAGGTGTTGGCATTTAAACATCATCAATTAAATATTCTAACAAAAGACCAATAGTCATTAGGCTGTTTTAAAGTAAGTAGCAAAAAATGTTATATCTTCAGAAAGTACACTTGTCTGGCTATCCCCCTAATTTACTATGATAGTTTTATTAATCTAGTTCAAAGGTAAGGTTAGGTGACATATATATATTTTTAAATATTTATAAAATTTGCCCAGATTGGACTACAAGTAATTGCCTGAATTGAACCGGTCTAATTCAGGTGACAGTCTAATTTCCGTATAATATTTCGAATAAAAATTTATATATCTTTTCAGGGCTGATATGGCTAAAAGAGGACATGGACGTAGGTATGGAAGTGATTTATTAATGGCTGTTACAACGTTCTAATAGCTCTGCTGAAATTGCAGTAAATACTATTAAATAGGCGTAAGGCACCGATATCTTTGTTTTCAAGTGACAGTGAAAGCAGTAGTAGTGATTCTGCTGTTGATTATATACTTCAGGAGAAGAAAAATTAAAAAACTTAAGGATAATCTTCACGGCATTTCACCTCCACCTCCACGAAATCCACAGCGAGGTCCATCGTCTTCTCGAACTGGAGGAATAACCCAGAAAGCAATTGTAATAACAAGACGTCATAAATTGGAATTAGAACAAGCCAAAGAAAAAATAATAAAGTACAATCGCCAAATGTTTGACTAAAAAGACAAAGAATAAAAACTAAAACTACTTAGATGTCTTTTGTTTCAATAATGTTAAAGGAAATTGATGTCCATCCTGGTGAAACCAGTTTCTTTGATTATACCGATGATACAATTTTAATGGGCAAAATTTCACTGTTTTAAATTGAATTTTTTCAAAAATAAATTACATTATTTAGAAGATATAAATATAATTTTTTCTATTATTTCCTCTTTATTAAAAATACTGCTATATTCCTATGCATTAAAAAATGTTTAGGTGGTCCAAATTCGGCAACTCTCCTTTTCCTAACCGGCTACTATAGATGATCGCTCCCCAGACCACAACGTCCCTTATTCAAACTATGTCCTTTCAAACAGTTGGCTGAATTGTCCCGTTTGCCACGACATCTCGATATGTGTATCCGGTCATCACTGCAGCCTAACAAAAGCGGGATTGTCACTGAAGACGACTTGATGTCAGTATGCAAACTAAATCACTCGAGAATGACAACAATACAAGCAAAATCAAAGGTACATTGAGGTCAACAGTATTTAACAGTTCGATATATGCAACAGAATTACATGAAGCATTAAATTATGTGCTTTTTCAAACAGTTTTGGCTGGATTGTTCCTTTTGATACGTCATCTCGATATGCGTATCTGGTCATCATTGAAACCTAAGCAAAAACGGGATTGTCACTGAAGACGACTTGATGCCAGTAAGGAAACCAAGTCACTGAAGAATGACAACAATGCAAGCAAAATCGACGATGCATTGAAGTCAACAGTATTTAACAGTCCGATATATGCAGAATTAAATGAAACGTTATGTGCTTCTTCAAACAGTTTTGGCTGGATTGTTCCTTTTGCCATGTCACCTCGATATGCGTATCCGGTCATCATTGCAACCTAAGCAAAAGCGGGATTGTCACTGAAGACGACTTGATGCCAGTATACAAGTCAAATCACCCGAGAATGACAACAATGCAAGCAAAATAGACGATACATTGATTTCAACAATGAGTATGGAAAGATCGATGCTAATGCAAACCTACCTCCGCAGGGCGATTGGAAACTGACGGGTGATAGGTAGACTAATGGTAGATATCACTTCTCTAATGGACGATAGAACGATAGAATTGCTGTAGGACAGCAATTTGCAACATTTTTCATCTCATGGCACACAAACTAATTACTAAAATTCTGCTGCGCATCAAAAAATATATTAAATTTTTTACCAATCCGACACAAAGTATATGTATAGTTTTGATTGATTTACCAAAAATAAAGAAGAAATTACCCATTGTGACTTGAGAAGAGTGACTTGAAATCTTTTTTGAAACAATGCAAATATGATACTTTGCAAAACAAAATGATACTCAGTTATATATACGGATATTAACCCTCCAAGTGTTTCGACGAGATATCTCGTCAAGATCTGGTCAGTTTTGCTAAGGACGAGATACCTCGTCGAGACAAAACTGCCCTATTATTCCAGAGGGGACTAAGGATCCAAGTAGGAAAAACAAATTGTCCCTTGCTAGAACTTGTGATAGTTTGGAAAGACTTTTTTCCACAGGAAGCTGGCCTCTACAGAGCAGTTTTCGACATGAAGTTAAACCACTAGGAGGGTTAAAAATACGAGTATTACTTGAAATTATTTGCTTAATAAAAAATAAACCATTGAAATAAAATAAAAGCCATTCATGCGGCACACCGGTTGAAAATCGCTGATGCGGGAATATTTAGAATCTGTTGGGGCAAATGAGACAAACATCACGGTAACAAGTCACTCTACCTGGTGCAGTCCCAACTTTACGAGAATGAGTGACTTCTTTTTATCAATCCTGGATACTGCACTGGACTATGGTGTTATCCAGTTCGACATGTGCACCTATGTGTCAAGTTGACACCCATTCTATTGAAGATCATTTAACCATCCTCTCAAAGTTCGTTAGCTAGTAAAATTCCTTGCAAACATGGGTTCCAGGCATTATGAACGTCTTAATTGTCCTTCAGAAACAATTTTAGGAATATATTCTTTTTAGCAATCATTATCACCCACGAGTATACTCGGGGAAAATGAAATCTGATCACAATACCAAACACGAGTTTACTAGTGGTTAGCAGGGTGTTCATGTTTGCCACTCCGAGTACACTCGAAACAAGGAAATCTAAGCACCCTACAAAACACTTATATACTCGTGGTTAGAACGGTGATCAGGTTTGTCACTCGGGACAAAAAAATCTGAGCACCCTATCAAACACTTGTATAGTCGTGGTTAACAGGATGTTCAGGTTTGCCACTGCGAGTGTTTTCTCAGCGTTTTACACTAGCAAGTCTGTTTTAACACCAGGTGTACATAGCGCAAGGTGGAAAGCTTGAAAATAATGTCAGACAAAATTTAATTAAAAAATCAACTTTAATTAGAACTATAATTTTAGGAAATTTGCCTAAGAAAAGTAATATTACGAAACTCGGTATTTACGTATTAACCGCATGCCATTGGCGAATATCAACCAAGTTTTGTTTCGGGCGGAAAATATTTAGCTATTGCCCTTAGGATGGCATCAAACATATCATTATCATCTGAGGCTTGTTTTTTCCTCCACATAAACTCTGCGAGGTAGGGACTCGAGGTGGTGGCGAGATGTTCCTCGATGTTTTTTATTTCGTCATTTTGCACTTCCCCAGATGCGTTCTATATTCTGTGTGTGCGTGCCAGTTTCAGAATCATTGAAATTGTATTTGTGGTTACTTGGCAGTGAATATAACCAGATTGTTCCAGTTCTTCCGTCTTATACCCCTTCCAACAGTCTGGAAAAATGGTCGATCCATCTTTAATGTTTTTTATTTCGTTCATTAATGTGGTAGCATTACGATCGGGGACTATAACAAGAAATGTTTCTCTTGTTTCGCGACAAATGCCCCCAAATATCCATTGGGATGGGAATATTCTTCCAGCATTATTTCATAACGATCAAGCGTTACGTAAAAATTTACTTCGACTTAAAACAGAGAAAATAGAACACGAGTATATAATGCAACTGAACACTGAACTGTGGTTCTAAAAAAGTTTTGCAAAACAATCGGAATCAATGAAATTGTATTTGTATATTCACTTGGCAGTGAATATAACCAGATTGTTCCAGTTCTTCCGTCTTATAACCCTTCCAACAGATTTGGCGATTAATCGTTGGCATGCGGTTAATACTTAAGTACCCGAAACTCAAAATGAATTCAAAAATTAACAAAAATATACGATGTTCTTCATGTAAAATTTTGTAAAATATTCCAATGTATAATGGCAGTTTATCAGGACAAGTTGGGTTCGTATTCGATTTTTCTGTGTTTGCAACAATTTCAATTTTGAGAAATAGTCAAACAATTCTCTGACAAAATATGTATGCTTACAAAAACAACAGCACTAAGATAAACAAAGGCACTTAAAAACAGAAACTACAAAGGGACGATCAAATAGGCAACGAATGGGTTAAATGCGTGTTTCAAAAACGATTTTCGATAGAATCACATGAAACGTTTACAAGACAACGCGCCATACCTCAGCAAAAGCTTTTGTAGGATTGCTTCGAAACTATAATAATTTGCATACGCCTCTTTGTGTTGTTCTTGAATGCAAACTTTGATATTCCAAACAAGTAGTTTTATGTGGTGCAATTTCAATTTCGTTGAGCATATGTGAATTAAGTATATCTATAAAAATATAGATATTTAACAATTTCCTGAATTTCAACAATTAGCAGCTCCAACGAGATGATTAAATGATGCAGATGATTTAATATTAAATTTTATGAATTCAATAAATTTTTGTAAATCAGAATAATTATACAAATTTTAATTTCCCTGCCTTTTCGTTAATCAGATGGGTTTATGTAGGTAGATAATTAATTAACGTCGCACTGGAGCAACACAACGGGTTATTGGCGACGGTCCGGGATCAACCCCCGAAGGGAAAGATCCGAGGACAACACAACGTAATTTTTAACCAGTCGGATGACGAGGTCACACCTGAGCTCAACACACTCTCCAAACTTCCACACCACGCCAACGTGAGGGGGGTGTATTTCAATTAATATCACACTGGAGCAAAATAACGGGCCATTGGTGACGGTCCGGGATCAATCCCAAAGGGAAAGATCCGAGGACAGCACCACGTAATTTTGAACCACGGTCAGATGACGAGACAACACCTGAGCTGGCACCCCACTCTCCAAACGCCAACGAGCTCAGGTGTTGCCTCGTCATCTGACCGTGGTTCAAAATTACGTGGTGTTGTCCTCGGATCTTTCCCTTTGGGATTGATCCCGGACCGTCACCAATAGCCCATTGTGTTGCTCCAGTGTGACGTTAATTGAAATACCCCCCCCCCCCCCAAACGCCAACGTGAGGACATTTGGGAACACGACAGATTTAACGTGCACCATCCCCCTTTGTACACGAAGTTCTGGCTGGACCGAGTGTCGAACTCGCAACCTAATCCGTTACTCTTCCAACTGGGCTATCACGGCCCACTTATTTGTAAAAAATAATAATAAAGTAGGTAGGTAGTCAATTAAAACGTCGAACTGGAGCAACACAACGGGTTATTAGCAACGGTCCGGGCTCAATCCCGATGGGAAAAATCCAAGGACAACTCCTCGTAATTTTGAACCACGGTCAGACGACGAGAACAACACATGAGCCTGCACCCCACTCTCCAAACTTCCACACCATGCGAAAGTGAGAAATTTAAGGCCATGACAGATTTAACGTGCACCAGTCCTGGTGTACACGACGATCTTTGAATGGACAGAGTTTGGAACTCGGAACACCCCCGTTGCTAGTCCGCTACCCTTCCAACTGGGCTACCGTGGCCCTATTGAATGACGGAAATCTTAGAAGGTTGTAAAAGAATCTATAATTTTATAGGTAACTTTCGTTTTTCAATAATCAATGAATAGAACAATTGTTATGCAGCTTAGTAAACAAATGCAGAACATTATGCAGAACATTAATCGAATCGAATTAATCGAAACAGCCCACACATTTAGCAAATTAAGTGTCTTTGAGTTGCGAAAACTCAACTTATTTCACCAATATCTCGGAAATTTGTTGACATTTGGTTTGTTTATTTACTCTTCCAAGTGTGTTGCTATGGTTTAATATGAAAGGCTATATTTTTTACTTTTCTGGATTATTTGATTTCTCATAAGTCGTACTTCCATGTTGCGGTAATTTTTATTCATGGAAAAACACAATATTTTTCTTTTGAAATTATTGGTTTTAGTGGCCTGGATTTCAATAACGCATCGAACCCCCAAGATTCCATAAAGTGAGAATAATAAAAATAGGAAAATGTTTGTTTGCTTGGTATAATCAATAAGTTCTTTTCACGTGATTTTCATAGATAATTCAATGTTAAGAGAAGTTTCTTTTTGACAATTGGCTTTAGTTCTGAGTATAATTCAGAGATAAATATTGGAATACCTAAATTGACATTAAGCATAAAATATGGAGGTAATTCATTAGGTATGAATATAGTAGGTTGGCGTGGTGTGGAAGTTTGGAGAGTGGGGTGCCAGCTCAGGCTTTTGTAGTTGGATCGAGTTTCGAACTCACAAATCTCCAGTCGCTAATCCGTGATTCTACTTCTTGAGCTGGCGTTGCCCCGTCGATAGCCCTTAAAACCTAATCAGTCCAATAAACACTTTTCATGTCATTGTCATCACTCGGAAATATAACTCTTGGTTCAACAAAGTTATTAAGCATAAACAAATAAATGTTCATAATAGTTCTATAAAGTTAATATTTCTCCTGATAGTTTTGTAAAAACTTCGATGTGTTTGTGATACTTAAAACCTAATCATTTCAATCAACCACACTTTTCATGTCATTTTATCACTACAGAATTATAAATATTGGTTCAACCAAGTAATTAAGAATTAACAAATATAATTGTTCTCAGCAGTTCTATAAAGTTAATATTTCCCCTAATAGCTTCTTAAAACTTTGCATGTTTGTGGTATTTAAAATCTAATCATTCCAATCAACCGCACTTTTCACGTCATTTTGTTATCACTCCAGAACTATAAATATTGATTTTAAAAAGTTATTAAGCACAAATAAATGTTCATATCAGTTCCATTAAGTTAATATTTCTCCTGATAGTTTTGTAAAAATTTAGATGTTTGTGATACTTAAAATATAAATATTGGTTCAACCAAGTAATTAAGAATTAACAAATAATTGAACACAGCAGTTCTATAAAGTTAATATTTCCCTTAATAGCTTCTTAAAAATTTACATGTTTGTGGAATTTAAAATCTAATGTGTGATTCCAATCCACCACACGTTTCACGTCATTATGTTATCACTCCAGAACTATAAATATTCGTTGAGCAAAGTTATTAAGCATAAACAAATAAATGCTCACAGCAGTTCTACAAAGTTAATATTTCCCCTAATAGCTTCACAAAAATTTACACATTTGTGGTATTTAAAATCTAATCTCATTCCAATCAACCACACTTTTCACGTCATTTTGTTGACTCCAAAATATAAATCTGGGTTCTACAAAGTTATTAAACATAAACGAATAATTATTCACAGAATTATTTAGTTTTATAAAGTTAATATTTCCCCTGAAAGCTTCATAAAAACGTAGATATGTTGGTTGCACTTGAATCATTACAACATGAGTGGTATTTCAAGGCAAAAAGGTTGGGAACGCTGTTAGGTATCTCTTCATCCATTCCCCGTATTTTTGTATTTTTGTTTAGTTGGAGGGCAAACTGGAGACCTCGACACAGTTTTTTGAACCTGTCGTAGAGGGCAAGCTATTTAAGGGGCTCCACAAGTCTTACGTACTTCCGGAGTATGCTCATACGGGGGCCTAGGTCAAAAAGTTTTCACGACCTACTTCAAGGTGCAAAACTCGAATACCTTCCTCGTGGAATTTTCCTATCCCAACTGAGGCCCCAATGGACATTGACACTTCTACTCGTTTAGTTACTCGTTCTGGGAGAACTGTTGACATCACACAGCAAATAAAAAGATTTTACTTTGTGTTTATGTTACGGTTCATGTAATAAATCCAGTTAGTAATTACATTTACCGGTAAATATTAATAGTTACCAATGAAGTCTGGTGAATTTAATATGTTTTATAATGTGTATTACATTTTCACTATAAAACTAGTGTTTATTAAAATTAAAGTGTTAAATTAATTTTTACATTTTCACTATAAAATTAGTGAAAATGTAAAAATAATTACGCACGTACTAGCAAATAACAACGAAAGCAACATCAAATTCACAACAGAGAGCATTTAGAATAATCTGATTTGTCGAATGCGCTGACGCAATAGTATTTACTGTCATACGCATGCGAAATGGCGAGTCTCAAACCGAACGCATTGAAAATTAATATATTCGTTCATAGTTGCGAATTATTACTAATCACCAGTTCATGTGTTAAATTCTTATAAACTATTCACTTTAACATTTTTATTTGGTTATTATTAATATAAACCGATTAATCACAAGACCCGTGACATTTACACAGTATCTCTTTAAAAGGGCTTGTTTCAGTTTTGATGATATTCCCCAAGAGGTTTATTTTATTCAAAGCTATGTAGATATTATTAAGGGGTGACATTCTGGAGTGATAGCAAAATGGCGTGAAAAGTCTGGTTGATTGAAATAATTAGATTTTAAGAACCACGAACATCTAAATTTTTACAAAACTATAAGGAGAAGCATTTAAATCAGGAGGAAAAACAGCCTAATTTCGATCATTTGTATCGACTAAAGTTTACTATGTATCACAATGAAACTATGGGCCCCAATGGATACTGAGACTTTTACTCGTTTAGCTTCCATTGGGACAGCTTATCGCAAATCAAATAAAATGATTTTACTTTGTGTTCACAAAATCTCTTTAAAAGGGCTTGTTTTAGTTTTGATGAAATCCCTGAAGAATGTTTTTATTCAAGACTATGTAAATGTTTTTAAGGGTACAGAATCTTTAAGCATTCAAATCAGGAGGAAAAACAGCCTAATTCCGATAAAACTGTATCTCCTAAAGTTTGCTGTGTATCAAAATGAAACTTTAAAGAGCATTTATGTGCACTCCATACTACACAATACAGAAAGATTAGATTAACATTTTAAAATTAAGTAATATTTTATTCAAATTTGCTTAAACTCAATTTACAAGACATATTTACAAGGACAACTTGCACGCAACTTTGAATCAAACCATGCATTTGCTTCCATAATAATGACTGAAATGAGTAACAGAGTACTTGAACTTTAAATTAAATTTTAAAAAAATTGTAACTCAAGTAGCACACGATAATATGAAATATAAATGAATTTATTTTCATCAATATTTCTTTAGTATATCATTCAAAGTTTTGAACAAAGCTCTTACTTTTGTACAAAATTTTGGTTTTATTTTGAAGCTCTATTGAAAATTCAACTTCATTCCAAATCTAATGTGTCTCAGTTTAATAGTTTAAAAGTTATAGCATGTACGCAATATTGAAAGGGTGTCAGAAAAATCTAAATTACACTGCTGGCCACCGTAAATGCAACACCCTGAAGGAAGCATGCAAATAATATGAAATTTACAACATGCATTAGCGGAGGTGAGATATGCAAATGATTAGAATTTCAGCGCAGACGCACATCACGCGCGCCTGTGGCGCCACTTCAAAGCGCTATTTAAGGCTTGGAGATTTCGACGATTTCAAGTACGGCAATTGTGTTTTTCTTGTGGTTTTTTCAAAAAAACGATCAATTATGCCTCGTAGAAAACAGCGATCATCTTTTGATCAAGTATCCGAGTTCGACAGAGGAAGGATAGTGGCCTACCGAGATTGTGGATTATCTTTCAGGGAAATCGGTAGTCGTGTTGGACGAAACCAAACAACTGTAATGCGGATATGTGATCGTTGGATGCAGGAGGGTACGACGGACCGACGTGTTCGATCGCATCCACCTCAGTGCACCACTTCACGTGATGACAGGCATATTGTGCGTATGGCAGTGACGGATAGCTCAGCCACATCACGAACCATAGCACAGCACATTCAGTCTGTACCGCATCATCCAGTGTCTGCGCGTACCATTCGACGCCGTTTACAGCAGAGTGGTCTGTCCGCAAGACGTCCATTGCTTCGTCTACCCTTGACGCAGAACCACAGACGTTTCCGCAGCCAATGGTGCGATGAAAGAAGGATGTGGACGGCAGAATGGAATGAAATTGTCTTTACTGACGAGTCACGCTTCTGTCTGCAACACCACGATGGTCGGATTCGAGTCTGGAGACACCGTGGAGAGAGGATGCTGAACAGCTGAGTTATGCACCGCCACACTGGTCCTGCACCGGGTATTATGGTATGGGGCGGTATTGGATATCACTCTCGCACTCCTCTAGTACGCATTGCCGGTACTTTAAACAGCCAGCGCTACATCTCCGAGGTGTTGGAGCCAGTTGTCCTTCCTTACCTTCAGGGCTTGCCCACAGCCATATTTCAACAGGATAATGCGCGACCACACGTGGCACGCATTGTCCAAGGGTTCTTCGTCAATCGCCAGATTGAATTGCTTCCCTGGCCAGCTCGCTCTCCGGATCTTTCGCCGATAGAAAACATGTGGTCCATGGTTGCTCAACGATTGACCCAGAATACATCCCCAGCTGCCACACTAGATCAACTTTGGCAACGTGTGGAAGCTGCTTGGTCTGCTGTACCCCAAGAACACATCCAAAGTCTCTTTGAATCAATGCCGAGGCGTGTGGCAGCGGTGATCTCCAACAATGGCGGCTACTCTGGCTACTGATTTTGGCAGGAACCACACTTCACAGAAGTCTATAAATTTAATCATTTGATACTTGGTCAACATGTTATCTACAAAATAAATTTTGTTGTAATATCTCTTGTCTTTCTTGGTGTTGCAATTTGGGTGGCCAGCAGTGTATGAATAACTAATGCGAATTTTTTGTTTTTCACCAGAATCAGAACATTTTGCTTTCTAAATTAATCGAAATTGAAAAATCTATTTTTTGAAGTTTTAAGGGGTAGGTAGTTAATTGACGTCGCACTGGAGCAATGCAAGGATCTATTAGCGACGGTAAGGTATCAATCCCTAAGGACAACGCCTCGTAATTTTGAATCACTGAGATGACGAGATCAACGCCTGATCTGGCATCCCACTCTCCAAATTTCCACACCATGCCAACATGAGAACATTTGAGGCCACGGCATATTTAACGTGCACCAGCCCCGTGTACACGACTGTCTGGCTGGACCGAGTTTTGAACTCGCAACCCTCCGGTTGCTAATTCGTTGCTCTTCCAACTGGGCTACCGTCATCTGACCGTGATTCAAAATTACGTGGTGTTGTCCTCGGATCGTTCCCTTCGGGTTTTATCCCAGACCGTCGCCAGTGTCCCGTTGTGTTGCTCCAGTGCGATGTTAATTGAATACCTACCTACCTCCAACTGGGCTAGCATGGCCTCTGAAGTTTTAAAGGTAGTGGCTCCTTAATATATACACTCAAGTCCAAATTTATCTTTACATACCCAAAAATAATGATATTTCATGAAATATCCAATCGATGTAATCCATTTTTGCAGGGAATGTGTGAAAGACAAGCCTAATTAGCATTATCCAATCAAAAGTGATCAAACGGTTTCTGATATGCAAATCAAGGCGTTTCGTCATCCGACGGTGAATCAAGCGCTTTGCGCAAAGTGAATATCTGAGTGAATTTCTCCAATATAGCGTTTGATTTCAGTGTGTAAGGACTCAAAACGGTTTGTTATGGCTCCGAAGTATCATTTGGAAGAATCTGTGAAATGGCGAATTATCGGCCGTTTAGAAGCAGGGCAGACAATCATGGAAGCAGCGAGATGTGTGAATATTTCAAGACAGACAGTCTCTACGGTATGGAAACAATTTCAGAACTCTGGAACTGTTGTAAGGAGGCCTGGACAAGGTCGTAAACGAATAACAACTGCTTCTAAAGATCGATATCTGGCAATAACTGCCCGTCGTAACAGGAAGTCTACAGCTCAGCAGATAAGTTCAGAGGTTGCATCCGCCACTGGAACTGCTGTATCACGGCAAATTGTATACAGAAGGCTTAATGAAAAGGCCTTTATGCCAGAAGGCCAAGGGTATGTGTTTCACTGTCTTCACAAGAGGGATTGCTTTATTTGGTGCAAAGAACATCAGAACTGGAGTGAACATCAATGGACCCATGTTCTCTTTACTGATCAGTCGAGGTTTAGTTTAACATCTGATTCTAAACGTGTTTACATCTGGAAGGAGTCAGGAACGCAAAATCTTCCTTCGAACATTATGGAACGTGACCGTTTCGGTAGTGCAGGTGTGATGGTATGAGGAGGAATAATGATCGATGGACGTATGCCCCTACACGTTTTCAACAGCGGATCTGTGACCGGTCAGAGATATCGGGATGAAGTCTTAGAACCTTATGTAAGACTTTTCAGAGGTGCATATGGATTTGACATTTTTTTATGGACGATAATGCTCGTCCACATCGAACAAACCTCGTTGACGAATTCCTTCAAAGTGAAGCCATTGAGCGTATACCGCGGCCAGCAAAATCTCCTGATCTGAACCCGATAGATAACTTATGGGACTACCTTGGAAAAGCAGTTGCACGGAGACATCCTCCTCCTAGAGATATAAATGCCCTGAAGGCCGCATTGCTGGAGGAGTGGAACTTAATTCCCCAAACTGTGGTTAACATTATTGCCAGCATTAAAACACGTTGTGATATGCGTGTACACGTCAGGGGAGATCACATTCCATATTAAATTCATAAGCCTTAATTTTTTTCTGAGTTATTCTGTTTTTCTGAACTCTCCTTGTCACATATTATTGCCATTTTTATTGTTTCATGCTACAGTTTTATATCATATGCAGTGCGCTTAATTTTTTCCCTTTGTATTTATGTGTTATGATGTTATGTATCATTTCACACAAATTCATAAAATTATAGTTCACAGTTTCTGAGAAATCCGTGATTTTATGCATGTAAAGATAATTTTGGACATGAGTATATTTAAAGTGGTGCGTTTAGTTTATAATTTTTTTTTGCACAAAGCTAAATCCGAGTTTATGGAATAAATGCTTAAAAAACATTAAATTTCAAATTTTATGTGTAGACTAAAATATCAGCTGGATGCAAATTGTATTATCTACATTTCTATAGGCACATTTATTTAAATTATATTTTAAGAGTGTATATCCAAAGCTTTCATAGAAAAATTAGTGAAATTCATTGGTACGGGAATAAGTCCTCCAAAATGAAGAGCCACTGAAGATGTTGCACTTTTAGCATAACATCAAGGGCTCTAGATGAAGATATGATATTCGTAGAATCTTTTTGTATAAATATGATATATGTTGAAAATATTGTTAAATATCATTGCGTGCAAGCTTTAGAGCTTATTTTAATGTTTGGAATTTTCCATTGTCCTAAAATCATCCTAAAAAAGAAGGCACAGCAAAACCTGAATTTTGTGTTAGGTCAGACAAATCTTCGTTTTTGCTTAACTGATAGCTCAAGTGTTTCTACCACATTTTAATTTATTTTGCATTCTGAACGAAGTAATCGAGTAGCTATTACTTATGGGGCAAAATATAAGTCAGAGTGCATTGAAGTGATTATAGATTAAGCGGTTAATTTTATTAACCAGTGATTTTATTTACAGCGGAAACTATATTTTGCCTACTATGTAGTTAATTTTTAGTTTTAAAATGAAATTGAGGTGGGGGTGCTCCTAGAATATATATTTTTAAGATTTCAGCACATAAGTTTATGGTTGGTTGGCTGATCTGAGTTTTACGGCCAAAATTCAAAAGTGGATAAGCTGCGCCAAACATAAGACAGCAAAATTTAGAAAATACGTAGATTTAAAAGACATCACAGAATAACAACCAACATTAAAGAGAAGATACAATGAATGAGTTACATAAAAATTAAACATGAAGTTTAAAATTTAATCACAAGAAATGTAAAATCTTACACTGACGTGCCAAAAGCCATGGGATAGTAGTATGCAAATTTGCAATTGCAGCCTTTTAAGGACTTCACTTACCCCAATAATGATGGGATGTTCCAGGATGATAATGCTTCGTGTCACCGGGCCCATTTTGTTCGCGATTGTTTTGAGGAGCATTCTGGACAATTCCAGCACATGATTTGGCCACCTAGATCGCCAGACATGAACCCCGTGGAGCATATCTGGGATATGGTCGAAAGAGCTACTCGTTCACAAGACAACCACGCAATTATGGGCGGCTATCGAGACAGCGTGACTGAACATATCTTGGTGACTTCCTCCGACTAGTTGGGTCCATGCTACGTTTAGTTGCTGCACTTCACCGAGCTAAAGAGATCCCACAATATTAAAGAGATATCCCATGACCTTTGGTACTTCAGTGTATGATAAAATGAGAACTAAGATGGGGTATCCCCATCTTAGATGATAAAACTTCATGGAATTCAGTTTGTATCTTATAAATATGGAAAATATCGTGAATGACGAAGGAAGATAAAAGCAATGAATGGGGTTGACCTAACAGGTCCGATAAAACAAGCGATGAGGTATTAAAAAATCGATGACAAGAAAGTTTAAGACTAGGACAAGACGTTAAAATAAGGTGTATGATAAAAAGTTGTTGGTAATGGTGGGACGATGGCGCTGTTTCTCCCATTAATAAATGTCTTTGCGTGCCCATATAAGTTTATTAAAATGTTACTCAAATATAAGAGCATGTGCAATACAAATAATTTATTACTTTTAATTCCTATCAGCTTTATAAAACAATTTTATAGCTTTGTATTACTTGATAAAAATATTGTGACTTCTTTTCAGTGAATTTTGCAAAATAGTGTAGAACTTAAAAAAGACCAGGTGAAGTTTTCTGATTGTATAATAATTTATGTTTGAACAATACCTAAGATTAAAAATTATAGATATAAAAGCAATTTACGACGATAAAAGTAAAATGCTAATTTACAGATTCTCTTCATGACAACAGCTAGTAAATTAATGAAGCCATGAGTTACTATTGGGTGGGTTTCAAAGTGAGTAGTACATTTATGAACATATCAAAGTATCTCATATGATGATTTTACTAGTTAGAAGTTTTTAATTATCATTTAACTGTACTAAATAATTAATAATTAACATAAGTGTGTTTGAGAGAGAGAAAATAAATTAACATGCAGTAGAACCTTGGTTATCCGAGGTAATGGGAACCAGGCCATCTCGAATAACCATAAACTCGGTTAATACGGATATAGTAACACAATACATCCAATACGAAATACAGAAAAAACTTACTACACTACATGTTGCTACTACTGCTACTTCTGAAAAATTCATAAAATAAAGATTAAGAATAATCTATACTCAGATTTGTGTCACAGTATCTATTTATTGTGATAAGTTTACAATAAACTTGAATGTGAGTTACGTACCTTATAAATTCTCTTGAAAAAGTACTAAACAATCTTCTGTTTCGCAGCCCTTTCGTACACGAAAACTGCATCATTTCATCTTTCATATCAATGCATTTTAAACTTCTTTTCCATGTTGATGATGTGTGTGAGATGTTTTTAAAACACATTTACTTTTTCATACTTTTGAAATGTTTATTTTGTTTTCATGTTGCTCACTTAAATGTTTTATCATGCTTTTAATGTTGGTCTGATTGTTAATTGACAGTTTAAAATAAATCTATTTTTATTGACTTGCGTTTGGCGCAGCTTATCCATTTTCGATCTTGCGCCAAAAAAAACCAAACCAACCACCTGTCCGCCGAATCAGACCAGTCAAGGACAAAGTGCGCACACTCGTGATCTCGAAGCTTTATCTAAAGCTTATAAAACTCCATGTCAAATCCGACTCGGATAACATACACTCGGTTAATCGAAGATCGGATAATCGAGGTTCTACTGTACGTGGGATATAGTATAAAGAACAAGTAGCACACCTGCCACTTCCTGTGATCCAGGAAGTAACAAGCACCACGATGTCTTGACGACCGGAGGGCGACCGAAGCTGTTCTCAGATTCCGCAGAGACAGCTCCAGAGAATGAATCGAGAAGACGATGGACAGAAATGACTGATGAACACCCGATGTAACCATGTGTTTAACTTGTAAATAGTTCCCCTATATATTGTAAATAAACATCTTAATTGTTAATAATGTCGTTTCCATCCCTTTTACTACAAATAAGAGTTCTACGACGGGGGATAAGGGGAAACTATTTACAATTAAACACATCGTTACATCGGGGTTCATCAGGCATTTTCGTACGCCATTCTCTTCTCAAGTCATTTTCTAGAACTGTCTCTGCGGAATCTCGAGAACAACTTCGATCGCCCCGGTCGTCAAGACATCATGGTGCTTGTTACCTCCTGGATCACAGGAAGTGGCAGGTGTTCTACTTGTTCTTTATGCTATATCCCACATGTGTTTACATATTCAAATAGGGTTCCAAATTTAAAGTTGGAGTTTCAGTTCGCAACGAATTCTGATTGAAATTTACATACGTGTGGTCTGAGCCATATAATTTGCGGATCTCTTGTTCTTTTGCTGTGATATAAAGTGGATTCCGAAGGGGGAAAGTCGCTGTCAAGGAACAAGCCTTCATCGTCAGAGGCGTTAGTCAAAGAGCTACTGTCTCTGGTTGCAGGATAGGCAACATCGTCCACTATGGCGATACTTGCTCCCTGCTAGGTAAAAAATAAGTGTTATTTTTCCTTTAGAAAAACATACAAATGATTTCAGTACATACAATGTTATGTGTATTGATATCTTGACATAAATTATCAATTTCTTTTATAATATCACCTGCTCATCTGTTTTGAATTGCTCATTTCTTAACCCTCCAAGATTCACTCGTATATGCCCGTTCTGAAACCCGTAGTCTTCCCTGTTTGTCATCCAACTAGTTTTGACCTTCTTGACCAATAGAATCTCCTTAGATTCTTTCAACCAATCGATAAGGTTATTTAGTCATTATATGCATTGAAAGGTGAAAGAAGACTACATTACTCGAAAATCTCGTGACGCTCAGAGGGTTAATCTAGTACGTGAGAAAAACAATTAAGCATTAATGTGATTCAAACAACTCAAAAGCTAGAATAAAATTGCCTTTGAAAAATAAAGTATCAGTGTATCAGTAATTATTTGATCATATTATTTAGTTAATTGCATATTCGAAACATCTCAACTAGAACAAGTAGTTCTTCCGTCGCGAAAACGTAGAAGCTGTCTCACACACGACGTTGTAACCGAAATATACCAACATTTATGTATTTATTACATCTTTTATGCCACGTGCCGCAAATGCACCGCGTCGTTGCAAAACACCACCACTAAAGATATCTCAAATATACCCTTTATGTTTCTATCTTAAGGCCAAACTATTAAGATAGTAGTGCTTACCACAACTTCTCCATTGTTCCCTAATTGAGTTCCGTTATTCACTAATTTAGCTGTTCGTCTCATTCATGATGCAAACAGCGTAAATATGATAAGGAGAAAAAGGTAGTATGCCATTGACGTCTGTCTTATTCGTGTATCTATAAGATACCCATAGACTATCGTAAACACATCTTAAATACGTGGCTGTGCTTTTAGGATTTTAACTCGTAATTATTTAATCTGGGGGTCCCCATATTTACATCGCCTTCATGAAATAGCGATATGTATCCCAAGAACTCATTCTTTAACTTACAGAAATGTACGAAAGTGAGTCAATAACTATCCGCAATGAGCAAAAAGTTTATTTCAATGAAAAATAGACGCGATTTATAGTAACATCATTTTTCAACATAGACACATTGATTTTCAACGTACTTATCCCATCATTGCACAAGTTCGTTATGCCCTAAAAAGATTTTTGGATGAACAGAGAAGCATAATTAGTTTTAGATTATCTATCTTATAGAGCACTGCTTTTTTCAGTTCTTGGTCCATAGTGAATGACTAATTTGCCGCTTCATTGACAATAGTCACTCGTATGTCTAACAGAACCATGTTCATCATCATTATGAAGTAGGCGCATGAGATCTTCAGTCTTGTCCTCCATTTCTTTGTGCCTACAGTCGAATCTCTGACTTGACCCCAGCTCCGCCCTATCCAGCTTTACTCCTCTCTTTTCCTCTACCATTTTCCTCCACTTTAGTTTTGATGTCTCTCGATCACTTTCCATCTGGGGCCCACGTAAAACTATTGAATGTTTCTTCCTTCTAAATTCAATTTTATAGGAAATGGGTTCGGTGTTTATCTTTTCAAGCAATTTTGGCATTGGAGATAATTTGTGGCCAAATTATTTTTTGAATTTTTCGAAGACATTTAGTCTCATTCTCATCACATCAAGTAAGCGCATGAGATCTTCAGTATCTTGTCCTCCATTTTTTGTGTCTACAGCCGCATCTCTGACTTGACCCCAGCTACGCCCCATCCAGCCTTATTCCGCTTTTCCTCTACCATTTTCCTCCACTTTAGATGGAGGAGTGTCTTTCCACGCAGATGGAAAGTGTTTATCGATCACTTTCCATCGTGTCTATCGATCACTTTCCATCTGCCACCCTCGTAGTGCTATTCTTGGATGTTTCGCCCTTCTAAATTCAATTTGAAAAGAAATGGGTTCTGTGATTATGTTTTCAAGCTAGTTTGGCATTAGATAATTTATGGCCAAAATCTTTTTAGAATTTTTCGTAGAAGACATTTAGTCTGAAAAGTATCTAACGTTTTCCTGGATTTTAGTTAATCAGAACCAGTTACGTACGCTACAAACCGCTGTTGTCATCAGTTGGAGTTGTAGACAACCGTCTAACTTGTTCATGCGACTACCTTTTAAAATTTCAATCCAGTCGTAGACACTGTGCTGTGATAAAACACCGTTCCAGTACTATGCTGAAAGTCTTCGCTGATTTAGGCCAATGATACACCTCACCACAAAAAACGCATCATTGAACGCTGCTCTCTGGTACAAACTGAAAGTGAGCAGGCCGTGGTTAATGTCACGGCAGTGGGAATGAAATTGGGGCAACTTCAAACCTGGGCGGCCGCGGTAGCCCGGTTGGAAGGGCTACCATTGCTCTTCCAACTTGGCTAGTGGCCCCTTTATTGTTAAGAATGTAATGAAGAATTAGCTTTATAAATTAAGGAAATGTGCAACACATTACAGTACAAAAACTTTCCGAATTCCCTGAGACCTTTAATGCTTTTGGGCCCTCCGGTACCCCATATGGGGCCTTGCTCTCAATTACATGTATTTTCAATCATTCGTATTCTCTCTACTTCAATTATCCCATGCAAAATTCCAATCTTATTATTTCATGTTTAAATTTTACCCTAGACCCATGTGTGTTTGAATTTGTTAAGATTTTTCTTTAAGTTCAGATGCATTCGCATTAAGTTTTGTAACATTTGTCATAAGGATCCCTAATTTGTGAGATACCCTGAGCGATCGTAATCAACTACAATAAAACTTCGATACGTCGTCATTCAAGGGACCAAGAAGTTTTAACGACTTGAACGGAGTAACCACTATGTATTACTGAAATGATCATGTAAATTTTAAATGTTCATAACAGAGTAATATAAATTCACGGAAGCACTAAAAAATTACATATATCATATATAAGGTTAACTTTACCTTTCTTTGGGGCTTTCTTTGAACGTTCTTTAACTTTAATACTATTTTACATACGCATTATAGCGCTAAATACTTGCATAGTTTTGACAGAAACGAGCATTTGTTAGTACAATATTAACTTTCACCTCTACAACAATTAGTGTTTTGAAATAATTTTTTTAGTACCTTGAACTAACGTAAGGTAATGTCGAATTGTTTCGTAGGTTTCGTGTGTGTGAACTTGTATTTTATAAGGTGATGATAGAATCTCCTCATTTGTACTTTCATCGCTCGCACTTTCACTCCTTTTTATCTAATAGCTCTTATGGTCGCTTGAGAACGTACTGCAACGCTGTTATCGGTATCTATGTATTTTGCTAGTAATAATGCATTCATTTCAACTACGATTTCAAATAAATTCAATAAGGAATCAGGTTTAGAATCCTCATTTCCTCTTCGTTTTGTTTGCCGTCAAACACAAACCCTGCATGTTTTAAGACCTTTCTACATTGACGAGTAATCAGAGGTAGCATTTGAATTCGTGACGAATAAACGAGGGTTTAACTATATTACCGTCTATTAGAGCTAGACGGGACTGAAGAAAACTGACGACTTATCCAGGTGACGACTTTACTGTTTCGACTGATCGAGGTTTACTGTATTTGCTGGTGGCTGTCTCAACGAGATATCTCGTCATTAGCAAAACTGACCAGATCTTTATGAACGAGATATCTCGTCATTAGAAAAACTTATAATATCTTGATGGACGAGATATCTCGTCATTAGAAAAAACTGATGAGATCATGATGGACGAGATATCTCGTCGAAACCACTTGGAAGGGTAATATGTATCTCAGAGTCCTTTCAGGAACTCCCTTGTCTCTCTTAGTAACTAATGTGGATTCCAAATAATATTTGTACTGTGTCAAACGTAAAGAAACTTCACATTCCCCAACAAATATTACACTGTATTTTCAAGTTAATCCGAAGGGAAAATGAATTTCAAAAATATTACGCACCTGGCAAGCAGCTTCCGGTTTAATTATAAGGAGTAGGAAGACTGTCATACTGCAGAGAGGAAAAACAAGCACACATTGAGCACGAAATATTTTATATGCTCACAATCAGGGCCCGGATTTTGTTGACGTCATCTTTTTGTTAGCACTTCGTTGACAATGCCAGTATGGATACAAATTCTACTTGCAATCTTCTAATTCCAAATTCGCACAATTGTTTGGGTCATATTTTGTTACTTTTCAGTGTAATTGATTTTTAGGGCCTATTTTAAGGAATTTTCCGGGATGTTTTGGAAATCATTTGGACATAATTCGAGTTTCAGCGTAATGTTTTTGTTTAGTACTGGATATTTGTCAGACTTTTGAAACAATCTCAAGTCACAACCTTTCATCGTTTCTTTTATACTACGAAATACATTATAAATGACAGATCTGCCAGCTTCTGTTACCAAAAATCTGATCTACCCTATACTGCAAAACAAAACCCTTCTACGCTTTTCTATTGCTTGTTACTTATTCTTTAAGGTCTAGTTAACACAAGAGAGACAACGTCAAGTAATGGACACGCATACACAATGGGAGTTTTACTGACAAGGGAGAGAGAAATACACACAGGGTAAATTACAACCAGTCACCTTGAAGTATCCAAAAATCTCTCCTGCAAAAGGATTACAATCTAAATTTATTTTAATGGTATTCCAACGGGAACGCACCATATTGATCCTTCGAAGGTTGGTTGGTATGGTTTTAATGGCGCAAGGTCCAAAAGCGAACAAGCTGCGCCAAACACATGACAGAACGTAACCCCAATAAAAGATAGATAAAATATTTTAAGGTTAATTTGTCCAACCAATAAAGGGTAGATTTAAAAAATGTAATACTTGGAATATATTGAATATAAAAATAAAATTCAAACGTACGATTAAATAGGAAAATATGAGATTATCGTCGTTATAGTGAGTAATAGTTAAAATTTTTGATGAGGTTTAAATTGGTTTTCGGGTTTTAAGGTGCAAGGGCCATATTTGGCCAAGTTGCTCCAAACACAAGACAGACAACACAATGAGGGAGGAAGAAAAACCAAAAGCAGAAAGGTAGGCCAGAGGGCAAAAATGAAAGGGAGGAGATCACTCAGGTTGCTCGGGGTTGTGATGCCCGTACACACGTAAAGAAGATGTATCCCTGAAGGCAATTCTTTGAAGCATTTTTCTGTTTGGATCCTGGATTTCCGAATTGAACTTTTGCAGCACTGCTTTGAAACATAAACTTTGAGGCTCTCATTTTTTTGGTTGGGTTGTCAAGAATATCCAAACTTGTATCGGAAATATTTGATTTTTAATGCCTCTATAAGAAACAGATTATTTATGCCTTTTTGTATGCGAAAACATTTTATTTACTTATTATTTGTCTAAAAAGAAAATATTTTGCTATTCGAAAGAAAATTAAAATTTGAAGGTTATTTTTACACTTTTGGGCATCTTTGGGTAATTTTCTAGGTCATTTTTACACATTTTCTAGGTCATTTTTCTCGTTTTTAGGCATTTTTTAGGTAATTTTTTTCACATTTTTATGTATTGTTATGTCATTTGTGACACATTTTTAAGTCAACAAAGTTCAGGCCCTGCTCACAATTGTTCGCTCATTCGAACCAATAGTGACAAATGCAAGTTTTTCAATAGAGGATTCCGAATTATTTGCCATGAATGATCGCGAAGATACTAAAAGCATGACAAAATAATAGTATGTGCACTTTTAAATCAATTGGCATATTTAATTTTCGACATAAAAGACTTTTTTCATTTATTTGAGTATAGTTATTTTTATATATTTATAAATGAAATGTTTTCTACAATTTCTCTTAACCTCCACTTTGAATTTTGAAGCAGTTGGTTTCAGGTCAGAAAGGTTAAGACACAATGAATAAAAATACCTTTCATTAATAAAAATATTCTCCAACTAGGCAATTTATTTTTAAACATAGTATAATTTCTTTATAATTTGCGACATCTTTGCGAAATATTAACAGGAGATTTATAAGATATATATTTAGATATTCATTCTAATATTTTACCTTAATTCTTCAACATAAAAACGAATTAATAAATATATCACGAACATGACGGACAGACCAGTCGGAGATTCGATCTCGGACATGACTGCATCCAAGAGCCAAGCGCTAAGAACCAATTGGGTAAAAAAGTAGCAGAAGCTACTTGAAAACTTAAAAAGTAGCATGAAATTTCCTCTTATTTGATTATGGTGAAAACGTTTCATGAAAAATTTGAGTGCGAGGTCTGTCCAGAAAGTATGCAGGCACTGCTAATAAAACGAGAACGGTTTGTATGGCACTGATGTAACTAGGCAACCAAGGAGATGGGCCATTGATGCCCATGCGCGAAAAGTCACGAACCCATTGGGACAAATGCGTTGAGTGCTAGACGTCCTTGAGTGAGCATATTTTTTGTGAGACCGTCGCATTCGCAATGACCGAACGAGCAGAGCAGCAAATTTGCATCAAATTTTGCATTTAACTAGAAAATTCCCCAGCAGAAACTATTCAGATGATTAAGTAGTCTTCCCAATGGAAGACGCGCAGTTCTTCTCAGCCGAAGAAGGCGCAACAAAGTCACAGCAACACCAATACCATGATGACTGTTTATTGATTGTGAAGGTGTTGCCCAGCAGAGTACTCTCCTCCAGGTTAAACAGTTAACCCGCCAAGTGTTTTCAACAGAATATCTCGTCCATCAAGATCCGACCAATTTTGTTAATGACGAGATACCTCATCAAGATAGTGCCAATTTTTTTTATGATGCCAAGATCAAGATCTGGTCAGTTTTCTTCTATTGATGAGACAACTCGTTCATCAAGATCTGGTCAGTTTTGCTAATGACGAGATAACTCGTTCATCAAGATCTGGCCAATTTTTTGCTAATGACGAGACAACTCTCTCATCAAGATCCGACCAATTTTGTTAATGACGCGATAACTCGTTCATCAAGATCTGACCAGTTTTGCTAATAGCGAGACAACTCGTTCATCAAGATCTGACCAATTTTGCTAATGACGAGATACCTCGTCATCAAGATATATTTTGCCAATTTTTTGATGATGACGAGATCAAGAACCGGTCAGTTTTCTTCTAATGACGAGCTATCTAATCCATCAAGATCTGGTCAGCTTTGTTAATGACGAGATAACTCGTTTATCCAGATAAGACTAATCTTGCTAATGACCAGATACCTCGTCATCAAGGCATTGTCAATTTTTTTTGGTGATGACGAGATTAAGAGATCCGGTCAGTTTTTTTCTAATGACCAGATATCTAGTCCGTTTGGTCCGATACTGGTTAATTTTGTTATTGACGAGATACCACGTCGAGGGAACCACTAGGAGAGTTAATAAGGAATACTATCTCAATGTTCTTCGCCTGTTGAGAGATGAAGCAGCAAGAAAACGGCCGAGGCTGTGGTCAATTGATGAGTGGAAAAGTCATCACGTCTCGAGCAGTGTTTTACAGGAAATATCAAATAAACTAGTTGGTTCAGCCACCCTACAGCCTAGATTTGACTCCCTGTGACTTCTGACTTTTCCCAAAGCTAAAATCACTTCCGAAGGGGAAAAAATTTCAGACCGTGGATGGCGATTCAAACACGACGAGGAAGCTGATGGCGATTCCAACAATGAACTATCCAAAGTATTTTGATAAGTGAAAGATACTCTGGGAGAAGTGTGTGAGGTCAGTTGCCTACTTTGAAGGAAACCAGGCACAAAAAGTCCTAGGTACAATGTTACCTCGGAAGCGTAGTTGGAAAAGCAACGGAGTGTTGCGAGTTAGAAATTCAGTCCAGTCAAAGACCATCGTGTACAAGGGGGCTGGTGCACATTAAACCTGTCGTGGCTTGTCCTCACGTCTGTGTGGTGTGGAAGTTTGGATAGTGAGGTGTCAACTGAGGTGTTCTCGTCATCTGACCGTGGTTCAAAATGACGAGGAGTTCTCCTTGGACTTTAATTAACTACCTTACCTAGGGACCATGTATCGTGTTTTATATTATGACTAGATACTTTCCGAGCAGACTTGGATACTATTCCGAGTATGTAAATAACTTCAAGTCAATTTTAAAAAGTGAATATACTAAAGATCAGAAAACTGAGACAGTTCAAAAGTTAAAATTTAATTCAATCAATTTTTCTGCAACAATAGCCGCTGCGATAGAAACCATGATATATATATACGTATGTTTCATATTTCTATATAGGCGACATTATTTAATTTATGTAATTTTTCTTTTATTACCTGCTAGATTGTGGAGAGATACTTTTAGTTTGAATAGTCGTTGGTTTTTGCTAACACTAAGAAAAAATGCATATATATTTTATAATTTTAGCTTCCGTAAAGAAAACGGAATCCGGCAAATTTTGAGTTGAGTCACTATTGTTTTGAATGCGCAATGTATGAATAAATACATTTTTAGTATATAATTGAATCTTTCATTAAACACATTAACAAAATATATAACATTAATATCTTATATTCAATTTAATAAATTAATGCATAGTAATCATTGCAATCAATGTTGAGAAAATAAAAATGTTGGAAAGTGACACAACTCAAAAAATGCAGCATTTGGTTAAAATAAAAGTATTCCGTTTTATTTTTTGAAGCAAGAATCTCACATAAAACATGTGTTGAATTTTTTTAAATACTTATTTTTCTACAGCTTAATCGTCTTACACAGCCACGTTACGAAATGATTTGAGGTTTTAGTGCTAACAACAATAAGCAATTTGGAGTTGTGACACTTTTTCATATTTCGGCACCTGAATGCAAACACTGGAACTCTATTTTTTGAAACTTCGGGACTGATCCCGGACCGTCGCCAATAGCCCGGTGTCTTGCTCCACTGCAACGTTAATTAACTACCTACCTATTTTTTGTTTTTTCAGATAAAGGAAAATTAGTTTGCCTTCATCCCAGCTTCATATACACCTACATTTTTCAATAGTCGATAGGTAGGTAGTTAATTAACGTCGCTCTAGAGGAACACAACGGGCTATTGGAAACGGTCCGGGTAGTTAATTAACGTCACACTGGAACAACACAACGGGCTATTGGCGATGGTCCAGGATCTATCCCAGAGGGAAAGATCCACGGACAACGCCTCGTAATTTTGAACCACGGTCAGATGACGAGAAGAACACCTGAGTAATACCCCACTCACCAGACTTCCACACCAAGCCAACGTGTCAATAGCCGATAGATAGGCCTTAAGTTGTCAAAAGTTACCTAATGCTTACATTAAATTCCAAAGACAGTCGCGTACAAGGGGGGGCTGGTGCACGTTAAATCTGTTGTTAAATCTGTTGCTGCACGTTAAATCTCAAATATCCTCACGTTGGCGTGGTGTGGAAGTTTGGAGAGTAGGGTGTCAGTTCAGGTGTGACCTCATTATCTAACCGTGGTTCAAAATTACGTGGTGTTCTCCTCGGATCTTTTCCTTCGGGTTTGATCCCGGACCATCGCCAATAGCCCGGTGCTGCAGTTCGACGTTAATTAAAATACCTACCTACGTACATATACAACTACATTTTTCAATAGCTGATAGAGCTTAAGTGGTCAAAAAGTTACCGAATGCTTGCATTAAATTTTGTATGATCTCAACTTTACTAATTTAAGTATAACTGCACCATTTTACGAGTTACCTAGTTCTTGCATTCAGGTGACGATTACGCTACTCCTTTTCTAGATAACTAAAAATGCAAAAGTAAAAATTCCGATTGCAAAATTACCTGAATTTTCTAAAACTAGTGTCTTAAATAGGAAAAGGGCCAATGTCCAGTTTGCATGTTTTTGATTAAACCTATTTATAGTAGTTTTTATTTTTTTAATTTTTAATCCAAAGTTCAAAAAATGCTTTCCAATGTTTGATACTTTCGTAGTATATTGATAGGACATTGGCCCGTATTCCATTGTAATTTTCTTTTCCTTGAAGTGATTTGTGGACATAACTCGAAACCAGCAAATTTGGACATTGACTCCTTTTCTACCAAGGAACACAATTATTCAATTGTGTAAAAGAAAAAAGAAATAGTACCATTTCAAGTGAAAAGACGAAATTTCTGTTCACCCTATACCTTAGCAATTTCAAAAAATCTGAGCCCGGTTAAATGTTATAGCAGTATGCGGCGAAACATGCGACACGAGCATCGTATTCCGTTTCTGTACAGAAAGCATTCGGTACGCATGCATATTTCAGCCAATTTAGTGTCGCAGGACTGATGTTGGACGAACGTGTGGCTTGCCTTAAACAGTATTCGTGAGTAGATGAACTAAAACCTACTGAAATGGAGTGACAACTGAGTTTGGACAAAGATAAGAGAAGGTGAACCCTTCAGCCCGATTTTTGGTTTACTGTCAACTTAACGTCATAATGTATGACTAACTGACATTGTATAGTATTGATTTTGACATTGTATGCGTGTAATGACGTATGAAGATATTATGAAATCTTATTTATTAAGCGTCATCTAAGAACTTCGTCATCCGAGAAAGGGTCTCATCTGTATTTAACATCCATCCAATAGTTGTCAAAGCATTTAAGGTATCAGGATACAAGTATCGATTTCAATTGTCTTTCATGTTGGAAATTTAAATTGGACGCGTATTCTCGAGCTGCAGCTGTACAAATGTATGCTGTAGTTACTGTCTTGTTATGTTACAAATGAACTTTGCTATTTTAGTTGTATATAATGGGCATGCCGTTCTTGTGGAGGCACAAGTGGTGACCCCGACAGCAATAAGTAGTGACCCGGACAGCAATAAGTGGTGAACCGGACAGCAATAAGAGGTGACCCGGTCGTGATTTGAACACGCCACATTCTGGCCTGGAGTCAGTTCATTTACTACTTTCTCAGTTACCTGAAAGCCAGATGCTCTCATTGCTTTTTCTCGGATGTCCTTTCGAAAGGTCATGCTGTTTTCAGAATCAGCATCTGACACGTCTGAGACATCGGATCTGCGCCTCTTCTGCACTTTCTCCCATTCTTCTAGAGATGCCTGAGAATCTGAATCCCCTTCCACACTGGCTCCACAGCCCATTGAGAACGGAATCCTGAAAAACAGATAACCTCTTTTAAATGAAAAAGGCAGTTGCGTGTTCTGAATGTATGAAGAGCCGAGGAATTACTCCATCATGTCTAACGCCCTCAGAACGCATCTCCTTTATGTGTGTACTGGTTCACGGACCCGAGGTACTCTAGCGATCTTTTCCTTTCCCATGGGATTTACTGTCTTTGGTAGACACGGGAGTTCCGATCCCGAGATACCTAAGCGACCTTTCTTCCTATTTTCATCCCACTAACTCTGCTCACCAATCCCTCTATTGGACCACGGAAGCCCAGTTGGAAGAGTAACGGATTAGCAACCGGAGGGTTGCGAGTTCGAAACTCGGTCCAGCCAAAGATCGTCGTGCACACGGGGGTGGTGCACGTTAAATCTGTCGTGGTCTCAAATGTCGTCGCTGTGTGGAAGTTTGGAGAGTGAGGTGTCAGCTCGGGTGTTGTTCTGCCCGTGGTTCAAAATTACGTGTTTCCCTTTGTGTTTGATTCCGGACCGTAGCCAATAGCCCGTTGTGTTGCTCTAGTATGACGTTAACTAAATACCTACCTACCTTTGTACACGACGGTCTTTGGTTGGATTCCATCTCGCAACCCTCCGGTTGCTAATCCGTTACTCTTCAAATCGGGCTACCTCGGCCAGGCGCGCAGGGGCTCACGGTAGGTAATTGAATTTACGTGGCAGTGGGAACACAACGGACTGTTGAAAACGGTCCGGTTTAATTAGTTTTAAAAACAATTTTCATCATGGTATGATAATTTTGGGAAACTCTTTCGTTTTTAAATGACATACAAGGCATTTATATGCATACTCAGAACTATTCTATGCTATTCTGGCTACATTCTATGCTATTCCGGGTTACATTGACACACTAGACATTTCTTTCTTACTAAAAATTTAAATTATACAGAAATGTAAAATATTAAATATGACATTTATTTACATTTGTGAATTGGATGTTGAGGTTTTATGATTCAAGGTACAAACACGTACTAGCTGCGACAAGCGTAAGATATAACAATAAAAATGTAAAATTATTACATTTGTGAAATTGTGTATTTAACAATTGTGCATCTTTATTAGTGTTGTAATTGTTATATGTGAAGAAAAGGATTTACAATTTATAACGAAAGCGGAAGTTAACTAAACATTTCGACATAAGTAACGCCGGGTAATTCTGCTAGTTGTAAATAGTTTCAAAAAGATTTTTTAACTACTTAACGCATTTACCCGTGTTTGACACGGGCGAAAGTTACCGGCAAATTTGCACATGCCCGTGTCTCACACGGGCGCTCTTGTATCTCGCGTTATTTTATTTCTAATGACCGTCTAAAATCCGTTCTAGTAAAAATAGATAGGCTAGATTAAACTTATACCATATATGGCATAAACTTATTTATCATAGATGATTTACCACTTATTTATAGATGGATATTAAACTTATTTACCGTAGATGGCACCACTATGCACCATTTTTCTTGTGTAAACCAAGTGGTGCATTTTGATGATTAGCTATAAGTTTGTTAGGAATTCTTTGTTATAAAGCAGTTGTTTGGTGTAGAAAAGGCAATATATCCATTTTTATTACATTAAATATCATAAAAGTAAACAGTTAACCATAAATTAATTTTTCCTGTTTTTATAACTTGTTTAGAAAAAGTTATCTGATAACGAGCGACTCTGACGATTTTGAATATGCCAATTTATCAGAAAGTTTCAGCGATGAATGTGATGATCTCTTGAGTGATGGAAGTGAATCTAAAGTTAATATTTTATTATTATTAATATTTTGAAATTCAAAATAAACATGTAATCAAATCGTTTACACTTTGTTTGTATAATAATTTTTTTTATAACTTTTACCCCACCCCCCGCATCTGAAATTTTAAAAAATAACTTACACTATACCTATATATATATTCATTTTCTGTCAAAAAAAAACTCGATCATTTTTTACCAGTTTTTCCGAAAAAAACTCGTGCTTTAAGTGGTTAAATCCACTTTGGAGCAAAAAGGGGTATGTAATGACAATTATTTCTTTCGTAAATCAATCAAAATTATGCCATTGCTTTGTCAGTTCAACAAAAAATGTCATTTTTGTTTGGTGGTAAGTAGGTAGTTAATTAACGTCGCACTGGAGCAACACAACGGACTATTGATGACAGTCCGGGATCAATCCCAAAAGGAAAAATCCGAGGACAACGCCTCCTAATTTTCAACCACAGTCAGATGACGAAAACACCTGAAATGGCTCCCTACTCCAAACTTCCCGCAAACGTATTTTGTTTGGTGTGCCGCAGAGAATTTTTAATAATTAGTTAACATATGGCATAGTAATTGGTAATTGCTAATTAATTAACGTCGCACTGGCGCAACTCAACGGGCTATTTGAAACGGTCCGGATCAAACCCGAAGGGAAAGATCGGTATTTGGTATTTGGTATTTTCAATTAACGTCACACTGGAGCAACACAATGGGCTATTGGTGACGGTCCGGGATCAATCCCAGAGGGAAAGATCCGAGGACAACACCACGTAATTTTGAACCACGGTCAGATGACGAGGCAACACCTGAGCTGGGAAAGATCGGAAGACATCACTTAATTTTGAAACACGGTCAGATGACGAGGTCAACATCTCAACTGACACTCCACTCTCAAAAATTCCACCCACTCTCCAAACATCACGCCAACGTGAGAACATTTGAGGCCACGACAGACTTAACGTGCACCAATCTCAGTGTATACGACATTCTTTGGTTGGACCTAGTTTCGAACTGGCAAACCTCCGGTTGCTAATCGGTTTCTATTCCAAGTGGAATACCACGGCCCCATATTCAAATGGCCCTAATTGAAATTGAATAAATATATTTTAATGACGTTACTTTTAAAGGCTTGTGATTTGTGTGCAACTCATTAAATTAAGCTAGGTAGGTAGGTATTTTAATTAACGTTGGCACTGGAGTAACACCACGGGTTATTGGCGAAGGTCTGGTCTCAAACCCAAAGGGAAAGATCCCATGACAACAACACGTAATTTTGAATCACGGCCAGATGACGAAATTTATATTAAGAAATGACTGTATTGTGCAAATTACCTTTCAAGAAAAGGGCTGGGTATACCAGTTGGAAAAGCAACGGATTAGCAATCGGAGGGTTGCGAGTTCGAAACTCGGTTCATCCAAAGACTGTCGTGTACACGGGAGCTGGTGCATCTAAAATCTGTCGTAGCCTTAAATGTCCTCACGTTGGCGTGGTGTGGAAGTTTGGATAGTGAGCTTCCAGCTCATGTTTTGACCTCGTTATCTGACCTTGGTTCAAAATTACGGTGTTGTCCTTGATCTTTTCCTTTGGGATTGGTCCGGGACCGTCGCCAATAGCGCGCTGTGTTGCTCCAGTGCGATGTTAACTACCTACCTACCTTTCAAAAAGCGCGAAACTATTAAGTGGCGAAAAGAATTTCAACTTTCGAGCCCCTGAAAACTCGTAATTAAAATGAACTAAAACTTATTAAGTGCTTTTCGTGGTATTCAATATTTTCGCTACGTGCGGACGCTGCATATATGAAGTTCATTAACCACTTAACGCATTTACCCGTGTTTGACACGGGCGAAAGTTACCGGCAAATTTGCACATGCCCGTGTCTCACACGGGCGCTCTTGTATCTCGCGTTATTTTATTTCTAATGACCGTCTGAGGTCCGTTCTAGTAAAAATAGATAGGCTAGATTAAACTTATACCAAAGATGGCATAAACTTATTTATCATAGATGATTTACCACTTATTTATAGATGGATATTAAACTTATTTACCGTAGATGGCACCACTATGCACCATTTTTCTTGTGCAAACCAAGTGGTGCATTTTGATGATTAGCTATAAGTTTGTTAGGAATTCTTTGTTATAAAGCAGTTGTTTGGTGTGGAAAAGGTAATATATCCATTTTTATTACGTTAAATATCATAAAAGTAAACATTTAACCATAAATTAATTTTTACTAAGTGTTTTTGTAACTTGTTTAGAAAAAGTTATCTGATAATGAGCGACTCTGACGATTTTGAATATGCCAATTTATCAGAGTTTCAGCGATGAAAGTGATGATCTCTTGAGTGATGGAAGAGAATCTGAAGTTAATATTTTATTATTATTAATATTTTGAAATTCAAAATAAACATGTAATCAAATCGTTTACACTTTGTATAATAATTTTTTTTATAACTTTTACCCCACCCCCCGCAACTGAAATTTTAAAAAATAACTTGCACTATACCTATATATATATTCATTTTCTGTCAAAAAAAACTCGATCATTTTTTACCAGTTTTTCCGAAAAAAACTCGTGCTTTAAGTGAGCATTTTGAGAATTTTAACATGGGCAGTTAATTAACGTCGCACTAGAGCAACACAAAAGGCACAATCAATTTTAACATGAGAGAGATCAAAACTCATAGTTAAGTCAATTTTGATATTAAAATTTTCAAGATACTTTTGCATTTAAGAAGTTCTCGCAGTCTGATAATCCCAAAGGGTAAAATCCGAGGACACCTCGTAATTTTGAACCACGGTCAAATGACGAGGACACCACCTGATCGGGCACCTCACTCTCCAAACTTCCACACCATGCCAACATGAGGGCAGAACAGATTTATTAAAGTGCACCAGCCCCCACGTACACGACGGTCTTCGATTGGATTGAGACCGGTTGCTAATTCGGTACTCTACTAATCTGGCTACAACGGCCCCTGCGTTTTCCTCGGACATTTCCCTTCGGGATTGATCAAGGACCGTCGCCAATAGCCCGTTGTGTTGCTCCAGTGCCACATAAACTGAACTACCTTCCTACCTACCTAAATATATTGGTATTGGTATAAATATATTGAACGTTGAGCTACATTCGGATATTGAAAAGCAATCCAGCACTGGTTAAAATGGCAGCTGCAAATACCATGGTCCCATAAATTGTTACCTGAGTATCTCGAAAAAAATTAAAGAGGGCCGCGGTAGCCCGGTCGGAAGAGTAACGGATTAGCAACCGGAGGGTTGCGAGTTCGAAACTCAATCCAATCGAAGATCGTCGTGTATACCGGGGACTGGCGCACGTGAAATCTGTCGTGGCCTCAAATGCCCTCACGTTGGGGGTGTGTGGAAGTTTGGAGAGTGGGGTGCCAGCTCATGTGTTGACCTCGTCATCTGACCGTAGTTAATAATTACGTGGTGTTGTCCTCCGATCTTTCCCTTGGGATTAATCCCGGACCGTCGCCAATAGCCCATTTTGTTGCTCCAGTTCGACGCTACTCAATTACTATTACCAAAAAATAATGCTTTAATGATAGCACATTACAACTAAAAAAAAACCCGCAAATTGTTTTAGTAACGGTAATTCTCTCCAATCTCCAATACTGGTAATTGACCCTATTTCATTACCAATTTTTGAACCCTATCGCGGCACTTAGCATGCAGGTGCAAGGCCTGGAATCCTTTTCGAAGAGGGAATCTGATAGATTGATCGGTGTCTATCACCACAGAGCAATCGATGGATTCGCTATTACACCGTCGTTACGTGTCACGTAAAATGTGCGTGATAACCTGAAAAACAGATACGGCTTATCCTGTAAATAAATTAAGCTTCTTTGTTCCACCTGTGTCGTGCTGTTTTCACTACATTTTACATTGGTGACTGTCATTATTGTGCATGAATAATTTAGAAAGCCGTACCAAGACTATTATGGCCGTGAGCCCGTGCCCAAGAGTATTATGGGCAATCAAATATGCAGGGTGACCCTATCTCAATCGTTAGATCGCTTGGCCTCATTGTCTGAAGAAGGGTGAATTGGTCCTTGAGGTCCGAACTCCTTGTCTACAATAAGTTTACGGAGATGGTCGCCCCGCCAATATTATCAATGAATGACCAAATAAGATATTTCTCAACAAAACATTTACATCATGGGTGTCAAATCCTATGGGCTCAACACCCGTGGGTAGGTAGTTAATTAACGTCGCACTGGAGGCTATTATATATACACAATGCGCTATTGGCAACCGTACGAGATCAATCCCGAAGGGAAAAAATCCTAGGACAACGCCTCTTAATTTTGAACCATGGTTCAGACGACGAGGTCAACACCTGAGCTGGCACCCCACTCTCCAAATTTCAACACCACTCCAACGTGAGGACATTTGAGGCCCCGGAAGATTTAATGTGCACCCGCCCCTGTGCACACGACGGTCTTTGGCTGGACCGAGTTCCGAACTCGCAACCATCCGATTCTTATCCTTTGCTCTTCCAATTGGGCTATTGCGGCCCACGACACTGTTAGGCCCCAAATGCTATGGTTGAAATCCGGCCACCTTGAACATGAAGTATATACTATATTAAAAAGATACCGATGATATTGGTAATCCAAAATATATGTAGGGTGACCCGATATCACTCATTTGAACGATTCACTTCTTTGTCTGAGGTAAGGGTGCATTGTCATTGAGGATCCCGTGTCCGCCAACGATTTTATGGAAATATCCTTGTCCTTGAGGTTCGAACTCCTTGTCTCCAATAAGTTTATGGAGATGGTCGCCCCGCCAATGTTATCAATGAATGACCCCCAAAGAACTGGGAGGAGTAAATATTAAAATATTATCAATGAATGTCCATATGATATATTTTAACAAAATATTCACATCAGGGGTGCTGAATCCTAAGGTATCGATACTCTTGGGCCCCAAATGTTATGGTTGGAATCCGGTCACCTCGAACATGTAGTACACTCATGTTCAAAAGTTAAGCATAATTCGTAAAATGCGAAAAAATCGGAGTAAGTATGGATACAATGGTTCACAATCACTTGTGGAGAGTCGTGGGACGAAGGTAAAGCATTGTGCATATTCAAAACAGTTCAGTCGACGTCGACATGCGAAAAGCACTGGCGTACGTCGGAACGAGTATAAAACGGTCTCGAGCGGCATGGCCAGTTTAGACAGAAATTTCGCAATTGCTGTGGTACGGAGCGTTGTTAACAATCAATAAGGACGAAAGATGTCACAAAGATGCCAACTAGACATGTTTGTGAAGGAACGAATTATTGTAATGCTGGAATCCTGTTGATCCCAAACCGAAGCGTCTCGAATTCTGAATGTGCCTCAGTGTGTGATATACAGACTGTGACAGAGGTTTCAGACCACTGGAGATATTACCCGACAACCAGTACCAGGTCGGCGAAGGGTAACTACCGCTCGGCAAGGCCGATATTTGGCGATAACTGAGCGACGTCAGAGGAACCGTTCTGCCAGACAACTGGGTTCAGCCGCCACAAGAGTCATAGTTTCGAGACAAACTGTTTACAGGAGACTCAGACAAGTTGGTCTTTATGCCAGATGACCAGCAGTTTGCATTCCCCTGACTTCTGTACAGAAACGCGCGCGTTTACAGTGGAGTTTGGAACATCGGCAGAGGAGTCGATAACAGTGGGGCAATGTCATGTTCAGTGACGAGTACAGATTTAGTCTGCAAACTGATTCTCGTCGTACCACGATCTGGAGAGAACGTGGAACGCTTTTTCACCCGTCAACATCACGGAAAGACTTAATTTTCCTTCAGGGGAGTCATGGTCTAGGCAGGCGTCATGCTGGACGGCCGCAGACTTCCATATCTTTGATACGGGGTCAGTTACCGGTCACAGAGACAGAGACGAAGTCCTTGAACCTACCGTTCGTCTGCTCCGAGGTGCTGTTGGTCCTGGTTTCATATTCATGGATGATAGCGCGCCTCCTCACCGTGCAGCCCTGGTCGACGCCTTCCTTCCAAGTGAAGATATCCACCGCATGCAGTGGCCTGCCAACTCTCCTGATATGAATCCTATAGAACATGTATGGGATATGCTCGGGAGACATTGCAGCCCTCCGCTTCCAAACAAGCTCCGTTCCGGAATTGAAAAAAATTGCTCTCCGTGAGGCTTGGAACTCTGAGCACACAACTCATCCACACCCTTATCGAAAGTATGGGAAATCGGTGTGCAGCATGTGTGACTACCAGAGGTTCCCACTCACCGTATTAAATTTCAGCAGCACATTGTTTTAATCATTCTGCTTCACTAAAGTTGACACTCGTATTGTGAACCTTTTTCTTTCAACTCTTTTCTTTGGATAATAAAAGTCATTATTATCCTTGTTTTGTATTGTTTTCTTCGTCTATAACCCTATTATACCCGCATACCACGTTTCCTTCCATTTCGATGTAGATTTCCTGAAATATTCACATAAACAGCAATTATGCTTAACTTTTGGATATGAGTGCTTAACTTTTGGATACAGGGTGTCCCAAAAAGGTTGTTCCGCAATTTATCTTTTTACCATTTGGAGATAGGTAGGCAATGTAAATTGCAAAAGTACACCAAATAAGGTAAGTAATTAAGATATGTGAATAAAATTATCACGTGATAACAATTTAAGCGGATACAGTTTTTAATTTGTATACAACCCCTCTAGATAAAAATCCGAGATAGCAAAAATGTTCCTTACCTGTATCCCTATCGTTAGTAAAAACCATATTTCTGTAGGTTGAATAGTAACGGAGATACAAGTTTCCATTTTAAGGGGGCTGTATCTAATTTAGAACGGAAACTGACCCATGGCCAAAAATGAAGAGCTAAGTTCTGCATTGCTGCAAATGGAAAATATTTTGAACATGCGTTGTAAATTTCCTTTTATTTTTATTTCAACCATTTTTTCTACAATATTTTTATTAAAGATTACATTGTCTACTATTATTCAGTGCGATTTTCATCTGCAGTTGCAATACATTACTTTGCACAATGTTGCACTTTCTGACCGAAAAAAAATGCTTTTTAGCATTGTGTATACGGTCCCTAATCTGACTGCTTGAACAGCTGTGCACAAGCGGTATAAGTCAACTTTTTTGCGTCATTATGCCTCCGTTACTGTTCAACCTACAGAAATGCAGTTTACTGCTAACGATAGGGATGCTGATAAGGAACATTTCTGCTATCTCGGATTTTTATCTAGAGGGGTTGTATACAAATTAAAAACTGTATCCGCTTAAATTTTTATCACGTGATAATTTTATTCACATATCTTAATTACTTTCCTTATTTGGTGCACTTTTGCAATTTACATTGCCTACCTATCTCCAAATGGTAAAAAGCTAAATTGTGGAACAACCTTTTTGGGACACCCTGTATACTGAAGTGCCAAAAGTCATGGGATAGCAATATGCAAATATACAGGTGACAGTAGCATCGCGTAAGAAATGTATAAATGGGCAGTTCATTGTCAGGGCTTTCATTTGTACTCAAGTGATTCATGTGACAAATTTTCTGATGTGATCATGACCGCACGACAGGAATTAACAGAATTTGAACGCGGAATACTAGTTGGAGCTAGACGCATGGGGCATTTCATTTCGGAAATTGTTAGGGAATTCAACATCCCTCGATCCACAGTGTCAAGAGTGTGCCGAGAAAATATAATTTCAGGCATTACCTCCCACCATGGACAACGCAGTGGCCGACCGCGTCTACTTAATGACCGAGACCAGCGACGTGTGCGCAGAGTAGTCAGTGTTAACATACAAGCCAAACTGCGTCAAATAACAGCAACAATCAATGTGGGACGTACGACAGACGTTTCCGTGAGGACAGTGCAGCGAAATTTGGTGTTGATGGGATATGGCAGCAGAAAACCGACTCGAGTGCCCTTACTAACACGCCATAGGCTGCAGCGCCTCTGCTGGGCTCATGAACATATCGGTTGGACCCTAGATGACTGGAAAAACGTTGTTTGGTCAGATGAGTCACGATTCCAGTTGTTAAGAGCTGATGGGAGGGTTCGAGTGTGGCACAGACCTCACGAGGCCATGGACCCAAGTTGTCAACAAGGCACTGTGCAAGCTGGTGGTGGCTCCATAATGGTGTGGGCTGTTTTTACATGGCATGGACTGAGTCCTCTGGTCAAACTGAACCAATCATTGACTGGAAATGGTTATGTTCAGCTACTTGGAGACCATTTGAAGCCATTCATGGACTTCATGTACCCAAACAATGATGGAATTTTCCAGGATGACAATGCGCCATGTCACCGGGTCAAAATCGTTCGCGATTGGTTTGAGGAATATTCTGGACAATTCCAGTGAATGATTTGGCCACTTAGATCGCCAGACATGAATCCCATCGAACATATATGGGTTGGTTGGTTGATTTGGGTTTTATGGCGCAAGATCCAAAAGAGGATAAGCTGCGCCAAACACAAGATATTAAAATTAGGAGATGGGTTTATGATTTGAAACAAAGAAACAACACCACATAGAAATGTAATGAATAAAACCAATTGATGTGCATAAAATTTAATATGAATGGAAAACCTCAACCATAAGAAATGTAAAGTCGTATTTTTTTTTTTTAAGAGAACTAAGATGGGATCTAAAATTTAAGAGAACGAATGCGAGATGGGTATCCCCATCTCGCTTTATAAAATTTGATGATATAAAATTTGAGATCTTAATTAGATATGTGGTAAAAATCCAGAACAATGAAGAAATCTAAAAAGCGATGGATGGGGAGGTTGAGCCAACAGGTCTGATAAAATTGGTAATGAAGTTTTAAAAAATTGTCTATAAAGATGTCTAAGAAATGTACAAGAAGTTAAAATATGATAAATGGAGAGAGGATCTTGGCAATGCTGGCACGATGGAGTGGTTTCCCCGAGCAATAAAAATCTATGAGTGATTCGTGAATGGCCGATGCGAAGACGAGTTAGAATGACGTCGAACCGTCGAGATGGTAGTGACGGTAGGGGTGAGATTGTCGGCTGGATGTTGTGGAGCTTGTTGGTGCTCTGCTCACTCCAGTCTTCGCGCCATTCGTTCCATACGATATCCCGTACAAAATGACGTAGGTCATCGTATGGAATACGAATATCAAGTGGAATCACTGCAGTTTTCGCTGCATCATCGGCCAGTTCATTGCCGATAATACCGACGTGTCCCGGTATCCAACAAAAAATGATACCGAAGCCACGACGGACAAGCCTGTTATTAAGTTTTAAAATATCATGAGCCAAAGGGTGTCTTGGAGAATCCGAATTCAAGGATTCCAAGACACTCTTAGAGTCAGTGTAAAATATAAAATTGCCAGTACTGAGTCTGGAAACATATTTCAGTGCTTTGTAAAGAGCTAAAAATTCAGCGGTAAAAACAGAAATAAAAGATGGTAATGAGAAATTAAAAGTGACGGATTCGCAAATAAAAGCACAGCCGGCATAATCGAATGATTTTGAGCCGTCAGTATATACTGCTGTGTGATTTGAAAAATAATGACGGTGAGCGAGAAAAATCTGTTTATAAATGATTGAGCTGGTATTAGATCTCTCTAAACCTGGAAATAAATTTAAGAATGATATTGCATGAGATTTCCAGGGTGAGATGGTGAAAAGAGGTCTCTCAGCTACATCAAATGAGTGAAGGGGCGTATTCCTCAGGGAATTTCTCATGCGTAGCCCGAAAGTCGCAGTACAAGAGGTTCGATTCGAAAATAGGCGATCAAGATAATTACCCAAGAGTGAATTTTGAAGTGGATGGTCCGGATGTTCTAAGACTCGGTAGTACTGTCGTAACGACAACAAAAGACGTGTAGAAGCCAAAGATGGTTCATGGCAAATCACATACAGGCTTTTGACGGGTGAAGTGCGAAATGCTCCGGAACAGATCCTTAGTGCAGTGTGATGCACAGTATCGAGCTTTCGTAACACAGACTGACGGGCAGAGCCATAAGCTGCACACCCATAGTCTAGTCTGGAACGAATTAAAGCTCGATAGATATTCAACATGGAGGACCGTTCTGCTCCCCAAGATGTTTTTGAGAGTACTTTTAAGAGATTGAGCTTTTTCTCGCAAGACATCCGCAGTTGCACGACGTGAGGGAGGAAGGTAAGTTTTTGGTCGAAAATGATACCTAGAAATCTTACTCTGTCCTCCACTGCAATCCTAATATCACCCAGGAAGATCTCTGGGTCAGGATGTAGGTTCCGACGTCGGCAGAAATGAACACAAGATGTCTTTTGAGTAGAGAAGCTGAAACCGTTCTCGTCACTCCACCGCGTTAAGCGAAAGACAGCTGACTGAAGTTGTCGCTCAATGTACCGCATGTCTTTACCTTGGCAATGAATGCTCAAGTCATCCACGTACAAATTACCCTGGACAGTTGGAGGCAGTTGGTTTAATATGTTATTTATTTTTATTGAAAATAGAGTAACGCTGAGGACACTACCCTGAGGAACGCCCTCTTCTTGAATGAAAATATCCGAAAGCGCAGAGCCGATACGGACTTGAAACTGTCGAGTGGCTAGAAATTTTTGAATAAATACTGGTAGATGACCTCGAAACCCAAGAGAATGTAAATCACGGAGGATTCCGTATCGCCAAGTGCGATCATACGCCTTCTCCATGTCGAAAAAAATAGAGACAAGATGGTTTCGGCGCAGAAATGAACGGCGAGCTTGAGTTTCGAGTGATAAGATGTTGTCTACCGTTGAGCGGCCAACCCTGAAACCGCTTTGAAATGGTGAAAGAGCCTGAGTTGTCTCCAAGATGTAAGTGAGACGATAATTCACCATCCTTTCAAAAAGTTTGCACATGCAGCTGGTGAGTGCTATTGGGCGATAGTTATACGGATTGGTGGGATCTTTTCCAGGTTTTGGAAAGGGTATAACTATGGCACGTGTCCAAGCCAAAGGGAAGATATGTTCCTCCCATATACGATTAAAAAGTTGTAAGATGTTAAGAAGGGATTGACGGGAAATGTGTTGCATCATGATGTAAGAGACGCCATCAGGGCCAGGTGCTATCATTCTGGTCCCTTTAAGGCATCTCATCAATTCCCTTTCTGTAAATCGACAGTTATAGGCGAGTTCGGTGCGAGATTGGAAATTTAGACGATGGGATTCTGCGCGATGTTTTGCGCGTTGAAATGTGTCCGAATAATTGGTAGTACTGGAGGCTGTAGAGAAAGCACGCGCAATGGCGTTGGCTATCTCGACAGCCTCTGACACATGTTGTCCATTCTCTTCTACGAACGTGATGGAGTGTTCGGAATATAATCCCATCGCTTTCCGTACTCGATCCCATAACTGTTTGGAGGAAGTGGCAGGTGTTATGCCTGAAACATACCTTATCCAAGATTCCCTTTGGCTTTGACGTCGCACTCGGCGAGCGTTAGCTTTCGCACGTTTGAAGCTGAGAAGATTTTCAGTTGTGGGGTATCGGCGGAAAATACCCCACGCCTTCCTTTGGATCTTAGTCGCTGCAGTGCATTCAGGAGTCCACCATGGTTTACAATGTTTATGAAAGGAGGGAGATTTCTTGGGGATTGCCGTATCAGCAGCTTTAATTATAACATCGGTGACTCTTGTTATCGCCTCATCTATGCTGCCTTCTACCATCTGGTCTGATATAGTGGCCCGAGATGTAAAATTAGGCCAGTCGGCTGCTTCATAGATATATCGTGACGGGCGGCGAACAGGATCATTTCCACTAATATGAGTAACGAATATTGGGAAATGATCACTGTTGCGCAGGTCACTACCGACAAAAAAGGACAGTAAGGGAAGAATTGAAGGGGAGCAGATGGCGAGATCGATTGCATGGAAGGATCTAGATGGCTCGTGGAAGTAGGTAACCTCACCGTTATTGAGCAGACAGAGACAGCGATCTGTGATCAGCTGTTCTATCTGTCGCCCACGGGAATTGGTATCCCTACTTCCCCAAAGTACACTATGGGCATTAAAGTCACCGAGTATAATGAACGGCTCCGGCAGTTGATCGACCAAGTTCTCAAGGCTCTGTTGTTGGATGGAATGATTTGGTGGTAAATATAGCGTACAGATGGTAATCATCCGTCGTACTTGTACTCTAACCGCAACAGCTTGCAAAGGGGTGTTTAGTGAGAGGCCTAAAGATGGATATTCAAGGGAGGTGAAGAGAGCAACACCACCCGATGCTCTTCCATCATTACTGCCATCTCTCCTATTACAAGTATAACGACGGATCTTCGCCGTGTCAGACGACTTCAGGTATGTCTCCTGAAGTGCGACACAGGCGGGATGGTACTCTGCAATCAGGGTTTTTACGTCATCCAACTTATTTCGAAAGCCACGACAGTTCCATGATATAAAAGATCCTATCATTGATTGATAGGAGGCGCAGATTTCTTATTTTGCCCTGGAGGTGCTTTCATTTCATAGTTTTCGTCGTCCTCAGACAGGTCCGACGCATGAAGATTTAATTCTATATCTTCGGCTGCACGCCGAAGTATTTTTATTGGTATTTTATTTTTATGTAAAAATCTGGGTGTTTTGGGATTGTAATCGGTTTTCTGTTTTTTTATGGTTTTAATTTTCCTAATAGATGGTTTGGCTATCTGTGGACGGGAGTCGGTTCTACTGGAGGACGGACGAGGGGTTGATGTGCTCACAGTTTTAGATATTGTTTGAGTTTTATTTGCAGAAGTTTGCGGAGTTATTGAAAAGTTTATTGGTGGTAGATGAGTTTCAAAAGGGGAATCAGTTTGTGTGGCTATTGTATTGTATGTTTTGGCAGTTATTTTGGCATATGAAGCGCCAGACTTGGGAGTTCGGGATTCCACAAGCCTGCGAGCTTCAGGAAATGAAAGATTTTGTAAAGTTTTAACTGTCTGAACCTCCTTCTCAAATTCCCATTTTGGGCAAGATCTGGAGAAAGCAGGATGATCTCCACCGCAATTGATACAATGGAGAGATTTAGTGCATCCGTCCGTCTCGTGGCCCACTTCTCCACAACGAGCACATTTAGTGGGGCTCCGGCAAGAGAATTTAGAGTGTCCGAACCCCTGGCAGTTGAAACAGCGCTGGGGATTCGGAATGAACGGACGGACTGGGCAACTGAGGTATCCTGCTTTGATACGGGAAGGCAGTGACGGTTGGTTGAAAGTGAGAATAAGATGTTTTGTTGGCAAGATTTTATCATCTCGCCTCGACCTGATGGTTATTCGTCGCACGCCACAGACGTGTTCGTCACGTAAGTTCTCCAGAATTTCCTCTTCAGATGTATTGAGAAGGTCAGGTTCAGAGATAACTCCCCTAGAGAAGTTTAACGTTTTATGTGGTGAAACAGAAACGGAAAAAGTGCCAAGATTTGTAGCATTATTTAAGAGGTTCGACTGAGTGTTATTGGAAGTTTCAATTAAAAGGTCACCGGAACGCAGTTTTTTGATTGATTTTACTGTACCTATAAAAGATTGAATAGTTTTATTAATAAGAAAAGGGGAGGTTTTAGAAAAAGACTGATCTGCGTTTTGTTCATCATTATGTTTTAATTTTACGAGAAAGAAACGGATATTCGATAAAGTCGGACTTTGTTGCTCCCTTCGAGAGGGAGAAGAAATAGAAGAATTGTCATTCATAGTTTATAAATAAGATATTCGGGCTCTGCAGCACCACCCACCACCGAGCCCAACAAGGGGATGCAGTCTGCACCAGTGCTAACAGGGCCTATACGCTTTCAATCACCCCTGTGGCAGCCACCACCCTTAATGTGTTGCTCAGTAGGTGACCGATCGCTTGATCCCTAGCCGACGACGAAGTCCAATCGATCAGCCGATTGATGCACACGGGGCCAATGTACACCTCCCGTTTACCTGAAGCTGGGGCCAAAGCAGTGTGTTGGGTCAGTATATCGACCCTCAACTGCCAGGATTCCCTTTTCCGGGGACACGGGACTCCACGCACGGCAAACACGTGGGTGATATAATCCCCAAGAAGGAGCTGAAGGTAACAGAGTGACGAAAAGCTTCTCAAGGGGAGCCCTCACTTCCGAAGAGGCAACCACAACGAGGGAGGAAGAAGAAAGCAAAAAGTAGAAGGGGAGGGGAGGAGAAGAATGAAAAAAAGGGGAGATCACTCAGGTACCCCGGGGTTGTGAAGCCCGTACAAACCTAAAGTAGGTATGCCCCTGGGGGCAAGAACATATATGGGACATGATCGAAAGGTCAGTTCGTGCACAAACTCCTGCACCGGCAACATTTTCGCAATTATGGACGGCTGTAGAGGCAGCATTGCTGAATATTTCTTCAGGAGACTTCCGACGACTTGTTGAGTCAATGCCACGTCGAGTTGCTACATTTCGCCGGGCAAAAGGAGGTTCCACACGATATTAGGAGGTATCCCATGACTTTTGGCACACTTCAGTGTGTTACAAACATACCGATAATATTGGTAATCCAATATGCAGGATGTCTTGATATCACTCATTAGGACGCTTGAACATTTTGTTTGATGAAAGGGGCCTTGTCCTTGAGGTGCGAACTCCTTACTCCACGATAGTTTTATAGAAGTAATCATCCCCCAAACAAGAGGGATAAATAATAAAATATTATTAATGAATGACCAAATGAGGTGTTTCAAGAAAACACACACCAGGGGCCGAATCCTAGGATATCGACACCTTGGGCACAAAATGATATGATTGGAATCCGGTCGCCTCGAACATAAAGTATATATATTACAGATAATATTGGGGGTAATCCAAGATATATGCAGGTTGACCTGATATCACTCATTTGATCGATTGGTCGCTTTGTCCGAAGAAAGGATGCATTGTCTTTGAGGTCCGAATTCCTTGATCATCAATAATTTTATGGAGGTAGTCACCCCCCCCAAGAAAAAGAACCGGGAGGGTAAATATAATATTTTCAATGAATGACGAATAAGGTGTTCCAACAAAATACTCACATCAGAAGTGTCAAATCCTAGGGGCTCGACACACTTGGGCTCTGAACGTTATGGTTGGAATCCGGTCGTCCCCCAAACATGAAGGATACATCTTATTACACAAATATACAAATAATATAGGGTCAACCAATTGGCAGGGATAGGGAGGACACTAATTTGGTCATCTGGTAGCTTTGACTGACGGAGTGTATTGTCCTAGGGGTGCTCACTTCGTACCCTTTCAATAGTTTTATGGAGGTGGCCGAACTTTTCCAACTGGGGCGTAAATATTAAAATATTACTAATGGATAATGATAATCAAATGAGGAATTTGAACCAAACACAGCAGGGGGCCGAATCCTAGGGGGTCGACACTCATAGGCCCCAAATATTTTTATTGTTGAAGTCGTCTCCTCGAACACGATAGATAAATATTACCAATGTACCGATAATATGGGTGATCAAATAAGCAGGTTGACTCGATACCCATTCTGATTTTATAGAGAAAGCAAATCATTCCAAACGGGTCAAATATCAAAATATTACCAATGAGTAACAAAATAAGGCGCTTCAACAAGACACGTCAAGGAGCGCCAAATTCTAGGAGCTCGTCTCCATTGGACTGCAATATTTTATGTTTGGAGTCCTGTCTCTTCAAACACGATAGATAAATATTACAAATGTACCGATAATATGAGTGATCAAATAAGCAGGTTGGCTCGATACCATTTATTAGGTCTCTTGGCCGTTTTAGCTGAAGAAGGGGTGCATTGTCAAAGGAGTCCGAGCCTCTTGATCACCTGCATTGATTTTATAGAGAAACCAAGCCCACCTTATATATAAGCGTAACAGGTAAATATTAATGTATTGCCAATGAGTGACCAAATAAGAGATTTCAACAAATCACTCAGATTAGATGCGCCAAATCCTAGGGGCTCGACTCCCTTGGGTATCACATGTTTTTATGGATGGACTCCGGTCGCGTCAATGTGGTAATCTAGTATGCAGGGTGACTTGATCTCACTCATTAGGTCGCTTGGCCGCTTAGTATGAAGAAAGGATGCAAAGTCTCAGGGTCCGTACCTCTTAGGGGGTGGGCGTCGTGGCTCAGTGGGTATTCCCACTGCTTATATCTGGTGCATTCCTCCTTGGGTGTATTTCTCTCTTCTATGTCAGTAAAAATTTCATTGTGTGTCTATTACTTGCTATTGTGTCTGGTGCAGCATGGCGAAATATGGCCCTCGCGCCATAAAACCCCAAAAGCCAACCAACTAATCGAACATCTTAGGTCTCATGATTAGCGGGGTCCCCTCCAACATGAGGGATAAATATTACCGATACACGAACCCCTCGATATACCGGCTTTGGGAGACATGAACAAGAGCGACGCAGAGATGGTCGAGAAAAACTTGCCTATTGAAGTAAAAAGATGCCCTTTATGCACTAAATTAAGCAGTTTTGTTAATTAAAATTATGCAAAACTGCAAATTAAATACAAAATCGATGTCAGAACCATAGAGGAAATATAAAAGTAAATGAGAAATGGTAACCTTTTCATGTGCCCAGGATCATGTGACCAAAACTAGTAGTAACGTGACTCTTAGACTACTCTGGTTGGTCTGCAGGGGGAAATGAACATTCGTCATCTGATTGGTCCACGGGACGTGAGAAGAAGCCAATCCATTGATTCATCATGATAGTTCCCCGTGACATAGTAGTAGACAATGCGCGTTCACACATCTACCCTGTCACAAGATGTTATATCAACAAACAAGTAGATATCGCCCAACGAGTGGCCGAATCAGCCAATGAAATCAATTTTTCAGTCACATGACTAATAGTCGACATGTTGGTCATACTTTTTGAAGCTTCTTTAAATACCAGTGCTGTCTACTTACATTTCACGTCTATGGTTAGAACCTATAACAATAGTGTGATGATATAATGTTGTTGAATATTATTGAAAAGAAATTCCTTTTCGTCCTCGCTTTCGAGACACCCAAATCTCTTGTATCCCAATTTTGTTTAGGTATTGGTATTTTTCAATTAACGTCACACTGGAGCAACACAACGGGCTATTTTTAGTTTAGGACAACTGCTTTTTTTATCCAGATCATCCAGCCTACCAACAAGGGTAAAAGATAGGACAAGGGGTGGCCGGGAAGACAACTGCTTGGAACAAGTGCCTTTGAATTCCCGATTCTAGAGACAGATTGGGGTTTCCTTTGAAAACGGTTCGGAATTGATCCCGGATTGGATGTTGATTTTATGGCGCAAGGTCCAAAAGCGGACAAGCTGCGCCAAGGAATTGATCCCTAACCGCCGGCAATAGTCCATTGTGTTGCTCCAGTGCGACGTAAGTTCAACTAACATTAGGAAAAGAAAATTCTAAAAGGTAGGTAGTTAATTAACTTCGCATTGGAGCAACACAACGGTATACTGGCGACGGTGCAGGATCAATCCTTAAAGGAAAGATACAAGGACAACGCCTGTTAATTTTCAACCACGGTCAGATGACAAGAACAACACCTGAGCTGGCACCCCGCTCTTCGAACTTCCACACCACGCCAACGTGAGGACATTTGAGGCCGCAACAGATTTAACGTGCACCAGACCCAGTGTGCACGACGGTTTTTGGCTGGACCTAGTTTCGAACTCGCAACCATCCGATTGCTAATTCGTTGCTCTTCGAAGGGCTATCGTGGCTCCTTTATATGGTCAGATACTATAAAATCAGAAAATCACCTTCTATGGCCGTCGGAGTAGAGAAATAAAGCATTAGGCTCCATCAAGTGCTCTTCATGGAATAATCTCTTGCCTTTGTTTCCTGCTTAGCTTTTGTGCCCAGGATCATGTGATCAAAAGTAGTAGTAACGTGACCCTTAGACTATTTTTGTCTGCAGTCTGAAAGCGAACATTCGTCATCCGATTAGTCCACGGCACTTGAGACGGGACTTAGCTTACCTCGGCTCCAAATGCGAAGGAGGGTACGGTGATAGTGAGACGAGCTGAAACTGCTCGAACAGCTTCTTTATCGACAATTCATCGAGCATATGACCCGATACACAACCACCTTTAACCATCGTGAGATGCCAGGAGAAGGCAGAATTACAGACCCGTCGCCTGTTAACACGTCTGCCTTTGACTACCAAAACATTTTCAATAGCCCTCCGTGTTGCTCCAGTGCGACGTTAATTAAATACTTAACCTAACCAAATATCATCGGCTGCTTCTGAAGTCAATTGCATGATATATTTAGGTGTGATATAGCATAAGGTAACTATTAATTTCAGTAATAGCTGTTATGGCTTAACCTGGAATTTACACGAAAAGTGACGCTTGAAGCAAATGACCTCTGAGCTCCCAGTTCTAAAGACTGGAACTTTCTCTGTTTGCAAACCTAAAATTCATCGGCGACATGTTAAAAAGAGCGATAAGGCCGATTGCATGATATATTGAGATGTGTGCGGAACGGTTTGAAGTCACTAATTATGACAAAGCGATCTCGAGTGTGCCCATCCTGAAGGACATTGTTCCTGGCTGTCTCTTGCGACCAGACATTGTCCTTCGCCGAGATGATGACTTCTTCTGGGGGACGTTACTACACCCTTTGAAAACGGGCCCAATGCTTTCACTGAGCACGCAAAATTGAACATTACGAGGAGGTACGTGCGGCTATTTCACACAAATTTAAAAGTTGCATTACAGTTCCTTTTGTGGTTGGTAGTCTCGGTTCCTGGACCCCCAGAATGACTCATTTGTCAGGAAGGCCTGTTCTCGGACCTATGCCAAAACCTTGCGGGCTTTGTGTGTCAGTGACTGCATATGGATCTCCAGAGACCTTTACTATGCTCACGTCTCTGGAATCTAACCATTTTCCAACTCTACCAGACAACCTGCTGTTGATGACATCATCTGTGAGGACATCTGCCCTCCTCCAACTCCTGGTAATGAGGTTATGGAATATCAACGGTCTCTTGCTTGTTCTGATGCCACCCAAATTGCTTCCTGTGAGTCCTCGTAAGTCACTAACCAAAACGTTGCACAACTCTCCCATTTTTTTCTTACTTCCCTTAAATATTATTTCATGTACCAATTCTCATCTATTTTGCTCTATTGTATTCATTTTTATGCTTATGTTGTAACTGCACTTATGTTAACACATATTGCTTAATGTTTATATTCATAATTGGCGCTCTGTATCGTGTCCGCCTTCTCTGTAAACCTATTGTAAATCATCATGGGCTGAACTGTTAAAATCGCGAAAAGCCCCTTGTGAATGTAAAATATATTTGGGCCTGATGTTTCACCTCGCTGCCTTATAAATGTCTGTTTTTGGCACGTTTTTGTATAACCGTTCACTGGTTTAGTGCTTTTATCATCTGTACATACATGTATCGTTAAATAAAATGTTTTAAGATGTGATAGGGCCATATTTAGCCAAGTTGCATCAAACATAAGACAGACACAACGAGGTCGGAAGGAAAAGCAAAAAGCAGAAGGGTAGGCGAGGATAAAAATGAAAGGGAGAACACCGCACTTAGGGAATCTCGGGGTGATATAGCAACGAGTCACTGTAAGAATTTTAGTTTTTGTTATGCCCCCTCTTTCAATAACCTCGTTCCACAGTTTGGAGAATACTTCGTTAAAGAATTCAGCTGAGATTTTTGACAAAAATCTAAGTCCGTAAAGGAACAAAATCTAGTTGTTACAAATCCCTGCAATATCCAACCAGTTTGAAACTGTAGGCTATTTTAAGAAAATCGTATACTGATAGGCTAACAAACCACCTTTCACCCTCAAATTTACTCAGTTTTCGTCTGACCTGTTTATAGGACCTTGAAGCAAAAGTAGGTCTAATAACCGAAACTCACAAATTCTGTTTCGACTGCAAAAGTTCCAACATTTCAGCTCAGAAAATGTGCCGACTTTTCTCAGATGGTAGGTATTTTAATTAACGTCACACTGGAGCTACAAAACGGGCTAGTGGTGATGGCCCGGGATCAATCCCAAAGGGAGAGATCCGAGGACAACACCTCGTAATTTTGAAACACGGTCAAATGACGAGGTAACACCTGAGCTGGAATCTCACTCTTCAAACTTCCACACCACGCCAACGTGAGGACATTTGAGGCCACGACAGATTTAACGTGCACCAGCTCCCTTTGTACACGGCGGTCTTTGGTTGATTCGAACTCGCAATCCTCCGGTTGCTAATCCGTTACTCTTCCAATCGGGTCACCGTGGCCCGACTTTTCTCAGAAGATAAATATTTAGGTCTGCATGCAGTTATAAAAATGCTGTTTCTCAGTTATCACTCAGATTCTCGAAATTGTCGTCAAAATTAGGTGGTGTTGTCCTCGGACCTTTCCCTTCGGGTTTGATCCCGGACCGTCGGCAATAGACCACTGTGTTGATCCAGTGCGACATTATTTAAAATACCTACCCCTACTTCAAAATTGTCGTTTATATTACAAGCATCATGCCAACGTGAGTACATTTGAGTTCATGATAGATTTAACTTGCACCAGGTACCATGTACACAATGGTCTTTGGCTGGACCTAGTTTCGAACTTGCAATCCTCCGGTTTGTAATTCATTGCTCTTCCAACTGGGTTACCGCGGCCTTAAAAGAGTAGCGAATTAGCCTGTATATTACTAAGTGACTAAATATGAATCAGGTATAAAGCATTTGGCATCCAATGTACAACAGTAAACATCTCATTAATTTTTGTACGACAATGTGTATGTTATGTTAGGAGTTCGTCTTTATGAAATTAATGTTACATTTTAAATTTGTATCAATAAAATTCTGCAATAATAAATTTTCCATTGTTATCCCTTATTACAAAATGCTCGGCACGTCAGCAACACCATGAATATTATCAGTAAATTTTTAGCACGCTCACATAAAAAGGTTCGCCACCACTGGGATCTAGACGTTACTCTTTTTAACAGTGTAACAATTAACAGTTTTAAGTTACTTAAAACTTATTACAGCCTATTAATTTTGAGCTCCATTAACACCTTCGACTAAATATACGAAGCCTGCAACTGCTTATTTAAATTTTCTAAAGCATTTGCAAACGGAATGCAATTGTTGAACATAGGACACTCGGTTTTTCCGCTTGTTGGATTATAGGGATAAGGAAGCAAACAAACCAAGGGAATTTAAGCGCCTTTCATGAAAAGGAAAAGAATATAGTTGCATATTTATACCCTGTAGAAAGGATTCCAAGAGTAATAATAATATATAAGATAACTTTTTCTTTTGGATCTTTCGTTAAAAACTGTTGAACCTTGGACACTCAGTTTTAAGCTTGTTGAATTAAAGAAATAGCGAATAAAAAAACCCCGAAGTAAAATTTAAGTACCTTTCATGAAAAGGAAAGGATATAGATGCATATTTATACCATGTAGAAAGAGTTTCAAGAGTAATAATATATTAGATAACTTTTTCTTTTGGATCTTTATTTCGTTAAAAACTGCTGGACATTAGATAATCGATTTTAAACTTATTAGATATAAGAAATAACGAAGCAAACATACCAGGAAAACTTAGTGCCTTTCATTAAAAGATAGGTATGCAATTGAATTAATGTCGCATTGAGCAATACATCAGGCTATTGACGATGGTCCAGGATCAACCCCAAAGGGAAAGATTCGAGGACACCACCTCGTAATTTTGAACCACGAGAATTTTGTATGACGAGGTCAACACCTGAGCTGGCACCCCAGCATCCAAATTGGTACTTACGTATTAACCGCATGCCAGCGATTAATCGCCAAATCCGTTGGAAGGGGTATAAGACGGAAGAACTGGAACAATCTGGTTATATTCACTGCCAAGTGAACCACAAATACAATTTCATTGATTCCGATTGTTTTGTAAAACTTTTTTTAGAATCACAGTTCAGTGTTCAGTGCGTAGTTGCATTAGATACTCGTGATTGGCTGATATTCGCCAATGGCAAACAAAACTTGGCTGATATTCGCCAATGGCATGCGGTGAATACGTAAGTACCTCCAAATTTCCACACCACACCAACGAGAGGACATTTGGGGATCACGACAGATTTAACGTGTACCAGCCCCCACATAAACGAAAGGTCCTTGTTTGGATCGATTCGTAACTCGCAACCCTCCGGTTGCTAATCCGCTACTCTTCCATCCAGGCAACCGCGACCTCATAATAAAAAGGAACTGAATACAAATACAAATTTATACCTGTTGAGGTTTTAAAAATAATGATAATATATATAAGATAAGTGTTTATTGTTTTCGCATATTTCTTCTCATTAATAACTGTTGAACAATATCAACAAGACAACTAATTACAACAGTCTAAGCATATTGTTTGAAACTTAAGATAGCTATAGGTGACACTATTAATTTTTTCGATTATAATATTGTTAGAAGTGTGTAAAAACGGCTTCCATAATTTTTATAAAATATTTGAAACTTTAACTAGGCAGGAAGTAATCGTTGAATGATGATTACACTACTTGGGTTGAATTATGGTAACAACTAACAAGCAAACTGGTAATTTAAATTTACTCCAAGGAATAGTATACGAGAGTATTTATTTCCAAAAATATATAAACGAACATATGTCGAATAGTTTCAAGACTACACAATTTCTCAAAATTAGAGGTAATGGAGCTTTCACACACAGAAACAAAAATTTATTTTTAAAAGTCACATCGTAACTCGGGACTGAATTGAAGTACTGGATCCAAGTCGACCGAGTTTCTTTTAAAGGAATTACTGTGGCGTATATAGTGGAGCTTTTTTGAAAATTTTTAAAAAGTACTCTGTTGATACTTCAAGTTTATGGCTGTATTGTTTGTTACCCGGCAAATTTGTTTTTATTCGGGTCTTAAACTAGGCAACCCGATAACGGAACGAATGCTCATACTGAGCAGAAAAACTAGCTAAACACTTTTATTTTTTACAAATCACATTGTAACTTTGTAACTGAATTGAAATAGTATATTGCAGGTTTTTGGAAAATAAAAGTACGTGCTAAATGAAAGTAGTTGTTTTAAATTTTTATCCGGTACATTCGTTTGCATTCAGGCCTTAAACTAGGCAACCCGATTTCTGAACGAATGCTACATACTGAGCAGACAAATGGATAAACACTTTTAATTTTTACAAATCACATCGTAACTTTGGAACTGAATTGAAATAGCATAATGGAGGTATTTGGAAAATAAAAAAGTACTTACTTTGTGTGTAGATGCTTCGTCGAGTTGATGACTGCGTTGTTTTAAAATTTTTATCCTGCGAATTCGTTTGTATTCAGGCCTTAAACTAGGCACACCGAATGCTACATACTGAGCAGAAAAATAACTACACTATTTTATTTTTTGCAAATCACATCGTAACTTCGGGATTAGGTGAAGTTTCTGTATCCCGCGCCGACCGAGTTGGTTTTAAGGAATACTTATAAGCAACACTATGACCATGTATTCTTAACCAATACCTATTGAGTCAATTCACTGTGTGTTACCTTGGTAATACTGATCGATTAGTCTTCGAAGATCGGTGTCTGTTAGCGCTTAGAACGCGCAAGCACTTTCGTCAACAACAATTTGCCGTTGGGAAAACGATTTTCTTTCAAAGTTTATTTTTCCCTCCACCATTATCGAAGAGCTCTTTGTTATGGTATTGTATAAATGAGATCGATTAAACGCGATGTTCTAGATACATCAGAAAGAGAAAAGTGATATTGCACTCAATTTCCATTAAAGTAGGAAAACACAAAGTGCTATTCATGATTTCTGCTGGGTCTTTTCGAGTTGTTTGAAAGACGCATCAATTATTCTTCTTTGCGGAATTAAGTTTCGATCGAACATCAATTCGGTAGAACTGTTCAACAGAGGAATTGCGATCCATTAAATAGCAACAAATTTAATCTTTGACAATGGTGTTTATAGATTCAGAACTCTATTCAGTGCATTTTTCTTTTGACCAATTTGCTCAGAATAAACGTGCCTTGGTATTAATATATTGGAAAAATTATGACAACGTCCTACTTTTTATACGCTATGGAAATGTGATTGCGTTGTGGTGCTCTTTGTTAATGCGATTCCTTCAATGACTAAAATTCGTTTGAAAGTTCTCCATTATAATCAGGATCTTAATCTTTATCTCATTAGGGCTTTCTTGTGCAACTGAAACTTTTAATTTAGTTTGTACGGATGAGAACGAGATAAAATCTATAATTTGTGACATATTCGTTATTCTTACAGTAGACGGAAGTTGTGTTCTCGTTTTGAAGTCTCCATTCCTCTGATCTCTTCCACCTACAGAAACTAGTTTGAAAGTTTACAAAAGTTCTGTTAATATCTCAGCAGTATCTTAACGTCTATTTCATTATGGTTTTCTTCTGAAAACTTTTAATTGAGTTTATTCGCATGAGAATGAGAAAATAAATTTGTGTTATTCTTGATTCTCACAGCAGACAAACGTTGTTTTTCTCGTTTTAAAGTCTCCATTACTCTGATTATGTTCACCACTGAAAGCTTAAAAAGTTCTGTTAAGTACCTCATCAGTATTTAACCTCTAATCCATTACGATTTTCTCTTAAATAGCTAAGGGACCGCGGTAGCCCGGTTGGAAGAGTAACGAACTAGCAATCGGAGCGTTGCGAGTTCGAATCCAACCGAAGACTGTCGTGTACAAAGGGGGCTGATGCATGTTAAATCTGTCACCAAATGTCCTCACGTTGGCTTGGTGTGGAAGTTTGGAGATTGGAGTGCCAGTTCAGGTGTGACCTCGTCATCTGACAATAAAAAATAATGGTTCAAAATTACGTGGTGTTGTCCTCTGCCGTCGCCAATAGCCCGTTGTGTTGCTCTAGTGCGACGTTAATTAAAATACCAACCTACCTTAAAAAGCTAAGAAATTTCAATTGAGTTTGATACTCGACAAAACTTGTAAAATTTATGCATAAAATGCGTCCTCGGATATCTATAAAATTTTTAAAATTGTATCGACGAAGTATGATGAATGAAGATAGGAAAATTAGACTAATTGGGAAGAAAAAATTGATGTTTTTTTACCTATGTATATTTTAAATGCATATGAGGGAATTTCTTTTATTCTGTGGCCTAGTTTGTCTTGTGTTTGACCGCATCTTGGCCAAATAGGGCTTATGCTGCAGGAAACCCCTAACCAACCAACCAACCTGAGCCTAGAAAGGCTTTTTAAATTGTAAACCTCCTTTCGACTAGACCGTCTTCACCTAGCTTTAAGTAGAGTGTGGCTCTAGTGCAACACTATCATTAAATCCGTTTTGCACTGAAGTGTTTGTGCTGCATTCCGTATCCTCCAGCAATCAGCGACGAAAAAAGCAATGAAGGTGTGTCAATCCTCGGTTGGAAGAGTAGCGGATTAGCAACCGGAGGGTTGCGTGCTCGAAACTCGATCCAACCAAGGACCGTCGTGTATGTGGGGGCTAATGCACATTTAATCTGTCGTGACCTCAAGTGTCCTCAATTTGGCGTGATGTGGAAGTTCTGAGTGGGGTGCCAGATCAGGTGTTACCTCATCATTTGACCGTAGTTCAAAACTACAAGGTGTTGTTCTTGGATCTTTTCCTTCGGGATTGATCCCGGACCGTCGCCAATAGCCCGCTGTGTTCCTCCAGTGCGACTTTAATTCAACTACCCCCTGTAAATCAGTGCTTTTGACTTAGGACTACGTCTAACTCCGTTGATAGTAGGGGACGACTTACGGCCGACGGTCTGTGACAAAAATAGGTAAAAAATTTAAATACTTATATCGCTAAAAATACATGCGAACAGTAAATGTGTAACCATATTCGTAAACAGTATGGTTGTTTTTGTGTTTTGTGGCGCGAGGGCCATATTTGGCCAAGCTACGCCAAACACAAGACGGATAACAACAAGCAAAAAATGTCGTGAAAGGTAAAATAAGAGGGATTTGGTAATAGAGAAATGCGATGAACGGAGAAAAAGATGGATTGGGTATCCCGGGATCCCGACCCCGTGTTTACTAAAGACAGTAAGCCCCATGGAAAAAGAAAAGATCACCAGAGTGCCTCGTGTCCGTGAAGCCTGTACACACCTAAAGGAGATACGCCCCAAGGGAAAATAGGACGTAAACAGTATGTAGTCCAATTCAGATACTGAGCAATAAATTTAATACATCGTGCGCGCGACGTTCCCTTCCCACCCCTTGGCTGGGGAAATGATGCAATGTGTGTGTGCCAACGCGTATGACAGTCTATCTCGGCAATCGTGAGCGCAACACGACTTTGCATGGTATCGTTTTAAAACTCTTGTCTGTATGAGAAGTAGCTTACAAATTAAATGAACGCTTTGAAACAGTACTCGTTTGCAAGTCGTAGTCATACGCTTCAAACTGAGGGCTGAATCATAATTGAACCTATATATTTTCGTGGATTTTCCTTAATATCCTACGTCCGTCTCCGGCCTTTCCTCCATCAATATATATGTCTTAAAAGCACTATCCATAGTATTTACTATTCTATTGTAGGATATTTTCGGCCAGTCCTAGAGCTGGTCTCCAATCATTTCGTCCAGTTCCCAAAGGGCACAGATAGCTGATCTCTCTACTCCAGTACGGTTCAAGTCACTTTGTAGGCAATCATGTCCAGTAAGAAGTCGAAAGCAACTCCTACAGATCTGGGCAAGGAACCTGGGATACGAGCTTTATTCCTCAATAAAACATTTCATTTCTTTCCTGTAGACATCTCTTTGTAGATTGAGAGTATTAGTCTTTATGGACGAGCATACAAGCCTCTTGATGTTACGTAGAGGTAGAGGGGGTTTAGGTTGGGGCAACTGTGCTCCAGCCTTAGCCAATTGGTCAGTGTGTGTTCATTTCCATATATCTCTCAGTGACTTGCAATCCTCTGTAAGGCAATATTTTTCTTAATCTTCCAAAAGGTGACTTAGTTTTTCTCTACATCGATGCACAAGATCATATTCATTTTGACTTGGGGTGGTAAGAAATAATATTACTGCCTTAGTATAGATGAAAAATACATTATTTTTGGGACAAGTCTCGACTTCATTCACAGCCAGATTGATTGTTTGGTACACTGATTAGTACAGAATGCAAAGTAAGCACGGCTAAAGGGTTCCGTATGCACCTCCTCTGGTACGATCATACAAATTAGTGACTAGTTTCTTTAGTGAACCTCAATGTACTTTCCTGGCCAACTCAAATTGTTATCAGAAATTCTCTACTGTATGGCATTGAACCTCATACAACGTTGTTCAATGGTAGAGAAAGGATACTCATTCACCCCAATCACAAAGCAACTACTTCTCGAATAGCAACAAGCCGATTGTTTTCCACCAATGTAGCAATATTGTAGGAGAATCAATGCCACAAGTAGAGTAAATTTGATAACAATTTGAGTTGGCCAGGAAAGTACATAAAGTTCACTAAAGACACTAAGTAATTTGTATGAATGAATCTAAGCGAATAGGTTTACCTCAGGTCAGATACGGCCCTTCGAAGAGGTTTTACTGAACAGCAGTCCAGATACGGCCCTCGGGACAGGTTTACCAGGCGCACAGACAAGATACGGCCCTCCAAATATTTGTATCTGGCCCTAGACTAGATACGGCCCATCGAATAGATTTAACTAGACCGCAGTCCAGATTGGCCCCTTCGAACAGGTTTACCTGGGCCATAGACAAGATTCGGATACCAGATATTCCAGAGGATACTTATACATCTAACCCTAACTAGAAAAACTACCTATCAAATATCAAAAAGACGATTGCTCTCCACCAATTTAACAACGTTGTTATGAAATTCAATGCCATACAGTAGAGTAAATATGATAACAATTTGAGTTGGCCTGGAAATTACATTAAGGTCCATTAAAGACCATTGTCAATAATTAAACCTAAGCAAATAGGTTTACCTCAAGCCAGATACGGCCCTTCGAATAAGTTTAAGTGAACTAGTCCAGATACGGCCTTCCGAATATGTTTACACCGGCCACAGACCATATACGGATACCAGATATTCCCAGAGGACTCTTATTCACCTAATCCCAACGAGAAAAACTACTTCTCATATAGCTACAGGATAATTGCTCTCCACCAATGTAGCAATGTTGTATGAGATTTAATGTCATACAGTAGAGTAAATCTGATAACAATTTGAGCCCGCTAGGGAAGAACATTAAGGTCCACTAAAGAGTCTAGTCAGTACTTTGTATGATTAAACCTAAGCGAATAGGTAAACTTCAGGTGAGATAAGGCCCTTTGAATAGGTTTTAATGAATAGAAATCCAGATGCGGTCCTCCAAACAGGTTTACCCGGGCCTCAGACCAGATGCGGATATCAGATATTCCTGGAGGATACTTATTCACTTAACCCCAAAGAGAGAAACTGCTTCTCAAATAGCAACAAGACAATTACTCTCCACCAATGTAGCAATGTTGTATGAGATTCAATGCTATAGAGTTGAGTAAATCTGATAACAATTTGAGTTGGCCAGGAAAGTACAATACATTAAGGTTCACTAAGGACTGTAGTCAGTAATTTGCATGATTAAACCTAACCAGATAGGTTTACCTCAAGTCGCATACGGCCTTTCGAATAGGTTTAACTGCACCTCTGTCCAGATACGGCCCTCTGAACAGATATACCAGGCGCACAGACCAGATAGGAATAAAAGATATTATTCCTAGAGGATACTTATTCACTCAACGACAAAAACAGCTACTTCTCAAATAGCAACAAGACGATTACTATTCACAAATGTAGCAATGCTGTATGAGATTCAAGCCATACAGTATAGGAAATCTGATTAAAATTTGAGCTGACCAGGAAAGTACATTAAAGTTCATTAAAGACACTAGTCAGTAATTTGTATGATTACCTAGTCATGATAGCAGTCACGATATGGCCCTCCGGACAGGTTTACCCGGGTCACAGACCAGATACGGCTCTCCAAATATTTATATCAGGTCCTTAGACCAGATACGGACCTTCGAATAAGTTTAACTTGACTGCAGTTCAGATACGGTCCTCCGTATAAAATTAGTCGGACCGTAGTCAAGATACGGCCCTCCAAATATAGGTATCAGGTCTGCAGACCATAACCGGCCCGCAGTCCAGATACAAGCTTACGGACAGGTTTTCCCATCGGGCGGCCAGATTTGGCCCTACGAATAGGTTTTACCGACCCACCGACCAGATACGGCCCTCTGAAAAGGTTTTCCCTGCCTGCCGACCAGATACGACCCTCCGAACAGGTTTAATGGAAACGCAAATCAGATACGGATAACAAATATTCCAAGAGCGGATGCTCATTCATAAAAATATTTGAAAAACCGGCAAAATCAGTCTAGAGCTATTTTGCAAATAGCTAGGATGAAATTTGCTCCATGCAGATTTTTATATATTCTTATTCATGTCGTTCTTTCGACACCATTTGAATTTTCTCTCAGGAGCAAAATATGTATAGGGAAATTTATAATCGAAAATATTTTTTGTAATATCTTTACGCTTCCTTTCCATCTTGATTCTTACGACGAATTCATTGTAATGGAAAAGACGATCCGTATTCAATTTCATAACGTCGGATTTACTGACACGACCATTTGCATCAAATCGTACTACTTTCAAGTCAAGTTTTCTGTCAGTGGCATAACGTCCACGGAAGCACAGGAACCCGGAATCCTCTTAACCTTCCGAGAGAGGTTTCGACGAGATATCTCGTCATCAAGATCTGGTTAGGTTTTTCTAAAAACCAGATTCCTCGTTAAGGCAAGCAACAAGAGGTAGGTAGGTAATTAACGTCGCACTGGAGACACATGACGGGCTATTGGCGACGGTCCGGGATCAATCCCCAAGGAAAGTTCCAAGGACAAAGCCTCGTAATTTTGAGCCACGGTCAGATAGCGAGAACACCTGAGCTTCCACACCACGCCAACGTGAGGACATTTGAGGCCACGACAGATTTAACGTGCACCAGCCCCGTGTACAAGACGGTGTTTGGCTAGATCTAGTTTCGAACTCTCAACCCTCCGTTTGCTTATCCGCTGCTCTTTTAACTGGGCTACCACGGCGCCAACAGGAGGGTTGATAAAAAAATACAAATTCGTCAGCATAAATAAAAATCGATGAAACCTGAAGCAAAAACGGCGATTTTTTTAAACTTAAATCTGAATGAGACGTCAGCTACTTCGGATGCCCCATCCCCTTTCAGCCTCTTCTTACTTTGATTGGTTAATGGCGTTTGTCAGGTGCCAATGGGTACTTTCAAGACTTCTACCCACCTCATGCTTCCCGCTGAGGCTTGCATCGAGTTTAGATAACATGCGTAGTGGGTCCTTGCGCATTCTATCAGTTATCTCATTTTCCGCCTTTGCAAGAGACAGCTTCAAGCTCTAAGACAACTTTTGCGTCGTCTAAAGTTGCCTGGATTGGTCACAATTATGACTTTCGGACTCCTTTTTAGTTTAGGTAGGTAGTTGAATTTATGTCGCAACTCTGCAACACGGCTATTGGTGACGATTCGGGATCAATTCCGAAGGGAAAGATCCGAACACAGGTGTGAAATGTAAGTAAACTGAGCATTACTATTGAAAGGAGCTTCAAAAAGTGACTAACATGTCGACTAATAGTCACGTGACTGCTATGTGAAAATTTGACATGGTTGGCCGATTTGGCACTTTATCGTCTCTTGGCGATGTACCATCTTACAAGGTAGATGTGTGAATGAGCATTTCATAGTGGCGACAAAATTAGTGAAATCGCCCATCTACTCAAAATAAAAACTGACGTATCACTGATTTACGTTGAAAAATCTCGTTTGCTTCAAGTTTTTCATCGATTAATTTTTTGGCCAATGAATTTTAATTTTCTTTCATTTCGCAGGGGCACGGTTCTTAATCACCTGAAGCAATATGATAGTATATTGTTTGAGATTGTTTCTGGATTGAAAGGTTCCGGGGTTAAGGTTTGACCATCTTGAATGAATGTGCCTAGAATGTGTAGATGTATGTGAAGTGTAACGTGATCTCCCTGATGCACCAAGGTAACTGAATGGTTAACAAATCCACCCTAGTAGTGCCGTAATTATGTTCAATTGGCCAGGCATTAGCATAAAACTACTCTAAAACATGAATTTAATGAAACTTATTAGGTTAAACTTAAAATGCATGATGGAATTTTACAGCTTCACATCACCGTTTATAAAAAATTCTTATTTACACTTCAGAAAAGATGTTTTCATGTTAGATACTCTTATATCGCTGAATGATTTTCGTCTTAATCATCTGAAGCAATGATAGTATATTGTTGATTCTTTTATTAAAGAATCAACAATCTCTGAATCGAAATGTTCTGGAGTTAAGGTTTGTCCATCTTGAATGAATGGCCTCTCTATATACAGGCTGTGACTAGACTGAATGTATCTGAAGTGTAACGTCACCCCTGGTGACCGATATAACTATGAATGGTTCACTAATCCACTCTGGTAGCGCCATAATGATTAAGTTCAATTGGCCGGGCATTAGCAAACAAATCACTCTCATACATGGATTTAATGAGACTTATTAGGTTAAACTTAAAATGCACGATGGAATTTTACAACTCCATCACCATTTATAAAATTTTTTTATAGAGTTTAGAAAAAGATGTTCTCATGCTAGATACCCTCTTATAATATCGCTGAATGATTTTCGTCTTAATCCATCTGAAGCAATTTGATAGATTGTTGAGATTCTTCGTTTCTGGAGTTAAGATTTGTCCATCTTGCATGAATGAGGCCTCTTTATATACGGGTTGTGACTAGAATGTGTGGATGTATGTGAAGTTTAACGTTATCCCCTGGTGCACCAAGGTAACTATGAATGGTTCACAAATCCGTCCTAGTAGTGCCAAAATGATTGAGTTCAATTGGCCGGGGATTAGTATAAAAATCATTCTCATGCATGGATTTAATAAGACGTATTAGGTTAAACGTAAAATGCATGATGGAATTTTACAACTCCATCACCGTTTATAAAAAATTGTCCTATACAGTATAGAAAAAGATGTTCTCATGTTAGATACCTCTTATAATAGTACTGAATAATTTTCGTCTGAATCGCCTGAAGTAATATGATGATAGTATATTGTTGAGATTCTTAGTTCATGTTTATTGAGCAATAGAAAAGGTAAGTGAAGTTATCTTGATTGTTCCATTGTGGGAATCTAGAAATATTTTTTGCCAAGCCAGCTTGCATCAGTCACTAAGCCATTTTCAGCTTATCATATTGGTGACGCAGTTCAAATATGTATCGACCAAGGAATCCTCCGGCAAGCGATCCACACCAATACACGACGAAATGTTCAACAACAGTATTTCCTTTGCATCCCAAACTCAGGGCCGAGGCTAATATTGGATTGAAAAAGCCACCGGTTGTGCTTGTCGCTGAAAGAAAAATTAAATTAACACTTAAAATACACATTAGTGTTAGTTATCTACACTTTTCTAACAAAAGTCACCTGACATCTGGAGTAGAAACAAAACAGCATTTATTGTGGGGTCTGACTATAAATTTAAATTTTCAATTTCAGAGTCCACATCCATGTGGGTAACTTCAGATCTAACTATTAGTGAATTTAGACAAAAATTTTAGAAAAGAATGTCCTATAGAACTATGCAAATGTTTTATATCAAAATTTAAAAAATGAAATAACAGTCATTTTATTATCCCTAAATCTAGGAGACTGAACCAGTCATTAATTTGCTAGTCAATAATTTTGTGAAGAGGTGCCAGCACAGTTCAATCCCCTAGGTCTTTTGCTCATGATGATACATATTTAACATTCTAAGTATTTAGATTTTGATATAAGACATTTATAAAGGACATTCCTTCCTTAAATTTCAGTCTATACCCACTAGTAGTTAGCTCTGTAGTTAGACCCCAAAATAAACTGTTTTGTTTCTACTCCAGGTGTCCGGTGACTTTTGTCAATGCAGTGTATATTTGAATGTGCATAATTGTCGGCTTAAGCTGAAACGATTTAACTGACGAAGAAACAAATTTCACAGTACATCCCTTTAAATACAAACTATTATTTTACTTAACTATAATTTCAAGTGTCTACCTTTGATAATTTTTAAAAGTACATTATGTAGCAAAAAATTCACTTGAGAAATCAGTCATTTAAGGGCATTTAAAAGGTTCAAATAGGAATGTTTATATCTGAAATATTTTTCAATGCTTTCTGAATAATCTAAACAAAAAGTAAGTATGTTAAAGCTTGAAAACTATTGAATTAAAAACAAAAGAAATATCAAAATTAGTTTTGATTTCATTCCCAGGGCCACTGACTACAAATTAGACGCTCCCAGTGGCTAGAAGCAGAAGAATGAGTTTAAAGCACTTTTTGGAAAGATCGCAAATGTAATACGTGTTTATTTTTCAAAGCTGATCTTAAGACCCAACAAACCAACTTTCACACATTAGTTATCTATCTCGCTTTAAAAACTGATCGAGCTAATCTAAGCCATGTACTCGACAGTAAACTGCAACCATGTAGCGTAAAAATCTTCAGATGTGGACGCTATGTCCAGTTGCCTTGCAACACACCGTAAGCAATGATTAGTGTTCTCGTGAGCCGTGGACTCCACAGTACAGTGCTGTAGTGTGTAGAAAGGAAAATAACTCGCTTCGAGAACGTTCACACAAGTGAACAGCTATCAGCGTCCATGATATTTTACCCTTTTGTGTTCATCTCCAAAACCGACAACCCAGTAGCGAAGTCAGGGTTTTATTTCTGAGGGAATCAAAGTTAAATAATGAAATTTTTATATGCAGAGGTAAGACTTATTACCAACTAACTTTCGAAGACATTACAGGCAATCTCATCGACCTTAAAATGAAATAGACGGAGCATGTGCCCGCAGCTTCAACTTATTTTAGGGCCGCGGTGGCCCGGTTGGAAGAGTAACGAACTAGCAACCGAAGGGTTGCGAGTTCGAATCCAGCCAAACACCGTCGTGTACAAAGGGGGCTGGTGCACGTTAAATCTGTCGTGGCCTCAAATGTCCTCACGTTGGCGTGGTGTGGAAGTTTGGAGAGTGGGGTGCCAGCTCAGGTGTTGCCTCGTCATCTGACCATGGTTCAAAATTACGTGGTGTTGTCCTCGGATCTTTCCCTTTGGGATTGATCCCGGACCGTCACCAATAGCCCGTTGTGTTGCTCCAGTGTGACGTTAATTGAAATAATAAAAAAAATAATAAAAAAATCAACTTATTTCTTCCAGTAGCTCGGTTTGAAGATCTGTCACGTGGTTGTGTGTAAAAGCATGAATCCTACATTATTGATTGGTTCAAGTGATTATCCACCGTGATTAAAAACACTAGTCTGCGCATCCATAGCCAATTGGCTAAGCCGATTTGTGATTCACCCTTCAGAGATCTTACGACTCCGCCCACATGATCAGTCTATTTCATTAGAAGGTCGATGGTCAATCTAAGGTCACGTACTCACTGTCAAAGTGCAACATGTAACGTAAAAATCTTCAGATGTGGATGCTACGGACAGTTGCCTTGCAACACACCGTAAGCAGTGATTAGTGTTCTCTTGAGCCGTCGACTCCACAGTACAGTGCTGTAGTGTGTAGAAAGGGAAATAGCTCAATTCGAGACAACATACATACGTATAAGCGAAGAGCTATCAGCGTCCAATGAAATATTACTGGGATCTCCTTTGTGTTCATCCCCAAAATCGACAACTCAGTATAGCGAAGTCAAGATTTTATTTCTGAGTTAAATAATGGGGAATTTTTATATGCAAAGGTAAGATTTATTAGCAACTAACAACTTTCGAAGGCATTACAGTCAATCCAAAGTCACGTACTTAATGGCGAAGTGCAACATCTTCAGATGTTGACACTTCGCCAGTCGTAGCGTACAAATCTTCAGATGTTAACGCTACGTCCTGGGTTTGCCATTATTATTTGTTATAAAAAGATGTTCAACGTGAAATGAAGCTTTATAAAGAGTTTGAGGTTGCCTCTTTTTGTTGTCTTTTTTACTATTATTTCCTCTTGTTCTGAAAACTATGTACTGTTTTCCCTTGTTTTTTGTAAAGATTTTTATGTATATTTTTACATCTTATACTTTATAATCCTTGGTAATAGTCATTCATGTCGGCCCATGAATGAACCTTAGACCCCATTGGGTGCGTTTGGCTACCTGGGTTACGAATGAAGTTTTCCGTGAGCCCTATTCGATACTCATCCCCCCACCAGCGAATTGGGTTACTTCACAAGTTGCAGTTCTCTAGTGGTAAGCTTAACGTAAAAAGAAATGTTATTTAGAGGTATTGCCTACCCCTTAGCTCTAACTCAACCACCCACGATGTCTTCGCGTCGGAATATATATATTTTATGCTCTCATAGTTTTAGAAACCAATGTCTATTTAAAAGATAAATTACAAATGATAAAGGTTTTACCATCCCTAAATTTTACCCGAATGGAGAGAATGCTTTTATTTAACTCTTGAAATCTTAAAATTTTTCGACCAGTGTGTATTGCTTCTAAAGTTGAAAATACTGTTCAAATATATACTACTTAATACTTATATACTACTAATACTGTTCAAATTATTACTCTAAGTACATGCCGATTCCTTCCTGATACGTGTTAGGGCCGCTCACACCAGTAGAATCTAGGTCAATCTGAATCAACCTGAATCCAGTAAAAACTAATTAACTAAGATTCTGGCTAGCCGCTACCACAAGAAACATCTTGTTCATCTTAAACCTTTCAGTGCCTGAATCCGGAGTGTTCCTCTTCAACGCAGCATTAGAATCCACGTTAGTCAGCATTTACTGGATCAGTAAATGCTGATTTACTGGATCAGTAAATGCTGATTTACTGGATCAGTAAATGCTGATTTACTGGATCAGTAAATGCTGATTTACTGGATCAGTAAATGCTGATTTACTGGATTAGTAAATGCTGACTACAAGAGATTGACCAGGATTCTGTTGGTGGGAAGTAGCCCTTATGGATGTAGTGATTAAATTTAATTTCATATTTTATTTAAATTTTGGTAATATTATGTTTGTCTAATGCTTTACTTTCTCTTAGATACCAATAAGATTTCATGTTATAAAATGAACTTAAAAGGAGGAAAGAGGATCTAGAAGTAAACGGTAGCATGCTATCTTTTCCTTTCTAATCGTGAGACTGGATGTTTTGGGGTTTTATGGAGCAAGGGCCATACTCGGCCAAGCGCGCCAAACACAAGACAGATAACGTCAAGTAATTGTGAAAAGAAAGGAAAAGGGAGGGAGAGGAGAAAGTAGGAGAAAAATCGCTTGAGCATCCTAGCGTCGCGAACCCTATGTTTACCAGAAGTTGGTTGATTGTTTTCGGGGTTTTATAGCGCAAGGGCTATATTTGACCAAGCTTCGCCAAACACAAGACAGAATGACGGAGGAAGAAAAGCAGAAGGGTAGGCGAGGGTAAAAATGAAAGGGAGGAACGATCACTCAGGTACCTCGGGGTTGTGATGCCCTACATGCCTAAAGATGTGCCCTTGAGGACTTACCAGAAGTAGTAAACCCCATGGGAAAAGAATAGATCTAGGTACATTAGGGTACCTCGAGTTTGTGAAGCTCGTACATACCTTAAGATTTACTCCTAAGGGGAACGTGAAAAGCAAACAGATTATTTGAAGATTGGAAAAGCTTTTCGTTTTGAAAACCTAACTCATGATCTTGTACGGTGTCATGTTCTGTCGTAATTTGGTTGCAGCTGGGAATTTGATTCAAAGTGAAATAAATATTTGGGTTCATTTAAGGTACTTCAATTACAATATTCAATATTTGCACAGGGCACAAAGTGGCATAAAAGGTTCGACACAACGCATAAAATTCACTTTCTGAGGACTTTTAATCTTGTTAAAGTTAGAAATATTGTTTGTTATGGCAGATTTACTAAATTTGAAACTCCTTTGCAGGATGGTTTTAAAACGTAACGTTTTACTGACCTATTATAACAAGAATTGTTGTAGCTACAGCGTTGGCAATTAAACTAATCTCTGATTTCCAGTAAAGAGATTCCATTGCTATTACTCTGCTGACCATAGTTATGAATCCTTCGATCAGAGCTCCAATGCCCATGTGAACCTTCAAAGAAAAAAAAACAAACTCATACATTTTAAATAACATTCAAAATCTTAATGTATACGAAAATGCAAAATAATCCTTCTTGGCTACCCAAAATATGATGTAAATTTTCTTCCAAGCTATTATCAAGCACAAGTTGTGCACAAGAATTATAACTTATGATCCCTTCGAGAATAATATACCCTGCTCGTCTTTAAAATTGCAACACCAAGAATGTTGCATTAGACTGACCCCAATTTCACAAGTTGGTTGGTTAGGTTTTATGGCGCAAGAGCTATTTTTGGCCAAGCTGTGTCAAACACGTTAGACAACATCAAGTAATAGGCATCGATCTTCTAATCAAATAGACGGAGCATGTACGCGCAGCTTTAAGCTATTTCTTCCAGTAGCTCGGTTTGAAGATCTATCACGTGGTTTTGGGGGAAAAATGAATCCTAATTTATTGATTGGTTAAAGTGATTATCCACCGAGATTTGACACTAGTCTTCGCTTCGATAGCCAATCTGTAAGTCAATTCGTAAGCCCACGTGATTTACCCTTCAGAGATCTTACAACTGAGAGTGTACATAGGCTATGTCTATTTCATTAGGTCGATGGTAATAGACATACACATAAGGTTGGTTGGTTGGTTTTTCGGCTTGCGCCATATTTTAGCAGTTTGACTAAAATATGGCACATATTTTAGCAGTTTGACTAAAATATGGCGCATATTTTGGCCAAGATGCACCAAACTGCTAGTAAATGGCCATATAAACATAAAAAAGCTTTAGACCGGCCACTCACTGGATCGGTATGCAACAATATATACGACATGCGTACTCCGTTTCTGTACAGAAAACATGTTCATAGACTTGAGCACTTTAACCAATTCAGTGTCCCGGGACTAGTGTTGGATTAAAGTGTGGCTTGCCTCACTGATTCAGAACAGATAAATACACCCAGGGAGGAATCGGAACCTGCTCCGTCCGCTACTCGCAGGATGCTATTATCGCAGTGCCCAATGAGCCACGGTGGTCCCAGAGGATAGATGACACTTGTGACAGAAAAGAAATGATGAAAAAAGGCACAACACACTTATATAAATTATGTGTGATATGTGTGCACCCCCTTAAAGTACATTGGCGTGCAAAAAAGTTGTTTGTTTGGGGGTATTAAGGCGCAAGGACCCCCATATTTGGCCAAGCTGTGCTAGACAAAAGACAACGTTAAATAAAAAATGTGAAGGGAAAAAAGGATTGGGGAATAGAGTAGTGCTATGAAAGCAGAAAAAGGTCACTTGGGTAGCCTGGATGCGTGTCTCCCGTGTCTACTAAAGAAAGTAAATCCCATGGGAAAAGAAACGATCACTAGAGTATCTCGGGTTCGTGGAACCCGTACAAGCCTAAAGGAAATGTGGGTCCAAAACTTAAGGAAAGGTAGGTAGGTAGTTAACTAACGTCACACTGGATTGACACAACCGGCTATTGGCGACGGTCCGGGATCAATCCCGAAGGGAAAGATCGAGGACAACGCCTCGTAATTTAAACTACGGTCAGATGACGAGAACTACACCTGAGCTGGCACCTCACTCTCCAAACTTCCACAACACGTAACGGGAGGACATTTGAGGTCATGACCGATTTAACGCGCACCATCCCCATGTAGACGATGGTCTTTGGCTGGACCGAGTGTCGAACTCGCAACCCTCAGGTTGCTAATCCGATGCTCTTCCAACTGGGCTACCGTGACCAGCTAACAGTTGGAAGAGTAATGAGAGGTAATCGATAATGGTAATTGACGTGGCACTGAAGCCATACAACGGGCTATTGGCGACGGTCCGGTATCAATCCCAATGGAAAATACGAGGACAATGCCTCGTAATTTTAAACCGCGGCAAGATCCAAAAGTGGATAAGCTGCTCCAAACGCAAGATAAAAATAGTTTTCAAAATATAATTATCAGCAGACCAACATTAAAAGTATGATGAGTAATTAATTTGTATTAACATTTTCAATGAGATCATAGTTTAAAACACGTTGTCCAGCAACGCGATGTACAATATATAAATGATGACGTTAATATTGACACGATGCCATTTTATGTGTGTGTGTGTGTGTGATACAAGTAATATGTGATAAAGTAAAATCTATATACAGGGTGTCCCAAAAAGGTTGTTCCGCAATTTATCTTTTTACCATTTGGAGATAGGTAGGTAATGTAAATTGCAAAAGTACACCAAATAAGGTAAGTAATTAAGATATGTGAATAAAATTATCACGTGATAACAATTTAAGCGGATACAGTTTTTAATTTGTATACAACCCCTCTAGATAAAATCCGAGATAGCAGAAATGTTCCTTACCTGCATCCCTATCGTTAGCAGAAAACTGCATTTCTGTAGGTTGAACAGTAACGGAGGCATAAGGACGCAAAAAAGTTGACTTATACCGCTTGTGCACAGCTATTAAAGCAGTCAGATTAGGGACCGTATACACAATGCTAAAAAGCATTTTTGTTTCGGTCAGAAAGTGCAACATTGTGCAAAGTAATGTAGTATTGCAACTGCTGATGAAAATCGCAATGAATAATAGTAGACAATGTAATCTTTAATAAAAATATTGTAGAAAAAATGGTTTAAATAAAAATAAAAGGAAAATTTTCCATCTGCAGCAATGCAGAACTTAGCTCTTCATTCTTGGCCATGGGTCAGTTTCCGTTCTAGATTAGACACGGCCCCCCCTTAAAATAGAAACTTGTATCTCCGTTACTATTCAACCTACAGAAATATGGTTTTTTTACTAACGATAGGGATACAGGTAAGGAACATTTTTGCTATCTCGGTTTTTATCTAGAGGGGTGGTATACAAATTAAAAACTGTATCCGCTTAAATTGTTATCACGTGATAATTTTATTCACATATCTTAATTACTTACCTTATTTGGTGCACTTTTGCAATTTACATTGCCTACTTATCTCCAAATGGTAAAAAGATAAATCGCGGAACAACCTTTTTGGGACACCCTGTATAGTGTAAAAAGCCAATAGAATGTAAAAATTTAAAAAATGTTTGAATGGAGTTTTTCTCCATTCAAATCCCGCAATGTTAAGTTAAGTGTTAAAACGTTTCTGGATGATGATTGAAAACAGGACATTCTATTAAAATATGAAGGTTGGTATAAGGAATGACATACGAGCCACACACATGGGCATTCTCTCCTAACAAAAGGTGTGTGTGAAACGTGTCTGATGCGAAGTCTTGTTAAAATTATGTCTATTCGACGAGATGGTAGAGAAGGTCGAAGGGAAATAATTGGCTGGATTCTTTGCTGTTTGTTATTTTCGGAATTCCAGTCAAGCTGCCATTCCTCCCATACGATGTCCGAGTAAATATCGGATGGATTTGGTTAAATAAATCCTTAACAAAAATGTAATTTGGCAAATTATACAATTACGTACCTGTAGCCCAGCATAGCACTCAGCAGCGGTGTGCAACGCCGCATGCTCAGGTGTCATGTGATGAGACCAAATGTAATTTATCCATCTGAAATTCATTAAAATGGTAATTAGAAGGCAAAGAAAACTATCCTTAAAACATGTTTTCGTTTGAGGTGAGAGCAAAATCCATATAAATAAGAATGGTGTGTTTGTACATTGAATATTTTAAACCCATTTCAAGTTTTCTATCTGTTTGGGGCCCTTCTGATGCAAAATCCGTCTCTTGCACGTTTGGTGTCTGTCTGTCCATCTGTCTGTATGTGTGCCCGTAATACGTCCTTTTAAAATAGGACTGGTAGTTAATATGGCAACCTTGGTATTTTTTAATCGTTTGCTTTTTTAAATTTGTGTCCGTTATATTCCAATAATATATTTTGTAGTGAAAAAACAGATACATTCATTACTTTTCGTTCGAAACTTTTTTAAAAATCTGTTTAAGATGTATTTCTGGATTTTCAATTTGATGTTTTTTCGTTCAATAACTGCAATTAAGGTAAATAATGGTATAATTAGTTTTAAAAACATTTTTAATCACTGATAATTTTGGGAAAAGCGTTTGTTTTTAAATGACATACAAGACATTTATATGCCTACTCTGAACGGTTCTATGCATTCTTGGTAACATTGGCACACTCTAGAGAAGTGGTTCTTAACCTTTTTAGTGATCGGCACCCCCTTGAATCTAAAAATAAGTTCTCGTACCCCTTGAAAAATGTGTTTCTATTAATTTATTTAGGAAATTACTTCTATTGCAAGACTATTGAAAAATAAACACATACATTTTCATATACATACAAAATAATATCTAAATTTTTAATGGCTACGTTGTTTATTCATAATAATACTTTTGAAGCCAGGCTCTTTTTTTGAAAGAGCCACGCGTAAGTCATCACTTGCATTTAAGCGATTTCTGGCTTTTATTTTTATGAGCAAAAGTGATGGAAATCCCATTTCACACTGGTAAGTGGTGACAAATGGTAAAAGTCTGCAATGCTGCTTTTACCAGCTGTGTATAAAGTTCTAACTATGTACACCAGAATTGTTCCAAGACCAGTTTTTAAAATTCCATATGAATACGTGCATTGGCTCGTATTTCAATAAGATCGTCTTTTAGTAAATCGCTGTCACACATCGAAACTTCTCTCGCATCCCTGGTTTTTTTCTCGAACACCCAGGGGTGCACTCCCCGGTTAAGAACCACTGCTCTAGACTTTTTTACTAAAAATTTAAATTCTACAAAAGTGTAAAAGATTAAATATGACATTTATTTACATTTGAAGTTGTATTTAACAATTGCGTACCTTTATTAGAGTGTGGTAGTTGTTATACGTGATGAATAGGAATTACAATTTATTAACGAAAGCGGAAGTTATAGTTAACCAATTCAACCCGTGTAACGCTGGGTAATTCTGCTAGTAAAAATTAAAAATGCAGTTTATGAGAATTGGAACAAGGATACAGAATTCACAGAACTTTCTCATTTTGAAAATTTGAAGCATTATACTTCAGTGGAAGATAAAATTCCCGTTCTCGATGCATTTTAATAAACTTTAATAGCTATTAACCGTTTTAGTGTATAGGCCACTAAAGGGGCCAAAATGCCCGTGGCTAAGTCCCGCCTACGTAACTGGGGACCTGATCGCTGGAAAATTCCTTTGGTTTTAAATAATGGACTGTATGAGACACAAGAGATAACTATAAAATTTATTTAGACGATAATTGGATAAAGGCCACGCCACTTTTCCATAGTTAACAAGAGGTTGGGAGCACGGTTGTGCGTCCACAGAAATCGAATGCTATTTGATTTGAGGTCTGAACACAGCGGGAAATAGTTTGGTGAAGCGATCGCCCCATTGGCGCGCTTTCTAGCTCGCCAAGTTAACCAAAAACAGTAGGCTCAAGCAATCACTGAAAAAATTAAGAAAACTCTTAATAAGTGCAACGCATTTTTATTTCAAAAGTAAGTTATTTAGAGCTAGGCATCTCGCGAAGAAAAATATAGAAGCACTGCGGCGCAAAATAACTGAAGCATCCTTCATTCGTGCATGGCACATTCATATGGACCACAATAGCCCGGTTGGATGAGTAAATCAAGTTCGAATCCAACTAAAGACCGTTGTGTACAAAAGGGGTTGGTGCACGTTAAAATTTGTCGTGGCCTCAAATGTCCTCACATTGGCGTGGTGTATAAGTTTGGAGAGTGGGTTGCCAGTTCAGGGGTTGTTCTCGTCATCTCACCGTGGTTCAAAATGACGAGGCGTTGTCCTCGGATCTTTCCCTTCGGGTTTGAACCCGGACCGTCGTCAATAACCCGCTGTGTTGCTCTAGTGTGACGTTAATTAACTACCTACCTCTACTGAATATCCTCGATTATGCAAAACGCCGCAGGCTGTTTAGTTTATTTTGAGCTTAAAAAGAGCATTTGAGCTTAAAGCACCTTTAAAAATAATGGAGTGCCTTAAGTTTCGCACAGCAATGTAGATACAGGGTGTTTCGAAAATATCTGGCCAAATTGTAAAGGATGGTATAGGTAGATAGGTATTTCAATCAACGTCACATTGGAGTAACTCAACGGGCTATTAAAGAGTGGTATAGAAGCCCAAAATAATCGATTTTTGTCAAAGAATGCGTGTCCAGAAATGCCACGTCTAGGTGGCAGAGGGCACTGTTTAGATCAGTCGTGCTTGTGTGGCGTAAGGCTTCATTCCCCGCTCGGATTTTCAACATCAAGCTACGAACTCGTGTAGCGATGCATGCCGTTCAAAATCCGAGCCAGGAATGACGTCACAGAAATGATGTTATCGACTGGCCTGAACAGCGCCCTCTACCACTTAAACACTGCATTTCCGGACACATTCTTTGACAAAAATGTTTATTTTGGACCCTTCTACCACGCTTTATAACGTCACCAGATATTTTCGAAACACCCTATATATACTGCTATAACGAAAGCAAACTATTGTGGTAGTGAATAAGTTAACCACAAAACAAATAAGTAAATAAGTTCCGTTTTGATTCATGGGGTGACTTACAATGTTGTTACCGCTCCTCCTATTGCTTGGCCCAGAAGTTTCTTCCATACTCCTGAATTTATGCTTCCAAATATACATTCTTCAAAAGGTCCACATGGACAGGCCTCTGCATCTCCCCATATTGCGCACCACCATAAACAAACTGCTAACAGAGCGATGCCGAAGCCAATGTAACCATGTATTTCATACACGACACCTTCAAGAGAAAAAGCATATTACTATCCAGAAATGTATTAATGATACATCATTTAACCCTCCAAGTGGTTTCGACGATATCTTGTCCATTAAGATCTGACCAATTTTGCTAATGATGAGATATCTCATCAAGATATTTCCGATTTTTTGATGATGACGAGATCGAGATCTGGTCAATTTTCTTTTACGGACGAGATATCTCGTCCATCAAGATCTGGTCAGTTTTCTTCTAATGACGAGATACCTCGTCGAGACAACTACCAGGAGGGTTAAATTCTTTCATTCAGAAAGAATATACACATGCACATAGTCCTGAAGAGTTGGTTAGGGGAAGAAATAAAAGAAAAGGCATTGGGTTTTATTTTTAAAAGGGAGATTCTTGAATTTAGTGTGAACATTCCACACATAGAAGTAATCGTAACTTGTTTCTTCCTTCCCTCCTGTGTTACTAGTGTTTTGTATTGGACAGCTCAGCACTTTACGCTTGAGAAAGTGACCGTGGGCGCAGGACAAGAAATGTTTGCAAGAAACATTGCTATTTAGGGTTCATAACCTGTAATGAATTTCCTGTTTTACCGATTTGGGAGATTGCTAAGAATTATTTTTACTGAAACATCATTTCCTTTTTTCTTAGCTATGAGGACCAAGCCTTAGCTGAATTGCATTTAGAGCAGAGGAAAATGCTTGCAACCAAAGCGATCTTCATTGGCATCAAGTGTCCATTGCGAAGCCCAGAGGGAGCAGTCTAGTCTTTTGTGCAACCCGTTTTACCCAGGGATGACTGCAAACGTACCAGTCATGAGCTGGAGGAGTCCTCCCAAATTCTGTTCCTTCCCAAACTCAATTCAAGGCAATTTTTCCATTGCATGTCTGCCGGAAGATGGTAAAGCATCTAAACTTCAGTCCTTAACCCAAAGGTAGGCGGTAAATATAATACTAGCACTTAAACCCAGTAAAAAGTAGTATTGATAATTTCCTCCCGCAATTTACGGGTAAACAAAATGTCGATAATTCGCAAAGTATATTGATGTTTTTCAAAGCTCTATATATCAGACAGCATTAGAATTGGTATTTACTGTTGGATTATCCACTTTCAATTTATGAAAAACTCACTTGAATGAGTCTAAAGAAATTAATTCTAGTTTATATTCAAGAGATTTTTAACTAAAAATTTTTTTGATCTTTGTAAGTCTACATGTACATTTTTCCATCAACTTTCATGACCAAGACATTCATTCTTGCAAAGGAGTGTTTGTGCGACTCAAAGAGAAAAGAGACAGGGACTGGAGAACCTATAGCCCTTTCTCTCTGAACGACCCTGCACTTACAGTTGATGGTGTTCTTCCGACATTTGAAACTATCGACTTAGACTAGAACAAAAGATGCGAGTGTCGTCACTCACGTTGTTGAGCGACGGCTTCAGAAGAAAAACAGCGTTTCAAATCGTCCTTTCAAATTTTAAGGGCCCTGCACTTACAGTTTGAGGTGTTCATTCGATATTTGAAACTATCGACTTAGACTAGCACAGGAGATGAAGGTTTGGTTTGTTGGGGTTTAATGGCACAAGGGTCATATTTGGCCATGCTGCTCAGGAGATCATAGGACACAGTTATAGAGTTGTCACGTTGTTAACTCTCCAAGGCGGTTTCGACGAAATAATTCGTGCATCAAGATCTGACCAATTTTGCTAATGTGACGAGATACCTCGTCATTAAGATATTGCAGATTTTTTCATGATGACGAGATCAAGATCTGGTCAGTTTTCTCATGACGAGATATCTCATCCATCAAGATATCTGGTCAATTTGCTAATGACGAGGTAACCACCAGGTGGGTTAAGAGACGCCTTCAGAAGAAAAAAACAAACGGTGCTTCGAAACTTCTTTAAACTTTAAGGAAAGTAGGGAACACAAGATTGAACCGCAATCAGGTAGGTGCAGAAATGAAAGACAGCACATATGTGTGTTTTTAGTTTGGCAGTAGGATTTCCCTTACAGCTTCAAGGTAGTTCTTCGAATTTCTCCAATTGTGACAAATTCTTTGGTGTTCCATATTATATAACATTTTTTAAATCGACAAACTTATTTTTTTGGTATAAGTGTAAAAAATTTCAAGTTCGATAAATTATCTATTCAAATATGAATCATAATTCATTTTGTTGCGATGGGCGTTTGATTCATTCGAAACACCCCATCCTCTTGGTGATATTTTGTAATCAGGTATTACATATTGGTGCTATTGTTACATAAAAACTAGTAAATACACGAACTGTATTTACGGCTCTCTAAGAACGGAAGAAAGTCGCCCCTTGTAACGTAGTGGGAGAGAGGTGTGCCCATAACACGACGATACAACCAAAATTACAAATAAACTATGTATTTACGTTAATCATACACTATCTACAATCAGGGATATGTGTCTCTTGATCGTGGAGCCTGCAAACGGTAAAATGGAATCTACTCAAACGGCCGGCTCGAACGAGCACCAAAAAACCCCTCAACTCCATTCAAGCTATGCAATAGTTTCCTCTTGTACCGCCAGTTTCACTGGGAGACAGTTCAATCTCAGGAGGACGTCGTGCACACCTAAAGAACATTTGGACGGCAAGACCACTCCGATAGGTATTTCGGGATTTGCGGCCGGTGGTCAGTGGCGTTGATCTCGGATCCCGAGCTGTTGCTATGGATGTCACACCCTGTCTAGTTTTGTGCTCTCCAGATGTGCGGGAAGAGAATATTATTGCTTTCTCTTCTCTCTACATAAAAGTTAGGTATTTTAATTAACGTCGCACTGGAGAAACACAACGGGCTATTGGCAACGGTCCGGGATCAAACCCGAAGGGATAAATCCGAGGACGACAACACGTAATTTTGAACCGCGGTCGATGACGACGACATGAAAGGAAGGATTGACATTTGAACGTTGCATTCTACAGATTTGAGTGATTGAAAGTATTCGCTTTACAGGCATAACACTTGAAAATACTTCGGTGACAAGGACAAAATTGTGCTCAAAATTATAAAGCGCTTTTTAAAAGAAAAATCACAACTTTTAAATATTCCTGAAATACAGCCCCTGTGGATCCCCATCTCTTAGTTACGCCTCTGAGACAAAATTTTCACCAACTCTAACACAAACTCGCTAGGCAGATAGCCTATTTCAGAAAAGAAACTTACCTAATTCAGCACATCCGGAACAAAGCTCTATCGTTGCAATAATTTCAGCGACTATAATCTGTATTGATGACGGACTGAATCTGAGGAAAATCTTTCGGAAGATATGAAATACAACTGTGTTTAAAATTAGCACCAAATAAGGCACCCATGGTTCAGGAATGCTTTCAAGCATTGCAAAGCCTCTAAAAATGAAAATAATGATTATGAGTTGTCTGGAGAGCAAACATGCATTCATTAGGGGTAAAAAATACTGCACAACCTTTTCATACGTAGCATATTCCGCTATCAGCCGTGTTTTGTGGAAATTTGTACAGCTGATGTTTAATGGTGAGCATTGCCCATATCACCATTCAGAATAGTATTGCGGAACTAAATGTTACATATATATAAAACGTCTAAACAAAATCAAAATATTTGTATTTTACTTATGAAATAAGACTATTTAAAAGTAACACCAAATAAGGCACTCATTTTCATGAATGCTTTTAATGCAAAGTGCCTAAAAATGAAAATAATGATCATGAGATGTTTGGAGAAAAGATACATTATTTGTACAGCTGATGTTTAATGGTGAGCATTGTCCATATCACGTGGTACTAAATGTTACATACATATATAAAACGCCAAAATTAAAATATTTGTATTTTACTTATGAAATAAAACTATTTAAAAGTAACACCAAATAAGACACTCATTTCCTTTTTTTTACTTTAGGCTTTTAAACTTTGCAGTCACAAAAGTGAAAAAGATCGTGAGTAGTCTGGAGTCAAATATACGTAATGTATCGCATCATCTTTTCATAAGTAGCATATTCCGCTATCAGCTGTTGTGGACTTTTGTACAGCTGATATTTAATGATGCGCAGTGCAAGTAATCTTTTAGAACAGGATTGTGGTACAATAGTACGTTGATTAACGGAACTAATTGGGAGTCGTGTGTTCATAAAACCGATTTATTCGTATAATTGGTAGGTAGGTAGTTAATTAACGTCGCACTGGACAACGCAGCGGGCTATTGGCGACGGTCCGGGATCAATCCCGAAGGGAAAGATAACGGGATAGGATAAGGGAAGGACAACGCCTCGTAATTTTGAACCACGGTCAGAAGGCGAGAACGCTTGAGCTAGCATCCCCCTCTCCAAACTCACACCAAGCCAACATGAGGGCATTTGAGACCACTACAGATATAACGTGCACCAGCCCCCGTGTATCCGACGGTCTTTGGTTGGACCAAGTTTCGAACTCGCAACCCTCCGATTGCTAATCCGTTACTCTTCCAACTGGGCTAACGTGGCCTCTCGTATAATTGAACATAAGTTTATGTACAGTAGAAAAAAATAGTTTACTATGTTACAATGCGGTAAAAATTCGAAAAGCTGGTTCCAAATGCGTTCTCCATCTCATTAACCACTTAACGCATTTACCCGTGTTTGACACGGGCACTCTGGTATCTCGCGTTATTTTATTTCTAATGACCGTCTGAGGTCCGTTCTAGTAAAAATAGATAGGCTAGATTAAACTTATACCAAAGATGGCATAAACTTATTTATCATAGATGATTTACCACTTATTTATAGATGGATATTAAACTTATTTACCGTAGATGGCACCACTATGCACCATTTTTCTTGTGTAAACCAAGTGGTGCATTTTGATGATTAGCTATAAGTTTGTTAGGAATTCTTTGTTATAAAGCAGTTGTTTGGTGTGGAAAAGGTAATATATCCATTTTTATTACGTTAAATATCATACAAGTAAACAGTTAACCATAAATTAATTTTTACTAAGTGTTTTTTGTAACTTGTTTGGAAAAAGTTATCTGATAATGAGCGACTCTGACGATTTTGAATATGCCAATTTATCAAAGTTTCAGCGATGATAGTGATGATCTCTTGAGTGATGGAAGTGAATCTGAAGTTAATATTTTATTATTATTAATATTTTGAAATACAAAATAAACATGTAATCAAATCGTTTACACTTTGTATAATATTTTTTTTATAACTTTTACCCCACCCCCCGCAACTGAAATTGCAAAAAATAACTTACACTATACCTTTATATATATTCATTTTCTGTAAAAAAAACTCGATCATATTTTTACCAATTTTTCCGAAAAAAACTCGTGCTTTAAGTGGTTAAACATCCCTTTCCCTTGATAACGACTGCACATCTGTGTGGCATAGGCTTAATCGAATTCCAAATACTTGAACGTATGCACACAAGAGTAAACAGTATATTTCCAGAATCAATGTTTGAATATTTGCTTAATGCTCCCTACCAATGTAATTTATTTTATAAAATTTCCGAAAGTTATTCGTGTAAAATCCGACACAATCCAAGACCCGCAATAGAGAAAGGGATTAGCAATCGGAGGGTTGCGAGTTCGAAATTCCAGCCAAAGACCGTCGTGTACATGGGAGATGGTGCACATAAAATCCATCGTGCCTCAAACGTCCTCACGTTGACGTGTTGAGGAAGTTTGTAGAGTGGGGTGCCAGCTCAGGTGTTCTCGTCATCTGACCGTGGCTCTAAATTACGAGACGTTAAGTTTTGATATCGAGACTTAGGTTTTGATAGTGAAACGTCGATATATTGACGGATATATTTGAAAATAATTTACTTAGACCGTATAACTAATTTAACACTTTCATTTATCATTATATAATTAACTATCATTAATTTGAGTAGCCTTTTATTTATTATGTTATAAAAAATTAATTTATATTTATTTAAATAAAGATCTAAGTTTATTTTGGTCAGTAAAACTGAGAATAACCAGAACAATCGGCCTCAAAGTTACATTCGCCTAGGGTACTCAGAATCACTTCATTCATATTGTTAATATTTAAGGTAAATTTATCTGAAATCATGACACATGATAGGAACGATCAAAGATTACGACCAATACTGAACCTAAAATAGTGAGAACTTGATAACTAAACTATAAAAAATTTCTGCAGTTTTTCGTTTGAAATTTTCTCGATTTCCGTAGCTTTTATTTAAATCTGTGTAGATAGGTAATTAACTTAACACTCCAGCAACACAACAAGCTATCGCGGAAGGTCAGGGATCACTCCCAAAGAGAAAGATCCATGGACAACGCATCGTAATTTTGAGCCACGGTCATGACTAGAACACCTGAGCTGGCATACACCCCACTCTCCAAACTTCCACACCACGCCAACGTTAAAGCTACATGTATGAGACATAATTGGTACAATTTAGCCCAAATAAAGACAAACCAAGAAAATATAATTTACCTCACTAACCTCAAAGTTACCTTCGCCTAGGGTACTCAAAACGACTTGATTCACCACTGATAATATTCAAGTTCACTTAATCTGGAATAACGACATGATAAAAACGGTCAAAGATTATGACCTGACCATAATCATGAAGAATTTAGCCCGAACAAATAGACAAGACAGGACAATGCACCTTACCTCACTAATTTCTCGACAGCCGCTGGATAAAAGCAGAATTGATAAAAGATTATCTCTTTGTTAATCAACTAGGCGAAATATACTTAAAAAAAGAAACCGACGTTCATTGAATGACGTTTGACATCATTTCCTTTGCACTTCAAACCTCCTGATCAGAGAAAAGTAATCATTTCATTATGGTAGTGAAGAAAAATCTCGGTTTATCTGTGACGAAGCCAAAAACTTATAACGTAGCAACTCATTAAGATGCTCTTTTAGCTATTAAAACTAGTTTTACTGCTTGGTGCATTTTACTATCCTATGAAACATCGGTGCTAAAAGTTGGGCAGCAAATTATTTATACAGCTACGGGTAGGTAGTTAAATAACGTCGTACTGGACCAACTCAACGGTCTATTGGCGACGGTCCGGGTTGGTAGGTGTTTTCATTAACGTCACCAATAGCCCGTTCTGTTGCTCCAGTGTGACGTTAATTAAAATATCTACCTACCCAACTGGGCTACTCGGATCTTTCCCTTCGGGTAGGTAGGTATTTTAATTAACGTCACACTATTTTAATTAACACACAATGGGCTATTAGTGACGGCCCGGGATCAATCCCGAAGGGAAAGATCGAGGACAACACCACGTAATTTTGTACAACGGTCAGATGACGTGGTCGCACCTAAGCCGGCACCTCACTCTCCAAACTTCCACACCAAGCCAACGTGAGGACATTTGAGTCTACGGAAGTTATAACGTGCACCAGCCCCCTTTGTACACGACGGTCTTTGGTTGGATTCGTACTCGCAACCCTCGGCACGGCCCTATTGGAAGACCAAGGGATCCCAGCTAAAAACCGTCGTGTACACGGTCCTGGTGTAAGTTAAATCTGTCGTGGCCTCAAATGTCGTTAGTTTGTGGTGGGGGGGGGTATTTCAATTAACGTCACACTGGAGCAACACAACGGGCTATTGGTGACGGTCCGGAATCAATCCCAAAGGGAAAGATCCGAGGACAACACCACGTAATTTTGAACCACGGTCAGATGACGAGGCAACACCTGAGCTGGCACCCCACTCTCCAAACTTCCACACCACGCCAACGTGAGGACATTTGAGGCCACGACAGATTTAACGTGCACCAGCCCCCTTTGTACACGACGGTGTTTGGCTGGATTCGAACTCGCAACCCTTCGGTTGCTAGTCCGTTACTCTTCCAACCGGGCCACCGCGGCCCTAGTTTGTGGTGGAAATTAAGGGAGTGGGTTATCACCCCAGGTGATTCTTCTCATCATGGGACCGTGGTTCGAAATTACGAGGTGTCCTCTCATCTTTACCTTGGGGACTGATCCTTGACAGTCGCCAATAACCCCTTGTGTTGCTCTAGTAGGACGTAAATAAACTACCTACCAACTATTTTGACGGCGCTGCGGTTGCCCAGTAGGTAGACTCACTCATTAGCAACCGAAGGGTTGCGAGTTGGAAACACAATCCAACCAAAACCGTCCTATACAGGGGTTAGTGCGCGTTAAATCTGTCGTGGCCTCAAATGCCCTCATCTTGGCATGGAAGTTTAGAGAGTAGGGTGCTAACTGAGGTTCTGGTCTCGGCTTCGAACCGTGATTCAAAATGACTAGGTTAATTAACTACCTACCAGCCTACCCTGGACGTATTTCTCTTCTGTGTCAATAAAACTTTCATTGTGTATGTCTATTACTTGATATTGTATGTTTTATGTCTGGCGCAGCAAGGTCAAATATGACCCTTCGCAATAAAACGCCAAACAACCAACCAACCTGATATGAGTGTCCATTTCTTGATATTGTCTGTCTTGTGTCTGGCGTACGCCAAACAACCAACCAACCTGATATGAGTGTCCATTTCTTGATATTGTCTGTCTTGTGTCTGGCGTAAGCCAAACAACCAACCAACCAACCTGATATGAGTGTCTATTTCTTGATATTGTCTGTCTTGTGTCTGGCGTACGCCAAACAACCAACCAACCTGATATGAGTGTCTATTTCTTGATATTGTCTGTCTTGTGTCTGGCGTACGCCAAACAACCAACCAACCTGATATGAGTGTCCATTTCTTGATATTGTCTGTCTTGTGTCTGGCGCAGCATGGCCAAATAGGGCCCTTTCGCCCTAAAAAACCCAAAAACCCCACTTACACGACTGTGGTTGGATCGATTTTCAAACTGACAAGGGTAGGAAGTTGAATTAGCGTCGCACTTTAACAACACACGGTCTATGGACGACGTTCCAGGATACATCCCGAAGAGAAGGATCCGATAACAACACGGGCACGGTTGGAAGAGCAACGGATTAGCAACCGGGGGTAGTGAGTTCGAATCCAGCCAAAGACCGTCGTGTACAAAGGGGCTGGTGCATGTTAAATCCGTCGTGGCCTCAAATGTCCTCACGTTGGCGTGGTGTGGAAGTTTGGAGAGTGGGGTGCCAGCTCAGGTGTTGCTCTCGGCATTTGGCCGCGATTCAAAATTACGAGGTGTTGTCCTTGGATTGATCTCGGACCGTCGCCAATAGCCCGTTGTGTTGCTCCAGTGCGACGTTAATTAACTACCTACCTACCTATCCGTAAGACGCACCAGTGCTATTCTTGCGGTACACGAGGCTACTTACAGTAACCTTTAAAAGTTTGGGTTGGTTGATTTGTTGGGGTTTTATGGCGCAAGGGCCATATTTGGCATGCTTCCCCACACACAAGACACAATATCAAGTAATTGGCAAACACATACAGTGAAAGTTTTACTGACACAGGAGAGAGAAATACACCCAGGGAGGAATACAGCTTACAGGAATCTAACCTGAGCCGCCTACAACTGTTTAAAAGTTCAGAATCGGCAACTAAAAATAATATAAAAATGCCTTTTTAAAAGTCTGATAAAGTCATTTATCATTGAAAAAATTCCATGTTTTAAGTTTCGTCCCTTTCCTAAATAACATCCTGGCTACGATACTGGCTTTATTTGACTTAAGTGGACAGTGGAAAATTAACTTTTTTAGTTATACTTTTTTTTATAAAATCTGCAGACTGTTTCTACTAAAAAGTATATATAACTTCGGTTTAACTAAATTTTTCTAAAGAAATTTAGTTGTGCGGAGTTTTTTACATAATCCGTCGGCAAAAAAATGATAAATCAGCAAATATTGATAGGTCCCATGCGTATCATATTCAATATACTGTCAGTTTTAAATCACGTAATAGTTTGTATATACAGAGTGACTTTTAATTAACCTACAACTTTTAACTGAAATAACTCTTGAGTCGTTGCAAATAGCACTACAAACATTTTCTATTGAAAAGAACATGGAAAAGGAATTTAATGGATAAGGTTTTCAAAGTGATCACCTTCAGAGGTGATACAATAGCGCAACCTAGTCACAAAGTTGTCAGTTACAAATTCAAGAGTTTCTTTTTTAATGCTTGCAAATGAGAAATCACATGGATTCATATCTGGTGAATAAGGTGGCCAATGCAATGCACCAGGATAACTATTTGGGTATTGATAGGCGATAACTCGGGCTCCAAACTCACTGTTAATGGTGTCAAACACATTGCGTGTTCTATGTGGAGGGGGACCGTCCTACATGAACCAATATTCACCGCTGTTCATTCCCAGATTACGATTTTCGGGAGAAACGACTGTGACCATCTAGTGACACTCTGAGAAGTTATTTCAGTTAAAAGTTGTAGGTTAATTAAAAGTCACCCTGTACATATATAAATCACATTTACTTCCCGTTTGATAAGTATCGCTCCATAGCAAAACAAGTCTAAACTAAAACTCCTAAAATTTTTAAAAACGTATAGGTTAAGCAACATTTTAAATCGAAATTTCAAAATTTGGGAGCACAATGGATTTCTCATTTCCACTTATATATATATATATACAACAAATTACAAGGATTATTTAAAAAGAAAATCAAGAAAAACCAGATGCGCAGAGAACATTTTAAAATCGGAATGTCAAAAAATCCAATCGGAAGAAAGAAGATATTTTAATTACCGTCGCACTGGAGCAACATAACGGTTATTGGCGACGGTCCGGGATCAAACCGGGAGGGAAAGATCCGAGGACAACACCACGTAATTTTGAATCACGGTCAGAGGACGAATCTCAATCGGAGAAAAAAAACGTTTTGTAGTAAACTTGCAATAATTGTTTGCAATGCTTTCTGTTTTCTATGCAACTCCATCAAAAATGATCGTAATTGAAAATTTCTTTTTGCCATCTACAACCTGTTCCCAACCTGTGCTCCGCGCGCGAGCCGCTCCTCGAAAATAAAATAAATAAAAAAAATTAATGAAACAGAGAATAAGAAACACGAAGTAGAATCAAAATAAGAAATTACATTCTGAACGAAAATTTACCAAGTTGAAGCTCTCACCAATAATATAAAATCTATTGTAACGCAAATGGTATGATTCATTGTAATTTGGAAGAACTTTTATGCATCCAAATTTGGCCACTATGATGTGTATGGGTGGTAGTTGAGAATAAATTAAGATATTATGGTAAATTTCAAAGTTTTTAAAATATAGTTTCATTGTATTGACATTGCGCAATTGTTTAAATATCTCTTTCCTATCTATCACCTCTTCCTCCCTCTTGTAACACTACTCCTAAACACCATTAACTTGTAAAACATAGGGTAGGCCTAAAGGGTTCCGCCATTGAAGTTTATTCTAAACAGGGCTTCGCGAGTCGAAAAGGTTAGGAACCTCTGATCTACAGCGTTTGGCATCAATTAATTTTTAACACTGAATAAAAAAAAAAAAAATTTCGGCCGCTTTTGATGATTTTGAATGCCCACTGTCCCCTTAGCTGCAATAAAGGGTAAATTATCTCTACTTACCAGCTCTGGAAGGCCTTCAAATAAGCAGCAAAAGTCGCTGCTAGAGTGAAACTTTTCTCCTGGACGAATTTTTGTACTCTAATGATATTTATAGACCGAACACTGCCTTCCGCACTCAAACAGACCCCAAGCAGAAACGGAAATAGAGCAAAGAACTTCATCCAGTGCCATGCGAACGGCATTGTGTTTCTTAATATGATTAAAAGTATGATAGTCAGGGGAAAAAAGACAATTTTGGCACAACCATCTTCCTCTTGGGCCAAATCGTGCTTTTTTATACTCGTAAATTTCAAGTAACACAATGAAAATGTCTAGTTCAAAACTCTTAGTAAATACATGGATGCATATGTGCTTGTCCTATATTCTTCCATTGCACTCATACATCCATGACAAGAAAACAAATCGCTTTGGGAGTAAAGTGTATCATTTCAGAAGCGCAATCGGGATTTTATTTCGAAGGGGGACGAAGTTAAAATGAAATTATTCATTCTAAGTTAACCCTCCAAGTGGTTTCGACGAGATATCTCGTAATCAAGGTCTGACCAATTTTGCTAATGGCGAGATACCTCGTCGTTAAGATATTGCCGATTTTGTTTTATGATGACGAGCTCAAGATCTGGTAATTTTTTTTCTTTTGACGAGATATCTCGTCCATCAATGTCTGGTCAGTTTTACCAAAGACGAGATACCTCGTTCATCAAGATCTAGTCAGCTTTGCAAATGTCGAGAATCCTCGTCGAGACAACCACCAAGAGAGTTAAGCTCTTATCAGATTTTCAGAAAGGTCTTTTTACTTTATATTTAGATACCTGACTATAGGCCAGAGACGATCTATATGGGCTCAATGCCTTTTTCATTTGATTTAAAAATTAGTCTTTTGAGGCACAAAGTTAATCCTCTGAGAGTAACGAGATTTCCGAGAGAAGTGTTGTATTGCTTTTACCCCCAACACGCGTGACTAAATAACCACGTCTATTGGTTGAAAGAATCCCAGGAAAGATTCTATTGGTCGAAGGTCAAAACTGGTTAAGAAGTCACACAGGGAAGATTAGGTTGCAGAGCTTATATATGCCTGTGAGCCCCTCAGAGGGTTAAAGCTCAAGGTAAAATTTCATACAAATTAAGCTCTTATCAGATTTTTAAAAAGGTCTTTTTATGTTATCTTTAGTTACCGGACTGAGACAGGACCGAGCTAAGTGGCTCAATGCAACCCTTTTATTTGACTCAAAATTATACTTTTGAGGTCAAAGTTAAAAATGAAAATTCTCATACAAAGTAAAACTCTTTTTCAGATTTTTTAAAAGGTTGTCTTTTTATGTTATCTTAAGATACCAGACTGAGCCTGGGCCGAGGCTCATTCCTACCCTTTTTATTCGACTTAAAATTATCCTTTTGGGGGCAAAGTTAAAACTTTAAATTTTCATGTAAAAAGTTAAGCTCGTATTGGATTTTTAGAAATGTCTTCATGCTATCTTTTGTTGTCAAACTATGAGCCAGGGCCGAGTTACAGGAGCTCAATCAGACCCTTTTTATTTGACTCAAAATGACCCTTTTCCGGGACTATTGATCATGTAATTTGATGAAAAATTACATTATTTATAAAACGTTTTGTATTTTTGTTTAAAAGTTTTGAGTTCACTGCGGTGTCAATGGCTTGAGCTTTAAATTTATTTAAATTGATGATTAATCCTCCGAGAGTCACTAGATTTCCGAATAGTATAGGATTGCTTTTAACCCCAACATACATAACGATAATAAAAAAAACTATTTTTTAAATTAATCCTAGGATATTTATGGTTGTGTTTGAGGGTAGTGGTGTGGAGAACAAAGGTTTTTAGTGTATGTCGACATTTTGATGGCTCAGTGATATTTCTTTCCTGATTTCCTGATCATACTGTAGAGTTGATCTGCTAAGTCGGCATTTTTTGCGTCCAAGTTTTGAAGGCTTTTTGGGAAATGTGTCCATTTTAGTAGCTCCTGATGCGATTGGAAATTTGACTGCAGACAATTTTCTTCGATCTTCAAGCAGGTTCAGTCCAGCCTCTTGTTGAGCTTTGGTAGCTTTCTTAACACCGATAGAAAAGCCACTACCACAATATCCAGACTGAAAACAGGACATTTTAAAGGCACGAAAATTAATTGTGATGGAACTAGAACGTGCAGACAGTGTAACTGTATGGGAGTTGAACTCACACCTCCTCATATATTCACCACAATAGTGGCTGATCTTCAAACCATCGATTACCATCCTGCAGAACAGCTTTATACCAAGAAATAATCGATATCGCCAAAGATGTGCAAAATGCACATGGCGACATCTGACTCAGAAATGGACACAACAATCCTAGGAAAGATTCTATTGGGCAAAAAAGCCAAAACTTGCCTGAAGTCATGCAAGGAAGATTGCAGAATGGATGTATATATGTGGCCACTTCAGAGGATTATAGTAGGTAGATAGCAAGGTTTATAGAATCGAATTCTGTTAACCTTGGGTAGATAGTTGAATTTACGTCTCACTAGAGCAACACAATGGGTTATTGACAACGATCGGGCAGAAAGATTCCAGGACAACACCTGGTCATTTTGAACCATGGTCAGATGAAAACCCTTCAGAGGGCAGAATCGTATTAAAAGAAATGCAATTCAGGTGAAATGAAACTAATATTTGTTTAAGTTAACATCAAAATAAAGATACAAAAAGTTAGAAATACAACAGAAATAAATCAAAATAAACGGCGGACCACGATAATCTGGTCGAAAGAGTACTACTGAGTAAAATTGCGGTGCATCTCAATTGTACACAGGTATTGGTATTGGTATTTTTCAATTAACGTCACACTGGAGCAACACAACGGGCGATTGGTGACGGTCCGGAATCAACCCCAAAGGGAAAGATCCGAGGACAACACCACGTAATTTTGAACCACGGTCAAAATTACGTGGTACGTCAAACCACGGACTAGACCAACACCTGAGCTGGCACTCCACTGTATAAACTTGTGAGAAAATTAAGGGGAAAAATTCTACTCATTACGCAAAACTCACTAAGTGTTTTTCTGAAGAAATCTAACCTTCATGCATAGGTAAGTAGTTGAATTTACATCGCACTGGAGCAACACTCAACGGGTTATCGGTGACAGTCCGGGATCAATCTTGTAGGGAAAGATCTGAGGCAACACGTCGTAATTTTGAACCGGAATCAGAGGACGAGGTAATTTTGAACCGAGGTAATTTTGAACCGGGATCAGAGACCTGAGCTGGCACCCCACTCTCCAAACTTCCCCACCACGCCAACGTGAGGACATTGGAGGCCACGACAGATTTCACGTGCACCAGTCCCCACATTTATGACGGTCTTTAATTGGATGGAGTCTGGAACTCGCAATCCTCTGAACCGTACCGGCTGGGCTACCACGGACCTGAAGATGAAATCAGAAATGATAGTTAAGAAACACAATGCAGGGTGATTTAAAGGGTCTTAGACAAACTTTAAAGAAAGGTCAAGAATATCAAAACAAAACGATTTTGCATAGGAACATATAGCCGCAAATGCCACCCGAAGTTGCCAGAACAGAAAGAAAGAAAAATAAAGGAATAAAAGTAAGGTATAACAACGTGTGGCCCATTTGCACAAAAACCAACGTACGAATTCCACCCGCTGGTGGAAATCTCTTAGTTCCAATGATAGGACCCCTTTGAATATAAAGCCGGTGTAACAACTCCTTGTGTAATACACGCTAGAATGAGGTACACCAATGTGATGGGAAGTAGTTCTTATACTTGGATTTAGTTCAATTTCGTGTACGACCGCTTCTTTCATGGCAGGGTTTGGTCCTGACCACAATGGCTGTTTACTGCGAATGATCCCCTTTCACACCATCTGTGGTGCAAATATTCGCTGATGGGGCCCACGTCTGTTTGAGAACCGTTCACAATACAGTGGTCCCCCTATAATCCGGCACTTCTCCAATCCGGCCCCTCCAGTTGTCCGGCGTTTTGAGAAGGGCGAGAGCGGAGCGGGAAATGGAAACAAGTCACTGCATGTCGGTGTCAGTGATCTTAGCACAACGTGAAACTACATTCAAATGCAATATCTTGTTTCGTAATTTTTTTACAACACTAATGCCCATTTTAATACATGTTTTTTGTAATATTTTGTGCAATAAACATAGGTTTTGCAATTAAAATCCACTAATCCGGCGTTTTCGTTAATCCGGCAGTCCTCTGGTGTGATATCTGTTGGATTAGAGGAATTACTGTACAATCGTATATACACGGTGAGTATAAATTATTTTTACAAAATAAGAGGGTTGATAGTACCCATCCAGACGAGCAATAATTACCATGGAACATAGGGTCGCATTCCACTATTAGAGGCAGAAAAGAGTAAAATTAGAATTTCAACATGAACTTACAACAGAGTTGGGAAAGCAAATGAACGATACCAAAAGTTGCACAATCTGATTTATTGATTAGAGAAAAACTCGCAGCAAGTGCTCAAAGTGGCGGCCACGCGTGTCGTTGCACAGTTCACACCGGCGAAGGAATGACTGGCGCACCCTCTCGAAGATTCCTGGTGTTGTGTTAATTTTGTCTGCGGCAACACCGATTCTCGCTACGAGATCTTCAGCCGAGTCCACAGGCGTCTGGTACACTAAAGATTTCATGTGCCTCCAGAAGAAAAAGTCCAGTGAGTTGAGGTCCGGTGAGCGAGGAGGCCAAGCCACAGGTCCGCCACGTCCGATCCGTCGTGAGGGATATGTGGCATTCAAGAAGTGCCGGACCGTACTGGAAAAGTGTGCTGGGGCTCTATCGTGACTTGTAGATGCTCGACGCGTTCCGACTTTACTCTTTTCTGCCTCTCAGAGTGGAATGCGATCCTATGTTCCATGGTAATTATTGCTCGTCTGAATGGATACTATCACCCCTCTTATTTTGTAAAAACAATTTAGACTCACCCTGTATATATAATATAACTATTATTTTATGAAGAATATAAAGAGCATATCAGTATAATAGTGGTAGGTAGGTATTTAAATAATCCTCACACTGGAGCAACACAACGGGATATTGGTGACGGTGCGGGATCAATCCCAAAGGGAAAGATCCGAGGACAACACCATCGTCAGATGACGAGGCAACACCTGAGCTGGCACCCCACTCTCCAAACTTCCACACCACGCCAACGTGAGGACGACTTTTGAGGCCAAGACGGATTTCACGTGTACCAGCCCCCTTTGTACACGAGGGTTTTGGTTGGATTCGAACTCGCAACCCTCCGGTTGCTAATCCGTTACACTTCCAACCGGGCTACCGCGACCCTCAGTATAGTAGTGCTATTCTATGATGGTAAGGGTAATTATTCAACGTTGCACTAAAGCAACACAACGGGCTATTGTAGACGGTCCGGACAGGTAGATAGGTAGTCAATTAACGTCACACTGGAGCAATACAATGGGCTTCTGGTGATGGTCCGGGGTCAATTCCGAAGGGAAAGATTTAAAGAGAACTCGTAAGAATACACCCAGAGTGGAATGCACCTGACAGGAATCGCACCTGTAAGTTTAGGCGTATCCTAAAACTTACAGGTTGCTAACGCAGTGGGCATACCCACTGAGCCACGACTTCCCCACCTACCAACCTTGAAATTGGTAGATGGGGTTGAGATCGAGCACACAAATTGTAATATGTTTCTTAATCAATCAAATTATTTTACTAGATTGGTACGATTGAATTTGTCAATGATTGCTCTAAGGTAAGAGGTACTTAGGTATTTAATTAACGTCGCACTAGAGCAACACAACGGGTTATTGGCGACGGTCCGGGATCCATCCCGAAGGGAAAGATCAAGGACAACGCCTCGTAATTTTGAATCGCGGTCAGATGACGAGGTCAACACCTGAGCTGGAACCCACTCTCCAATCTTCCACATCACGTCAACGTAAGGACATTTGAGGCCATGACAGATTTAACTAGTGCCAGCCCCCGTGTACACTATGGTCTTTGGCTTTACCGAGTTTCGAACTCGCAACCCTCCAGTTGCTAATCCATTGCTCTTTCAACTGGGACACCGCGGCCCTGCTGTTTCTGAGGAATAATGTAAGTACAGTGCAACTTGGATAAAACGAACGTCTCTAATTCGAAATCGTCGTTAATTCGAAGATATCTCTTAGTCCCTTGAACTTCTCATTAAATCAATGTTAAAAAATCGTGGATAATTCGAAGTTCAGCTTCCTTAATTCGAAGTTTAAATACAGTACATGTAAAGTTAAGTAAACTACAGTATATGTAATATGTACTGTGACGAATTAATCTAAACTTTTTTTTTCAGACAAAACATGGGTTGACAATGGACGCGCGAAACAAAATGCTTAATTTCATATTAAATTTTATCCGAATTGCTACGAAGACGTCTCAACTAGATGGAGTCCGTGAGCTAACTGTTTTTTATCCTCTTCACATGCGCAAGCGCAGTAGTGAAGGAATCTTCCGGTCTGCAGCCCGCCATCCTAGACTCTTGGGCGCTAAGATGTCACAGTACTGTAGTTTACGTAATGTAAATATCATTTTGTTTACATACATATAATGTTTAAGTCTTTCATACCATGATCTTTCTGAATAAATATTTACTTATTGACATAATAATCTTTTCAAGCATTCAGTGGACCTGAAATTAAAGTTAAAAGATGTAACTTTTTAATTCGAAGTTTTGGATAATTCGAATTTTTTAGTGGTCCCTTCAGTTTCCAATTATCCAAGTTGCACTGTATTAGAAAATGAAGAGAATATAAAAAGTATTTTAGTATAGTAATATTTTAAAGGAATAAGTAACAAATATTTTACGAAGAATATAAATAGTATTTCGGTATTTTTTATTTGAGCAGATATTTTAAAAATCATTAACGCTCTCGAAGGAGGACAAACTACTCATCATGTACGAAACTATGCCATACTGTAGAGCAAAATATTTTCGTGACTATATTTTAGGGTTTTTTATTTACAATAGCACCAAATTATTAGGGAGAGTGACTAGTATCTCCACCCCAAAAAACTTCTTCATTTACGATTATAAAGTAAAAGCGCGTAGCATGGAACACCTGGATTTAAAAGATTGCCAGAAATAGAGAAATGGAATTTTGAATAAATCAAAGGTCAGATCATGACGAAATTAAGTAGGATTCATATATGAATAGATAATTTTTTGAACTAAATATTTATGGGTTAAACTAAATAATAACAATTATTTTATTAGCAATTTATTTATTGGCAATAAATCAGAAACAGTTCAGTTACATCAATTAGTTACCATTACCAATAGTTAGAGCAAAAGAGTTTGCCATCCTAAAAACTCTTTTTGAAAGTGATATAAAAGAGGAGCCTTGTAATATATTGTGCAAGTTGAACATTAAATAATTCTAGATATACGTATATGTGGCACGGTCTCTAGGTGTGAAGAAGTGAAGCTGGATAATACGGAGATTAGGACTAACACAACATTTAATTTCTCTACTTCAAAACTATATACACCAACGGTTTTAAAAATGATAGAACAGCCTACACGCTGCCACTTGAATGAATTGTATAAAACAGCGCTCGCTCCACCTGCGCGTGGAAGCTTTCAGTCACTAGTTCAACTCTAACTCTCATTTAGTCAGGAAATAGGTTCTACTAGTCACGCTCGAAGATCAGCAAGTGCCTTCTCGCACTTGTACAAAGTTACCGGATTTTCAGCGGACACCTACGCGCGCCGCTCTTTCCTCTGTTTCCGTCTCAGCCAACACATGCACGCACGTGTGGTCAAGTTGATCGTCAGTACCATCTGACGGGGAGGCTTGTGGACACTCCGATTCCACATATATACAAGTCGAACATTGAATAGTACTACATACATTTGTTCAATTTGAATATTGAATAGTACTACATATATTTATGCAAATCGAACATTGAATAGTACTACATATATTTGTGCAAGTCGTACATTGAATAGTACTATATATATATTTGTGCAAGTCGAACATTGAATAGTACAAGTGTAGGATATTATCCTCTCGACCCATCAAAGCGACACATACAAGCGCCCTCTGTTGAGCGTAGCTACTAACTAGCCACTTGTAAGCTGTACTCCAAGAAGATACGTTATAAGACGTACTCCCAGACGATAAGTTGTCTTGTTCAGATGTAATTTCTATTTGTAAAAATATATATTTAGTCCTTCAATGTTATGGTGTTGTGTCCCTCTCCCAGTTATGATGTATAGACTCCCACACAACGAACAGCTATTTTTATTTCATGAGGGATCCATTATCCAACTTGGTACTGTAATCTGGAATTCAGGTATGGAGACCCTGAGAGTTTGGGAAAAGTGTGTTTGACCCAATTTATTTTTTAGGCAATAAGTCAAAAACACTTTAGTTACATCGATTAGTTACAATCACCAACGGTCAGAGTAAAAATGTTTGCCGTCTTCAAAACTCTTTTTGAAAATGATCGTAGAGGAGCGACCTTGTGATATATTGAACAAGTTGAATATTGAATAGTAGTGCATATATTTATGTAAGTCGAACATTGAATAGTACTAGGAACACCTATTTGTATTTCATAAGAGATCCGTTATCCAACTTGGTTCTGGAGACTAATGCAGATATGGAAACCCTGTGTTTGGGCAATTTATTTATTAGCCAATAAATCAGAAACAAGTTAGTTGCATCAATCAGTTACCATTGCCAAAGGTAAGAGTGCAAATTTTTGCCATCCTAAAAAAGCTTTTCGAAAAAGTAATAGAAGAGGAGCCATTCCTTTTGAAGTAGAGCGCACAGAGCAAATTCGTTGCACAAGTGCCAATGTCAAGGAATGACTTTCTTTGGCTAGCTGCCTAAGGTAGCTAGGTTTGCTTTTTAAAATTTTATTTTCATTTAATATTTTTTAATGTTTACTGAATCGTGAACAATGATTAACAAAATTCCTAATTTAATTGTTTGAGCGGTGTGTGCTAACAAATAAATCGAAATTTTTTCCCCATTTCTCCAAAAATAGGTGGTATCTTTTGAAATTTTCGGCTCCACCCCTAAGAATTTTTCTACACGATACTGTTTGAAAACCATTCTATAGTGTTCCATTTGCATGACAGGCCGCGGTAGCCCGGTTGGAAGAGTAACGGACTAGTAACCGGAGGGTTGCGAGTTCGAATCCAACCGAAGACCATCGTGTACAAAGGGGGCTGGTGCACGTTATATCTGTCGTGGCCTCAAATGTCCTCCGTTGGCGTGGTGTGGAAGTTTGGAAAAGGGGTGCCAGCTCAGGTGTTGCCTCGTCATCTGACCGTGGTTCAAAATTATGTGGCGTTGTCCTCGATATTCCCTTTAGGATTGATCCCGGACCGTCACCAATAGCCCGTTGTATTGTAACAGTGTGACGTTAATTAAAATCCTACCTACCCAACTGAGCCGTCCAATTTGAAACTGGGAACAACTAAAATTTTGCATTTTCTATTTATGCTTGTTTTGTTTTCTATAAGTCAAGACCAATCTTAAGAAACTGTGGATCTCATTTCTCCCATAACTGTGGGGTGATTCAAAATTACGTGGTGTGTCCTCGAATCTTTCCCTTCGGTGGTTGATCCCGGACCGTCGTCAATAGCCCGTTTCGTTGCTCCAGTGCGACGTTAATTAAAATACCTACCTACCCATAACTGTAGGAGGCCATTTCTGTCATGTTGGTGGCAATAGTGTTTTTGCTGTGGTACGTACTTCCTGTCCCTACACCGGATGTGACGTCACTTGGCTCGTTTTTCGAATACGATTTCAGCACGTCGCCAATGAAAATTCCAAATGAATTCCGAATCTGTACAGTATGATAGTTGATTGGTCAACGCCAATCGTCGACCAAAACGGTGCTAAATTAAATTTTGCGGAAACCCGGAAATGTGTCATGAGAAAGCATTTAGGTTACGGAAGTAAAATCACCGTTTTTTTTATTTGTTTTACATTAAAAACCTCTCTCATAGCTTGAATTAATCCATTTTCGTTCTGAAATAGTCTCTTTCATATGCGTAAAACCACAAAAAAAACGAAATTCTCAAAACTTCGAGTTCTTTCAATTTCGATCAGAGCTTATTAAAAATAAATATTTTAACAATTTTATCAGTAAATTTAATATTCCCAACGAACATTGAAATTCAATATGCCATGAAAAATACGTTGCTTGTTACATAAATTGTTATAATTTCTTACGTTTGTGAATAATTCGAATAAAGGGTTTAGTATAATTCATTTTCGATACTTTATTTTGAGAACAGATTTTTAATTTTAAACTGTTATACAATAAAACTGAAAATAATTCCGTAATATTTTAAATATATGAATACTATAATTTTAAATACATGATATCGAAGTTATATTAACCTTCCTGGTCGTTGTCTCGACGAGGTAACTCGTCATTAGAAAAGACCAGATCTTGTTGGACGAGATGTCTCGTCATTAGAAGAAAACTGACCAGATTTTGTTGGATGAGATGTCTCGTCATCAGAAAAAAACTTACCAGATCTTGATCTCGTCATCAAGATATTGCAGATTTTTTTATGATGACGAGATCAAGATCTGGTCAGTTTTCTACTAATGACGAGACATGTCGTCCAACAAGATCTGGTCTGTTTTGCTAATGACGAGATACCTCGTCGAGACAACCACCAGGAGATTAATAAAAATTAAACAAACGAGATATTTCGTCATTGGCAAAATTGGTCTGATCTTGATGGACGTGATATCTCCTCGAAACCACTTGGAGGGTTAAAGAATATTTTTAGATGGATAAAATAAAAAACATAAACTTCTTGTTAAATTTGATGCGCTTACAAAGAAATATTTTTGAATTGAATTGTTTCATTTATTATCCTTTTCAGTGAATGCTCAATTTTTCAATCTAATAGAAAACCACATACATTTCCATTATTTGGCATGGTTCCATCTTGCTTATAGCTCGGAAGTGGGATTTCGATGCACGTTATTCAATTCAAAAATAAGTCAAACCTTTAGCTTTTAATTCATTTCGTTATAATGCTGTACTACTTTCGCAGTCGTGAGAGTGAAAAGAGTAGCTTGAATTTTAAAAAATACTTTAGAAAAGAAATTTTTTCCATTTTCATCCTGGATACAATTTTCATTCCTTGCAGCAAATAGTAAAGAGCATTCTCAAATTATATATAACATTAATTAGAAAACAAAGTTGGAAATAAATTTTATACATAAAATGAAAAATATTAAAACCTTCGAAAGGAATATAATCAGAACCTACAATTTTTGGGGACAAATTAAATTTTGAATAAAATCAAAATGTTAGAATAAAAATAAGATAAAATGAATGTGAAAGAACTCAAACTAAAGTTATGGTAAGATCAAATGTCACATATAAATCACGAAATAATTTTAATGTACAGTAATGCCCCGAAGTTACGCGGTAGGTGGGTTCGACGAAAAGCGCTTAAGTCAACTTCGCGTAAGTCGGGGTACAACTTTGCATATAAATACATATAAATTTTGTTTAATTGGGACCATGGACTAACAAAACCACTAGTTTAGAAGAAAAATATTTAATAAAATTGCAGTTCTTTATACATATGAATACAAAATATTAAAAAAATAAATGAGTTGCGTAAAAAAGTTATTTCGATGTCGATGGCTTCATAAAATCTAACAAATTCGTCTGACGACACAATGCCTTCTTTTTTCACGCCGAATTTCTTCGTAGCAAGCTAATAATTCTTTTATTCCTTGCTTTGTAGCTATAACGCGCTCTTCGTTGGAGTCTGTTTTCTAAAATTTTTTAGGCCTTTTCAATTGAGCTGAGACCTTCTGTCAAGCTTGCAATTGTCATGTGCTTTTCTGGTGGAACTGGTTCTGAAGTGTCGGATACTTCAGTGACGTTTTGCTCACGCATCTCTATGAGCTCATCAATTGTCAGCTCTTGACTGTGAATCCAACAGGTCGTAGACATCATCACCATTGACTTCCAAATCTAATTGCCTGGCAAGATTAACAACTTCTATCACATGAGCGACATGATCACCTTCTGGCGTTGTTTCCGTCTCGTTTTTGAAAAAAAATGGACACAAAGTTTCTTCCAGACACCATTCAATGTTTTTTTGGAAATTTTATCCCAAGATCAGATTTACTTCGTTTGGGCGACATAGTTTTTTAATGGTTTAGAAAACGTATAACAAAACAATCTTAACTTTCGTCGATCGTAGAATCGTAATCGTGCACGTAGAGTTCGCGCGAAACGCGTCAAATGCATATCACAGCAAGAGAAACACTGAAGATAGTGGGCGGCAGTGTTTCCAAATGAAAAAAGTCAAGAACCGCGTAAGTCGGGGTATTGCTGTACAATGGAATTATTAAGAACATTTCACACAAGACTAATTTTTTACATTATATTCATATGAAGTTCGTATTGATAGCCTTAAGAAATTTTTATATGCGTCTTTATTAAAACGTTATAATTTTGTTTTCAACCTTGTTCTTTTGTTTTCAAATCCTGTTTTATTTGTTGATAGCTTTCACATTTACTGTAAATAAATTAATTGGATGTCGTAGGAGGACGATGTTCCACCAGAGCGGTTTTCAGCTGAATAGTCCACCTTACGGAAGAGTTACAGGGATTAGGGAGGACAGAAGCAATCCACTATACATATATGAAACATTTAACTAACAAACAAAAACATTTAACTTACAAACAAAAACATTTAACTAACAAACAAAAAACAAGGGAGGGGAAAACATGGAAGCGCAAATATGCGAAATAACATTAGAAAAGGACTACAACATTTGTAAAATATATAGAGTAGGAGAAATTAAACAGAAAACAAATTTACTCATAGATTATATTTGGGTACGTAGGTAGTCGAATTTACGTTACACTGGAGCAAGAAACACAACAGGCTATTAAATTATATTTTAAAAACGATCGTAAAACAGAATTGTCACTGCAGGCCACCATATATAGGGACACATCTGCAATTGTAGCTGCGAATAGAGTCACACGTGCTACTTTCACGTTGGCGTGGTGTGGAAGTTTGGAGAGTGGGGTGCCAGCTCAAGCGTTGTCTTCGATCTCTGCCTTCGGGATAGGTTCCGTACCGTCGCCAATCGCTCGTTGTGTTGCTCCAGCGAGAGGTTAATTAATTACCTTACCTTACACACATGCTACTTATTCGTCTTGCCATACAGTGTTCCAATCATAAAGGAAATATAAAAGTAGTGAGCAATGGTAACCTTTTTATGTGCCCAGGATCATGCGACCAAAACTATTAGTAGCGTGATCATTTGACTACTTTCGTCTGCTGGGTAGAACCTAACATTCATATGATTGGTCCACGGAACGGAAGACGACCATCAATTGATGCATCATCTGATTGGTCAAATGATTGATCATCTGAAAGTAGTAGACTTTTGTCCCCACTCTATAGAAATGGCGCATTCACACATCTACCCTGTCATAAGATGTTGTATTACAAACGAGGTGATATGATACCAAATCGGCCAACTATGTTCATTTTTCAGAGCAGTTACGTGACTACTAGTAGACATGTTGGTAATACCTTTTGAAGCTTCTCTCAATAGCAATGCTTAGTCTCCTTATATTTCATGTCTATGGTTCCAAAAGCGTCACCAGGATCTTTCGTAGAAGATCCTGGTGACGTATGGAGGCTTGAGATGATCTAGTGCATGAATAGCAAAATGAAGTTTACTTGAACCGCTTGATTTTAAAAGGGGACTTCTGACAGTTTTGAAATTTTACAGAGGGAGAAAAAAAACAATATAAACAGCATTCAAATTAGGGTCCAAGATACCTCTAATGTATTTCACAGTAAAAAATGAACCTATTGACGAGTGCCAAAAAATATTTTAAAAAATTTACTTTGGCAAGTATTAAAATTTAAATTTTGTAAAGTTCCCTTTTAACATCAAACAGTATAAACCTTGCGGAATTTCAGGGGGGAAATTATGATAAAGCCAGGAGTATCAATAAAACTCAAATAAAATTCAAAATTTATTTGCAAGTAAATTCAAATTTAAAAACTCAAATCAAATAAAATAAAATTCAAGTTATTCGTTTTTAAGTAAAATTCAGATTTAAAAACAAAACATGAATAATAAAAAAGTGGTAATAATGAATTTTAATCCTCTACTTGAGGGTCACTTGAAGATCCTCGTGGGTAGGTTTGGATCTCTTGCCAAAAGGGCAGGTGTTCTTCTGGAATGTATTTCATAGTTTTCCCGTTGTCATCCATTTTGCTTGCCATAATGGTTCTTCTGGTCGTCATTGGTTCAGGGGGCAATCTTAAATTTATTTCGGTGTTTCTCAAACGAAATTTATGCTCCGTAATTCCATTAATATAGGTTCTTGCAAGTAGCACTCAGGAGTTAGAGTTGGTGCATTTGAAATGATGAAACGTGGAAATTTTAGACTGCAATTTTTGTCCTTTTAGCACGTTTTTGCCATACGTGGCGTCGCTCAAGCATTTTTCCCAGGTATGTCAGATGCTGTTTTAATAACATTAATGTACTCATCCAATGTGTACAGCCTCTCATGCTTCCTCAGCGCTTTTTTTTATGATGGCAAAATCCCTATCACAAGGTCTAAAAGAGTGGCCTCGTAAGGGATAGCATATCTCGACCGATCCGACCTTCCAAGCTCAACCAAAGCCATCATTAGGCGTATTAAGTCTTGGTTTTTATTCTGGCCCGTACAATTATCACCAAAAATTACAAGCTTTACGATGTCTGGAGGAATAATCGTGTTGATGTAGTGATTGAGGTGTGTACGAACGTCATTAGCCCCTTTACTTCCCTCTTCTTCGTAGTACACGTAGCAAGTCATTTTCCAGTTTTTATACTGTGGATTCCGAAAGTGTTGACTGTTAATTGCTTGAAATAATACAAATCCTGTACTGGTATATAATGAGCAGACACGTTGGACATGAAATCTATGCAGATAGCATGCGTTTTGTCGTCTAATCCTTTTGCTTCTTTGAGGGCGTTATAAAATTTTCGGCTTCGCCTTTGGTCAACCATTAGTTCAGCTACAGCTGCCTTCTTCGCACTTTCGCACAAAACATTGCTCGTAATTTTGATTTGTAGTTCCTCACACGTGGTACATGCGTCTTTCTGCGGTAGTCCAAACTTCAAATCAAATCAAAATTTTCCTTGAAATAAAGTAAATAGCTCGAATATGACACCTTGTGCATGGGGTACTGCTTCTTGAAAAGATCTAACATGATTTTGACGTTAAGTGAGGTGCTCAGATAATGATATTCCTTGGTAGTGTAATGAGAAATTTTATAAGGAAAGGAAGAGATGTGATCGTTCATATCAGCTACCACATTAGCTGGAAGAGCATAGCTTTTTGTTTGCCCCTCATGTCTCGTGGGATTTCATTATTAAGCTTCAATTTAATGATTCTCTCCAACCTTTTTTGGTAATACCAAAGACAACCATTAACCCTTTCTTGCAAACAATTTCTTTTTTCAATCCGTGAGAAAGAAAATACTTGGCAGAAACTGCCTTTGGGTGCTTATTAATTTCAGCATCCAGTGTTCTTTTCGGAGCTGAAATTTCTCAGCTTCTCTGGAGGAACAAATCTTGCTCATCTTTTGATGTAAACTCAGAAGAAAACTAAGCCTACCTGCTTTTTCTTCAGTTGTCCACCCATCGACACATTTATTTTTATTGCACCTGGAACAGAAGAATGTTTCATTTTTACACTCCAATAAACCCACTTGATGATTGAATCCGCTTGGGATAACAATTTTTTGGTACTTACCCACAAGTTGTAGCGACGACCTTAGCTGGAACCACGTGCTCCTTTTCTGTTCACGAAAGCGTTTCCAGAAAGCCTGACCTTTTTCTCTACATTCCGAGAGTACAAATGCGAATTTACAACTCCCTTTTTCGCTTCTTTGCAAGAATTCCGTCCGCGTTAGAATCACTTTCCCACGAACTCGAAGACGTTGAACTCGAATAGTTTTTCAACAAAAAATAGGTAATAAACCTAACAACACAGTTCTCACAGGAAGAAGCACGACTGATAACGTTGGGGAAAGCGAAAGTGTGAAACAGCCACGCACTCTAGCGGTGAACAGCGAAATTGATGTTAAAAGGGCCTTCTGCACAGAAGTGCTCTTATAACATCATACGGAAACCTTGCTGCCCTACTACAACGTGGCTGTGAATGGAAGAAGTCCCGGTTTAACACCAAACGGTGCATCTACCTTCATCAAATCGAAAACGAAAAAAAAATTTTCGGCCAAGACTGGAGAAGTCCCCTTTTAAAATCAAGCGATTCACTTGGCTACAAACAAATTTTCATTTTGAAATTTCATCATAAAGGAAAGAAATTAAATACTTTCTCAAACTGCGTCGCAACTCAGCCGTCCATTTCGAGTCAATTTTAAATGTCTCCCACGAAAGAATGGGCCACTGTAGCCCAGTTGGAAGAGCAACGGATTGATATTTGGTATTTTTGATTAACGTCAGACTGGTATGTAGATATTTTAATTAACATCACACTGGAGCAACACAACGGGCTATTTAACGTCACACTGGAGCACAACGGAATAGCAACAGGACGGTTGTGAGTTCGAAACTAGGTCCAATCAAAGACCGTCGTGTACACGGAGCTAGTGCACATTAAATCTTCGTAGCCCCATATGTCCTCAAGTCGAGATGGTGGGGAAGTTTGGAGACTGGAATGCATGCTCAGGTGTTGACCTCGTCATCTGACTGCGATTCAAAATTACGAGGTGTTGTCCTCGAATCTTTCCCAACAGGATTGATCCCAGACCATCGCCAATAGTCCGTTGTGTTGTTCCAGTGTGATATAAATTCAACTATCTATTATACACCTACATTTAGCTTAGCAGTAAACGCCCCTCATAGTCACGAAATCTACGCTACAGATCATTCCTAGAATGCTATGGGCAGAGGTAGTCCAGTTGGAAGAGTAACGGATTAGCAACAGGAGGGTTGCGAGTCCGAATCCAGCCAAAGACTGTCGTGTATAAGGGGAGCTGGTGCACATTAAATCTGTCGTGGCCTCAAATGTCCTCACGTTGGCGTGGTGTGGAAGTTCGGAGAGTAGAGTGTGAGCTCAGGTGTTGTTCTTGTCTTCAGACCGTGGTTCAAAATTACGAGGCGTTGTCCTTGATATTTCCCTTCGGAATTGATCCCAACTTGCGCCACCGAAGGGTTGCGAGTTTGAATTCAGCCAAAGATCCTCGTGTACAAAGGCTGCTGGTGCGCGTTAAATCCGCCGTGGCCTCAAATGTCCTCACGTTGGTGTGGTGTGAAAGTTTGGAGAGTGGAGTTCCAGCTCAAGTGTTGCCTCGTCATCTGACCGAGGTTCAAAATTACGTGGTGTTGTCCTCGGATCTTTCCCTTTGGGATTGATCCTGGACCGTCACCAATAGCCCGCTGTGTTGCTCCAGTATGACGTTTAAAAGCCATACCTACCTATCCTTCGGGTTTGATACCGGACAGTTGCCAATCGCCTGTTATGTTGCTCCTGTGCGACGTTAATTAAAAACCTACCTACCCAGAATGCTATTAGGGGGTATTTCAATTAACATCACGCTGGAGCAACACAACGGGCTATTGGTGACGGTCCGGGATCAATCCCAAAGGGAAAGATCAGAGGACAACACCACGTAATTTTGAACCACGGTCAGATGACGAGGCAACACCTGAGCTGGCACCCCACTCTCCAAACTTCCACACCACGCCAACGTGAGGACATTTGAGGCCGCGACAGATTTAACGTGCACCAGCCCCCTTTGTACATGACGGTGTTTGGCTGGATTCGAACTCGCAACCCTTCGGTTGCTAGTCCGTTACTCTTCCAACCGGGCCACCGCGGCCCCAGAATGCTATTAGGAGTAGGTAGTTGTATTTTACGCCCCACTGAAACATTCGGGTCATAGGTACCAATGCGGGCTATTGGTGATAATGCGGGATCCATCCCGAAGGTAAAGATTTAAAGACACCTCGTTATTTGAACCGTGGTCAGATGACGAGAACAACACCTGAGCTGGCACACCCATTCTCCAAACTTCCACAGCACGCTTACGTGAGGAAATTTGAGTCCACGACATGGCACCAACCCCATTGTACAGCTGTCTTTGGTTGGGCAGAGTTTCGAATTCGCAACTCTCCCGGTGCTAGTCTGTGTCTCTACCAACTGGGCTACCTCGGTGCAGAATGCTATTACGAAACATTTAAATATATTATATATTAAATACTAATTCACCAAATCTGGCATCGTCTTCAAACCTAAACATTGATTTGTTTGAGCACAGCGCGCTATAAACATACTTTCGAATTTAATGTACTATTTTCGCTGTAGTAATGAAAAGATGGTTTATCTGGTTATGAATTTTCATTCTTGAAATTTTATTAAAATGAATTATTGTTTGCGGATTCATGATGCTTTTGGAATACCTTTGAGACATATTAAATTGAATTCCGAAGATGAAGCGTTATGCTTGGTTAGTTTTGTTTCCTCCCCCTCTGGTTTTGTTTACCAACTGTGGTAACTCTTATATTCCTATTCTCATAAAATTTCATTCAATTATAGTATAGATTATGGTCTCTGAACAAAGACCTACGACCGAACTGTTCCGCGAATTGTGTATTTAATTGTGGACAAACTCAAAAATATACATTGAAATGTTTTGGTTTCATTATCTTCAGTAAAGTACGGGAAAACTCTCATTCATGTTCTTTTATTTATAATGCTAACTACAAGATTCGTGATCCTTTTGTAAACCGTGAACACATTTAAATATTTAATTCAACTGTATTGAATATGTATTGATGCTGATTCATGTGTCAGGTATATTGATTGTACTATATGCTAAAAATGTTGAATTCTCTATTTCCCTTCCTTGCCATGACTACAACAAGAGTTTACTTTAAAAAACCCTAATATGTTGAAAGAATAGATTTAATCTAAATAATCGATAAACATAAATTGGTTAATTTACATTACAACTATGATTGCAGTATTGTTAAATTTACTAAGATGTAAATTATACATATGCATTCAATATGCCTTTTAAATTTGTTTAGGTGCATTCTAACTGGATTAAATTTGTTACCAATGGTTTGAAAATTCCTGCAGAATATCTAGAAAAAGATGTTGCAGATGAAAACCTGATAAATTATTTTTCTACTTGCAATGATTTAAAAGCCAACCTGCCTTGGAAATTTTTAGCTATTTATCAGTGGAAGAAAAAAGAAGGAAAAGTTTTCAGGTTCGTATATTTACTTTTGTGTTTCTTTTAATGAAAAAACTGGCTATTCTATTTTCAAGTGTCACTTATGTAATTATAAGGATAAATTCTTTTAGTAATTTTATACAGGTTTGGGATGCGAAAAACTTTCTTAAACAAAAAAAGCTGATATGTTGCCTTTAAACATTTTGATGTGCTAAAATGTATCATATTTTCAGACCAATATTATTAAAAGAATGATTAATTCTCTGAATTTTCATTGGAGGAGAGATGCATAATGTTTCTGAGCATATTGAAACTGAAACAAATGACTGGTTATTGTTAAAAACTTTGAACATGTATGTTTTCAGTGCATTTATGTTTATAACACTAATTGTAAACTCTGATATATCCTAAAACATGATGTGTATATGCTTTTGAGGTCTCATTTTGTTTTCCTGTTACATTTGGATTACCTATATATTTTATTTGCATTTCCCTGTGCCATTTATATTGATCTGTGTTGTTATTTGTGTATAGGTATTTGAAGCCACATGAGAAATCTCCTCTAGCAGCTGTTCGCATATCATATGCTCAACTAATTCACTATGTTACAAAGACAAACTATAAAAATTTATGGGAACAAGCTTGGAAGAAGTACCACATATCTGATGGTGTAAAGAAAAATAAAAATAAACAGGTTGGCTGGAATAAATTTGTTTTTCATTAAAAGTACATTTTTATTAGCTTTCCATTATAGATCACATCTGATTAAGAAATGTTTGGGATTAATTATTGAGATGAGAATCTTTTCAAATACCTTTACAAAATGGCATTTTTATTTATAAACTTGATATTTTATATTTGTTCTTGGGCATCCACTGATACCTATGCTGGTAAGATGAATGCCACATAGCATTGCTTCATTTTGTTCCTTGTATTCAAAATAGAGGCAAGTGCAACATTTTAAGTAATGCTATATGTGTTGATTCCTTTAAAAGCAATGATGCTTTCTTGAATTGCTGGATATTTCAGTCATGGAACTTTGTTTTCAAAATCAATAAAGTGGATTTACCTTGAAATAATTAGTATAGCTTTGTTTTTATGAATATTTTTTCTAAAATTGGAAAACTAGACTACTTATATGTTAATTACATGAAAGGTAATCAAATATAGGAAATCCTATACAATTGCAGAGGTAATCATGGAGTACTTTAACAATTTTTTTAAATTTGATGCTACTTAATCTGCAACTCATTATTTCCACTATTTTGTCATCACTATTTAATGATAATCTTATATCAAATTTTGGCTCAATCACCATTGAATATTGGGCCAGAGATAAAAATGTCGAACTTTTTATTGAAAATATTTTAAAATTTTCTAAGTTTATTATAATTTCCTACATGTATTTGTATAAATTTCAGAACACTGGTCAATATTGATTACGTTTTAGAAAATATTTTCATTTCGAAACACTGATATTTTATGCAGCTATTATGTGAAAATTCTTTACCTGTGCAATATCTCTTTATGAAACTCTTTTAACGCTTCAAACAATAATCTTGCACTTTTGTATCTGTTTAAAGAACCTTGAGAAAAATTATTTTAAATGTTCATCAAATACCTTATATAATAAATTATTTCCTGATAAAACCTCACTGTTAGTAAATAAAAAAAATTTAAGTTTCTTATTTTTTATAGAAACATAATGATGCTTTGCAAGAAATGCTGATTCGTATGTGTAAAACTACAAAAGTTGAGAGGGATGATGGTATTATTATTCATATTAGTCACCAGATCTCTTTTACTGATGAGTTAAATGAAAGTGAAGGTAAATAATAGATTGTTAAAATTTTTATTATCTTTTGTATTAAAACGATTATGTATATCTTGGATACCTGAAAAGAGATGTTATAGGTTTTTGTATAGTTTGTTTTATTTCCTTCCAGATATACATGAGTCTTTGGTATTTTTATAAAAATAAAACAGCTTTTTCCATCTAAAATAGAAGTAAGAGAAGGTGTGGAATGCATTGAGGCTTTTCAAGGTCTAAAATTTTGTCAGAGTGGTGTATTTTAGTAGGTTTGGCAAACTTATTTCTTTCTTAAAGTTGTTACTTTATTTGTAGAACACGTAATTTCCTGATTCCTATGAATGTAGAATAGGGCAATGAATGTGAATCTGAAGGGTCTTGAATGTGATGAAATTGTGAAGGGCTGTTGCAGGAAAGTAGAATAACAAAAAGTTATACAGCATTACGTTTCATAGGTTTGCTTATATTAAGTTGCAAAAAATATTTTGATTCAAAAGTGAAAGTTTGCCTGTCAAAATTTATGGTCATTCAAAATAAAATTGTAATTGTGCAATTTTTAAACTATACAAATGGTCAAATTCTATTTTTCTAACTCTAATACCCATGGTTTTAATGCTTGCTTATTTTATGGTTACCAAATCATTAGGCATCTGTAAGTCTTTATAATCACTGTTCTTCAGAAAATATTTATTAATGTAGGTTGCTTAATAAATATGAAATATTGTGAACAGGGTAAGTCAATTTAAATTATGATTTAAGTCAAGTGATTTTTTTTTATTAAAAAAGATTGATTAAATCAAAATTTTAAATTTCATTTTTTTCTGTATTAAGTTTATAAAAATTGAAAATGCAATAACTGAACAAGATGCATGTTATTTTATTCAAATAAGTTAAGAACTTTGCTTGCACCCAGTTCATCCCCAAAATTATACTGAAAACCATCCTCCCTTTGAATACACTAAATAACACTATTTATTTGAACCATAATTACCAGACAAGCATGCATTTCTCTCTTGAGCCATTGACCAACAGATGTTATTCACAAGTCTGTTTATCATTGTTTCCACATTCCATGCGACTAAATTGCACATGGCCAATTTCGAACTGTCCTCTATGTGATGGAGGAGATGCTCGAAATATACTCACTCAAATTATTAAAATTGTGGCAACTTGCATTCTTTTTTAAGATGTTCTAGTTATTTATATTGTTTGTAGTCTGTTTATGAAAATCCAGTGGTGATGTTAATTCAATTACCTGTTTATGAAAAAATAAAGACTTAGTCACAAGAAGTTTTCTGCAGTATCACAAAAGCATTCCAATTTTGTACATAAATCTTTAATTGGGAATTTTAATGTTTTCATTTTGGTTTTTTTGTAATGTGTTGGTTAATTTTTATTTAAATTTTATAGGGAAATTTTATGCATTGATTCCTTGGAGTTCTTTACACTGCTAGCATATCTATTATGTAGCTATGGAATTAAAATTTCGAATGTAAAAGTTAATTCGCCTATTTTATAATTGAGTGAGTATGTTAACAAAATAGATTATGGATTGATTCGGAAAGCTATTTTATTGATCATAACGATTGCAATGATGAATATTTTATTGCAAACTCAAAATTCTACCCAATTGGCATGTTCTGATGGAATGCTATTACTTTTCCTATGCTGTTCATTGAGAAAAGCTTAATTTTCTTGTATGTTTTGTATAAACCTTTTTTTTGTGTACTTGGAATATAACTTGAAAATACTTATCAATCTCAGATAAAATTTTAAAAATAGGCATATTTGATTTCAGTTTATGTATATTTCCATATCTTATCTCATTTTTTACTATTTACAAATAACATTTTTTCACAAATAAATACTTTTTACAAGCTTAATATTAATGAGAAGTAAGAATTTTTCCTGAATTTTGGTGCAAGAGAGTTCTTTTTATTTTATTTTCTATTGGTGACAAGATTTGTTCTTACAGACAAGTCTAACCAATTAATTACTCTATATAAAAATAACTAAAGTGCTATACGTTTTATTCATGTGTAATAAATATGTAATGCCAAAAGTCTGAAAATTTGTCTGATTTTTTTATTAATTTAAACAAAAATTTATAATATGTGTGGTGTTAATGGGATCCTGCAACCTTATTTGTCTTGGTCCAAAAACTTTCATGTTGGCGGTTAAGGGTTAAAATCAAACTAATCTAAACTGCTTGAGAACCCAGTTACAATAATTAATGGCCTGTGATATATCAAAGTGCTCATAATATATTTTAAGCTTGAAAACATATTTTTTAATTAATTATAGAAGTTTCTAGAGACAATCCTTTAATACTGACCTGTGTGCTTATATAATTCATGTTGCTTCTATAGGTATTTTTGATGCTTGTTTCAGAAATGAATGTCAACAGTTCTATCAGTTTTCTTTTATTTTTATAATTTGAATTGCTTCTTGAAGAATTCCTTTCTTCCTATGTTTTTGCTGTTCAATGATTTGGACATTTTGAGAACCTAAACTTCCTGAACCTTTCTGACTGCTAGTTTTGCATAAAAAGTATGGGTGGTTAAAGTGAAAAAATAAAGAAGGGGGCATCTCATATCCAAACATACCATTAGCATTAAGACCTGTAACCTCAATGAAAATATTCCTGTTCCTCAGCCTCCTGTGCTAGAGAAAGTAACTGGCTTAGAAAGTAATACAACTGTAGAAACAGTAAAGAACATAAGATGTTTAATAACCTGAAGTAAGTCATGTCTACATTGTTTAATAACCATGACTTAAATGATTTGGTAACATTTATATTTGCCAAAATAAAGTGTTATCACAATGAATATAATTCTTGATTAATTGTGAAAAGGAACTGATTTAGTATTTTTCTATAGAAGGCGAACTTGTACATTACTATGGTGAAAACGAACTAATGTGATTCTTTGATATTCCTCTTACTTCAGAGGAGACTATCAGTAGATTTGTCTACGAATTGAAAAACATGATTTCAGAGTTCAAGAGTGATGTACTGTGGTGGAATATGTTGGAGAAGTGTGATGTGCTGTTGTGGACATTGGAAATCTTTGTGTTGTGTTCTTTTCGTATTACTCTGGGTTCTGTTGTGCTTTTCAGATATGTCATGATTTCGATTGTTATGTGGTGGGCTGAAATTGGACAGTTTTCATGCTTCTCTTGATTTGATTATATCCTGCTGTAATCGAACTGGATATGTCCCCTTGGTAGTGATGTTCTTTTCTTTTGGCTTCATTATATATATATTCTGGTGTGCATTTCAAACATTTGACCTCAGAAGCAATGGTGTGTACTAGAATCAGAAGAGTTTTAATTTGTTATGTGCTTTTCATATTGCTATATTCTTGTGTGCTCTTTAGACATGTCTCGAATTCAAACCTGATGTGATTGCTCTAATCCAACATTAGAAGTGCTTGTAATTTATTTTGTCTTATTGGTCTTGATCCAAATATATTTTCGTGTGCTTTTTTTTGCATGTGCACTGGAATTAGACAAAAATTACCGTCTTTGTTGAGGTATTCATTTCTTATTGCTCTTTACTTGAATCTATTGTGGTGAGCTTTAGTGACTTTTCTTGATTTAAAATGTGATATATGCTGAGATTAGACTGGTCTGGATTTCAAACATGTTTTGACTATTGATGTAATACAGATGTGCTGGAAAATGTACTATAAATATATTCTCAGATGTGATATTTGGTCTATTGGTCCCAGCTTGAATATTCTGGTACGCAAAGGAGTTTTGCTTTATAATATAATGGAAGTGAATATGCATCTATCTTTTAAATATGCTCTACATTTGTAAGAATCATACAAAAGTATTTATTTTCTACTGATTAAAATAAAGTATATAAGAATTTAGTTGATTTTTTGCTAACTCTTGGTTTTATTTGGATGCCAGTCTGGACACACAAAATTCTGAAATAATTTGAATGCCTTGGACAAGAAAGTGATTGCTGTTTGAAGCAATTTTTATTCTATAATCAATGCCAATACTAAGGAAGAAATTTTCATAATGCCTTAGATTTGAAAGCTAACATGATAAGTTTGAAGCTGTAATAAAACATGAAAAGGAGGCATGGATAAGTATAAAAGTTAAGTTGAATTTTTAGGAAAGAAGATAATGGGCCAAATTATTAAACAATTATAGAAAATGTGTTTGAAATTTTCAATTTGGTTGAAACATGGATGTTTGATTTTCTTCATTCACACATGGAGTACTTTTCAAAAAATATTTCACAATTTTCTGTAGAAACTACACAAAGATTTCTTCTGAATGTTATGTGGGTGATGAAAAAGAAGGAAGAGATAAATGAATTAAAGTCATGGCAGACTTGTTGAATGTTGAAAAGAGGCATAACTATTACAGAAAGTACAAGTGGATAAAAAAGAGTGGAATAATTCCACAGTGATACTTGCCTATGTGTTGAAACTTATTTGTTGTACAAAGATTTCCAATTGGAAAAATCTATCATGTGGGAATCTAGATCGTTTTTGAAATTAGCATAAAAAAGACATAAAAATATTTATTACTCTTACAACATCAATCAACATATTTCAAAATGCAGGTCGATGTTATATATAGTTGAATTTCCTCTTATAAAAGTTTTTAATCTTTCAAAATAAATATTGTTTGATTAGTAACACTGCCAAATTTATTAAAGAATATTTGAGTTACATTCTAAATTTCTCTTTTTCTAATAATCAGGGCCGCTGTAGCCCAGTTGGCAGAGCTTCGGATTAGCAACCGAAAGGTTGCAAGTTTGAAACTCGGTCCAGCCAAAGATGGTCATGTACATGGGGGCTGGTGCACTTTAAATCTGTCATGGCCTCAAATTTCCTCATTTGGGCATGGAAGTTTGGAAAGTGGGGTGCCGGCACAGGTGATGTTCTCGTCATCTGACTGTGGTTCAAAATTACTAGTCCTTGTGTGGATCTTTTCCTTCGGGACTGATCGCAGGCTGTTGCCAATAGCCCATTGTGTTGCTTCAGTGTGTCATTAATTAACTACTTACCTAATAATCAGAAGTATAGTAAAGTAGTGGTTAAGTAATTGATAAAGGCTTAATGAATTGCTTTCTTAATAAATTGGAATGCCATGAGTTAAATACTTGTACCAAATATAGAAAGACAAGAAAACAACCAATAAATATTAAATTACTTTAAAATAACATAATTCAGAGGCCTATTTCAGTATAAAAAGTACTTGAAAAAGATGAATAAATCTTGATTAAAGTCTAATTTTTATTAAAAAACCACAAGTTCAAATAATTTATCAAAATAGTTCATTTGCTTTCAGTTGTCTAATTTTTCTATTTTATTTTAGATATGGTTCATCCAAATCTTCTGCTTGTTTTTTGTGCTGTAGAAACTACAGAATGTTTTATGCTGGTGTGTGAAGCTGTTGGTTGTACTTTAAAGGACTGTTTAATGTTTAGTCCATTTGTTTTAAGTGGATCAACAATTCATCCTTTGTTTGTTGTTTATCAATTTATTCAAATCTTACGTTCAATACATAATTCAGGGCTTTTTATGGGACCAGTCACACTATCATCCATTAAAGTCAAAGAAAATTTGTGGATTCAAGTTGTACCATTAATGTGGAAGCATATGTATTTAGAAGCTGGAAAATCTTGTACAGAAAAATATTCTATCAACGATAAACATTCTTCAAGTGTTGTAAATAGTTCAAATGACTCTTGTTTTTCTCAAAGCATTCCACGTGATGCATCAAACTTTGATTCTTCTGACCCGAGAAAAGATAACGAAAGAGATTCATCTTTATCCTCTTTAGTGGAAGGGTGGGTGAATGGTAGCATTAGTAACTATGATTATCTCATATCATTAAATAAGGTAAGATATTTTAATGCTTTACTCAAATTACTTGCATCAGTTGTATTTTTAAAATAAAAAATACTGTAGAATCTTGATTATGTTAGGTAAGTTGACAAGCCACCTCACATAACCAGAAACCTAAATAATATGGAAGTAGTAACACAAAACAGCCTATACGAAATAGTGAAAAAATTCCTGTACTACATTTTACTACTGATAAAAAATTCATAAAGCAAGCATTACGAATAATCTATACACAGATTTGGGTCACGGTATGTATTTAGTGAGAATTTTACAATAAATCTGGACATGGGTTGCTTACCTTTTAATCTATTCAAAAAGTACTTTATGGCTTTTGTTTAGCTGCATTTTCTTGCCTCTGGACCAAGTGCACACACTTGTGCTCTAAGCTTTATTTAAAGCTTATTTATTTAAAACCCTTATCGAAATTGACTTGGATAACTATGACACTCGGTTAATCCAAGCTTGGATAATCAAGGTTCTACTGTACTCTAAAATTTGTCAATGTCATCTAAATGTGCAGTATTTTCTTAATGTTTCTCAACTTTAAGAAAAGGAAACCCTAATTGAAACAAATCCAATAAGAAACAATTCGTTATTCTGATGGAAATTTTATTTTTATTCCCACCTGTACATATTCTTTGAATGACTAGTAAAGAGATTTGAGTAAAATTGGTAAAATCTTGTTTAGAGAAACAATGAAAGCTAATTCTACTTGTACACATTATATTTTGAATGATCTTGATCAATGTTATAAGTAATAACTTAGGATGTATTGCAAATTGTTCAACACACACATTCAGTAGCAGCCTAAATTATAATTGCTTTCACCTTCAACCTTAACCAAAAAATAATGTTTATTCGGATAAACAAATAGATCAGCTTAAATTAAATATTAAGTTATTTTGAGTAAAATTTATTTATGAATCCTTTTTATTGAACAGATTTGAAATCTACAGTGTACATATTCATTTACACAAAATGCAATTATAAAAACTTAAATCTTAAAATTGGATCTTTCTCTTTGGGATTGATCCTAGACTGTCACCAATAGCCCATTGTGTTGCTCTAGTGTAACATTAATTAACTACCTACCTTAAGGGCCGCGGTAGCCCAGTTGAAAGAGCAACAGATTAGCAACTGGAGGGTTGTGAATTCGAATCCAGCCAAAGACCTTCGTGTACAAAGGGAGCTGGTGCACGTTAAATCCGTCATGGCTCAAATGCCCTCATGTGTGCATGGTGTGGAAGTTTGGAGAGTGGGGTGCCAGCTTGGGTGTTGCCTCGTCATCTGACCGTGGTTCAAAATTACGTGGTTTTGTTCTTGGATCTTTCCCTTCGGGATTGATCCCGGACCATCACCAATAGCCCGTTATGTTGTTCCAGTGTGACATTAATCAAAATACCTACCTACCTTAAATTTTAAAATGTTTAAAATTGCTTTAAGTAATTAAAAATGAAACTGGAAAATTAAAAGTGAAAAGTATGCCCTTCATTATCCCTTAAAACAGTTTCTAAAGTCCAGTTTTATATCCATTGTACACACTGCAGAATTTGTTAGACATTGATTAACAGTAATCTCAATTCGTACAAATTGATCTTGAGGTTTTATTCGTTAACCTGCTATTTTACTGATTGTGTATTCCTTTTCTCACTTTTACCAAATACCGCAATTTTAAGCGTTTATGAAAATAAATCCTTCAAATTGTATTCTATGTTGTACAAGTCTCAAATAAATTCCACATACTATAAAAATTGAATGCACACACCACTAGAATATATATAATCTTAAATTTTATAGCTGATAATAATCCATTCTTTATAATCGTCTAATAAACAGAAATTGATAATTGAATTTTATTTTCTTATTTATAGCTTTCTGGCAGACAAAAGGACAACCCTAGATGTCATTATGTTATGCCTTGGATCATGGATTTTTCTGTACCTGATGGAGGTTGGAGAGATCTCTCAAAATCAAAGTTTAGATTAAATAAAGGTGACAAACAGTTGGATTTAATATATGAATCAGCCATAGACGCTAGCGGAACGAATTTTTCTCATAATTCTTCAAATATACTTCAAGATTCTGCTACTATGGTTTGTAACTCATTACTTGAATTTTAATTAAATTTAGTACATTTTAGTTAATTTTTTGCTTGATTTTTAAAATAGTGGTAATTAAATTTAATGTTCTGCTTGTAGTTCTATTCTATAATTTTAGTCACCAATAGCCCATTGTGTTGCTCTAGTGTAACGTTAATTAAAATACCTACCTTCTATAATTTTATTTAACACATTTACAATATGTGGTTATGCTGTTCATAAGTGGATGGCAAAGGAAACATCTTTTGTTTTAACTATTTCTTTTTGTATGGATATTACTAAAAATGGAAAGAACATGTAGAGTAACACTTCCTGAGATTTTGGCCCCTATACAATGTTGGAACATTTACTGAATAGATTTGTTTTGCGTCCGATAAACATAAGTCATTACAATATTTTCAACACGTGATTTTTACCATTGTAATGTAACAGGATTCAAACACTTTCTATTTTACATTTGGAAAGTTTGGGTATAATTACTGTAATTATATAGGCTATATTAAATTTAAAAGTTAAAATGCTGCATGTAACATCAATATTAGTTTCTGTAAGTGATCATACTTGATTATGCATGTCATCTGAAATTCTCTGCATGTGTTTCTTTTAAAAATATTGACAATTGAGTTTTAGATGACTGAAATTTAGAGGTAGAGAAATGTGCTGTACTTCCGAGATAAACTAGTTTGAGTTTAATTCCACACATATCATACTTAATAGAAATTTTCAACAACACTTAATAACCAAACTCGGTCTTTTAGTTCTTTCGGTGCCCAATTATCTATTTCAGGAAAAAATGTTCTTTCCTTTGAGGGACTTTTAAGTTAGAAAAATCTGTAGTAAACTGGTATTTATGAAGGATATGGTCTCTTGCGTTCACCATGGTATCAGATAGACTGTTAAGTTAGTGTACGATAGTGCCATCTTGTGATAATTATAACTAGACATAACTTGTACCAATGCCATCTATTGAACATACATGCTTATTTTTGCAATCATGTTTTCAAATATAATTTTTTTATGTATATGTAAATACAATAGCTGACAGTAAGATCAGTTTAATGAGACACTTGTTGTATAGTAATATAGTAGTGTGTAATGTAGTATATTTATACCTACACTTTATATTCACTTAATGCAGCAGAATATCAAATTCATTATAAGACCATTTGAGTTTTCTGTTTCATCTACTTTCACAAAATAATCGATGCATTTCGAAAATCATAGTTTGTTTCTACACAACTCTTCTTCCTGGCTCCTTGTTTTAAAAATCATACAATTCAGGTTTCCTGAATATAAATCTTTTCATAACCCATTCTATTTTTTCCTATGATTGCTGCAGTCAAGCATTTCATCTCAAAATATTTTGAAAGCCTGTCTCATTTGCACAGAAGTTAACACTCTAATTCTTAATCAATTTCATCCAGTGTGTTTTAAACATATTACCAGGCTAGTTTCCTCCAACTTGCCCCACAAATTTTCTACTAACAAATCATTTCAGGTATTAAACTAGTCGTATATGGTATCTTTCGATTTAATTCATTTTCAATTAATTGCAGCTTCCAAATAAATACGTCATCTGACTGGTTCAAAATTATGTACTGACCTTGGATCTTTCCCTTGGGGATTGATCCAGGACAATCGCCAATAACCCGTTGTGTTGCTCCAGTACGATGTTAATTAATTGCCATTACCATCCTAATAAATACTCATTGATAATATTCAGTTCATACAATAACACTGGACCCTGTGTTTTCAACAGAAATAAAGCTCTATTACTTTTACAGATTTTATGTGCAACCTAACCTCTGTTACTTAGTACATTCATTTGCTTGTGTAATGAAATAAAACTGTCTTTCTTACACAGTTATTATTTATTAGGTTCCTCACCATACTTCAGAAGTTCTTGCAGACATCACTTACTATATATATAAGGCTCGAAGAATGCCAAAGTCATTTTTGTGCCAACATGTGAGGCAAAAATGGGTTCCAGCAGAGTATCCAGCAACAATGGAGCGTCTTCAGGTCCTTTTAATTAATTTTAATTAAAAGGGTTAATTCCTTTTTAATTGCTATTGAAATAAATTAATAGTAATTTTTAAATACTATTGGAATTATATATTAGCTAATTAGTAATAAGTAGGCCTAGGATTTTTAGGTGCTAAATCCGAAATTAAGGCTTATAGAGGTTTCAAAACTCTTAGGTTATAGGTCTTAACAAACATCACTTTATGTTATTAGTCAAGTTTATGGAAACTTTTTGCAACAATATTTTGGAGAATTATCTACCAATGTAACAGTTAACTTAATACCATGCTGTTTTGTACAGCAAGTTAATTAACAATAATAAATTCATAATTAATAAATTATTTATTTACAGATTAAAGTCCTTTGTCTTTTTTACGGTTAGGTCTAATTTGCCTTCTTACATCAATGAATGACCTCACAGCCCCCCCAAAAGCCCATCCATACAATAAGTCTAAGACAACTTTTCGGTTCTAACCATCATCGCAATACAAAATTTCTATCACAATTGTAATTTTGCTGTCCAAAACTCAGGTTTTACAAAGAAAATTGACTTTTTGTGTTTTGATGATAAAAGCAGATGCTAATTTGTTTTGGTAATTTATCAATTAGATAAAATATAAAAAATTAAACATGAATAAAGTTATTTTAAAATTCAGGTATGTATCTTTAGATAGCAGTTAGTTTGTTTGGTTTGGCAAATACCAATAGTTGCGTTTTTAATTGAGTAAAAATTTGTGTTCAATATTTAGAATAGAGAGAGGACTGATTTAGAATTCTCTACAGCACTCTTAAACATTGAATGAAGGTTTCTGAGGTACTGTTCCTCTGAATTAATGAGGAAGTTAATAAATATTCCTTTCTTACAATATTTAACTTCTTGGCAACAGTTTCATTTTACATATTTGCATTCCGAGACAAGGATAAATTCTCAGGAATGAATCTATTGCTATCTTCAGAAAGAACAACTTTAGACCTAAAGGTGTGTAACAAGAAAACTTCATGTCATCAGCTTACATATAACTGAATAAGGGCCTAGTAATAAGTTTGTTTTTGTTCTTTGAAATATATATTTAAATCAAATTATGACTGAGGTTTTTGATGTGAAATATGTGTAGGTAATGTAAAATTTTGTGAATAAGTGAAAATCTCATGTATTCAAATTATGTGAGTTTTATAAATCAAATTCTCAAGATCCTTGATTACTCAGATTTATTTTTCTCCCACAATACGTCCATGTAGAGTTTATACTTCCTTCATCATCTTTATACATCTTTAACAATAAATAAAGGGTAAAAATTGTCCTGTTTCCTATATATGTTTCAAAATCGGAAAAACATCCATTTCTATTGCAGTAAAGAGTATAATTATATACATATGTCAAATCATAGTGTACTAAAGAACATGACTGATGAAAATTTCTAGTGTAAACCTCACAAATCTACCATCTATGTACTCGGAAATATTTTAATCTAAAGCCCGAAAGTTTTCCTTCCCCTTCAAGTTTTAGTGGAACCTGATGCCTAATTTTGTGTAGTTTCTGATTATTTTTAAACTTGTGGATGCTAAATTAGATTTTTCCATTTTAGGAATGGACACCTGATGAATGTATTCCTGAATTTTATTCTGATTCTACAATATTCTACTCAATCCATCCTGATCTAAATGACCTTGGTGTTCCATGGTGGTGTGATAGTCCAGAGGATTTTATTGTCAAGCATCGAAATGCTTTAGAAGGTTATCATGTGTCAGAAAGACTTCATCACTGGATTGATTTAGTGTTTGGTTATAAGGTTGGTATTTGTTGATAATATGGATAAACCTTTTTCTAAAGCAATTACTGCAGATCTGAGAAAAAGTTATGGTAGTGAATGCTAGTTTTAATGGAGGCATTTGATAGGTTATAGAAAGGTGTCCAGTAGGAAGCTACTAAGCAAAAAATTCATGAAGGACATGATCCCTGGTTTCTGGTCCATAGAGAGCTTACAGTTTTTGTTATAAAAATTGCTTGAGGAATTGGGAAAAATCCATACTTCCGATTACAGCACATACCTTAATTTCATAATCTGTTGTCTGATGTTATGTATGTTCTTTTTTAATTAAATTCGTAAATTATATTCTGTGTAATAAACACAAGATCTTTTCCTTGTAACAAATCTATTGCAATTAACTTGGAAAGGATTTGTAACGATTGCAATTCAGCATAACGTACTTCTTTCAGTTTTTTCTAATATACCATTTTTATTAGCAAACTTCAAATAAAAGGCTTCTGTTGATGTAAATATGTTCTATTATTCATTGTTTTAATATTGTAAATTAATTTTTATGGAGACTGATGTAAAGCAAAATATTTATTGTGTGTCCAATTTGCTATAAAGGAAAATGAATTTGTTGATATTTACAGGATGGTCATGCTTGTAGTATCGCAGCTGCAAATTACAAAAGGCATTGTTTAAACATTGGATAGTAATACTAAAAAGGAAGGCTGATAATTATTGTAGTCCTTTGTACTTACCTGTATAGTTTGAGGAAATATTTTGTTTATCCAGTATGTTGTGCTATTGCTCTGATAAAAGAAGTTTGATACCAATTTTCTCCTGGAATCAGCTGCTTAATTATAAGTTTCAACTTTTATGAACTATTTTTTTTCTTTTGTATTTTTGGGAATACTGTTTCCAATCATGGATCAATTTCTACAAAAATAATTGAGCAGTAATGTGGTATGTTGCTGTACAGTTAAAGATTGATAATTTGATTAATTAAAATTGGAAAAGAAAATAGTTCAAAATTATGGCCTTGTTTTAAGGCATCTGATAAACCAAAATGTATAATTAACCTGTCATGTAAATTTGATTCTTATTGCACAAAGTCATCATGATTATTGCCAATGACATGTAAATTGCTCAAAACGGAAAGATTACTTTAAACCCAAAGTATTTTGTTTTCACCACGATATACTACTATAAACTATAGATTGTTTTCCGCTAAACCACGATTTAGTTATAAATTGAATTTTTGGGAATGAGGTATTTACACAACAGGTTAAGAGTGGATTATTACTGCAAATGTAATGCTTGGGACTTTAATGAATATTGATTGTCATGTATTATATTTAATATATAAATATTTTTATTTATCTTAATAATAATATTGTATATAAAATTAAATTAAAGATATGTTGAGATAATATAGCAATATATCTATACACCAAAAAACTAAAATTTGAAAATACTTTTTTAAACCCTATTGTTAAAATGGAACTAGATCTAGTTTTGAAAAGTTTATAACCAATATTTTATTGAATCTCAACAAAATGAAAGTGAAGTTCTACCTACATCAGTGCTTGTGTTAGTGTGGGATAGAACTGAGGATTGTTTATTTTGTGATGTGGACTCGGTTACTTTACCTGAAGGTGCCATAATGAGAACTATTCTATCACTAGCCCAAAGAGTTTTCGATCCAATTGGATTCATCTGTCTTTTTGTGTGGCATTCTAAAATACTGTTGCAGGAGAGTTGCGAGATCCAAGCTTGGTTGGGATTCTGAAGTGCCAACTGAAATCTTAAAGAAGTTCCTCAAGTGGATCAAACAGCTTCAGACATTAAAGCTGGTGAAAATTCCTAGATACCAGTGAGCTTCACAGCTTTTCTATCAGCTTGCACACTTTCTGTGGTGCTTCTGGAACATCATATGCTGCAGTTGTGTACTTAAAATGTGAAAAAGATCATGAAGTGTCAGTCCAGCTATTATCAGCCAAGTCGAGAGTCACTTCCCTGAAAGATGTCTATCCCAAGGCTGGAACTACTAGCTTGCATGATTGGTGCATGATTTGTAGATTTTGTTAAAATTTTTAGAAAATATAAATTCTGTGAAATGTTATTGGAGTGATTCTTCAACTGCCTTATGCTGGATCCAACAAGAAGCTTGAGAAATCTTTGCTAATAGCAGAGTTAAAGAAATCAGAAAGCACTCAAACGAGGAAGACTGGAAACATGTACCAGGAGCTGAAAACCCAACAGACCTGCCATCAAGACTCTGTTAAGAAGTTAATTGAATCCCAGTGGTGGGAGGAACCTTCGTGTCTTACGAATTATTGATCGGACTGGCCGCAATCTATGAGTAAGCCATTCTTTAACGACAAGGTTTTGAAAAAAAGAAAAGATTACCTTGGTTCTACTGAATGTAATTTCTGAAAGTGCTTGGTTTCTTTATTACTTCTCTAGTTATCGAAAAATTGTGAGAAAAGGTTGGATGGATATTGAGATTTCTGTCTAACTCCCAAAAGCCTAAGCACGATCGGTTGTGCGGAGAATTATCTCTAGAAGAATTCAATTAATCTGAAGAAAAGAATCAAAATCGTACAACAGGAAGCATTTACAGAGGAATATCTGAGATTTGAAATCTATTTCGCACATCCAAGACAGCTCGGGTATACTTTAAGTTAAAACCCAACTGACCAGAAAGAGACGATCTTGAGAATTTAAAACTCCCGTGTTGCTCAATAAGCACAAGCTAGTGCAACGTCTAATTCAAAAGCGACATGCTACAATGTTGCACTGTGGTTTGAATAGCTTAATAATAGACCTATGAGAGAAATTTTGGATCATAAATGGAAAAGTACAATGCATAAACTGATTTCAAAGTGCATGAGATGTAAACGTCATAACTCTAAAGCTGTGTTGACAATTCCAGTTCCGTTGCCACAAGACAGTTTGAGATTCAGCTGTATTCGAAGTTGTGGGTGTGGATCTCATGGGAGCCTGTGACACTTAGAGACGGGACAAAGAGTTGGATAGTGCTGTATACTTGTGAAATATTTAGAGCTGTGCACTTAGAACTTGTCCGATCTTTGTCTGCCAAAGCATTTATATTGAGTTTCCGAAGATTTATTGCTCGACATGGATGTCCACAAATCATCTACAGTGATATGGTACGAATTTTGTCAGCACAAATAACCTTTTCAAATCTATTGATTGAAAGCTGAAGCCTGTTTGAAGAGAATCGTATGGAAGTTTAATCCTCGTACAGCTGATGGATGAGGTGGATTTTTTGAGCATCATACAAATACTTAATAAATTGTTACGACATGTCTTGAGTAATGCCTCTCTCTTATGAGGAAATGATCAGCCTACTGTGTGATTGTGAGGCAATTATAAATTCAAGACTCATACATTTCAGATAACCCTGAGGATCTGCTCCCTTTAACACCTGCCATGTTCCTGCATTATATACAGACGGTGGGAGCTCCTGACCTGGATCACCTTGATAAAGTCGATCTCTCAAGAAAATTTCATTACCAACAAAGACAGAAGATTTGAGGAGACGATTCAGAACAGAATGTCTCAGTCACCTACTGTTGAAGAAATCTAACACGAATTGTCTAAATCTGCAAGTTGGAGACACTATCTTGATTGAAATGAAGACAAGAAAAGAACCTTTTGGCCGATGGGATGAATCGTGGCTCTCTATCCTGGAAAGGACGACAACGTTCATCTAGTAAAAATTAAGAGGTCGTTTTGGATGTTGCTTCGATCGGTGCAGCGTGTGTATCCATTAGAAGTAGGGCACCCAGATGAAGGTCTTGAAAGGGTACAAAATCTAATGAATGAAATGAAGATTACACTGAGCCAATGCATGAAGAATTGGCGAAAAAGTTATTACTAGGAGTGGTATATCTGTAAAACTCCCATGTAAATTTAAAGACTGAACTTTGAGTTTCATGAACTCTAATGTTTTGATTATTGAGAACTCTAATATTTTTCTTAAGTTGAGTGTAACAAGTAAGTCAGTGTTCTTTGACTTAAGTTGGAGTTTTCTCACTTTAGTTAGTTAGCTGTGAATTTAATTATTGTTATATATTTCTTCACTTTTTTAGTTAGTTAGGCTGTGAATTTAATTGTTATATATTTCTTCACTGTAGTTAATTTTAAATTTTCATATTTTGTTCTTAAACTTTTATTGAACTAATTGTAGATTTGCGTATGATTTGTATAAGCTTTTGATTACAATGTGTTTTATCAAAAGGTGGGAGAATGTTAGATTAAGATTTTAAGCAGTGCCACCTATTTTGTGTTTATTCGATGAGAATTAAGCTTTTTAAGACCGGCAATGATTTGAAATGTTGTATTCGATTTGTAATAGTTCCAGATAATGTAATCGGATCTTTCCCTTTGGGATTGATCCCGGACCGTCACCAATAGCCCGTTGTGTTGCTCCAGTGTGACGTTAATTGAAATACCCCCCCCCCCCCCCCGATAATGTAGAAATTTCGTATGTATATGTTTTGTAAAAATAAAGTTTATGAGGAGGCAGAAACGCGGGGTACATTTTTTATGTCAAACCTAATATTTCTTTTTCCCTTTAACAAGTTTTTGCTTGGCTCCATAAAAAATATAATAACATAAATATGGCTCCATAAAACCTAAAAACTATCAGAACTGCCAGGCTATTTAGAAAGTGGGCTCTTTGAAGGCAAATACATGTTAAATTATATCTTACATTTTATTTTGTTGAATTAATTTCGTTTTACATCCAATTTAATTTGCATACATTACAATTACTCTCTATATGCAAAATAATGTAAATTAAAATAAGTATTAAAGGCTTATAGAATTTTTATTTCTTCTAGTATTTATTCAGATTTTTAGACATTCAACTTATAAGAAAACTTGAAAAATGTATCTATGGAAGCTTTCAATATTTCCATCATTGCTTTCATTCCTCTGAATAAAATCTTATAAATTTATGTAAATAAATAAAATAAATCTTATATATCTCATAATAAACAAAATGAATTTATTTTCAATAAAATAATGAAGGAATGGTGACTGAAGCTTCAGGGTTTGTGCTCGGCAGGCAATCATACAAGGTAGTTAACCAAAAATCATTCGAGCTGTAGCACCCAACATAAAGGCAAATGAGAGCATCCTGGCAATGCTGGCTTTCAAAGTACAGCATTTTAGTAGAGTAGTACTCCGTGGTTGTAATGGAAGCTCATTTAAAATCTGGTTAACATTCTCAGAAATTTAATGAAATTATGTAAATTAGGTGAATGAATGGATTTCAAGTCTTAGAAATATGCTTGTATTTGTTTAAACTAAATTTTATAAATTGGTTAATTTGAATTTTTAAAAATTAATATTTAAATTTTTTGTGCATTCGATTTAATTTTGTTTCTTAATTCTAAATTATATTCTGTTTTCTTATTCAAATAATATATTGTGATTCTTTTGTAGCTTACAGGTACACCAGCTGTAAAAGCCAAAAATGTCTGCTTACCTTTAGTAGATTCTCACACATCTATCCGAAATCATGGAATGATTCAGCTTTTCACTCACCCTCATCCTCATAAACTGAATAAATCCATTTTCTCAAGAAGTTTGGCACCCAAGACCTTTAGAAACGTTATTTTGAAGGTAATGCAAAGCTCCCCAGTGTTTAAAACTTTAATTTTTGGTGTCTTGAAAAAGAGAACATGCATACTTTCCTTTTATTTCAGAATGTTCTATTATTTCTTGATTTTTGATATCCTAGTACAAAATTATAGAAATCATTGCTAATATTCCATGGATAAAAAAATTTCCCTATCTTCAGTCTCAAAAGTAGTGATGAAACTCTTACAAGGATTTGTGTGTGGTTAGCCTTTCAGCTCTAATTTTTCTGAGCATTTTCTTAACAACTGGCCAGACTGTGCTAAAATGTGCCATGGAAGAATCATAGTGCAGGGCTACCGCTGGCAATTAAAAGGCAAAGTTTTATCTAGAGAATGTAAAAAAATTGCATTAAGGGGAGTTTATATAGAGGTTCAGTACCAACAGTGTTTATTTACCAAATTTCTCTGCCATCCTTGTAGTCGTTCTCTGGTTCTTAGCCCAACAGGCTCCTGGTTTGAATCCTGGTCTAGACGAGGATGTTTCTAGTGGTTTGAAATCTACTTTAAGCCATAGGTCCTGGTCTAATTGGCCGTCACGTAGAAAAAATGATCTTAAAGCTACAAAAACAAATCTAATTACTATGTAGTTATTTTTTTAGAATAAATACTATTGGTACCATCTGAAAAATTTTTGGTATATCCAATAGACATTTATATACTGGAGTTATATACTAGTTTATATATTATCATATTGCTTACTATTTTTTGAAAAGATGCTTATATAAATTAACTGGAAAATCACAAAGTTAAGTTTGCTTAAAAATTTGTAAATAAATAATTTTTCTACAGGAAACAAAACAGTTACTTCAGTATAAATATGATGGGAAGTCGTTACATTTTCTTAGAAACTACTTGAACATGGTATTTCAAAGGTAAAAAAATGGAAAATTGAGTTTAAGGTTTTCACTCAATTTGAGTTTATTATTAGCTTCATGATTTTAAAACTTCTCATAGGAGCTAAAACAAAATTGAAGTATCATTTGAAGAATAAAATGGACTGTTGTCAATCTAAAATTATCTAAATTAATGTTTTTGAACATTTTCAGTTCCAACTTTTAATCCATTATTAAATATTATTTTAGTTTCTTCCTTGAGTCTTAAAGTTTATAGTTACAGAATTTCAACTATAGTTCTTTAATTTATTTGAGTTCTGAGAGGGAAATTGTGGGTGTAAACATTCTGATGGTCAACAGTAATGATCTTTTATGAAGCTAATATCTATATCAGAAAATTGTTAATTAGTTTTCTAAATGGGTTTTGGAATTTTTTCGATTCAAGAAAGTAACATTTCTTTTTACACCAATAGGAAACTTTTTCAAATGGGATATTTTGGTTTTAGTTGTTTAAGGGTTTCCACTGGCCTAAAAAGATCTGCAAATAATTTAAAAAGAAAAACTAATTCAAGGTATGCCCAAAAGATGGCAGTATAATTGTGATCAGGTAGGCTACTATTGATCAGGTCAACACACTATTGAAAGTTCAATGAAAGCATTTTGTCAAACTTCTGTGTCCTGATACTTTTTCAACAGATTGTGTGATAGATCCATTTCATCCACTGCTTTCCAATTTATAGAATCAGGCAAAGGAATTCTCGGAGACCCCATTTACTATATTTCAGATAGTTTCAATATCCTAAATCTTTAGACATCAATACTATTCGAGAAAAATTGTCAGGACCCCGCTATGCAAAGTTTGTACCAATTAGTTTTACAAAAAAAGTGATAGCTGTCATTCATTTTTTACATTAATACCTTTAAATTAGGTTTTACATTCTTATATTATCTTTAATGGTGTAAAGACATTTTATTCCTTAACTTTTGTAGGGCAAGGTATTTCTTTTTATGTTTATCTACATCAATCTTTATTAAAAGTAGCCTTAAAAATGAAAAATAATCCTTAAAATGGTCCTAATTTTGCTTGCACAGTGCAAATTATCATGAAGTTGATTTCAATTTGCCCCAAATTGACAAAATGTAGGCTCCAGAACACAATGCATTTGTTTAGAGTTACTAGAATAGATGCTCCTTTACTTGGTTCCAAATTGTCAAAATAGCTGCACCGAAAAAGCATGAATTTTTTATTTTATCAATACATTAGCAGTTAACCTCTTTATATATGCTTAACATATGAATGAATAAGTATTACATCATAGAATAATTTAGAGTTAATTATATCAATTAATGTATTATTTTTTATTCAACAAATCATTCCATGTGCCATACATGTTAAAAATAGCCCTGTATGTTTTCCTCTTTTGTACTTTGGTCGATTTCATCTCTGCAAACAGTTGGCTGCCATTGGAGTCAATGTCTTGCAAATTTCACAAATTCTTGTTTGAATAAATATGTTAAATTATTTTAAGAAACTATTTAATGAAAAGTTTCAATTTTTTAGTCTCAAGATGCAAAAGACAGTGGGGATGATGAAACATCCTCAGAAAGTTGGAGCAAACCTGGATTTTTTAAAGGTTTCCGGTTAGTTCTGTTTCCCTTAAAGTTTTAAACAATTGGAGAATTTTACATAAAAATGCAATTTTATAATGATCTTGCTAAAAGCTTTTGAGACTAAACACAAAAATGGGTGTGTATAGATTTCTTAATAGGAACTTGTACTATGAATGTTAATAAAAGTTACTTTTCTTTTATACTTGCTTAGTTAAATAACTATAATTCAATGTAATATATTCTTTAAATTTTCTTAATATATTGAATTTGTTTAACAAGTTCTAAAATATTTTGCATTGCTACAATTCTTTATTACATTTGACTTCAATTAGAAAATTCTGCTGTCGGCTACCACAAGAGACTTTTTTACTACTATTTTTCAACCTTGGTGACTTCTTTTCTTGGTGACTTTTCTGACCAAGGGTATCTTTTTAAACAAAATCGTCTCAATAGCTCCTATTCAAATTTTTGATGAGGTTTTTTGAAATTTCACCAAAAGTCAATGAAAATCCCTTTTTATAACCAATAACATGAATCCCTTGTTTGCTTGAATTAATCTTTCCATGTTATGGGAGAAAATGCTTTATGACTGACTCTCACCCGTTTAAATTATAGTTAATGTGCAAAATATTTTATTTTAGTTGTACTTTATCAAGTTCAATTTAAATCTGCTCCAAAATGCATCAGAGCTGCTCTAAATTAAACAGATATATGATCCCAAACTCCAGAAACATGTTCCAAATTTTCTATTTATCGCTACTCGACAACACATAATTTTGCTCCATATTCTCAAAATAACTGCTCTAAATGGTGCTTCAAAGGATACATTAGCTATTAACACCCTTTATACTAAATTTATACTAATACCTTTATATTTGTACTATATTTATACTTAACAATAAATCAAAAACCTTAAAATTTTTAGTGGAAAGAAAATTTATAAACATTTAAAAAATACAATAAATTTATCAGTGAAATGGTTTATTTTGGCATAATAAAGTCCATTTCAATATGAATGACAATGTTTATCAACAATGGTATATGCAATTGCTGGAAATGCAATGATATATTTAATGTGCAGTTCAGCATTGGAAATTCAGAATTCCTACACTGAACATATTTAGTTTTTTAATTTCAAAATTTAAATTTTTTGACTAGTTCTTCAATGTCTGTTTCGTACTTAATTAGCACATTTTGTGTTGTTTTAGCCAGTTCACTTTGAATCTGAGTAACTAAAGCTGCTACTAAAACAAGATTTAAGATAAGACTATTTTTGCTACTACTTTTAAGAATTTATGCTGCTATTTCACAAGTACTTTGCTTGTTGCAGTCATACATTTACATAACTGAAAGACTCAAATTTAGATAACAAAGAATTCAAAGTTTTTAAGTATTGGATTAAATTTAACATCTAATTTCATATTACATGTTTAGTATATTCCTAATATTGACTTTTTATTGTAAAAGAAGTTAAAAGGATAAAATTAATTATATAACAATTGAAAATATTAGGTTTTTGAACAATTCAAGAATTTTAAGATGTTAGTATATTTTATAGTTATAAAATTATCTGACTACATATTATGATTATATTGTATGAAAATAATTTGAAGTCAATGTGTTATAATTCAAAGTATGTTTCAAGAACTTTTGAAAATAAAGAGAAATCCTGCAATAGGCTTTTAGGAATACATTACAAACTTGTATGTTGCGATATGCATGTATAAAATTATAAAATATTTTATTGTTAAAGGCAGTGTTCTAAAACTTATTTGGTCACAGATTTCTTATCTATTTTCTTCTAATACACAATGATAGAACATGGGTTTTTGCACTATTCTCATAAAGATACTACCAATTTAAAAATCAACTCTTGTCCCACTTTTAATTAAAGATAATAGTCATGTTAATTTATCCTTAACAATATGAAAGAAGGTGTAAGTTATGTTTGCTGATCCCAAGTCAAATAGTTCTATGTTTCATGAAGCCAAACAAGATATTTTGAAGTGATAGCTGTCTGCCATTTTTTGTAATATCTGCAGTTTATAGATTCAAGCAACCTAAGAGTAGATTAATATAAAATATTTTATTTGTTCCGGACTATAACGGATTTGCATCTGCTTCCTTATATGATCTGGAAACAAGTATACAGCAGTCTTCCTGCTGTAGTTATTGCATACTTCCTGAAGCATTGAGTTTTAATACATAACTTGACTAAAAAATAATGAATCTTGATATTTATAATCTTACTTATCTATCCACAACTTTTCTACTGTATTAAATTAAAAATGAAAGCCAAGTAACCTTAAGGCTAGTTCATTGTGTAGTAGGGTTTGAAAACCAGTTTTTAGTATTAGTTTAAAAATAGATGAGTAATATCATTACTGAAGCATAATTACTGGTTTCTAACATTTTCCTGAGGTACTTTAGGGGAGGGCATAGCTCAGTCAGTTAGTCCACTGCACTAGAAGCCTGCAATCTGTGGATGGCACAGATTCAATTCCTGTAACTTAACTCTCCTGGATGTATTTCTCTGTTCTGTATCAGTAAAACTTTCTTTATATGTTTGTATGTCCATTTACTTGACAAAAAACATTGTTTGGTATCAAACCAGATCTTGCTCTTTATAAAAAAACTCAACCAACCTAAGGTACTTGAAGTATTTTCTTTTATTCAGTTCTCTAATTTTAGGAAGTCGGTCTTAAAAGAGCAGTAGCTCTTTGCAGCTACTTGGTTTCAAAGTATTTGATTGTCACCGAAAATATTTCATACTCTGCTTTTTAAGACCACACTTCTTGGACATTTGTGTCACTGACAACTTACTAAAAAGTGAATAAAAATTAATTATGTGTTAAAATGATATAAAATTATGTGAATTGAAAGCTTTTTTATTTGTTCTTTTTAATTTTGAATTTTTATAAACATTTTAAGTTAAGTCTTTTAGCCATGTAGAAAAATATTCTTTTAGTTTTCCAAACTTTTGTCACTTCCTTTGTTTTGTTGAGTACTTACCAAGTGGTTGATATTACTTTACTTTCAGATTAAAAATTGTTTATTGCATATCGTAGAGCCAAACTAGTATCCAATATTAGTACTATGATCACGGCCTGCAAGTACTGCCCATTGTTGAAAAATTTAAATCTAAAAGCCAGTGAATTAAGAATTTCTTTCCATAATTTACAAATTCTTATGCATAACATTCAATGATGCACGTTTTTTTCTTGAAAATTTTTTAATATTTTTTCTTTGTATTCATGTTTTAATCCTGCTTTTCCCTATTTGCTATAGGTCCAAGTCTTTAATGACCACTTCTGAGGCAAATCGACCTGAACCCAGACCAGAAAATCAAACCATAGTTTTACCAAAGGAATACAATCCATTATCTACTCTATTTCATTTTGAATCATTGCATACTTTTCAATCATGGACTGGGAAAGAAAAACCAAATATGAATAACAGCTATGTGAGTATTTTACACTCAGATTATTAACTTTCTGAATTAGTATCATAATTTGTAGTGATTCGATTCTTTCTCCTAAACATTGTTGCTTTGATGGCTTTTGAGAAAATCCAGAAATGTATTTGAAAATAACTGCTAATTTTGTAATATTGCATCATGTTATAATTTCAAATTTATATGTGTTTCAGTTTATTGTTGTGTATTAGAAAATAGAACACCCTTTTCAGTTAACATGCAAATATTTTAGCAATTTATAAGATTCAGATTATTTTATTTAGAATACATAAAAAATTATGTATTGACTTTAGAAATCCAGTGTGACTAACCTAATTTTGATTCTTCTACTTTTAAAGAACTGTGTGAATGCTAATGACCCTTCAACACACCATTATCAAATAAGAGATATGCTTGTTCTTGGGTGTCTCATTAGTGAACTTGCAGTTTCTTCTTATTGCAAAACTTTCTCTCAAAGTACATCACTTCAAGAAAGATATAATGATGTTTTGAAGCTTTTGCGTCTTCACAAACAAGATATTCCAAGGTAATAATAGATTTGTACTTGAACTATAAATCATCAATTGAAGAATTTTCTAATTCATTGTATATTAATACTTCATTTTAAGTTACTAATGGATTGCTTCTAACTTTTATCTCTAACTCTTAACTTAAGTTACTAAAAAAAGTAAAAGGAAGAAATAATTTTATATTTTCCAAAATTAAGTTTAAAATATTAAAATATGATCAAATTTACTCTAAAAATTTTGAAACTGTTAATGCTTCATTTTAATATTAAAATAGTACAAGTTACCTCCTTTTTGCGAGATCATTGTTGTTTCATGGTTCCCTATAATACACTGCTTGTCGGAATTTGCATGATGCGTAAGTCATGGAATAATATGCAAATGATTAGCACTGCAGCATATATGCAAATCATGTGCATGCCAGTACTGCCCACTGTAAGTAGTATAAAAGGGAGAACATAGAGCCAGGTTTAAATATTGGAATTGTGTGCTTTCTCAGTGCTCCTGTGTGTAGGAAGCTTAATTATGCCTCATCAAAAAATACAGTAGTCATAAGAGCACATTTTTGAGTTTGACAGAGGAAGAATTGTGGCTTATCAAGAGTGCAGATTATCCTTTCAAGAAATAGGTGCAAGTTTTAGACAAAATCAAGCCACAGTAGTGATATGAATATGGAATTGGTAGGTACAATAGGGATGAACTGACGGACCGATTGCAGCAGCCTTGTCATACCATCAAGCAAGAGGACAGTCTTGTGTGAATGGATGGTATTACAGATCGTATGGACACATGAATGGCATTACATTGTATTTTCAGATGAAGATTTCATCCTGTCTACAACAGTTTGGTGGTTGCATCCGAATCGGATGTTACCGTTGCGATTGACTACATGGCTCTTGCATTATGCATCGCCATACCGGTTCATCACCTAGTCTTATGGTATGTGCATTGGATCCAACTTTCGCAGGGGCACATCTTTTTTTAGACTGTACGGGCATCACAACCCCGAGGCACCCGAGTGATCTGTCCTCGCTTCTATTTTACCCTCGTCCACCCTTCTGTTTTTAGCTTTTTTATCCCTCGTATGTTCAATGCAGCTTGACCAAATATGCCCCTTGCACCATAAAACCCAAAACCAACCTTCAAGGTGCATTTTTGATGACCAGCAGTGTATATATGCATATACTGATTTAGTCTCAATATTCAAATCCAGTGAAAGCTTATGGATGAATAATTGCTAAAATGAGGTTCCCCTAAAATGGTTAAAATGAGAAATTATATTGGAATAATAGTCTACACATTTTAATATTTAATCAGTTTAAACTGCAGGAAACTAACAAAAGTTCAGAGCTCTGTAGAAAGATAGGACCAAATTCAGCCATATTTGATGTGCATACTTGATTATGGGAATTTGATTTCTTTAGTACAACAATTAGTTTAAAGACTCTCTAGGATGAAATTTGGCAGTAATCTCACTTCAGGTTATATAAATTATGAAACCTTTAGATAGAAGTTGTGTTCAATCAATTTGATTTTAAATACCTATCAAAGTATTTTCTTGATCATGCATTACTGGTTAAACAATACTTTCAAAGCCATGATGCCAGTGCTTCCGAAAGAATTTTGATGTACAAGTCCTTTTAAAAAGGTTCTCTAATCATTAGGGATCTCAGGACAATGATGTATTTTTAGAAAATAATTTGGGAATTGATAGTTTGCTTAAGAAGCTATGCATGCCAAATTTGGACCAATAGTTTCTACACAGTTCTAGATGTCTAGATCTCTGTTTAATTGTAACAATTAAATTACACAATACTTTATACAATTATTATGTGTATGCATTTTGCATAGGTTTTTTTCTTTTCATCCTAGATCTTTTCAAAATGTGATTCAACTTCTGTTACAAGTCTCCCCATCATATCAACAACAATGTCAAGAGATTGTTTCTCTACCTTATCGTTATCCACCTGTTTCAGCATCTGGTCTTCCTCTTCCATCACCTCATCAATTGCTCCTACCTCACATTCGTACTATCCCATTCCCAAATTATTTTCCAGATTTATATATGTTCCTCCTGAATCTTAATAGATTTACAAATGAAATCAGACTATTATCTGAAAGCTGTGATGACTCTGAAAAAATCCAGTTAATTGAGAGCCTTCCAGAGAAAAAGGTATATTTAGAAGATTTTGATATTTGTTATGTTGATTATAGCAGTACCATGAAACTGATATTTCAATAATTTTTATTAGGTTTGCTATGCTGCAGAACAATTACAGACATTGTTACCTGCATTAAATACCGAGGGTATTGAATTAATAACTCCATATCTTCAAGAAATGTTTGAAAACCAATACACTGCATTACTTTCTACATGGCATATATTTGGAATAGTGGCTCAAGCTCTAGGTCCTCAACAAGCCTGCAGAAAGCTATTGACATTGTTGACAAGAGTTTTTGACACTGATAAATCTTCTCCAAAACATCTGAAACTTTATCATCGATCTTTTCTTTTGCAAATCATTATTGGCTTAGGACTGCATAATTTCTTGGTACATTTTACGACAATTTTGATTGAGGCCATTGGTGGTTGTAAGGATTATTCTTCCAAAATTTCAGAAAAGTATGTTGAATTGAACTTACTATAGCAGTTGTAAAAGCAAAGCACTTAATGTTATGAAATGTATTCTGTAGATTTCCTCAAAAATCAAGGTTCTTTGTTATAAAGTTTAATTTTAAAGTATGGAGAAAGATCTTTTAAATTTTATAACAGCAGATATTTGAAGCATTGGCAAGTTGATTGATGTGTCTGGTTTAAAATGTGTTTAGTATATATTATTAAAATTCAATATTTCCCTTTTTTTCAAATTATTTACACAATACCTTACCTTTAACCAGTCATAATACCAATTAGAAAATAGTTCAAGTATAAGATAGTGTAAGTAGCAATTCTTTCCCGTTGGCTTTAATTTAAAGGTAATGTGTAATAACACTTCAAAACATGTTTTTAATGACATTATTTTACCTATGTTTTGGAAATTGAAAGTATGATCTTATGACTAATTTAACTTCAGAAGTTGCAATGATTTGAGTACAGCATACTTTATTTTAAAAATGTTAATTAATCACTTCTATTTTAAACTGTGCAATTAAGGTAATAAGTAAGCTAAAGTAAATAATTATTTAAAGTTTTTCTTATTTATAAGATTCCTAAAATAGCAGAAGTGTTATTCTTAAATTCATATTCTTAAAAGAAATAAAGTTTTATGATATGTAGAGAAGTGTTTTTCAACAGATATTTTGATAAAAGGATTATTTGTTAGTAAAGTACAATTCACATATAGTATGCCTTGCATTCCTTCTATTTTCAACTTGTGGTTGAAGGCTTAGAACGCATTTAAATTTAAGTTTCATTTTTTTTAATTTCTTTGTAAGGACTCAGTATTTATATGTATAAAAAATTCTTCATTCTTTTAAGTTCATGCAGGAAAAGAATTTACTTTGTCAATATTCAAGGAAATTATGGTACATACTATATCTGTTTCCTTTATCCGTCATGGATTATATTCATTTTTACAAATTTCCTGATACCTTTCCTTTTAATTTTTTCAGTGACAGCATGAACCAAAAGGTGTTTCCAAGGAAAGCAAGTGAAATCATTGACTCTATAGAAGCTGAAGATTATTTAATTGATAATCCAGATGTAGATGGAACTTTTGGTAGAAAATTGAGTTTCTGTGATAATACTCTACAGTTGCAAACTGAAATTTCAAATGATGAAGATAATGATATTTTCGACATTGACTTAAGAGATGATGAGGTAATTTTATTGTATAACAAATACAAAATTAGATTTTTTGGAAGTATATATGCAATTTTTTTTGTGATGCTTAGTTTTTTTCATTCTATAAATTTTTCTTAATATTTCATAAATATTCTGATCTTAACTAAGTGTTCTTCCAAAGAAACAAGAATGGTTGTAATTTTTATGTTAACTGCTGTTTGAATTAAATTCTATATTACTAAAGATGACAACTATTAAGTATTTTCTGTAACTTATGGATTTTCACATTTTGTTGTGGCAAATAGTGAAATCGGTATGGAAAATTTCAATTGATTATGAAATGGTATGGTCACCAAAATGGTGACTTATCTTTTTTTAACAAAAGATCATCAAGTTGGGATAACAATCCGAAAATTTCAATCTGTTATCATTTAGCAGTGTTTTGGTCACAAAAAATAGAAACTGCCAAGGCCATTACGCTAACTAGGGTTTTACCAAAATTCAAGCTAATAAATAAAGTTGCTTCTGCTAGTGGAGGATTGAGTAAAAAGAGAACTGCTCAAGATCAATGGGATAGAACTGACTTCAGTATTCAGATGAAAAATATATTCTGAAACTTACAATTTTAAAATGACATTTTCATTCCCAATCTTTATGGATCCATTATGCAAATGTCTGGGGCAGCATGGCCAAATATGGCCCTTTTGCTGTAAAACACAAATCCAGCCAGCCTTATGCAAATGAGTATTTTTCAACTAACTGTATTTCATTCAAAAGCCAAATTTATTATAAATTTTAAACTGTTATGTTTTTTATAGATAACTTATCCTGTTTGTAGATTATTTTAATTTTTGCACTCTATGCAATTTTTTCATAAATTAGTCGGTCTCGGCAATTTTTTAAGCAATTAAAAATATTTGAAGTATAATTGAAATGTTACTCTCTAAAAGTGTATTTAAATATAAATGATATTAATGTTACTGTTTATATTTAAGAGACCAGTGTCAGGAAAAACTTTATTGAAAAAAGTTTACAGTACTGGAAGAATATAGAAATTTTTTTAGATGATTGAGTTATGTTATGATATTAGTTCTCTAAAGGAGGATTAATGCAAACAAGAAAGCAGCAAAACTAAAAATATAATTATGTACTCTTAATCTTCATTAAAATGACATTTATATATGAAAGGTTAATAAGGCATTACTACTGAAAACATTCCTGTAAATCATGGAATTATGTTTCTTGCACATTGATTGTGGTGAGTAGCAAGGTAGCATCTGCATAAGCATGAATGATTGCAACTATTGAGTGTTAGATCAATCTAAATATAAATAGCGTATTTTTTGTTATGCAATTTAAAGACTTATTGTAGATTTTTGTTATTGAGTACAATATTTTTGTCTTCCATTTGTTTACCGTAATGCCTGTTAAGATTCAATTACATATTACTGAAATTCTGTGCTTTATTGTGGAAAATCAATTTAGACGTGGTCAACCAAACGTTGGCATTGATTGCTTTTCAAAAAGTGTCAGTGGAATTGATAATCTTCTGTTCTGCTTTTTATTGTGCATTATTATTAAATGTTCTACCTTTTTGAAAATATTTTTTATAAATTGAAACTTACCAATTTAAGTCTTATTCAATTTTTGTTTCAAGGAATTATCAAACCATTGACTTTTACTTGTATTTTTGAAAGTATTTTCTGGAATTATAGCTCAAATTTCTGTTAACTGCTATTCTCTTTGACGAATTACATAGGCCAACAGAAACTTTCCTACCCTGATACTTAAAAAAAATTAGATATATTTTAGGAATATATTTGACTCAGATTTCCGAAAATGGTATTAATTTTGCCTTATCTGCTCTAGCTTTCTTATACATAAACACCTCTTATTTTAGTGTTGTAATGATAAATTGCACTGGCTGACACATTTTAGTGCCTTAAAATTTAAACCTATTCTTGGATATGTTCAGAAAGCCAACTCCAAAAGTTGCATCAATTTTGCCTTAACAACTATAGTTTAGGAGACACTGTAACCATCTGCATATTTCATATTCCAAAATTAATTTGCTTCACCTCCCAAAAATATATCAGTCTCTTCAAGTATATCAAGCTTTCAAAAACTTTCAATAGTGATATGTACCTTGATAATCTAATTAATTTTAATTATATTTTTGTCAAGCTTAATTTTCTTATTAGAATTTTTTTAATTAAATGCAAATGAACAATTGTTCAAACCAAAGAGGGCAATTTTAAATTATCTAGATCAATGGTTCCCAAAGTGAGCTCAACGACAAGGTTTCAAACAGTCCTCAGAAAATGTGTAATATTTCGCTTGCCAAAATAATGAGATTATTTGTACGAAAACAAGAATCAGATTATTTTCTCTGGTTCTTTTCTGTTCTAAAATCTAAATTTTAGAAACCAAAGTAAAAGTAGAAGATACCAGTGTTTTTAAATTCTAAGTGATTTTAATTGAAAAACTTATTTTAATTTTATAATTTGAAACTAACAGGTTAATGTCTTTAAATCGTATATTGCAGGAGCTTGTCGTCAGCCGAATTGAGTGATGTAGACTCCACGCATCTGGGTTGCACATCACTCATTGCATTTTGATTTAATGATGCCAGGCAGGCTGAAACCATTCACTCATGTAGCGCCTTTAGCCTGTTATGAAACAAATTGTTGGCTTAGGTTTGGGTTCTGTGAAGCATGTTCCTTCAGAGTCTGAAAACAATTTCTATTTTGCTAGCTAATTGCTGAAACATATCTCCATTGTTCTCATTAAAATTAAAGTATATATTTTCATAAAATAAATTTGCAAATTAAAACCTTTTGATTTTAATACATTTTAATTTAAAGAAAGGGTTTGTAGAATATTTACTGTTTATTTTTATTTCAGAACTAGTTTTTTCACTAATCTTTGACAAGAAGTTTTAACATTTTATAATCGATTTTACATAGATCTAAATATTTTACTCCTTATATTAAAGTGAAAAATAAGGATCACTATGGTCAGTCTTATGCAGGTCTACATATACCCCATTTAATTTTGTAATCTTGAGAGTACTGCAAAAAGTTAAATTTTCAATGGGATCCTTGGACTGAAAAGTTTAGGAACCTCTGCTCTCGATTTATTCATTACAAAAGGTTATGCTTGAATGATTTGGAGTTTAATACACGACTGACTAAAGAGGAAAGGGTGAAAGGTTGGATTGTATACACTTGAAAAATTAGATAACAATCTTGTAACTAAACATTTACTAAACTATTTAATATCATAACCTAAGTAAAGGTCATTTTAACAATACAAATGTTTTCTTTGAAATTTCAAACAGTTATGCTTATGGTATGATGTAACTTTTGAATGCTGAATAAACTTGTGGATATATGTTTTTGTAATGTATCTGATTATATCTTTTCAATGAGCTTTATTATATAATTTATCCAACTCAGAATTTAATTTAACTAAACTTTTCAATAATGTATTGCTTTTCAGATTTTAAAGACTGCAGATGTTTCTGAAATCTCTGATCCTAGAAGTGGTATCAAAGAAAAATCTAAAAGTGACATAGAAAAGGATTTTAAAAATGATTCTTCATTTTATGCAACTTGTAACAAAACATTAGAGACTGATAATAGATTATCAGAATCATGGAATGTGTATCATGATTCAGTTTATTCTCAATCTGCTCCTAATTTAACATCATTTTGTGACTATATTACTTGCAGTGATGAGAAATACATGACTCTTAGTACACCTGAGAGGCAAAAAACTGAAAATGTTGCTAATTTTGAAGAAAATACTTTGGATTCAAGCTTTAATGGAAGTTGCTTTTCTAAGGACGTTAATGTATCCGATGTTGCTGCTGAAAGTATGTTATGGCTGGCACATAGACTTGGGCCAGTGTTATCTGCTAGGTACCTAACTCGCAACTTATTACGAATGCTTACTTTATGTTATGACAGTTCTGAGAAACGTGAAGTTATATATGTACCACCAGGAAGTACAGGTACATACATTAAATATTTACTAACTATATTTTTAAATGATCTATTTGCAGTTTTTAGTATTTGGTTCCATATGAAATTTTGTGGTTGTGTGTAACTTTCTCATTAAGTTTTATTTTACAGAAGGAAAAATGCTAAGTATAAGTTGTAGATGGTTGAAAGGAGATATCAATGCCTTCAAAGTATTGGATTGCTTGTCTCGCATTGCATCCCTTTATGGCGAACAATTTATAATGATTCAGTACATAAAACACATTGCTGATCTGGTAATAAAATCTTTTATTTGTAATCATAAATACTTTCTAATGTGAAAGCTTAGATTTTTGTTTTGGGAACATCTTAGTACTTGAACAACTTAATCCAATTGAGTAAGGTCCCCAATAATGCAAAAATTGGTTTAAATATGCAGAAAAATATCTAGACAAACTAGCATTTTAGAAAACAACCAATTATCTAAATTTTTTCCAATGATGAACAACTTTTATTTATTTGTTGCTGAAATATTTAAATAACATTACCAAATTTCCATTGCTTTCTTAGAATTCCATGCTATTTTATATATATCTCCACGTCTGCGTAATTTGCCTTGTATAGCAAATAATGACGTAAGAGTTACAAGCCAAACCTCAAAATGCTCCAAATTAAAAAATTATCATTTTGAAAAAGAAATAATTCAAAAAATAAAAATATCAGTATTTACAGACCACCACACAGTTCAAGAACATTGCAAATCTACTGAAAACATTATTTGCGGATATTTTAGAGTTAGATTTAGTTTAAAGATGGATACCTTGAAGAGATTGACAATAAACAAAATTCATTTACTTCACATTAAATATAAGATGTAAGTGCACATTCCTAAATAAACTGCCTTGTTTATTGACCCATTGTTTTATTAAAGATGGCATTATAATAAATATTCTTGCAATTGAAATGTAATGTATCAATCTGATGTTTCTTTTATACATGTTTTATTTTATCATAGATTGTGTCCCATATAATTATCAGGCACATTTTAATTAATAAAAGTTGTAGTCAATAAATTTCTAGCCTGATGCACTCACTTTATTGGGAAGTTTCATGACTTTAAGGCTAGTAGGTACTAGTGCATACAAATGTAGTGGGGTGGATTGGATGCAGTGAGTTTATTTATTTTATATATTCATGCCAAGTAGTGTGTGCTGTTTGAACTATGTCCAAATTCCACTAACAGTCTCTGGGGTCATTCCATGTGAAAACACCCATTTTGGGAAAAAGTTGCTGCACCTTAGTCACAGATTTTATCAAATTTTTACCATAGATAGACATGGCAGTGAAACCTATAGATCTCAATTATTTAAATATTTTGTCCAATATTAGCTGAGATAAGAGAATTTAAAAAGGGTCAATTTTACAAAATGCCGGCCATCTTGGATTTGCAACTGTCTATAAATGACCCTAACTTGAGTTAGAATTTAATAGTTCAAATTTCATAATTTTGGTACCAAATGGTAGCCATTTATTTCAGGAGTGTATATAAGCCACAAAAACAATGGAAATTTTATATTTTAGTGGATTTTTTTCATGTAAAGTGAAATATCACTTAAAAACAGTCCACTTTAAAGGGCTATAGAGAAAATGAACCCTCTTATTTTTTCTAAAACTTTGTAGAAGTATTAACTACTATATGTCTTGAATGTGACAAAAATTCAGATGTAAAATTCTTCGTTTCTGAATAAAAGCTATTCCAATGATAGCATATGTATTTCAAAACGGTCATCTACAGTGCAAAAATGACCATAGCTTAAAAAATATGGTTAAATGCGTAATTTTGGAACAATGTACCCTAAGCAAAATGTAAATATATTTAACAAAAGTATTGTAAATGAATATTATAAAACAATAACATTTTGTAAAGTATTTTTTAAAAATAAATTAAACCAATTTTTCTTCAATGGTACTTAATATACTTTTTCAAAGACACCATGTGATAAAATAAATTAAAAAATACATAGGACTCTAATTTGATGTTCTATTGATATTGTTACATTTAATGTGAGCCTGCTTTGAATTAGTACTTAAGCTATGGTCATTTTTGCACTGTAGGTGGCCACCATTTTGAAATGCATATGCTATCATTAGAATAACTTTTATTCAGAAACGAAGAATTTTACCTCTGAATTTGTCAGATTCAAGTACATATGTTAGTTAATATTTCCACAAAGTTTCAGAAAAAATAAGAGGGTTAATTTTTTCTATAGTCCTTTAACCCTCTATATACGACACGGCAGAATATTGTTTCCTTTGGTTACGACAGCCGGCCGAAACGGCTTTACAGGCAACTTACTGAAGACAGCCTTTACAATGCTTTCCCCAGGAGGAGAGGGAATGTGTGTCATCCTATTATCACCCAATGTTGCAGTTTCTATTGTCAAGTAGTGGCTATGCCTAGAAGGTACAGATACTTCCCGGGTAAACTAAAAGGGCAGTGGTGACTTCAATATGTATGGTCATTAACACTCGAAGGACCCGCAAGTTGTCTTTGGCACCATTTTTACGGGGACAGATTGAGTACAAGAAGTTTCTTATAATCATCCTTTTTACATTAACTTACCCCTCTTGTACCTTGAAACACTAATTCCTGGTATCACAACATAAGAAACCTGCTTCCTCACGGTTGTATTGAGCATTCTCTACTCAGTTTGTACTAATCAGACAAGCTTTGCCATCGCTCACTACTTTCAGGTCGTAGTTTCAATACCTATCTAATTCTCTTCTGATTTTAAATAAAAGTCTTTATCAAGACTATTTTCTTTGGTTTACTGTATAAAAATCCTGTGCTGGGGAACCCGCCTTGCTGATTGCAAAAGGAAAGGGGTAATGCCTCAATAAACCATACTTCCAAGGTGATGGGGAAATTAAATTAGTTTGATACAAAAACTAGATTACTGATGTGTGTTATTCTACTGATGTGTCTATGAAATTCTCATAATTTTAGATGATATTGCCCGAATTATATTATAACAGTTAGCTTCTAAACTCCAGCTAATGGGATCTGAGTTCTATTTTTTAGTATGGCATTAGAAATTAATTTCTTATGACTTTATTCACGTATACAAACGTAGCCTAATGTTTAAAATAATCATTATTTTTTAAAATAAAAAAATGCATTCTTCATTTTAAAATTAATCTCAGAAATGATAAACTAAATTAAACATGATAAAAACCCCATTTCTTCGATTATTCTTCCAAAGTGGTAAGAATAAGAAAAATGTTTAAAAAAATAAATTTCGCTCATAAAATCCAGTAGTAGTTAATAGGTTGAAACTTCCTGGTATAAACGTCATCTGTCCAATCGAAGTCATACAGTATAAAAGGTTTGCAAAGTACAGGAAAGGGAGCATTTACTTACAAATTTTAAATCTACATGATTACGGTTGATAAAGCACTCGCAAATTTTGAGGGTGCAAACTTAATTTTAACGAAACGGTAAAATATTTGTTTTTATTTTCAATTTGAAAAAATAATATATGTTCATATACATATACTTTTTATTTCCATCTATCAACAAGTGAAATTGATAATATAACAAATATAATTACCTTTCTATACATTTATGACCCCCTAAAATTAGAACCCTTTCAGTCAATAAATTGTTCAAGTTGTAGGATTTTTAAATTTCCAATTCTATATGTGCAATATGTTATTGACTATTTTTTCTATAGATATCTGATTTCTGGACATTGTATTACTTTCCTTTCCTTACAGAATTTCTTTACAATTCTTTATGATTCCTTTATCTGTGTCTTAAGTTTATTACGAAATAATCTACAGATTTCACAAGTTCACTGCAGTACAAGAAATGCTTTTTCGCGTGTTTTAAACTAAAACATTTTTAAGTGTATCTTACAATCTCTTCATTTATTCAACCTCTCACAGACTAGATGCTCGAGGAGAAATAATTTCAAGGGCTCCCGTCAAGAACCCCTACATCCCTGTCAACGGAGATAAGGCTATTCATGCGCGGATCTCTGTTGCACAGAAAAGAGGGGATGAAAATTGTAATGGGCTTTGACCAATTCTTCAGGAGTTTGAGGTCTAAAAGAATCCAAGCTAGCCATATCGAGGAAACTAGAATCTCGGCCGGTCCCGTATCCAGAGGGTTAAAGTCGACTGTTTTTAAAAGTGATTTTTTCACTTTACATGTAAAAAATCCACTATAAGGGAAATTTCCATTGTTTTTGTGGCTTATATACTCTTCTGAAATAAATGGCTACCATTTGGTACCAAAATTATTAAATTTGAACTATTAGTTCTCAAGTTAGGGTCATTTATATACTGGCAAGTCCAAGATGGCTGGCATTTTGTAAAATTGCCCCATTTTTAAATTCTTGTCTCGGCTAATATTGGACAAAATATTCAAATAATTGAGATCTATGGGTTTCATTGCCATGTCTATCTATGGTAAAATTTGAAAAGAATCCATGACCATGGTGCAACACCCACCAGGTGTCCCCATATGGAATGACCCTCTGGATAAAGTTTTGTATTAAATTTGCTGCAAAACCAGAACTGCATCATCTTTAGCACATCTTTTTCGAAATTCTGGCAGTGCCGCGGTATCCTAGTTGGAAGAGCAACGGATTAGCAACCTGATGGTTGCGTGTTCGAATCTCGGTCCAGCCGAAGACCGTCATGTACACGGGGACTGGTGCACATTAAATCTCATGTCTTCATGTTGGCATAGTGTGGAAGTTTGGAGAGTGCTGTGCCAGCTCAGGTGTTGACTGTGGTTCAATATTATTTTTGTCCTCGAATCTTTCCCTTAGGGATATATCCCGGACAGTCGCCAATAGCCTGTTGTGTTGCTCCAGGGCGATGTTAATTAACTACCTACAATCCAAAATTCTGACCCTTGCACCAAATTTTCCAACCAACCCAGCACTGAGTCTTTAAAGTTGAAAAGGCTGTTGATGGTTGCACACAAACTTTAAATGGTTTTTCTGGTCGTCAGTCAATAACAACATGTGCCTTGGTTGACTAAAGACACACAGTAGCATGTGAGCACATGGAAAATATTTTGAAAATTCACCAGTCAGAATATTTTCAGAGAACCATTGATATCATCTGACATAAGAGTGAGTTCTAATCATCCAGCAGTTAATTCCTCTTCTGACTACCATAAGCAACATTGACTTGAAGTTTGCTTCCACCTTATTGAGGCCCTCAGAGGTACATCTTTAGGTGTGTACGGGCGTCACAATCCCGAGATACCTAAGTGATCGGTCCTCTCTTCTGTTTTACCCTCTCCTACTCTTCTTCTTTTTGCTTTTTCCTCTCTCATTGCTATCTTGTGTTTGGCACAGCATGGCCAAATATGGCCCTTGTACCCCAAAACATCCAACCCACCTTATTAAGCTGAGGCTGGTAAAAAGCCAAATCGGTGTTAATCTTTTCTTTCAACTGAGGAATTTGTTCACTATGATTTTGTTCCTGACTACATCAGTTTTGTGCTATCATCATGGACGTGGTGACATTTTTCAGTTTCAGAAAATGAATATGAAACTTATGGAATGAAGATTTACAATGATTCAGGATATTAATACCCAGGAGGTGATAATGGCACTTACAATGGTTAAGGAGGAGGGCTAGTTGCAGGTAGTGCTGAAGATACTGTCAAGGAGGTTTTATAGGGTTGCTAGGATTGTTTGAACTAATAGAACTTCTTCAAAGGTTATGCAGGCAATTAAGGGCTATAGCACTTACTATTTTTAGCACCTACCTTGAAACTTTTCAACTGCATCTCATAAAAACAGTGCTTTGAAAAGATTTATCTGCACAATTAACCCTCCTGGTGATTGTCTCAACAAGGTATCTCGTCATTAGCAAAACTGACCAGATCTTGATGGCTGAGACATCTCGTCATTAGAAGAAAATGTACAAGATCTTGATCTTGTCATCATAAAAAAATTGGTAATATCTTGAGTTATCCCATCATTAGCAAAATTGATTAGATCATGATGGACAAGATATCTCGTCGAGACCACTTGGAGGTTTAACAGTAAATTCACCAAAATGCCAAGATTTAAATTTATATAAAAACGTCTTTTATTTTAATGTTTGTTGCATTATATTTTCCATACTTAGCTGCATTTATGTCGCAAAAAAGTACCAGCAACTCTTGAATCTGGTTTACTTGGATCTATGGCCTTACTCCAACACGTCATTCCTTACATATCTGATACCACTCTTATGGATAACTTACAGGTAATTAAAATTTTTCTATTTTCATTAATTGAATTTTGTTTTGAATAATGGATTTTTGCAACATTTTTATCAATTTTTATTACAAAACATTCAGCTGTTTTTCTATTCAAGGCTTTGTTGCTTGGAATTATAAACTTTTGCTGAGCTGTTTGCAAAACTATATTTTGATCTTTTACTATATATTCTTAACAGTGCATGAAATAATATAGATCCTTATTAACATTGTATTCTAAAGATTGAATGGAAATGCACAGATGAATAATATTACTTTTCTCTCAGCATGTGTCTCAAACTTGTCTCAGATGTTTTTGTTGGAAACTTAAACTGATGCGTCAGCAGATTTTGTTTAAATCTTCTGTTTATTATGCTAGTAGTTAGGTGACATGTGAGAGGGTAGAAGCTCACAGAGATGTATGTTAGACTCAATCAAAATTCGGTATGCATTTTTAGCCATGTTTCTTATGCTGACAGTTTAATTCTAATTAATATTAAGGATAAAGTACTTAACCTTTCTGTGTTTAGTGCTCTTTAATTTTACTTTCTCTGAGAACTGAATTTTTAATTTTTTTTCTAATTTGAGATATAAGTTTAGGTAAACTATACACATGCATTGTAAAATTTTTAAAGGTTTCATGAAATGAGGCAGGATTGTATCTAGACTTGTCTGAATACGCGATTTGCTTCCATTCATCATTCCAGTGTCTTCACTCTTGGCACCATTGAAACCTCTAATGTGTATGGTAGAGGGTTAAAGGAAGTTGCAGTAATGGATGCTGAACTTGAGCCCTAGTAGCAGCAATTTTTCTCAAATAATGCTGACAGACATCGTCTAATGTGTCAGCATCTTCCATTATGCTAATGTTGTGGATGTTACTGTACGTTTCATCAAAGTGCCTATATTCCCTTTGTGACATTACCATAGTTGCTCCAGATCCTCACAACGATACATAGAACCTCCTGTCCATTGTCTCCAAATATTCATAATTGTACCAGCATTTTGCCCAATGTTTGCACGAATATTGCAATATGACAAACCACCTTCCCTCTAGAAGATGGTTAATTTACAAATAAATACACAACATTTAGTTTTGAATATGTATTTAAGAGGTTAGAAAAATGATACTATGAAAATTTTGAAAGACAATCACACAAGCCATGATTTGAAAGATGACTTCACCTTTTTTATATATAAGATTGCCACAGCAATTCAATAAAATGATTGCATGCTGAAAAAAAATCATGTTGCCAGATTTATCAAAAGTACAATACATATTTAATAATAACAATGAGATGGGCATTTTTAACGATTTATAATACATTTTAAAGAAGGGTAAAATACCATTCCATAGTTGAGGTCACATAGTGTTTTCTTAGACACGTGTTTGGTTAGTAAGTCTGCAGTGTTTCCTTTGGATGGGACATGCTCAAGTTCGATGATTTTGTTAGAGACTAGGTCATGCAGAAAGAAGTACTTGATATCCATATACTTCTCTCTGATGTGACTTTTTTGGAAAGAAGTTTTGTAGATAAAAAAGAACTTTTTATCCACAAAACCTCCTTTGCAACATGGCATATTGCGACATACTCTGCCTCAGATGATGATAGGGCTGTGATAGTTTGTTTCTTGCTTGACCAAGAGACTTGGTGCACCTGCAAGTAGCAACATATATCTACTGAAGGTTTTTCGGTCAGTTCTGTCTCCTCCCCAATCGGAGTCAGAAGATTTGCAGCCCATCTCTAGTCTTCTGGAATTTAAGCTTCCTGTGCTTGGTTCCTTTGAGATATCTTAGCATACGCTTCCCTTCTCTCCAGTGCTCTTCACTGGGTGTTTCATTAAACTGATTCATGTATGCAGATGCATATGGCAGATTAGCATGAGTGCCACAAGCCAGGTAAAAGAGGCTTCCAATAGCCTGTCTGTATGGTATCTTGTTACTCTCTTTTATGTTCCACTGTTGATCTACTTTCTGATATTGTATGTTTGGGTCTAGTGGTGTGGCTGCAGCCTTGGCTTCAATCATTTTGAATGAATCTAGGATCTCGTCTATATAGGCAGTTTGATCTAGTGTAATGAATCCACCGTCATCTTTGGTTATCTTCATTGATAAAATTTGGTGGGCTGGACCAAGGTTTCTGCTGTGAATTTTCTTTTGATCTCTTGCTTGAATTCCTTTATTTCTTGGAGTCTTCTAATGACGAGGAGGTCATCCACATAGACCCCAATTATGATACCTCTTTGACAGTTATAATAAATACAAGGGTCTGCATTTGTCCTCATCAGCCCTTATTGGGTCAAGAATTCGTCCAAGCAGGAGTTCCTCACACGGCCAGATTATCAAAGACCATAGAGGCTTCTGTTTAGGCAGCAGACAAAATGTTCTTTCCCTTCTACACATCCTTCTGGCTAAACCATATATATCCTCTAGAACTCCATTCCAATATGCTGCTGTTATATGCATCTGGTGGATCTCAAAGTCCATCTCAGTAGCTATAGCAAGCAAAATACATATCGATTTTAGCTTAATGACTGATGAGAAAGTTTCTTGAAAATCAACAGCGTGTACCTTTTGCAACTAGTCGAGCCTTGAACTTCACACGTTTCCCTTCATCTTTCTTCCGAAATCGTTGTGTTGAATTAAATAACCATCTGGATGTGATTGCTTTGATGCCAAGTGGTATTGTCACTAGGTCTCAGATTTGGGCACACTAGGTCTCAGGTTTGGGCACAGTAGGTTTCCAATCTCCTCATCCATGACACTTTGCCACATTTTGCCGTCGGCTAATATTAGAGCTTTGACAGTTATTGGATCTTTATATGGTGCTATTTCTTCTGTGGTGCATCTTGTTTCTTTTGCATTATACAGTACATAATAACATAAATAACTAGGGACTTTTTAATCCTGGTGCTTCTCTTAGTTTGTTTGGATAATTAACGATTCTGTCGTTCGGATCCCCATGCCTTGCTTCTTCCCGAGTGAGTTCTACCCTTTCTTCAGCATCTCGATCGTTCTTCTCTTGTTCCATTATAAAAGGGTTCTTCATTTATTTGGTTCAAACAATTCTTTGGTTGTTGGTCAACCAACTCTTGATTTAGATTTTCCACTTCAATAAGATCATTAGTACTTGCCGTGGTTTCGAGCATGTCTTGGAATATTACTATATCAGATGGAAATGTATCCTCTATTTGCTCATTTTAAATGTAAAACACAGTATTTTCTTTCTTCGCAAGATTCAGGTGGCGTTGCTCTGCCTTGAAAGGAAAAAGGTCTTCCTCGAAGATCACACCTCGACTACTGAAAAAACTGTTTCCTTTCAGATCCCATAGCTTGTAACCCTTGATGCCATCAGGATATCCTACAAGGACACATTCTTTAGCTTTGGGGGTCAAGTTCGCTCTGCCTTGAATAAGAATGCGTATGGCTCCAAGCTCTGCATCCAAAAACTCTGATATGGTTCAAGTTTACTTCTTTGCCTGACCATATTCTTTCTAGAATGTCTCCTTTAACTGCAGATCAGGGGCATTTATTTCACAAGTAAGCTGATGTGGATGCTGCTTCTGCCAAAAATTTCGGATCTAGTCCAATCAGAAGACATCTTGTGTTGATTAGAGTGGTTCTTCCTTTCCGAGACTCCGTTTTGAGGTGATTCTGATGTCTAAAATTTCAGTATTTTTCTTTCTCAGATGCCATGTGCTCCATGGCACCACTATCTAGGATCTATATTGTCGATCTTCTCTCAATTTTCTCATTTGCAGATAGTGCCCAGTTCACGTCTATAGCAGTTTTGCCATGCTTTGGCCTTTTTGTCTTGCTTCTTCACTGTTTCTTGAAATGTGCCCCACTCACCACAACTGAAACATTTGATTCTCCTCCAAGTTGATCGACATCGCCTTGCTTGTTCGGTAGCCACATCGTGAGCTTTCCCGGTGTCCTTTTCTGAGCTCCCTCTTCTTTTTTTTAAAGCTCTTCGTATGGAGGGCCTACTCTTCATGTGTTTCACTTCCAATGATCTCATTTCGGGAAATTCGTTTTTCTTCAACTATTAGCCTCAATTTTACAATTGCTGTTCTCAGGTTTGCTTCATCCTTTTTCAGGTTAACGATGAAAGTTTCGTAGGATTTGGGTAATCCAATTCAGCATAACCAGAGCAACCTCCTTATCAGTTAACGCATATACTCCACTAGCTAATTTTCAGTGGATTTCCATCAGTCTACCCAAGTATGATTTCATTGTCTCATTCGGCTTCATTGTGGTGTTGAAGACTTCCTTCATTATTTGTAATACATGAAGCAACTTAAACTTCATTTGCATTTCTTTCGGGGAATTCTATGCATCCCTAGCACTTGTGCAGTCACCAATATCATCAAGGAATGTGACCTCAACGATTAGGAAGATGAGTGATAGTTCTTCATCTCTTTCTTTCTTCTTTCATTCTCGGTCATTTCGGTTCCGTAACTGGCTTCAACTGTGCCCCAGCATCGCTTTTGAACCAGGGCAGCTCATGCTTGTATTGACCAGGAATGATAATTATCGTCGTCCAGCTTCGGTAATTTGTAATCTGTAATAGCCATTTTCACTTCGAGAAAATGCACAACTTCAAAGATACTAGCCAACAGCTTATTTCAGCTTCAACTAGAAATGCAATACTTCAGACATTAGAAAGCAGCTTACTTCGACTTCATCAGCATACTGTATCTGCTTCGTAAAACGCTGCCAATCTTCAATCGTCTTTCAAAAGTGCGTTTTAGGGTCTGTGCTGATAACGTGTTAGATGGTTAATTTACAAATAAATACACAACAATGTTTGGTCTTGAATGTATATTTAAGTGGTTAAAAAATGGTACAATGAAATTTTGAAAGACGATTACACAAGCCGTGATTCGAAAGATGATTTCACCCTTTTTATACATCAGATTGCCACAACTATTAAAAAAAATGATTGCACGTAGGAAAGAAAGATCGTGTTGCGAGATTTATGAAAGGTACAATACATAATTTACAATAACACTAATAGGCATTTCTAACACACAATCCAATAATTCTTTCTCCAACTCCCAACTGTTCATACTGTTTTCTCGTTTTGCATCAAGGCATGTTTACAACAGAGCCATAACAATCGAATTCCCCTACACAAAGATTGAGATTTGCTTTTTCAGCCTTTGGCTTTGAAGCTTTTTCTGCCTTCCGAGTCACATTTCAGCCTGTATTGTGCATGCATTCTATTTGTATATTCAGCTGAGATTTTAACCATTTCATTTGCCATGATAAACTATCCTTCTACCAAATTTATGATCAATTCAACTACTCATCCTTGGTTTTGCTTTTTCAATGAACAGCAGTATATAATATAATAAATAAGGGGCATCAATTTGACATTTTAATGAGTATTTATTATTTTGATATGGTTTTAGACTGATGAGTAAAATTTTAAGGAACATTATAACAGCATTTTGAATAGGGATGCTCGAACACTAGTCTATTGAAGCATATAGTGTATATATGTAAAGTTACCTATATGTAGCAGGCATGGTCAAACAGTTTTTCTGGTTGACTGCTCTAAATGACATCCATGCATTGCTGTGCTTAGGTTACTCTTGGGATGTCATGCATCTGACCATTACCACCAAGATAACAAGGCCTGACTTGGCTCCCGTCATGGCGTCACCCTATTAGTCATATGTGCGATACCAACGACCACCGCCGTATTGGAATATTCGAAGCCTAATACATTGAAATCTGTCTACAACGATACATAATATATTCTATACACGTCGAGACCACAGGAAAATATTGGTATACGTTATTGCAAATTATTATAGCAGTTTGTAAATATGGTTTTTCCCTAGTCAAAACTATGATTATCTCAGAATGAAACTTAACTTCCACACCCACATCTTTCTTCCTTATAAACTAACAATAACAGAGATTGAGCGTAAATAGTAAGAGCACTAACTTATTAAAAAAACAGCCAAAATTATGTCGTAAATTCAATTAAAAGTAGTGTAAAACTTGCTTATGACTTTTATTAATTAAAATACACACGTCAATCAAGCTTAATACTGCCCAATATCATAGTTTCTCAAATGTGACCATAAATCAAAAAGGAAAGGAAAACCCTTTCTCATAGTCTAAAGAAATCCAATTAATGTTTCCTTCATTAAATCTGTAAAAATGGGAAAGCAAAGCAATTGAACTGTAAAATACATGGGGTGAACTGAACCCTCAGTTGCACCCCATTCGATTTTTTAGTAAAATGGAAAACGAAATTTCAAAGTAAACCATTATAGAAAATGTCAAAAATACAGATAAAAATAAAATAATTTATTAGAAACAGTATCCAGCTTCCTTTTTTTATTTTTGCCCAATCTGTCGTTGGATTTTTCACAATAATTTTTCAATAGAGTGTTGTGCTATTAATAATGAATTTTAAAATGGTTTCATGCTTATGATTTACACGTGTATTGAATTTAATGTCCCGATTCATGCAGCTGCCAGTATTCAAAAACAAAATTTATTATAAAATCTCTTTTGTAATGAATGCTCAGAAACTCATCCTCATAATATTTAAGTAGTTTGTTAAACAATATATAACTAATTAAAACCACGCGAACAGCTTCATCTTTTGGAAATGATAAACCACCTCGATTCAAATTTTTAATTAAATCATAACTTTCTTCAACAACCATTTGCTCATACACCAACCCTGTTTTACACAGTTTGCACTTTATGTTTCTTAAAATTTTATAACAACAATAGCCTGCCAAATAAGTTATCACTGACATTTCATGTTCAGCTTGTTGAAAATCACTTTCTTCGAGATGTATGTCCGGATTAAATGAGTTGTCCCGCAGTTTTTGTTCTTCATAAGAACAATCTTAAGTTTTCTGGAAAACTGGTTATGGGTATATTTCCGAAAGTTTGTGATGACAATGTCAAAAGAGATTTAATTCTTAATTTTTCCCCGATTTGTATAATTGCCTGATCGATATGTTGTACTGACCACCTGATAATTGTCTATATTTTCCAAACCGATATTCCAAAGGATCTGTTTGAAATTTTTCTAACAAAATATAATTCATTTTAAGTTCTTGTAAACAATATTGGGTAATTTCCAACATTTCATGAATTGTGTGAGAAAAAGCAGTATGAGTTTGGGGTGAAAGTTTATGAGGAAAATCACCGGATTTCCAAGTATCAAGCCAGAGAATCATTTTCCACAAAAATACAATTTAGGGTCATCTGGATTCTCGATTAGAGGTTTGGAAATGATCTTTAAGTCGCTGTCCGTTCAATGGTGTTTTCACATTGACAATTTTCCACCAGGTTGATACAATATCTATAAATTCAGCTGTTTCTTCAGAATTTTCTATTTTCGTTCCAAATTTCAATAGGACCTCTTTCACAAGCAGATTGAAAACTTTTAAAGATAGACTGACATTCTGACGTTCAAAAGTAGTTGGAAATAATGCTTTCAGCGATAAAGAATACCCAAATTTCAATAATTTATCATGCTCCAATTGATGTAACAATATTAAGGAATTGAAATTGCAATTTTTTTTCCCACCTGTCTCAAAGTCTGGGAAGGTTAAGATCTTGTTACTCTTAGGATTCAACCAATTATTTTTTATACATTTTAGTAGATGGACAGAGTCGTATAAGAAAATAGGGCGCATGTTGTCACATGGATGTTAATAAACTACGCTTGATTGATTTTTCGGTGAAAAACTCCTCATAACTTTGCCATTGAGTGCATTGTTATCACTGATAATACGAAATACTTTGTAGCCTATCTCTTCTAATTTAGTGACAATTGTTCGAATACAATCAAAAAGAGTCACTGCTGATGGTTGAAGTTGGAAATATATGGATAACTTCTTTTAACTTCGATGTGACACTGGATATCATGAATGCGTAAGCGGATGTAGCCAAAGAATTGCCATTAAATGCATTCCCTACAATATTTCCACCTTTGAAGTCCAAATAAGGTTGAACGTGAATTTCATCCATACGCAGTATGACATTTTTCTCATGCTCTTCTAAAAGTCTGAAAAGAGAATGTGTGTACACGAGAAACAATTTTCTATCTTCATCGGTTGGATCGGTTAAAAATTTATTGCAAACAGTTTTTATTTTTTATGGATGAGGTAAAATCAGTGAACTAGTGCTGTAAATATTTGTTTGCATTTGAGCTTATTGAGTGCATAACAGATGAAAAAAATCATTATATTTGCAGAATAACGATATCTCTTTTGGAGTAACATGAAGTTTTAACTGTTCTGAAAGAAAGTTGAGAGAAGCACGTTTATCAAGGTCATCACACTCTACTTCAACCAAGACATTTCTTAAATGATGTATAATTTGTTTGAAGCGATTATTATCATAGTTGGCTGAAGAATTTTTTATTGATATTGAAAATTGTTTGAATTTTATAAATAAAATAACTTCCAAATTATTAACGTGACAGGGTGTTTTGATTTGATTGTTATCTACAGAAATTTCTTGGCCATATAAATATGTTTCCATTTTCAGATTTGAATGTATTGCAACAGTGTAATTTGTAGCGGGTCCTGGATTAAAACAAATTTTGAAAAAGTAACTTTTGACTCAATTAGTTTAAACCAATTTTGTTTTTGGGTAATGAATGCAGAATTTCTAGTGGCCTATTAAAATTTTGAAAAGAAAAGATTAATGATGAGCAATGAACTCAGATTTGCTTTCGTTGATAGCGCTCTCAATAAATTGGATTCCTCATTTTCATGAATTTTATCTTCCCTGTTTTTACGAATGGTGAGACAAGTTTTCGAGATATTTAGGGCAATTCGGAAATATACTTGGTATGGTACCAACTTTTAAATGGAGAGGTTTCATTGAAGAGGTAGAACACTCACTAGTATTTTTGTTGAATTTCGATACATTCCGTACGATATCATCGTTTTGAAAATGAAGTTTGCAGACTTTGCTGCGTTTTGATGGTGTAAAGTCGGCTTGTGGAATCGCCCTGAGCCATCTTTTTCTAATATTTTCATCCTCTGGAAAGGAGAAAACCACCTCTTTTGGTGCATCACCATATCCATAATTTCCAGAGCAAGAAGGTACACAGCATCTAAAGGGCATTTTGGATAGCCTTGTGGTTAAGCCTAAAGAAATCGGTCTGGACACACGTTAAACGTGTTGTTGGACGAAAGCCTTTAACACCTTGACACTGTAATGTTCCACAAATGTTATATAACAATATTTAACTGCAACTGCACTTACTTTCCGGTAAAATAGTATAAAAAAAACCTAATTTCTTACGCTGCATTAAAGGCAATCCACTAGTAGCCGGCCATGTGGCGATGTTTGTTATGACTACTAGTTAGCGAGTCACGTGATTGAAACATCACAGCTATCTGGCCTTGTTATCTTGGTGGTAATGATCTGACCCCTTGCCATTGAGTATTTATGGCAATTCTCTAATGTATTTGGATGTTATTGATCTCCTGATCCACTAGGTTTTCGTCATTGCCATGATGCTCATATTGAAATGATAACCTGTAGTAATATAAAAAAATATATCAGCTCAGTTCAACACTGTTCCATTGTTTAAAATTTGAATGACTTTTGTTCCATTGTTAAGTGGATGTCAAATTTAACTATTTGTTTAATTTATGAAGTTAGCCTATGTAAAACCTATTTGTATTTGGAAGTTCTTTGTCACATAGTCACTGTACTAGACATTTTCAGATAGAATTATGACTGCAAAGTTTTACAGATTTTTCTTGTTTCTGAAATGAATTTTGAAGTGTGAAATAATTCAAATTTTTAATATTTCAAACAATTTAACACCTCTTTTTTAGGATGTTTTCATTAAAGATATTTTTCACATGGTCTTGCGATTGATTTCCTCTTTGAGATTGGTGTATCCAGGATCTGGGAAGTCACGTACAATGGTAACGTTACGAATTTTAGATGTGATCTACACTGTTGGTTTGAGAATTGGATTTGAAATGACACGAAAACATCTCACTGGATCCCTTCAAAAACTTTTTTCCTGCTTTGATAAAGTTTACAATGAAAAATGTGAATATAAAGAACTCTGTGATAATTCTGGATCTACAGTATCAAGTACGTTTGTTTTTTGTTATATTTACTTAAGAGTAAAATTTTTGAAAAGTATTTAAAACTTTATTCATGTATAATTTTTTCAAATAATTTTAAGTAAATATATTAAGTTTCAATTCAAGTTCAAGTGGCTGTAAAATAAGTTTCCCTACTCAAAGTATTCTATTGTGCTTTACTTAAATACCATAATTTAACCCTAGTTAGGCTATATGCTAATTCAAACTACAGGTAAAGATTTCTACAAAACATAATTCTCGACAAATTTGCATAAACCTCATATTTTGAGCTGTGACAATGAAGTTTTTGAACTAACTATTGAAGTTGTAAAAAAATTTCTCTTGTAACAAATGATATTTTCCCTCACAGTTTCTCTTGCAACAAATGGAACTTTTAACACCAAGTAATTCATATTTACTTATAGATACCATTATATTCCTTTTAGCATTGCATCATATATTCCACTTATAAGTTTTGGAACTAAATAATTTCCCTCTCTTAATAAGGAAACAGTCCAAGTTGGTAGCAATTCCAGTAGTTTTATATGGACCTTGCGCCATTAAACCCAACCAACCAGTATTTTGATGAAGTTATGGAATATGTGTGTTCACCAAGTAGGGAAATTTGTTTTATGACCATTCTGTATATTAACATGCTCCAAAAAATCTTTTTTTTGTAAATCATTAACGCAATGGGGACTAAAAGTTCTGTCTGATATTGCACAAAATTTCAAAAAATGTTCCTCTTTTCTGAGGTCTACCAGCACCAAAAATTTAAAAGTCTCCCATTTTATTTCTTTATAAAGAGTGTAATTTTGATTACTGAATAAAACTACAGACGGTTTTCCAAAATGTGGATCTTAGTTTTATGTTTTAGAACTGAATTAGTCCAACAAATGGTCTTGAAAGTGATCACGGAGATAGGCTCTGATTTTAGAGTTTTACAGATGTCACCAATCTGAAGTTGGATCTCTGATGAAGGGCCTGCTTTTTAACACTAGAAAGACGGGCCCTTGCTCTCTTTGCCAACCTGTAACTCCCTTACGAATGAATTGAGTAGGCTGTTATTTTATGACTTAATTATTTCATCTACAACTTATAGTGTATTTAATTATTTTGGCTTGGCTAGCCATAGAACCAGATATGCAGAACCTTATACTTAGAAAGATGGGAGGGGCCAGAGGAGCCCCTATGGTATTTCACAATGGTACCCTAAGATTTTTCCTGTTTGGGGGCCATTATCACCTTGCAATGACATTCAAAGTAGTTATACATTATTTCCCCCTCTTTACATTATGTTAACAAACGTTTTGTTCCTCTCCCCAGCTTTGAACACTGTTTTGGCAGCAGACTGTCAGCTGACTAGTAATTTTTTCTGAAAACATTTGGAATGTTGGGTACCTTACTCACAGGATGCATTAAATAGGACATGGTTAGTTTCTTTTCTGAAAGAATAGAAAAGATGACTAGAAGACAGTTCTACTCACAGAGATTTTGAAAGGAGTGCAAAGATTGGATGAAATTGATTCGGGAAACATTGAATGTAACTGTTCTTGAAATGAACACTTTCCATCTAATGAAGATAGGAAAAGTAGCAGTTCTTTAACAAATAATGAATAAGCTAAAACTAGATATCAGCCTCTTTCATCTCTGAATATCTACAAAACCCTCTATGTGGGTGCACCAGAGGTGGTAAGAGAACCAAAGATGATTAGACAAATTACGGCATCGATATTGTAAACCAAATGGTACACCTGTATGCTGTCATATTGAGAAAAAGAACTTGCCATTGGCTTATGCATGTATTTTTGCGATATTTTGGAAGTATCTGCGTTAAATGCTTGGATTTTATAATTAAGTGATGCGGCAGTAGATACTTAGCCAGTGAAATTTCATCTTCCAGCTATGTGAAGAGCTTCGTATTCAATATCTGACACCTAGAAATATTAATGCAGCTAACACAAAGGTTTCAACAAATAAATTTTCTAATAAGACCAAAATGAACGATGCGAAGATCTTGCAGACAAAACCACAGAAAATATAGATGCCGGAATTTAAAAAATGCAGTATGTGGAAAATGCATCAAGAGAAGTGAGGTACTGATTGCTTCTATTTGATGTAAAAACTTAAGTAAAAAAACAGGTTAATGTGATATAAGTTTTAAATTTTATAACAATCTCACATCTATTACCTAAAATAATATGTCTAATTTGATCCAGTGCGCTGTAAGAAGTGGGGCCTATAACTGGTACCTTCCGTCTTTCTAGGTATAAGGGAACTTGCTATCTTTCTAGTGTTAAATGACAATACTTGTGTATTAATTTTTCTTACATGAACTTAATCTGAAATTGTATGAGATAGAACAATAGAAGCATGACTTTCTGCCCTATTTTTGATTCACCATAAGTTTTACATAATATTGTATTACCAATGTATGAAGATGTTTTAGAGTCCTATTTGTTCAGCATGACCTAAAACACTTCATTTGATATATGGTTCCATCAGTTTGACTTCAGAACTAAGGCTGGCAAAATTTTAAGGCATCTGGACACAAGTAATTGTTAATTAAAGAGTTTTGTCCAAAAAATCAGCATGAAAATGTTTCATTTACTATATAATTGCCTGAATTCTGTTTTAGACTTTGATATTCCTGTAGCAACCGTAGCTGGAACTAGTTTCCTCTCCACGGTGCTCAGCGAATCCGACAAAAGAGCAGAGTGAACAAAGCCGTTAGCTGAAAGAGAAAAATCTGCATAAAAGAAAATAAGACCAGGATTTTGAAAATTTAGATATTCCGCTGTATAGATGTGTAACTCAAGTTGTAAATAAATTATTTTGTTTTGTTATGAAAGTAGTTGTACATAGTATATAATTAGATTAGCCAACTTGAAGAGGCTAAACACCTATGCCCGTTTTATGTAAAGTAGGTCGCCTTATATACTCATGCAATGCTCTCAACGGCACTAGATCTGTTCAATGCTATTGTGAGGCTTGTGGGTAGATGGCATGATTGTCCATTGTTTGGCATTTGTTAACAAAATGAAGAGTTTTGGCATTCCTTTAACAAATTGAAGTTTTGACACTCCTCCCATCCACTGTGTTGTGATGTTCAAGACCAAGATATGGCACTTGTAGAACTGTTGAAATTATAAACAAAATGTGAGCATAGTTTGATGTCAAGCCAATAACCAAATTTGAAACCAACAACTCTAATGCTGCAGAAACTTGGATGTGCTACTTCCTCATTTTTAATCAGCTTCATCTGAGGTCATGGAAATTTCAAATTCAACATTCGGGTGAATCTATCTGACTTTATTTCAGCCAAGCGAAGTTTTGTACATATAGCGAATCCCTAGACATGATGCTCCTGGATTGACTTGTCTACGGAATTGGAGAGAACATACAACTATATTGTTTGAAACCAGCCTTACCCTGATGCAAGCTACAGAAAACTGATGAACAAAATATACAGTCTGGTATTTTTCTAATGAGTAGTGTTTTGGATGCATAGATTGATAATTTATTAACAACACATGTTAATTAACAAGGAACAATTTTGAGATGTGCCTTTCTACTTCTAATATGCATGGAAAGCAAAGAGTGAGGGAGTGTTGCTAAGATGCATTGACACAGAGAATGCTATCCCCTCACTGCCAGCTGAGAGGGGGCATTAGAAAGGTGATTTCAGAATGGGACAAAATAATGAGTCCTCCAAAATGCTTTAGATCTGCTTCAAATTGCAAAATGAATGCTCCAAAACTCATTACACTTTTTCCAAATTGAAATCAGATATCCAACTTCTCATTGATGACTTCCACATTAATTTGAAATCAACACTTATCTCCCTGGGGCCACTTTCAAGGCCATTTCTTGTACAAATTCAGTTGTATAACATGAAACCAAGATCCATATTTTGGAAAATTTTAAAGTAGTCAATATTCATCCTTTATCCTTTATAGAGCAATAAAATGCTAAATTTTCAAACATTTTGAGCTGGTTGATCTGTTAAGGTTGTGAAACAATTTTTGAAATTTTGCATTCTAATTATCTGACAGCAACTTTTGGTCACTGTTATATTAACAATTTAAAAAAAGTGGTGTTGGCAACCTTCCTGTATATACACCAAGAGTATATTTTCTGTACATGTACAAAAAATATTCTAGATCCTACCAGAAGTTATCTCACTGAAGGGTTCGAAAACTCAAAAACTAGCTGTGTTAAAATTATTGATGGCTCAACATTTGAATCCTTTTTTAATACTGTGTAAAAAGTGAATATTTATGTAATAGATACTGCTATATGCATCCTCATACCCCAACAAACTCGAAACACAAGTACATGTCTGTTATTACGATATTTGGTATGTGACCTTGACACATCCTTATTAAAAGGTACTAGTAAGGGTAGGAGCCATGTTTTGAAGTGGGCAAAAGTGGTTATATATATAAGATTGCATGGTCTGAAACTATGATAGCAGTTGGAAGTTAATAAATAGCTATTGAAGCTTTTGTATTTTTAATAAGAAATTTCCTTTTCAGGTACTAGCCCTCTAAAAGAGCAAGCTTTAATTGAAATGAGGCAAACATTTACTCCTGAAATGGCTTTTTTGGCATACATTCCATTCTGCAATTTAGCTGGAGGGTAAGTTTCTATTTTAATTTATTAAACAGAATGTTTTTATTTTAACTCATGTTATTAACTCAACTTGTATATTTTTCAATGAATTGTCCACCAATTTTTATATCTAATTATGTTTATAATGAATTAAGTTATGTATTTTTGGTTTTAAAGTTTCTCCTGTGTGACATTGCTGTAAAGTTCATAGTTGTCTCAAAATTTTCATACCTTGAAAATTTATGTTCTAATTATTACCAAAAAATGCTTGATTTTTCTCTTCATATGTACACTAAATTTTCTTAAGCATGTTAAGTATACTGCACTGTCAAAATGCACTGCTGTATTATTTTGTACTCATGTTTGATTACTACTTTTTGTCTCTGAACAATAGCTTTAATTCCATTCTTAAAATTTTGCAGGCTAGACTTAGGTACGGCATCAACCAAATAAGTAATATTTTATATCTTAAGCTTCTGCCTTCATTGTTTATTTAATTATTTGCTCTGAAACAAGAAGGCTAGGGTCTATTGTCAGGAATCAATTTATATGATGGCAGAAGCAGCAAATGCAATCAGTATGTGACATAATGTTAAAAGTACAATCTGTACTGATAATTTTTGCCATGAAGCCTGGATAAATAAACAAATAAGAAAATACCACATCTGCAAAAGGACAATTCTTCAAAAAAAAATTGTTGGTCATTGTTTATGTGAAATAAGTTTTATAATTCTAGAATAAAATAATTCCAACCTTTTCCATCTTATTTGCACTTTCAGAAGCATTTTCTGATGACTATTTGTTGCCATACAACAGTTGACCTTTATGTATACAAAGTTGAGATAAAAAATAATGTGCTTTACAATTAAATATTTTATTTTTGTTTACGAACATCACTTTTATTTCTATTTTTTATCAGCTTCTCTTGGGGATTATAATTACCCACGTGTTTGCTGTATGTAGAGACCCATGTCCATGGGAAAGGGAATCCTGGTAGTTGAGCATACTAGTTTGGCCCCAACTAAAAAGTAAAGCTTAAAGTAAGTGGGGAAGTGCACATCAATCCCATGTGCATCAACTGGCTGGTCACCATCTGGGAACAAGCGATCAGTCACCTACTGGGAAATATTTTAAGGGTGGTGTCTGCTCTAGGAGTGATTCAGGAGCATATAAACCCGACTTGCACTGATGCTGAATTTTGCAATCCTTCATTGAACTCTGATTGGTGGAGCAATTAGGGTTTGAATTGCATTTTTCAAAAACATATCTAATGATAATTTAAACTCCTCCCTTAATGATAGAAACAACAAAAGTTTAGTCTTAAATCTCTTAAGACCCCCTCGTGATTTTCTGTTTCTTAAGAAGCATAAATTCAATTCAATCACAAAAAGTTATTTCACTATTTCCACCTGCCCATATAACTCATTAGATATCCTTAGACATGTTGGGATAGCGATCAATGAATAACAGAATCTTTTTGCATCTACACATTCCATATCAGGATTTCCAACAAACTGTCGAAGACATTGCGTGAAATGAGTGGTAGCATTACTGGAGTTCTCAGACTTACAACAAATTCCACACTATTAAGTCTATAATTTCTATTTGACTCATCCATCTTAATATGCACACATAATTTTAACTCTACTTCCTATTGACTTCCTATCCTCTGTAATGCATCTATGGTTTCTTTTACTATTCACCATGTTTTAACTGAATGCCCACTGTGTAACCATCATTGTCAAATCCTTTTAAAAAACTATTTGAAACTTGCAAGATCTGGGTGGGGAAAATCCTCATTTCGATCTTTTATATTTTTACATAATATTGGATTTTTACATTCTATTTATTATATTTTATCTTCCATGCCTTTTACATTATCTATCACCTTTTATCAATGTTTACCATTCATCAGTTTTAAATCAACCTGATTAAAATCATTGATTTACTCATTTTTATGTTCACTGATATACTTTTAATCTGATAACGTTTCGTTCTTTCATCAAAACGTTTGAATTTTATTCATTGCTTTCATGATGTTTGGCTCCTTTACTTCCATTTTATCTTGACTAGCACTGTCTTATTTTTTAATCTTGAGTTTATCTCTGCTTGTCTTTTGAATCATGTGCCATAAATCTCAACTCCTCTTTTCTTTAATTTTTTATAAAACAACTCATCTTTAAAAATTGTCTAAAAGTGTTCAGAGCTTCTTGTTTTGGAAAAAGTTTATAAAGTACATTTATTTCTATCATTCAGATAGTTTTCTTTTTTCGGTACTGAAGTTAAAAAGTGTTATGTCTACTGTACTGAAAAATATTTTTAATACACTAATTGTGCATTCACATTCTTTTTTTCATCAGAATTCATATGGAACGAACATTAAAGAATGATGAGTTAATACGAAATCTATGTTTGCAATATGATAGAGACCCTGCTTTCTCTCAATCTAACAATCCATTGTCTGATGATTCGATCAATAGATCTGTGTCCTCTCAACTGACTCATCATCGAAATCATTCATTAGGTTTGTATTAATCTGAAATCGTACAATTTATAGATTACTTAAGATATTTTAAGTGAAAATTTTTTGTTTGATTTTTCTTTAGATATTTAACACAGAATTTTTTCTTTGTTCTAGACACTCGTTTCCAAATAATTCAAATACCCTTAGACCTACTAAATACCTCTCAAATATTTTGGTCACCTATAAGTGTGTCTTTCTCAGCAACTAGCTGACATGTGCAACTATTTCATAAACACATTCTGATTTTTAAAAATGTATCACAAAAATATTGGTAATCTCCATTATTCATTCATTACGTAAATTTAAAACTTGTTTCGACACAGGTTATACAAAGTTGGCTCTTATGCCAGATAAATCTCAACCTACCAGCCTACCTCCATTATTCATTTCTTAAATTTTATCAAGTTTCCTCACTGAAGTTTCTCTACACTAAGATGATCAAGAGATATAATATCTACACCATTTCTTTACATGAACAATTTTTATTTCTTCCAAGATTTAATGTATGCCAACTCTGTTATCAGTTCTGATCTTTTCTAATTTATTTTTGTTTGAGCTCCCAAAGAAAGTTACATAAAAGAATGGTGTATTTATATTCATTATATATCCATTGTTATATTCTTAATAAATATAAAGCTTACCAAAATGAATTATACTTGTCTATACAGTTTGTTCATAATAATCATATAGTATAATCCACAGAATAGTCTTAACTAAAAAGACTGATATTTTATGAGTTCCTGTAAAGAATTTAGTTTTCTAAAAGGAGATCCGAAGTCTGAAATTTCATTTTTGCAGCTTACAAAGTTTACTTGAAACATACTGATAGTAATGATATTTATTTCTTTAACAGTTTTCCATTAGTCCATCAGGATCACCACTTTACCTTCTATGCTGTTCGGCCAAAAATAAAACTATCAAGGCAAACAGCAAAGAAAAGAATGCTAATTTTATTTTAACAAAATGAATAAAATACTTCTCTTTTTTTTACTATTCAAAGAAAATTTTGAGCTTGTTTAGATTGCACAATCTTATCTTATAAATAAAATTTTTTTTCTCCATTTGACTTAGCTTTTATGCAATAGAAAAGAAGCTTTAAATTTATTAATTATAATCTTCATTCACCCCAGTTGTGAAAAGGGAATTTTTAGCAAAATATTTTCTGACCTAGAAAAGTAACATTTGTGATGCATGCAACAAAAATTTGGCAGTACAGTGCACTCCGCTTTATCGGACCACTTTGGTTCGACATGAAAGTGGTCCCATTAACCGACTGGTCCGTTTATATTTTATGAAAGGCTATAAAGCTCGCCAGCTATATAATTGCATATACAGGGTGTCCCAAAAAAGTTGTTCCACAATTTATCTTTTTACCATTTAGAGATAGGTAGGTAATGTAAATTGCAAAAGTACACCAAATAAGGTAAGTAATTAAGATATGTGAATAAAATTATCACGTGATAACAATTTAAACGGATACAGTTTTTAATTTGTATACAACCCATCTAGATAAAATCCGACATAGCAGAAATGTTCCTTACCTGCATCCCTATCGTTAGCAGAAAACTGCATTTCTGTAGGTTGAACAGTAACGGAGGCATAATGACGCAAAAAAGTTTACTTATACCGCTAGTGCACAGCTGTTCAAGCAGTCAGATTAGGGACCGTATACACAATGCTAAAAAGCATTTTTTTTCGGTCAGAAAGTGCAACATTGTGCAAAGTAATGTAGTATTGCAACTGCAGATGAAAATCGCAATGAATAATAGTAGACAATGTAATCTTTAATAAAAATATTGTAGAAAAAAGGGTTTAAATAAAAATAAAAGGAAATTTACAACGCATGTTGAAAATGTTTTCCATCTGCAGTAATGCAGAACTTAGCTCTTCATTTTTGGCCATCGTTCTAAATTAGATACGGCCCCCTTAAAATGGAAACTCTTGTATCTCCGTTACTATTCAACCTACAGAAATATGGTTTTTTACTAACGATAGGGATACAGGTAAGGAACATTTTTTCTATCTCGGATTTTTATCTAGAGGGTTTGTATACAAATTAAAAATTGTATCCGCTTAAATTGTTATCACGTGATAATTTTATTCACATATCTTAATTACTTACCTTATTTGGTGTACTTTTGCAATTTACATTGCCTACCTATCTCCAAATGGTAAAAAGATAAATTGCGGAACAACCTTTTTGGGACACCCTGTATATAAACAGTACACTAATTAATAGTACAACAAAATCATGAAAGAAGTTATAAAAACAACTTACCTTTATTGGTTAATAAAATATTTTGTAATCATCGTTTGTTTACGCCGCTCATTGACTGATGGTACAAAAGAATGTAGCTTGTAAGCCGCTTTCTTGACACTATCATCGCCGTTGTTTTTTGCCAAGAAAATGTTCAATTTCTCAAGCATGAAAGGGCTTCGTTGCAGGTGACTTTGTGAACTTCCTCTGATTCAGAATGTATTTCTTCTGACCGATTGACCATAATATCTTGAACAATATCTTCTGAAGGGGAGTCGCGGCACGGGCAGACGTATCAACGTTGATGAAAGCTTGAAAATCTTCGGTGTTCATTCCAGCATCGATTTCACAGAATGCGGAATTAGTGGAAGTGTTGTCTTCTGCTGATGACGAAGATGGAGCGACGAATCCTTCTTTGTCAAAACAATTAACAAACGTTTCGACTTTCACAGATTTTCAGCTAACTGCAATCATGTCTATTGCCGAAAGGAGATTTATCTTACGAGATAACTCGATTGTGCTAAATTTAGCACTGTTCTCTGAGTCAAAATAACAGACGATTTTTTCAAGAACCAACTTTCTATAGAGGGTTTTCAAGTTTTTGATAACCCCCTGATCCATTGGCTGAATGATTGAGGTTGTGTTGGGGGCAAAAAGATCAGACATATATTCTTCGTTGCTACATTAGGGTGTGTGGAACAATTGTCCATTACAAGAGCAATTTTTCTTATTCCCTCAAGTATCTTGTCCCAGCTTTTCAATCAATCCTCAAAAATTGTCGATGTCATCCATGCATTATGACTGCTTCGATATTCCACCGGCAACTGGCGCACACCTGAGAAACACTGAGGATTCTTACTTTTTCCTGACTAAAAGCGGTCGTCGATCACAGCCAGTCATGTTAGCGCAGACAAGAACAGATACACGATCCATCGCTTTTTTCGATCCACTCAATAATTCAGTTCTGAAAGTTAATGACCCATTTGGAGTTGCCCTATGATAAAGGGCAGTTTCATCGCAGTTGTACACCTCAGAAGGTGCATACAGTTCCAAAATTTCGGGCAACAAACCTTTTTTTCACCTTGTGCGACTTTGAAGCAAATGTCGTGCCTTTTCTTCCAGCGTGTTAACCATCCTTCAGTAGCAGTGAAGTTCGGTTTACCAAGTTGTGTAGCAAGATGTTCTACTTTTGATTTTAGTAGCGGCTCAGTTAAAGGAATGTCGCGGTTTCTCGCTTCACAAAACCATTCAAACAGCGCTTGGTCAACTTCATCATCTTTTGACAGTCTTTGGCGCTTTCTTGATGCAGCCGAGTCATCCGCTTCGATTTCAAGTCTGTTTTATAGAAGTCGGCAAATTGTAGTTTTTAACACATCTAATGTATTTGGGAACTGATGTTGGCTGAATCCTGGAAACTCAACGCAACAATGCTAATTTTTCTTTTCCTGATAAATATTTACGTGCCATATGTTCTGAATTTCACCTGCCTTTCGGAAGACGAAAGTGCGAAATAAATTTCCGAAGTAAATTTCTGAAATAGAATTCATGCTGATTGGTTATTCTTATCTTATATCACCTGATGTTCTGTGCTTTTAAATTTATCTTGTTTTTGATTCCAATGCAGAAGGCAGTACATGAGTCAGAAGCAGTACTGTTTGAGTTATTATTTTGTGTCTTCTGTGAGAGCGGAAATAATTTCTTGCTCTCTGAGCGTTCACTGTCAATTTGAATCTTTTTTATATTCTTTGTTCATCCAGGCAATTGGCGGGACATCTTTTTTTAACCGTTTTGTTTACAAAGTTGTATTCAAACTGGGTCCGTTTAACGTAAGGTGGTCCATTTAACCGATGTGATTTCTATGGTATTGAATAGAAAATGATTCTGTTCACCCGATAAGCTACATGTCCCATATCCAGTGGTCCGATAAAGCGGAGTGCACTGTATTACTATTATCTCTCAATGATCTATTAATAATGGTCTAAAAAATCATTGAAAGTATTTCCTCTGATATACAAGAGTATCAACTAAAAACTCCACTTAGAGCTTTAGGATGTTTATGAATGCCCATTCTTAAGTCCATCTCCTGTAAAATTGCCATAAACTAAATCACAGAAATGATAAATATACTCTAAATAAGAGCCTTGTACTCAATGTTTCCTGTGGCTTCAAAACATTTAAAATGATCATGGGAAAAACACTTGCACTAGGCTACAATACATTGGCTAGAAATCTAGTACTTTATTTGAATAACCTGTTGTATGAATAATTTATATTGAATAAATTTCAATATCTATTTTCATTCTTAGAAGTTCTGTTATGTGTAGTTAAAATCTTTTCATTTTTTACTATTTTATTTATGCAGTATCAATTACTCTGCCAAAAAAATCAAAACACCTGGAAAGTTGTGTACATTCGCCAATAACCATGAAATCTGGTATGCAAAACCCTCTGAACCAGACATCTGAAAAATTAACATTTAGGTGCCTTTGAATGTCAAGGGGACATGTGAAGTGCGCATATTGAGAGCTTATTAAAGAGGTGTCATAGACTCATTGTGAATATTCTATTTGGATGTTACTGTTGAATTGCTATCATTTGCACCCAAGAATACCTGAACAATTCACTCAAACACCATATGCTCATCTCAACTTTGAAAGGTGTCACATTGTAGGAGTGCTAAAAGCAGGTTTCTCTTATCGACAAATTGCCCATCTGGGATGTCCGCTGACTGCCATAACAGGGTGCTGCCATCAGTGGGTCATTGAAACTACACATGTATTTCACGAAGGCTCTAATCGGCCCCTGGAGGATAAGTGTGAGAGAAACTGGTAATGAGACAAGCTGAAATTACTCCATTTTCCTTATCGACCATATTATGATGAATATTGTCCACTATATGAATTCTATAGCATTACAAAATCGTTGTCTGGCAGTTGCAGGACTACAGGCACATCACCCATAAAGATGTCTGCCTTTGACATTGTGAGCAGTGTCTTGAGTGGTGCCGTATAACTCCTAGTGTAATAGTGTAGAGAGGCCTCACTTACTACTGCTCTAGTAGTGGTGCTGTGTAACTCTTAGTGTAATGGTATAGAGAGACATCACTTACTACTCTTAAGCTCTAGTAGTGTGGCAAGGTAGTTTGACAGCACAGTGATAAGTCTAGCAGATCCTACAACCTGTTGTTTTGCCTGTCATGTCATGTGTTCTAGTGACTATTTACTAGGACAATAACCCTGGGCCACATACAACTCCTTGGCCAAAGTGATCTCCAGATCTGTCTGCCATTGAGTATTATGCCTGTGGCAAATTATGCTTGGCCATCAATTGCACCTCCCCTGGAATATAAGGGATCTGAAGCAGCTGCAGAATGCTTAGCATAATTTGCCACATGATTGCATAAGGACATCATTTGACTTTATGCCACGTCTAATATTGTTGTAAATCTGTCAGAAAGTCTGCTACTTTCCATTTTATGAACTTACTGGTGTAATTCTACAATGATAAAGAGTTCTCTAGATTTTATATTGTGATAATTTCTTTATCTCTTCATGTACATCTCACATGCTAAGTTTCATTCTGATCAAATACTGACTTCGGGGTGTTTTGATATTTTTGGCGCAGAGTGTATGATAACATACACAGTGATTTATTTTCTTTCATTTTCTTAGGTCAAGATGAATCATTTGTAAGTGGAGTTTTTGGGAAAAATGTGAATGTAGTGGGAAATAGGCTTGATGTTCATCTAGGTGAAGACAGTCATTTAGTAACTGCCATGGATGAACCAGTTCCACCTCCAAGCACCTCAACCCCAACAACTAATATACCAAAGTATAACATAAGTTTAATTAAAAGGTTAGCTATATCTTTTTAAATTCTTAGCTTTCTTTCTAATTCTAACATTAGCATAATCCAACTTGTGAACAATACAGGGGTGGCTATTAGTTGGAAAAATAGGTATAGTTACCAAAATCACTATAGGATTTTTCTCTGAAAAATCTATTGATTCGATTTTTATATTAATCATTCCTTTGAAAGCTTTTTATGTTATGGAATGTTTTTTCCTTTGATAAGGAATAAATGCCTAAAACGTAGCCCATAAGCTGTGCTTGAAACAATTTTCAGCTAGTTTTTAACAATCAAAGCATGAAAAATAAAATTGTGAATAAAACCCCTGCTCTCCATCCAAAATAGAGATGCTGGCAGAAGTGCCACCTGAACTGTAGAGCACGACTGTAGCTACAGCTCTTCCCTTCTGCAGATTAGTATTGAGGTTGAATATAAATAGTATATATCTATTATAGTTTATGTAAAACAATAGAATATTTCTTTTTATGCAGACATGAGTAATGTTAAGTTTTCTAAAAGATCCTTTAATTTTGTACTTTAATGTATTAAGCTCAAGGTTTATGATCCTCTTTGTTTTGTAGTAATTTCTAAGAAGTACTTGAAAAGTTTTAAGAAATACTTGAAATGTCTTTGAAAAGTAATTGAATTTTTTCTTAAAGAGTGGGACCCCATAATGTTGATTTTTAACAGTTTGTATTTAAACTACTATTTGTAACCCTCAAAAGTTAACTTTGGAGGAGAGTTTATTGAAGAGAAACTTCTCAAGAACTGTAAGTCCTCCTGGGCATCAATGATAACAATCGATCTGTGCTTGCTAACATCGTTGGCCTATAACCTGACCCTCATCTCTGAAATACATTCTGATCTACATAAATCTATTCCATTATCAGAAAAGCAGTATGAAGTAAATTCAGCATTATAACTTTTAAGTTTTATCAATAGTCTTCCTGCTATCCAGGTTCCTAGAAATGCTGAGAATGTAATTGTAGTTGCTGATTATTGTATTGCTATTGATTTCACATCCCTGATGTTTCTTTATAAGACTTTTAAAATAACATTTGTTCAAAAGTATGATTTCGATATATTATAATTTTTACCATGGATGATGCAATTATTCCAATTTATTTTTTAAACGCTGACCTTAGGCACAAATCAGCAATAATAACAGTTTTTAATATTTTCTTTTAGATGACAATTATATTTAGTAATTTTCTCTGATTTTATGGTTTCATATGTTGTGATATTTTTGTAAATATAATCTTTGTAATTGTTTAGTATGTGACCATGTATCTTCATATTAGCTAAATATACATATTAAATATATGCGAAATAAAACATTTCTTATTTCAAGATAACTTGATTATATATGGATTACATATTTGAGGAAATTATTTTTATTTTCAGAAAAATGGATAATTACCAAAGACATTTGAAAGGTAACTGGTTGGCTTATTGGGAGCATGAAAGTGGACGGAGTGAAAAGGATTATCATTTTGATTTTAAACAAATCAAATTACAAACATTTGTAGGTAATGTCACAGAATGCAGCTTCATGCTCATAGGATTAACTTGTTTAATCTATCTTCTAACCAATATATGAAAATTTAATGACTGGGAAATTTTCGAATCTGGTTGTACACAGATAATTCCATTTGTAAATATGCTTCTATAAATCTACACTAGTATGGCTGAGAAGTACATAAATTAGCTTTTACAGTAGATGAAAAGTTAAATTTAAAAATGATGCATGTACTTAATTTAGTCAAATTATAAAAATTTGGATCTTTAAACCATGGAATAAATGTCCTTCAGTTGACATCAGTTCAAGCCAACAATTGTTTTGTTTTTGTACATGTCTGTGACTGCAATTTTCCCACTACACTAATTGTTTGAGAAATTGATTTTGTAATTTCAAAAGCTCAACACTGGATTGAACTTTGGTTTAAGATAATTCATTAAGTAAGAAATTATTTGGAATTTAAATATCCATCTGTTATTGTCAATAGTAAATTACACATAGCTTTTTGGTGATTACTTTTGCAAGGTGGACTAAATATGTAATAAGTAAAATATGAATGCATAATATTTTTCAATTTATGCTTTGGCAATTGAATGTGTGTCATTTGTTTATTTAAACTAATGATCCAATGTCGTCACAAATCTTAAATCTAGATAAAATTTCATGAACTAAAAGGCATGATCAATAAAATCAATTAATTTCAAAGTTACTAAGAGTTTGAAATGTTATAAAATGTTTTGTTCATTTCGGACAAAACAATTTTACAGAATACCTTAAAATGGGTATATACAAGCTTATGCACAGTTACATTTCTTGTAGAGAAAGTGTTTCTTAAGAGTTCAGCATTGCTGAATTGTAGGTACTAAAAGGAATCAGTAATTTGGATCCTAAAATTTATCACTAATAACTTTACTTAAAGGTTTGGAGACACTTTATAAGTGAGCATAATAAAGGTGTCCTTGTGGAAATTAAGGAATTTCATTCAAATTCTGGGTAACAGATGAGCTAAGGGAAATTTCAAAATATGTGTCATGTCTTTATAACTGGGATAACTAATGTCATGAAATGCAATTTAAAGCTGTACACTTCAATCTGTATCTATATTTTATCTGAAAAACATACAAACAAAAAATTGTGTCACATAAGTATTAATTAAGGAAACATGTCCTTTTACTATTTGATAATTTTGACAGACTGAAAAAGCTGTGCTATGAAAAGAGAAAAGTATGAGACTTCTGCTACTGCTTTTATATGTACCTGCTTCCACCAATCACATCTGATGTTAATCCTTGATGGTTATAGTTTTGAGCAGTTTTGATGTCACTGCAAGTGGTTAAATTTAACTATTCCCTGACAGAGTTGATTCAACTTGGCCTTTATTTTGCATTAACTTAGTTTTGCTGTAATTGCGATTTTTGTCTTTTCTACGATCTTGGGAGTAAATTTCAGTCACTTTGACTGATTGAATTTTAGACACCTTTTTCAAATTTGATATTTATGTCTACAAGAATGTGAAATAGTTAATTTTTGTCATTTTTTTTTGTCTAATATTGAACACTACATCAATATAGCACAATTACCTATCTTAGATTGTAGATCCTAAATTATCTGATACTCTATCTAGAACTGTTAACGGATCTCCATTTTGTAGCAAAAAGCAAAGTCAATCAAAATTGTGTCAAACGAAACTTCATTTAGAACCTTTTTTAAATACTTTAAATCAATCATTTCAAAGTAAAATATTCAGTACTATTTTTAAGTAGTATCCTTTTCCCATTAAAATGTACCCAATATTAGAATCTATCTGAACTGATGCATTTTCGATTACCTGGAAATTTCAATTTACTAACGTAGGCTCTTATCTCAATTGGATTAAAGATTCTACATGTGAAGCTTTTGCAGTTTTCCTTTGTCTACAATCAATGGTTGTAAGATCTTCCAGACCTAATCTAACATAAGATTCTTACATTCAATTGTAAAAAAGTCTTAAAAATTACTTTGATTGAGATGAGTTTTTCTCTTCAAAACACCAATGAAAGATAGATATGCTATAGTAAAAACTTGAACTAAAAAATTGTCATTTCTATTCATTAAACTATTTTGTTTTTATCATAAATATTTCAATGAAATCATTGCTGTGTAATCGAAAGTAATATGCAGTTGGTATTATATGTTGTAATATTCAAATTTTAAACTTTTTCTTTCTAAATAATCTATTTTCTTTAATGTTTACACTCATTTCCCATTCTTATTTTCAAGGTTTTCCTTTGCTGAATCACTTGTTATTATTGGAGACCATTAAAAGCTGTTTAATTATAAAAACTTTTTGAATATTCACATTTTCATTTCATTATACATAAATATATGTAATAATGTTTTGAGAAAGATTGAGGAATGATAGAAAAGTTGAGCTGGTACAAAAACGAAGCAATCTATCCAATTATGAGTTTTATGTACTTTGTACGGTATTATTTCTATGACTTTTTTTTATATATTTTAGGTCATACTGGAGCTGTAAGAGCTGTTGAAGTTTTGGACAATGAAAATTCTTTTCTTACTAGTAGTAAAGATAAAACTGTCAAACTCTGGTCACTTAGAAGCTGTGGAGATGGGTCTTCTCAGATTCCTTGTCAATGGACTTACACCCAGCATCGAAAATCTGTATTTGCTGTGTCATTCTTGAATTCTCTTCGTGTTGTTGGGTCTTGTGACAGTACAGTGCATGTAAGTATTAGTTCAGTTGCATTACATTTTATGTAAGTATACTCTTTTCTCCACATTGCAAGATAATTCTGTTAATTTTATTACTGAATATTTTCCGTGACTAATAAAATGTCTAGTATTTCTTTTAAATGCTGTTCTTAAGGAGAAAAGCAAGAAAAGGAAATTTTGTAATGCAAATTAAGAAAATATTGATTTCTTAAATTTTCATTCATAAAGGCTTCTCTTAAATTCATCTTAATCTTTACACTACGACCTGTATAACAGTTGTACCATCACATTTCTCCTTTCTAGAGTGGCTCGGTACAGATGCTTTACAATGGATTTTACCCCCTTTTAAATGAACACTGACATTGATCACCATTTGTGAGGTGTCAGCAACTAACCCTTTGGAGGGACCATCCTCTTGTTCCATGTCCTTCCCCTGTCAATCATTGTGTGAACTCGAGGAAAGACAGAAAGTTGTATTGCTAATATCTCATGCCAAGTAGGAAATGGGAATGTTTTGCAGCATGTCTCATTCAGTGCTATGCTTAGAGCAGAGCATTTTGCAGTATCTGAAATAGTTACAAGGTGACTTTGGCTTTATCTATATGCTTTAAAATCAGAACAGACATACATTTCCATTATTTACACCAAAAATAGCTTTTAAAGGCTGTTTGAACTAAATGCACATTAGTATCTATAAAAAGCATTCAAACAATAACCTTTAACAACTGATTTTTAAGTAACTTTTCTCTAATTTTCTATATAGTCAATAAGAATCAGGTTGTCTGGAGTATAGGGGTTAATTGATTTTTACTGAAATAATTTAAACATTGGACACAATCCATTGAGAAGAAACAGCTGTTTGTATATAATACTAAAACGTTATTCATGAATATTTTCTTACATGAATTCAAAATTCTAAGTTTATACAGAATTTATTTTTGTTTTATGAGTGTCAGATGTACGATAAATTTATGATTAAAATGGACAATTTATGTAACTATGGTATAAATTTCTGTAATTAATAATTTTTCTTTTTTATTTAAATGGAAGGTGTTGCTTATTTGAAATTATGTGTGACTTAGGTTATTAGGAATTCCTACAATTTAAAGTATTCAAATGGTTTAGATCCAGTTTATAAGTTATATACAGAACCACTACAAAAGTTGTCTGACTTAACCACTATTTGGTATTCTGTATAATGGGAGTCCAGTTTATTTGGGGATCACTCATTCACTTTTAAATATTCTCAACACTTGTTGATTGATCATGAATCAATTTCATTGACATCTTGCTATGATCCAGTAGCACTTTTAGCATTCTCATCTATCCAAAATGATAGATTATTATCATGACCCCATCTTGGCCAGCCATCTTCTTCACTTGAAAGGTCATCATGACTTGAAGTAGATCTGAAAAAAAATAGCTATCTATTGTTGAATATATTTTAGCGTGACTCAAAATACTTCTTTTTTGCTTTTCTTATCATTAAATTTAAATAAAAGTTAAAAGTAGAAATCTAACTATTATCTACGAGTTATAACAGTGCAAGGAAAATTTAAGATTCCTATGTACTGCACAACTGCCTGATACAAGAATTCTGTAGTAAAGAACTAGCATAGAACTATGTTCGAGCTAAAATCTAAAAATGAGTAAGAAAGCCCTTATAGCTTTTTTCATAGTTTGTTGCCTCTTATCCCAAATCTTTTGTGTGAAAAGATAGCTTGTTCAAGAGTGAAATTGAAATTAGAAAATTATAGTCTATTATAAGTGTATTAATCAAAGATAGGTATACCATTCTGAGTATTTGAGTCTTTGAAACCTAAAGAAATTCAAGTTGCCTGAAATCAACCATTATGTTTCTCAGAAAGAGGAGGAATGAATCTCAACTAGTTTATCACGCTAATAAAAATATTTACTATTTCTTTTAGAAAGCTGGATGCTCTTAAAAATTGCACACAAATATATCCTTTGAGTGTCACATATGTCTACTATAACCATCACAATCACCATTGCATTCCTTGTTAAGTGATGACATCTGGTTATGTGGGAGATAACATGTTATCCCTTCCTTTATGTTAATAGTAGAATGATTTAAAATATATCACACAACACTCTGACTCGGGCATGATTGGTTCTCATGCTGGCCACTGAAGGAGCTTTTCTTTGTTAGAACAATGCTCATGAAGGAATGGTTACAGCACTTTTTTCTTATCACCACTTGGGTTTGAAAATTTTCAATTGTTAGTGCTAATTTTGATCTTCCCCTGCTTTCAGTCGGGTCTAATTAGCGCCCTCATGTTGCAAAAACTGACCATAGTGGGACAAATCAAACCAATCTGCTTTTAGTACTCCATTGAAATACAATTGGAATAAAATGAATGGAGTATGTATTCGCTATTGTCTAGACTGCCATCAACGAATTTTAACCCAAACAAACTTAATACAGTTCCTTGTTCGCAGCAACAAGTGGTGTTGAAAATAACGCAAATAATTAAAAAGTAGTGAACTCGAGCAGTGATTCAAAAATGTTACAATTATTTCACCCCAATTTCCATTGAACATCATCGCGACAACACTGAGAGGGAAGTGCGCTAGGTGGTCAGTGTAAATGTCATTCATGCCACTCTCATCCGGAAATGTTAAGAGGGAAGGAAGTTCACAGAAATCTATGTTTCTGAGACACGGATAACGAAATTTAGAAACCAAAGTCTAAATATTAAGAAAAACAACAGATTTTTCTGTCTAAAAGATAATTAGTTCTGAAATTGTCAATTCGAGAATATTTTTGTCTAAAATTGATGTCAATAACTAACCCCAAGAAGTTTCTATTGATTTTTGAATTTAGACAGATCATTTCACAATCTTTTACACATTATGTATTTACATACGTTAATTATCTAATTACTTCAATGTTTTATTTTTAAATATATGTATTTTCATTAATATAATATATCAGTTATACATAAATCAGCATACTAGAAAACACATTTTTGACTATTTCAATTTTAAAATATAAGGATAGTTTAGAAGTATTTATATTAAATGCAAACAATTTTTTGCATTCCTAGCCTTTTTAAAACTAATAGTTTAAAACTTTTTAAACCCTTTCCTGTTTTTAATCTTATCCAATTTTCAATCACCACATTTTCCTCTAGAAATGAAAATTTGCTTATTTAGATTAAATGGATATGACGAAAAAGAGTGATCTTAAGTCTTACTATATTAAGGAAAACTTCATGATTATTTCGATTGTCATTTGCTAAACAAAATTACAATACCATTAGGTTAACCTCAATAACATATTTTAAGATTTTAAAGTCCTGTGTTTGAAAAGTCAATTGATCCTTAAGATTGAAACTATTAGTTTTTGACACTGCCACTATTCCTTGTGAACAATATGCATGAAAAACTAGGTTAAAAGAGTTATACATATTATAAATCATAATTATTTGAATTATAGAAAAACTAACTTCAAATGGTATTTGTGTGAAAATTCTTCATAAATTTTATTTTACTTTTCTTGTTTTAGTTAAATAATGTGTATATATATTATCTATGAAACTCCATTTATCATAGGATTTGTTATACCTTAATTGGAAATGTCTTATGATTTAGTTGCATTGTCCTCTATTCATTATATTGCAATTTATCTATAGTGCTTTTATCCTATTGAAAAAATTCAGTTCTAAGCTTGCTTTTACACTATATATACTATGTTATAAAAATATTTCTTCCTTTCTCATGTTCAACAGATTATCTTCTATTTTCTGTACTTTCTTTGTCTTATAAGACTTGCCATTTGTTTCAATTATTGGGTATTTGAATTCATCAGTAATCTTCTAAACTAACTGCTTTTTCAAATGCATCTTTATAATTTTTTTCACATGGTTTTACTTTTTTGTATTTGTATTACTCAATAAATGTGGAATAGATAATTCCTCCTAGGTGTAAGAAGAAATACTTGTATTGGAGACATTAAAACTGATTTATTTGACTGTTTTCATCACTAGTGGAATTTCAAAATAGCAATTTGTATGCATTTCGTTATAGATATGGGATCCTTTTATGGGTTCATGTATTAAGCAATTGGAGCCCACTAAAGGAAGTCCTATTACCGTTTTGGAAGCTATGCCTGCCCCAAGCATGACATTCTTAGCTGCAACTACTAATTCCACTGTCAGGTGAGAGTGTCTAATTAGAAGATACTGAAACCGTAATGATATTTAATGCCATTATGTACTTGCATTTTATTTCCTCCTTCATTAACACTATTTTCTATTGCAAGAATTTTTCAATTGTAAATATCAAAAATGTTAACTTTAAATTTAAGTTAAAATTATTGTTTTATATCTAAATTCTCCAAAATTAAAAATGATGTTTTACTGTTTTGTGTAATTAAATTTCATTGAATTATTTTCTTTTGTAGGTTCTTGGATGCCCGCACATGCCGATACATGCATGAATTCAAAGTAAATGTTGGAACAACTGGGCTTATCCGATCTTTAGCAGTTAGTCCAAATGGATATTGGCTAGCAGTAGGTCATTCAACTGGTATGTTGTCTGTTCTTGATGTTAGAACAGGACTGGTAATTGGTACATGGTTAGGTCATGAAGGTGAAGTTTTACAAGTAAGCTTACAATTAATAGTGCTATGTATTATAAGCTTTTAAATGTATGAACCCATTATGTTTATTAGTTATTAATTGTAAACTAATTAAAGCTGCTTTGGATTACTTTTAAAATTTTATTTTGGTTTTAAAAATTTCAAAGGTAATGCAACCTTTGTTAGAAGGAAAATATAATTTCATTAAGTGAGAGTTTTATGTGCTATATTTTCTTCATTAAGATAAGTACCTTTTCCTTCTTAAGTACTAATTTATTTTCCTCTGTTTATTTTATTAGACAAAATATTGATTATTTAATTCTCCATACTTAGTTTATATGAAGCATAAGGTATATTGTATCTCATTTTGACTGAGGCAGGCCTTCTACAAATTTATTTTGCTTATTCTTAATTATTTTGCTTCTGTCATAACTTTTTGAGTTATAACAGAAGCAAAATAAATATTTCCCTCACCTTATTTATGAAGCAATTCGAGATTTGGCATTTAAGAACTCAGATTGAAGTGAAGCATCCTGTCCAAACTCTAAAATGACACTGTTCCTGACCAAAATTCATCTAAACCAATCAAAATTCTCTAACAATAACGACATAACTGCTCTTTAGGGCCAAGTTTTTTAACTATAGAAATGTCACTTTCAAAGTTCTGGAGTCGAATCTTGCTAATTCAAATCTGGAATTACCGCAAAACTGTTTTTTAGTTGCAACATTTTTCTAGCCAACATGCAATGTGTGAGCATTTCTTTTATTTTAAAAGTGTTTTGGGTTTTATTTATGAGAAAAAATTGTCTCATTAATGAGATAAATATATAGTTTGGATTCATAATGTATTTAACGAACGAAATTACTTTTTGTGTTGACCGTCTATTTTATCAATTTCTGTGCAGTTAGAAATAAGTCCAAAAAGGTGTCAAAAGTTTTCAGTTTCTGTTATAAATCTACGTACCAAGTTTTGATAAACATGACTATTAATTTGTTAGCTATGTTAGCTTATCAAAATTGGTTCTCCATACTTTAGGTGTCATAATACATGAGTGATGAACTACTTAAATTTGTAGCTACAAATTACAAAATTTTTTTAATGCAAATTGTGTTTTTGTCTGTCATTGATTTCATTTGATTATTACTTTTACTTTAAACTGGACATTCATTCTTTTATTAGCTGAAAGCCTTCAACAATTCATATTTTGTTACTTCTTCTCTTGATCATTCACTTACTGTATGGGAATTTGAGGACACTCAAGCCAAGTGTTGTTTGAAAGGTACATTATTCTCTTTTTCTTTCTCTAAGTTATAATTTACCATGTTCATTTATTTATATTTTAAAATGTTCTTAATTGGAAATTAATGCTCTAAGATGTTTGTAGCCTATGTAATCACACAATGGGTTTTCAATTTTTTATTAATTTAGGTCCTATGGAGCCTGTAACTAGCATTTGCTTCTATGGAAATGAAGTTATATCTGGTACAACTGGCAACAGAATTGGCCTCCATTCATCTACTGATAAAAGTGTAAGTTAATAATTTTCATTGTTTTTGCGATTGTTTGAATGTTTTGAGATTCACAGAAATATAGTACGGTATTTTATAATTTTTGTATAAGAACTAGTCTAGAATAGGTGACTCAAGGTCATATTTCCCTCCCTACTCAAACTGGTAACCATAATGTTCACCCTGGACAAAGGTTTTTCTCACTATTGTTAGGCTAGAAATTTATGGCAGGTTGATTTCAAGTAGCTATTCTAACCTAGAGTGGTAATGGAGTTGTGTATCTCAAATCACAGGATGAGAAAGAATTTGTAACCTAAAGCCACTGATTCTGAAGTAATAGACTACAAATCTTGTAGAATATATATCGATTTATAATTGAAAATACTTCTCACTATTAGATATGTAAATGAAGGAAATATAATTAAATTTTGCAGTAAACATTACATGCTGTGCTTACTATTTTTTTAAATAGAATTGATTGAACAAGGAAATGGAATTCTGAAAGTCTTAAATTTGAGATTGTATTTTATTTCACATTGCTTGATTTAATATAATTAGCAATTTTCAGAGTCTAAAAACTGATGCATTGCCTATGTTCAATGAAAACCTTCCACTATGCTGCAGGGTTTTGTATTCTCTATTACAACTAATATCATAGTTCTCTAATAGGTTTTCTATTTATAAATGCTTTAAAAAAAAAACAATAGTTCTCTTGTAGAGATTAAAAGAAATAAGATATTACTCCACTCATCACAAAATCCATGCATAGATTTTGATGTTTAATTTGAACACTTATCCCTACATTCGTGATATTTAACAAAATTAATTCAGTTAAAACTAATCCCTTTTTGAAAGTCAACTGATATATTTTAGTGAATTGTTTGGGTGCTATGTGTAATCTAATCTTTTAAAAAGGCCATGACCTATATCTATCCTGAATGTCTAAATGTTATTCAATTGCATGAGTTATCAGGCGCCTGATTTGAATGTTCCTGTCTTCGAGTAAATATAGTTATTGTATTTTTAATGCTCATCCATGTCTTTTGATAATTTTTGGAAACAAATTTCATTTTTCATTCATAAATTTATTTTCATTTCAAAATGTACAAAAATATTTATTTGAAATGACATTTGAACATATTTTATCAACTTTCAAATTTACAAAACTTCATTACTAGGATAATCAGAAAAATCCATAAAAAACTGAAGATATATTTATACTATGTAGAAATTTTATAAAATTGTATCCCAAACTGTTATGAATATTTCACAATACTTATGAGGACACAAACCTTGCGATATCTTAATTGAAATACAAATTATGTAATTACAATACAGATGGAGAAACATAATTTCTCTTTGATCCAAGTAGGCTGAGCACATCACTTCTGATATTATCAATGTTCTCCAGAAAAGCAAAGTTAAAATGCTTAAGTGTGAAATTGTTTTCTGCTATTATGTTGGAAACAATTAAATATCTTGTTTTTATTTAAGATATACTATTTTGTATAAAAATGTTATTTTGTATTACATGAAAATTGTAATTTCCATGTTTTTCAGGCTACATATACCAGCACTCGATTGCGATCTGATACGTTTAAAGGAGTACTGACAACTATGTCACTTCTGCCTCTGAATAGACTTTTACTATTAGGCACTGATAATGGAAATGTGATTCTTTTATGCTAATTTGTATTTAAAATACTTACTTACAGTTAACAAATTTGTGATTCAATGAAGTTATTTATTCTATTAAGCTATATTTCTATCGAGACTTCATAACGTGTACTTTTTATATTTTGTTAGTCAAATTCTGTTTAAGAATTTTTGGTTTGAATCATATTGTGCTTTCAAGTAAAAGTGTAGTAAATATGCAGTTATTGTATTTTGAATGCTCGTCCAAGTCCTGTGATAATATTTCTTGGAGATAACTAAAAATGTACAAAAATATTTATTTGAAATATATTTTGAAATGACGTTTAAACACATATTTTGTCAGCTTTCAAATTTACAGAAGTTCATTGCTAGGATAATCAGAAGGAAAAATTGTAGATCTTTCTTTTTCTCATGACTAAGGAATCCTTACAATGTTTGAAAATTAGGCAATTTAAGTTATTTTACTGTGTACAGTTAATTATTTTATTCTGTTCAATGGCTTTAGCATGTACAAATTAAAATAAACATTTTTATGTTTATAAAATAAGCACCATGTATCTCGGTATGTTTCAATCAATTTCAGTATCTTTTCTACATTAAATAATTAATTTATGAAAACATTTTTAATTTGTAACAATTTTATTTTTCCTAAGCATCTCTGAATGTTTGATTATTTTGTGTTGAAAAAACTTGCTGCTTGGATAAAAGAAACACCTATTACACATGAGAAAGTATATCATTTTAATTGTGCTGTGAGGTGTATGCAGTGCAGGTTCAATTCCTTTAATTACCCCTGGATGTATTTCTATCTTGTGTCAGTAACTTTCCTTGTGTATGTAGTTTATAGGTTCAATTCCTCCTTAGGTGCATTTCTCTCTTATGTGTCAGTAAGTTTCCTTGTGTGTATGTTCATTTACTTGATGGAAGAAACATTGCTTGGCCAGATCTGGCCCTTGTACTATAAAAAATACCCAACTATAATTTCCATTCGCATTTGCCCAACGATTTGATTCAACTAAGGTGCTCATTGTCAATATGCTTGGTATATGTAAATCTAGTTTGCTGATCCAGCTATTCTTTTGAGTGGAAGTAACAAAAATTACTTTTATCTTGAATACCTTCTTTTTACTCATTTGTATGCCTAAATATAAATTATTGCAAATCAAATTCTGGTATTACCAGCAATAAAACCATGGATTTCAAGTTATGGTAGCATTTAGTACAGCTTTTCTCAAACTTTGCTCCGCAAAACAATTCCCAGTGCTCCGCGAAAAGGTAAGACATGTTTAAAATTAAACATAATTTAAAGTTTAAAATAAAAAATATCTTTTACGAAAAAAATGGGACAAAAATATTTGAATATTATGCCCTTTTGCGCTCTTGGTGTGTAAGAAAAAATCGAGTATAAATCATTTATCACCGATCAGGTGAAACATTGACTATATTAAAAGGTAGTCGGCATTCAATGGTATCAGTTTCTCGTCCGCCAGTCGACGAAACAAATTTACGTCAAAAGACAACACAGCCAGACAGAGGCTGGACTCACTGTCTCCGCGTTTGCAGAAACAATTAGAAGCTTCGACACCTTTCCAGAATTATCGGAAAATTTTTTATTGCATATAAAGCTGGTTTACTAACTTCTCAAATCAGTTGCATTTTAGTTAACATTCAGTCAAGAACTGACAAATTATAATGTTCATTATATGTAATTTATTATTTTTTTAAATTAATTTTCTGTAGCTTCTCAGATTTTTCGTTTTGATGACAAAATATCTGTCTCGTGGAGGTTTCTTCAAATACTAAATTAGTGATACAAAGAATGACGTTGATTTTCTTTCAATGGATCGCTGGCTGGAGACGGGGTCCTTAAAAAACATCAAAACTTTTGCCAAGCCAATTGGAATAGACGTGGAAGCATCAACATATAAGAGGTATGTACTCATTTTGGTTTTATTCGATGTTTGAGAGGATACACATAGCTCTACTTCCTTGAATACAAGTTCCATAATTAAAAAAACTTTTAAAACGAAAGTATCATGATTCTTATTTGGATATTGGGTTTGCAGAGACCACCGCTACTAAAACAAAATACAGATCACGTCTCAATGCAGAGCAAGATATTCAGTTGCAACTATCCGAAATTCAGCCAGATATAATCTCATTGTGCAAATCAAAACAGCCTGATCCTTCTCATTAAATTTCTGTTTCACGAAACCAAGTAAAAATTTATAACAAATGTAATAATGCCAAATTAATAGAATAACAAATTGTGGATCTGCAATATTTGCCCTGAATTTTTCAAATGTTTTTTTGTTTCATGTGCTTTCCGTCTGCAATGGGAAATTAGTGCAGAAAAAAAATTAAACGGTGAAATCTAATGTACTGCAAGCTTAAATGACGAAACTACCTTATATCGTCAATGCTATTTTGTCGTTCTATTTACTAAATACAGTATAGCTGCAAGATAAAATTTAGTGCTCCGCGTTGAATTTCCAATTTCAAACATGCTCCGTGACTGAAAAAGTTTGAGAACCTCTGATTTAGTAGGTAAAATATTTATTTAAAGTAGCTATAACTTGGGTAATCACTTGCTATCAGTTATTTAGAAATGCTAGCAATAAAAAGTAAATAAGTATTAAAATACATAAACATTTTAGTAATTGTAAAATGAAATAAAGAACATGCACTAAAGCAGTATCAAGCAAGTGCTGAAAACTTGCTGCATGGCTAGGCAATTAAAATGTTGCCTTATTCCAGTATCAAGTGTTGCATGCTATCAAGCAGTTCCTTAAAACAACAGCTAAATGTAGTGACTTCAATTTGTTCAGTGAAAAGTTATTTTTGCTGTTATGGTCTTATGATTGATACTTTAAATAGAAGTTGTTTTATTCTCTCCTATTGAGATAAAATTGCCTGAGAGTAAACAATTCTGAGATTCATTATTAATGAGCAAAATATTTTATCTTAGTCATCTGATGGCACTCCTAATTTCAAAACTTTAACTTCCCTTGTGACAAACCAGCATAAAATTGCTTAGTTTTAGATAGCTTCAGTCTTCAAATGCCCTGATCACGCAATCTTTTTTAACCCATAGGAAGCAGTCCATAGATAATTCAAGAATGTGGAGTTATAATAAGACTTATTACCTGTAAGAAAACATGGTAGTGTGTCTTTACATCTAATACTATAATAAATTTTATTGTGAACAAAACGAATATTAATGCTGAATCAAGAACAAGGCACATCAATGGGAAGAACAATGACCATTTTCAGCCAAGTGTTAACTGGTGTCTGATTTTTTTTGTAAATAAATCGTTCCAACTATTTCCTCCATAAAAAATGCTTCTAAGTTGTGAAATATGTGTGGGATAAGTTTCAATGCTGAAAGAAATTGGATCAAACAGGATTCGTGTTATGGCCAAGAAAAGTAATACACTTTTACAAATTCTAAACATTCCTTTAAGAAAGTTACACATTTGCAGCAAACTTCTCCGAAATAACCGAACAGTAAAGATATACAAAAATGTAAAGTATATCTTAAATATCAATCGGTAATATTTTGAATATATGATGCACAAATAAAATATAGAACATTTATCTATAAGTTGCTAACCTGAAATCTAACAATCGGCATTAAAAAGTTTACCAGTTTAAAATTGGCAAAGTCATCGTTGAAGAGCATAAAACCAACAAAAATATAAATGGGTTCGAACTAGCATTGGTCTTCATGTTAAAGGAGAATTATCAATTTGAATTATAAACTTTGACCATTCCAATAAGTTTATTTTTTTATGGCCCAGATACTAAATTTATACATGGGATGTCCTTCTTTCATTTGACTGAAAGAACCACTCCTGTTCTTAACCCGTCTGAAGAATATAAAGTAAAATTTAGAGCATGAAGGGGGGGGGGGATTTGCTGGTTAGCTACTTTAATAATTAAAAAGCCTGTGTGAAAGCCTTTCAGTTCAAATGATACTCCCCTTTTTAATCTTTTCAAGCACTCTTCTATTCAATCAACTTGGTGAAAGTACTGGCTAAAATTTCCGTTCGATTTGCAGGTGAACTTATTTAAACGAAGTTTACATTATTGATCAACAGATGGCAGTACTATAGAGCACCTGTCGCATGGAAACCTGAAAAAACTACAATTAGCCTAAGAATATTGAAACGTTTTTAGAATTGATTGTAAGATTAACTGCTGTTCGAATAAAATTAGGCGTTTCCCACAGGAGTGAAGAGCAATATCATCCAGTAATGAATAGTACTCTTCATATATATCCTTTTAAATTCTGACCATTTTTGGTATTTATATAGTACTTTTCCAGGGTCCCAGGTTAGAAAAAGTGCTTAAGGACCATAGGAAACCTGAGCTTCCTTAAATAGCAAAAATTAACAGTTGAACAAACCCTATTAATCAAAATGTCTCAAACAAGATCAAATTTTCAATATTCGAAAACACTCCATTCGTTGAATTCAAAACAAAATTCCCAGTCTTTAAAAATAAAAACATTAATGTCCTTTATTACACAAAATCATGAATCATTAAGTACATTAAAAGCTAATTTAGTGAGAAAATTATTCAAATTGTGCCCACATAAAACAATGGAAACTTCCTGGAATAATAGCAGCTAGTTTTCTTTATCCACTTTATAGGAAAAATTCTGTTAGGACATTTTACAATGTGACTAAGCAAGATTTTAAATTTTGATTACTTACGTCAATTTACAGAAAAATATTGCCAAATTACTAATGCCTATTACTTTCCAATATTTACAGATCTGAAAATTTTTACATTTTAAGTTCTCTTAACAGTAAATAAGTTACCTCTTTCAGTTTTAAAATGTATGCTAGTCTGAAACATTGCTAATTTTTAATACATTGAATTTTGAGCTATGAGGGGAGAATTGGTAGGTGAATATATCTAGATAGCCAGAAAGATTAACTAAAGGTAATATTCCTTAGCAAAATACTTTCATTCTTCACATTTTTCAGAGTAGGAATTTTAGATATCCATTACATGTACTTGTCAAGAAAGGAAATTATTACTTTGTTAAATTTATTGAATTATTGGACTTGTTTTTACTCATCCACAATGCAGTTAGAATTATCTAAATTTCTGGTGCCAAAGATTTGACATCAGTAACTTATGGAACTTGATCTAATTTTGTTAGTTACTCCATACAATAAATACTGCTTCAGATGCAAAAATAACTTTTGAGAAAGCCTTTTCAAGGATTAAATCACAATGAAAATGTTAACCACCATATGATTGAGATATCTCTAGTTTGTTACAGAATCAGAAAGTTCTATTTGAACAATTAATCTAAAGAAAGATGAAAAATAAAATTAGAACAAACACTCAGTAAAAGCTTCACACATTAAGAAAGTCTCATTTTATTTCAAACATAAACAGCTTATAAAACATGTATGAAAAGCTATCAGTGCTAATATGGTAAAATGTGTTGAAAATAAGATGTGAAAAATAGTCATTGATTTAAATATGTGCGCATTATTCTGTATAAGTATACTTTACTTAAATAGACATTGTGTCAAGAACATTTCATTATTGAAGATACTGAGAAAGTCTCATAAAATGTTTATTAAGGACATACTATGCTTTCTTAACAGTATATAATCACAATGGTGTTGACAACAAACAATTAAAAAGGAGATTTTACTCAAACCCAATGTGAAACATTGGGGTTTTATGTGCATTTTATGCTGCCATACAATATACAATTGTACCACGTTATATTTTCCCTGAAGTACTTGTTTAAAAATATAAAGCTTATGTAATACAATTCAATACTTGGAATGCAAACACAAATTTTACTTAAGTCTAAAAATTTCTCAACTCATGGAATGTAATTGTCTATAATATTACTCATACAAACCTGATATTTATTCTCCAATCTTTCTACATTAAAAATAATCTTACCAGGAATTCATTCATTTTACAATTAAATTTTCAATATTCAAATAAGTGATTAATAAAGGATAAATATATCAAATATAAAATAATTTCAAAATACAGGATATGAAATTATTGGTTTCAATGAAATGCTTATTTTGATAATTCCTGAATTTTGCTACTTAGGTAAGCAGTTTAATGCCAACAATATATTAATTTGAAATGTTTAGTTTCATTAAAATAAATTTTATTGGTTCCAATTAAGTCCCATCATTACCTAAGACAGCAAATGTATTGGGATTAACATTAATTCTATAAAAATGGATGTTGATATGGAAATGGTTTACTTAACTTTGGATCTAACTAAATAGTTAAATCCAAAATTTAAATTACTTTTGTAAAGTAGATATAATTAAGGGTAAGACATTTTAACATTTCAAACCAATCTGGGGTTAGCAAGTTTACAAATCACTGAAATACCCTTTAAGTGTGTAAAATCAACAATCAATTAATGAAATTACTATATTGAATGTTAACAATTTAAATAACTAAAATGGAAATATATCACATAAAGCTTCGATTTTTCGAAAACAGAATGTTAATACATTTTACAATGTGTGGACGTGCAAAAACAATTTCTAACATATTCTTGTATTTTTAATTTCAACACTTTTCAATTCAAAATAAAACACTAACTGGAGAATTTTATTAAGTATTATTTAATTCTATGCTCAAAACAAAATATACACCTAACCCAAGAGAACATTTGCATGACATCTCGTATGATTCTGTAGTTCTAGTGGGGAAACAATGATTTAAAAGGTACAAATAAGAAGTATTTCCATCAGTGAAAGATAAACTCGTACTACTCAAGTTAAAAAAATAATGCATAAAACTATTCCAAGCAAATTAACACTGGACTGTTATGTGAGTTAACTAATAACTTCAAAATGAAACAATCAAGAGCTTGGAAATGTATGGCCATTGTTTTAGAGCATTTCTAATGTTATATATGAGAAAGTAACATTTTATTGTTGCTCTAAATCAGAAAATTTTAATTCTGTTAAATAATGTTCATCATGATAAAAGCTTTAAAGTAAAAAGAAATTGTGATTCTCTTAGGTGTTGATGACATTTATAGATTGGTGTGGTTAATGCATAAAATAACTATAAATTCAAAAGACCACATCTGATCAACAAATGCCATGCTATTGCAGATTTTTCTTGATATAGTGAAAGTATTTGAAATCTTTTTTAAAAAGACCAGGCAATTTGACCCGAGTTGTTTCGTGCAACTTTGATAGGTAAATATAATTGCACTAGTATTCCCCATTACTAGGCTATTTTAAATTAAAAAATTTTAGTCTTCATATTATATAATGGTAGTTAATTAACGTCGCACTGGAGCAACATAACCATATATAATGAAAATTTTTATTAGCATATCATCAATAATTTATATTAAAGAACCCTGTTTCAAATAATCAAATCCTTTTTACACACTTTAGTATATAAAAGAGGTGAACACATAACATAATTCATGTATAATGCAATTAAATGTTGCATATTTTAGTCATAAGATATTAACTCAATTAATAATTCATATGTAATGCAATTCACACATTTTTATATTCTCAATTCATGTGCAAACTCATATAATTCATGTTATGCAATTCGTTTTTACATACTTTAGTCATGAACTCATACCTGCCAACTTTTGTCATGCTGTTATTACAAATATACATGCTTTCAAACAAGCCTGATAACATTCGTCACATTAAGCATGCACTACGATGGATGGTTCACAATAAAGTTGCATTGCCAATGGAATACAAATCGCTTCCAACTGTTCTGAAGTCCTGCGATAAGACACCACTTCTACACTACAGTGGCTTGATTTCTTTTATGCTGCTCAGCCTTCACTCACACAGTATCTCTAACTCAGTTGCTGAAGGCAACCCAGGACAATCAAATGAACAATGTTTTCTGAAATACACCTGTGATCTTAACACAGCTCTCAGGCTCGGCAATCAGTCATCTATACTTATAGCATCTATCAAAATCGGTTACTTCTAAATTCTAAGAGTATAGCGTGAACTTATTCACAATAATTAATTTTGGGCAAATGAATGAAAAAATATAATTGTTATTCAATTCATTTAGTATTATAACTTGCCAAGTCTTGAATTTAGAGTGGATATTCATACATTCGATTTTGAAACTTGTGGACACTATAGAAATTGACTAGTTCGGCAGGTTTGAGAATCATTGGGCAAATTCATAGGACATCACATGTAAGTACATCAAACACACATGAATTCAATAGAAATTTTCATGACAATTGGATTAATGAATAATTAGTTAACTGATTATCACATCAATAAACAAAAGCAAACACAATATTAAAAATATATCAGTACAATCACAGTAAAACATCCTTACTATATGTAGTTCAGTGTCCTTTTTCGAAAAAGATATTAATTTTATTTAATACATAAACAAGCATTCATTTCTGAAGCATCAATTAAAAATATAAAAATAATTTCAGTTTAGAATCTATGAAAACTGTTTCATAAGAAAAACTGAACTAAGCACATAAAAACTTAAGAAAATAAATAACATTCAATAATTTTTATGAAATCCAAGTATTAACCTGTTAAATGATATTGAATATTGTGAACTGAACATGGAAATTCAGAACAGAGTAAGTCACTTTTGGTGCTTAGGTTTTACTTTTTAAAGAGATTTGCAGTTCATTTAATAAACTTATACATTGTTAAAATGTAAACAAAGTGTAAGATCTACACATACACGCTATATAACCAAAAATATTTGCACTTTGTGTATAATCTCTCAAAATGTCAGCTTTGCTTAAACAGGCATTGTAGGAAGCAGACTTGCTTCATTGAAAGTAGGATAAGTTGAAAAGAATTCAATAATTTTTAACATAGGAAATAGGATATCACCTTTGCAATAATTCAGTAGATTTCTTTCAACTGTTATCAATGACAGCATGTAAAAAATAAATATAAATCCATGACAGCAGATACAAAATAAATGCAAATCCATGATAGCACATAAAAACAAAGAAAAGGTTGTAGCTTGCTGCCACATTTAAGCAATAGAAACGAATTCCATGGATTAATGATTATTTTGTCAATGGGCAGTCTGATGGGTAAATTTGGGTAGAGGAATTCGTAGAATATTACATGTCAGATTAGGTTATTACCAATGAAGTTTCTACAATGTTTTTGGGAGTGATTTTTAAAGATGAAATCTTTAATTCTTGTATGGAAACAAATTAATTCAAAACAGGTGAGATAAAGTAGTGCTCAGTTGGCTATCCCAATCTGTTGAGTAATTTTATTCAATTCTACTTTACTTGATTTTTAATTATTAGAAACGTAAGTATGCAACTGAAACAATAAATTAGCAATAAGCAGAAATATATTATAAACCTTAACCCATGTCTTATGGAATACTTTCAGATCTTTTGAATTTATAAAAAGGTGAACTATAATATTTGAAAATAGGTCAATAAAAAGTCTGAAACAAAGCCTACATACACAACATATAATGAAAAATAATCAGAAACATATACTTTTAAGTTTTTAAATTAATTTCCTTCAATTAATTTTCAGAGAAATTTTTTTGAAAGATTAGTTTTTAAAATTTGGTACCATCAGTGGATGGCATAAGTTTAACAGGTATGTCCAAAACGAATTAAGGAAACATAAATTGATACACATAGTATGATCTAAAGCGATAAAAAAATTGTAGAGATGCCAACCTTTGATGAGATTTTTCAATTAAACATTTTCTGAAATGTTCTCAATGCTTGCTTTCATGGCTGCATTATTTCTGCTTTAGAGAGCCTTTCTCAGCATAATTTAACACTTTTATATCCCACTACCTGTAGGCATTTTTCAAAGCAGGTAGGGTATTCCTACCACAGGTCTAAGTAAATAAACAGAAACACCATCTATTCATTACTATTATAATATATTTTTACAACAAATATTTTCATTTTATCCTCTTTACATTGCCTTCTTTTATGCCAGCACATAAAAGGATGCAGATATTTTTAATGATATAGATATGGAAAAATTGCCTTATCTTTCATCATCAAAAAACCTAAACAGAAACAATAAGTTATTTGAAATTTCATTACAAAATTTCCAATTTAAAATTATCAAAAATAAGATGAAAATTAATGAATTAGATTCATTGACCACTTTTATGACATAGTAATTGTAAAAGTAGTCATTTGTATGATGTATGTAAAAGATAATTACATAAATCTTTTTGATAAGATTTTCTGTAATATTTCACCGGGTTTTTTTACTGAAATTAAATGTCCAAATCCATACTGATTATGGAAAATCTGGTGTGGTTGGCATCTCTGTTATAGCCAAATTATACATATTTTTGTTCTTTAGAAGGTTATGGAAACATTAATATCAACAAAAATCAAAGTTCTGAGATATTTCTGTCTTTCCCAATCATGCAATTTTTCATAAATACTTCATTAGCTACTCTTTTCAAATATTCAATTTCAATACTATGTCTTTTGTTTCTTGAAAATTGCTGTCTCCTTGAAAAAAGGACAGGAAAAAAAGCCCATTTATTTTCATCACAACCACTAACATTAAACACAGCACTTGACTGCCAATCTACTCCAGGCTTCCCACCTTTGAAGCAAAAGAAACATTAGGGCCGTCTTTACATTTTTAAAGGTGCGTTGAAAATAAGATCACAATAAATTAATTCGTGTGGGCACAGTGGAAGAAACTTTTTGCTAGGTTTGGGTCTCATACTCAATTTTAAAAACATGCATTTTTAGCTAACATAAATATCATGTCCTTGATTTTTGATGACACTTCACCTTGGACAAGAATAATTTATCTGTTTTTGAATGCAGGTGAAACGAGATATGCAGAGTTCTTGTAAAAACTAAGGATCTTATAAATTTTAAAGGAATTTTAGTACAAAATTTAGGCTCTTTAAGGGCCCTTAAAAATTAAAATGGAAGATCAGGCCTTTTTAGGCCCCGTGGGAACCCTGTACTTTTGAATTTAAACTGCTATTATGTTGAGCAGAATGTTTCAGCTGTTTAATTCAAAACCATAAATTAACAGAACCAATGACAATAATTAACTAATTGCATGAATCTAAATGAATGAACAAACTAATATGCATTTTCTATTAGCCTTAGCTCTGGAACCAAACTTGAGATATTGATAGAATATAATTGGAACTTAAATTGTGTGCATGCACAATCAATAGTGAAATCAGAAAATGCACTAAAAGCCTTGGTACTTCAGTATACTTGATATTGCCATTTTGTGTCTACTTTTTATTTGGTTCAGAAATTAGTCTTTGGATATGTTTTATAATTCTGAAAGTCTTGATTCAAAAGTTATCAAAAACATTAAAAGCTCATGTCTAAAAAGTATTTTTCCAGCAATTGGTAGACCAACAGCTCTGTAGTGCAATGCCACTGTGCCTATTACACACTGCACAAATACAATTTTTCAGCAATACAAAGTAGTTGAGAACACAAGGTTCTGATATAATTTATGTTATAAAGCAAAGAAAGTTTAGCTTCAGTATACAAAAATCTTGATATATTTTGTACAATAAAACAAGAAAAACCGAATTCTTAAAATATAATTTAGATAGCAATCACAAATTGAAACCAATCATCTGTGTAACACTGCAACAGTTATCATTTTAGAGTAACTGAAGGTCACTTCTTAACTCAATTTAAAATTTATTTTTGCAATAGAAGCACAACTACTTTGAGATATATCTTAAACAAATAGGCTAAACGAATTTAAATAATCCATTATCAAGTTATTAGGCTATCACTAGCTTATACGAACTGAAACCATGGATAGAATTGTTTGTCTATTAACAAGCATCATCCAAATTTTTGACAAGTCTGCTTTTAAAAAGTTAAAATATAAAAACATTTAATCAAATTTTCTCACATTTTCATATGATTCCTTATAAAATAGCACTAGCACCCATTTATAAAAAATTCAGTGAGAAAACATGTAATTAGACAAGCATACTTAATTATATTTGAACTATTTCCTTCAAAATCTGATGAATACAAAAAATATATAAATATTTAGACAAATTTACACAATTGATGTATTGTTTGTACAATATTTTAAAAATTTCACAAGTTTTTCAACTTTAAATTAGTTTTAAAAACAATTTGCCTTGGACAAATGCTGTAGTTATAAGAAAAACACATCTTTTTAAGAGGTGCAAATAAATAAGATGAAATGATTATGTCTGCAACATATACAACAGATTTCACATTTTATGGAGTGAAAATTTTTTAATGTCAAAAAACTAAACACCTTTGAAGAGTAAAATGATTTTTTGACACTACCCACCACTTAATTTTGCATAAAATGATTGCTAAAAATTTAATCAAGGTGTATATTCAGGTAATTGGTTAATTTTATCCCTATCTTCTTCAGTGTCATCACGAGCAATAAGCAATGTATGACCATGTCCACAAGCAACAGCATGAATATGTATTCCATCTAATGGCTTTACTTCTTGAGGAGTTGTTGATGATTTTGGTCTAGATTCTCCATAACACTAGAAAGAAATGAAAAAAATTAGGTACATTTTTATAATTTTCTAAAACTTGGTTGAAATTTTTAAAAAATAAAGATAACTCACAAGTTCTCCATAAGTGGGGCTTGGGCCCCATGAGATCACGCTATCATCTGCAACACAAACTATGCTGCAATATGAACAAGCAACGCATCTCACACTCCAACCCACTAGATCTTGAACAGGTTTGGGATACATTGTTGCTTCACCAGCTCGTTTATTCTGGCCCCAGAAAAACAATACATCTGTAAGAAGGGCAAATATTTCACCTTAAAATGAACGTGATAAACACCATAGACATGATATATAAATATTATTTAGTTACTAAAAATTCAGAATTTTGAAAAAATAATACTATCTCAACTTAGAATGTGTTACACATACTTATTAAAACAAAATAAATCTTTGGTGAAATACGTATCTGTAAATGCACATTTTAGAACAATTAATTCTTAGTGTAATGTAATTCCGAAAATTATAAGCCTATTTATTTTCTAATCTTTAAAACCCAAAATACCCTTTGATACTATAGAATTGATTGTCATCTTAAAATGTGTATACAATTTTAAATATAAAATTAAAAAATTAGTTGTGTAGATAAAACAATGCAGTACTGACAAGATAAGAAAAAATATGAAAGCAGAATTGAACACAAGTTGCAAATGATTCTTAAACTACAAAGATCAGATGAAATCTTAATCTTCAGCTAATATAAAATTCAACAATTCGCTATACAAAGCAACTATTGAAATAAAGTTTTTGCTTTATTTAAAACTAGATTTATATTTTGAAAAGGTATAATTTTATGTAATCCTTTCTGTAGAGTTAAGATTAAGGATCAGTAGTGAATTTTACACAATACAAAACTAAAAAACTTTGGTTAAAGGGTAAAATAAGCAATTTCAATAAGTTTTCTAAAATAAAATATTAAATTAATTACTAAGTAAACTCATACATTTAGAAAATAAACAGAGCTTTCAACTAACCAAGTTCATTGATTGCCATGCTGTAAGTACCACCAGCAAACACTTTTTTCACGCCACGAACATTCCTAGGACCATCAAAGGCTTTTATTAATCTTGGAACCATTTCATCTGTTTGCTCATTATGCCCAAGGCGCCCGTAACCTCCGAAGCCCCACGTAAATACCCGTTTGTTTGTATCGATTGCAACCTTAAGTCATAAAAGGGTTTTGAAAATTTTAATTACACATAAAAGTTAAAATGCAACACAAAAAATTTCAGAAAATAAACTGGGATTCTTACACTATGATTTATTCCACAAGCAACACTAACTATTTGAACATCATCAACTAGTGCAACATGTCCTTCTCGAGTTTTTTCAATGAAAGCTACCAAACGGCGGGGAACCAATTCACACCTGAAGGACAACTTGTTGCTGGTCACAAAATAGCGCCCATCTGAGTTATGTCCTGGGGAAGAAAGATAATTGTTTATTAATAAAAAAATTTCATGACAAATAAATATTTTAACTATCAATGGTGCAACCACTTTGACTCATAATTGAACTCTCTCATACTCCTAACTCTCCTTGGCCCCATTTAAAAGGTATACTACTTGAAAAAATATTATTTTCAGATTATTTTGTAATATTTTAGAAGGTAAATAGGTGAATTAAATACAACAAAAGATATTGATATGCCAGTTGAGGGATAACCTTTTGAAGGGCAGTATGCTAAAAAGATGTTTTGAAAAAAATTAGTTATTAATGGGTGGTAGACCCCTTTTTGTTTTACCAGCCATTTAGAGCACTTCTAAACATCAGAATAATCAAATAATATTTATATACCTAGCCTTGACCATTTTAAGGAGGTAGTTGAACTAGTAAACTATAAGAGATTTGTGAATAATTTTGGACAAGATAATATTGCATATGAACTTTCAACAATTGTTTTTCAAAATGTTTCATAACAGTTGTTTTCACTGAAATTATTTCTGTCAAGAAAAACAATAGTCAGAGATTTGGAAATACATGTTCGAGTGTTTCAATCTTAAAAATAATATTAAATAGTCAATTATCATTTAAGATTAATTTCATCAGTGAGTAAAGTTAGATCATTCACTAAAAGGTACGAGTTTGAGACCTCAAACAGATATAAAAATTCAAAAACTAACCTATTCTACTTTTGCAATTGATTTGAACCTATAAGGTAATAATTCGGAATTTTTTTAAAATTATCTGCGAGAACGTGCAAACATTTACACCACAATTGAGATTAAGACTCATTGAAGAACTAATGTTTCAGCAATAAATTTCGGCAAAAGGCAGGCACCAGTTCCTCTTTGCAAATGATTTATTTATATAAACATGCTGTTAAACTGGTGCCATAATTACTCTGCTCACAAGTGATTTCCTTTTATTAGACATTACAGAAAACTCGATTTAGCTGGTAGAAAGCAATGCGTAATGCAATGAGCTTGACTGCTCATTTTGTCTCATATATATTAATGTTTAATAAACGTAGATGTTTGAAAATCTTGACACTTGGATATATTTCTTTACTCTGTGTCCAACCAATTTTGTGGAGATCTTAAAACACTTCGAACATTTGGCTCCCCGGTATTGGCTTGGGCGGTATGTGTCCAGGCTGCGAAAGCAGATGACCAGGCTCTGATTGACATGCACTGTCTCCCAACATTGTTCTTGCATTAAAATTTCAACAAGCAATCAAAATTAGATGAATGTGAAAAGCAAAAACTCACCCAATTGACCATACTCCGGGCAGCCAAAAGAGAAGAGCCCACCTTTTATATCAATTATGCAACTGAATTCAGCACCACATGCTATTTTAGTAATTGATTTTCCTTTAAAAGCCACCTATGCATAAAAATAAGGCTATAATTTTAAGACAACCAATTGTGCAATATTTTTAACTGTATTACTAGAAGACCAATAACTAATAATAATCAAAAGATCAAACACTGTTAAATATATTAAAAAAACAAGAATGAAAATATTAGATAATTAAAACATGAAAATTATAAGATTGACTTTCAGCTACATAAAATTATGAACAGATTACAGAAAGAAATCACAAAATGTTAAAGGTATTTTAATCTATTAAAATGTAATTTATAAAGCTTCATAACTGTAAAAGTTTAATTAATTGCTTTAAATAAGATGCCTTTTAATGTTCAAATTATAAATAAGAAACTTACTGTTAACACCAGAAAAGCTCATGTTTTAGTATTTTCTCTACCTAAAACATGCTTTTAGTGAGAAATTGTAAGCACTCAAAAACTCATGTTTAATCACACCCTTGTGTTCCATAGAACTTACCAAAAATTATTTTAAACAATTATTTCAATAAAAGGTGAACAATTGTCTCGTAATTTCCAACCGTTATCAGAATTGAAAATATACAAAACTGGTAGCCATGTATGATTGAGACCTTTTCAGTCCGTAACACATACGATTTTTCTTTTCTGTTTGCATATCATTGAACCTTTCAGTACCAAATATAGATTTTATAGAATAGTTCTAAGGTATTTTGGGGTAAAAACAAGGGGTAAAGAAAATAAGATCAAACCATAAGTAATTATAGAACCATAAAAACAAATTTGCAGAATATTTGGTGCACAGAAATCAAATGTGTCTTTTAGAGAAGACACAATTATGTGTAAATTTTAACTTTCTTCATATTAAAAAGTAAAGATTTAAAATTAACGAAAGATATTTTACAAGACAAATTACTGATTAAGTGTGTGATCATGTCATTGTTGATAAAAGAATGAAAATATTTTCGAAAATTTTATTGAGGGGAAAAAGCAATCTGGGTAATGTACATTACATGGTAGGGTAATATATACTATTTCATTTTCAAATGGAAACTAAATTTATAACAGCTTTTGAAATGATGGACTTTTAACGTATGCTCATGTATTATCATGACTGAGAAGACCACTAGAAAGTTGACAAGTGTTTCAAAGCTGAAAAACACTACTCAATAACCAGCTATGGAAGAAGCAATTTCAATGAATGAGGTAGTATGTAACAGGAAATTATACTGCAAAAGAAATTGTGGGCAATCAAAACATTTCAGTGATTTGTGGATTTTCCAGGACATTCTTTCGACCACATTATTACCGAACTTGTGATTTTGGAAGTGCCATCCATAAAAGAAACAAAAGGTTAGCTCAAAATATTAATGCTAAAACATTGGTCTAGACAAGCAGTTGTCAGACACGCAAGCATTGTCAATGTGATATGCAATAAATACCACTGACAAAGTTTGAGGTTATATTTTTAAACGTAAGCCAATTTTCAGATAAATATGATGCCTTACTACATTAATGTTTCTTGTCCTCTTCAAACAACTGCACCAAAAGCTGGTGTTTTTATATTTTGCATAAAAATGTACCAGCTGGGGGTAAAACATCCCTTTCTATTTGCACATCATTAATAGATCAAATTCAAAGGTATTTGATAGATTAATACCTTCTGTAAATTCATATGCAAAAATTCTGCATAAGGGGCCTTATGCTGAAATTTTTCTTCATGTTGTATAGAAGAATCCAAACAAAATCTACAGAGTATTTTTTAAATAAGTTTTAGTTTGCAATAAAAATTACAAATTTCTTTTAATACAAATAGCAGACTAGATACATTAAGACAAACATTGATTTAGAAGTCTTTTACTGTAACTGTTCAAAAGTTATATCTCTTCCAACCTAGAAAAGTTCATTTCTTATTACAAAAATGGCTAATTGGACATTAAATTTATAAGCGAAAATACAACCAAGAGAAAAGCTGAAATTTTAGTCTCATAATATGTCTTGAATTGATTTTCAAATTGCATCAAGATTGCTTATAGCTATTTTTCAATTAATTCCATAAATATTGCATACCAAAAATTATTTTTTAAAACAAAACATTGCAAATTTTGAGGGTAATCCATAATCAAAATAACGATCCATCATCCATAAAACGATAATCAGTATGAAAGGTTATATTTTAGAATATATGAATAAAAGCTGGGAAACTAATAAACATTAGATTGTTTGTTGGGTTTCATGGCACAAGGGCCATATTTGGCCAAGCAGCGACAAACACACAAGTAAAACGACAAGTTTTACTGACACAGAAGGGAGAAATACATCCAAGGAGGAATCGAACCAGTGCCACCAACAACTCGAAGGTTGCTAGTGACTACAAACCCAGTGAGCCATGACGGCCCCAAATTAAACGTTAGGAGCTCCAGACTTTATATACTCAAAATCATAAAAGGCTAGACTTGAAACTTGGTATAAGGCTAAATTTTGGATTTGAAATTTAGTATCAAAATTGGCTGTTGCCAATGAAAATGATTAATTTTGAGCACAAAATTTGATATGAAAACAAACCCTAATGAAAATTTCATACATATGAATGTATAGATGGTTGGTTGGGGGTTTTATGGCACAAGGGCCACATTTGGCCATGTTGAACCAAACATAAGACTAACATTAAGTATAAAAACATCAAGTAAGCATACACACAAGGAAAGTTTTACTGACATGGAAGAGAGAAATATATCCTAGGTTGAATTTATAGAAGGTATGACCTCATGAATGGTATCTTTGATTTGCTCTTCGATGATACACAAATAAAAAAGGGTGGTTTGATTTTTTTCTCTGCAGTTGCTCTTTAGAAACATAAGAGGAATTAACTCACCAAAACTTGAGTGAAGTAAAAAATGAAACTAGGAAACAAGCCAGTTCATGATTTTTTTGCCACCACTGTAATTCAAAGAGTTTTATTTGTATAACCATGTTTACCAAATTTCACATACTACATACCTTTGTTGGGATATTAATAGCAGTGTTTTGAGATCCAATACCGCATTGTCCCATCTTGTTGTCCCCTGAAGAGTAGACTATTCCTCTTTCTATAAATAAGGGAATTATTTAAGTATCAAAACTATATTTGAGGCGTTGACATGGAGAAGCATGTAAGTCACAAAACCAAATTTTTAAAGGACAAGCAAAAAACGTTTGTGAGCCTGTTAAAAAGGAATTGTATTTGTATAAACTAAAAGAGCTGCAGAAACTAAACTATTTCTTCTAAAGACTTACTGGCTTTACCACGACACCGGCATGGGTTCTTACTATCTGATTCGCCAAAAAACTAATTTTTTATTTTTTTTTTGTGACTTGCATGCTTTTCCATGTCAACGCCTCGTTTATTGACTTAAATATAAAGTGATATACATTTAGATAGTCTCATAGTCAACAGTATAATTACTTTTCATGATCTAATTCAGACAAACATGATTGCTTTCTGTGTAAAATTTGTTAGTTATATAACTGTTCAAAGCACCTCCACATTTTTGACACTTGTTGAAAGTTTCTTTTGTCGAGTGGCTGACTTCAGGAATTTTGCATCAAGACAATATTATAAAATTTACATCAACAGTATAACTATATTTTTCACATCATTGCATCAAAATTAAAAAGTAACTCCTACTTCATCTGCAGAACAGGTGTTTTTGAGATCAGGTATGTTGACTGGTTTTGGTTTTTGTGGTGCAAGGGTCATATTTGACAAGGGTCATGAGATAGACAACATCAAGTAAAAAAATGTCATGAATGGGGAAAGGGATCCGAGAATAGAAGTAATGGGATGAAAACAGAAAAAGATATCTTGGGTATCCAGAGTGCGACCCCATTGTTTACTTAAGAGAGTAAATCCCAAGTGAAAAGAAAAGATCATTAGAGTACCTAGGGTCCTTTCGAAATCAAGAAACAAATCAAGAATATCGTTTTACAAATTTACCATCCACTGCTCTAGATTCTACATTAAAGCAGAAACTTTCTCTCATTATCAGAGCATTACTTTTTTAGGACTAAGTATTGATTTAATCAATTTTTTTCAGAAAAAAATTATGTTAAAAACAAGCATGTTTCATATTTATTAACAATCAGAAACATGTTGATTTCCTTTGAGCTCAAACCCTTTTCAAAGTACTTTAGGTTGAGAAGATCAGCAAAAAAAGTGCATAATGTTCTACCCACATCACACAATTTTGCAAAGAACCTTCTTTTTTTAAGCATCTTTATATTAATTACTCTTGTAACACATAACTGCAAAAACTGTAGTCTGTCAATAATTTTTTTTCAAGCATGCTACGTGTATTGTGTTGAATTTTATTTTCATGGAAAAATGTGTTAAAAGGAAAGATGCTTTAAAAAATAATATATTTTTAGTAATATCAGCATATACCCTACTTGCAATAATCTAGCACCCCTTTAAGGTTAGATTTCAACAGGTTAGAAAACACTAGATCACAGAATGTTCCAAACTTTAAAAAATTACATATTTTTTTATAAAGCATATGAAACTAAAATTACTCACCAGAGAGAAAAAGTGTATGGGATCGTCCACATGATGCTGCGACTATAAAATGATCCTTTAAAGTTTCAACAAGAGTAGGAATGTCTCTTCGTACATGGTCACAATGCCCCAATTGCCCCTTATCATTACGGCCTGCAAAAAATTATCAATTTACAATTCTAATACCTAATACAATGACTATCCAGATAGAAACATTTCTAGTAATGTGCTCAAATAATGTACACAAAGCTCAATATAAAAAAGAATGAGTAATCATTAAAAATAATAATTTATATTTAAATGAGGTTTCTGTTACCTCATATTTAAAATAATTGCACACATTAAGATTAACAATGACAATTGGTATACATTATATTTGTCATTGTACGAATTTATTTTTCAGAAGAGGGGAAGCATGAGATTGTGTTAATGAAATGTGCAGTTTTGCCACTTTTTGTTAATTGACATGCCACTTTTATAATATAATTAAAAAAATACCAGTATACAATGTGTTTTTTCAAGATAGAAATGTATTTACAACTCTTTAGCAATCCATGAGTGCAGTGTGATAAGAGTTAGTAAAACTGATCAATTCTCTTTATTTTAGGATGCTAATGAAAAATAAAAAAAGTCTTTCTAGTTTAGCACAACGTTTAGAACATATGCTACTATCTTTTTAAGCCTCTGAAAGTCAATCCTTTGTGACACTACTGTACAGTAAAAAAATATCAAATGTATTGAATGCTAATCTTTTTGGCCGCTAGTTTTAAAAAATCAACTTAGACAGATACTAAAATACATACCCCAAGTTAGTGCCTTTCCTCCTTCAATGATAATGACGCTATGCACAGCACAGGCACCAGAACACACTGAAGTAACTTTTACGCCTTGTAAGGATGATATTCGGTGAGGCCCCCATAAATTCCTTCCCACCGCTTCTTTAGCTGAAAATAAGATGAGACTTTCTTTAACAAAGGAATAATTTATACTTTCCATTAAAGAAAATTGCATACATTTTGCAATAGCATAAGTTACTTCATAATGCAGCAGTAAAACGTCATTTCAACCTGTAGATGGAAGATACAACAGGGCTTGCCCTTTTTATTGGATTTGCAACAAACAAATTTCAAACCAGGCATTCCGAAAATGGCTTAATTGGATTTTTGTTGTTAACATTTCAATTGTTAATCTGTTCTACGTATAATAAGAGCAATTTTAAGAAAGCATTTCAAACATACTAAGTCATTACCTCATTCATCATTTGTTTTGTTGAAGATTGTGAATTTAATGCCTGAAAATAGTTGTTGGTATCTTTCTTCACAATCAGCTATCAAGATAAAAAATAACAAACTCTTATGTCAAGGGGCTAAGAGGTAGGGAATTCTGAAATCGCTCAGTAAGTTTCGACTCAATTAAAAACTTTCAATTAAAGTGCATTAAAAATATCTATTTTTCTTTGCTCAAATGTAATAAAGTTAAAAAAGCAGATTAATTAAGCTTTCCCCACACAAACATGTCCATTACATGACATTTCATGTTATTCAATTTCCTAAAACACAAACAGCTGTCATTAATATTCCTGATCAGAAATAAAATATCCTTACAACTAATTTACAGAAAACTACAATACAAGCACATATTTTCGTGTCAGGAGAAAAAAATTTACCATCAGAAAAATACTTGACAAAAACAAAACCCATCTTGAAAAATTACATTAACGCTTCATACATAAAACTCGTAAATTTCATTTTTACTAGACCTTTTAATAAGGGGACTAAAAAGCAAAGTACTAAACATAATTTTTATTTATAATAAAATTGGAAGGCTTTTAGTCTTCAAATAATATAAACATAAATTAATATTTTACAAATATATAACTACAATATACCTTTAATTGAAGTGCAGAAGAGGAAAGTGACCCAGTAAGGTTTTCAGGTTAAGCTTAACACTATATTTGACAATGTATTATACTTAAATAGCTCATAAGCCCTTCTGACATTCTTAAAAACTTTGAAAAATATATTTACCATTTTTAGGCAACTCTTTACGTCCTATGAGATCCCAGTTTGTACCACCCGAGAAGAGGAGGGTGCCACCCAATGTAGATCCTTCCAAGCGCTGTAAAAAACACAAGATTCAATGGCAAAATTAAATTATACAAAGCTCATAATTGGATTTGTAAAATAACTGCGAACTTCCTGAACTTTAAAATAACTTCAAAATGAAATATTACTTTGCAATAATTTCTTAAACACCAAAATAGGTTCTGATTTTCAAACAATTTTAAGATATTTTAATTTAGTACTATTTTTTTAGTTTTCTAAGACAGAAATAAACAAAATTATTTGAAAATTCAAACACCAAGACTAAAAAATTCTTCTTTCTAGTTTTAAGTTCAATTCATATTGGCAAAATCATAAAACAATGCAAAAAAATAACTTCAAATATTTAGCATGTTTGTTTATTCAGCAACGAAAACAATACATTATTTAAAATTCCGAGTCTGCAAAGCATAAATCCCTTAATCCGAGGTTCAATTTGCTCAAAGCACAATATTTCTATACAATATTCAAACCACAATATATTCCATAGTTTTCAAGAAAAACAAATTTATCACATCCAGTAGAAATGAAAAACTTGATTAAAAACATTATACATCACAACTGATTAAAATAAATTAATAATTTACCAATTATTTAAAAAGCATTTTATGTTGGGGTATGCATTAACGTGATTTATATATGTATGGTTATTTTGTGTAAACTGTCACGATCTCTGGTTTGAAGGCAAAAAAATAAAGTCAGCTCAAACTCTAGCTGGCTAAGACCTAAGCGATTTTTAAGTAGGTGATGTACGCTAGGAAAAATAAATTTTAATTTGTGATGTCGCTTTCAGACCTGTATCTCGAAATTTGTTTTTTCAAAATTATAAAAAATATGTTGATTCAAGATGGCTCAAAATGTACCAATATGCAAAATATCATTCAGTTCAAAGATGGTGAGGTGAACAGCCTTGCCTGGATTTGAATGGATTCACCCCTATGTGTTTAAACTTGTAAGACATGAAACATGCAAATCAGTGTAGTTATTAGATAATACTGATTTCTGTTAACCCTCTGAATCCAAGACCAGTCAAAAGTTGAGAACAATTGTGTTCTGAGGTTTGTTCTGTGAGGTGGGCTGATCCATTTCCCCGCATTTACAGGTGGTCTTAAGGCCTCAATGTTGTATTGACCAATTGAGTGTCAATAGGAGCCACTTCCCTTAAGACGAGTGGAAAGATGCACTTTGAGGAAGAAAGCCCCCTCCCCACACACGTTGAGGCAGGGGCTATTTTGCGTATTATCACAATTCTTTAGAACAAAAGGATAGCCCACTCAAAAGTGATACATTGAAAAGAGAATAAAGCGGTCTGTTATAAGTGTATTAGTGAAAGATGTGAATGCTATACCAGCAGTTGAATCTGAAACCTAAAAGAACACCGATCGCTAGAAGTATAAGTCATAATGGGTGTCTCACAAAGAGGAGGAATCTCCCCTAGTTTCCCATGCTATGCTTAAAGTATGTATTACTTTCTATGGAAAGCGGGACGCTCTTGACAATTTCATACGAAAATACTCGAATGTCACACATGTCTGTTTGTTCTACATACATAACATTGGTCATTGCCTTCCTTGTTAACTGATGACATCTGGGTGTGTGGGAGATAACATGTTATCCCTTCCTTTATTATAGTGGTAGAATGACTTAAAACATACAGTTCGGCAATCTGACTCGATGGGGCATGAATGGTTCCCTCCTTAGACCACCGAAGGAGGTTTTCTTTGTTATTGTCAAAAACCGCCTAATGAAGGAATGGTAGCAGCACTTTTTTCTTGGGTTGAAACATTTCAGTTTTTAATGTTATTTTCAATCTACCTCTTTTCAATCTTTAATTAGCCCTCGAATTACAAAAAATTCACATAGAGACAAACCAAGAACAACCAACCTGCCTTTCAGTATCATATACTACACAATAGTTCGATGATATTCAAATCCACTTATTGTTCGATATGGCGACATAAATATACATGAAATGTGCATTATTTAGACTTCCCATTTTAGCAATTAATGCTGATAAATATTTTTTGTATTCAAAAAATTTAGTTAAAAAGTTTTAATACTTTACTCTGAACTACAAATTTTGCAATAGTAGATTTTTATTCTGTTTACAGAATACCTGTTAATGTGTGTGAATATTTTATATCTAGGTATATGGAACATCAAAATTTCTGCATTCATATTATTTTAATCTAAAAGAAGCCTTCACTTTTCATGATCTTATCATAATGGTGGATATAACGATGTATTATATTATTAATTTAAAATTATTTTAAATGTTTGTTTTAGATGGAACCATGGTCCCAAAAGTATTTTAAATTTAAATAGTTTTTCAATCTTTCAAACCATAAGCAAAAATTACCTTGATTTTGTTGGTCAATATTCATATAGAAATTTGTTATTTATTAAAACTGAAATGATTTTCTAAAATCAAATGGGAACTCTTCACCATTATAAAGATATTAAAAGTAGACAAAATGTTGGAGACTAGTGTGCATATTGACCACACTGGGTAAGGAAATTCAGATGGTTATGATATCTTTCTCTTAGCTATCATAGAATCCTAAAAATGATTTCTAAAGTGAATTATAAACTTTGCAGCAACTATTAGAACAACCAAGTACTTTCCTTACAAGGACAATTTTAAATACATTTCACAAGGACTTAAGACTGAGCAATGTGCTGACAAAAATGTAATTTCAGTTATATGGAGTTATGTAAAATACTGCTAAGTTTCCAGAAATGTTTTCTAGAAAACAGGAATTTTCCAGAAACTTAAATTATAAATGCTGGTATTTTTTCTATCATTCTCACTAATGGAAAAATCAAACAAATTCAGAATAGCACTGCCTAAGAAATGTTTCCAAAATTAGTTTTTACTTTCACACTTTGAATGACTTCTCCAAATACAAACAGCAGAGCATCTCCTCCGTGAGAGATATTAAAGCTATCCCTGAGCAACAGCAGTACATCACTGTCAAGTGTGAATGGTAGACCTTTGACCCCTTACCGCTCCCCAAGGAAGCAGAGACCCCTTGAGTACTACAAAATTACCTGCACACCTACAATGGCGAAAGTGTCTCATCAGTACTCTGCTGCTAAAGATGGGTCAGCGTGATCAGGATTCAGAGGGTTTTACAAATCTGAGGGTTTAGTAATTCTATATTCCTTTAACAGAAATAATAAATTCCTTCTTGAAAGGGCATCAGTTTAAGTTTAACCAACCTTTCCATGGAAAGAGTGTCAAAATTACACATTTCGTACAATGAATGGACTGGTCATATATAAAACTCAGCATTTGCTGATAAACAGATTTGCACAAGTGACACTTGTTTTAAGTGACCAAAGAAATATTTGTTGGTCAGTTGTCATTGTCATCCAAACATGAACGCTAATCCCAAGGGACCCGAATCCCTTTCATCCCCTAAACAGAGGAGGTAAATATTTCCAATGAGAAACTAAATTTTTAAAAACCTGTACCGAGCATGCCAGCCCCCTTGGAACCATTTAAAAATTTTATGGTAAGGCTCAGGACCCTTAAATATAAGGATAAATATGCAAATATGAGTAACCAAATATGCAGTGGTTTTATGTCAGGTTGCTTATCAGAAGGGTTGCAAAGTTATAGAGGTATTGGTATTTTCAATTAACGTCACACTGGAGCAACACAACAGGCTATTGGTGACAGTCTGGGATCATTCCCAAAGGGAAAGATCGAGGACAACACCACGTAATTTTGAACCACGGTCAGATGACGAGCAAAGTTCTAGAGATCCTGAACTCTGGGTCCTAATATTTTTAATTGGGGCTCAGCCCTCCCTCTGAGGTAATGTTACAAATATACTGATAATATTGGTAATGATTCATAAAAGCAAAATAGTGCCAAAACATTTATAATGAAGCAAATAATTTCTCCAAGTTGGAACCCAGTGCATCCCAATCAATACAATTATCTTTAGTGTCCTCAAAGTCAGTAAGTGTTTTAAAAGGATCAATCTGGGGTGTTACTGAGTTGAAGCAAACTTTTAATGTTTGTAATGTCCCTGAGGTTATTTCATTTGGAATATTATTAAACTTAAGAAAAAAAATTAGTGACAAATCAATGAATTTTAAAAAAATCACTCGATTTAAATCACGATTAAAATTGTGATTTAAATTGGCATTCCCTATACAAATTTAATTTAAAAATTTAAATACTTGAAACAAAACTTAGGCTCTGTACACAAAAACTAATTACCTTGCTCTTATTGTTACACAGCTTGATTTTAAGGTGAACGAAACTTATTTTAAAATATTTTTTCCAGATGTCAAAGTAGAAGTAATAAGCAACACAGCTGCATATTCATTTAATGATTTTCTGTCTACTTACTAAAGAATATATTAGTTATCCAAATGCCAAGATATCTGCAGAGACAATTCTCAAAGTATCTGCATTGGTTTAAAAATTTTAAATTAAAAGAATTGATGCTAGATTAATATATTTTTCAGGTAAAATTAGATCTTTTATGACATTAGTTGATTTGCTTACACAAATACTAGGTTCTATAAATAAGCTAAGTGAGGCAAAATGCTTGTTTGTAACATCAAAATAATCAGGTTGAAAACAGCATGTGGATTCTTTTAATAGAAAAACAAAATCCTCTTTCTCATGAGCAGGAGGTCAGTTCTAGCATCTTGGATTACAAAATAAATCTGCTGATGAACATGTCTGCGAGTGACACCTATTGGTCAAGGGGCAAAGACAGGAATTAGTTGTCACTGAATAATAATATTAGGAATAATTTCCAATGCCTTTCCGAACACATTAGAATTTGAGATATCACTGTTTAAAAACATACTAATTATCTGATTATATCTAAATTAGATAATCAATAATTAGCTTAATCTGATATTTTCTCGATGAAATGGTTTTAAGCATAAGTCAATGACTTGTAGGAAAAAACTGGATTTTTAAAGTCAAAATTTTAAAAAATCTAGTGTATACGTACACCTTAAAACGAAAGGCCCCAAAATGCAAATTTCGATGCAGGCCGTAGTCTATATTGCGAGAATATCATATTCATGCAAACAAAATAAATTTGAAATTTTCCTTAGTTCAAAAATTGCAACAAAGGAAAAGTGTTTGGGTGCCAATGACACCTGACTTTCTGATACTTAATTCTACCTCTGGTAGATAATCACTGTTTACATTCTAAATTTTACAACCTTCAATCTAAAAATTTTAAACTTGGAGACTAAATTTGCTAAATATTAAAATGTCAACAATACTTAAATAAGAAATCTATGAATTTTAGAAACCATGCTGAAAACCCAAACCCCTATGTGAACCTTATCACAGTTAAAGGGAAACAAGGTCGGTAAGGATACAAAGTACCAAAGCTTGCAACAATCTTAAAAGCACAAACAGAATATACTTCAAAAAGAAGCTAAAACAGAGCATCCATTAAGTATATGCAAAATCTAATATTCGATATTTCTGTGGGTTATAATTAATCACTTTGTTCAATCAATAAAGGAATTGTACATAACTTCATGATCCATTGTTGATCATGTCACATCTCATGAGATAAATCCATATTAATCCAGATTTTGGGAAACCAGAAATTAGGATTTAATAAATTTAAAGCCGACAAACATTTAATTTAAAACAAGGATGTATTTTTAAAGCAATTATAAGTTGTAATGTTTTACACATCATCAGTTAAATGACATTCCGAAAACAAAGGCGTCTGTCTACACAATCGGGTTTTTTATTTTGGTAGATCGGTATTTAATTAGTAACGTCGCACTGGGGCAACACAACGGGCTATTGGCGACGGTCCGGGATCAAACCCGAAGGGAACGATTCGAGAACACCACGTAATTTGAACTAGGTCAGATGACGGGGTCAGAACTGAGCTGGCTCCCCACTCTCCAAATTTCCACACCACGCCAACCTAAGGATATTTGAGACCACGACAGATTTATCGTACACCACCTCCTTGTACACGACGGTCTTTGTTGGATTCGAACTCGCAACCATCCGGTTGCTAATCCGTTACTCTTCCCCAACCGGGCAACCGCGGCCCGGTTTTTATTTAGGATTAAAAAAGCATTCATTTTGGTAGCGTATGATGTTGTTATCGATTGATCACCTCCATATTAATATTTGTAAAAATATTTCAAAAAATGCTTAAATTATTTGAAGTATCAGATTAATTGGCGCTGTAGAAAATCGCACCTTAACAGGAAATTATTTTCATAGAGTAAACACAAGCACGTGGTAACTTACAGTATGCTTTTTCTCACGTTGTTCAGTTGACTGATTGACAGAATCTTTAGATTCGTCTTTCTCATCGCTGGTACCAGGTTGTTCCGATGAACCGCCATTGTCCGATTTTTGTTGATCCGTTGAATTCCCACATTCGCTGCTGCTCCCGCAATTGGACGCATGAACATCTGCGGTTTCACTTTCATTGCCTTCAATTGATTGTTTTACATCGCAACTATCCTCGTTATCTTCAGCTTTGCGTTTCTTGGGATTCATTGTGTTAATAGGATCGGAACAAGTGAAGCGACAACAAAAATGGTGAGCTAAATTGTCAATCAATATAGTAAACAGCTACACAACAAGCAATGCACATTTAACGCCGTCTTCAAAATGTGAAGGATTGATGTAAATGCCGCCAATTGAAAAGAACTCTCGTAGAAAACGAGAAGACGCGCACAAAAAACATGGGGCAGTGGGGGTGGGTGGAAGATACGGTTTAAAAAATTTATATCTAAGAAAAAAACAGCGTTCGTGTGTTTTTATCATGGAAAAAATGTTCTCGAAGCAGAAAAAGAAATGTCATTAAAAAGTTTCAGCTTGGAAAGACATTTTCAATTTGAAAGAGCGCCTTATGTTACCGGTGAGTTAACATTGGCGAAGGACTCGAGTCGATAGGCGTTATTACATAATTGAACATTTATGCCATGCAACTAACAAGTTTTATAAATTGATCCGAAAGAAAATTATGGCTCGTAAATTTTTTAAATGTGTGACCTTTTCTTTGCGTAAAAAGGATAGGAGGAAACTGTTGGTCGGCTTTCTGCAACCTATTAATAGTAAACTGAAACTCGTTTCTATGGATACCGAAATGTCACATCCGGAATCCATTATATTTAACGTTAGTAATTTTCAAACCTAGGAGAGGAAGACAAAGATTGACGTACTATATTCTTCGTTGTTTTTATGTAGGTAATTGAAGCATTCTACATATTCTTAAAATATCAAACTGGATAATACGAATTTCTAAATACAATTTTCCACTTTCGAAAGCACTGAACTTTTAAAAAACAGAAGCATTTTTCGCTGGTTCAAGTTGCAGCAAAAACAATGATTCTATTATTTATTTATTATTATTTATTATACTCAGATATATCCTTGATAATTAAGTTAACCACTTTTGATCGGTATTAAACCGATAAGTGGTTTTAACCTTTTACTAAGGTTGCCATACTTATTCTTCTTTCAAACAGGGACATTTTTAAGAATACTGTATTTTTTTATTCAAACCGAAACACTTTTATAAAATAGTGCTATCATAAGCACTCTACCCGTAGGTCAAATAAACACTTGATTCAAATTCTTTAAACCGTAAGTCCGGTCTAATTTCCCCTTGTGTAACAAAAGATGACCATAAGAGCTACAAACTAAATTACTATAGCGATTGAAGTTCTCAGTTTTCAATGTATTACAGTTTGAAGATCAAAATGCTTTAGTAATTATCACTTTGTGGTGTCTCACATTGCCCAACAAGTTTAATGAACTTCCTTTTCGGATCTAAAACTTTAAAACTGTATGTCACCAGAAAACACAAAGTGAAACTAAAAAAAGGTTAATCACAACCCTGACCAATAGAGAACATTGTTAGTTTTCTAACGAACCAATTGCCACGGTGCAAGAGTGTGACTATCTCATTTCGATTCATGTTTAGCACATGAAGAGACTACTTCCTTTTCCAACCTGAATTGCCACAAAACCTGTCACTTTCCTTTTAATTGATTTGTAGCTCCAGTGTGACGTTAATTAAAATATCTACCTACCTCTTAATTTATCTTTAAGTAATGTAGGTAGGTAGTTGAATTTACGTCGCAATGGAGTAACACAACGGGCTGTTGGAGACGGTCCGGAATCATTCCCGAAGTGAAAGATCCGATGACAACCAGTGGCGTAGCTAGGGGGCAGCGGCCCCGGGCGCCAACCGGCACTATAATCTTAAAGTCCTATTTCTCTTACAAATCTTTTCTAAAATGTTTTGCCTTCTCTTCTGATTTCAGAGCAATTTTATTAATGTAAATTACATATGTCGGTATCATTAAACCGTTTTCATGATATAGCTGTAAGTTTATATAGTATGATAAACATTAAACACAATGGGTTCAAAGAGAATCAAGTCTATTTAGATAACAGCACAAATAGAAAAGGAAAATTTGTCAGAGGAAATGTCCACAGGAACAACCCTCTATTTTGCCTAACTTGCCAGGGGCTCTTTTTCAGGACAAATTAATGATCGGAAAAATTGAAATTTTCAATAGGAAATTGAAGCAATACCAGGTACAGACTTCTATTTTCAAATCTATATTTTGTCCTAAAAATAATATTACAGTTTTCATTTATCATACTGTATTGCCAACATGGGAAACCACTGTCAGATGGCGACTTTTTGAAAGAATCTTTCCTAGTGTGCTGGGACAGCCTATTTGACGATTTTGAAAATAAGGACTCGATAATTAAACGTATCCAAGAATTACCGTTAAGTAAGAATACGGTAAAAGATAGAATCTTGTCACTGAACAAGGATGTTTCCGATCAATTTTCGTCCGATTTAAAAAATGCAGAAATGTATTCTATATCTTTGGACGAGAGCACAGATGTCATCGGACTTGCCCGACTTGCAGTTATTGTCAGATACACTTCTGGAAATATGATGATGGAGGAATTTATTAAATTTATGACATTAAGAGGAAGAACTACTGGTATTGATATTATGAATGAAGTTAAGAAAGTTCACTGAATTGAATGTTGACCTAAAGAAGATCGTATCCGTAACGTCTGATGGAGTTCCAAGCATGATAGGAAAGCATGTTGGTTTCGTTAAGCTTCTAGCAAAAGAAATAGGACACTCTTTGGTCGAATTTCACTGCATTGTGCACCAAGAGGCACTTTGGACAAAAGACATTTTAAATTGTTTTGAAAATGCTTTCCGGTTGTAACGAAAGTCGTTAATTTTATTGCAGCACATGCTCTTGCTAAACGGCAATTTTCAAATTTATTGGAGGAAGTGGATGCTCAGTAATCGGGTTTGGTTATGTACAATAACGTTCGATGGCTAAGTCAAGGTCAAGTTTTGGAACGTTTCTTTAGTTTGTTAAACGAAATTAGGTTATTTTTAGATGAAAAGGGTAAAGTTTTTCCAGAACTCACAAATTGGAATTGGTAGAATGATCTCATGTTCTTTTGTGATTTCTCAGGGCACTTTAATGAGCTAAATACGAAACTTCAAGGCCGTGGTCAAATCGCCTTAACGATGTACGAAATTCTCAAAGCATTTGTAACAAAGCTAGACATACGAGGGCTGTCTAAAAAGTATCCGACCTTTGGCCAGGAAAAATATATTACTTAAGTGAGGAAATTGGGACCCTAATCCCCTTCAAAGTAGGCCCCTTGCGCCTTCACACACTTAGCCCACCGATCCTTCCACTGCCGAAAACACTCCTGGAAGGCTTCTTTTGGAATGGTGTTCATCTCCGTTGTCGCGTTCTGCATTATCTCTTCTCTACTCAAAACGGGATCCTTTCAACGGCATCTTCAATTTCGAAAACAACCAGAAGTCGCAAGGAGCCATATCTGGAGAGTAGGGAGGTTGGGAGACGACTGGAATTCCGTATTTCGCCAAGAAAGTCTGGATCAGGTGTGACAAATGAGCCGGAGCATTGTCATGCTGCAACTGCCAGTTTTTCGTCGTCCAGAGGTGTGGTCTTTTGCGCCGAACAGCATCTCTGAGTCGGCGTAGAACTTGTTGATAGTACTCTTTTGTCACTGTTTGTCCTTCCGGTGCGTATTCGTGATGCACAATTCCACAGATATCAAAGAACACAGTTAGCATCACCTTGATTTTGCTTCGCACCTGTCGCGCTTTTCTCGGCCTTGGAGACTCGGGATGCTTCCATTGCGACGACTGTGCTTTTGTTTCTGGGTCGTACCCGTATACCCATGACTCATCCCCAGTAATCACAGTGTTCAGAAACTGAGGATCAGTGTTGGTAGTGTCCAGAAGGTCCTGTGCAATCTCAATACGGAGTTCTTTTTGTTGTGCCGACAGCAGCTTGGGCACAAATTTTGCAGCCACTCTGCGCATGTTCAAATCATCACGAAAAATTGCATGTGCGGAATCTTTACTGATCCCAACCTCTTCGGCAATCTCTCGTACGGTCAAACGACGATCTCCCTTTACCAGATTTTCCACCCTCTCAACAACGGCTGCATTCCGAGCGGTTTGAGGCCTCCGGACGCTGATCACTCGCCACCGATGTGCGGCCATTTTTGAATCGGTTAAACCATTCCTTCACTTGTGTTACCCCCATAGCATCGTCTCCAAAAACTTGCTGAATCTTACGAATTGTTTCGTTTTGAGAATCACCAAGCTTTTGACAAAATTTGATGCAGTATCTTTGCTCAACTCGTTCATTCATTTTGAGAGAAATCAAAAATCCGACGAACACTTATAACAGCACCTTACTCAGCGGCCAGCAGGCAGCGACTGACACACTCGAACACGGAGAAAAAATTCAAGCATACGCATTAAGTTGTCTTCTTCCATTGTGCACAGTGGCGCCGCTCTAGCATCATTACCGTAAACAGGAAAATTCAAGGTCGGATACTTTTTAGACAAACCTCGTATATTCAAATGACCTGGTTCCTGGAAAATTGAAGTATTTTCCATCATTAAAGGAACATTTTCTAACATCATCCTATTTTGCCAGCAATGTCGAAAACAAAACAGAAGTCTTAAAACACTATTCTTCAGTATTAGCGAATGCAAAAGAAATATTTGACGAAAGATTCTCCCAATTTCGTGAAATGGAGAAAACTTTACAGTTTGTCATTTTACCACACAAACTTAAATTTGAAGATCTTAAATTATCTTCTTTCGATTGGCTTCAAATTGATAACTTAGAAATGGAAATGGTTGAATTTCAAAATAGTGTTGTATGGACGAATAAATTTGCAGAACTAAACGTAAACTTAGAAAAAAATTACAAGATCTGGAAAACTGTGACCAATATATTTCAACAACAAGCACTGAAAATATTATTTTAAGTGAATGGAACTCGTTGCCTAATTCGCTAATGTCGATGAAAAAGTTAGCAAGAGCTCTTTTGACAATGTTTGGATCAACCTACGTTTGCGAACAGTTGTTTTCGACAATGAATTTTATTAAAAGTAAGAATAGAAATCGCCTCGGCATCGACTTGTCCGCTGCGTGCGTACGATTAAAAGTTTCAAACATCGAACCACGTATAAATAAATTATCGTTCGAAAGACAAGTGTCACATTAAATTCGATAATTCTGTACTTATTTTCTTCCTGATATTGATAGTTTTAAATAAACCATAATAAAAAGTTAAATTTGTTTTTGTTTTAAATATATATCGTATAATTTTTTGAATATCCGAAGGTCTTCCAAAGGCCGAAAAAAAATTTTTTAAGTGACACGCGGTGTTAATTTCTACGGTTTCAAGACATTTTTTGACACGCGTTAGAAAAAGGTTCGCCATCCCTGTTGTAGATTATCTAAACTCTATCTCCCATTACTAACTATATCGGGAGTCTTCTATCGTGGGTCAGTTTCAGTGACAGTAGTTTTCCTAGTTGAACTTTTATTTTTTTAAGAGTACAATTTTTTTCTTACACTCGATTGTTTATAGGGCAAAAGGTAAGCTTTACTTCTGTAATAAGTTTCATTTTCCATAAGTTTAAATTTTCATTAAAACGTTTATTTTGTAAACATGCATTTACTCTTGTGTGTCTTTACCGAAAAGGGTGTTCTACCGTAATTAGAGTTTGATTATCCGATTATTTCTGAATTACTGAGAAAGAAAACTGTTATATCATTTTTTGCATAACGATACATACGTAATTAAGATAAGCAATTAAATTGATTGAAATAACTTTTTTAACACAGCAATGTGGTCACAATTTATGTTTTACACTTCTTTGTGATGTGTTGTATGCTTGAAACTCATTTGGGAAAATTCACCAAAAAGTGGTTTATCTTGGAAAATTTATTTTCTTAAACATTAAAATTTTAAATATGACTTTGTTCTTGTCACAAATGTATTTTCCAGTGCTATTTGGGTTAAGTGACTATGCTTTCATCCCTTCATCGTTAGACGCTTAAAAGTCAATTAGTCTTACAACGTTTGAAAGTCCCTTATACAAAATCTAGGTATATAAATTTATTGAAGGCTCTATTCTCTATCGGGTGGTATCTTTGAGTTTTCTCCATTATAAACGATGCGCGAATTTTCTCCCGCAATTGTTTTCTTTCAAATATTTGAAGGGCTTCGTACAACATAATGATAAGTCACTTTTAAAATTTTCGGGAGGGAAATTTTCAAGTTTTCAAAAATTCTAACTCTCCTGCTCTGAAGCTCATCACTATGTAACCCGGGCCTTTCATTTATTAAGATAGCTAGCTCTTAATATATGTAGAATACGTAAAAAATCCAAACACGATTCGATCAGTTAATTCGTTAATGTCAGCTGTTACTTCAAGGTGTAGAATTTTGGCAATTGAAATAAGATCAGGGGCAAAGAGAAATTTGTAACTGTTTCTTTTTTCAACTTTAGATCACAATCGGGTGGAAGGCCAGAAAATTTTCTCAAATCTGATCTGTTACATCAGATCAGATTTGTCACGTTGTCAGATTTGATCACATTGTTACAAATACAAAGAATAAAAAAGTTTTATATTTTTGGTGGATGCTGATTTTATGCTTTCGCGCATCCTGGGGATATCACCAAGAGTTTTTGCCATGATCAAGGATAACAAAACAAATTTTTCACAGAAAAAGAAATTTCAGTTTAGACGGTTTCGCGGCTAGGTAATCCAATCGGGTTTAGTCAGTGTAGACGATTTTACAGCCTGGTAATCCAATCGGGTTTCGTTCAGTTTTAAACACACATCAGTTCATTTCTGCAAGATTGTTCATCACTCAAAGTCCGCTTTTTTAACGTCGTGGTCACTTCTGTTTTCTCTTCGGCGAGTTTGTCTAAAGAAGGGTAAAGCTGGAAAAAAGCACCGGCCGAGCGCCCATGATACGTAGAACTCTTATATGTAGTAAAATGGTTGGAAGCGACATTATTAATAATTAAATATGTTTATTTACAATGGATAGGGGGAACTACTTACAAATTAAACGCATAGTTACATCGGGTGTTCATTAGGCATCGTCGCACGCCATCCTCTTCTCGAGTCATTCTCTGGATCTGTCTCTGGAATCTCTGAGAACAGCTTCGGTCCCCCGGGTTGTTTAGACATCGTGGTGCTTGTTACTTCCTGGATCATAAGAAGTGACAGATGTTTTATTTGTTCTTTATACTATATCCCACATATATTATTAATGTGCACACTTATATGGGTCTTATTTACCAAGGAAGGTATAGGGATTTCGATAGCAACCCCTCCCATAGGAAATTTCTGACAATGCTACAGCTTATACCCAGAATTAAAGTATCCATATCCTGAGGTATATCCCATTTCAAGTTATTCAGTCACAGAAACGAAAAGCCACACACAATATGTACAGTTGCGGGAATCACCTCTTTATTTGAGCGTCGTTTACAGTAAAGCAAATTCAAAGGTACCATCAATGGAGAATAACATCTATAAATTTATGTATATATCAAATTGTGCACAAACTTCACGAATGTCAGTGAGAACACCCAACTTCGGCGCCCAAATTTCAAATCTAATCAAATCAGACGGAAAGTGAAGGTTTAATTTCCGCTGTGGAAATGCTCTCATGATACAAATCGAGGTTACTTTAAAAAGTCGCTGTTTTGTCGCCGTTTGGAGTTTGATCTAACTTACGTTGACCAATCAACTATCATATATCAATTCGATTCGGGATTGACAGTCACCAATGGCCGTTGTGTTGTTCCACGGTACGATGTAAATTCAATGACCTACCTACCATATATCAATTCCGAATTCATCCTTTGAAATTTTTATTGGCTAAGTGCTGAAGTCCTCTTTGAAAAAAGCTCAAGGTGTTCTCACGAACTTGGTCCAGCTTGTATAGACCAAGTAAGATAAAATACAACAGCATAAGTAAAAAAATAACATTTACCTCATATTTCATTATAAGGTATATTACACATTATTAATCGTCCATGCAGAGAGCTGGCTAGGGGCATGGGTTGAAATAGGAAAAAAATTGTTTTCTTTTTGAAAGGGAAAGATTCCAAAATTATTTTTATAGCCGAACTCCCACATACAATCAATCAGTATAAGCAAAACAAAAATCAGAACTTTGATTCTTTTTCCAAATAAATATGTGCAAACCTGTAAATAAGAAGCTTAATGTACCGGAGCATGGACAGTGTTTACTGTCAAAGATTCTAGTTTTAATCTACAATCTCACTTGATCAAGGCTAAGAGAAGGATCTTCAGTGTAAATAAACCAGTGAAAAGTAAAGATCCAAATGCTCTCAAATGATACATATCGGAGCTAGCTTAAAATGTAGTGAATCATTTGGTTTGGCAACATTTGGCATTTAATGTAATTGCTATTAACAAAGCAACTATCATACATCAATTCAGAATTCCTTCTTTGGCATTCTTATTGGCGATGTGCTGAAATTGTAATCGAAAAGCAAGCCAACCGACGTCACGTCTGAAATCACGTTTAAGACGAACGCGTATCGTCGCAAAAAGACTATGCCATGCATTACCTTGTCAGAAAATGCCTTTTATTGAATCACTCAAAATGTAATCAGCATTATTGTCGATGTGCTCAAATTGTATTCGAGAAAAAGCCAACCGACGTCACGTCTGAAATCACGTCCAAGACGAACGCGTATCGTCGCAAAAAGACTACCTATTAATTTGTCAGAAAATGCTTTTCATCGAATCTATCAAAATTTAATCTCGAATACACGAAGTTCGAAATCATTTTGGCCAACGATTTCTGTATTGAGTACAAAGACTGGATCATCTGTTGTGTGTTAAATTAGCTTACCATACATTTATTCATTTCATTCGAAATTATTATAGAAGACTCCAGACAGAATATACGTGTTTCTTTTTTATCTAATTTTTTAGTGTGCAATATTAATTATGGAATAATATTCGAAAAATCATGAACAGTAACCTACGTTCAGCTTTTTTCTACGGCCATGCAAAATTTCAGCCCTTTCTGCCTAGTAGAAGTTAATAGTTTCCCTTTGAAAAAGTGCCTCAAGTTAGCAAGTATTAAATTTATCATAGAGAAAAACTACCGAGGAGAGATTTTAAAATTTGCATGGTCATGTGAAACAACCATTGCTTGATTTTCATTAAAATATATGAAAATTTATATTGATATTTGTCGCTTAATTTCATAATTAATATTGTTTATTAAGAATTAATTTAACAAGAAGCAATACGTAGATTTTGTTTGGGTTCTTTAAAAGTAATCTAATAAAAAGGTTCAGCGCATAAGAAAAGTATTTCGGAAGAACAAGAAAGACTAATTCAGATTAGATGATATAAATTTCCATACTGATAATCTAGAAGCGGCGGAGTAAATGACTTGAAACTAAGTATTTCCGAGATGAAAATTTGATAGATTCGATATTTGGTGTTCAAATTTGGCGTTGTCATTGGAAATTTGGAATTTTATGCGTTTTAGTATGAAGACGATCCTCTAAGCAAATTTTGTACATACGCATTATAGAGGACATTATTCCTTATTGAATGGTACTTTCAATCTGCTCAACTATGAACGATTAGTAAATAAGAGAGGGATGGTTCAATTTTTTCCTGCAGGCAATACATATAAACTAGGTAGATCAATGCTGTCGGTATTCAACTTCTAACTCCTCTTAGCATTAAATAACTTGAAATTATCAGATGTAATGGATTCCCTCATTCCACAATTTCAACCTTAGCTTATCCTTGCAAGAATACCCTACATACCGCCACGCAAGTGATTCAACAGCAGAATAGCGTATTGATCGTACTCAAGTGATAAAATTTTAGTTTCATAAAATTTAGCGATTGATGAAACTTAGAAGCACAGATCCCTTCATCTCTCAATTTTAACATGAGTTCACCCTTGCAAAAATCCCCTACATACCACAACGCAAGTGATTCTTCAGCAGAACAGCATATTGATCTTACGCAAGTGATAAAATTTTAGTTTGATAAAATTTAGAGACCGATAACATTTAGTTGCAGATTCCCTCATCTCCCAATTTCAACCTCACGTTATCCTTGCAAAAATCCCCTACATTACACAACGCAAGTGATTCAACAGAACACAGTATTGATCGAACGCAAGTGATAAAATTTTACATCGCGTCATAGAGCACATTTAGTTCTTTTTCTCCCTACCTCAAAGAAATGGAAAATGAATCTTCAATGATCCCGCTGTCTCATCGATTTCCCGTTGCTAAACAAAATGGACGCAGGGGGTGGGGTTTCCTTTAAAACATTTACATAATAATATGCTGCACACGAACGAATGAATAATTCATTGCGTTAAATTTTTTAAAGAGATGGAAAATTCTCCAGTTTCACGTTCCCTCCAATTATTCGATATGAATTATCGATCCGACAAACAAGCTTTTAGAAGAAAGAACACAGTTTTCTCCCGTTCCGTCTCGTCTGAATTCAAAATTTTATGCTGAAACGCACTCCGTGTACAAATACTGTCTTTCAGTCTTATAAGCCCTAGAATGACGATATTTATGTTTATGTTTTTACTTAAATCATGCACTAAATTACGTTGTTTTACTTAAATCATATAAATTAAAAATAAATGTAAAACAAACGTGCTAAAATAAGGAATGCTGGAAACAGAATATAATATTTATTCATTAAAATGTGCATTCTCTAAAGCAGCGATTTTCAACTTTTTTCATTTCATGACACACATAAACTAATTAGTAAAATTCTGCGGCGGACAAAAAATATATTATATTTGTTGTCGATCTGAAGAAAAAATATATTAATATATTTCCTACCCCTTTTCTTGCACCAAGGTGACTTGTAAAATCTTTTTGAAACAATTTATTTATACTTTGTAATAACAAAAAATGCGCAAAATTATTTGCACGGGTATTTCTTGTAGTTATTTGTGAACTCACACACACCGTGTCAAAAGTTCAAAACTAAACCATTGAAATGAATTAATACATATATTTAAGTCTTGATAGACTTGTGTCTTGCTGGAGAGGAAATAAGGGGCAGAACTAAATGGAAAATAACTCTGTGCATTTTACATTATTTAATTGGATTGGAATTAAAACTATGTACAGGTATTTACAGAAATCGAAATTAAGTTCAGATAGTTCGAAAAAGCAACATCCTTCCTTCCTCCTCTCAGGTTCAAGAGTGTTCGTTTTCTTTCGAAGAAAACATATCCGTTCCATCTGAAGATCACGGAGGGATCGCCTGATTGGCATTGCTAGGTACAGTGTTCGCGTTGCTGGGGCTCCTCGTCCTTGACACTCGGCTATCTTGGCGGCGTCCGACCTCGGGCGCTGGAGGGCAGCAACACTCTGAAAATATAGAAAAAACGAAAGAGAAAGAAAAAAAGAAAGTCTTGTGACCTTAATTTGGTCACTTCTTCATCAAGTCTGCTGAACTGGATGTCAGCTGTGGTCTTTCGTGGGAACCAATCTTCTTGACATCATAACGGTCATTAGGTCGAACCGTTATGATTTCATATGGACCAAAGAACCTTGGCCGTAGCTTTAGGACGGTCCCGAACTGGGTACGTTTAATTGCAACGTGGTCACCCGTCTGGTACGTCGTGGATTTTTTACGGCGTTTTTTGTATTGACGACGGCTAATTTCTTGCGCTTTCAGTATGTTTTGTTTAGCCAGTTGTCGGAGGCTAGTTTTGTTATCTAAAATGTTTTGATCAAGTACTTCCTTTAGGATCTTTTGAACACGCAAATCTTCTTTGTTTTTCATTTTAATTCCGAGTACGAGTTCAAAAGGAGTATATTTAGTTATGGAAGAAGCTGTATTGTTGGGGATGCGTTGAAGAGAGGGTACGTGTTTATACCATTTTGAGGGGTTCTCTAGTGATAACTTGGAGAGAACAGGTATGAGAGTTCCAAACATTCCCTCTATTTGACCATTTCCTCGAGGCTATCCAGTAGTTATAGTAATATGGTCAATGGTTTCTTCCTTACAGTAGGTTTGAAACTCGAGGAATGTAAACGCAGATCCCTTGTCGGAAATGATTCTAATGGGGTTGCTAAAAGTCATCTGTTGAATTTTGAGCTTGTCCAAAGCATCACGCGCCGATGTAAACTTGACTGGATATAGCCAAATGAACTTCATAAAGGCGTCTACTACCGAAAATAAGTACAGGTAACCCCCGTATAACACGGGAGTTATGTTCCAAAAAATTGCCGTGTTATGCGAATCCGTGTTATACGAAACAAAGAACTAGTACGAAAAGGGGATTAGGTTCCAAAAATTAAAAAACATGCTATTATATTTTCATAATTAAGATAAATATCTTTATTAAAATTTTCTTAAGTAATACATATTAATATGAATTAAACAATGTTTTCTTCGTCATCATTAAGCACTATTAACCGAGGGTGTTTTCTTTTTGGCAAGATATCCTCATCCTCTGAATGACAGCCACGAGATCAGTGATGCCATTTATTTTTTAAGTTCTTTATTTCTCAATTCCGTTTTCTCCCTCGCTCCAGTGACGCTCATTAACTATGCTAAGAATCTTCCAGAAAGTTACGTCATGCATGTCATGTGTGTCCGTCTAACAAATTACAGATGAGCTAGTTTAAAAACAGCGAATCAGAAAGTCCAGCTCCCTTGATTGACAAGACCATCTCCCCTGATTTGCGACCCCCTGAAAAACTGATAAAAAGAGTGGAGAGGAAGAATACGCTCCTTTTTTCGCCTCAGTCCAACGACCTTGCAGTTTTGTGAGAAAGAAACGCGTTAAGCGTTCTTGCCATTTTTTCTTTTTGATGACGAGCGGGGATCCCCGAGAGACGCCATGTCTCTTCTAAGCTAAGTTACTTTTTATTTAATTTATCTCGAGATAATATCCGCGCGTGTCGTTCTTAGGATATTCCCATGCTACACCGTTTAAATTAAACTTTCATAATGCCGTCCTTTTCGCATCGTTGTTCCAATCATTCCATAAAAGCACCGTGTTATACGGGGATGTTCCAAATTCTCGAACCGTGTTAGAGTGAATCCGTGCTATAGAAGTGCCGTGTTATACGGGGGTTACCTGTACTGACGTCGTTTATTTGTTGAAGGCAAAGGGCCTAGGAAATCAACATGATATGTGTGTAAAGGTGTTCGCCTTTTGGAATCGGATGGAGAAAACCTTCAGCTTTGCCAGATTTCCTGTTAGAGAGGATGCAGGGTACACAGTTGGCAACAACTGTTTCAGCCGCTTTTTGTAAATTCGGGATGTAAAATTCACGTTTGTGAATGGGTGCGGTTTTCGCAGCAGAAAAATGTCATTGAGAGTGTACATGTTGAATGTGTTCATGCTGCACTACTTAAGGGATTACTAGAAGATTTAGATCGTTGTAACTTTTAAATAACACACACACCATTTTTCAAACTATAATCACTACGGTTGGTGTCCCCAATTAACTTCTTTATGTTGGAAAGAACCTCATCTCAATTTTGTGCAAAAATTATCTTTTGTGTGACAGTGTTTGGGACTGTGAACATGATAGGGTATCGACTAAGAGCGTCAACGTGCTTCATTTGTTGTCCAGGTCTATGCTTTAGCTCATACGAAAAATCTTCAAGGAAAAGTGCCCATCTTGCAATTTCGGGGGTAAGATCCTTTTTTAGACATGGTTTTTTGGAAGGCTGAACAATCAGTTATAGTTTGGAATTTGACTCCAACTAAATAATGTCGAAATTTTTTTAGAGATTCAATGATAGTAAGTATCTCGAGCTCATAACTCGAATACTTTTCTTCCTGTGTAGAAGTTTTTTTGCTCACATAGTGTATGGGATGGAGTTGGCCATCGATACCTCCTACGATACGATCATAGGAGAATTGAACCAAAACATTTACTGCTGGCATCACAATGTAACTGTAGGGGGAGTCCTTGTTGATACAGATGAAGGACAGGGTCTTTTGTAAGTGCTTTTTTAAGAGCCACAAACGCTTCTCTCTGGTCTCAAAGGAAAAGGGTGTAGATTGTCTCAAAGGATCACTTAGAGGTCTTGCGGTAGAAGAATAATTTTGTATAAATTTTCGAAAATAACCAGTTAGGCCTAGAAATTATTGGACATCTTTCACAGTCTTGGGTTCTCGTTAAATTATCAGACTCCTTCACAAGAACTATGGGCGATGCAAAGTCGCTGCACGACTCTAATGAAACCATCTTTTAACCATTGTGCGATTTGAGTTTCGACATCTTGTTTTTCAGCTAAAGAAAGACGTCGTGGGTGTAAAGCAAATGGGGATTCATCTGTTAAAATGAATTTCATTTTTAACTCTGTGCTACGAGTTTTAGAGGGTCGATAAGATTTAATTATGCTCTCAATTTTCTCTTTTAAATGTGGATTCAGTACGTGTGAAAGGTCAACATCAGAATTGCATTCAATTGCGTTGATAATACTAATAAAAAAACCGGAGTTGTCTTCAAGTTTCGATAGTAATTTCACACCATTCTTACCAACAGAAAACTCACCTTGCTTTATTATGTCCATACCTATAATTGCTGTAAGCGGAAGATATTCATTTTCCCCTCATAAATATCAGTAAAGAACACAAAATCTTGAATTGAAATTGAGTCTGAATTTACCCAGAGGTTGTACTTTTTTATTACCCATGCCAGAAAATTTGACTGGAAGGTTGTAGTTTAGATGAACCAAGTAACTCATAAATAGATTTGTTTATTATTGTTGCAGAAGAACCACAATCAAACAGAGCAAAAAGAACTTGTTTTTGCAATTTTACTTGAATTTGAGGAGCTAAATCTTTGGGAACTTGAGGAGGTACAGGTTGGATCACAATCCGTTCCCGCTCGTTTGCAAATTCCTATCAGAAAGATTCTCGGCCAAGTACGGGGACGCGAGAGCTTTATCCTGCATCTAAGACAAACAAAAGTATGAGAAACTCCGAGATTATTTGTTAGTCATGTGGGGGAAAAATCGTAAGGCAAATCAATGTCCCACAAAAGCCACATAGAACAACAAAAACAACAACAGAAACATTCCTTAAGGAATGTTTCTGTTGTTCTGACAGCAATACTCGTTTGTTTTGTTGGCAAGCCGCAGATCTGTGGCCAAAATCTCTGCATTGAAAGCATTTGTCCCCACTTGCTTTTGTGGGACATTGATTTGCCTTATGATTTTCCCCCACATGACTAACATAATCTCGAAGTTTCTCATACTTTTGTTTGTCTGAGATGCAGGATAAAGCTCTCGCGTCCCCGTACTTGGCCGAGAATCTTTCTGATAGGAATTTGCAAACGAGCGGGAAGTGTTTGGGCGATAAGAACGACAGCGCTCATTAAAACAAAGTTTACTTTTAACATCAAGTACATTTTCTCGTAAACAACTAATTTCTCTTTTAATTCACCTATTGTCTTACAGCAATAAGAGTAAACTTATTTTGGGAGTAAGGTAAACCTTGTTAAATATCATGCAAAACATTTGTTGTGTTATTAACTGTGACTTTAACTGTTTAAGAACTTTTGTTGAACATGAATGGTAAAAAGTACTTCAACTACATCTAACCTTGTTCAAATGATTGTATGTTGCGTTTTTTTTTTGTTGTCTTGAATAAAGCTGTTATAATCAATGTGTATTAAGGATTAATCTATAAAGGGTGTCCCAAAAAGGTTGTTCCGCGATTTATCTTTTTACCATTTGGAAATAAGTAGGCAATGTAAATTGCAAAAGTGCACCAAATAAGGTAAGTAATTAAGATATGTGAATAAAATTATCACGTGATAACAATTTCAGCGGATACAGTTTTTAATTTGTATACCACCCCTCTAGATAAAAATCCGAGATAGCAAAAATGTTCCTTACCTGTATCCCTATCGTTAGTAAAAAACCATATTTCTGCAGGTTGAATAGTAACGGAGATACAAGAGTTTCTATTTTAAGGGAGGCGTATCTAATCTAGAACGGAAACTGACCCATGGCCAAGAATGAAGAGCTAAGTTCTGCATTGCTGCAGATGGAAAAATTTCCTTTTATTTTTATTTAAACCATTTTTTCTACAATATTTTTATTAAAGATTACATTGTCTACTATTATGCATTGCGATTTTCATCTGCAGTTGCAATACTACATTACTTTGCACAATGTTACACTTTCTGACCGAAACAAAAATGCTTTTTAGCATTGTGTATACGGTCCCTAATCTGACTGCTTTAATAGCTGTGCACAAGCGGTATAAGTCAACTTTTTTGCGTCCTTATGCCTCCGTTACTGTTCAACATACAGAAATGCAGTTTTCTGCTAACGATAGGGATGCAGGTAAGGAACATTTCTATCTCGGATTTTTATCTAGAGAGGTTGTATACAAATTAAAAACTGTATCCGCTTAAATTGTTATCACGTGATAATTTTATTCACATATCTTAATTACTTACCTTATTTGGTGCACTTTTGCAATTTACATTGCCTACCTATCTCCAAATGGTAAAAAGATAAATTGCGGAACAACCTTTTTGAGACACCCTGTATATTCAATTGGTTATGGGCTCATCTCTTTCCACTGAGCAGTAAGAAGTTTTTATTAATTTAAAGTAAATCTAGTACTTATGTGATGAATCGTAGACTATTTTTTAACTTTACTGTTACCAAAGATGGATTTTAAACCACACAGATAGGCTCGAAGGACAAGGAAATTGGTTGAAATGGAGGAGACAGATTGAACCGTTGCTTAGACAAAATGATGTCCTGGACACTGTAACAGGATAATGCGCTGTCCCGACCGATCTTGGAGTAACTGCCGACACAAAGGCGTTTACAGCATATGAAAAAGAGCTGAAGTCATTCAAAAAGAGTGATGCTCTTGCACAATTAATTCTTGTGGGATGCATGAATGATGCAAATCTAGAATTGACAACGGCTTGTGATTCTGTTGTCAATTTGGGACACGCTGTTGTCTGTGTACGAGCAAAGCTCCGGTAAGCGTGTGGATAGGCTGATGGAAGAATTCTTTAGCAGTGTTAAAGATCCGATGGAGAATATTGTGACTCACGTATCACGTTTGAAAAGAATTTCTGTGAGCTCAATGACGAACTCAGCCGACTGATGAAAACAGAACTTCCTGATCTGCTGTTGATGGGTCGCGCGCGAATTATGTCAACGTTACCCCAAGAGTACTTTGAATTTAAAAGTGTCTGAGTGTCCATCCCAATTGAAGAAAGGACTGTAAATAAGTTGACAGAACGTCTCCGACTCATCGAAATGCGACTTCCAAAGAAGTATGATGACTCTGCAGCCCTTGTTGCTAATAAGAAAAATATTAGCAAAGGAAAGCCTGAAAGGAAGTATTTCAGATGCCACAAGATTAGTCACTTTGCTAAAAACTGTCCCAAAAGAACCAATGTTTCTAAGAAGTTTGGAGATGCATTCATGTGTGTGCTTGAAGGTGTTCCAGATGATGAACTGGGGTTAGCTGATTCAGGTGCATCAGCACATATGACAAAAAGAAAAGAATATTTTGATTCTTTTGAACCTTTTGTGACTCCAAGGCCTATCAGAATAGGGAACAGTGAATACATTTCATCGTACGGCAAAGGTACTGTAAGCGTTGAGATGCTGATACGTGGAAAGTGGGAACAGAATCATCTGATAGAAGTGTGGTATGTCCCTAAAATCGACAGAAGTTCATGTTTTCAGTTGGACAGACCATTGACAAGGGTTTCCATTTTGATGCTGGCAAGGAAAACTGCACATTCTCTAGAAATGGTGTGCAAAGACTGAGAGGTCGAAGGACAGCTGGAGGACTCTATGCTCTTAAAATGAGGGTCAGAATGCCTGAAACAGCAGCAAATGTGTATGTTGCATATCAAGAAGAAAGTGCACAGCTGTGACATGAAAGACTGTGTCATCAGAACAAGCAACATGTAAAAGAATTTCTTTGTTAACAAGGAATTAATGTTGATGTGAAAGAAAATTTTCGTGATGGCTGATGTTTGGAAAACAACATCGAACAAGTTTTGGAACTAGATCAGATAGACCAAAAGAGGCAAGAGCACTAATCCACGCCGATGTTTGGGGACCTATGCAAGAGAATTCTGCAGGAGGCTCACGTTATTTTGTCTACTTTAAAAATGATTTTTCCAAGTTTCGTAGAGTATTTTTTATAAAAGTTTGGAATGAAGTAGTCAACTGTATGAAAACTTTTTAAAGTGAAGCGGAGACTGTTGTACACATCGTCAAAGAGTTCTTCAGTGATGGTGGGGGAGAATTCAAGAATGCAGATGTCCGTCAACTTCTTCATGCCAAGGGGATCAACTTTAGATATTCCATGCCCTACACTCCTGAGTAAAATGGAGCTGCAGAAAGGGGACTTTGGTGGAGAGTGCAAGGTCCATGCTATATGCAAAGAATCTTCCTGTAAAGCTGTGGGCTGAAGCAGTTAATACAGCTGCATATGTTCTGAATAGAACTGGCCCTACCACCATCGAAGGCAAAACACCTGCAGAACTTTGGCTCAAGAAATCTTCTAACATTCATCATCTACGTGTGTTCTAGACCAAGTGCTTTGTGCATGTACCCAAGCAAAGAAGGCGAAAATGGGACTCAAAGAGTGTAAAGGGGATCTTTGTCGAATACTGTGGTGAAAGAGATGGGTATCGTGTCTGGTTGCCAGCTAATAAAATTATCTTGAGTAGAGATGTTGTGTTTGAAAAAGAACAAATATTAGGGAAAAAAGTGCAGCTGAGTGTGACGCCGCATGAAAAGCCTGTAGTCTCTGAAGATAGTGGGAGTGAAATCATCAGAGGAAGCAGCAGATAAAGAAGTTGACCTACCACAATCTCCAGAGAAAGCAACAGATGAAGAGGTTGGCCAACCACAAACATCTGTGCAAGAAAAGAGAAAAGTCAGGCAACCTGCTTATCTGAAAGATTATGTCCTGCTTGCGCACACAGATGTTCCTCGATCATATGCTTCAGCCATGAAATCTGAAAATGCTAGTGAGTGGTGTCAAACCATGAATGAAGAGATGGCATCATTGGCTGAAAATGAAGTCTGGGAACTTATCGACTTGCCACATGGAAAGAAGATAATATCTAATCGCTGGGTTTTGCGAGTTAAAACCAAATCTGATGGCAGTGTAGACCGGTATAGGGCAAGACTTGTGGCTAGGGGTTATGTACAGAAGCATGGGCAGGACGATGATGAAACATTTAGTCCTGTGGCCAGATTCGACACTATTAGAGCAGTATTGAGTGTCACAGCAGCCGAGAAGCTCCAACTTCTGTAGTTTGACGTGAAAACTGCCTTCCTTTATGGAGAACTTAAGAAAGAGACGTATATGAAGTAGCCTGAAGGGTTCGATGATGGATCGGGGCGTGTATGCAAGCTTTACAGGAGTCTGTATGGACTTAAACAGGCACAGAGATGCTGGAACAAGATTTATGGACTTCATCAAAAGCCAAGATATGTGTTGCAGCAATGCAGATCCATGTCTGTTCTTCAGGAAAGAGGCAGGTAAAAAATTTGTGGTTGCTATTTACGTAGATGATAGACTGGTAGCTGGGTCTGATGGAGAAGTTTGTAACTTCGTACATTTATTGACAACAGAATTTAAAATTACAATTGGTTCGTTGGACTGTTTTCTCGGCATGCAAATTAACCAGTTAAGGAATGGCTCAATTTTCATTTTCAGGTGAGCTATGTTGAGAAAACTTGACAAATTTAGATTTTCTGATGCCAAAGTATTGCAACTCCCTGTGAAAAGTGGAATCCAAGTAGCGATCAAAAGTTGGATGGAAAAGAACCATACAGGGAAGCAGTAGGTAGCCCTATGTACCTCTCTACAGCGACTTGACCAGATATTACTTATGCTGTGAGTGTGGTATCGGAGCATCTTGAATCACCAATGCACTTTCATTGGCAGGCTGTTAAGAGAATTTTTAGATACTTGAAAGGCACCATGAACTATGGACTCTTGTATCATTTGGACATACCACCTGGGAAACCTCAAGTCTACAGCGATGCAGATTATCCCCGGGACGTTAAGACAAGGCGCTCAAGATCTGGTGTCCTGAGTATGTACTCTGGTGGTGTTATTACGTGGTCAAGTCGAAAACAACAGTGTTGTACTGTCCACCACTGAGGCTGAGTATGTCGCATCCTGTGAATCAACAAAAGAAATCATGTGATTGATGCGATTGTTTAATGAACTAACCACATTGAACTCTATGTCAACCATGATGGTTGGTATAGAGTTCAATGTGGTCAGCATCATGGCCACAAGCGTTCCAAGCACATTGAAGTGAGGTTTCACTTCGTTCGTGAAAAACACCTGGAAGGTGCAGTTAACATTGAAAAAGTTTGTAGCGAGCAACAACTTGCAGATATTCTGACCAAACCCCTGGCGAAACCTCGCTTTCAGTTTTTGTGCAAGCAAATTGGTATTAGTGGATGTATATTTTGAGAAGTGTTAAATATCGTGCAAAACATTTGTTGTGTTATTAACTGTGACTTTAATTGTTTAAAAACTTTTGTTGAACATGAATGGTAAAAAGTTCTTCAACTACTTCCAACGTTGTTCAAGTGATTGTATGTTGCGTTTTTTGTTGTCTTGAATAAAACTGTTATAATCTATGTATTCAATTGGTTGTTTAATCTATATATTCAATTAACCGTTTGTAATATATTGTACTAACGCGTCTTCGTTTACATTACCATAGCTTGCAATTTGTCACATATTAATTACATAATCTGAAACACTTTCATTTGGTTTTATCTTTCTTGATTGCAGTGCCTTGTGAACGTCAGCCGAAGTGACTTCGGAAGAAAATTCGTCCAATGAAATTTGTTTAAAATCACTCCAAGAAAAAACGAATTTAATCTTTTGTGCAAAATTCTTGGCAGAGTCTCTTAATTGACGTTTAGGTATCATTATTTTTGAAACATCATCTTGAATGTTAAAAAAAACGAAATTATTTTCCAATTCCTCTAGAAAATGTTGAATTTGTATTGTATTTCTTCCATTAAAAGTTGTGAGATTTTCGCAAATGTCTCAAGTTGAAAGTGATATGTGATTGTACCACGTGGTTTTGTTTAGGAAAAAACACTTACGTTTCGGGAACCAACACTTGTGATTGTTTTGATTGGGTTATAGAGATTCTGCTCGAATGGGTTTGACGCCGTCTGATCAACTTCCGGCCGGAACAGCTGCGTTTGGGCGGAGGAGGAAATTATATTTGGGAGGAGGAATTGATTCGAGGAGTAGTATTATTTATTGCAATATGTGACTCATCGTCTTCACAGGATTCAGTTTGCACAACAAAGGTTGTAAAATAAGATAATGCTTTTAAAATAATGTTCACTCTCAGTATTAAAATCAAGATGTGTGGTCGAAGAACGATCTTAGCCCTTATTTAAATCGATCATACGATGCCCGTCCATCTAACTTTCGTTCATTTCAAGAACAGATTAAAATCATCTAAACAATACTCCATGCTGCGACACATTTTGACCAAACCTATTGACGAATTGAAATCCCCACCATGAAATATACCATCCATTCGATTCTTCAATCCCTTCGCTTCATATATCAAGTCTGACACACCTCCAACTCTATTCCAACAACTTTTCGCTATACACCGCAATCAGTATAGTATTTATTCAGCAGTTTTTACAGACGGATCCAAAGCAGCGGGACATATGAGTTGCGGTTATTCTTGATATTCCCTACAGTTACAGCCTTCCTACTTCCTGCTCTGCATATACAGCTGAAGTTGTCGCTATTTTTCGCGCTCTTCATCAGATATCTACCGATAACCCCCGCAATTTCTGCATCTATACTGACAGCATGATTGTGCTGCAACAGTTGGAGGTTTACAATGCTAATACCAACCCTATTGTATCAGATATTCTTAACATCTTTCAATCTTTGAAAAGCAAGGGATTTGACATTCTATTCTGTAAGGTCCCTAGCCATGTTGGAATTAAAGGCAATTAGCTGGCAGACCATGCTGTAAAGACAACTTCTACGCCATTGCCACAAGATATACCTTTATCAGACAGAGATGTCCATAAAGTTTCATTCATTCCTTGTGTTAAGAGTCGTGCAATTTGTAGGTCAACAAGTTGCACTCATTTAAACCACCAATTCATCAGGGGCCAATTTTTCCAATGAGAAAGACTGATGTCAATTTAACTCGCCTTCACATCGAACATACACGCTTCACTTATAAACATCTGCTTTTGGGAGAGTCTTTTATTATGTGCGACTTGTGCTGCACTATACTCCTTTCATCACATTTTAATAATTTGCCATGCTTTTAGCCATCATCATATAAAATTGTCTAAAACCCCTATTTTAAACGTACAGGATTTGAAAGGTGAAAATCCCCATCAAAACCTTTTTGCCATTCCTATATTCCATTAAATTTTTAACTGTATGTAACATTTTTACTGTATACATTTTACTATTGAGACGTTTTTACTGAATAAGTTTCCTATTTGTTCCTTTCATGAAGTTTAAGTTTTGATATTGTTTCTTTATTATGATGTTAATCAACGTGTTTTTTCCGAAGCATGTTTCTAAAGTTGTGGAAAAACGTTCTTGATTCTATGTCTTGCCCTTTTTACTATGCAGAATTTTGCATAAAACTCTAATTTCTCATAATTTGTTACATGTTATATCCATTGAAATTTTTTAAAAATCAAATCACTAGTTGAATTTTAACACTTACAACAATTACTATATTTTAGTGTGATTTTTATATTGACTGTCTTTTATTATTTTATCTGGCGTTTGGCGCAGTTTGTTCTACTTTTGACCTTGTGCCATAAAACCTGAATAATCAACCAATCGCATCGAAGCAATTTTAAAAATAGGCAAAACTCTTCTGAGTCTTATGAGGAATAAGACAAAATAAATTGTAATCTTGCGTTGGGATTGACATTTTTTCTTTTCGGCGGGGGCTGTTGAAATTTTGTGTTCAATTAGTTACCTCCATCTTTCTTAAAAATAAGTTTCCAACCTCATATTTGTGTAAAAGGGTCATACAAGGACATAATGAAAAAGGTTAAGTGATGTTCGGAAGATTTACAATTATAGCACACACACATAAATAGCATATTATAACTAAATCTTCCAAACAATCTCAACCTTTTTCGTAGGATTCCTTGTATAACTCTTTTACATTATTCTAACTTATTACATGTATTCCTAGAGTGCATTTCGATTCAGAGTTTTCGACCTATACTTAAAAACGTACACTTTCCTGATCACTTAAAGCAATCGGATGTTGAAGGCATTAACAATATCCCTTCGTGTTATATATGGGTGAACAGACAGAAGTAAAAATGAACATGAAGAACACGGGGAGCAAATATTTTATCAAATCCGACACGATTAAAATCGAGAAAAGAAATCCAGATTTTTTTTCCATCTTCCGATCTGAGCTTATAGTCATCGACGAGGGATTGAATTACACAATATTTACAAATAGTTATAAGATATGGATACTTACTGACAGCCGTAGATCCATTTAAAGAGCTGGGGATAAAACGGAGATAGAATTGGAATTCATATTCTAGATAAACTTAGACAATTGAGTCAGTGCTCCATGAGATACATTTACAATGAATTCCTTTTCATGTGGACTCAGCGGAAATCAAATGGCGAATAGCTTGGCAAAGGAGGGCATCTCAGAGTTAATGCAATCAATTACTTGTCTTACTCATGAAAATTTTACGAAAAAGAAACTTCAGAACAAAAGGAACTTCATATCTCTTGGAAAATCCATCCAGCCTATAACTGGTACTAGAGAAAACATCCCAGAGGTGTATTCTAGTTCTAGGATGAGAGAGGTTAGCAGACCGGTCAGTTGACAGCTGAGATTAATTTCATTTGATCATGGTTTTAATGTTTTCCCGATCTATCGCGACATGCAATATGGAACAAGTCTCTCCTGGTCACTGCCTTATTTGTCTGCGGTTGTCCAGGAAGGTTTCGCATTTAAATTTTATGCTCGTCTTGGACTTTTTGAAGGTGAACTCAAGGACTTGGTCGGAAAGAGCTAGCTTGTATAGACGAAGTAGGATAAGATACAATACGCAAATAACATTTACATCATATTCGTTATAATGTATATTGCACATTATTCATCATAATGTCATTGTATATGCAGAGAGCTGGCTAGGGACAAGGGTTGAAGTAGGAAAATATCTAGTTTTATTTTTGGAAGGGAAAGATTCTGGAATTATTTTGTAGCCAAACTCTGCACATACAATCAATAAGCAAAACAAAAATCAGATTTATTTTCCTAATAAACACGTACAATTATGTTTACCGGTAAAAAGTCAGCCAAAACCTGTTAATAAAAAGCTTAATGTAGCAGAGCATGGACAGTATTTATTGTCAGAGAATTATAGTTTCAATCTATAATTCTATCTAAATATAACTAAAATAAACTCAATCTAATCTATATCTCACTTGATCGAGGCCCTGAGAGGAATTTTCAGTGTAAACAAACAAATCAGATGAAAAGTGAAGGTTTTTCTTCTGTTATCCGAATGCTCTCAAATGATACATATCGGAGTTAGCTTGAAATGTAGTGCTTTAGGCGTTTAATCTAATTGCTATTAACAAATCAACTATCATATATAAATTCGGAATTGAGTCTTTGGAATTTTTATTGGCGATGTGTTAAAATCGTATTCGAAAAACAAGCCAACTGACGTCACGTTCGGGATACGTACAGGAAGCACGTTCCACTGCAGAAAAACTACCGACACTTATATTTAGCTTGACAGAAAATGCCTATCATATACAAAGAAATTATACACAAAAATTTTAGACAAAAATATTACTGTTTTGTCGAGTAATGCTTCATCAAATTTCATGATCAAGATATTCTTGCAAAAGAACTTACAAAAAGAGAAAAAGGTCAGAGGTCTGAGGTCCTGTAGGCTGTAGCACACTGGATAGTCCTCTGCATGGGCCTGGTATATTGTATAATATAGTTACGTTAAGTGAGACTCAAAATGTTACTACGGCGATTATCTTTATGCTGTACTTGACATTTTAAGCAACTAATACTTTCAATTCGAAAGTGTTCAAATCATGTATTGACGTGTGATATGTCATTTATTTTACAAGGATTGTATACGTAAAACCCAACTTCAATAAAGCCCCAAACTAAGAAAATTCCTGTTAGAAAAACGATTTCCTGTATCTAATTTGTAAAATAAAAGACCACACTTATGTAAAAATAATTTCAAAGTTATATAATTTTAAATTTTATGACAAACAATTTTACCTGCTGACTGTTTTTGGTGAATTTAATGCTACTCCCGAGTCGTTGAATAGTATGTGATTTTAATAAAAAAGCTCTCACTTTTTCTAACTTTTCACACATCTTGTAACTTCATCTTCATTTGTAATTTCATTTCATCAACTAACTTTTCCGAAGTCAAATTCAATCGAACTCTTTCCTATACTAGGGAATCTAATTTTAATCCAAACCATTCCTATTGTAGGAAATTATCTGAATCCTAATTCATATCTCTGCCTTACTGAATATTACATGCAACTGTCTCTATTTCGGAAGTCAAGTTCAATCCAATTCATTCCTGTATCAGGAAAACGAATTTCCATCTCAACCATTCCTATCCTGGGAAATTGTTTGAATCATAATTCATATTGTTGCGCCTGTATTAAACACTACTATCTCTCATTCCCGAAGTGGAGTTCTATCGAATTCATTCTTTACTAGAAATTGCTTGAATCCTAATTCATATCACTGCCTGTACTGAACATTGCATGCAACTATCTTTCATTCTCGATGACAAGTTCAATGGAATTTCTTTCGATACTAGGAAATCGAATTTCAATCTCGAAACCATTGCTATACTTAGATATTATTTGAATCCCACTTCTTCATATCACTGACTGAACCAAACATTGCACGCAACTATCGTTCATTACCGATGTGAAGTTCAATCGAATTCGTTCTTGTACAGGGAAATCAAATTTAAATTTAAATCATTCATGTACTAGAAAATTGTTTGAATCCTAAATAATATCTCTGACTTTACTGAACAATGCGCGCAACTATTTACAGTCCCAAAGTCAAGTTCAATCGATCCCGAACAGAATCGCCTCATTGTAACTACTAAATTGAATGAGAAGTAGCGAGTGTTTTTCGAAAGTAAATATAACTTAGGCGTGGAGGATCAGAGAGAGCATAATGCGTCATCTCGTCGGCAACCTTCCCATCTGAGTTATAACTATTCATCCCAACTTTTTCTTCTCCCATTTTAACATTGTGTAATCTTTTAAACTTCCAGTATTCGTCATTATTTAAAGTAAGCTTAATACCATGTAACATCGGTGCGCCACCGCCTGAAGGATTGGGGGATTCGAGATGTTTGTTCGGGAAAAGTTCGCATTGGAGAAAGAATGAATCTATCCACCCCCGCTAGTAAGGTGAGATCAGAAGCTGCGGCTGTTTCCTATTTTGGTGCGTTTCGTCAGTAAAGCACCAATAGCTGAAATCTCTCTTCCTATTGACCAACTCTAAGGGAGGGAGTATTTTTGGATAGGGACTCGTTCCCACACCGGCACACTTCTCACCCAACTCGCAAACGGAGTGCAAGCAAGAATGGCTAACCGCGGACCCTCTTTTGGCCTAAGTGCCCAAGTTGCTAATAAGGTAAGTCACTCAAAAGTTTTATTGCCTTCACCGAATCTTCCCAATGTTTTCGTAATTTCAAGTACAATGTTTTTGCAGTTTTATGGTTTTAATAAGTGGTTCCCAAGCAGACCATGGAATACAAAGCAATTTTTCAATCTTTCTATTTCCTGTTAAAATATTTTATGAAATTTATCCCGATGTTAAATTTCGGCTGTTTAATTTAAATGCACTTAAAGTAAGTAATATTTTTTAATTAAATAAAGAATGCCATGCTTGTTGCTTATATTGAATAGTTACGCATACTCCTTGCAGTTTTATGGTTTGAATAAGTGATGCCCAAACAGACCATGGAATATGAAGCAATTTCTGGATATTGTTTCTATGACCTGTTAATATTTCATGAAATTTATTATTATATTGTAGCTGTTTAACTTAAATACACTTAAAAGAAACAATTTTAATAAAATGAAGAATTGCTGCTTTGCACCGAATCTTCGAACAGTGTTTCCAACAACGTTTTTCGTTGCAGTTTTATAATTTTAATAAGTGGTGCCAAAGCAGACGATGACATATAAGGAATTTTGAACATGATGTTTCTATCCTGTTACCCTTTTATGAAATTTATTTCGATATTATGATTGCCACTATTTAATTTAAATGCGCTTAATAGAAACAACAACTTTAAAATGAAATGAAGAATTGTATATACATAACATCATCCCCTTAAAGACTCATATTGTGCTTAGCAATTTTCTTCATAAATTATTGGATCGTTTGATGAGTGGTAGCATTTTTTATGTATTTCACATCTCAAATAAAACACATCAAGAAAAGCCTCTGCTAAATTTTGAATTAAAAGATTCGATGTTTGGAATCCAGACCGTTCTAAAATGTTATTAAATTGTTTGAATTATCGAGCTTTTGATGACTTTTATGTACTTTTAAATAATTAAACGTAGGCACGCATAATTTTAAAGGGGAGTTGGGTGACATGTGTTTTCATACCGATACATTGTTCAATTAAAAAGTACTAAGAAAGGCTTTTCCAACTATCTTTCAAAATCAAAATAAATTATATTCAATTTATGAACTGAAATATTTATCGAGCGCGTAGTTCATAAATAGGCATACAATTATGAGCCTTCATTTATGAAACTATACGATATTTCGTACGGAACTTTCTGCTATCACTATTTAGATCAAAGAAAGAGCTGTTTTTCAAAGTAGTTCTCAGATAAGATGTTATTGCAGATAGTGTATCATTACAAAGCATTAATTGTACAGATTCATGTTAATATTTACAGTAAGATCAAAATTTCCTCTGATGAAAAATGTAACTCCTAAAAAGAAGCAATAAAAGTTCATAGTGATTGTTAAGTAGACAATGGAAATTTTCAATAGGCCTGTTGATGAATTTCATTTGCAAAATTTGTAAACTAGATTCAAATTGGGATCTAAACAGTCGTTCATATTTGGCATCTTTTTCATTTTGAATGTTTAACAATTATCACTTAAAATAAAATTATTGCTTTTTTTTATCTTAGAAAACGGAAACATGCTTTCTTGTTGACAGTCCTTATGTTGTGTAGCAGTTAAGATTGTTTACAAACAATTATTTTACACATTTATTCATGTTAAGCATTCAACAGCTATTTAAAACTCAATATTAGTGTAAAATATATACCGACAGCTAGTAAAAATATGTACATTAAAAATGATAAACAACTTTCAAAAGGGAACTGTCTTTTATTCAGCAGTATTATTTGCATTATAAAAATATATATAAGATCTCTAAAGACAGAACAAAACATTAATTATCTTAAATGTAATGCTTTGTACTATCTTTAATACAATTGCCCATGCTTTTCGTAATTTTCGATTCCTAAACAGCGTAGTAATAGTCATCTACTAGTGGCGTCAACTTTGACTCTCAAATTACTTCATATATATATATATATATATATATATATATATATATATATATATATATATATATATATATATATATATATATATATATAATACGAAAAAATTTCTTATTCATTCCTATATGTGAAAGTTTTTCAGAATTCATTTTCTTCAACAATATTGCCGTTTCGGTAATTAAATAATGTAACTCTTGCCTTGAATTACGATGGATGATTTCATAGAGTAACGCATTGCTTTCAATTCTTTTCGTATTGATAAAGTTTCAGTTATTTTTAATAAATAAAAATGTTGAAAGTTACATATCTTTAAAATATTCTTATATACATTATTAAATAACACGATTAAATTGATGACCACCAATTTTACACATCAAGAATATTAAATACACTATTCAATTTTTTTCAAACTACAAGAGAATATATTCAAGGGATATCATACCGTATAAACAATTTATATACATATAATTTCCTTCACTTAGCCCCTTCTTTCTAGTATTCTGAACGAAATCAAATCAATTTTCCTCAAATTATGAGACATTAATTATCTCTTGTTTTCATAGAATATCTCGCTGGTTTTGTTAATTAGCTGTTAATAGACTGTCGTTAAAATATTTTAACTATTGACATTAGAATTAGAAAGAGATGGTTGAAATATTGAAGTATTTTAGAAATTTTCCGATTGTTTCTGAAAGATGCATAGTTTAATAATAATTTTAGCTGCTACGTGACTGTTGCCATGGTTTGAAATATTTGCCTCGTGCGGTTTTGTTGATTTCCTGTAAGACACAAGCACGATGGTAGCACGACTGAGACATATTGGGATCTACGAATCTTCGTACTGTCGATTTGCAAAAACAAGGTCGTATAATCAACAGTTTATTGCTAATTACTTGAAATGTTCTCAACATGCATCAATGGCGCATTAAAACAATATTCTAACAATGGATGGTTTGAAAATAATCTTGTTAAATCTCCAAGTAGTTTCGACGATATATCTCATTCATCAAGATCTGATCCATATTGCTAATGACGAGATATATCGTCATCAAGATTTTGCAAGTTTTTTTTATGATGACGACATCAAAATATGGTCTGTTTTCTTCGAATGACGAGAAATCTCATCTATCAAGATCTGCTAATGGTTTTGCTAATGACGCGATACCTCGTCAAGACAACCACCAGGAGAGTTAAAGGAGACCGAAAGTCAAAAGCTACTTCGAGATTATAGAAATCTGAAGGATATGGCTAAGAGAAACCGTTTCAGAAGTGTACGGGACTTGCACTGGTAGTGGAAAGAACACGGTATATATGTTCGAACGACGTTAAGACGTCTCCATAAACTTGGGTTTCAGTCTCGTGTACCAAAGACCAAGTCTAAGCAGAAACAGGTTCGAGTGCGAGGGCGCAAAAGAAGAAAGGCTGTTATGGTGCCTGGACGACTGGAAGAGGGTATTGTTCAGTGATGAAAGTGTGTTTTGCGTATCGTATGATCAAGGCACTCGTGTTTGGCGAATGAAACGAAAAGCATTCCGAAGAATGCATGAAACGTTATATGAAATTTGTAGCCAGCGTAAATGGCATGGGCTTGCATGACCGCAGAAGACCATGAGAGGTTATGCCGTGTATAAAAGATAAATTCTGAATTATATCAAGCAATTCTAGAACACTTTATCGTGAACGTCCGAAGATTAATGAGAGGATAATTATTTCTTTCAACAAGACTTAGCTTCCTGTCATATATCAAAGTCAACGAAGACTGACTCAACCAGCGCCAAATCAACACACTTCCTTGGAGGTAAACTCGCCGTATTTAAGCCCAATCGAGAATTTATGGAGAATATGAAGAATCGACTCCAAGAAATTGCGCCAACAAACAAAAAGGATCTTCTGTCCAGTATAAAATCCATATGGGCATGTCCGGTCAAAAGACTGAGCCGCTTGTAATTAACACACCAAATCTATTACGTACTGTTAGTAAAGATAAAGGCGATGCTACTGAATATTAAAGAATTATTATTTTCTGAATTTTGGATAAATATTTGTATGGTTTACGGAATATTCTAATATTTTGAACCAGGTAAAATTTTATTGTAAATTTTCGATTTTCTTCATATGTCAACCCTCATTTTAATTTATTATGCATCAACTTTTATGTTAAAGTATTCTGAAAACTCTGTAGATTTAAACAACATTAAGTTTTAAAAAATTTGTCTGGATAATGCATAAAAAACTATTTCACTCAAAGACTAATCTAAGACTAAGGGAATCTAATATTTTGACTTTTGGAGCTGTATATTTTAAATACAAAAACTTCAACACTTTAATGTGTCAACGGAATAGGATAAAAAATTTTACATTATTTAGAAAATATTTACTTTTGTTTGTATAAGCCGTGACGATGTACCAGAATTGGTATGTTCGTAGCCTTAAAGAAAATGAGTTCTTTCAAGATGAGACACTAAAAAACATTAGCTCTAATGCTCTTATTCATTTAAGCCTCCTATAAGCAGATTTTAACATTTGTTTCTTCGACAAAGGTATGTTCAGCTGAAAATTGATTCAAAAGCCCATCGTTCATTTACAATAAAATAATTTACAATAAAGTAATTTACAGTAAAGTAATTCCACATGTACAATAAAGCTTCGATTTATTGTACGTGTGGAATATGCACTGGAATATATTTATTCGAAAATCTTTCTCCTACTTTGAAACAAATGCCTTTTTCATTTCAGCATCTGCTCTAGACGAGCTCTCTGTATGTACTGGTTAAAAACACTAATTTATATTAGTTTGATCAGTTGTTTTCTCAAAATTTAACCTTTCGTTCAGGAACAATGAAGTAGTAAAGGGAAGGGTCGAACCCCCTGTTGGGTATCAAAGCACATTGTTCTCACAATCCCCCTATTAAGGGAAGTTGTTATTCAACATTTTTAAAAATTTCGATTTTGAGATTTGGATAACCTATTTTAGCTCTCTCAAATAATATTTCTCTCCTTTTTGTTTAAAATCTTATTAGGAGTTTTTTAAATACAAATAAAACTAACAACAAACTAAATAAATGAACTTATATTTTGAACTTTATAAAGCTCGATTTTCCCAGGATTAACATTTTCTGCAATCGTGGTACCTTTTCTTAAAAAATACTTCAACCTAGTAAATAAAACTTTTTCGACATGTTCTACAAGCATCATAGATTATACTGAAGTAAATGTTTTGTTATGTGTTATAATTATTTTTTACAAAATTCAAGAAGAAAAATCAAAAGAATTTTTATGATTTTCTAGTTAATGTTATAGAATGTTATGCAGTGTAATAAAACTAATACTATGTCGTCATTTTACTACCAAAACCGCGTAAATCCATTTTGTTTTGGTTTACTAGGTTTTAATATTTGGTTGCAATTATGCCTAATAAACTTCAAAAGCTCATAAGTCTACAGGGCCGCGGTGGCCCGGTTGGAAGAGTAACGGACTAGCAACCGAAGGGTTGCGAGTTCGAATCCAGCCAAACACCGTCGTGTACAAAGGGGGCTGGTGCACGTTAAATCTGTCGTGGCCTCAAATGTCCTCACGTTGGCGTGGTGTGGAAGTTTGGAGAGTGGGGTGCCAGCTCAGGTGTTGCCTCGTCATCTGACCGTGGTTCAAAATTACGTGGTGTTGTCCTCGGATCTTTCCCTTTGGGATTGATCCCGGACCGTCACCAATAGCCCGTTGTGTTGCTCCAGTGTGACGTTAATTGAAATAACAATAACAATAACATAAGTCTACAACAGTTTAAAAGTTTTCCATCGGCGAATTTTAAAACTCGTGTCTAACAACTGGTGTACAATTTGGAATCTAGTTTCTTATCTTTATTGAACGATTTTGATTTCAAAACTTACGAGGTTTTGATGGTAAAACGACGACATAAAATATTAACTTCAGTGCAAAGGTAAATATTCTATTGAGTATCCTCAAAAATTTCAAACTGATATCTTCAGTGAATTCTTAGAAAAGATAAATGGAATTTGAATGAAGTTGAATTTACATCGCACAGGAGCAACACAACGGGCTATTGCTAATGACCCGGGATCAATCCCGAAGGGAAATATCTGAGGGCAATACCTCGTCACTTTGAAACACGGTCAAATGACGAGGTCAACACCTGAGCTGGCACACCACGCGAACATGATGACATTTGAAGTCACGACTTATTTAACGTGCATCATCCATCATGTATAAGAAGGTCTTTGGCTGGATCGAGATTCGAACTCTCAACCCTCCGGTTGCGAATGCGCGACTCTGCCAATTGGGCTACCGCGGCCCTTTAGAAAGATGAAAACAAGGTAATAAAAATGGTCTATGAAAGGCTTTTCTGTAAAGCTAAATGCAGATGGCATTGTGTTTTGTGGTAGATTATGTTTTTATGCGTATCTCTAAGATGACCTCACTTAACTTTTTTTAAGGTGCTGTCTGTCTACCACAAGAACTGCGCCAGACACAGTCTGTGCCTGTTTGTTGCCGTAGAAACAAGACTTAGCCCATTTTGCATAAGGGATTCTTGAAGCATTCGAATTTGTCACATTGACACACTTAGCGACAATTGGTCTTAGTGCTTCAGGCTAGTGTTAGTCAAGATTCCAAGAAAGTGCATCCTACCCCATGTTTGTTTCTTTGCAGCCTGCTCCCGTCAGAAGACAGTCAAGTCGCGTGGTATTGGACGAGTCTAATATTTAAATAAGGTGATAGGTTGATAAATCGAGTAAATTAACATTGTCGTTATGAATCTTCCAACTATCCTTAAAATACGTTTCGAGGGTTTCCCCAAACGAAAGTTTAGCGTAGTGTGGAAGTTTGGAGAATGAGGTGCCAGAGCAAGTGTGACCTCGTCATCTGACCGTGGTTTAGAATTACGAGGTGTTGACCTTGGATCTTTCCCTTCGGGATTGATACCGGACCGTCGCCAATAGCCCGTTGAGTTGCTCCAGTGCGATGTTAATTTACTTACCTACCCAAACGAAAGCAACAGACCCACACGGCTCTATCGCCCGAAAGCTGCCTTTATTATTGCATTGCATTTCAACTAGAAAATGTAGGTGGCGCTAGTGTTTCTTCAACGGAGCGTGTTTCCTGTGCGTATTCCGAACGGAATGTCACTTGGCTTGTTTTTCGAATACGATTTCAGCACGTCGCCATTAAAAATTCCAAAGAAGGAATTCTGTACTGATATATAATAGTTGATCGGTCGACGCCAATTAGATTAAACGTCAATAGTCACCAAATAGCGATATACTACATTTTAAGGTAACCCCGATATGTATTATGTGAGAGCATTTAAGTAAGAGGAAGAAATATCCCCGAAAAAAACTCCCAACTACAGAGACATACAATTTGCTTGTCTAAACCGATTCCATAAGGTGAAATTAATTCCATACCCTGCTTTCAACCTCGTTTTAAAAATTACTAGTTGAAATTACAAGAAAAATCTTCAAATATGGTAGATTTTGTTTCATAAAAAAATGTATTCTTCCCTGGGTGTATCTCTCTTTTTCCTGCGTCAGTAAAACTTTCCTTGTATGTAAGTCTGTTGCTTAATATTGTCTTTCTTGTATCTGGCGCACATGGCCAAATATGGCCCTTGCGCCACAAAACCCAATCAACCATAACAAATGTTGTAATGGATGATTATTTAGTTTTTGTATTACTTTAGGAATTGCTAAATCTCATCAGCCACCTCCACTGAATTGAGCCCCTTCATAGTTTAGGAATCGCTACGCCTCTGTTTAGAAATAGAAATGGGAAACAGTGCACAATATCTATGTTTTGGGAATGTGAGAGGGAAGCTACATGGGAAAAAAATAATGAAAAAACCACGGAAGTTGGGCAATACTTTATGCAAGATGTTAATACATTCCTCTACTCTTGAAAATTAGCCACAAAACCCAACTAACCATACAAATGTCGTAATGGGTGAACATTTTGTTTTGGATAACGTTAGGAATTGCTCAGCCACCCCCACTGACTCGAGTCCCTTCCATAGTTTAGGAATTGCTACGCCTCTGTTTAGAAATAGAAATGGGAAGCAGTGCATGATATCCATTGTTTTGGGAATGAGCGGGGGGGGGGGAGGGTGCTACATGGGAGAAAAAACAACGAAAAAACCACGGAAGTTGGGCAACACTTTACGCAAGACGTTAATACATCCCCCTACTCTTGAAGATTCGGAATGGGAAGGCTCTCCTGGGGAAAAGGTGATCTTCAAGACATCGGATCGGCGTGCGCTAAAAATCAGGAAGTTATTTTAAGTTTCTGTCAGAGACAGAAGAAAAAATGAAGTTTGTACGAGATGGAGCACGTGTTTGCTTGGAGCAGTTGGTTGTGGGCGGACAGCGCGGTCTATTCTGAGCAGAAGTGGAAACGCCTTCCGTATTTAGATACAACAGTTCCGCAAAGAAGTGCGATTCTTCGAACTGAACGGGAAGTTTTATGCCAAAATTTCGATTTTGTAATTCCTTGCGATGCTGATATTTTTGGAATTTCAGAACTACATGCCACTATAAGAGGGATTTTCAGTATAAACAAACAAATCAGACCGAAAGGGAAGATTTAACTTCCTCTACCCTAATGCATGATACATATCCTTAAAATGTAGTAGGACTACCTTAAAATGTAGTTTATTCCCATTTTGGTCGCGTTTGGCGTTTAATCTAATTGGTGTAGACCAATCAACTTTCGTTTTTCCATTCGGAATTTATTCATTTGTTATTTGGAATTTCTATAGACGACGTGCAAAATCGCTTTCGAAAAACAAACCAAGTGACGTCACTTTCGGAATACGTGTACATTAAACACGTTCCGCCGCAGAAACACTACCGCCACCTACAATTAGTTTGGCAGAAAAAGCTTCTTATGATAAAAGGTGGAAATTTTTCATAGCCAACATAGTACTCAAATACCATGCCGTTCCCGAGGAAGGTAGGTATTTTAATTAACGTCGCACTGGAGCGGCACAACAGGCTATTGGCAAAGGTCCGGTATCAAACCCGAAGGGAAAGATCCGAGGACAATACCGGGGAATTTTGAACCACTGTCAGATGATGATACCGTTCCTGAGTGGTGCGCTGGGCGTGCACTTGCTCAGCCAGAAAAAATAGGGGCTGCCGAAGACAGGTGTAGCGTGTTTTGAACTTTAAATTAATATGGGGCCGCGGTACCCCGTTTAGAAGAGTAGCGGATTAGCAACCGGGAGGTTGCGAGTTCGAAATTCAATCCTACCAAAAAACGTCGTGCACGTGGGGCTGGTTCAAGTTATATCTGTCCTGGATTCAAAGATCCTCACTTTGCGTGGTGTGGAAGTTTGGAGATAGGGTGCCAGCTCAGATGTTGACCTCGTCATCTGACCGTGGTTCAAAATGATGAGGTTTTGTCCTCGCATATTTCCCTATGGGGTTGATCCCGGACCGTTCCCAATAACCCGCTGTTTTGCTCAAGTGCGATGTTAATTCACCCGCTGTTTTGCTCAAGTGCGATGTTAATTCAACTACCTACCAACCGATCTGTTTGAATTCCTCCCTATATGTATTTCTCTCTTCTGTGTCAGTAAAACTTTCCTTGTTCATGCATGTCCATTTCCTAGGGGTTGTCTTGTGTTTGGCGCAGTTTGTCCCTTGCACCATAAAAATCCTAACCCATCCAACTCAACCTGTTTCAGATCTGATTCAAACCTCCAATACAGGGTCTCCATAGAAGAGGGTTTCCATACAAGAAGGTCTCCATACAGGAGGGTCTCCATACAAGAGGGTCTTCGGTACCGTAGTGACAGAGATGGATTGTTTCATTAGATCGTTCTATGAAATGTGAATTGTCTGTTAGCCTCGGGCTTTTTGAAAATGTTAACCCTCCTGGTAGATGTCTCGACGTGGTGTCTCGTCAGTAGCAAAACTGACAAAATCTTGTTGGACGAGATATTTCGTCAGTAGAAAAAAATGACCAGATCTTGATCTCGTCATCCTACAATAATCAGCAATATCTTGATGAGATATCTCGTCGAAACCACTTGGAGGGCTAAAAGTAAATTATGCCGTTTAAATAATTTTTGCCACTTCCCAAAGTACCTTAAATGAACGACAAAATAACTGTGCAGGAGAGTTTTCTCCAGACGGAGTAATTAAATACAAACACGAACGGGGCCAAGGTAGCCCAGTTGGAAGAGCAACGGATTAGAAGCCGGAGGCTTGCGAGTTCGAAACTAGGTCCAGCCAAAGACCGTCGTGTACACGGGCGGCTATTGCACGTTAGATTTGTCGTGGCCTCAAATATCTTCACGTTAGCGTGGTGTGGAAGCTTGGAGAGTGGGGTGCCAGCTCATGTGTTGTCTCGTTATCTGACTGGTTCAAAATTACGTGGTGTTGTCCTCGGATCTTTCCCTTGGATTGATCCCAGACCGTTGCCAATAATATATTGTGTTGCTCCAGTGCGACGTTAATTAACTACCTACCAAACACGAACGTCCATAGGCCATAATCAAGCACTCGAGTTGCACAAAGCGGATGCAATGATGCTCAAAGGTAATAAAAATATTCGATTTCAACTGAAGGATTTATGCAATACATTTATCAGTTTAATGATTTTGATTGAAAATGAAGTTTGCTGAAACGAAAATTATATTCAAATAAATGCCCAAATTCACCTGTCACTAGTAATCTTTCAGTATTTTCGTCTTGAAATCTATTTTGATAAATGATTTGTCTCTGGTTTTACTGAAATCGTGAAGACAATTTATCCATAAATATTTAAATATACACGTTTTTGAGTAATATAGATACTTTTGATATCTCCCTCTGTTTAAGTAAATTATTTGATTTTATGCATATTTATTATTTTAGCTTGCTGGAAAACGCGACCCTCAGCTAGAAGCAGAAATCATGCAATGGATAGAACAAATTATGGGACAGAAATTACCTGCAGGACCCTACGATGAAGTTTTGCGCGATGGAGTTATCCTTTGCAAGTAAGTTTTGAGAGTCAGCCTTTTTAAACGATAATTTAGCCAATGCAGAAGAAAATTAAGAAAAAAAATTCATTATGTACTAGGTATTGCAGTTTTTAAATTTACATAAAACTTCCCATAGATCTTGATAGTATTCATAAAAGGCTATATATATATATATATATATATATCAACAAATTAAATTCATATTTTAAATCTCCATATATATATATATATATATATATATATATGGAGATTTAAAATATGAATTTAATTTGTTGATGAAATAGACATGGGGGTTATTCAATAATATGAAAATAATTATACAAATGGTTAATATAGGATATATATATATATATAAAGGGATGATTAAAAAACATTATGATCCACATGTATAACATAAAAATATGAAAATGATGGGGAGTAAAAAACGTAAAATCCAGGTTTACGAATCCAATGGTTCTTAAGAATGCCGGTACTTGTAGGAGAGCGATAAGTATTTCAATAGAAAAACAATGTGGCATTTGATAAGGGGAGATTATTTTATACTGTTATTTAAATGTTTTTCCAATTAGAAAAACGCTTGTGTTGCTCCAGTACGATGTTAATTGACTACCTACCTATCTACCCCAATAAGAAAGACAACAACCTGTTATAGATCAATTATGAAACTAACTCCATATCATAATACGACTGTAGCATTCGTTTTCTATTGTACTTGAAAGAAAGCCCGATAATGAAATTGACTCTACATCCTATGACTAGTATACGTTCTCTATTTTACTTGAAAGGAGTCCAATAACGACATTAACTTTATATCATAATACGATGTAGTATTAGTTTTCTATTGTACTTGAAAACGAAGCCCAATAATGAAATTAACTCTATATCATGCTGTCCTAAAATCTTTCCCTTCGGATTGATCCCAGACTGTCACCAATAGCCCGTTATGTTGCTTCAGTGCGAAACAAATTCTCAACTACCAACTACCCTTTGATAGCAATTAGAAATATGAGAAATGCAGATATAACAAAACTAAATCTTGAGTTATATTAGTAAGAATAGGTTTCACTTATTGCCTATTCCAAGGCTAAACTAAAAATATTTGTGGCCCCAGTCGGTACTTGGTGTGAGTGTTTCGTTGAAACAACTTATTTGTTACTCATTGAGGGAGTCCTGAGGGAATTATCTTTAGAGATTACAGATCTCCCTGAAGCAATAGCAAATGGCAACTCAAAATGTGCCCAAGATGTCCATTCACTTCTGCGCAAACTCATGTACTTGGATAGAAGGTGCACTCTTCAGTGGATTCCAGCACATCTGCATTGAAGGAAATGAAGCTGCAGATCAGTCGGTAAAGGAATCCAGATAATTAAATGCTGAACAAACCCCAATAACTCTCACTGATGCCAATGCTTTGGTAAAATTCAAACTCATACCACACAAAATTAAAATAAAAGAGCAAATTTGAGAAATTAACACCGATAGATAAAACAACCACTACAATATCCAGACATTTAAGAGGCATGAAAATTAACTGTGATGGAACCAGTATAGACATTGTAACAGCTATCTGGGAGTTGAACTCACATCTCATCATACATTCACCTGCCCTGCAATAGTAGCTGCTCTTCAAACCATCGATTACCATCCTGAAGAACAGCTTTACAGCGAGAAAATAATCGACATCGCCAAAACTGTGCAAAATGCACATGGCGACATGACTCAAAAATGGACATAACAACATGGATAAAAATTTGGGGGAGGGGCAAGGGGTTCTAACCCCTAGGACTTGGTGCCCCTGTGTATGTAATTATCGTAGAGAAATAATGTATTGAAATATGACTGGTAATAACGCTTAACCCTCCTGGTGGTTGTCTCGAAGTGTTTCGTTATTATCAAAACTGACCAGATCTTAATGGTCGAGATATCTCGTCATTAGCAAAATGGGTCAGATCTTGATGGACAAGATATCTCGTCGAAACCACTTGGAGGATTGAAAAAGGCTTTTTCGGAGTAGCTTCGCTCGTTTTTAGAGGGCCCATAATAGTTCTTTTTTCTATTGTTACAACGGAAACTCTTATTTGAATAACAGTCCGTTGTAACACATAGCAAAAGCTAATATGCTATTTGGTTAAGCCTTGCAATCCTTTTTAAGAAGTCTGAATTACGTAAATTCAAATTAGCATAAACCCTCTACTTAAATTGCACACGTCGCATTTAGATCGATGCACTAGCGCTGAACAACGAGCGAACAGCGTCCCCAGCGAACAGTTGCATCTCCGAACAGAAATAACGGATTTTAAGCCGCTTTTCATTATAAACAATGCATTTTAAAGCAAACGCCACTTTCTATTTTTATCTCGTGGCGTGAACCATCTTATAAGTATTTTATGGGAGTTAACAAAATGAATTTAATTTAATTATATATAACGTCACACTGGAGCAACACAACGGACTATTGGTGACGGTCCGGGATCAATCCCAAAGGGAAAGATCCGAGAACACCACCACGTAATTTTGAATCATGGTCAGATGACGTGGCAACACCTGAGCTGGCACTTCACTCTCCAAATTTCCACACCATGCCAAAGTGAGAACATTCGAGGCCACGACAGTTTAGCGTGCACCATCCCCCTTTGTACACGACGGTGTTTGGCTGGATTCGAAATCGCATCCCTCCGATTGCTAATAATTACTCTTCCAACCGGGTTACCGCGTTCCTTAACAGAATGGAAGCTGAAGCTAATTTGATTACAGTTAATCGAAGTTTCATTAATCTCACAAGTAAAATAAAACGAAGGCGTATCTGATAACAGTAGGAAACAAAACAGTAAACGAAAATATCAGATAACATTTTGCTCATCCCGCAAAATATCAATTCGACCAGGAATAGATTCAGGAAAAATGACACTGGGCTAATCTCCGAAAATTCTACCTGAATACATGTAAGAGATCTTCACTTGCGATTGCAATGATCATTGGAATAACTCCAATCAATACAATTTTCTCAAAACATTTGAGAAATCACTCGTTTTACTTGAAATGCATTCTAAGCGTTTCAAGTAAAACGTATGATTCAAGTGACAAGATTTGAAGTTAATCACTGTCTGAAATAAACTCCAAGCAATGCAAACCCCTTTCTCAAGACATTTGAGATATCACTCGCCTCTACTTGTAAAACATTCAAAGTATATCACGTGATGCAATTAACAAGTGTGAAAATGCCACCGTCTCGGAATGAATGATCTGTGTGTCTAACGAAGTAGAATACGGCTTTGTTCTCCCGACCCTTCAGATCGGCAATCTCAAACGACACAAATAGAAGTAAAAAAACTGTGCTAGTTACTCTCCTTGTTCAAGAAAATAACTCGAGTTATCCATTCAATTAATTTTTAAAATACCTCCCAACCAAAGACCATCGTGTACACGGGGGTTGATGCACGTTAAATCTATCGTAGCCTTGAATGTCCTCACGTTGGCGTGGTGCGGAAGTTTGGAGAGTTGGTTGTCAGCTCAGGGTGTTCACCTCGTCATCTCACCGTGGTTCAAAATTACGTGTTGTCCTGGGATCTTTCCCTTCGGGATTGATCCCGAACCGTCGCCAATAGCCCTCTGTGTTACTCCAGTACAACGTTAATTAACTATATACCTACCTAAAATACCTCTCTCTCCCTCAAAATTCCTTACTCTTAATTATTTTCAGCTTTATCGTCGACAAATCAGAAACTATATCTATTTAAATTTTTGTTTTGAAATATAGATTAGTTTTAAAGTTTTAATCAAACACTAGTTTTAGAGGGTGTTACCAAGAGACATTAGTTTTATAATGTGTTACTTAAAGACTAGTTTTGGAGTGTGTTATCAAGAGACTAGATTTAGTGTGTGTTACCTAGAGACTAGTTTTGGAGTTATCAAAAGACTAGATTTAGTGTGTTACCTAGAGACCAGTTTGGTAGTGTGTTGCCAAGAGACTGGTTTTGAAGTATGTTACCTAGAGACTAGTTTTGGAGAATATTATCTAGAGACTAATTTTAAAGAGACACTACTCCAAGACGAATAGAAACTGTATTGCAGGGAAAAGATGGCAACGCGTTTTAATGATCAACCATAAAATTTTCAATTATTTTATCCAACCCCAATAAATAAAAAATGGAGCACTTTTGTAAATGAGAGAGCTGAAAGCAATGAGAATAAATATAGTTAACTAAAGAGAAAAATATCAAAACACTTTAATACACTATTTTTAAAGCAATCAATGAATTACATAAAGATAATTTTTGCTTTTTATACTATCTGGGAGCGGCTTAAGCCCCATAGCCCCCTCCGTAGGTGCGCCCTTGCCCATACATATGTAAGATCTTTAAATTATTTTGATTATGAAACCTATTATTTCGATTTTGTTTTGAATAGGATGGGGATGTTACCAATATTAGTTCAAATTTTAAAATCTGCACCAAGTATCTGCATGAAATATTTAAATATATTTCCAAATATTTTTTAGAGCCTCGGTAGCCTGGTTGGAAGAGTAGCGGATAAGCAACTGGAGGGTTGCGAGTACGAAACTTGATCCAACCAAATACCGTCGTGTATGTGGGGCATACAAGCAATATAATAATCCCTTACCCTAAAGAATTAGGAAAACAATAACTATAAAGAGTTCTAATAGAAATAGTATTTTGATATCCGAAATTGTTCGACGTTTGTTCTTCATATGTGAAACGGAAATAAATATGAACACACAATGCGAGGTACAAAAATAAGATGTTTCATTTATTTCGCATTCTCCCTCTTATATTTTACTACATTTTGCACTGTATCCTATCTTAAAAAACTCTATGTCGAATGTTTGTCCTTCACATGTGCGAAACGTGGAAATAAATATGAACACGCGATGCGAGGTACAAAAATAAGATGTTTTATTTGTTTCGCGTATTCTCCTTATATTTTACTACATTTTGCACCGCACCCTAACTTAAAAAAAAATTCATTTTTCAGTTTCATGAACAAATTGATGCCTGGATGCATTCAAAAGATAAACACTTCAGGTGGCCAATTTAAAATGATGGAGAACATCAACCGTTTCCAAGAAGCTGCTAAGAAGTGGGGTGTTCCAGAAATCGACGTCTTCCAGACTGTGGACTTGTGGGAACGAAGAAACATTGGCCAAGTAACTCAGTGCTTAATGGCTTTAGGACGTGCCGTAAGTAACTCACATTTTCATCTTGAGATTAACATCTCTCAACTCCCGTAAAGTATCGCTGACAATTGAAGTTGTTTTTATTTTGTCAACATTACTCTAGGAGAGTTCTTTTATCTTTATCTGCACCATTTATCTTTAAAGACACACGGCTCAAAACTAAAACCATTTAGTACCTGGTGGCAGAAACTTTGTGGAAAAATCCACACGACGGGCTTTGTGAAAAATTCCACATGGCCCAAAATATTTGGGACCCGGAAGTAATCAGGGCGCGAGGAGTCCGGACACCCCCGAAATGTTCACAATGTTACTGTTTCTATTATCAATTATGTATACTCCAGCGATTTTCAATCGGAACACCAGTGTGCTACAAGAATGACACTGGTGTGCCGTACGAATGGTGAAACGGTTTAAATTGTGTTTGTTTCATTTTAACGGTTTAGTTTTGAACTTTTGACAAGTGTGTGTGTATTCACAAATAATTCCAAATAATACCCGAGTAAATAAGTTTGAGAATTATTTTTTATTACAAAGTATCATAAATAATTGTTTGAAAAATATTTTTTAAAAGGCCACTTTAGATCAAAAAGAGTAGGTAAGTGTTATTTATTTTTTGTAAATCAATCAAATTCGTACCCATTCTTTGTCAGATCGTCAAAAAATATAATATAGATTTTGGTGTACCGGAGAATTATAGCAATTAGTTTGTGTGCCATGAGATATAAAAGGTTGAAAATAGCTGATATACACCAACATTTTCAATACCAGTAAAGTACCGGCAGAAATCCTCCATACCTGTTTTTTTAGTTAGCATTGAAATTCTACAAAATTTGGAAAATATGCCGCCTCAAATTGAAATCTAATTCTAGTAGATACCATTCTACTTCGCATGAGTTATTCTCCAAAGCAAAAATTTTTGATAATGCAATGTGGCTAATTTCTCCCAATCATGACGGGTACCCAAGAAAAATTGCAGGTCAATTCTTGTATTGCATAGGAGAATGAAGGACTCAAAGACTTTATCTAGATTGCGAATTTGATACCTTGGGAGCATGAAATTCCTGAACGAGCAAAAATCTTTTCCCGTGCGATTCTAAGTGCGAGAGGAACAAGCCTCTAGTAATCACATTCTTTCATTGATTTAAATAAGTCCATCAGACTTATTCCAGAATCCACAGGACATCATAATTTCTGAGAACGAATGACGAACTTGTTCTAACAGGCGGCTAGACCAGGAGGAATCCTCTTGGTGGTTCATCTTCGCATCGAAAACCATCCTGTAGTGCAAAAACCTGTTCCAAACTGTCACCAGTTCTGGGAAAGGGATAATTTGTTTTTCTATTTGAATTTTCATTCCTCCTTTAAGTAATAGGGAAGTTTTATCTCGACGAGATATTTCGTCAATAGCAAATTTAACCAGATCTTGATCGAGATATCTCGTCGGAACCACTTGGAGGGTTAAGAAACAACACTGATTTTAGTGCTAGTTGTTTTCTTTAACTGTAAATGTAAAGGGGTCATGGCATCGGTTGCTAGTTATGTAGTAGTACAATTTGCAATGAAAACATTTTTAAAAGTGTAAGGTAATAACATACAACATCAATATTTAAGTTAATAATTAGTTTTATTAACTGTAAATACATCCCAGATGCCTCAAGGACAGAAGCTGTTGCAATAATCCGACTTCTGAATGGTCATGATTGTTTCGCTAAACAGCTTTACCACCTAAAAATTCTGCAGAGCCCCCTTTGTACTAAATCCCAAAAAGTAGACATCCGCCATCTTTCTTCATTGAAATAAACCCTTCTGCAAACTTGTACTGTACTCTCTAGTCGGGACCTTTACAGCCCATTCTGGGAGGTTAAAGGACGGTTGAGCAGCTATTTCTTGTCTTAACCTTTTCTTATCAATTTTATGTATTGTTTGTGTGTTATATTGTTACTAACCTTTGTATTGTGTGTTTTGTTTTTCTACCAGTCATTGGAAAAGAAAAAAATGTACAATTGTTTCCGTTATGATGAAAAAAATACACACATCACTATGATCACGTATTCAGGTTTCTAGATAGCGCTTCGAACACATATTTTTGACATGATTGTAAAAACAAAACTTATTTAATACCCAATACTTATCTAAAATAAAGATTTAAGTAAATACGACAAATTTGTTTAAAAAGTGGCTTAGGCTTTGTTTAAAAAGTGGCTTAAATAACTTTAATCACCTAGGAAACTTGCAGAAAACCGGTATTTATGTTTCGGTAATGCCATTATTCACCAATCTTCAAAACCGGTTTTCGAACACTAGCAATAACTATTCATTTTTATCTTTTCTGTATAGTGCTATTCCCATCCCGACTTCACTGGACCATGCCTCGGACCTAAACCATCAGAAGAAAACAAGAGGCAGTTCACAGAGGAGCAGCTTCGAGCCAGCGAGGGCATCATCAACTTACAATACGGAACCAACAAAGGAGCCAACCAAAGTGGACAAAACTTCGGCAACACGAGGCACATGTAAGAAAACGAAGCTCCACCGCAACGCCAGTTAATTAGAATGATCCGGAATCAATCATTAACCTAGATGCTTTCAGAAGCTTCACCAAGTCAAAGCATTGTTCACTAAAAGCATGGTCATATATAATCATAGATTTATAGACGAAAAGTGTAACCATATTTTTATCAATATATATTTATACATATAATTAGATCGATATTGTACATCGGATAATAGAAACTGAATTTATGTAAACTTTATAAACATGTAATGTAACATTCGTACACTCGAAAGATGATCAGAACCGAAGACAGCAGACCTGAATGAATATAACTGGCGTTACAATCATTATTTTTGTTATGATGCAGAAGCCAATAAGTCCTTCATATATAAAGTCAAAAATATCCTGTCAATGTAGAATACAACAATGTAATATTTATTTACAATGACAGGTACGCAAATAAATATAATTATTTAGAATTTGATTGTCTTTATTTCTGTATTGAAAAATATTTAAAGTTCACAAAATGTGTCGATTCTTGAATTTTTCGATAGGTATTTTTAATTAACGTGTATCGCACTGGAGCAACACAACGGGCTGATTTTTGTTATATTGTTCACCCCAAAAGCTACTAATAGCTCGTTGTGTTGTTCCAGTGCGACGGTAATTAAAAATACCTACCTACCCACCAAAAGAGCTACAGTATAGTAACATTACCGTTCATTAAGTATGAAACAGATATTCAAGATCTCGCCAAGAAATTTAAATTTTAAAATAAAAAAACTACATATTTTCTTAATAAGATTTTTATGACAATTTAGTATCCAGATTCGATGTTTTCCCCGGTTTGGCGCCAAAACTTCGAAATTGGCGTCCTTTGGAAAAAAATCTCAAAAGAAAAATATTTTCCCGTCCGTTATTAGTTAGACGGACTAAATTTTCGTTGACTTTCGTGAATTTAAAAAGTGTTTACTACTGATGAAAAATGAAAATAGAAGTTTTTAACATGATTTTGCTTAAAAAGATACCCCTAGTCTCTCTCTCTCCCCATGGTTGAAAAATACTAGCAAAAAGTCGCCTGTGGCAGCTCTGCATAAAACCCAACCAACCTCTGCTGTTCGCAAAATTAAAATTCATCAGGGCGATACGGGGGTAGGTAGATAGATATTTCAATTAACGTCACACTGGAGCAACACAACAGGCTATTGGTGACGGTCCGGGGTCAATCCCAAAGGAAAAGATCCAAGGACAATGCCACGTAATTTTGAATCACGGCGATACAGGGGAATACGCAATATAACGAGGGGTTACTTGTACTGAAAAAAGATTTAAAATGTATTAAAACTGCTAATTAGTTTATCGCGATGACACGCAAGATGCATTGAACACAATACAATCCGATTCCTGCGAGTTGGCATTTGAGTCGCGTGCTTTTGTACGAACCTATTCGTTAAATAAAGGGGCAGGTTAAACGTGTTATGCTTTCCCAGGATTAGCTTCTTTAGCTCGGATTCTGGCACCAAGCTTATCGGTCGGTGCCGGAAGCAATAGCAGATGAGTTAGCGTAATAAATAATGACCCATATCGATCACCATACAGGATTTCGTGTATGGCAGCTCTCCTTATCACCTTTGTAGAAATGGTAGTAGTTAATTAACGTCGCACTGGATCAACACACGGGCTATTGGAGACGGTCCGGAATCCATCCCGGATGGAAAGATTATAGGACAACCCCCTCGTAATTTTGAACCACTGTCAGATGACGAGAACAACACCTGAGCTGGAGACTGCAACACCACGCCAACGTGAGGACATTTGAGGCCACGGCAGATTTAACGTGCACCAGTCTCCGTGTACACGACGGTCTTTGGCTGGACCGAGTTCCGAACTTGCAACCCTCCGGTTGCTCTTCCAACTGGGCTACCGCGGCCCTTTGTAGAAATAGACTTCTCAAAAGTCATCTGACTTCTCACTTTTAGTCTCTCTGACTTCTCACTCTATAATGTAAAAGATGAACACAAGGGTGCACACAGGATATTAATCTGTAGGGGCTTTGTTGGTATCGTAGACTCTACATTATGTAGGTAGATATTTTAATTAACGTCACACTGTAGCAACACAATGTGCTATTGGTGACGGTCCGGGATGACTACATTAGGAGTTAGCAATTGAGATTAAAACATCGCGCCAACCAAAACTGTGGGAGTCCAGATCTTTAAATTTAAAATTTATTTCTTTGAAGTATAGAGCAGCTTAAAAGTGTGCTACAAGAGATTGGTTTTGGAGTGACCACTCCAATAAGCTGCTGGCCAAATATGGCCCTAGCGCCATAAAACCCTAAAACCAACCAACCAATAAGCTGCATTGAAGGAAAAAGGTGGCCCAACTCCTATATTATCTAGTCCAAGAAATGTAGGACACTTTTGGTAAATAGAATAAAAATATTGGATAAATACTTGAGGATTGAAGTAAGGGTAGGTAGTTGAATTAGCGTCGCACTGGAGCAACACATCAGGCTATTGGTGGCGGTACCCGAGAACAGTCCAGAAGAGAAAGATCCGAGGACATTTCAATTCATCATTTTGAGCTACGGTCAGATGAAGAGGTCAAAACCTGAGCTGGTACCCCTCTCTCCAAACTTCCACCACGCCAACGTGAGGACATTTGAGACACGACAGATTTAAAGTGCACCAGCCCCTATGACGGTCTTTGGTTGGAACGAGTTTTGAACTCGCAATCCTCCGACTACTAATCCGCTACTCTTCCAACCTGGCTACCGAGGCCCGGATTGAAGGAGAAAATATAAAATTATCTTCATACCCAACTCGATGTTTAATTTGCAAATTCTTTTCCTTGAACATACGATTTCATTGTTTATAACAATGAAAATTTTAAACTTAATAAACAACTGCTGAAAAACCTGCACATTTCGCGTAGTCCCGGTACTATGGTATTGGTAGCCCCTAAACGAGGGGCAAATATTAAAATGATGCCAATAAGTTTCAAGGAAACACCATCAGCAAGAGATCAATTATTGATCACCTCAACAATTTTGAGGGGATTTTTTGACTCATTTAAAAGGGAGGATAAATATTACGAATGAGAAACTAAATACACTCACTGCCAAAAGTTAAGCAAGGAAAAGAAAATGTTAATTTCCGGAAGCGAATCTGAATTTCAGAGGCTACATTTCGCTGCAGAGGTAGATGGAAGTATGTTTTGTAACAGCCAATCATAGTTTCGTGTCGAGAAATATGCAAAAAAGGTAATCGTATAAGAAGTCAGCATTGTGAAGGGTTAGAGGAGTTTCATGTAATGCTGATAAAGTGTTTAGAACTTTCGTACGATTAGTTTTCAAGACAACGTGTTTCTAGGCTTCCAGAAGACGAATGGCAGATAGTGAGCGCTGGCGTTCTGTGGGACGCCTTGAAGCAGGACAATCAATCACAGATGTTGCTCTTTTCTTCGGCGTTCATCATTCCGTCATTTCACAATTATGGAAACAATTCCAAACAGTAGTCCGAAGACCTGTGGCCGATCGCCCAAGGGTTACGACCCCCGCGGAAGATCGATATATTGTTGTTTTACCAAGCGGAATCAAAGAGTGACCTCCACACGTGTGACATCTATGGTTGCAGCGTCCATTGGTAAGACGATATCTGCCACGACTGTACGCCCGGGTACCACGAGTTTGTGTTCCTCAATCCGTCCAATCCAGAGGGACACGATTAAAGTGGTGTCGGCAATATGTGAATTGGACTGTGTCTGATTGGGCCAACGTTATGTTCACGGAAGAGTCGAGATTTGGCCTGGAGCCAGATGACAAGCGTGTAAGGGTCTGGAGAGAACTAGGCACACGCAATCGGCCCCAGAACATCATCGAGCATCACGCATTTCGAGGTGGAAGCATCAGGGTGTGGGCAGGGATTTCGTTGGGATATCGCACCGACCTGCATATCTATAGACGGGGTTCTTGACGGCTGTCCGGTATCGGAATGAAGTCCTAGAACCCACTGTGAGATTGTACGCTGCAGCAGTTGGTCCTGCTTTCGTTTTAATGGATGATAATGGGAGACCCCATCGTCGACGACTGGAGAGTGAGGTGATTGCGCGCATGGATTGGCAGGCGTACTCGCCCGACCTTAATCCTATTGAAAATCTTTGGGATGCCCTCGACCGTGCTGTGTCTGCACGTTTCCCACCCCCAGTCACTCTGAGTTGCAAACTGCTCTACAGGAGGAATGGAGATTACTTGACTCTGAGGTGGTTGATCACCTCATGGAAAGCATGGTCACACGCTGTAAACTTTGTATGAGGATGAGGGGTGGTCACATACCCTAATAATGTCGTTTTTTTTGTTTGTTTTGGATTTAAACACCATTTTGTTAATGACTCCAATATGACTTCATCTTATATAATTTATGAAAATTCAATATTGTTTTCATCTTTGTATGTAATTCTTTGTTTTGTTTAATGCATAAACATATTTGCTACATTCCTGCCGCATTTCATGTCAATCAAAGCTGTACTTGTCGATTTTTTCGCTTTTTAACGCTTCGTGCTTAACTTTTGGCAGTGTGTATATTGTTTCAAGCAAATAACCTCTGCAGGGACTGCAAATTCTAACACCCTCATAATTTTAATGACTCAATCTCACTCATTAAGTCGTTTGAGGACCACAGAAGAAGGGTGCTATGTCCAAGAGCCCCAAACACTGTAGACCCCTATTTTAAAGTTGCATACCCTCTCCCATAAGGAATAAATATTTCAAATATACCGATAACGTTGGTAATGATTTGTACTAACAAAATTGAGTTCCGAAAACATGAAGCAAACTTGAGTTTTACTTGTCTCCCATACCATTTACCCAAATTAGTGCCACTAAAACAGTGAATGCTCAACTCTAACATTCAATTTTATTGCCAGATAGTTCCTTACGAAAAGCTGTTTCTAACATTTCAAATCATTGACCATCAGATAACAAAGGTGATCGTCTTGATATAGGATCGTTTATTCTAGAAATTGATTCGTTATACAAAAAGTGGTGCTGCCATCTAGGAACAAAGTTTATAACTATTTAAACCTGAAAGTCGTAATAGAAAATGTATTTACCTCTGAAGAAACGAAAAAAGAATTATACATTTTTAGATAAAGAACCAGATACTTAAAAACTCAATTTTATAAGACCTTTAGATATGAAAGTTATGATAAAATATCCGATCTTGCTTTTTGTCTAAACCAGCTGTATTTTTGGTAATTAACGTCATACTAGAGAAACACAACGGGCTATTCACGAAGGTCTGGGGTCAATCACGAAGGGTAAGGACAATCCGAGGACACCACATAATTGTGAACCACGGTCAGATGACGAGTCAACACCTGAGCTGGCACCCCTCTCCAAACTTCCACACCATGCCACCGTGAGGACATTTCGAGTCCACGACAGATTTAACGTGCCCCAGCCCCCTTTGTACATGACGGTCTTTTGGTTGGATTCGAACTTGCAACCCTCCGGTTGCCGGGCCCCTGTACTTTTTGGAGAAAGTAGGTAGGTAAGCGCAAAAGTCAACTTTGGGTAAACTGCACCAAAACCTGGAGTCCAGACTGGCAATTGCAACACAGCCTTTACTGCAAGTGATTATTTTTACTAAACTATGCAGTCTTTTAGTCACTATATGCAAATGTATTCTGTTACTCGCATTTGTTTTTAGCTGACATCTATTGTACAAAGCATGTTGGAATGAAGCAGGACCTCCATATAGAGGGTTCACCACAGTACCAAACATAAGGTTGGCTGGTTTTTATGGCATAAGGTCAAATTTGGTCAAGCAATGTTTTTCTGTCAAGTAAATGGATATATGCACATGGAAATTTTTTACTGACACAGGAGAGAAATGCATCCAGAGTAGTAACAGGAATCGAAAGATAATTTACATCTGTGCAAACACTTCATTGGGTATTTAGGAAATACTTTTTATTTTATGAGGGGCCTTCACCTAAAATGGTACTCAAGGCTTGTCATCCAACTTGATACTAGGGCCAGGAGTATACAGATGTGGATGGATTTTAGTGTTGATCCTAATGTCACGAGAAAACATGATGGGTTGAGTCCTGGTCTAAGAACCATAATTTATCTAGAAAACAGGGCAGTCTTCTCTGAAAAACGCCAGTCTAGATGGCTACAAATTAAGAAGCAACATGAGTTCTTGTAAATGGTTTTTTGAATCAACAGGGAGTTCTTCACGAGAGTATGCTCTTTAGGATTAAACTGTCAACCGAGAATACTACTTGACTGCTATACATTGCCAATGAGAATCTGTTCGATGGTGACCACAGCTCAGAGAGGCAACAGGAAGATCGTTACAATTCTTCTGTGCAAGAATTGCATTCAACTAGAATTCCTAGGCTGTACACAGCTTTAATACAGTACTTCTTGAGTTCCATTTGACTTTTGGCAAATTTCCAGGCTGATGATACTCAAAAGATTGCTGAACACAGAAGAAATGAAGACAAATGTGATGAAGTACTTGATGGAATTCCCTAAAGTGACACTGAGAAAACTTTCCAGCAGAACCAATAGTTAATGTGTCAACTCAAAAAAGGTTCACTTTAAAGAGGATTATATTTGAACTAAATATATAAAGTGAAAATGATGATGAGAATGAGTCATTATGACTGCATATTCAGGAAAAAAACAGTAAAAGAGATAAGCAGAAATAATGTATAAATGTGATCCCTAAAAGCCATGAAAGTAAATTTCATTGGCAAAATTATTAAATTTAATGCTGTCATCTATTGGTTTAAATCAAAAAGCATTTTCGATATGCCAGGGAGACCAATAACAGGTAATAGGGTTCTCAAAAGGATACTTTTACTTCTGTAATCAACAGTACCATGAACAGAGTTGGTTAGAGACACAGGCTGAAATAGAAAATAAGGGCTGCAGATTTTAGTTTTGGAGGCACAAGCACCATTTGACCATGCTGCAGCAAACACAATACAAAGTCAAGATATACACACACAAGGAAAGTTTTACTGACATAGAAGAGAAAAATACACACAGGGAGGAATTGAACCTGTGCAGACTACAACTCGCAGGTAGTTTTGGAAGAGAGGGATTCTTATTATTTTGTGTGCAACTTCCCCATATATATATAATCCATCAGAGATTATAAAAACAAACTTAGGTTTAAATTAATTTTTCAAGTAATACATGCAACTATGTTCACTGGGAAGATGTTAAATAAATGTTAATGCTAAAAAGTTTAATGTAATACATTAGGGGCAGAGTGTACTGTCAGATTCAACTTACAAAGAACTCACTTTGAAACTGATTCTGTGGTATATATTCAAGGCTTTTTTTAAAAAATAATGATATTATATGAATGGTGAAACTTATGTCTGATCAAAAGAGTAAGGACATCCTTCCTCTGCACAGCCTAGGTAATCAAATTTCTTATAAGATGAAAAAAGCATGTTTGTAGCTTTAAGGACCTAAAAGAGATCCATTTTCATGAGAGTAAAATGTTACAATAAGTTATTAAATATTTTTTTAAATTTAGGTGATTGAATCTTAGAATAAAATCCAATATAAGATACGTTCCATATTTCTAAATTTTACTTTAAGCATTACTTATCAATGTGTATTTAAACTAGACAGCTTACAATATATTTAAAAAAAGAATTTAGGAGACACACACATTAAAAGTGAATGGAAAGTAAACAATATGAAATTATTTTTTCAAATGCTGATACATTTTTATTTTGAATCGAAATTTCCCGATGTTTTTGTTTCAAATAATTATATTCAAATTAAAGGATGAGAGGTTTTGTTTATATAGTGAAGAAAAATAGTGTAGTATAGTGAACATCACAGAAGTATAACAAGCCCAAAGTTATGTTTTACCACAAGGTGAATAATTTTTTTCCCTAAACAAAACAGTTATAAAAACTAATAAATTTGTATAAAATGAAATAAAGTATGATAAAGAGTTAAACAACCTTGATTACTAATTTCTTGCATTTTTTTAAACCAGACCTTACAAAATCAAATATCTATAAAAAGCATGACAAGACATTTCAACTGTAACAAAATATAAAGGTATATTTTATTACTTTTTAATAATTTATTATACATGAAAATCACTCACACAGACCCTGAGTTATGAGACCAGCCATGTTATGTCATAGAAGTGATTGTAAATACACATTGTACAGAACTGTTTTGACGAATTTTTGTGGAAAAATTAAATGAGTTAATGAAAGGACTAAGTTTACATCAGTATTTAATTTGATATACAAATCCACAATATTTCTGATAGATGTATGAGCATTATTTGTGCAGTTTTTGTTTCATGTATATATACTTATATACATGCCATTAGAATCATGACTGCTTACAGACATTAGGGGCTTTCAAATTTATACAACTAATCTTTCTAGGTTCACTTTCTTGAGGAACACATTCTGTACTTTCATTTGGAGTAACTTCAGGAGTATGTTGAGGAGCACCTGTAATGAGATTTTTAAAATTTATATATACTAAATTCATTTCTAAAACATTTTTAATGAAGTGAATTCACATTAGTAAAAGATGAAAAGTATATAGAGAAAAATTGGTAAATAATTGGTACATGCAAAAGCAAATTTTATGAAATACTTACAAGGAACTGTCATATTAAAACAATGCATTAAAAGAGAATAATTTTCATTGTGCAAACATCTATTGAAAATGATCAAAAAGTAAAACCATATCAGAAATGTTTGATACAGTATAAAGGTTAAAAACTTACAAAGAAATGGCTACAGTGAGAAAGTAAATGCAGAATACTTGAGAGCAAAGCTGATGGAAATAAGGCATGCAACATTTCATATTCTCAATGTTATGCTGCAAGGTCATCAGTTTTTCATCTCTTGTATCAGAAGCACAAACAATTCCATAGGATTTGCAAAAATGTATGTTGTGTTCTCACCTTCACAGCCAACATCAAATATGCATATTACAGAAGTATCCTTTATTATGGTATGAAACTGAATATTTAGTCTATGTAATTTGAATATCTGTTAAAATGTTATTCAAACATCAGTGATTTGCACTCCAGTTCAGTAATGTTGTAATTGTAAAATTGCATCAAATAATTAAAACTTCATTGATTACATACAAACATAACGAGGAATGATGGAATACTAAAATTACATATTTTGGGAAATATTAATACTCTATTAAGTCTCAAGCAGAGGCAAAAACTGATAATTTGTATAATACAGTAGATGAAAGAGTTTTTATGTCATAACGCCCGGGTTTGGTTAAACTCTCAAAAAAAATCAAATAAATTGAAGATAAATTGTACACTACTAAAACTTCCTAAAGGTCTGTAAAATATAAAATTTAGTAGGTTGCAATTCTTATGTGAAATCAAGTCAAAGTTTAAATATAGTTTATGAAACCAATGTAAATGAGAAATAAAAATACGCTAAGTGCCACAACATCTCAAACATCACAAAGCCTGTGTTTCATCAGAGAAATTTAGCATGCATAGGTGCGATATATGCTGAAGTATGGCATGAGATGGAATCAAATTATGATAAGCATTCTGCTCCTCTTTTGTCCTGTGTACAGGCTGTCATAAATTATGGCTTTTCATAGCCTTGCACAGCGAGTTACGGCAGTGCCATTCAACAGTAAACTGAAAATGGTAGTGCTGGCCAGGTCTCTGCCACACATGGGTGCAGTGATCATTTGCCGAAAAGCAGGATCGGGATTCATCATTAAACATGATGTAGTCAAAGATGAACATTTCAACAGGGGTCTAGTTTTGTCTGCCCAGCATCTGGTAATAGGCTAACCAGAGCCTTTGTGATGTACATGTGTAGCTTCAACGACCCACTGCTGACAGTACCTTGTCATAGCAGTCAGTGAACATCCTAAATAATGGTCCATTTGTTGACAAGAGCACCACAACATAACCCCTTTCAAAGTCCAGGCATTCTTGGTTGCCACTGATGGCAATTCAAGAGTAACAAACACCAAACCAGAATATTCACAGCCAGCCAGAGACCTCTTCAATAAGTCTCAGGATGCACACTTCATATGTGCCAGGGAATGCCCAAGACATTCATTAGCTCTTAAACTTTAATCATTTGCATGTCTAAGACAGGATTTTACATAGCAAATTCCATGGTCATAAATGAATGGTTCAGGATGTTTCAATTTTTCTGGCAGTTTATTACGTAATGAATGAGTTGGCAAAATGTCAAAATAAAGCTATGCACAAATATCTTTTCAACACATTTTCAACTTCCAGGACATGAAAAAGAAAAAAGGGATTGGGGAAAAGAGTAGAGATGAAAACAGAAAGATTACTTGGGTGCAGAAGTGCAGCAAGCAGTGCATGTTTAACAAAGACAGTAAGAGCAGATTATTAAGGTACCTTAGATATGTGAAGCCCATACACATCTAAAGAAGATGTACCGCTGAAGGCTAATGTGTACAATGGATGTAAATGCTTAAGTTTAGAAAATTGATGCACACTATATGTTAATTAGTTTCATGTAATACCTTTAGTGAACAGAAATACAAGAGGTACTTGCTTGATATCACAGAAGAAATACCATCTTGAAGTAAGATAATTATTTCTGAATTTTTACCTGGAATTACTCTGTAAAATATATCGTCATCATCTTCATCACTATTTACTTCTTGATTAGTATGAAGTAGCTTTAAATAAGGAATCACAGTTGAGTTCCGATAAGAATCTCTATCAGACCTTTGCGGAATAGGAACATATTTTGATAATATTGGTGGAGGCTGTTTTACCCATCTGAAAAGGTAGATATATGACATTAAATATACTGCAAAACAATTATGGATATCCTATTCTACATGAATGTAAGTAAGAAAAAGAAAAATGCTTAGAATTTCAGAGTTTGAAACGACATTTTAAACAAAAATAATTCATATGGACCAATGAAAAACAATCAAATACAGAAGCTAAATGGTATACACCTTAATATATACAACTCACACTTTTAATAGGGTTATTAAATGATTATCAAGTACTTTGTTAAAAAGTGATCTATTATTTTTAACTGACTATATGATATAAAACCTTTATATCCTCTCTCTCTATAAGACTTTTATAAACTATAAGACCTTTATATAAAAACTACAATGAAAAATAAAAACAAGACAATCATTAAAAAACAGTGATTTTACTGTGTAGAATGGGTTGGTTTGAAAGTGTTACAGCAGTTTTTGAAGGGCATGTTCATTCACATACACTGGTAGCCAATGTAACAGAATATGCCAAAGACAGAACTTCAATTTACTAAAACATACTTCATAGTTGAGATCTGTTGCTCTATTTTTCTACAGTAACAGTGCTCTATTTTTCTAGTTAACTGTAACAGTGGTGGGAAAATTCCAGACTATAATTTCGATTGATGTTGAAAAGGAGTGTATTAAAAAGAATAAATGGAAGTTAACTTTTAAAGTGGCATGACTGAATAAAGTCCAGAAAAGTTCCCATACTGCAGACACAAAGAATTCAAATATCTTGCTCCTCAAAATATTTTGAGACCCTGCCAAACTGTACTCAGGCATATTGCTTGGAGGGCTAAACTGTTTTAGGGAGGGGTATTTCTCAACACTGCATTCAAAAGTCCTTTTGTACTTCTAATAGATGAGATTTATTGTATAGTGCATTTAAAAAGTTTAGTCACTGAAATGATTCTGCCCTTCAAGGTACATATTGAACTTAAAAATTAAAGCAAGAGTAAAAATGATGCAATTTAATGTGCAAAACTTGCTTCGGTATTTACAAATTGTAACTATTGAAACAAATTAGATAAAAGATTTGAACAAAAAATTGATTAGTACGACAAATGACAAATCCCGAAGTACTTAATCCTGAAAAAAAGTGATGCATAAACTGTTTTTCAGTAAATCCATCAGTTACTAACACAGTAATTCCAATTCCTAATATGAACACATATTATAGTGATTCCACAGTAGTGATAGAACAGCTGAACCGAACAAGGGCTGTTAAGCTTTGCATATATCTCCTGTAAAGATGAGAAGGTATAGTTGTAAAAGAAAACTGAGTTACACATGAACCCTACAGTACAAAAATTAACTAGCTGTGCTGCTAAAGCAGTTATAGGTATTGAAATTACAAATGTTAAAACCCACAAAATTAAAAAATGATACGTGTATACAGACTGAAAATCTATAATGGAAAAGTTAAATTTTTAAATGCTTCATTCAAAGAAAAAGTCCCAATTCTTACATTAGTATCAGATTCGTGGACATTCCAACAACTTTTAACACCAGAGTATTTAGCAAAAGTAGTCTGAAAATTAAAAACTGAAGGGATATTACCATTCCTAATGGAAGAAAAAGTGTAAAATTAAGTCCAGATATTGTAAAAAATTATAATATTTTATAACAGTCACATGTGTCCAGGAAAGTTTGCACATCTGTTCCTTCTGAAAATGGGAGTATTAAAACAAGACTGCTTTTGTATAACTTAAAAGAATTATCATTCCATTTAAGGAACATACTTTAAAATGGGAATTTTCTAAATTTTGCTCACCACGTACAAGAGAATGTGATTATTGGAAGCAAAGGTATTCGTTCAGAGTGTATATATCATCAGAATGTTGAGCTCAAGCTTCATGTTATCCATATAAATGAATACATATCATTGACAAAAACTAGTTTGTAGAATTGATTCAGAAACATGCATGGTGTACAGGTGTGATAAGTGTTCATCTCCAGAAATACTTAAGGGATATCTGTCATTGTGATGAATTAGAAATGTGCAGTGAAATTACTTATAGACAATAAATAAAAATGATAAGCAGAATTAACATTAATAACATCAGTAGATAAATTCATTGACAATTTGCTTGAAAATCTCTGCTTTATGAGCCCATCACTCTTTTACAAAATTCTTACAAAGTAATCACATTACAAAATCTTTTACAAAGTCATTACTTTAAAATGCAAAGGTGAATTGAGTCTGGATACTACTATCAAGGCAGAATTTTCTAAAAATTAAGCCTACATTTTCCAAGATGCTATTCAAAATATTCATTGCGAAAACGAGCAGGCAACAGTTAATCTTTTTCTAGCATATATTAAGGATCTTCATCCTGTGAAATCTGTTTTTTAGTTAAAAGTGACAATTTAGTGCATGACACTTCAACATTTAGGATTTTTCAACAGGTAATTGTCAAAACACTCAAGTTCCACAAATGAAATACATAAAGTATTTCAATAAGTCCTCAGTCAAATACAAAACTTATTAAAATTTTATTAATCTGTCATGAAAAAGGACATGGTGTAAAAGCAGAGTAGCACTTTTTGCCTCTTTTCATGGAAAAGGAGCTTGTGACGGTAGACACCATAAGGCATGATTACCAAAGTATGACTTCAGTGTCTATACAAAGATACAATATTAAATGCATTTGATTCATACAACTTAAAAAGAGCCCATTAAAGGAATATATACTTTTTCATAGCAAAATTGAAATCACTGCATTATAAACTGATGAATTCACTGAAGAAAAACAATTTATGCATTACTTTTCCTAGGAACAAGTACTTCGGGATTTGTCGTAGACAAATTTAAAGAAATTGTTTTCAGAGATTTTGCTCAGATCTTGTTTGGATGTTAATTAAATAGTTTTAACATGGTCACACATGTTTTCCGTTTTAACTTATACCACTTTACATAAATTTAATGAGTATTTGAGTTGAACAATTGGGGCTATTGTAAGTATTTTTGTATTTCTAATTAATTTTTAACTAAAATACAAGAATTTCACTGTAATTTTGACAATGTACCCAAAGCATAAATATAAATATATTTAACAGAAATATTGTAATCAAATATTATAAAATGCAGTACATTCTGTAAAGTATCTAAAAATAATTTAAGCAAAGAAAAACAATTTTTCTTGATCGGTTCTTAAATACTTTTCCAAAGACAATATGTGATAAAATAAATTAAAAACTACATATGAAGGTAATTTGATAATGTATTCATATCCAAACATATGCAAGTCTACTTTGAATTAATACTTAAAAAAATTCAAATTTGACCACTGGTTTTTAAGTATGGTCATTTTTATACTAAGATGACGCTATCATTAGAATACCTTTTATTAAAAAATCGAAAATTTTACATATCTGAATTTTTCTCAGATTAAAGTATATATATTAATATTTCCACTAAGTTTCAGCGAAAAATGAGAGGATTCATTTTTTCTAGTCCTTTAAAGTCGAATGATTTTAAAAGTGAATTTTTCACTTTGCATGTAAAAAATCCACTAAAGTAAAGTTACCACTGTTTTTGTATTTTACATACATTTCTGAAAAATGAAAGATTCCATTTGGTACCAAAATTACAAAATTTGAACTATTAGTTCTGAAACTAGGGGGATTTATAGACAGTGTGACAAATCCAAGATGGTCACCATTTTGTGAAATGGACCAATTTTTATATTCCCATATCTCAGCTAATATTGAAGAAAATATTGTAAATAACAGAGATTTGTGGGTTTCACTGCTGTCTATCTATGGTAAAAATTTGAAAAAAAATCCATGACTGGTGAACAACTTTTTCTCAAAATGGGTGTTTTCACATGGAATGACCCTCTTGCATGACTTTATACAGTTTTCTTAAGAAACCAAATTATGCAGCCTTATTGATATTTTATACCACTTTTTTCTAGACATTTTAGCTTTTGCATTGTGGAATGCTGCTTACTATTTGCTTAAACCTTTCAGCTAGATTGGCCACACATTTTCAACAGACTGACTGTAGGCCAATCTAAAACAAGTATATTTCTATTGAAACCACATTTTTGTGTATCAATGGGAGTTGAGTCATGCTGGTAAACCCATTCAGGGTTATCAAGTTCACCAAAGGCTATAAATTGTTCTTTTGTTTCTTGGTTGGTTGATTTGGGTTTTATGGCGCAAGATCCAAAAGAGGATAAGCTGCGCCAAACACGAGATAATAAAATTAGGACTTTTGTTTCTTGGAAGTCTCCAGATTTCTGCTTTTCAGTTGAAAATGAAAGGCTTGTTTGTACACTGAAGTTGAATGTTTCCCAGATTATGACTGAACTTTCTGTAAAAAATTCCTCAGCTCTTCCTCAAATCATGACAATTTTATATTCAACTATCTGGAACATCAAAATTACCAATTTTTTAGCTTGTAAAGATTTTTCTTGGAAACAGTCTTCAAGGCTTTTGTCATTGTGTTAAGAGGTAGGACACAGCCCACCAGGACTTTTTGCTTTCTTATCATTGCGCCATTTGACAAAATTAAACAAATACAACATTTTGATCTAATACTGTCATGCTTCCAATGCAGTTATCCAGTTTGACCATAACTCCTAAACTAGAGTTTCCTTCTCTTCAGTTAACTGCTGAGCACTTGGCATATTAATGAAGCACCTATAACAAATATCTTTCTTGTCAGTTAGACACTAAAATCTAAACAAATCTCTTCATTCAAAAGAAAAGATAATGGAATACAATATTTTTCACAAAGAGGAAATCAAGAACATCCACTTTCTCTCAAATTTTCTTAATTACAGACAATAGAATAGATGAATATTTTGATTTTTTAAATATTAGGAGGTTTTTCTATTTAAGCTTAGTTGATTTTCTTCCAAAGGGTTTACTAAATAAGCTAGGAAGTGAGGGATACCCAGTACTCGTTTTTACACATTGAAAATAAATGTTAAACAGCATCAATTCCTCTATCAGAAATAATTTTTTCGGGTTTGGGGCACAAGGACCATATTTGGCCAAGCTGTGCTAAATACAAGACAATGTCAAGTAAAAATGTCCTGAAAGGGGAAAAAGAGGGATTAGGGAACATAGTGGGATGAAAGCAAAAAAAGATTGCTTGGGTGTATCCAGGAAACACAATCTCCATGCTTACTTAACACAGTATGCCCCATGGGAAAAGATCACTAGAGTACCTCGGGACAGTGAAACCAGTACACCTAAAGGAGATGTGCCCCAGAGGGCTTATTATCATAAAAATTAAATTCCCTCTTGTAAAAGCATACATTCAAGTCTGTGCAACCTTCCCATGGGGATGACTATGTCAAAATTAACCGAAAACACTTCATGCAGTGCATGAACAGGCCTCAAACTAGGGCATTTTTCAGTGAGTAAAGGGAAATATTTGTTGCTCAGTTGTCATCCTTACACAGGTGCCAATTGCCAGGAGTCTGAACACCTCATGTCCCCACAAACAGGAGAGGTAAATATTTCCATGAGACCAAATAAGTTATTAAAAAAACACCTACACCATGCATGCCCTAGGAATCTGACCCCCTTGAAAAATTTTATAGTTGACCCAGAACCCCCAAACACATAAGGGGTAAATATTACAAATAATCTATAATAAACAAGTAAATAATAAAAGTAAGTGCAGTCTCTTTCAAGTGCAGTTTCAATCTCTCTTAACAGATCACTTTATAAGTAGGGGCCCTAAGTTCTAGAGACTTAAATTCCTTGGGCCGTAAAACCTTTTCGAATAGGCTCTGGTCCTTCTTTAACATGAGGTATAAATATTACAAATATACTGAAAATAATTGGTAATTATAAAAATTTACAAAATAAAGAGTTCTCTAAAACATCCTTATATATAAAGCAAGTGGTGTTTCACTTCCCACAATAATTTCGCCAAGTTGGCATGACTATCCAAATTAATACTATCCCATCTCTAACAAGGAATCCAGTTATTTTCAGTTTAAAAAAAGGCATTCAGGTGTTACTGAGTAGGAGCAAATTTTTAAACTTATTTGAATAAAATAGCATTCATTCCATCCCAGGTTATTTCCTTTTCATATCATTAAGCTTCAATCAAGGAAAAAAGAAAATATAAAGTTTGATTTATATATATAAATCATGATTCTTCAATAAAAGTAACTTGATTTAAATCAGCATACCCTATTTTAAATACTTTGAAAACATCAAAAGAAATTTGTGACAACTCATAAAAATATGAATTTTTAGAAAATGAGTTAGTAGGCACTAAAATATTGCAAGATTAATTTCTTACCGATGAAATTTGACTTCATGAAGTGTCATTCTGTCTGAAGGTTCTTTCTGAAGCATCCCTAAAACATTATAATATTGTAAAGCTAGATGAAAATGGTTATTATATTATGGAGCAGTTTATAGTCAAAAGCAGCTTTTTCAAAAGATGTTCTAAGAGATATTTATATATAAATGTTTTGCATATGCATAAATCATTACTATTTTGAGCACATATAATTGATATTTCTTTTTTTATACACACCTTATGCTATAATTAGTATTTTTTTTACGTTGAAGTGTTTATGGTATGAATATATTTATTGGAGATGCCTTGAGTAACATGCTTTGCTTTTAACTATCATGAATATTAATAAAAGTTACTTTAAAGGAGGATTTCCAAATGTTAATTAAAGAGATACATTGATTCTTAACTGGTGGTTTGCAGGAGAGCAAATCCTATTCAATTCAAAATTCCATCAAATTCAAAAATAAAAATGCTATTTGCTATTAAATTTCTAGATAGCCTAATATATTTACAACAGTTCTATGTGCAGTTCAAAAAAGCGATATTTAATAAATAAAAAGTTCTCAATAAATTCCAAAAGTGGGGTAGTACATAAGGAATGTTTTGACACACTTCCTGTGTTTCACAAGCTTCACATTTTTTAAATATATAAATTTGCATACATATATATTGCTAAAGTTGTTTTATGATAAAAGTTTTGAAACTGATTTTACAGGTAAACACTAATTGTCAAGAATATAGGAATCCTCATACATTTTTATCATAACAATGAGATGTGGAGTTCATGGTAAACCCAAAGGTTGAAATGCTTTTCTCAATGCCAAGAATTAATAGTTAAAGAATTTTACTATTAATTCTTTACTATTCTTATTTAATTTACTATTTTTCATATGACATTATTTGCAACAATTCAACTTTTTTCTCTTTGGTAAGACTTCAAATTTTTCTGTAAAACTGTCCATCATGCAAGAGTAAATAGTTTGAATTCTAATCTTATGCTAAGATTTTGTCATAAGTATATCTATTCTTCAGCTTAACATTGAACTAATGGATATTACGTCTACATGAGGATTTTAGTTATTGAGGTTATCTTAGATTGGGGTAACAGATAGGAATTGAATTTGATTTTTCTAGAAGTTCCTTGTGTGGTGATTAAAATTATCAAGACCATTTCCCTGTTCAGTGATACAGCAAACAATAAGGAATTTTTTATTAAAAGAATTTTAGAGTAAGTTGGGAAACAAAATAGTAAAAGAGTGTGCAGCACTTTTTCCTTTTCATATTTTTCTCATCATGAATGACACATGACATGTCCACATTTGAACTTGATAAGGTGAAATGTAACATTCAGAGAAATAGTATGAGTGTATGGTCTGTTGGAATGGCTATTTACTGATTATTCAAATTTTGAAGCAATTTTTACCTGTGGTTTACTCTGAATTATTTGTTTGCAAAACATGTGTTCAACAAACCCCTTTCTGAGCAACAATTTATCTTGAACTTCCGATTGTTGCTTTAGAACATTCATTACATATTTATATACTTTCTTCAACCTAACATAATAGTTAACCATGGCTCAAGTAGTTAATGGAATGACATACATATGACCACACTTGAAGGAGGCTCAGAATAGAAATGCAGGTGCAGAGTGGACTCCAAAATTCATTTATCGTAAGCAATTTCTCATTACGATTATGATTTTATTTAGTCTTACAGTATGAAACAAATATTTCAGAAGAATGAACTGTAATAACTATTAGGGATAAGTAGGTACATGTGTATAAAATACACTTTAACAGAAGCTTATGGGATGGTACTTTATTTAAAGGTACCAAATAAATTTGAAAACAAATTTTACACTTAAAGCTCCTCACTCCTGTTAAAAAATATTCACATGCATGCTTATTACAATTTGGTACCAAATTCCCTAACTATCTTGCTATTACTTCTTTTGGTGTTTCAAGTAAATTCTGTTCAATGAACAATCAAATTAGCATTACAAGCATTTAGATGCATTAGTTTTGTAGCTTTAATGTTTTATAACCACCAAAATTTCAATAATTAAATTTAGAAAACTTAGATGTATCATTTTAATACTGAACAATAAATGCCACTATTCTTGATTAAGAGCTTCCTTATAACAATACTTTTCAAAGTGGTATTTATTAAATAAATAGTTTATTAAAATTGAAAGGCAAGAGGAGTCATCTTTTAAACACAATAATGGAATATATGCTTGCATTGAGCATAACAAATTGGATTTGAAATCAATAAACTGCAAATTGAAATTTAATGAATTACCAAAGACAAGTTTTGAGAACTTTTAAAATGAAAAAGAATTTAAATTAGGGCAGAAGAAACATTAGTCATGCAAACATCAATGCTAAATTGTATTAAGATGAAGTATTACTTGCTTGAACACTCCCTGCACAGTGTGTTTAAAAATGGAATTGAAGAAAAGAATATCCAAGTATTAGATATACAAGTCAGTTGACAAAGAAAAATACTAAAAAGCTCAGCTATAATATGGGATCTTAGTACCTTGGAGTTTTAAAATACATTACATCTATATATAGATTCAAATGAGGCATTACTGGAATGGCAAAATTACAAAACTTTGTACTTATAAGTATTTTACCCTCTAAGTGCTACAAATGCATTATTTCACATTGCAACATGCAGTTTTATCAGCATGGCTCCAACTCAATTTTAGCCTTACTTAACCAATTGAAAGTTTCCTAGAATTCTTTCAATCAATAAACATGAATATTTAGTCATTAAATGTATAATAGAGTAAACATGTACTCTAGGGAATTTTGCCAATTTAAGAGATTTTATAGTTAAAGTATATTTTTAAGTACTATAACAATTCATAGATTCTGGAATAATTACGCTTGTATATTACATTTTATTCCCTCTGTATGTTACATAAATTCACCTTGAGAAATTCTACATGCAATTTATGAAAAATTTTATTTCTGAAACTTACACAATTTAAAAATATTACACATGTAAAAGCATACTTGGCATGATGATGAAAGCATGCAAAATAAAAGAAAAAATTGTAGATTAAAAAAAAAACACAAATGCAGCATTAAAACAAAAAATCCAGTAAGGTATTTCAGATTAAAATTTTCATTGGAAATATACAAAAGAATGATGGAAAGGTGAGGAAGACTACCAAAATGCTGTTAGAAAAGGTTTTGAAAAACATGTTTAATTTTAAAAAATAACTCAATTTTTTATGAATTTTTGCCAAAATTAAGGCCTTTGGACTCTTAACTTTTTAATAATTTTAGAATTTGTGCTGCAACAGTGCAAATTGAAGCATTATCTTTAACATTATTGAGTATCTAACTACATTTAATGATAAGATATTAAATATTTACATACAATTATTAAATTTACAAAGTAAAACTAAATTCGTTTCTAAATCATCAATTGACAAGTCTTATTCAAATTAGTTTCCCTTATTATATATGCTACCTTATATACTTATTAAATGCTACATTTTTAAATGTCAACGCCAGATGAAAAATTTAAATGGAAAAATAGATTTAGCCTTTTCCAAGGCAAGACTAGTGTTTCCTCCTTTGTTACACTAAATCTAAGTTACACTTCATGGAATTGAAAAGCAGCACTAAAATCATGGTTCCAAAAATTTTCTTCCCACTATAAAGTGTAAGATTTATCATGCTATTTGAGAAAGCAAAAGCAATAACATTTTCTGTGAAAGTAAAAAGTACCAAAAACTAGCTTCTAAAATCTAAGGGAGAGAAAAATAACATGTCTACATATTTAAGGCAATGGTATGATCTACTAAGGAAATTGAATTGTGAGAAATGCTTTTACATTAAATGTTGGTTTAATTTGGTGAAGTGGCCACAGCACGCAAAGCACATGGCTTGTAATATAATGACTACGTTCTAAAGCTTATCCATAAAGCTTAAACATTAGCAATATGAAAATATCTAACCTTGGAGAAGATTTTGTAAGCATAAGTCAAGATCTTTTGGAATGATCACATCACAGTTTGCGATATTTTCATATAATATATAAATGCTATCACCTTCAAAAGGGTACTTTCCAGTGGTAATATTATACCTATAATTTGAAGACATGTAAAAATAAGTATAAAGAAATTTGAAATAAAAAATCACAGAAAACTAAATTTAATCCATATAATGAATAAAACTGATGAATAATAAATTAGAATAAAAAAAGACAACTAAATTGAAACTAAGAATAAATGGAAAACTGATAAATACATATGCATATAATTTTGTAAATCAATCATGTAAAGGTGTTTTAGTTATATAGCTTTATACATTTGGCTTTGCCTTTGTTCTTGAATTTTCAATCAGAAATTCATGCAAGATAACAAGCTAAAAATGTGCAAACAAAAATGAAGTGTAGGGGTGGTCATTACTTTTAAATAGGTATCACATTTCATATCTACTCTCCCATTACCATGGTAGCATCTGCCACAAATGATATGAATGCTGAACTCATTTCCCCATGTCTAGGTTTTTCGTTTGGGTGGAATATGATAATGCTGAAATACCTGAACCCACACTCAACAAATTAATTAACCTTCTCTTAACTTAAATGAGGTAAATAAGTTTGTTGTTGATCTTGGCAGTTGCACCATGGCAATAGAATAGAGCAAGGCGAAGGAATGTTTGATCTGAAAAGGCCTATTTAATAGCAATGGGTTAGAGAGTTTAAGTGAGTAACAGAAGAGTGAATAGAGTGGTTTCAGGTTTGAGGCCATGCAAACATTTAAGAGTTAAAAAAAGGACAAAGAACTTGTGTATGTTAACAGAAAACCTAGAAGTAGTTGACTTAATTGAAAATATGGAGGTACATAGTTAAAAAAGCTGCTCAATGGGAAAATTTTGGAAACCAACAGCAAGATTTAGTCCTGTAAAGAAAACTATTTTGAAAGTAACTCTAAAAGATCTAAGAACAGAAGATTGCTCTTAATGTAGTCAAACGTTTTACACTTGCAAATTTATAATTGCAAATACCTATTTTTTTCTTATTTCTATAATTGGAGTTAATGATCTAGTATTTCTAGAATTGTTAGAATGCCTAAAGCAAATAGATGAATCCAGTTCTAGAGTACAATTCGTTTTAAAATCTCGCATGCAAGAAATTACAACATTAATAATTTCATATTTGCACTTAAACCACAATCACATCAATAACATTAATTTTATTTTGTTAACATGTAAAGCTTCATCTCTAAAAATTGGTACATAAAAAGTTTTGCTAAGATGCCTTTCAATTATAAATAGGAATAAAAATGTACCAATTGTACAGCAAGTTTTGTCATGTATACCTTGAAATCAGAAAGCATTTTGAAATTTGAATAGTTTACTTGAATTGGGGTTTGCATAATTTCAGGAGTTTTCCAGGATGATTGCAATTTAATTTAAAGTGCATTAATTATAAACACATTTCAAGAGAAAAAACTTCAATTCTTTCCACCTAAAAAATTCTAAGCTATGTTAAAATATTCGCATTTTCCCTGAAATTTCTTATTTTCTAATTTAGCTTAGTGTGCTTATTCCTCATATCTATCTGCCAAAAGTGTAATAGTAAAATGGCTAAATAAAACTATAGATCTATCAGATCAAATAGCTTTGGCCTTAAGGGTTTTGAATACTTCATCATAAGAAAAAGGATGGAAACTAAATAAGAAATAACATCTAAAAGGTTTTTACTATAATCTCATCCCCCTTTTATTTGCCCTAGCTGCAGTGCAACAACAATTAGGACCAACTTTTCTGTTTTCAGGCAAGAAATCTATCAGGCACGTTTTGAATTAGTCTTCCTTTCAGTTTCAGTTCTTTTCCCTCCCTAAAGATTTTAAAAACGATTTGGAAATTTAAATAAATCTTTTTATACATAATAAATAATCAAATTGAAATACATTTTTCAGAAGTATATTTCAGTTTCCAAGGAGTTTTCAAGAGGGTACCAATCTTGTTGAACACTTAGAAAGCTGTTTTCAGCACTGAAAGTCAGGTTTCATCAATCAAGTTAAAAAATTCAATTTAAATTGGAATGGAAAGGAAATGTGTTATTCAATTAAGAAAATGAACATTAAATTTTTCAAGTGCCCATCACTTTATTATAACATAAAGAAATAAAATACCAATGGAAAGGGGAAATAAAATACATTTGTCAGGTAATATGGAATGACTTAAGAAAAATTATCAAATGTGATAAGTCTTACAATTCAGTATATTTTTAAGACCATATTAATCTTGGAAAATCATCGATAGTAGCTGATATCTGCCATACTATGCACTACACTGGTATTCTAAATTAAGTGAATTTGCATATTTTGTCGAATTTCTAGAAAAGTATTAAACGAAAGATAAAACTAATGCTTCCAAACAAAGATGCAAATCTTTAGTGTCGAATGCGTAAGCGTACACGTGCGTGTGGATGGTGCATTTAGAGGAACAAGCTTTCTAAGCGCACGTGACAATTTCCGCACTACGTTTGCTCGCACACCTGGGCGAAATTTCATGGTGTTTTTTGTAATATTTGGTGAAATTCGAAAGCAAACAGTTAAAATGAGTAACCACCAACGTTTGGATGATTGAATGAGGTGGCGAATCGTCGGGAGACTGGAAGCAGGGCAATCTCTAGTGCAGATTGCTAGAGACTTGAATGTAATGCCCAGCATCGCGTCCAACTTATGGAAACAGTTTAAGGGTACTGAACCCAGAGAGAAAGCCTGGGCAAGGTCATCCAAGAGCCACAACGGCCAATGAAGATTGATATTTGTCCATTACAGAGGACAACAGGAGTGCAACAGCTTCTCAGCTCTTGTGACCTTCATGCGGCCACAGGAAGCCATGTTTCAAGAGTTACTGTTTCCAGCAGGCTACATGAGAGAAGTCTATTTGCAAGACCTGCTGTTTGCGTCCCTCTCACTTCTGTGCACAGGAGAGCTCGTTTAGCATGGTGCAGAGAACATCGACTTTGGACCAGGGATAAGTGGGGGACCGTTCTAATCACTGATGAGACCTGGTTCAGTCTAACTATTCTCAATGTACATTGAACCGGGGAACCAGTACCAGTTGTCCCTCATTCGAGAAAGAGACCATTATGGCAGTGGAGGTTTGATGGTCTAGGCAGGCATTGTTGGATGGGCACACAGACCTTCATGTCTGACAGAGGCTCTATGACTGCTGTGAGATATAGGGATGTGATCTTGGAGCCCAAAGTTCATCTTTTCAGGGGTGCAGTTGGCCCTGATTTCATTTTTATGGACGACAAAGCTTCTCCATATTGGCTCATCTGGTCGACGAATATCTGGAAAGAGAGGATATTCGCCGGATGGATTGGTCAGCCAGATCTCTAGACATAAACCCTATACAGCATATCTGGGACACTCTTGCGAGGGCTATTGCAACCTGCCTTCCCCCTCCCAGACCCAAAAACAGTGTTGCTGGAGAAGTGGGACTGACTACTACAGTGACTCATAAACTGTCATTTTCAGTATGAATTCACGTTGTGAGAGCTGTATAACTGTAAGAGGGAACCATATCCCCTATTAACCCATTTTTTGTGTCGATATTGTAACCTATTTTAGAACTTCCTGCGTTGATGAGTCTTACAAACGATCATGCATGTGTATAACTGATGTATGGGTTTTTTGTATTATTTTAACCTATGTACATAACTAATTTCATTAAAATGTGTTCAGTAGTTATGGAGATAATCGCCCCAAAGTGAAAATTCTCTTAATTTTGAACACCAATGTAGAAAAAGTGAGATGACAAATCTCGCTAATAATCTGGATAAATTAAAATTAGCCTTTCCTACACCAGTAACAATTTATTTAGCCTCCATATTTAATTTTAAAAATTTATAATTGAGAACACACAGAAATTATTTTGCAATATTTCCATTTTTATTTCGATTTATACCATCAATTTTTCTTTCTAACAGAAAATGATTAACAATTTCTAAAGGAGTATGCAATAGATAAAGAAAATAATTTTTTTTTTAAAACACAATTCGGAAATTGTGAGCAAACACTAAATTAAATCAAATTGAAATATTGTAGAAAACAATTAATTTCAAAATCAAAGCATATTTCCATTGGCTACTTCTATGCATGTTAGATAAATGAGCAGACAAATAACTTTCACTACAAACAATCCTTAGTTCAACTTTTGGGTGCATTTGTGAATGCAATTACAGGTGAATAAAAATAAGCTTTAGTCTTCCTTTCTTTAAAGATAATAAGCATAAAAATAAGTTTGAAATAAGATAAATGTTTTATGATCTATAAATTTAAAGTTTGACTTTAGAAGCCATAGAAAATACACTTGCTATATGTAAATATGAGAAAATGCAAAACTTCTATAATAGTTGGAAAGCATGCATCTTCAAGATAATACCAAGATAAAAAAAATCCTATTCTGTCAATTAAAGGCTTACAAGGAAATGTCTTGCCTTGACACACTGATGTCTACACTGATTTCAACAAAATGTTTTGGGCAGTATATGCAGTACAGCTGTAGTAGACTTATAGTGGTGATGCTATCGACAAATTTTTTTGGTGTGCTTTTTGTTGCGAGTTATGGCATGTATTGGCAATCCAGTTTTGTTATCATTATGGCAACCTCACAAAGTTTGAACTTAAATTTTCCACTTTTTTCCTTTTAGAATTTTTTGGAATGTTCTTTTCATTTCTATTTTATTGTCCTTTGATTTCATTGGTCCTTAGGAATTTTTTTCCTGTAAACTCAAAGAATTCAAGTGAAGTTTTCAATTTGTATTTTGAACAGCAGTGCAGTCACATCAGGTTGTGTATTGAATCATGTTTTTTAATTTCTTGTAATCACTTTTTAAATCTTAAACTTTTTATTTAACCATGCCTAGGGATAAGTTTCAGTGTTCTTTCGTTCACTTTAGGAAATAAGGGAGTTGCAAATCGTTTGTTTTGTATTACTTGATGTCAGGACTGACAACTTTTTACATTTCCTTATGGAATCGGGGTTGATAAAATCGGATTTTTTGTGAGCCGATTTTCACTTGCATTTAGCTCCATATCTAAAAAATTCATGAGGAGAAAAGAATCGATTGTTGAGTTGTTAGATATATTGATAGGAATAAGCACAAAAACGGCAAAAAATTAAGAAAATAATGCTCCAAAGGTTAATGCTCACAAAAAGTATCTATATTGCAGCCGTATCATATAAAATCATAAAACAATAACATGAAAATCAGAAGCTGACATGCCATCATTTCCCCAATCTAATTAACATTTATATAACAAACCAAATCAGATCATCACACTAATAGGTAAGTAGGTAGTTAATTAATATGGCACTGGAGCAACACAACGTGTTATTGGTGACGGTACAGGATCAATTCTGAAGGGAAAGATCGAAGGACAACGCCTCGTAATTCTGAACCAGTCAGATGATAAGAACACCTGAACTGGAACACCATGCCAATGTGAGGGCATTTGAGGCCATGGCAGATTTAATGTGCATCAGCCTCTGTATACACAATGGTCTTTGACTGGACCGAGTTTCAAACTTGCAACCCTCCAGTTGCTAATCTGTTGCTCTTCCAACTCATATCCCTCACCCCACTAATAAATATTGAATGAGTTACTAACATGAAATGTTTTACACCATTTACTGATGTTCCCAGGGTTTATATTATATTTTAAACAAATATAAAGTGTTTTCAAGTATTTTTAACCTTTTCAGAGGTAGAGTGAAATCTGGCTTCCCCTAAAATGCCTAGTAAAAAGGTATTTATGACACCTCAAATGCTATATAAAAAGGGGAAAAAAGAACTAACTTTTGCCCTTTATTTCTTGACAAAATGTTCACAGCAGAAAAAGTAACTTTACTAAGTTGCTCTTATATGATTGGCTGAAGTTCGCACTAGCTAAACTAATTTGGCAATAATTGTAAAGCTAAATACTGCCAATTTGGTGATTTTATCCCAAGAGGAAAATCTGGAAAATATTTATTCTGGTCAGAAGACTCAGAAAAGCAGGATAAGTTCAGACATACTAGCGATTAACTGAGAAAAATGTGAGCCTGAGCTGAATTTTGATAAAAATTAAGGATGTTTAAGTTCCAAATCTAAAAATAAGTACTTTACGAATGACAAAAATGATTAATGTGATGTGTAATATAATTTTCAAAATTAAAGAGAAATTGTGTCAAAATTATAAAGTAATACCAGATTTCTAAATTTTAAAAAGTTTAAATAATATAAAACTTTACAAAATAGTTTAGATGTTTATTGATTTCTCACTAAAAGCTGAAGGGTTTTCCTCTAATTTGAAACTGGCAAGTTTCATAACTTCCTATGTACTTTAACACTAGAAAGACGGAAGGGACCTTTTTGGCCCCCTGCCCATGGATTGAATAAGTTGATATTTCATGACTTCTAATTATTTCGCTCATACTTAATGTGCATTTTAATCACTTTGACCTAGCTGTCATAGAAGCTATGATAAACCGTATACCTAGAAAGACGGCATTTCGCAGTGTTAGAACGAATTTTTTCCTGATTAATGGCTATAATTACCTTGTAACGACATTGATAGTAGTTTTAATTTGTCTTCCCCCTCTACATCCTATATACAAGCATTAAAAGTCCTCCCCAGTTGTGAGCAAAGATTAGAAACACAATGAATGTGATTTAGTAGTGTTTGGCGACACATTTTGGGAAAAGGGAGAAACATAACCACACAGATAACTATTTTACATCCATGAAACTGAACAATTGAAATCAAAATGCACAATTCCTTGTAGGAACACTGGGAAAACCGCAGAGGAGCTACCAACAGCAAAGTTGAGAAAACAACCTCTTCATTCCATGATATTGTTCAGGAAAGGCTGATACAATGCTTACTGCTTATCAGGGAAAGATGAACAAAAATGTTGTTTCATTAAGTTCTCTTCACTCTACTGTTACCATTGATAATAATGAGAAGACAACAGAAACTACTTTTTTAATACTAGACAAAGTACGACGTCAACATTGTAGACCAAATGGTACCTCTGTAAGCTACAAAATCAGGATCTCGTTGCTGACCTATGCAAATATTTTTTTAATATTTTAGACATGTCTGTGATAAATGTTTGGGTTTTGCATAAAGAGATGGAAAAGCAGAAACTTAGGAGAAATTTCATAATGCAGTTTTGTGAAGAGCTTTGTACTCCATATGTGGTATCTAAGATTAATTCAGCAAATACTCAAATTTTGTCGCACTTAGTTATAAAAGGAGACATCACCAACAAAAGATTGAAATGCAGAGTGTGTAGATTTTACATGGGAAACCACACAAAATAGCTGCGTGAATTGCAAAAAGGCAATATGCACGAAATGCTCATCGAGAGAAGTAAAATGTGCTGATTGCTTCAATGAATGAACAAAATAAAATTATATAAAAAGCAGGTCAGTGTAATAAATTTAAATACTAGTAGATTCTATTACTTATTATTTATCATTTGAAGCCTAAAATAAGCTCTGTATAATAAAATATAATGCTCAATAAGAGCTAGTGGCCGAATTGGCCCCTTCTGTCTTTCTAGGTATAAGCAACTTCTCGTCTTTCTACTGTTAAGATTTAAAATTGGAATCACGGCTCTTGATTTTCATGTAAAGAGTAGTATGGCATGTAATACATGAAATTTTTGTTGGTGAAATCAGTGTGTATAGGTCAAAAGGATTTCCTTGATAGCAAAATTTGGAACATATTGAACAGAATTTCATACCAAACACTCAAAATGCGTCAATGAGTAAAATAGAGGATATTTAACAAGATTTCTTGAGTTTATAACTGTAATACTTTTGACATTATATTGTTACTAATTTTGCATATTATATCTAATTTTTTTAATAATAATTCTTTTTGAGTCACAACATTCAATCTAGCCAATAATTTTATGTAAAGTGTTTCTAAAAATAAGGGATTCCAAGAGTAATATAGAATATTATTGATCAATGAAACATTACAATTTTATAATCTACAAATAAACTTACAGTGTAACACCTGAAGACCAAATATCTACTTTAAATCCTGAAAAAGTTTCATCCCCATTAGCTATCTCGGGGGGTTGGAATGCTGGAGAACCTTGACTAGTGCGACATGTGTCATCTTGAGCAAAATGATCCAAAGCCTGAAATTTGTTTTAAAAAAATGACTAGTTTCAGAAGCAATCTTATTTTTAAAAAATTCAAAACCAATTTGAATTTATTTAAAAATATTAAAACATAAAATTAATATAAAATTGAAACCACTCGAACTCACAATGTAACTGAAAAAGTAATATAGCCACTCAAAGGAAGGTTATTTCAACTTAACACACCAGTATAAGACAAATAGTACACAATGAAAAAAGTATCTGAACTCTTCTTGTTATTCATACTCTGGAGTATAAATATCAAACCAAACACATCATTAGACATGGAATGTCTATTCTACGTAATGAATATATCATTTGCACAAAGATCTGTCTTAATATTAATATTTCCATCAATTCAATGTTTTAAAGGACAGCCACTTCCCATTAATTTGATTCTTTGAATCAAAGTAGCTGGAATTCATATTCAATGCATTTATTTTGCACAAAAGGATAGTTAAGAGTCATTGAAATTCAGAGCTCTCATAATGAGTGCTGCAGTCTTATACTTTGCAAAATAGTCAGCTGTTAAGTAATTATATCAAACTATAATAATCAAAAACAAAATTCTTTCAAGATTTCTGAGAAATGCCATTCCTTAATTTGCTAAATAATATTGAAAAAGTTATAAACTGAAAAACATAATAATTCTAACTGCAATTGACTCAGTAATGATTCAAAAATATTTTCGGAAACCTTTAAGTTTTTTCTTTGAGTAGTAATTCAGATAAGTCCCATATTAAAAACGTCTTAGTTTTGACTTCTGGGGGACCATTTAAAATTTTTTGTAAGTATTTAAAAGAAAAATTTTTCTGTAGAATATTTTTGTTCTGAAACAATTTTTTAAGATTGGAACGTTCTATAAAATGCTGCTGTTTATCTAGAAAGTCATCAATGTTGCATGAATTAAGGAAAATACGGGAAGATCAAATTATTGGTCTTTGCATGCGACTAAAACTTTATTAATTTTGTCAAGACATTGCACATAGTGGGGCAATTTATTCCTTTCTGAGGTGAATGCAAGTAATTAACTGGAACAATTACCTTATTTCAAAGTAAAATGTAAAATAAAATTAACTAAACCAAACAATTTTGAATTTTTCTATTTCACAGTGTAGCTAATGATTTAAAATACTATGAAAATTCAAGCATTTTTTCATGTTTCATTAAAAACAGAATTTGCAAGGTTACATAAAAAGTCAAAGAAACTGGAATGGAGAGGTCAGGGTTAGGAAATGAGTTTAATAGTATATTTAGTATCCTTCTATGCACAAGTTTTAATTTTACAATACATTTTGTGTACATCTGTCATATTTGTAAACAAACCTGCTATTTAGTGTAATTACAATGAGACATATTTTAATCAAACAAAAATGACTATTCAAATTGGGTTTGCACACCAATAATAAATTATATATTACATATTTAATAATGTAGCAAAGTGTAGGGAGACAATGCAATATCATTTGCAGTCCAGTGGTGTTACACCTTTGGAGGTGAACTCAAGTTCCCTAAATTTTTCCCAAGTTCCATGAATCTGTGTTCCTGTTATCCTCCTTCAGACAATTGGTTCTTTTCCCACAGAAAAACCAGAACTCATGTAAAGTGATGGCTTTTATTAGAACTTTTTACAAGTTCTTATAAGATGTCTTTTACAAGAACCCGTTTCAGAATTACTTTCCATTCCTTCTGCCATGCTAAATGCCTTTAATCTTAATGTAACTGATAACAATGGCCCTGACCATATGGGAGAAAGGGCACCATTGGGCCCTATTTGGGGCCTTGAGCACACCTTCCACCAATTTTTTCAAAGCCCCTAAATTAGACACAATCAATGCTCCATGCGATGAAGGCATGACCTCATTCCAAGGACAGTCGGAAATCAGGCTACAATTAGCAAAGGCCAAAGGCAATGTCTAGTCTCATGGGAAAAATACAACACAAATGTGAGAATTTTTCTCCACCTCCTCTAAATGAGGGAGAGGGCTCCAGCAACACAGATGTTTTTCTTCCCAATGGGCGAGATATATCATTTGAAAGATATTAACCTTCCAAAAATTAGCTCACTGCATATTCTACAGCCAACAGTAAATAATTTGTAGCTTCTAAGTTGTATTGTTTTACATGAAAAACAAAGAATGCATTAAAAATAGGTTTTGAATCCCTTTTGATCGTGCAGTGCCCCTTACATTTAGAAAAATAATTAGTAAAGAAATCTTTACTACTTACACAGTAAACTATGATTGCATAACACAGGAATTTCTGTTCATAAATATTTTGAACCTTCCTCTCCCATTCTAGAAATGATGCCCCTAGTTTCCTTATGAGCTATCTGCATGGAATTTAGAGAACAGTCAAATATTTTTGTTGATGTTAAAAGTTGAGTCCTTTCCAATTATGTGGCTGGCAGGGTTATGAATTACATACTTTCTTTCTCAGTCGTTTCCATATCAAGCTTTCATTTCACACAATTTGACCTTTTTTTAATTGATGAGAATGATTTTTAATTGAAAAAATTTTGCTGAAGGAAACACATTTAAAATTGAGTCTCAAGCCATAGGTGCAAGCAATTCAATTTGAGAAAGTATTCTATTTTGTTTATTTTATGATGCTATTGGGGGAAATAAAAATTTTCCTGGCTAACTCAACTATTTTTTTGAATGCATGTAATGTAATTTTCACCTCAAGCCCCTAAATAAAAGATACTGTTGAGGCCATTGTTGCTGTAACTGGTTTGCTTTTAAAATTCTTAGAACAATATGCAGATCAATGAATTTATTTACTTTTTTTCGTGAATTCAGAATCCAAATAGTTTTTGTTAGTTAAAATAATTTAAATTCAACAAACCCAATGGAGATTTTAGAAAAGTGGCAAACCAAAAAAATATTTAAATTTACTTTTAGATTTTCATACATCGCAGCTTTGCAGAATATATAAAATGGCATTAATAACTTCAAATTCAAAAGAAAAAAACTTTAATTTGAAATTAAACATACCTCAGCAACTCCCAAATCTGATATTTTTAGTGTACCACAGTTGGCAAGTAACAAATTTCCAGGCTTGATATCTTTATGAACTACACCTTTACCATGTAAGTACTCTAATCCATTTAAAAGTTGGCAGAAATAACTATAAAAAACATAAAACCCTTAGCAATGTAAGAAAATACTCAGTCTTAATAAAATATGTTACTGTACATTTATGAGATGACATAATGAATTATGATGCTAAATAGTAACATCAATCAACCTAAATATGAATGTTAGAATAAGACTGATGGATTCTGAAAGCAACTTCATTCAAATTAAGTTACCTACCATTACACTGCATGAAATTGAAAAGGAAAATTAGCTTTGGATATGTAACTTTTCATTACATAACACATGTTTTATATTATTTCCCATAACTATTGAAAAGGGGAAAAAATGAGGTCTGAATATGCAACTTTTCATTACATAACATATATTCTACATATTTCGCATAACTTAAAAGAATCTGAAGAGTGCGGCCTTGGTGTGATTTCAATTTTTAGTCAGAGTGAATGCCAAATGGTAATAGTTAACATTGCTGATTATACACATATTCAGCCCTATACTAGAATATAACCAAATGATCTTTATGTCTCCTGATGAAAGTCTTTTAATGACAATTTACTGTTCATGAATGCAGCTTAATTTCACCAAAAAAATGGATATAAGACAACCATAATTTAATTTCTCAAGAGTGCACAAAAGAAACGAACTTTTGAGATTACAAAATGTTTCACTGCATGGGAGTTAAAAACCATACTTTCCAGGAATTCCAGTATCAAAGTAAATTTTTTTTATCCTCCTAGCTTCTGTGTGTATGTATTGACCTATTTCTTTCAGATATTTCATTAACAATCAAGATCCCACAATTTAAATACTATATTATTCCAGAAAAATGCATTCTAATATAAACTGCTATTATTATCAACATTTTATACTAATCAATAGCAGAATATCTGTTTCTGGATTGTAAATAGGAAGTATAGAACAAAGTTGGTTCAAATGCCCATACTGAGTTTTTCACTGATGAGCAAGCAATAAATTGACTAATCACAGAAATCAAAACAGCTAGGATGTAATTAAGCCAGAGCTAATGGTAGCAAATGACTATTCATGTAAAGAGTTTGAAATTTGCAGATAAAAAATGCTTAATTCCGCAGTATCAGAGGACAAAAATACATGTAGGTTAGGACTCAAAAACATGCTCATTTAAATTTTTATTCCATATTGTGACATGTATATTGTATAAAATGTAAATTAATTCTTTGCACAAAATTTGTTGCAACTAAATTTCCCTTAAATTCATGGCCATAAGTTGGTCACCCTACATACTCCTATAAACAATCCTATATCACTGTTAGATGTCAACCATGGTTACACCCTTGATAATGTCTTCTAGAGTGATTGTCACTGAAAATACCATAAAATGTGGCAGATTCAAGATTGAAATTTTAAAAATAAAGGCTTTTCAGACAATGTTTTACTGTTTGACAAAAACAGTTCTAAATTATAAGTTGAATTTTAATTATCATAACACAAAATTAATTAAACAATAATAATTTGATCTTACACTCTGCTTTTTTTACAAGTTTGAAGTCAAAAGTATTCAACAAAATTGTAATACCAACCCATGAGCTTGACAAATAGGAAATTTTTTCTCAGGAACAGAATCTAAAAGTTCTTGTAAAACAGATACACAGTATTCAAATATTAAGTACAGTTTCTGCTTTTCTTCATTAACCATAACTTCAATTAGTTGAATTACATTTTCATGACGTAAACGCTTTAAAAGAGATATCTCCCTGTGTGAAAGAATAAAAATTGAAAATTTCATGTACAATTAATTCATTGATCACAGTATAAGAAATTAAAAATCACAGTACGCAATACATTTTACTATTAGAAACTAATAATTTCTTTTGTAAATACAAAGTTATGCAAAATCATTTCCACACAACGATCACACGTTTAACACTAGAACCTCAGTTGGTGCTATTCCAACACCAGAGCATGCTTGTCAATTTCTAGTGATATTTAATCATTTTACTTGATAAGGACACAGAAATTTTTTTGTGTAACTCAGTTTAGACTCGATAAATTTATCTAGAATTTCCACTGATGTATTTTCAACACCAAGCAGATTTCTTGGTCTAAATAGCTTTAGTTCAGCACACAATAAGCAGAGGCAGCAAAACAAGCAGATTACAAACCACAATTCATTTAATAATGCTTCTATATTTGACCTTGAATACATTGACACCCCTTTAAAAGGTGAAAATGGATCAATCTTACTCATGTGTTTATGCCTAAGTTTGTTCATTGTTTGCTATTTTCAAGTGACACAGCTAATACTGACAATACCCAAAATAATTTGGATTTATATCATCTGGGATGGCACTAAATAGAAAATGCATAGGTGACCGATCAATTTGATGCTAGAAATATTTTATATGAAAGTAATGGCCTTCTAATTTTGTCAGGCAAAGCATCAGTGAGTCCGTCATGAGTTGAAGAGTCAATGAGCAAAAGCACCAAAATTATAAACAGGAACATAAATTTATCTCAAACACAGCAAATGTGAAATTAAAAAGTAATTTATATCAACCAATGCACACAAAAAGTATCATCAAGTCAAGCAAATGGTGCAAAATCTACACCACAGAAATTTTTTATTACTGTATCACTTTTAAATAAGGTATACCCTTTCCTGTACATTATCGTACACAGAAATCAGCATGGAATAGAAGATCAGAATCAGCACAGAAGAGAAACAAAAGAAAATTGACAATTACTTTTAGAGCTTATTTTTTATATTTACAGTATAGTACTGTGCTAAATGTGAGATTTAATGACCTGTTTAGTAAGGCCTAATATGTATACTCAATTATGTACTGTAAATACAGTAGCCAACAGTAATGTGTTAGTTTTTTCCACAACAAAGGAAGTTCTTCCAGGGTAAGTTTTCTTAATTATACATACCATATTACAATAAAGTAGGCTATATACTTAGTTTTATACTAATAAAAACGATTCTGGGAGTGTATTTTAATGCTATGAAGGGAATAACAGTTTAACCGGCCAAATCGTTACCCAGTCTGGGTCCCAGTCCCGAAGTGGCCGGTTAAGAGGGAGTCCCACTGTAGTTCAAAGTTAAATTTTTCAAGATTGCTGTGAATATTTTCTCTGGTTACAAAACATTTCTGGTCTCCAAGCTAGCCCAAAATGTTTGCTTATTAAGAATTAAACCACACATTATAAATATATATTGCAAATAAAAAAATTTTCAATCATAATACTGATACGGGGCAAATTTTAATATGGTAGACATCTAACTTTTAAGTGATTTTACACTTTAACACATTTGATGAAACATATCTATCTATATGTAGGGTATGGGCTTATTTGGCCAAGCTGTACCAAACACAAGGCAGACATCGTAAGGAATGGATATACACACAAAAGGTAAGTTTTACCAACACAAGAAGTGAGAAACACTCGAAGGGTAAATTATAGATTACCTGCACTATTTACAATTTGGTTAGCACAATGGGCATGTTTTTTCACTAGATTTGGTTTGTTGGGTTTTTATGGCACAAGTGCCATATTTGGCCATGCTGTGCCAGACACAAGACTGGCAACATCAAGTAAAGGACATAGTCACACTAGGAATGTTTTTATTGACACACAGAAGGGAGAAATACACCCAGGGAGGAATTGAATCTGCGCTGCCTACACTGAGCCACAACAGCCCAGTTCTTTCTCGCTAGGATTTTACCTTCAAAGCATAACCTTTTCAATAATCCAATGCTACTATTTTATTGATCCTCATATAAAATTGAGCTACTGTGACATGTTTCAAAACAATTTAATACTGCTCAGCAATAATTGTTTTAATTTTTTCAATGCATGTTTCCACTGAAATATTACATATACAAGTATATTAAGAAAGCAAAATATCAAAATGTTAGGTCAATCATTGTTTTGTTCATTTGCAATTTTCACAACACATAAAATTTGATAACTTATGAAGTACACAAGAAAAGTTTTAAAATCAACTTTTTGTAACACACATTTATAAATCTGCAGTTCATTTATTTATCTTTTCTTGAGGTCAAGGGTATTTGTTTGTTGGAACGTTGCTTGGGAACACATTCCAATTAAAGCAAACACAGTGTTCCTGGACTTCATTTGAAGAAATTTAACTGTTGATTAAAGCATTTACAAAAGCACAATTTAATTAGTGTATAGAAAAATAAATTGCGAAAAAGTGGATCTCCAAATCTTTTTTTTATTCGACATAACAATATTTAAAAGTGCTAAGCAATGTTTAATCATAACTTTTTATGTGAAATTTACATACAAATATAAAGAATAAAAATTTAAAAATTCAAGAACCACTTTTAACAAAACTAGAACTTCTTATGATACATTAATTACTTCTAGGACTTAAAAACTATTTTTGAAGTTTGGTAAGAATTACTTTTATACTTGGATAAAATTATATAATGTCAGTAGTGTCACAAATACCATCAGCATGGGATATAGTACTACTTGAAATCTAATCTAAACAGTGGTTTTTGTCACAAGATGTAAAGATAAATAAACAGTTAGGAAATTGCACATCCACACAGAACAATTCTTTTGATGTACTTGAGAAAAGGATAACTATTCCAGAATTAAAAAAAAATGTTTTCTTTATGAAGTTTGTTTACAAACTTCTGGAAAAGAAATAGGTCACGACTTTCTGTTGTAAAATTTTGTCATGTCATGTTTTGATTACTCTGCAGTACAAAAAAATAATTTTACTTCATCCCCTTACATGTTTGAAAGTTTTTCAATGAATGTTGTAGCGCAAGACTTACTGATTTATATTAGTTCTATATTAATGCCCAGTCAGTGCCTTCTGCTGTGGGAAGAAATAGAACTAAAAATCAGGGTGGAGATGTCGAATCCGGGGCACTGGCGTTTTTAAGGGAACGAGCACGCGGTTAAAGACCAATTTGACAGTTACCTTGCCGAATATATATGGCGGCAGCAACATAATGGAACGGAAATCCAGCGGATGTTCCTTGCAATTACAACCCAGAGGAACCAGATTAATTAGACCCCCTTAAGTTTCATTTTTCTTTACTTTTTATTTGTGCATTCCTCATTTTCACTTGTGATTATAACAAATCGAATCGTAAAGATGGCCGCCATACTGATATTGGACGCCATCTTGATTTGGCAACAAACATGCCCCGGATTCTACATCTTTACCAAAATCAGTATTGAGTATTTCTGTCGGTAATTTGATGGTATTACGTCTACCGGAAGTTTCTGTCCGTTTTTTGAATAAAACAAAATAATAAATTTTTCATACCTTCAATAAACTCTTTATTGAATAATATAATTTCCATCATTATTTATGGCTTCTTGCCAGCGTGATGGCAATTTGTATATCCCATCCATTTTAAAAAAATGCCTTATCCCTAGAGGCGAAAAATTGAACCAGTGCTTGTCTGATATCTTCTTCGTTCTTGAATTTTTTGCACTGCAAAAAATTTTGTAAGGACAGAAACAAGTGATAATCGGAGGGTGCTAGGTCCGAGGAGTATGGTGGATGCGACAGAATTTCCCAGCCTAGCTCTGCGAGTTTCTGACGAGTCCACAAAGCAGTATGTGGCCTGGCATTATCATGAAGCAGTATGATGTCCTTCCTATTGAACATCGCCGGCCTCTTTTTTTGGAGTGCTGTTTTTAAATTATCCAATTGCTGACAATACCTCTCCGAATTTAGCTTTTCGTTCGGTTTCAACAGCTCAAAATGTATTGGTCCTCGAATGTCCAACCATATACACAACATTCTCTTACTCAGGCTCAACTTCGGTTTAGAGGTGGAGGGGGCAGGTTTTCCGGATTCACAATATGCCCTTTTCCTTACGATGTTTTCATGGGTAATCCAGTTATCATCCGGTCCAATAAGGGTTCGATTTTGTTCCGTGCAAGCAGAGATGTGCAACTGTTGACTCGATCATTCAAATTCTTCTCTTAACTCATGTGGCACCCATCTCGAATATTTCCACACCAATTCTAGTTTCCGAATATGGTTTGTTGAGCTGAATCAGGCCTTTCCGCAATCTCCGATGTTGCCAGAAAAGGATTTTGCTCTAACATGATCTTGACAGTATCGTCGTCGATCAAAGATGGTCGCCCAAAGCGTGGCTTATCAGAAAGGTCTAAATCACCTATTTGAAATTTTTCGAACCATCTTCTGCATGTTCTATCAGAAACTGTATCTTCACCAAACACTCAATAAATTTCTACACGCTTCTGTAGCATTTCTTCCTTGTTGGAATTCGTACAAAATACAGTGGCATAAATGAACTTTATAAGTAGCCATGGGTACACGATCGCGTCTCACTTAATACTAACATGAATCATCTTTGTTTTAGTTCATTTGCTAGGTTAGTATGTATACATTCAGTGATAAAAAGAAAGAGCCAAATATGCGTCAAATGAATATGCGCATACTTGTTGAAACCGGAATGGACAGAACTTTCCGGTACACCTAATATAAGGTAGGTATTTAATTAACGTCGCACTGAAGCAACACAACGGGCTATTAGTGACGGTCTAGGATCAACCCTTGAAGGAAAAGATCGAGGACAACATCATATAATTTTTGAATCACGGTCAGATGACGAGGTCACACATGAGCTGGCACCCCACTCTCTAAACTTCCACACCACGCCAACGTGAGGACATTTGAGATCCTGACAGATTTAATGTGCCCCAGCCCCCTTTGTACACGACAGTCCTTTGGTTGGATTCGAACGCGCAATCCACCAGTTGCTAGTCCATTAATCTTCCAACCGGGCTACCGCGGCCCTAATGGTATAAAGAATGTTGGTAGCAATCTCAATTATTTTCTGTGAGAAACGGGAGCTATAATTTGTTACAAAACAGGCATTTACCAACTTGTAAAGAACATTCTAAAAGTAATTATTAGACATACAAAACATTTTCACATACACAAAAAAATAAAAGCTACAAAATAAATTGTATCTAAATTAAGAATTTGCTTAAAGAATATACCTTTCCACATTCTTTTCGCCATTCGGTATTTTTCGCAGTTTCCGCTTTTTTAAAATTTTGACCGCTCTTCTACAGAGAGAGGTGGAATCCAAAACTTCTTTAACTTTACCGTATGATCCTTCCCCAAGAACGTCTCCCATTATATACTTTCCTATCATTTTCAACCGCTTTCTAGGGGCGCAATGAATCTCCCTGGATTCATAACGGTAAAAGGCAACTGGAGCACTATCTTCATTTAACCAGCTATCCATGGGTTTACGGTCGTCTCTATCATCGGACTCATCATCTGAAGGTAAATTAAAATTGCACGATTGGTTCCTTTCGCCTTCTGCTTCATTTGTTGAGCCTATATTGTATCTATCAGCAGAAGCAGAGCTAGTTCCAGGAGAATCAAAGTCGTCCCTCCGCGCATCAGCCATGGAAATGGAAAGAAATTAAACGAAAAGCAAACTAAAATTGAGAAAATACTGCACTGCTGCATAACAATTAAAAAATTAAACTACTCGCAAAACCTTAGATGGCGATTCTAAGAGCAAAACTTGATTTTCGAAGCATACTCTGAAATTGTGCATCTCCTTGTTAATTTCTAACATCAAATGAGACACAGCAGAAAACTATACCTTGAAATTGAAAGAATTATTGCATTTAAATAGAGAATAAGAGCAAAAGATTAAAGTAGAGTTCATTTCGAATTTGAAACCAAACTTCTCGAACTTCAGACAGAGCGCGAGGATGTTTACATTATGAGATGCCAGATTCAGAAGAGGAATTCACGAAAATGTATAAAAGGCTGCGGTAGCCCAGTTGGTAGAGGTAGGTAGGAAGGTATTTTAATTAACGTCACACTGGAGTAATATAGCGGACTATTAGTGACTGCCCAGGATCGAACTAGAAGAGAAAGACAAAATTACGTGGATCTTTCTCTTCTGGTTCGATCCCGAACCACCTCCAATAGCCCGTTGCGTTGCTTCAGAGTGACGTTAACTAAATACCTACCTTCCACGTAATTTTCAACTACGGTCAGATGACAAGGTCACACCTGATCTGACATCCCACTCTCCAAACTTCCATACCACTCCAACGTGAGAACATTTGAGGCCACAGATTTAACGTACTCCAGCCCCCATGTACACGACTGTATTTGGTTGCCTTCGAACTCGCAACCCTAAGGTTGCTAATCCGTTATTCTTCCAATCGAGCTACCGTGGACCTCGGTTCAGCAAATGACAGTCCTTTATACGGGGCTGGTGTACGTTAAATCTGGCGCGACTTCAAATGTCCTCACGTTGTCGTTGTGTAGAAATTTGGAGAGTGGGGTGCCAGCTCAGGTGTTGTTCTCGTCTCGACCATGGTTCCAAATTACGAAGCGTTGTCCTTTGACTGGACCTAACTTCGAACTCGCAACCCCCCGGTTGCTAATTCGTTGCTCTTTCAACTGGGATACCGCGCCCCGGGAGGGCCCAAGACACCAGTTGCTTAACACATGTGAGAATTTTTCAGTGTAAACGTACGCTAAAATCACTGGAAGGCGAAGAAAATACTTCCAGTTTAGAACCAATTTGATTTATCGCCTGATTGGCGATATTTGGCGTTAATGTTCTGTGACTCTAAATCATTCGTGTAGAATAAGAGCCAGACTATTAAAGCAGACATTTGTGATCATGAGAATATTGGTAGGTGGCTAAGGCGGAAGGTACCAAGGAGTTGGCGCCCCTGCATCTGGGAGGTAGGTAGATATTTTAATTAATGTCGCACTGAAGCAGCACAACGGGTTATTGGCGACGATCCGGGATCATACCCGACTGGAAAGATCCGAGGACAACATCACGTAATTTAGAACCAAGGTCAGATGACGAGGTCACACCTGAACTGGCACCCCACTCTCCAAACTTTCACACCACGCCACCGTGCCACTGCATTCGGATATCTTATTTTAACATTAAGAAAATGTTTTTTTTGAGAGGAATTAAACTGCACTTTTATAAAACCTAAACTGCACTTTCATAAGTCTGTCTCTTCTTGGGGTTGGGTATTTGGGTATTTAAATTAACGTCACACTGGAGCAACACAATGGGCTATTGGTGACGGTCCGGGATCAATCCCAAAGGGAAAGATCCGAGGACAACACCACGTAATTTTGAACCACGGTCAGATGACGAGGCAACACCTGAGCTGGCACCCCACTCTCCAAACTTCCACACCACGCCAACGTGAGGACATTTGAGGCCACGACAGATTTAACGTGCACCAGCCCCCTTTGTACACGACGGTGTTTGGCTGGATTCGAACTCGCAACCCTTCGGTTGCTAGTTCGTTACTCTTCCAACCGGGCCACCGCGGCCCTTCTCTTCTTGGGGGGGGGGGTATTTCAATTAACGTCACACTGGAGCAACACAATGGGCTATTGGTGACGGTCCGGGATCAATCCCAAAGGGAAAGATCCGAGGACAACACCACGTAATTTTGAACCACGGTCAGATGACGAGGCAACACCTGAGCTGGCACCCCACTCTCCAAACTTCCACGCCACGCCAACGTGAGTCTCTTCTTGGAAGTCGAGTGATTAGTCAGTCTGGCCCTCGGTTCAACAGATTGTGGATACAAATTGAATATTCGTAGTGATTCGGAATCTATTTTAAGTTGTTTTCCCCTGTCTACTTAGTCCTCGTGTAGCTTTGCTACACAAGAACAGTAGAACGACAAAATTATGTAGCAAAAATTCCGACCAGCAGTTTAAGCGATAATTCTGTCCGATTCTAATCTGCGATTGATGCACGAGATTATTTTTTTTTAATAATTTTTTAATTGCATCTACACATTATACCACACCATTCTTGAATAGCATCTACAAGTCTAAAAAGAGTATTATTTTGCACCATGACCCACCCAAAATAATTCTAAAAATTTCAGTTAAAATAACTGTTACTTTAGGCTGGTGCAAAGTGAACAGCAAACACATTACCTGGCTTATTCTGTTATGATGTTTTTAAAATTATAGTAAAATATGCATGCAGTGAAGCTAATTATAGTACTATATAAAAGTATTACAACATATAATAAATAAATGTACTTCTAATATTTGTACTTTTATAATTTCAATGTTCAAAGTGTTTATAAAATATCTGACACTACACACGCAATCTAGCTGTCGAATTTCAATCTTCCAGATTACAAAACGGAAAGTATGCGGAAGGAAATTATGAAAGAAAAAATTAGTACAATCTTTATCACCATGTGACAATTTCAAGCGGTTAGATACAAGAACACTATATTACGTCTAAATCTTTGCCTTCGTGACTTTTCCCTTGTACTTTATGCTGATTGTTAATTTTCTGTGTTTGTGTTACAATTGTTCATCTTAGTCCATGCTTTAGTTTTTCAGGCACAATGATCTTGTCTTAGAGCGTCGCTGCTTTGAAATAAAAAAAAAAATTGTGTCAATCAGTGGTGCTGCCATCTATTGGGCTAGATTTGCAACTTTTTCCAACTTAACTCTAAATCCAAATATAAATTCGATGAACGACTTTGCATCAATTTTTTAAACAGAATTTTCACTTTCTTTCTTAGCATAGAATTTTTTCCGCATGACATCTATATCTAGATATACCTGAATTAATTTTTCATCCTTTGCTAATTTAATTAAATTATTAGATGCCAGTATTAGTGCACTCACTTATAGTTATTTGTCTTTCAAATGAAAAAATTCAAATACAGTCTCCAACTGAAATACAATTGCAAAGTTATCTCAAAATATGCTTTCTATAGCACTTTTCAGAATATACATTATATTTATTGTATTATTTATTAATATTACAGTATAATTTAATTATAAACCTTCATAATCATGCAGAAATCTCAGTTTGAACATTAAATTACGTGTTAAGACAGCACTATTATTATGTACTCAGTAAATACTTAGAATTTATCTTTATTATAAAGTGTTGAATTAAGAGGAACATGAATTCAAATGTTTATGACATATGTTAGTAGATGGAGCCACAAGACTTTGGTGCAATTAAATATTCAATTTATTTACCTACAATCAACTTTTATTAGATATAAATGTTATAATAATCTATCCATACACGTGTTGAAAACCACATATGATAGAAATATGAACAAGTGTTAGTTTTATAATAGAACGGACTTGCTTGACAAATAAAGTAACATCGTCAGGTATCTGAAATAACGATTTTCAATAACGATGAAACATCTCTTAAACAGACATTGTTCAAAAAATTTCATATTAAAAATTCAAGGGAAAATATTTATGAAACGAAGTATGACTTATTCATATACTAAAAGCGCTCCTTACATAAAGTAACTGTTCCCAAGATATTCTTTAACTGGAATTTAACTGGTTGAATTTTAATACAGTAGAACATTGATTATCCGAGCTCTGATTAACAGTGTCTGTTATCCGAGCAGAGATTTTTTAAAGCTTTAAATAAAGCTTTGAGCACAAGTGTTCACACTTTGTCCTCGACTAGTCTGGTTTGGCAGGCAGATGGTTGGTTTGGGTTTTGTGGTGGCAAGATCCAAAATTAGATAACCTGCGCCAAACTCAAAACAGAATAAAATTCAATAAAACAAATTTAAAAATATCAGATTAACAACCAAACCGACTTTAAAAGCATAATACAAATAAGTAAACAACATGAAAACAAAATAAACACTTCAAAGTATAAAGAAAGTAAATACTATATTAAAAACACACCTCATCATAAACATGAAAAAGTAAAATGAAGTTTAAAGTGCATTGATCTGTTGAAAGTGACGTAAAATATGAAATGATGCTGTTTGCGAGAGTGAAAGTGCTGCGAAACAAGACCGTTAAGAAATTTGTCGAGAGTTACGCTAAGGGTACTCATGTCAAGGTCCAGATTTATTGTAAAATTGTCCCAATAAATACATATTGTGACTCACAAATCTGAGTATGGATTATTCTTAATCCTTGATTTATAAATCTTTCAGAAGTAGGAACATACAGTATAGTAAATTGTTTCTGTATTTTGTGTAAGCTGTTTTGTGTTACTATGTCTGAATTATCAGTATCTGGTTATTCGAGGTGGCCTCTGTTCACATTACCTCCGATAATCAAGGTTCTCTTGTAGAAATTTGTGCTTGATTTTGACTCACACTGGTATAATTTGTCCTTAAAGAGGAGCTAAAATACAATACAGCAACTCTTGATTCCAAAAATTAGTAGTTGATTCCTCTCATTAAGTTCTTTAACTAGTTTACATCTTGATACACAAGTCAGGCATGTTAACGTCGATTTCACGATGTCTTCTATAAACCAGCGAAGCAATATACAAAAATGAACATTAGAAAAACAGTAAGAAAATACAATATGAATCACAATTTTCTTCAAGATAGTTCTACAAATATTATCTCCAGTGCAATTGAACAAGATATGCTCCAAAATATCTTTCCCATCAAGGCAAATAAGGCGCTTGTTGGACTCAGCCAGATGAAAACGATTTAAGTAGGCCTGAGTTACAACTTGGCCTGTTCTGGCTTTAGCAGAAAAAGTGGCAACTGCTCAAGGGATTTTTTTGAAGTAATGGAGGTCATTAGGCTCTCTAAAATTTCTAAAGATAGCAATTCATTCCAGTGTTCATCCATAAAGTATTTAACTAGTTTATCAATTTGACTAAATACCGTTAATGAATAATTACGATGCTCTGAACTGGACATTAATAAATTCATGTTACATAAATGGAAGATAAAAAGCTGCACACAGTGATGAATTGGCTCGAATGATCGGTGCAGGAAAATCTAGTCATCTAACCCATAGAGGAAATATGAAAGTAGAGTGAGCAATGGTAACCTTTTTATGTGCTCAGGATCATGTGACCAAAGCTAGTAGTAATGTGACCCTTAGACAGCTTTCGTCTGCGGGTTGGAGACGAACATTCATCATTTGATTAATTCACGGGATGGGAGAAGACTCCTATCCATTAATTCCTCATCTGATTGGTCAGCGCGTCATAGTAGTAGACTTTTGACGATTTCACCACTTTTGTCGCCACTCCATAAAAATGCGCATTCACACACCTACCTGTCATAAGATGTTATATCGCCAGATGAGGCGATAAGATGCCAAATCACCCAACCAGCCAATTTCTCTGAGCAGTCACGTGACTACCAGTCGACATGTTGGCCACTTTTGAAGCTTTTCTTAATAGTTAAGCTCAGTCTAATTATATTTCACGTCTATGATCTAACCATCATCTAATCGAGCCATATAACGACTTCAGGTGGGGGAAGACTTTGAATTATTAAAAGTAAAATATGCAAATTTAGAAATAATTTGACATCCTTTTTAACTCAAATGATTTTGGCAATTTTAATTAAAAGAAATGACGCATTTTCGATTGTAACATCTTGTGACAAAGGTTTTCGTTTATTTTGTCAAATATATTGATTCAATATCAGCAGAGGACATTACAAAATTGGTCCAAATTAGATTTTAAGACTTGATAGATTTATGAAAGAATAGTTATTTCTAAGAAACTGTCATGATCTATACTTTCGTACTAAAGGTGTGGCATATACGTATCTACGTCCTTATTTGACAATAGGGTAGGGATTTCTCACATCACAACCATCAATTTCTGGACCGAGTATTAGACTTCTAGCATCGTTTGACCACTTAATTCAACCACGATCAGTCTTGCTTTCAATTACAACAGAAAATTAATGCTTTGGTCATATGATAAACATAGTATATTTTATTGTTTATTTGCAACATTTTACTGTCTTTCTAATCGGAAAATATTTTAATAACTATATAAAATAAAATCTCCTTATCAAATGCGAAGTTACTTTTCTATTGAAAGCCCTGTCGGCCTTCTAGAAGCACCAGCCTCTGATATTTTCCTATCTCCCTGTGGGTCTGTCTCTGTGCACATAATAGACTTCATCAATGAAAAAATGAGTGTGAATGAAAGAATGAGTGAAAAGTATATAATCACCCATCTAACATTGCAAAGTTGGTTGGATTTGGTTTTATGGCGCAAATTTGGCGTAGCCACGCCAAACTTCAAGTAACATGGATGCCCAATTAGCACAAGAGGGGTTTTTCCTTCGCAAAAATAGTTGTGTTGCTTCAGTTTGACGTTAATTAAATACCTACCTACATACCTACCTACCTTCGCAAAAATAACAGCTGTCTCATACACGTCGTGGTAACAGAAATATACCAACAATTATGCCTTTATCACATCTTTTATGCCACGTGTTGCAAACGTATCGCATTGTCGTAAGACACCACCACTGAAAACATCGCAAATACATCGTTTAATGTTTCTATTTTAAAATCAAACTATTAAGATAGTCGCGTTTACCACAACTTCTTAGCTGTTCACTAATTGAGCTGCATTGTTCATTCGTTGAGCTGTTCGTCTCATTTGCGATACAAAACGCCTAAATACGATAAAAAGAAAAGGTAGTATGCTATTGATATCTGAGCCGAAGTACCAACCTTTAAAAATGCTTTGTTTCATTTTTTCTTATGTAGCCAAGCCAGATGACGGGACCAGAACAATCATGCACTTCAGTTAAATAAAACGTTAAGTATATATTAGGATACACTCATATAATGGTGTTTTACAAGTACACTATGTGACAAAAAATCGAAATACCTCGAAGCCAATGTTCGATCTGAATGAAAGTTAGCACGTGTGATGTACATGAAGAGATAAAGAACTGACCACAATATCAAATCTAAAGGAATCAATTATTATAGAATTTCATCTGAACGGTGATAAATTAGTAAATTGTAAAGCTCCCTGTGGCGGAGATACATGCCGATGTACGGCATGTATCAAATGCAGTCATTCTCTTCGGTTGTAAATTATGAAAAGCATTCTCCAGCTACTGCTCGAAATCCCGTATTTTACGTGGGTGGTGCAATTGACAGCCTAGGTGGGGAACCTTTTCACGTTGGAAGTCTAATGAAATAAGTCCGTATTCAAGAAACTTCAATTAGATATACTTAAAATGTACATTATTTTGCAAACACCTATCTACTATGTGCTTCAAATTGAAAACTTGAAAAAGTGAAAACTTTTTTAAAGTTAACTAATCTTTTACTGACTTTCTTGTGTCCGCTTTTTGTTGGAAAGCATTTGAATATTTGGTACAGAATGGAGACACCGTGCGCCGTTGTCAAAAACTGATAACAGACTGGCATACTGGACACTCATAAACTCTCGTCAACCAACCTCGTGCGGTAGTGGCGCCAGTCGGGTGGTGGAAGTTATCAAGTATTTTAGAGTCGCATTAGAACTACATAATGAGTGTAGCAGTCGTCAATTTAGCCCTTATGGCTTACTAATGTTCTAATGCCGGTCAATCTGGGAGGAATCTTTCGTTGAAACTTATTTATTCTTCGGTATTTTAAATACGTTCATTTTAAAAATAAATTAAAAATATAAGACTAACAAAAATGTATCCATAAAAATAAAATTATTTGTTCTGTAAAATTTGGATTCAGTCAAAAGGCCGCACTTAAAGGCATAGAAGACCACAGATTCCCCACCACTGGTCATTTTAATGGGGAGCGGCCCGTTCGCTCCTACTTGCTGAAGTCACTACGGATGTAGGGAAGGCCTCGAGGAAAATGTGGCAGAGGTTTGAACACATTTTTACGAGAATCGCTATTCACAGGGTTTGAACCGAAAATTTAGACATTGCTCACCAACCGCAAGATGGTAAGTTTTCTCACATATGTTCATATGTGACTGGAGATAGGTGTCCTTCAGATTTCAGGTCAACCTTACATGGACCCTAATTAGAGTCTCTGAAGCGGGGGACAGATAGAGCCTTATCCCTATTTATTTGTCCTATCATTTATATCCTAGCTCGGGCTTAACCCTCCAAGTGGTTTCGACGAGATATCTTGTCCAAGATGTGGTCGATTTTGCTAATGTGATACCTCGTGCTAATGATACCTCGTGATAGTGATCCCTTTTGCTAATGAGATACCAAAACTGCTCTATTATTCCAAGGGGAATGAAGTTCCACGTTAGAAAAACAAGTTGTTCCTTACCCATAATTGGTCACAGTTCGGAACAGGTTTTTGCACCAGAGGCTGGACACTACAGGGCAGTTTTCAACGCGAAGATAAACCATCAGGAGAGTTAAGCTTGTAGGGCTTAGGTAAAATTTCTACATAGGCATCTATGTCTTATTTCCATGAAGTCATAAATTCGACTTACGACGTGAACATACACGCCTTGTCATAGTTTTAATGCCTGAACCATTCTCAGAACCCGAGAGGTGGCTAGAGGTGGGCTAGGAGTTATCTACCACCCCACCCCAGGCCTAACATATCTCAGTCATGCTCAATGGGAGGCAGATCTGGGAATATCTCTGACCAAGGAAGGGTTTCAACATCATGGAAACACTCCTGGTATGGTGAGCTAAGTGTTTCCAAGCGGGCCAAGTGTGTCGAAGGAACTGGTAAATAACTCTTTGGACATGTGAAATGAAAGGCAAAACAGGTTGCCGAATCTTCTGGATTTAAATTATGTTGTCACACTTCCTTGTACCACTACTAGAGGTGACCGTCTGTCGTGAGTTAGTAGGTTGGTTGTTTTTAGGTTTTATGACGCAAAGACCATATTTGGGCAAGCTGCACCAAACACAAGACAGCGTCAAGTAAAAATTGCCATGAAAGCGAAAGAAAGAGGGATTGGGGAATAGAGTAGTGGGATGAAAACAGAAAAAGATAGCTTGGGTATCCCGGGAGCGTGACCAACGTGTTTACTAAAGACAGCAAGCCTCATGGGAAAAAAGATCACTAGAGTACCTCGGGTCCGTAAAGCCCGTACGCACCTGAAGGAGATTGCCCCTGAAAGCCCATTACACTAGAAGTTACAATGGTATGCCACTCTACAGTAAACTTAGAACAGTGGCGTAGCTAAGGGAGGGAGACAGGGGCGGCAGTCCAGAGCACCAGTGTCGAAAGAAGAGGCAGTTTAGAAATATTTATTGAAAAGTGGTCCGTTTTCTTAGAAAATATTTAAACATTTCTCCTTGTCACGGTAATATTTTCCACTACTATACTTATGAAGTGAATGCGCTTTTATGCACTCCATATTCAGAATACAATGCTCAACACACAAGTGTTTTCGGCAAGAAATCTCGTCCATCAAGATCTGAGCAATTTTGCTTATGGGGAGATATCTTGTCACCGAGATATTGGCCCAGCTCAGTCATCTGACCGTGGTTCAGAATTACATGGTGTTGTGCTCGGATCTTTCCCATCGGGTTTGGTCCCGGACCGTCGCCAATAACCAGTTGTGTCGCTCCAGTTAATTAAAATATCTAAATATCTATCAATCCAAGATATTGGCTATTTTTTGGTGACGGCGAGAACAAGATCGGGTCCGTTTTGCTAAGACCTCGAGAGGTACTTAGTGGAGACAACCAATAGGAAGGTTAAAAGTCAATTTCTTTATGTGCTCCCCGCGATCGTATTGCTATTCAGAAAAGAGATGAAGTATTTAAACTGTCATCTCACAAACGCTCGGAGAGCATAAATAACACAGGCGGCGACATTTCTTGCTTCGTCCTGGATACCCTTTAACAAAGCTAGGCTTTTACTAGTCTTATGCATTGTCAATAAATAGTTTTCAAAAGATTAACATTGGGAACACTAATATATTAACGTGCCGTGGTAGCCCGTTGGAAGAGTAACTGATGAGCAATCGGAGGGTTGCGAGTTCGAAACTAGGTTCTACCAAAGACAGTCGTGTACACGGGAGTTGGTACACGTTAAATCTGTCGTGGTCTCAAATGTCCTCACGTTGGCGTGGTGTGGAAGTTCAGAAAGTGGGGTGGCAGTTCACAGGTGTGACTTCGTCATCTGACCGTGGTTCAAAATTACGTGGTGTTGCCCTCAGATCTTTCTCTAGGGAGTTGATCCCCGGACCGTCGCCAATAGCACATTGTGTTGCTCCAGTGTGATGTTAATTAATTACCATTACCATTACTAATATATTAACAAAAAATTAATATGGTTCGCATGAATACATTTAACCTAGTTATCACTAACAGTTTAAGCAATTACTATTTAAGTTAAGCGTTAGCGTCAATTTCTAACAGTTATAAAGAACTGTTAGAAATTCACTAGCTATTGATGTCAGTTATTAACTGTTAATATTTGCTGTAATGGTAACTGTTATCACACAAATTAGCAACAACGCTAAGACTGTTATCGTTGGAAAACAGGTTTCCGTACCTTTAAACGTTTATACTACGAAATCAAGTACTCATTCGCAAACTAAAATAAAATCTGTAATAAAAATATCACATATATAAACTCAAAATAATGCTAAATGTTAACGAATAAGTTAGATAAGTATTCTCTTTCTCTTTACTATAATTATGAAATTATTGAAGGAAATTTGAAATTTACTAATTATGAAAGCTTGATTCAATTACGTCAAATTTTACTTAGAATTACGTAATTCTAAGTAGAATTTCATATACATGTGTGAATTGATCTTTCTCAACACATTTTTAAATGTTAGTTTGATTTAGTCTGTAAAGAATCTTCCAATAGTTCATAAAATAATAACCTTACCTTTAGCTATACCCACAATAACCCTTCTACACCTTCTTAAAATAACTGAACATTTAGTTAAATAGTTAAAGGATGGTATGGTAGGTATTTAATCAACGTCGCACTGGATCAACACAACGGGCTATAATTAGTGAAAGGAATTCCAATAAATGAACATAACATACTTTGGACTGATCCTTTTTGCTCTGCAAGTTTATTACTAGAGTTGTCACTGAAAAGTTTTGATTCACATAATCGGAGTAGTTGATTTTATTAAACGGCGATTTTAATGATGTTAGAAGTTGGTTTGAAACCGTTCCTTTGAATTTGAATACATTCAGCGGCTGATTTTATCAACCGGCGATTTCCATTACATTGATGAGTCCATTCCTGAGAATTCGATTACAGTAAGCGAATGATTTTATTAATAGAAGATTTTATTAACGCGAAGGAAATAAAATCAGGACATGCTTCTAACTTCCTTTCAAGGCCACGGTAGCCCAGTTGGAAGAGCAACGGATTAGCAACCAGAGGGTTGCGGGTTCGAAACTAGGTCCAGTCAAAGACCGTCGTGTACACGGGGGCTGGTGTACGTTAAATATGTCGTGGCCTCAAATGCCCTCGCGTGGTGTGGAAGTTTGGAGAGTGGGGTGCCAGCTCAGGTTGTTGACCTCGTCATCTTCAAAATTACGAGGTGTTGTGCTTGGTAGGTAGGTATTTTTAATTAACTTCGCACTTGACCAACACAACGGGATATTGGCGACGGTCCGGGATCAAAGCGAAGCGTTGTGCTTGGATCTTTCCATTAGGGATCGATCCCGGACCGTCGCCAATAGCCCGTTGTGTTGCTCCAGTGCGACGTTAATTAACTACCTAAGTATCTAACTTCCTTTCTAAATGCCTTTTAATGAAGGCTCCTAAGACACAAATATGGATTTTAATCAAACAGGGGGACATCCACTTATAATTTACATTTATAATAAGCGAATATGTCGGCTTACAGGTGAAACACACTTAGTCAAAAAGCACAGTTCTGAGAAAACGAAGAGGAAAATTTAGTTTTCGAGCAATTTTAACATTTTAACAATTATTTATTACGCTTTATATTTACTCTATTCATAAATTATTCAGGTAGGCAAGTAGTTAATTAACGTCACACTGGAGCAACACAATTGGCGACGCTGTCTGGGATCAATCCTCTTGGGAAAGATCGAGGACAACACCTCGTCATTTTGAACCACGGTCTGATGACGAGGAAACACCTGATTTTCAATCATTTAAAATCAGTGTACCTTAACCCTCCAAGCGTTTCGACGAGATATCTCGTCCAATATCTAATAAATTTTGCTAAGGACGAGATATTTCGTCTAGACAAAACTACCTTTTTACTCCAAGGGAATGAAGATCCAAGTAGGAAAAACGAATTGTCCCTTGTCCAGCACTGGTGACAGTTTGGAATAGATTTTCAAACTGTCACCAGTGACAGTTGGAATAGATTTCTGCACCAGAGGCTAGCCACCACAGGGCAGTTTTGAACGCGAAGATAAACCACCAAAAGGTTTAAGTTTATTAACAATACTATTTGGAAAGAGTCTTCACCACGCTGCTAAAGAATACCACTGCTATAAACGTATTTTTAGATTCGATGATTCTCCAATACTCGGCTTCAGCAGCTCGTTTTGAAGATTGTTCTCAATTTCATTAAAAAGCTAATAAAGATTTATTAATGCGAAAACTTTTTAGAAATCATGCGTTTTCAGATGCAGGAAATGACGAAGGTGGGAGAAAAAGAAATGCTAATGGATAAGAGGCGATCCCGAAAATGCGCTCATGAATACTAAGAATAATTTAGGTACATTTAAACCGACTACCGAAATAAATGTACACATATTTGCATTTTTTATGCTGATCTAGAGAACTCTCCTCGTGACCCGATCGATTTGAGACAGAGGTGCATGATAAAAAGAGAAATTATTCTTACTTGGGAAAATAATGATACTGGGCATTGACATTTTAAAACGTTTCGCCCGATGCATTGTGCAAGTAATTGCCGTAAGCGCATAAGATTATACTATCGTAAAGTATCGTTTTGGGTTTTGATCAATATGTATCAGGATTAGCTTAACTTTAAGTCTGCATAAATTGAAGACATCCGTCAAAATTCAACAGCAGTGATCAGAGGAGGATTGGTTATGTGGAAGCTGTGACATGGGGCGGCATACTTAGAGACAAGAAGATTCAAAAACTGAAGACATCTGCCAAAGTTGAAGAGCAGTGTCCAGGGCCGACTGGCTGTGTGGAAGCTGTGAAACAATCCTCATTCGTCGGCATACTTGGAGGCAAGAAGATTAAAAAACTGAAAACATCCGCTAAAATTCAATAGCAATGGTCAAGGCTGACAGGCGATGTCCAAGGTGTCTGATGCCTCAGTTGCAGGTGTAAGTTATCGATATTTGAAATAGAGAAATGGCTAACAAATAGGGAAGGATTGGTACACAGATTTGAGAGGGATCTTTTTTAGCCACTCCGAATTTTGAAATTTTACTTGATTACAACTAATGGAAATTAAATCATAGAATTAAGGAATGCTCAATGTAAATGAAATATATTTGAGTTTAAAGTAATGTTTGATTTAATTGTTTTTAAAATTTAGTTACAATTATTAATTGTCTAAAAGAAACATAACACCTTGTGAATTTACGAACACCATAATTCGTGATTTTAACCACAAACCATCATTTGATTACCTTCTGAAATCAATGATATCTATGCCTCGACATTCTGCTTTGCCATCAGGCCCAGAGGTGGTAGAACAAAATACACTGCTGGCCACCGTAAATGCAACACCCTGAAGGAAGCATGCAAATAATATGAAATTTACAACATGCATTAGCGGAGGTGAGATATGCAAATGATTAGAATTTCAGCGCAGACGCACATCACGCGCGCCTGTGGCGCCACTTCAAAGCGCTATTTAAGGCTTGGAGATTTCGACGATTTCAAGTACGGCAATTGTGTTTTTCTTGTGGTTTTTCCAAAAAAACGATCAATTATGCCTCGTAGAAAACAGCGATCATCTTTTGATCAAGTATCCGAGTTCGACAGAGGAAGGATAGTGGCCTACCGAGATTGTGGATTATCTTTCAGGGAAATCGGTAGTCGTGTTGGACGAAACCAAACAACTGTAATGCGGATATGTGATCGTTGGATGCAGGAGGGTACGACGGACCGACGTGTTCGATCGCATCCACCTCAGTGCACCACTTCACGTGATGACAGGCATATTGTGCGTATGGCAGTGACGGATCGCTCAGCCACATCACGAACCATAGCACAGCACATTCAGTCTGTACCGCATCATCCAGTGTCTGCGCGTACCATTCGACGCCGTTTACAGCAGAGCGGTCTGTCCGCAAGACGTCCATTGCTTCGTCTACCCTTGACGCAGAACCACAGACGTTTCCGCCGCCAATGATGCGATGAAAGAAGGATGTGGACGGCAGAATGGAATGAAATTGTCTTTACTGACGAGTCACGCTTCTGTCTGCGACACCACGATGGTCGGATTCGAGTCTGGAGACACCGTGGAGAGAGGATGCTGAACAGCTGCGTTATGCACCGCCACACTGGTCCTGCACCGGGTATTATGGTATGGGGCGGTATTGGATATCACTCTCGCACTCCTCTAGTACGCATTGCCGGTACTTTAAACAACCAGCGCTACATCTCCGAGGTGTTGGAGCCAGTTGTCCTTCCTTACCTTCAGGGCTTGCCCACAGCCATATCTCAACAGGATAATGCGCGACCACACGTGGCACGCATTGTCCAAGGGTTCTTCGTCAATCGCCAGATTGAATTGCTTCCCTGGCCAGCTCGCTCTCCGGATCTTTCGCCGATAGAAAACATGTGGTCCATGGTTGCTCAATGATTGACCCAGAATACATCCCCAGCTGCCACACCAGATCAACTTTGGCAACGTGTGGAAGCTGCTTGGTCTGCTGTACCCCAAGAACACATCCAAAGTCTCTTTGAATCAATGCCGAGGCGTGTGGCAGCGGTGATCTCCAACAATGGCGGCTACTCTGGCTACTGATTTTGGCAGGAACCACACTTCACAGAAGTCTATAAATTTAATCATTTGATACTTGGTCAACATGTTATCTACAAAATAAATTTTGTTGTGATATCACTTGGCTTTCTTGGTGTTGCAATTTGGGTGGCCAGTAGTGTATTAGAGTAAACTTCATGCAAATTTCATCTTATTTCCCCCTTTGAAATGATACATCACTTTATTTGATATAGTTCGTTAATATTAAGTCAACATTACTATAATGCGGAGATTTAATAATGAAAAAGTACAAAATCAAAGGCAAGTTATTTTCTCAACTTATACATTTAACAAGTTTTAGTTCAATGTTGTGTAAATTGAATATACCTTTTGTAAAATATGTGTATTTATAACTTTTGTAAAATACGTCTGATGTTTTAGTAATAGTAGTGAAATACTTACCATTAAAATAAGTAACGTAGAATGAATTGGAAACGCGAACGACATTCATGCAAGGAAAAGCAGACCCTTCAGAAAAATGCGAAAACAGAGAAGGTTACAAGAAGTTGCCGTTAATTTTTACATTTGAGGCCACAACAGATTTAAGGTGCACCAGCGAACGTGTACACGACGGTCTTTGGCTGGACCATTGACTATATGGAATAAATTATATTTGGAGGATACTTGGGTTTGTTAGCTATCAAAAAATAGTAATTGGTACACAAAAAATAATTGCTTTCAGATTAGGGGTTTTTCCCACATTGGTATCACGCCGTGGCCCAATTCCTCTCCTGGAAAATTGCTATTTTCACATTCGATAGTTTAAAGCATAGACGTGAAATATATGTAGACTAAGCACTGGTATTGAGAAAAACTTCAAAAAGTGTGACCAACACGTGCACACGTGATCAACTCGTAGTCATGTGACTGTTCTGTGAACAATTCACTTGTTTGGCATATTTGATATATTATCACCTCGTTTTGGCGATATAACATCGCATGACAGGGTAGGTGTGTGAATGTGCATTACTATAGAGTGGCGATAAAAGTGGTGAAATCGCCAAAATCTACTATCAGATGATCAATCAATGGACCAATCAGATAAGGAATCAATGGATTGGCGTCTTCTCCCGTTCCCTGGACAAATCAGATTATGAATGTTAGGTTCCACCCAGCAGACGAAGTAGTCTTAGGGTCACCTTACTTGTAGTTTTGGTCACATGATCTTGGGCACATAAAAAGGTTACCATTGCTTACTCCACTTTTATACTCCCTCTATGGTTTAAACTATAGTTTACTAAAGCAGGCGATCCCACCCTAATGTGGATGCTGAAAGAATCTTGCAAGAGAGACGTTGAGGAGCAAAAGTGGGCAATAAGATGCTAAAAGAGAGGTTGCAGAAAGAGATCCCACACTTTATCCTGGACTGTGGACTATAGCAATACAATTCTTGATTGCATGTCCGCCATTCTACCTAGTTTAATGGGGATTTAGTGCGTTAACAAGTCTTTTAATTTTAAAGAGGGACTGACTGCAAATATTTTACCGCGGAGATTTAAGGATACTGTTGAAGAAAATAGAGCCTAATATAGACAAATTGGTTATAAAGGCTCATCCTTCTTATTAGTGCGTCGTGTACACTGGGGCTGGTACACGTTAAATCTGCTGTGGCCTCAAATGACCTCGCGTTGGCGTGGTGTGGAAGTTTGGAGTATGGGGGTGCCAGCTCAGGTGTGACCTCGTTACCTGACCGGGGTTCAAAATTACGTGGTGTTTTCCTCGGTTCTTTCCCTTTGGGATTGACTTCGGACCGTCGCCAATAGCCTGTTGTGTTGCTCCAGTGCGACGTTAATTGAAATACCTACCAAACGAGCGTTTTGAATTTCTAGATAGGTAGGTAGGAATTTTAATCAACGGCGTACTCTAGCAGCACAACGGGCTGTTGGTGTCAGTCCGGCCCCAAAGGGAGAGATCGTGGACAACACCACGTAATTTTGAACAACGGTCATATGACGCTGAATTTCTCGAACTGCACACACAGCTACATAAATGTTTCGGTGAAATTCGAAAATTATAGATCAGCTATGCTAGCAATTTATGATTAGCTGAGATAAAGTTTTCCACAGAGGGGGAGCCGAAGAAAATTGTTTTTGAAAAGGGGCATTGAGCCAAAAAAGTTTGAGAAATGGTAATGGTAATTTTAATTAACGTCGCACTGAAGCAACACAACTGGCTATTAAAACAGTTTGGGAAACTATGCTTTAAATGGCAATGACTATATCACAGATGGGATGAAAATATGTGTCTTCGATTCCAAGAAATATATACTCAGATGAAATCCTTTCTTAATATGCAGACTTTCGGATGAATTTTATTTTCATTTTATTTCGCGTTCGTATGGGAATCGAATTACGTCCGTACGAAAGGTTGGTCCTTTTTATTCGACTCGATATGTAAGTGTAACTTTTTCGGAGTGTATCTGTGTATTCCATCTCTTACGTACTTCGAATACGTTTGAAGATAACGATGCTTTGAGTTTACAACCTGTACTGTTAGAATTACATCACAACTTTCATCGAAGAAAGTGTTAGAAATGAAATAGAATTATTGATGATACCCCAATTTGAAGATGAATCTGGACTACTTGCTCTTATGCAGATACTGTATATCAGTACCATTTTCTCGAAACAGAGCCTGTTTTCCCAAGATACCGGTGCATTTTTTCCCACGATTTTTATCTGTATATTATTGAATGGCATCGGCTTTATAAAGTGCTTTGTCTATTGCTCGTAATCGGAAAATCAAACATTGGCAGTTATGGGTGAGTATTACTTTTCAAGAGATTAGAATGTTATTTAAGCGTTGACTTGGAATATCTATACTTATTGAATTTTTATCAGGAAAAATAAGTATTTTTCATTTATCGAAATATGTGAGTTGGAAAAATAAGTATTTTTTATTTATTGCATTTAAAACTAAATCAAACATATTTCAACAGAAAATTAGGTTATAAACACAAAAGGGACAGAAATCTATAAAGGAAATTATTTTATACCCATAACTGTTTCAAAATGAAATATTCGCAGTTAATAAATTAATTTTAACAGGTTTTCGCAGTATATCACAATAAGTTTTTGTCATGTTTTTTAAGATATCAATTTTCCTTATTGAGTCGTTTGTTCATGATATGAAAATGTCTGTGTTAAAATATATACGTGTTTGATGATCTTTCGAAATTCCTATTTTCTGAACTGCAACTGATAAATATTTAAATGAACTCTTAATAAAAATAAACTTTCAAAGATAATAACAATACATTTTGAGACAATTTCTCAATATCCATTTGAAGGAACTTATAAAAGAATAAAATTTATTTCCATAAACCTCACCAATATATTTTTTATTTTATAATTTTTAAGTCTGGGTCTAACTTTATCAATGTAAAATGCATCAGTCCTCTAGTATTTTGAACTACATGCAAATAGGCGTCGTACAATATGTTAGAGTTCTGGCTCTCAGTTCAACAGGCCCCGGGTTCGAATCCTGGTCAAAGCATGGATATTTGTAGTGGATCAGAATCCACTTAAAACTGTAGGTCCCGGCTATCTAGCTCTAGAGTAACAAAAAGTAATTGTAGTGTTACTAACCAAACCATTTAACCATCCGATATGCTTAGGGGAATAAATATAATCTATTAATGCACATCCTAATATTTCATTCATTATATTTTGCGGTTCCAGTTTCATATTGTACCTGTCTTTTTAAACTCCGGTAACGTTAATCACACATATTCATCGCCTGTTTCAAGAAAACTTCTATTCCTAATTGCGTAAAGGGTACCATTTAATTTTGGCACACGCAAGACATTCGACAAAGGGAAAATTTTTACAATATGAGATCCTGTGAATCTTCATAAAATATGATTAAGAGATTGTAATTTCGGAGATGAATGGCAAATATTTTGATATATTCATAGCCTGTTTGAAGAAAGGTCCTAAAACTGATCAAGTAACAGGAAACATTTAATTGTGGTGTAGAAGACATTAATAAAATTATACAGAGGCTGTTCGGACATTTTTTGAACGATTTTAATGGACTGAAGCTCGATTTTTTACATGAAATTTTTGTGTTTTAAATGTTCCATTTGATAGCCCTTATTGTTAACTATCTTTCTACACCTTAATTTCCACGATAATAATGACTTTCGTAGTATCGACAGTGGTATTTTGTCCCATTCTTGCTCCACAGTTTTCCAGTCCTTGAATGGTTTTCGGTCGACGTTTCGATAATGCCCTTTTTAAAAGTCCAAAAGCACAAAAGTCCATGGGTGAAACATCTGGAGATTTAGCAGGAATATCAGTAGAGGGTATTGACTTGATACCAGTTTCTTGTTCCATTTTTTCCAAGAATTTAATAGTCGATTTAGATGTGTGGCTGCTTGCTTTACCCGGATGCAGTTCTACTGATTGTTGTCACTGTGGGTAAAGATATGGTATTTCTTTTTTGGATATTGGGGATAATATATGGTCTTAATAATATGTGGGAGTTGATTTTTACATTTCCCCCCTCTTTTTACTTTTAATTTTCCATTATATGCAAAACCGGCAACAATCATAAACCTCTTAGAGAAAGTTGCTATAGTCCTTAGACTTGGCGGATTCTCTTTTAAAATTAAAGATCTAACTTTACAAATATTCTCAGAAATTTTTTCTTTTTTGGATACTTTTTTTGAAGTATTTTTCCACTTTTACGTTTTTTCCTTTCTCATTAATAATATTACTTATCGTACCTTTAGATATCGAAAAACCATGACTTTTACAGCGTTTTTGAATAATCGAATAAGCATAATTCTCTTCGGAAAGGGAGGAAACATAGCCTTCCATCTATTGCTTATTTAAAAGCGCCATTTTGAAAGTAAACAAAACTCTGAGTTAGCAGACTATAGGTTATACTTTAACTATTTAACTGCTATACTGTGAAAATAAAATTCTTTCGTAGCATACAATTTTTTTACAGCTCATTAAAATCGTTCAAAAATGTCCGAACAGCCTCTGTAGGGCTCAGAAATATGAACGAAGCTGATAATAAACAGTTAAATAAACTCTAACTTTGAACACAATTTTTCAAAATGAACATTTTCCGCCTTCGAAGTACCATTTCTAGAAATGATTTTAACTTGGCGAATAAGACTTCCCGAACATTTTCTATAAGCATCACAGGTTATACTGAAGCAACCGTTTTGTCATATAGTAACTATTACAATCTATTTTTAAGGATATCCCCAGAATTTTGTGATTTTCTAGTTAGTTTTATACAAATGTTTTTTGAAAAAATGTTACTCAAAATAATGAACTCTCACTTCAGTATAGAAGTAAATGCCTATTGAGTATTCAAATATTTTAAACCTATTTCTTCAGCCTATTCTGAGAAAAGGCTCATAGAAATTAGGTAAATTAACGTTGGTGTACTGTACCTTTCAACTCACTTTAATGTAAGACGCTACTTTTTTTTATAATGAATTAATTTTTGTTTTTAACTATAAATAATTTTAGAAAGTAAATTCAATAGATATAAATATGAAATCTAATTATAAATTTCACATGAATAATTAATTATTGAATTTTAATTTCCGAAAGTAATTTATTTTGAATAATAAGTACTGATTAAGGTGATGAGAACAATTTTTTGCCTTTCCAAACTATCATTCAAACTTAAAGAAATATGAGATTTAATTCTACTGTCTTTCATCGTAATTGAGTTTATAAATTGCGAGTAAATATACCTTTCCATGAGACAATGATAAGGAACTCTAACAAAAGTTCAAAGTTTTAATGAAGCTTGCACTCTCTTTGTTCAATCGAGTCGACGATCTTCCCGCCAATTAATTCTATTACAATACTTGTCACTTCATTCCCAAGACACTGTTTTACGTTATAAAACGTTTACTTGAGGAAAAATATATAACGCACCACAGTTGATAATGAAATTCGAGTTTACATTTCGTGACTAATTTGAACTCCAAATCTATAGTATCTCTATCGTCTCAGGTTTGTGAAATTTAATATATAGGGTGCATATAATTAAAGTTCCCATTTCAAAAGGTTCTATAGTTGGAACTATTGGTCAGAATGACTTCAATTTTGCGTGAATACTCTTGAAACGATGTAATATTTTTGGCGAAGAAGAAAAATAGCTCAAACTGTGCCGCAAGGAGAACAATGGCGCTTAATTACAATGAAGAGCCATGCAATGAATTGAAAACACTTACGACATCGCCAAAGATGTTCAGTATGCTCTCCTTCATTTAGTGCTGCGAACTGAAATCCCAAAATAGTATGCTCTACAACGGATCTGAATGCTTGAGCCGGGATGCTGTGGATATGGTGCCATTAATGCTTGCATTCAATTCCGACAAGTCTGAGGTGTGTTCTTTAAACACAACGTTCTTTAGGTGTTCCAAAAGCCGAAAATCACAGGGTTTTAGGTCAGGAAATGACGGTTGATAATTTTATTGTTTCTAAAATGAGTCGGTATTACAGCCACTCTACTGGTGTTGCTATGAGCGGAGGAGCATCATATTGCATAAAAATTGTGGTGTTCAGGCACTGCCTCTGTCGAAGTGTTGAAATCACGCAATGCTTGAATTAAATTCCACCAAGTTTGCGAAGTGCCCTCTTAACTCAACGTTTTATAGGTGTTCCAAAAGCCCAAAATCACAGGGGTTCAGGTCAGGAAAATGACTGCTGATAATGTTTTCGTTTCCAAATGAGTCAGTATCAGCCACTGTACTGGTGTTACTATGAATTGAGGAGCATCATCTTGTATAAAAATTGTGGTGTCCAGGCTGTTAAAGTGTTGACATCATGTGGGTCATAAAAATATTCATATAACTGGCATGGATGGAGCAAATAACGGACCCGCAGGACCGACTTTCTCGAAAAAGAATGTACAATAAACGTCGAAGAACAACAATAAAAGTCGCTGTAAAGCCTCACTATACAGTGACTCCAGCGGAATGAAGATGCAGCTTATGCAGGGCATATGAATTTTCGCCCGCCCAGATTATGCAATTTAGCATATTTACAGCACCTTGGAGATGGAAGTGGGCTTCGTCAATCCACGAAATGCCATGGCCATCCTTTGTCGACTTTCATCAGAACAAGAAACTATCGCACGACTGTTCCTCGTGCATTCTTGTCATGAGGAAGCAAATCCTGAACATTAATAATTGTGTACGAATAAAATTTCCAGAATGTTTTTAAAGCTTTACGAACCGTGTAGACGGGCATATCTAAACATCGGGCAATTCTACGTGCATTACTGTTTCCAACACAGTTGGACATACTATCGTTTTGTAACGCTGTAGCCACATCTTCTACTGTCTGATTATCAACTGGTTTCCGTCGTCCGCCATGTTTGACATCCAAAGGACCAGTCTCTAAATTTTAAAATCATTTTACATAAGCAGTTTACAGACATTGGATCAAATTTTAAGCCCTTTAACGTTCTGAACTTCCTCAGAGTTGTTAACGCAGAGCTATAATTCCGTATTAGCCGTACAAGAGCTCGATGCATACAGATGTTTGTTTTCATAGCAAGTGCTTGTGAAGTGTGTCAAGTGCTCGTAATTTACATATTTTTACAACCATAATGTCCATTTTGAACTTTACTGTCACCAAAGGCATTCTATTGCTTCAAAAGTATTCGAGCAAAAGTTTGTAGTCATTCTCTGACCAATAGTTCGAACTACAGAGCCTTTTGAAAAGTGATATTTTAATTTGCTCACCCTGTGTATATACTTTTTTCAAATGCCATCTTGAATGGATCGTGAATTTAATACATTAACTTCTTTAAAATTGACTTGAAGTTATTTGCATACTGTATGTGTGTGTGGAGTAATGAAACTACTGGAGTTTTACTTAGCCCTCAATAATTTCTCTAGTTTCGAAAACGTAATGAAACGAGTGGAGCTATACTTGACTCTAATAATTTTCCTAGTTTCGAAAACGGAACGAAACAACTGAAATTTTACTTAGCATCCCAATAATTTCCCTAGTTTTGAAAACGGAAGGACACAACTGGGGTTTTACTTGCCCCCAATAATAATTTCAATAGCTTTGAAAACGAAATGAAACAACTGGAGTTTTACTTAGCTTCCACTAATTTCCCTAGTTTGGAAAAGTAATGAAACAACTGGAGTTTTACTTAGACCCCAATAATTGCCCTAGTTTTGAAAAGTGAGTGAAAAAACTGGAGTTTTTATTTGTTTCCAATAATTTCCCTAGTTTCGAAAACGGAATGAAACCAATGGAGATTTACTCGTCCCCCTCCAATAATTCCCCTAGTTAAAAAAACAGAGTGAAACAATTGGAAATTCACTAGGTTTCCAATAATTAACCTAGTTTCGAAAACGGAATGAAAGAACTGGAAATTTACTTAGTCCCCAATAATTTTCCTAGTTGATGCCACTGTTTAGTTGGACAGGGAAAGCAAGAATTAACTTTAAACGTTTTATATAATGGTTGAATATTCCTATATTAGAGATTATTTATATTATAGTCGTATATATTTTAAGTGTTTTGAAGTAAAAGTTGTTATTTTAACCCTCTGAGGAGTTCACACCCATGATTCCACCTTGCAACCTGCAGTCTTCCTTGCATGACTTCTAACCAGTTTTGACTTTCTTGATCAATGGGATCTTTCCAAGGGATTATAATTTAACCCTCCAAGTGGTTTCGACAAGATATCTCGTTGATCAAGATCTGACCAATTTTGCTAATGACGAGATAACTCGTCAACAAGATATTGCCGATTTTTCGATGATGACGAGATCAAAATATGGTCAGTTTTCTTCTAATGAAGAGATCCCTCATCGAAACAACCTCCAGGAGGGTTAAGAAAAGGAGAAATAGAATCTTCTCAAAGGATTCTAGTCAAAGGAAATAACCAACAAAATCAAAATGTTACTAAAGAATTCTGTTATAATCAAATGACCAATAGAATATTTCCAGAGGATTCACTTCCAAGGAAAGGAACAATAGAATCTTTCAAAGAGATTTTATTCTAAGGAAAGTACAATAGAATCTGACCGTGATTCAAAATTACGAGGTGTCGTCCTTGGATCTTTCCTTTCAGGATGGATCCCGGACCGTCGTGTTGCTCCATTGCGACGTTAATTAACTACCTACCAACATCATATCATTGTTACATGCAAAAATATAAATTGAGATGAGGAAGTACAAAAATGTAATTTCCCCTTTTACTTTTTAAGTGTGCTCTCAGAAGAAAGGAAAATTAGGTTTCTGCCAGCATTTTTGTTGTAGTTGATTGGAAAAGGGTGTAATTGCTGGTAAGAGACACAATTTTACAGCGTATGACCAGATTCTTTACTGTCTAGAAGGCTATTAATCCTCATGTAAAAAGAATCTAAAGAAGAAAAGCCATCAAGTAATTACGCGCAGTGAAAAAATGGGGGATGGAGAGTTAAACTTAAAAAAGAGGAGTCAATAGGTAATTTCGAAATTCTTAAGTAATCAATCTGCTTTAATTGCCTGATGGAGAACGAGAACTTTTCTGACATTTTTCATTATTTTGTGTTATTCGTAGCATTTCGTGAAAGTATTAGTAATTTAAAATCAATAAAAAAGCATTGCCTTTTAAATCATTTTAATAATAAAAAATGCATTAAAAAGTAATTATTTACGTGATTGAAATCGATCTACATATTCTAATGGAATCGAAAAGATCCAGATAATAATTTATATTTTTGAAGTATCATTAGAAAGGTAAATAGGTAAGGCTAAATAATGTCGCCCTGGAGCAACACAACTGGCTATTGGCGACGGACCGGGATCAATTCAGCAGGAAAAGATCCAAAGACTACGCCTCGTAATTTTGAACCACGGTTCAGATGACGAGGTCAATACCTGAGCTCGCACCCTACTCTCCAAACTTCAACACCACGCCAACGTTCATTCCAAAGGCCTTTTAAAATAGGGTTGCGAGTTTGAAACTCGATTCAACCAAACCAACGTGCACCAGTCTACAACGCAGACGACGGTGTGCGCGGTGCAAGTTGAATCTGTTGTGGCCTTAAATATCATCGCGTTGGCGTGATGTGGAAGTTTGAAGAGCGGGGTGCAATTCAGGTGTTGATCTCGTCATCTGACCATGGTTCCTTCATATTGTTGTGGTGTGGAAGTTTGGTGAGTAGGATGCCAGCTCAGGTGTTGTTCTCGTTATCTGACTGTGGTTCAAAGTTACGAAACGTTGTCCTTGGATCTTTGCCTTGGGATTGTTCCCGGACCTTAGCCAATAGCCCTTTGTGTTGCTCCAGTGCGGCGTTAATTAACTACCTACGACTCTAAGTTTAAAAGTTTGTACAAATCTCACAAATATAAGTCATGTTTACGAGTGAGACGAAAATAATTTCAGAGATATACATTAGATAGGATGTTTTTTCTACACAGATAATGCATCCTCTATTGAATTTCTCCGACGTTGGATCAATGAACTGATTTAAATCTCAACGTCTATTTCAGTGGTTTTCCAACTGACTGTCTCTCCGTTCCCTTTTCATATACAAAATAGTCGTATCCCCTATTTTAATAAAAGTCTAACTTTGTTAATAAATTTCTTACATCACGATTTATTTTTATAAAAAGTGACAAATAAAACATTTTGCAAATGCGTATAGCAAATCTTGTTCTGCGAGGGAATTTTTCTGTAAAATTAAATGTAAGTGGCGGTAGTGTTTCCTGTTCGTATTCCGAACGTGACGTCACTTGGCTTGTTTTTCGAATACGATTTCAGCACTTCGTCACTAAAAAGTCCAAAGAATAAATTCCGAATTGATATATGATAGTTGATGATAATTGGTCAACGCCACTTAGATTAAACTCCAAACGAGCGAAAAATTGTATTTTAAGGTAACCCCAATATGGCATCATGCAAGAGCATTTGGGTATCGGAATTAAAATCTTCGCTTTCCGTATGGTTTATTTGTTTTCTCTGAAAATCCCCTAATACAAAAGTGTCTCCTGCTTTATTAAAAATCGAACTTCCCTCGTTTCAATAATTTTATTACATCAGGATTTATGTTTTATAAAACATAATCAATAAAATATTTTGCAAATATGTATTAGCAAAGCTCGTTCTACGAGAAGCTTTTTCTGTCAAGCTAAGTACTGGTGTTTCTGAGGTGGACCAGTTTGTTCTGTTCATATTCCGAAAGTGACATCACTTGGCTTGTTTTTCGAATACGATTTCAGAATTTCACCAATAAAAATTCCAAAGAATAAACTCAATCAATATATGATAATTGATTGTTCGATGCCAATTAGATCAACCTTCGAGTTATAGGTGGCACAGGTTCGATTCCTGCCAGATACATTCCTCCCTGGGTGTATTTCTCTTCTGTGTCAGTAAAGCTTTAATCTGTGTGTGTCAATTACTTGATATTGTATGTCTTGTGCAATTACTTGATATTGTATCGTGTCTGGAGCAGCATGGCCAAATATGGCCCTTGCCCCATAAACCTCCCAAAACCAACCAACCGATTAGATCAAATGCAAAATGTCGATAAACTACATTTTAACCCTCCAAGTAATTTCGACGAGATATCTCGTCATCAAGATTTGATCAATTTTGCTAATGTCGAGATACCTCTTCGAGACGACCACCAAGAGGGTTAAGGTAACCTCGATATGTCAAGAAATCTTGGTCTTAAATATCAATAAAAAAGCACATTTAATACGACAGAAATCTCTGGCCGGTTGATTAACGTTGCACTGGAGCAACACAACGGGCTATTGGAAACGATCCCGGATCAATCACCAAGGGAAAGATCCAAGGGCAACACCATGTAATTTTGAACCATGATCAGATGACGAGGTCACACCTGAGCTGACACCTCACTCTCCAAACTTCCACACCACTCCATAGTGAGGACATTTGAGGCCGCGACAGATTGAACGTGCACCAGTTTTTGCAAGAAGTACTCTGAAATTTTGAATCGCAGTGTAAAATTTCTAAGTGGTAGAGTCTAGGTCTCGGTGACGTTTTTCTCTCCATGGATTTAAATTTTGTTGATCGATGTTTGTTCGTATTGAACGATATCTTTGAATTTGCTCTAATATGAATATAGTCTAGGTCTCGACGATGTCGTTTTCCTCTCCATGGATTTGAATTTGTTGATTGATGTTTGTCCCTATTGAACGATATCTTTGAATTTGCTCTAATACGAATTGTGCTCGAAATAAAGGGGTGGTTCGTTTTTTTCCCGCGACTGTACATTACTTGATGTTGGCTGACTTGTGTTTGGCAGTCTGGCCAAATCTGTCCCTTGACCCATTAAACAACCCAACCAACCAAACACGATCTATTACTAAAAGTGGTTTCATGCTCTTTTACGAAAATCTACCTCCCTGTATTTTTATTTTTTAGTGTGTTAATGGAATTAAATAATTTTGGGGAAAAAGCTTGAACTCTCTCATGACGATAATATTTTCGAAGATGGGGAAACGAAACCTAAGAAACAAAACAGAAAAACGTCTTCACCTTCAGTAGAAAGGGGGAAATTTAGTGTCAAAATTTTGCTATTCAATAAAAATTATTAATGTATCGTAACAAAAACTAAATATTTGATTTTGTAATTCTTGGCTGTTTTATTTATGAAGTGCTGACAATGAACTCTGTTGCGAGGTGCTTTGAAATATATTACTCAACTCTCTTAGTATCAAGCTCTATAATACTCTAATTCTCTGAACCGCTTCATTTCTGGAGTACCCCATTTGGGTACATTAAAATTTATAGCCTTCTACCTCTTCAAAATAATGTTAAATTATCTTCAAAAATTCCAGCAGTGCTCATTCAGCATACATCCTAATGTTCTGACCTATGACCCTAATATTCTGACCTTGCAGTTACCGGAGGGGTGGGGACATTACCCCATGGGGACCTATTTTTCAAAAAATAAAATTAAAAAAAAAAGAAATTATGATTCTCAAAGTATCTTGCCGATAAAATGCTTTGTATGTTTCTGAGTCTCAAAGTACTAATTCTTTTAACCTCTTAGTTCCTGGAGTATTGGTTTCGGTGCATTAAAAATTTTTTCATCCCTTCAAAAGGATATTCTGAAATCCTGTTGTCCCCATTCAGCATACATCCTAATGTTCTGACTCTTCATGTCCCAAATGGGTTGGTTGGTTGTTTTGGGGTTTTTATGGCGCAAGGGCCATATTTGGCCATGCTGCGGCAAACACAAAACATACAATGTCAAGTAATAGACACACACAATGAAAGTTTTACTGACACAGAAGGGAGAAATACACCCGGGGAGGAATGCACCTGACAGGAACCAAACTTGCACCTCCTACAACTCGAAGGTTGCTAGCGCAGTGGACATACCCGCTGAGCCACGACGGCCTCATCCCCAAATGGATGACGTGTCCATTTCGAGATATTACCCCCATTTAGACCTATTTTTCAAAAAATAAAATTATTTCATTCCCTTCTTTCTGAGTCTCAAAATACCTTAAATAGTCGACAATTTTTTTTATCATTCTGAGTCTCATAGAACCTTAAATAGCCTAAAAACTATTTTTAAAAATATTACTGAGTCCCAAAGTATCTTAAATAGCCTATAAAATATTTTTTTTTTATCTTTCTGAGTCTGAAAGTATTTTAAATAGCCTATTAAATAACCTTTTTACCTTTTTGAGTCTCAAAAGTACCTTAAGTAGCCAATAAAATATTTTTTCATCTTTCTCAGTCTCAAAGTATCTTAAATAGCCTATAGAATATTTTTAAAAATCTTTCTGAACCTAAAAGTATCTTAAATAGCCTTTTGAGAAGAGGATTTTTCTCGGAACTATAAAGAGGTTAATTTTTGTACGGGCGAAAGAATGCCGATTCAAATATGTGATTCTAATATCGATTATGAATATGAAAATTACATTTCTATACACGATATCAACACAATCAAAGCTATCTTGCCAATGGAGGCGTTTAATACCATTGCAAACCACTTTCGAAATGAATGAGGGATGTAATATGATTGCATATTACTGATTAATGCGTAATCCGAACGTTACGTATGAGGATGCTCTACAATTTCGGCTGTGTGGGAAGTTTAGGATATTCCCCATTCAAGTATGCAATATGGATACGTCAAAATAGTTTATAGTTATATGAATGAAATTACTCTCCCGAAAGCACATATTAACAATGAGTTGTTTTATTCAAATGGAGTTTTTCTAATGATTCGATAACACCTCAGCTCATTGCAAAAAACTTATTTTTTAACTTTGCTTTAAAGCAGATTTCTTTAAAATATTGCGATACTTTGATTCCAATAATTGACTTAGAAAATATACACAGTTGGTCTTCAAATACTGTTTTAATCGATGTGCGCACGTGCAATTTCTGGAGGGTGCCACTGTGATTTTGTCTTAACAAACAATACTTAAATATAAATTACTCAAAAGTTCCCTTGAATTAATATCATTACGAATGAACTCTATTTAAATTTCATATAGTTTTATGTAAAATTGTTCAAACCGGTTATTCAAGAAAATCCAACTTGCATAGTTAAATTAATAATGAGCATTTGTCAGCAACTAACCTATCCTGCTTTTCCCCTTTTTTCCCTCTCTCGATGTTGTCTTGTGTTTATTGGCTTGGCCAAATATGGCCCTTGCGCCACAAAACCCAAAACTAACCAACCAACTTTTGCCAGCAAAACTTCCAAGATTGAGAATTGTTCTTCCTACCGTCAGTACACCACGAGAGCTTCTCCAGACGCAAAGTCTGTCCCTATCTGTTGGCATAGTAACGGACCATATCCTATTTCCCATAGGGGCACTTGAAGAACTGTATTCAAATTTGCCACATCGGCGCATTTAATGACAAATTGCAGAAATATTTTTGAGATTTTCAGTTGTCGCCGAGATCAAAACGAGAAAACTGTTCTGTTCAGGTAGGTATTTTAATTAACGTCGCACTGGAGCAACACAATGGGCTATAGGCGACGGTCCGGGATCAAACCCGAAGCTAAAGATCCGAGGACAACACCACGTAATTTTGACCCACGGTCAGATGACGAGGTCACACCTGAGCTGGCACCCCACTCTCCAAACGTCCACACCACGCCAACGTGAGGACATTTGAGGTCACGACAGATTTAACGTGCACCAGTCCCCTTAAACGCGACGGTCTTTGGCTGGACCGAGTTTCGAACTCGTGCCCCTTCGGTTGCTAATCCATTGCTCTTCCAACTGGGCTACCGCAACCCTGTCGGGATTAAGAAAACTGGTAATGGTGTTTCGGTAAGGGAAATTCTCTCCAAATTCCTCTCCAAACCGTTTTATACTTGGTTTATTTACCGGTTTTCAAATCCTGATTTCTCAATGGTCGGATGAACACTATTTCTTTTAAATACCTGTGAACTGTTTTAATATAGATCAACGCTGAGCTGCTAGCTGTACGCCATCCGAAATAAGCTTGGAAACGACACATCTAAACGAAATCAGATTTAAATAAGTTGCAAAAAGCATGCATTAACTTAATGCACGCGTAAATATCCTCCTCCTGTTAGAGCGCTTGAGCTGTTGATGAAATTTTAATGTCACAGGATTAAGTGGGCGGATGTAGAGTGCATGCTTTCTTATCTTGAGTTAATTACTCAGATATTTTTTGCATGTTAAGAAGGAATAATATACAATTCGGGATCATTAGAATAAATTTAGTCTCGGGAAGAGAAAAATATTTGTTGCGATCGCTTCGATCCATATTTAATTGATTCAACGACAACATCATCGTGTGATTCTACTCATATATTTGAGTTTAGAAGTCATAATTAATTACAAGTTACTTTGATACAAGAAGCTCTTAGGAAACGAGGCATACGTATTAAATTTCCTGAAAGTAGTAAATATGAAGAGTAGTTACAAGATATATAGAAGATATTGAGTTTAGAAATTATACATTTACAAATTACTTTGAAACAAGAAGCCTTTATGGAAATAAGGAAAACTTGTATACACCTATGTAGTTTAATGTATGAACTTTAAAAAAATTTGGATAAGTATTTAGGAGTAAATTTTTTGGGACGGGCCCTCGTCTTATAAAAAGAGAATTTACCGGGACACGGTCTCCCAAAGGTTGAGAACTACTAATTTATGACCTAATATGAATTTATACTTCATTTATATGACTTTTAGTATGACTTTACACTTAATTTATGACTTAATATGATTTTACACTTAATTTATGACTTAATATGACTTTATACTTCATTTATATGACTACACTTAATCTATGACTATCCTTAATTTCTTTGTTTATATCACATTTTACTTGATACCAACACTTTATTTCAGCACTTTACTGGATCAGCGTGATTGCCATACTTGTTGTGGCGGCTTCGGGAGACGACAGTTGTCCTGATCCTAAGGCCCTGGCCCCTTGCACCTGCGACGGAGAAGGCCTGAATTGCATGGGGGACAGGACTCTCGACGAGATAAGAAAAGCATTCAACGCGACGTTCAAGTATGGCGGTGTTCGATCAGTTTGGGTACAAGGAACGCCAATCACACACTTACCAGCGGATATCTTCGGCAAGGTTAAAAGTCAGCAATTCTACGTCGAAATCAATGGTATCACTGAAGTAGATGTCAATGCATTCAGCGCTTCGAAGAAGTCATTGCAAGTCCTAAGTCTTTTCGGCAACAAAATTAGAGAGTTTCCGTTTAGTGGTCTTAGCATGTATGAAAATCTTGGCACCTTGAATTTGGGTAAAAACCAGATAGAGACCATTCCTGACGGTGCCTTTGATAACAAGAATCTGTACGGAGTCATTCTAGCACAGAACAAGATCACTCATATTGGAATGAACGCATTTAGTGGTCTGCCAAGGCTGGGAGTACTTGAGATGGCCTTAAACGAAATTGCTACTCTTGGACCTTTGTCTTTTGCTTTCAGGTCACATTCGGAATCATTGCAGGTTGGTAAAACTCTTCTCTAACTCAATTGCACTGATCTCTCCCTCTAAATCAGGGGCGGGAACATTTCGGAAACGAAGAGCCATTTCAACAATAAACGTACAAAAAATGCAATTTAGGGAGCCGCAATTTTAATTCGATTTATTTTTGAATTAATTCAGTATTTGCAAACACACTTATACAGATGCAAGTTTCAAAAAGATTCTCATATTTATTTATAATAGTTATTGTTTTTTGTGGGTACAATAAATAAAACATTTTTTGTAAATATTTATTTTATTCATGTAGACGTAAATACAACAAAGTATTGCAAAAATAATATTACAAATATTTATTTCAATATTCTGTTCACATTCAATGCGATTTTTGGACTTGGATTTTCTCTGCCAATTTAGTCAAATTTGGAGCGTACTTCGTGCATTTTAGGAGTTGCGCTTTTAAACTTGCATCCGTTAGTCTGCTTCTATATTTGCTTTTAATGTAGCTCATCGTAGAGAAAAATTGTTCACAATTGTATGTGGACCCAAATAAGGTCAAAATCCCAAAAGCTAATCTCCTGGCATTTGAATAATTAGTTGGAAAGGAGTTACAGCATTTAAATATAATGTCCTGTGGTGTTTCCTCCATAGTTGTCCCATCTTTTTCAACCTGTGCTACCATTTCCTGAAGTTTTTGCACCCAGATACTTTTCTGAATTTCCAGAATCTCCACTTGTAGATCTGCAATAGATATTCCAGGAAAAGTTTTGACGTCTATTAATTTTAAATCATACTTCAGCGGATGTAATATAAATTTCATCTGATGTTTTCTAAAATCCTGAAATCTGTTTAAAAATGAAACTAAAATAAAATTACTCATTTCAGCGAATATATTGCAATAAATTTTTTCTTGATTTAAACTCAACCTATAATTTCTTAGATTTTCAAAAATTACAAATTCATCTTTGGTAATGTCTTCCAAAATCGCTCTTAATTTCTGCTCAAATGTAATGACTTCTAATAATTGTAAAGCTATATTTCCTTTTCCTTGTAACTTCAGATTCAATTTATTAACATGACCGGTTATATCAACCAAAAAGCAAAATTTTGATTGAACAAAAATTGGCGAGAAGTTGTAAATAATCTGTGTTGTAATTTTTAGAAGTTAAGAAAGTTATTACTTCTTTCAAACACTCGAAAAATCGTTTTAATGCTTTTCCCCTTGATAGCCATCTTACAGACGTAAATGTAACCAAATCTGTATATTGACTACCTACTTCTAACAATGCATCAAAAGTCTATGATTCAACGCTTTAGATCGGATGAAATTAATCATTGGCACAACAACGTCCATCATTTTTTCAGCTGAGTTAATAACTCTAAAGATATTGCAACTAAAGCTTCTTGATGCAAAATACAATGAAATAATTTCATGAGAAATATAAGTGGAGAAAAAAAGATTTAAAAAAATCTAAAGATATTGCAACTAAAGCTTCTTGATGCAAAATACAATGAAATAATTTCATGAGAAATATAAGTGGAGAAAAAAAGATTAAAAAAAATCTAAAGATATTGCAACTAAAGCTTCTTGATGCAAAATACAATGAAATAATTTCATGAGAAATATAAGTGGTGAATAATTTAACAAACCCCTTGTTTTTTGCAATCATGGCAGGCGCGCCGTCGGTCGCAATGCATATTATATTATCAATATTTATCTTTTTATTATGTAAACATGTTAGGAGGTTGTCTGAAATAACTTTATCTGACAAAACATCAAGGAGTTCCTCTTGAATACCGGAAGATGTGTGATATATTTAACCATAATACAGCATTGGCTATATCAGAAATACCAGTTGATTCATCAACAGCAATAGATATAAAATCAGCAGAATTAATATCCACAATTAGCATATCTGATACTTCCTCAGAAATAGTTAGGATTCGTTCCTATGAGAGGGGTAAATATTTTATTTTCTTACGTATATCACCCTTATTTTTCATATCTTTAAACAGAATTTGAGAGACATTGCACATGCAATTTTTTAGAAATTCGCCAACAGTAAAAGATTTTCCCGCTTTTGCTATTTCCAGGGATAATAAAAACTTGTTTCAGTGGCACTTGACTAAGATTTCGTCCAAGACGACAAACTTTGCTGAAGTTGTGTTTTCTTTTGTAATTCTTCAACAGCTTTTCTTCTATTATCACCATCAGGATACTTTTCACTAAAATCTAAATGTTTTCCTCGAAAATGTCGTTCTATATTACTTGATTTATTATTTTGAAATCACAAGTGGCAAATTAAACACTGAGGACTTCCATTTACTTCTATAAATACAAATTTCTCTGTCCACATTTTATTAAAGCTCCTGTTTTCTTCAGATATTTTTTTTTTTTTTTGAACTCTTTGTTTTATAAGGGTTGTTATATCACACACACACACACACACACACACGAATTTGAAGTACTTTAATATAACTGTGTAGGCATAAAATACTAACTAGACTTACTCTGTCAATATAATACAAATTAAATTGTGCATAACATATTCTGCACTATATTGACACACACTCGTATCCAAAGCACAATCTCAACTGACAATTCTGGTGCTGGTGCGGTTCGTATAAAAGCAGCGTACGACGAGTATCTCTCTTGCGCTTGCTACACCGACGCGTAGTCTTCTCGTGTCTTAACGCGCATGCGCTGAGACGGTGATAGTCTAGCAAACAGTACACTGCTAGCGGCGTTTTCTATACATACCTACTTTTTTAAATTTACTTTACCGACGTATTATAAATTTTTTAGGGTGTGTGTGTAAGTGTCGGTTCGGTGGTGGCCACAGCAGATTTTTATTAAACATTTAAGAGCCGCACTTTTTCAGCAAAGAGCCGCATGCAGCTCCGGAGCCACGGGTTCCCGACCCCTGCTCTAAATCAACTCGGATCTTACCCTTCGGGTTTGATCCCGGACCGTCGAAAATAGCCCGCTGTATTGCTCCAGAGCCACGTTAATTAACCACCTACCTAATACGTGCTTTTCTAAAGCGTACACATTTTAAAGTTATCTTTTAAACCATATTAACATATTTTTGTGATACCGATAATTCTGTGTTTCTGTCTATGCCAATACAAATTAACGTATTGGGCTTTCAATGCTAACAATATATGCAACATCTCAACATGAGCTTATAAATAATGGTAGGTAGGTAATTAACGTCTCACTGGAACAATGTAACAGGCTATTGGTGACGGTCCGGGATCAATCCCGAACTGAAAGATTCAAGGACAACACCTTGTCATTTTGAACCACTGTCCGATGACGAGATCAACACCTGAGCTAGCCCACTCCTCTCCAAACCTCCACACCACCCCAGCGTGAGGACATTTGAGGCCACGAAGGATTTCACATGCACCAGCCTCGTGTACACGACGGTCTTTGACTTGACCGAGTTTCGAACTCCGTTGTTCTTCCAACTGGGTTACCGCGGCTACCTTATAAAAAATGTATTAAGATCAGTAAAAATATTTAACATTAGATCCAAACAAGTGAAAACTCTGTATAATTTTAGACTAAGTTCAAAACGGTTTTAACGAGATTTCCAACTTTTTCTTAAGATTCACTAAAACACATCCATTCATTCATTTATTTGACCTAGCGAACGAACTGAGATATTTCTTTCCAAACATACAAAATAACGCCCTTCTATTCTTTCGGAATTAAATACATTTGAAATTATCTTACACTTTTACTCACTACTTTCAATTGGGCTAGAGATCAAAACCAAGAATGGATATTTCGATAAGCATTTACAAATTTCACTAGCAGGATTCAAAAATTTCACCACAGATTCAAGAATTTCAAACTCTTTTAAATGAGATTCTCAATAAAAACATTTGATTAAAACATGGTTATTGAACTGAATTACTTTCGCTGCAAAAGGAAAATAATACTTTTACTTACAATGTATCAATTTCTTGTGGAATCAGAAAAAATATCTGTTAGCAAACTAGGCATTTATGTATTCAAAGTTATTCAAGGATACGAAGTAAATCCTGGAGAGATTGAATGAGATCTTCCTCTTCCTTTGTGAGTCAGTGATACGTCAAAGCTTTTTTTATTGCTGCTGTTTTTAAATTAGGGGTACTGAGTGAATGATAAAAGTCTTAGAAATATCTCTTTGTATGCAAATTTCCAATATATGTGACATGGAAAAAATACTTCCTTGTATTACAATTTATAGATGTATTTTTGTAGCGCATTCATCCTAAAACTCGTCGTTTATGTCAATAGTTTCGTTGCCAAGCAAGCATAAAACATAATTCTTTATCTTATACTTTTCTAATCTAATTCTTTAATTTCTTTCTTATTCTTTATTTCATACCGTAAACATTTATTCTTTATAAATGTTTAACGGTATGAATTAACTTTCTATAATTTATAATTCAGTATTAGATATTTTTATCTGTATTTTAATATTACAATTTTATATATATATAACTTTGTCCAAGTAATATTTTGGGGTGTGAGCTTAACCACCACTTCAAAAATTACCTTGCAATAAATACAGTAGTATATATAGCACTGCAATCTTTCCCCACCATGAATACTTCTTGGTAGACAAAGTTGAACTGTTTTCCACACGTCTTGCTAGGTTGGTGTCTGGCGGACGTGATAATGAACACACGCATTTTCATAAACGTCGTTTATGAAAATCATTTGCCATAAACGTCGCCTCATGTCGTTTATGGCAAATAGCAGATAGCGCTTGGAACAATAGGCAAACACTTCGATGGATGGTCTACGGTGAACAGTTGAATTGCCAATGCGAAGCCAATCACTTTCAACAACTGTCTGAAAACCTGTGATAACAGACACTGCTTCTATTCCTATCGCGACTTCACTCTTAGGTGCCACTTAGAATTTTCTTCACATGGCGCTTCACTATCGGCTGCTAAAGGCAACACAGGACAATCAACTATCGTAATCTTCCATTGCATGACCACTCATACGAAAATACAAGCGTGATCTTAACCCTTCAAGTAATTCCGACGAGATATCTCGTCCATCAAGACCTGACCAATTTCGTTAATGACGAGATATCTCGTCCATCAAGACCTGACCAATTTCGTTAATGAAGGGATATATCCTTATCAAGATATTTCCGATTTTCTTACGACGATGAGATCAAGATCTGGTCACTTTTCTTCTAATGACGAGATATTTCGTCCATCAAGATCTGACCAATTTTACCAATGACAAGCTACCTCGTCATCATGATATCGCCAATTTTTTGATGATAAGATCAAGATATCTCGTCATCAAGATAATGCCGATTTTTTGATGATGACGAGATCCAGATATCTCATCAAGATATTACCGATTTTTTTACAAGGACGAGATCACGATCTGATCAGTTTTTCCAATGACGAGGTATCTCGTCCATCAAGATCTGACCAATTTTGATAATGACAAGATAGTTCGTTATCAAGATATTGCCGATTTTTTGATGATGACGAGATCAAGATCTGGTCAGGGTTTTTGCAATGACGAGATACCCCGTCCATCAAAATCTAGTCAGCTTTGCTAAAGATGAGGTACCTCGTTAAGACAACCACCAGGAGGGTTAATACAGCAATCGGCAATCATTCAACTAGTGGTAACATCTACATTAAGATTACTCTAGAATTCAGCCGCTTTTAATTCCAGAAGGGAAGTATTGAGGTGAACTTATCCACCACACGCACGAACTTAAAAAATTAACCTACACTACAGTGTTGCGCTTCCAAACTTTTCAGTTCAAGGACCCCTTTGAAAATTAAAAATTTTTGCAGACCCCTTGAGATTATAAAATTAAATGGAGCACATAAGGCCTTAGTGATTCTTATTTTTCGCGTTAAATATTAAGAGTAAAATATTTAGATATAGTATAGAAATAAAACTTTTAAAATAGATTACAAACATCAAAACACATGAAGGATTAGTGATGATAATTTCAAATTCTGAAAAAGAAAAACCGAAATAAAATAAACAATTCATATTATACTAACTCTTATTTATTAATTAAAATATATCAAAACAAAAGGTTTAACTTGTGAAATTATAGCATTAACATATTAAAATATAGACTTTAATCTTAATGTGAGCAATGAAGCTGCTCTTTAGAAATGGTTTGGTTTAATCCTCCTATTGGTTGACTTGATGAGGTATCTCGTCAAAATCACTTGAAGGGTAATGTCTGATAATTTCATTGTCCTAGCTTCAATTCTATTTCAAATCAATAAATATTAGAATCTTCTATACTAGTTATTTTATATTCTAAAATATAGATTTTAAAATATATTAGACTTTTAAAAGAATGGGTAGGTAGGTAATCAATAACGTCTCACTGGAGCAACACAACGGGCTATTGGCGACGGCCTAGGATCAATCCCGAAGGGAAAGATGAGAGAAAAAGGCCACGTAATTTTGAACGGTCAGATGTCGAGGACAACACCTGAGCTGGCACCCCACTCTCCAAACTTCCACACCACGCCAACGTGAGAACATTTGAGGCCACGACCGATTTAATGTTTACCAGCCCCCCGTGTACAAGACGGTCTTTGGCTGGACCGAGTTTCGAACTCGCAACCCTCCGGTTGCTAATCCGTTGCTCTTCCAACACAAAAGAATGGGAGAAAATAACGTAATATTATATTTTGTCTTGGAAGGGTTCTCTATTTTGGCTAGTGAAGTATTTCATGTTTTCGGCGGACCCCCTGAAACCATGTCGGACCACTGAGGGTCCGCGGACCACACTTTGGGAACCACTGCAAGAGTATATGTAGCACTTAACCTTCCTTTACACCATGAAGTATTTTTTGGTGGATAAAGTTAGCATTATCTTACACACGACTTGCTAAACTTCATAGTGCTTGCTAACCCTACTGGTAGTTGTATTCACGAGATATCTCGTCATTAGCAGACCTTGATGAACGAGATATCTCGTCATTAGCAGAACCATTAGCAGACCTTAATGTTATCCTTATCTCGTTCATTAAGCGAGATATCTCACATTAGAAGAAAACTGACCAGATCTTGATCTCGTCATTACTAAAAAACCGGCAATATCTTGATGACGATATATCTCGTCATTAGCAAAATTGGTCATATCTTGATAGACGAGATATCTCGTCTAAACCGTTTGGAGGGTTAATAGAACCAAGACATAGTTTGTGGAACATTAAATTTGAATTTAAAAAATATTTTATGCATCTTGGATAAGCCAGTAGACTTATAACTACAATTTACTCTTGTTTTTTTGTTTATAGATAAATCTGTCAGCTAACAAGATTTCAGAAGTTGCATCTACAGCCTTCAATGGAGCTAGTCCTTACTCTATATACCTTTCTCAAAATAAACTCACATCTCTCAAATACGATGTATTTGGTAAATTAATTGTTAGGATTGCCGAAAAAGGAGGTTTCCTCGAAGTTTCAAGTAAGTGGTTTTGTTTTTATTAAAGATATTTATAAATATAAGCGTTTCATTTCCCTCTGGGAAAACTAATGAAAGTCGAGCGATTTCACTTAGTTACTTAACCAGAGATAAGGATTTGCTTTCTGTCTGGTTCATAGAAGAAATATAAAATAGAGAGAGAGCAATGGTAACCTTTTTTTATGTGCCCAGAATCATGTGACCAAAACTGATAGTAACGTAACTCTTAAACTACTTTCGTCTGTCGGGTGAAAAAGAGCATTAATAGTATGATTGACCCACGTAGTAATCTTGGTCTATTTCACCTTTTTTGTCGCCATTCTATAGAAAAATGCGCATTTACACATCTACCCTGTCATAAGATGTTATATTGCCAAATGAGGCGATGAGATGCTAAATTGGCCAACCAAGTCAATTTTTCACAGCAGTCCCGTGACTACTAGTCGACATGTTGATCACATTCTTTGGAGTTCCTCTCCATACAATGTTCAGTCTACTTATATTTCCCGTCTATGATCTGGTTAAGTGATAAATTTAAGTTACTTAAGAAATATTTGGGAACTAATAAACTGCGGGTTCTCATCACTTTTCGGCCAAGTTCCACTCCTACGACTGGGTCGTTAAGCGAACTGGTCGATAATCCAGGAACTTAATCGTTTTTAATTTATTCTGAATAAAGATATAACGCACACCGGTATTAAAGGTGCCTATAAATAGTCCATTTTATTGGATAATTCAAAAATTTAGTGTCGTTGAGTAATAATAACAGGAAATGGCAGTTGCAGGGTAAGCAAGAACATGTAATAACAACATTCCGGCTTCTGATTTGTAGAGTTCAACGCCGGCTGCATTTGCCGGTGTTAGCTACCGAACCGGACTGCGTGCGAAATCCTTTTTTGAGGACGCTGCTGGGGAAAAAATCGAACCACTTTCATTTATTTATGCAGAGTTGAAAGTTGAGAAAATCCAATCTTGGCATCCTCAGTTGTAAATATTAAGCAACGCTATTTCAAACAGTGCAATTAAAACTTATTAGCCCACAACATTGAGGTATGTAGCTAAATTAACGTCGCACTGGAGCAACACAACGGGTTGTTGGTGACGGTCCGGGATCATTCCCGAAGGAAAAAATTCCAGGACAACACCGCGTCATTTTTAATCACGGCAGATGAAGAGGGCAACTAACACCTGAGCTGGCACCCCACTCTCCAAACTTCCCCACCACGCCAACGTGAGGACATTTGAGGCCACGAAAATGAAAATGCACCCCCCACCCCCCATGTACACGATGATCTTTGGTTGGATCGAGTTTCGAAATCGCAACTCTCCGGTTGCTAATTCGTTTCTCTTGCAACCTGGCTGCCTAGGCTCGCCCACAACGTTGAAACCGAGAGTATTAAAAATAGAAGCTTGTTGATCAACATGAGAAATGTATGTATTTTTAGCCAAATTATGAAAGGAATATAAATTGATGGTTGTAAACATGTTGATGAACAGGATTTCCCGCAACCCCTATATCGGGTCCTGCTTGGTATTTGTATTTTTTTACATGAAATAGCTTAGATACATCTTCCGTTAAATAGGAATTAAAAATACTATCTTACACTTTTCTTTCATTGTAAACTGCAGTTTATTAGAAACAGTGTAAATAAAAAGAAGTCAACACTAATTTCATGTGTATAAATGTAAATAATGAGACCCGCGTTGGGGCTAAATAAAACTTCGATATTTCTTTGATTTCGTGAACTCAAGACGAAAGTTAGCACATGTATACGAGTAATATTGAATTATATCCTTTAGTATAAAAGACGGTTTAATTAGCCCTCGTGTTGCAAAAAGTGACTATACAGTGTAACAAATCAAACCTTAAGTAAGCAGTTTAAAAATATACAAAGGAAATATTGGGTTAAAAAATAAACAAAGTGATGTGCTGTAGGAAAGACATCTTAAAATATGAGCAGTGCTATGTGCTCTAGGGAAAAGCGACTTAGAAAATAAACAATGCAACGTACTGTGGGTAAAGGTAGTTTAGAAAATGCTTAATGTAATGTACTGTAGGAAAAGCACTTAGAAAAGGAATAATGTAATGTACTGTAGGAAAAGCACTTAGAAAATGAATAATGTAATGTTCTGTATAGATAAATTAATGCAATGTACAGCTTAGGAAATAAATAAACAATGCAATGTGCTGTAGGGAAAAGCAACTTAGAAAATGAGCAGTTGTGTATTATAGGAAAAAAGCAGCTTAAAAACAATATTGCAATGTGCTGCAGTGGAAAGCAGCTTAGAAATGAGCAATGTAACTTAGAAAATGAGAAAAGCAATGTGTTATAAGAAAAGCAGCTTAAAAAATTAGTTATGCAATGGACTGTAGGAAAAAACACGTTAAAAATGAACAATACAATGTGCTTTAGGAAAAGGAAACTTAGAAAATGAACAATGTAATATTCTATAGGTAGGTATTTAACGTCGCACTGGAGGAACACAACGGCTATTAGCGAAGGTCCGGGATCAATCCCGAATGGAAAGATCGAGGACAACACAATGTAATTTTGAACCTCGGTCAGATGACGAATATTCTAGAGGAAACAGCAGGTTAGAAAATAAACAATGCAATATGCTGTAAGGGAAAACAGCTTAGAGGATTAGCAATGCAATGTTTTGTAGGAAAAAGCAGCTTAGAGAATGAGTTTTTGCAATGGACTGTAGGAAAAATCAGGTTAAAAATGAGCAATGCAATGTGCTTTAAGAACAGGCAACTTAGAAAGTGTGCAATGTGAAGTACCATAGGAAAAGGTAACTTAGAAAATGAACAACGTAATATTCTACAGGAAAAAGCTGGTTAGAAAATAAACGATGATGTGCTGTAAGAGAAAGCACCTTAGAAAATTAGCAACGTAATATGCTACAGGAAAAGTCCCTTTTAGATCTGAATCCGATTTCAAGAGACTGCAAGCTTCAACGGTTCCCAGTGTCCAACCCAAAGAGGGGTTGTGGAGTTACCACTCCCCTCTTTGGGGATGGGCACGAGCCCATCGTTGGGGACTTTTTGCTACTGAAAACGAACTCCCCATACTTATTCAACATTCACGTTTGGGCTGCAACTTTTTTAATGCAATAACTGACTTCAAAAGGTTGATGTAAGTGGTGGTTTGTGCCATTTCATCTCGGATGTGGTGGGTGTAGTTTTTATGGGGAATAATTCGTGGCACTTTTGGAACTTTTCTGTGTGACAACCCCCACCCCCAATTCTTCGATTCTCCGAAGCAAGCACCTTAGTAGGCGTCGGCCTCCCCTTTATCGATCAGGACGTAGGGACATGTAGAACCCCAGATCGTCCCCCTCCCACGGCGCATTATTGAAGCAGCAGGCCATGGACGCCTGCGGGGCCTCCACTGCAGATGACACGGGCTCTGGCCCGAACCGAGGCTCCACAAGGCCGCTCGGCACCATTCGGGGGACTTATTCGATTTTTGTTTCGTTCTTTTGGGGTTCACCGTAGGGTGGGGTGTAGTGAAGCCACTGAGGCAGAAGTTTTAATTTCGCCTTTGCCTCATCAAAAGAGCTATCTGTATGGGAATTGTAGAAAAAAGATAAAAACGTAATGAATATATTTTTGATTTGGTTGTTAGTGAATTTGGTTAAAAGTTATTTGTGCGTAGCGAAGCCACACACAGTGTAGTTGAAATTTTAATTTTGTCCTTGCCTCAGTAAAAGTTTTGTAGAGAATTGAAGAAAAAATTCAGGCCAAAATGGTAGTAAATATATATTTTTTGGTTAGTGAATTTGGTCATACTAAATTTGATTAAAAGGGCTGTTAATTGACTTATAGGTGTGTAGAGAAGCCAGTGAAGCAGAAATTTTAATTTCGCCTTCGTCTCATCACAAGATCTCTGTACGGGAATTGCAGAAAAAGATAAAAGCCTGAGTAAAAATTATGGTAAAAATATATATTTGGTTTGGTTGTCAGTGAACTTGGTTAAAAAGATTCATATCTGTGCAGTTTGCCGAATTAGAGCCTAAAATTTAATTTCGCCTTGCCTCAATAAGATTTGTAGGGAAATAGAAGAAAATATGATATACGAAACAGTATTTAATATATATTTTTGATTTGGTTGTAAGTAAATCTGGTTAAAAGTGATTTATATGTGTGTGATGAAGTCACACTGAAGCCAAAATTTTAATTGTCTCCTTGCCTTAGTAAAAGATTTGTAGAGAATTGAAAAAAGATTTGTGAGAATTGAAAAAGACCTAGCCAAAATGGCAGTGAATATATTTTTGGTTTGGTTGTTAGTGAATTTGGTTAAAAGTGATTTGTGTGTAGTGAAGAAACACACAGTGAAGTTGAAATTTTAATTTTGTGCTTGCCTCCGTAAAAGATTTGTAGAGAATTGAAGAAAAAAGTCCTAGCCAAAATGGCATTAAATATTTTTTATTTGGTTGTTAGTGAATTTGATTAAACTAAATTTGATTAAAAGGGATGTTAATTGATTTATAGGCGTGTCGTGAAGCCCCTAAGCAGAATTTTATTTTCGTCGTTGCCTCATCAAAAAATTTGTTCGGGATTTGTAGAAAAAGTAAAAAATCTACAAGAAAAGGATGATAAAAATATTTGTCTTAATTGTCACTGAATTTGTTTTAAAAAGATTCATACGTGTGAGTGAGCCCCAATTAGGGCCTAAAATTTAATTTGTCCTTGCTTCAAAGATTGGTAGGGAAATTGAAGAATTTTTTAAAATCCAAAATGGTGGTAAATATATTTTTGGTTTGGTTGCTAGAGAATTTGGTTATAAGTGATTTATATATGCGTATTGAAGTCACATGCACTGAAACCAAAATTTTAATTTAGTTCTTGCCTCAATTAAAGATTTGTAGAGAATTGAAGAAAAAATCCTTGCCAAAATGGTAGTAAATACATTTTTGGTTTGGTTGTTAGTGAATTTTGTTAAAATAAATTCGATTGAAAGGGATGTTAACACTCGTGGTGGTTGTCTCGACGAGGTATCTCGTCATTAGAAAAACTTACTAGATCTTGATGGACGAGATATATCGTCACTAAAAGAAAATTGACTAGATCTTGATCACTTCATAAAAAAATCGGTAGTATCTCGATGACGAGATATTTCGTCATCAGTGACGATAGCAAAATTGGTCAGATCTTGATGGACGACATATTTCGTCGAAATCACTTGGAGGGTTAATTGATTTATAGGTGTGTAGTGAAGCCCTTAAGAATTTTTATTTTCGTCTTTGCCTCATCAAAAAATTTGAGCGGAAATTGTAGAAAAAAGTTAAAAATCGTAGCCAAATGGTAGTAAAAATAAATTTTTGGTTTGTTTGTTAGTAATTAAATTTAGTTAAAAGTTAAGGTTAATAGATTATAGGTTTGTGGCGCAGCCAAGAAAAATAATTTTTAATTTCATCTTTGCCTCATCAAAATTTTGTTCTGAAATCATAGAACAAAATTAAAAATTGATCCCGATTCTTTAATAATATAAAATAAATATAAACTAATTAGACTATTTTGTGCTGTTAATTAAGAGGTTTGTCGATTGGGTTTATGGCGCAAGGTCCAAAATGTACACACCAACTCAGAAAATTACTTTCGTTTTTATCGCGAATTTTAAGAACACAGGAGAAAAGATCTTTGAAAATCAGAAAAGGCCATCTGTACTGACCCCACCACCCATTCATACTGACAATTATTATTGTCATTGATTCACGGAGTTATAATTTTGTTTCAATAACGATAATTATTGTTTGAGGGACCGTATATTAATTTATGAATACTGTCACACAGATAAATCCATTTACATGACAGTGTAAAAAGGCTCACACCTAAAACAGACAAAGCATAACACACTAAGAAGGTGCCAAAATAGAATATACAATACAAAAAATTTAAATTCAGTAAAACCATTCACATTCAAAAACAAACAATAAGAATTGGGTTTTAGTTTTTTAAAGTCAATGGTAAAAGTTTCAAAAACTTCGGGGTTCTCAAAGAAAATACCCACGCTTGTTGGCGAAGTATTCCCGATTTTCATAAATTGAGAAATTGGTTGATTTTTCAAATAACTCCAGAAATAAAATAAAAAAATAATTTTTAAGTGCAGGATTTGAAGGTGAGGGGTTTTTGGTAAAAAGCCCAAAGAAAACGAAGATTTTACTTCGGCTATCCAAATACTCTCGCATGATGCATATCAGGGTTACCTTAAAATGTAGTTTATAGTCGTTTTAGCGACGGTTGGCGGTTTCTAATTGGCGTTGACCAATCAACTATTATATATCAATTCGGAATTCATTCTTCAAAGTTTTTATTCGTAAAGTTCCGAATCCTATTTGAAAAACAAGCCAAGTAACGTCACTTTCGCAAAACCATTTACCTTCTAATGAAATAGACGGAGCATGTGCGCGCAGCTTTTTTTTATTTCTTCCAGTCACTCGGTTTGTAGGTCTATCACGTGGTTATGGGAAAAAGCATGATTCCTGAATTATTGATTGGTTAAAGTGATTATCCACCGTGATCAAAACCACTAGTCTTTGCTTCGATAGCCAATCGGCTGAGTCGATTCGTAAACCCACGTAACTTACCCTTCGAAGATCTTACGATCGACTCCGCAGACATGCTCTGTCTATTTCATTAGAAAGTCAATGTACAAAATGTACTGGAAATACATTCCGTCGCAGAAACACCATCACCACCTACATTTAACCGAGATAGAAAAAGCCTTTCACACATAAATTTTAAGTCCACTACTGGTGAACTTATTTAACAATAACGTATTAAATCGACTTTTGGTTGGTTTATTTAATTATTAACTCCCCAGAAATCTAAGAAACTACTTAAAAAATAAATTTGTATTTTTAATATTTTATAGGCCGTAATGTATCTGATATTTACAAATTTTTTTAATTTTCTGAAGATATGCGATATGACACTATTGTTGCAACTGGAGTTTAATTGAATTTATTTCCAGAGATTAAATTCAATGCTTCAGAAGAATGCCAGTAGTTGTGTTCTTGGAAGACACGAAAACAAGATAACCTCAAATTTTTAAGAGACCTAAATAAGTGTTACTCTCAAAAAATAAATTTCAGAGCATTATTCGTTTATTAACTTTAATCAACTTTCTTTTCAAAGTTCAGATGATTTCAAAAGGAGGCGAAAAAAGCAAAAAAAAAATTATGCATAAAAATATCCTGTTTCTTTTTTCCACTCTTTGTCAGTCTCCAGATTGCAAAAAGTTTTTTTCATGTTTTTGCAAAAAATAGAAAACAGTTTGATTTATTCATAGAAGTCTCTTTTGTTACAAAATGAAAGGTTTTATTTTTAACTTGCGTGATATAGAATATACATTAAGCTTAATTACAAGCATGAAACAAATCTTAAAAAATGAAAAGTTTCATATTTTTTAAGCAGAGGAAGCAAATTAATTATTTATATCCTAACTTACATAATGCACACTACTATTATTATGAAATACTAATTATAGCAATAAATAAATCTGTACCTTGGTAGAAGAGTCACTGTTCATTTTACAACTTGTTTTATAACACCTGCTTCAGTAATTTTCATTATTTTAATTTTTAATACAGCGTACAAAATTCTTTTCCTGTGTTTTGATTCATTTATAATATATTACAATAAAATTTTATTTCTTTAAAAGTTCCTTCAAATGGGTATTGAGAAATTGTCTCAAAATATATTGTTATCTTTGAAAGTTTAGGGAGGACATTGGCATATTATTATAACTTACCATCTTGTACATGGGGGTTGGTACCCGTTAAATCTGTCGTGGCCTCAAATGTCCTCACGGCGGAGTGTGGAAGTTTGGAGAGTGTAGTGCCAGCTCAGGTGTTGACCTCGTTATCTGACCATGGTTCAAAATTACTAGGCGTTGTCCTCGGATGTTTCCCTTCGAGATTGATCCCGGACCGTCACCGATAGCTGGTTGCGTTGCTCCAGTGGGATGTAAATTCAACTACCAAATTATCGAATTCGGACATTGACCCTTTTTCTTCCAAAGTACGGAAATGATCAAGAGGCAAACGTAAAAAAATTGAGAAATTCCCCCATTTATGCGTTTCCAATTCTTTTAAAAATGCAGTAGATTTGTTATAAACCAATGCTGTTTTCTGTTATTTTACAGGTAATCCTTTCAGCTGCAAGGGCTGTGACTACTCCTGGTTAGTCCTAAACAAAGGAAGTTTGTCCAGTAAGCTAGTTGGATTCTCCTGTGAGGACAGAAGATCAATTCTAGATCTCACGAAATCAAACATTGGATGTAACTAAAGAATTTCAGCTGAAGCTGTGACATTTTTATCTGTAAATAAATGCTAAGTGCTGGAATGGATTTTCCATTTATTTTAAAACCTGTTAGGTCTATGTTCCAACGTAGTCTTACAGAATTACTTTTCGTCGGACAAGTATAACTTTTTATCACAAATAGTTCTAAAGGATTTGGTGTGATGTAGCTCATCTTTGATTGAACTTGATACTTGCTGGAAATATATAGATTTTGCTTAGACCTATAGCGTTAACTTAAAATTTAATATTTATTTACACAATTGCGAAATAAAGTATGTATATAAGTAGTTAATGACTATACAAATATGAGATAAAGTATGTATATAAGTGGTTACTGGCTATTCAAGTACGAAATGAAGTATGCATATAAATGGTTAACTGGCTATATAAGTACGAAATAGAGCATGTATCTAAGCAGTACTGGCTATACAAATACGAAATAAAGTATATATATAAGTAGTTACTGATCTTTTAGATGCTGATGCTTAGAAGCTCCATGAAAGGTGGGCAAACACTCAGAATCATTCTGGAGAGGTTCAGAGACGTATTCTGGGTGGGGTCTACCACTCCCCGAAATGTTGCTGATTTTACAAAAATAATTGAATCAGTTACTTGAGAAATTCATTAATCACATTTTTGTCTAGTTTTCAATAATAATCGATTCTTTAGAGGCAGATTCATAGTTTATAAAACTCAATCCCACCAGTCAGGTAATTCTACACAGCGTTGGACCATATGAAATTCTCGATTATTCGTAAAACCCCGTAAGTTCGTCCCGGATGGATTCTGGTTCTGAACTAAATGGCAATGAAATCCCCGTAAACAGAAGAATGGACTGAAAATCCTTTATCACCTGACAGGTTAATAAGACTTTGTTCACTATTAGCTGTAGGAAAGTCATTCATGGATTATAGGTAAGTGAATCCCTGGAAATACTCTTCCAGGCTATATAACGGATGAACAAGAAAGTATTTCATCATTCCATGTAAAAAGGACACATTACACATATAGCTAGTTACATTACTTGAGTGACAAACTTGATGCACAATTTCTATTAACTGTAGGAAAGTCATTCATGGATTAGAGTAAGTGAATCCCTGGAAATACTCTTCCAGACTATATAACGGATGAAAAAGAAAGTATTTCATGATTTCATGTAAAAAGGACACATTACACATATAGCTAGTTACATTACTCGAGTGAAAAGCTTGATGCACAATTTGTTCAAACAAAAGTATCCTGTTCCCAAAGTAAACTATTCTTACTGTAGAAATGCTTTTAAGAAAAATTTCACCTTATCTTTCGGCAGGCCGCAAGTGAACACCTGCTTGTGTGAAGAAGTCTCAAAATCCAAAGTTGGTTTTTGGAACGATAATATCAAATGAGCTGCCACAGCTGAAAAAAATGTTTCATTTGCGTCAATCTAAATAATGTTTGAGCTGTACTGAGTGTACTTTCTATTTTATACAGCTTTGAATACCTTTAATTTTGATCAGACGTTCATGTGTTTGAGAAATCCCATAAGTCCCGACATTAAAAATCCACAATAATTTATTTGTCATCTGAGACCTTAATAGAGCACAAAGATTGTATTTACTCAAATAAATAGATTTTAATGAAAATATTTCCCCTTTCGTTACCAGTTTCCGCAGAAACAGGTAACGAAATTGATTTCCCAAAGGTTGCTTTCAGTGGACTTATGGGGTTTCTCAAACAACCGATTCAATTCTGAAATAGCTTAATCTATGTAAATCGAAGTTTGGTTGAACCCATAAGTAGTAGAAACGTAGACAGATGAAAATAGAGGAAAATACCTAAAAAACAAAATGCTCATTTAGCATTATAAGCAATTCGACCAGCTACTGAAGCAAATAACCCACGAAGGTTCTGAGAGACTGTGTCTGAATGGGAAGAGATGGACCAAGACAAGAACAATATCTTCATGTTTGTCCTCCATTATCCTGAACACAGAGACGTATTCAAGAGGATTCTGGGCATTTCATTCGAATGCCCGATCAAATTAGTAGAAAAAGTATTTCTGACCAAGCAAATTGGAGTTAGGCCTAGAGGAAGACCAAGGTTAGTAGGATTGACTGTCTAGTCAAGGACTTTTGTCATTTGTAAAAAAGAACTGGAGAAATATTGCTAGTAATAGGTCAAGGCGGAACAGAATCATCGAGAAGGTCACTCTGATCGGTAGAGCCAATGGTTAAGAAAGCTCTATGGGTCCAAATCCTCGGCTTATTATATTTTATGTTAAGGAGACAGTGGGGGGGGGGGACTTTCTCAAAACAAACTTTAGTAGTTATCATCTGATATTTATGAAATTAGCAAAGACTTACTAAAAAGCTTAACATAAAGTTTGGTCCAAAAATATTAAGTTTTGCGGAAGTTATTTCATAATACATGGTCAAAAATTTTGACAATTTAGTAAAAATAGATAGATCCCATGCACATTAATTTTTGATGCAAAATATTTTGATTCACATAATAGTTTGTACAGAAAAATCAAATTAACTACTTTTTGGTGATCGTATCGCACAACTGCAAGCAAAAAATCGTTTTTTGTACTAGAACACCTAAAATTTTGCAAAAAAGCACAGGTTAAGCAACATTTTAAGCAAAATTTCAAAACTAGAATAAACGACGTACTTCTCATTTTCACTTCCATCTACAACAAATTTCAAGGATTATCCAAAAAAAAATTCAAGTAAATCAATTAAAACTAGATGCTCAGGGAACATTTCGAAATCAGAACAATGTCAAAAAATCTCAATCGGAGAAAAACGTGTTTTTATTAGACTTACTATACTAATCTACTATACCTTTGATGTTGTATATTAACTCTCAAAAATGATTGTAATTGAAAAATTCCTTTTGCTATCCACAGAATTTAGCCCAGTTGGAAGAGCAACGGATTAGCAACCGGAGGGTTGGGAGTTCGAAGCTCTGTCCGGCCAAAGACCATCGTGTACACGAGGGCTGATGCACGTTAAATCTGTCGTAGCCTCAAATGTCTTCACGTTGGCGTGGTGTGGAAGTTTGGAGAGTGGGATGCCAGTTCAGGTGTTGTTCTCGCCATCTGACCATGGTTCAAAATTACGAGGCGTTGTCCTTGGATCTTTCCCTTCGGGATTGATCCCGGACCGTCGCCAATAGCCCGTTGTGTTACTCCAGTGCGACGTTAATTAACTACCTACCACAGAATTTGATATAAATTAATTTCTAACGTTAAAATTAAAAAATCGAATTTTCAATCGATTTCGGAGATTTTGAAAATCCACTATCCCCTTAAAAACAATTATAAATGTACATTAAGACCAGTTTAATTGAAGTTTGGTTAATAATAAAAGTAAAGCATACTCAAGTATTTGCGTCATTTATACGAAACATCGCACCCCGCTGCAAAAGTGCCATAACTCAAAAAGTCGATTTTCAGTTTTTGAATGATCACGAACGCCCCATCTCTTGTGAAAGTTTCACAACTCAGACGTGAAAGTGTCAAACCTATAGCGACTAACATTTCAGCACTCAAGTGTTTTCTGTGGCTTCTAAACTTTTAAATTCTTGCTCAGGAAATGCGTAATGTTTGAGTTGCGGCACTTTTGCAGGGAGAATGCGATATATAGACACATTAATGATACAAGAAAAAGACTAAGCCATCCTCGAAATAATTTTCTGAGTATGTGCCTGTCAGCCATGGTGTCCCGTTTAGATCAGGGAACACATTTGGGACAACCACGGAGTACAATGGAGAAAATGGATGAATGGCCTTTACTTAACAAAGCCATTATTCTTTATATAGTATCATATGGGCTTTGTCAAATGGGTTACATATTGGTTTATATAGCATCGTCGTCACAAGGTAACGGATATCCATGATACTCAATGATGAAATACTATTCCTTGAATAGATATTGCCCTGCAATTCCATAAATATGAAATATTCCTCTCGAAAGTGGTCCATCAAATTTACAATTAATGCAATATATCGTTGTAATTTGATTCCACACTACATCGTGTAACTAAACTGCATATTTCTATGTAATACTGTTTGTAGGCTAATAATTTCCGTAGTGAAAGCTTTCTGTATGATTATCTTATAACAAATTACATTCCAATTGGAAATGAAACTTTTTAAACGTATCATCTCTTTCTTGTTTGGTTTTGATGGCACAAGGACCAGATTTGGCCATACTGCGCCAAACACTCTTATTTTTTATAAGGGTGTTTTTATCTGAAAAGCTCTCGTACAAATTTTAAGAGGTGGTAGGTAACACAAAATGAAACCGCATTCTCACAGGAATGTATGTCCGCAAGTATAACCAGGATTTGCTAGAGGGTGCTGTTTGGCAGGTAATGAATATCTAAGACACTCCTAGATGAAATACCATTCCTTGAACGGATATTGACCTGCAATTCCATAAATGTTAGTATATCTTTCTCTCGAAAAGGGTCAATCAAATTTACAATTGAATTAACGGCATATTGCCGTAGATTGCATGGAATATATTATTGTAATATGATTCCATACTGCATCATGTAACTAGACTGCATATTTCTATGTAATACTTGTTTGTAGGTTATTCAATAATTTTCCGTAGCAAACCAACTTTTCGGAAATTCAACTTTTTAAAACTCAGCAGAGTTTTAAAAAGGGGAAGAGGCTCCGGAAGAAGTGTGTGAGGGTCCAAGTGCCTTACCTTAAAGGAGACTAAGTGCTAGAAGTCCTAGGTGCAATGTATCTATTTCCATATTACATGGTTGGATCATAGAGGAAATATACAAGTAGAGTGAGCAATGGTAATCTTTTTATGTGCCCAGGATCATGTGACCAAAACTAGAAGTAACGTGACCTTTAGACTACTTTGGTCCGCATGAGATAGTAAATTTTGACAATATCGATGTTTTTGTTGCCACTTTAGAGAAATACGTTTTCACCTCACTACCCTGTCATAAGATGTTATCTCGCCAAACAAGGCGAGGCCAAATCGGCAAACCAAGTCAATTTTTCACTGAGCAATCGCATGACTACTAGTCGACATGTCACACGTTTGGAAGCTCCTCTCAATAGCAGTGCTTAGTCTCCTTTATTTCACGTCTATGGACTGGGTTCTTTCGATAGTAAGACCTCGTATAACAGCTACTGTTGTGTATAAGCCCTAAGACAGGACTCAACCTCGATTAGAATGTCTTCCATTTTTGGAGTGCTTGAATTTCTCGGTCGACCTGCGTCATGCCTGCTGACATGAAATGTTCCGATTTCACACAGCTGATGGTGTAAGCGCTCGAACGTCTGACGATTCGGCCCATACCTGTTGGGAAAGCGTTCACGGTACAATCTTTGAGCAGCTCATCCGTTTTTATTGGCAGCCCTATACATTAGATGTATGCCAGCCATCTCTGAATTCTTGTAATGGACGTTCCATCACGAGCGAAGTCCGTGTTGCGAATGACGGAGTCTAAAGAAAAAAGAACGATTTGCAAACTTGCCGAACAAGCCCCCTCTACGCCCAATAGTTGCGGACATACATTCTATGACAATAATGTTTATTTTGATGCACCCCTACAAACTTTTAGAGTCTGTCCAGAGAATTTCGAATCACCCTAGTTGTAGCTCACTCAGTGCAGAAATACTTGATATTGGATTTACAACAGTATCCACAACGTTGTATAAACTTTTTTATAAAGAGTTTTTAATTGATTCATTTTTATATGTACATAAAAGTTTTTCACTAATGCCCGGCTAATTTGAACATGTTCAGAGAAGTACTTTATTCATCGTTGCAATATAAGAGCGGAATTGTGAACCACTTGGCGTTACCCTGGAGCACCATGAGGGGTGGGTCACATTTCAAATCACGTTGCACGAGAAAGAGAGAGAGGGAGGGATCTTCGAACGAGTGAAATCTCAGAGAAGGAGACTCTGGAGTACCCTAAAGAAGAACTGGCAGACGGCCACTTACGACGAGCATATGATGTAACGATGATCCCTGTAAATAGTTCCCCTATCCATTGCAATGAAACATGTTTGTTGTTGTTGCTAATCTCCACGTCTAGCTCCAGCTAGACCAAATACACAAGTCCATTCACCCGCACAAAGTAATACACCAAAAGAGGTTCAGAAAACAGGTCGTCTCGAAACAACTCCAGGCACTCGAGGATATGTGCTGGGGAGGCCTAGCCAGACTGGCATTTAAGGTAAACAGGATAAACCTTGCGACCACAGCAAAATGTGAGACTCCTCAGATGGCCACTGAAAAGCGGGAGAGCGCTGTCTGAATATGTCTGTCGCAATTGAGAGCAAGAGATCTTCCGGGGAGATCCCCACGATACCAAGAGTGTACCGGGGAAACGATCCATGCCTTCTTATTCAGATTTTTCAAATAGAGTAAAGCTCAAGAAACATCAATGAGGGGGTATCGGACAATGGTTCATCGACACTCGCCTTCGCCAAATCTCATCCTCTACTTGCCAGTTTTCTCCCACACTGCGCCAATTAAATAGATGCTGGATGGAGCTGCGACTGTCAGACAAAATCCAAACGACCTTTGGGTTCGGAACAGACATGATGCTGTTGAGCCCTTCAGCAAATGAGCTCACTTCTGAAAACTGAACAGAAGTCTGGATTTCTTTTCTTGATTTTTATATACCCCTGTTTGCTCCAAATAATAATTATTCTTTGCACTAAATAAAAATTCCGCTGCCGGATCGAAGCTGTTCGTCTTTACTACCATCTGTATAAATAAGGGTAGCCTCGCCGGTAATACTATTAATAATTTCAAAGGCGAACTGCCGGAGACAAGCCGGAATATCAGATTTCTTGGAGACCTGCGTCCGAAGTTCAGTATGAAAACAAACCCCGGGAAGGTCCTCAGAGGGGTTAATGCTTTGTTTCAAGGAATGCTATTATACAGTATGGGAAATCAAATTGGCATTTTCTACCTGACGGAATGAACTATTTTTCTTGAGTATTTGGTTATTACACCAGTGCTGCACGAAATCCGAGGTTCGGTTGTGAGGACCATAGCTGTATAGTTTATTATAGTACTTTACAAGACCAGAGTTCCTTCTAAGATTCAGAGGCTGAAGAACTGCCTCATACAGGACCACTTCGCTCGGACAGCTGTTACGTAAGCCAGTCATGATGCGAGAAGCGCTCAGCTGCACTTTTCTCAAACTTCTAGAGACTAGTGGTGGAGGCGCAACAGTAAACAGGGAAGCGGTATTCCAAAATAGGACGAATAAAAGCAGTGTAGGAAACATGTTTAATGGTAAAGAACGTCTCCTCTCATCCCTTTACCAGCAAACAAGAGTCCTACATACACACCATTCATTCAAGGCACAGCCCCTTTATACATTCAAGGCACAGCCCCTTTATAGAGAGGCCATACATTCACTCCAGATGGACTGATATCCATTCCTTAACCTGTACTCTAATCAGAAACCTTTCGACAGCCAGCCCGATTGGTCAGCCTAAGTACGTAAGATATCGACAGTGATTGACTTAGTATAAATATCACTATTGAACCCTTCAAGTGGTTGTCTCGATGATATTTTTACGACGATTTCTCGACGATATAGGTATTTCGTCATTAGAAGAAAAATGACCAGATCTTGCTTTTTCCATCATAAAAAATCTTGATGAGATAGATATCTCGTCATGAGATAAATTGGTCAGATCTTGATAAACGAGATATATCTCGTCAAAACCATTTGGAGGGTTAAGTTAACACATTTCGAATATTAATTTTGCTATAAATATGTAATCGTCATCGTAAATCATTCTTTTTTACAGTTATTTGTTATAGTTAACCATGATTGCATTTGGTCGTAACGATAATTTGGTTGTTGGGTAAACAAAGCACTAAGAAACATTTCTCACTGTTCAGGAACCTTCTTGGTTTGAAAAGATATTACCACCAATGATTTTTAATGTAATTTATCAGATTCAAAATAGCTTATCTGATCTTAATCCAATAATACTATTTTCTTGAGTACGCTTTCTTAATATGACGTGTTAAAAAAAGGTTATTATTTCCGCAAATTAATAGTCAAAGAGAATGAATTTTTGTTATACAGGGTGATTCAAAAGGTCTTAGACGAACTTTAAAGGTAGGCCAAGAATACAAAAGAAACAATATTTATACAGAACATATAGCCGAAAACGCCACGCAAGTGTGTTAGAGAGCATCGTTTGCCAGATATTGAATTGGGAAGTGCGAGCCATTGTCATTCGAGACGTTGACTTTGCAGGTGTAGGATGCATCGTTACAGTAATTCTGAGATTCTGAGATGGATATGTACTTAGCGTATGGGGCAGAGCGAATGGAAACGGACAAGCGCCGTGTGATCGTACCGTGAACGGTTTCCAAACAGACGTGTGCTCAATGCTGCATGTGGCTGTGAGAGATCTGGCATTTTGAACAATTTTGCCGATCCATGCGTCGAAGTTGCGAAGCATTGTTGCTGGTTTGAACACCTATGAACTTGTAAACGCATGTCGATCAGACATGTTGTTGTACCTTACTTTTGTATTCCTTCGTTTATTTTCTGCATTTGTACTTCTAGCAACTCCCGGGGCGTTTGAGTCTATATGTTCCTAAGTAAAATTGGTTTGTTTTCGTATTCCTGACCTACCTTTAAAGTCTGTCTAAGACCTTTTGAGTCACCCTGTATATAAAAAGGTGTGTAGCTTTAAGTAAACAGCGCAGAGTTTTCTAAAAATAAGATTTATAAAAAAGCAAAATAAGAAATTTGAAGCAAATCCGAGAGATAGGTTAAGTGATGTTCGGCTGAAGAGATTTTCTAGTTCAACAATCCCTTTAAAAATAAAAACGAAATCAGAGACACAAAGTAGCAGCAAATATATATATATATATATATATATATATATATATATATATATATATATATATATATATATATATATATATATATATATATATATATATATATATATATATATATATATATATATATATATATATATATATATATATATATATATATATATATATAATTACTACAAATCAACTTGAGTCACTACAGATCACGAAAAGAGGAATAGATATTTTCTATTTCTTTTTTGTTTCGGGGTGAGCATGTACATTATAAAGTCTGTGTGCTTTTTAATTTCAATAAAGTATTTTCCAGCTAACTTTATAATTACAGAACCTTTCATTTATTTAGCAGCGTAGATTTAAAAATTCGTTTTAGATCAATGGAAAGAATTATTAAGATACTGGACCACGCTGCTTCCACAGCTTCAAAATAGTTACAATCGTGAAAAACAGACATCAAGAAAAATGCTAAATAAAATTAATGCAATCAACAAGATTATTGTGTGAAAAAACACAGAAAGAACTGTTTCCCTTCACCGATTTCCTTAATCCTGAGCGACGAGATATCTCGTCCATCAAGATCTGACCAATGGTGCTGATGACGAGATATCTCGTCATCAAGATATTTCCAATTTTTTTACAATGACGAGATCAAGATCTGGTCAGTTTTCTTCTATTGACGAGATCAAGATCTGGTCAGTTTTCTTCTATTGACGAGATATCTCGTCCATCAAGAGCCTGTTAGTTTTGCTTATAACGAGGAGGAGGTGCTTATAACCCCAGGAGGTGGTTCTCGTCAAGATAACCTTCAGGAGGGTTGAATAATGAAAATTATTAAGTTTCAAAATAGTTAAAGGCAATTTTAGTATATTTGAGAAATAAATATTACAAAACATGTTATTGACAAATAATATAATAAAAACTGTAAAATACATAAAAATATAGTAACATCAAAAATTTCAGAGTGGTAATTTTTCATGAAAATAATAATAGATGTTTAGGTACCTAATTTGCCCCTTTTGCTTCAAATTTTCTATTCTCACAATCCAGAAAAAGCTGGAGCTTGGATACCAAATTGGTATTCAAGGTTAAATTTCGGTATGAACTCGTGTAATTTGTATTGAACTCTATTCGGATCAATTTTCACTACTTGCTATGAAACATAGAAAACAAGATCAAAATACTCAGTTGTACATCCAAAAATATAGTATAATGACCACCAGAGGAATTGGAAACTGCCTGTACTAAAACTAAAAAACGAAAAGGTCCGGAAAAAACACATCAAACAACGGAAGTTGTAGCGCAGCATAATGAGGAATATAATACCAATTACTTATAACGCAGGAAGAACCACTAGACAAAAAGAGGTCAAATTCGACTAATAAAAAGGAAGTTGAGTAAAAATTTGTTACTAATAGAATCACCTGGGATTTAAATGAAAGAAAAGAGTATATAAACGAGTTGAAAGTGGAAGGGGAAAGGAAGTTGGAGATCGCTCGGAAGACTGTCTTTAGAATACAAGTGCTTCACATATGCTGTGGCCATCGACCTTCTGTGAAATAGACGGAGCATGTGGGCTGTCGTAAGATGTCTGAAGGGTAAATCACGTGGACTTACGAATCACCTTAGCCGATTGGCTGTCAAATCGCAGACTAGTGTTTTTGATCTCGGTGGGTAATCACTAAACAATCAATAATTCAGGATTCATGCTTTTATCCAAACCAAGTGACAGATCTTCAAACCAAGTAACTGGAAAAATAACATGAAGCTTCAAGCACATTTTCCGTCTATTTCATATTAAGATCTATGGCTGTGGCGTAATGGAGTAGAAAATGGCCCACAGGCATTAAATTGATTAAGTGAGTGTCGGAGTCAATCCTGTTGTAGAAATTCACAAAACATCCCAGGAATTCTCGTTTCTAACCCTCCAAATGAATTCGAATATATATGTCGTCCAACAAGATCTGACCAAGTTTGCTAATGACAAGATATATCAGCATCAAGGTATTGCCGTTATTTTTAATGAATACGAGATCAAGATCTGGTTAGTTTTCATCTAATGACGAGATGTCTTGTCCATCAAGATCTGACCAATTTTGCTAATGACAAGATATATCGTCATCAAAGTATTGCCGATTTTTTAATGATGACGAGATCAAGATCTGGTTAGTTTTCTTCTAATGACGAGATGTCTCGTCCATCAAGATCTGGCCAGTTTTGCTAATGAGGAGATACCTCGTAGAGACAACCACCAGGAGGGTTAAAAATAACCCAAAATTTACTCTTATTTTAGTTAGCAATTGATAAAGCTTGTCACACAAATGTGCTACCGAAGATGCCTAACATTTCCTGGGCAGCGGCTATCAAAATTTTAAGCTTACCCTTTTCCAGGGGCTTTTGTAGAAATCGATTAATCAAAGGGTCAATTAGGCATTGAAGATCAATTATCTCCGGATGGAGGTCGGTGCATACCTGGCCCCTAGTCATAGGAAAATAAACTCTTCTTTCTCAGGGATAGAATGCTTTGTCTGCGTCTTATTATTATGCCACGTCTGCGTAAACTTACCCTTTTCCAGAGGCTTTTGTAGAAATAAACTAGGCTAAAGGTCAATTAAGCATTGAAGATCAATGCTCTCCGGATGGAGGTCGGTGCATACTTGGTCCCTAGTCATAGGAAAATAAACTTTTCCTTCTCAGACATAGAATGCTATGTCTTCGTCTTCTTATGCCATGCTTCTTATTATGCCATGCCTGGATTAACTTATCCTTTTCCAAAGGATTTTGTAGAAATCAACTAAACTAAAGGTCAATTAAGCATTGAAGATCAATTTTCTCCGGATGGAGGTCGGTGTATCCCTGGTTCGAGAAACGCTGCTCCCTAGTCATAGGAAAATAAGCTCTGCTTCCTCAAACGTAGAATGTATGCCATTTCTGTGTCTCCTTAGTATGCCATGCTTCTTATTATGCCATATCTGTGTAAACTTACCCTTTTTCAGGGATTTGTGTAGAAATAAATTAAGCAAAAAGCCTGCGTTAGTCTACAAAAATTCTGCAAAATTCATCCCTGAGAAGAGTTTATTTTCCTATGATAGGGGCCAGGTATGCACCGACCTCCATCCGGAGATCATTGATCTTCAATGCTTAATTGACCTTTTGCTTAATCGATTAAAGTTTGCTAGCTTTGAAAATTAAAACTGTATTGCTTAATGCTCCCTATCGAAGGGCTCCTTTTCTAAGACTTCCAGGCAGCTATCTGTCTATCCCTGTTACTAGTTCATGCGATTAAGATGAATCTGCACGCCTTATTGAGGTGAGATCGCTGGTTAGTAATTTTATTCGTTCAGGTTGGTTTTCCAACTGTTTGTCTTTTGTCGCCTTGGATTCGCGAAAGCAGTGGTGCATTCCGGATGATATAATTTCGTAATAAAACTAGATTTTGCAATAATTTTTTTGAAAGAATGATGCTTTTATAAAATAAGTAATTGTTTTAATGTGTAAAACCTTTTTTCTTGTTGCGGAGAATCTTAAATTATTGAATGCATAAACGAACTGCACTTAGTTAGAGGAAATTAATGTATTTGGTTGAGATAAATGTCAGGATAATACGAGGTGGATAACTCCTGAAGCGCAAACCTTGAAAAACTAGAGATTACTTCAGTTTTGGATTCTTCTTGGTGATATCCTACCAGCCTGAGGGCTGGTTTCAGTCAGTGTGACAGTCGTCAAAACAAACAAACTAAATACAAACCCCGATTAAACGTCTAGAGAAAAGATGCAAATTACAGTTACTAATCACATTTAGTTGATTTTCGTTTCATTCGTTGAAATAAATTAACCCTTCAAGTGGTTTGGAAGAGCTATCTCGTTCAAGATCTGGTCTATTTTGCTAGTGATGAGATATCTCGTCAAGAAATTGCCGATTTTTTGATGAAGCCCAGATCAAGGTCTTGCTCAGTTTTCTTCTAATGACGAGATACCTCGTCCATCAAGATTTGGTCAGTTTTGCTAATGACGACACATCTCGTTATCAAGACATTGCCGATTTTCGTTTCGTTTGTAGAATTCGTTTAACCCTCCAAATGGTTTCGACGAGATATCTCGTCATCAAGAAATTGCCATTTTTTTTAATAAAGCTGAGATTAAGATCTGGTCCAATTTTTTTCTAATAAACAGATATCTCGTCCATCCAGATCTGGTCAGTTTTGTTAATGACGAGATACCTCGTCGAGAGAACTACCAGGAGGTTAAGTGATGTAAATGAAATGGTGTGGGTGAGGCCCAAACTTGAATCACCGAAAACTCTAATAAATATGGCCCTTGTGCCATAAAAACTCAACCAACAAACCGAAAACTCTTGATGCCTTGGTGATGGCTTGAGGCTGTATAAGTATCCTCCTGGTGTTAGAAATTGCCATTTGATTGACTTCAAAATAGTCCTTAAATATTTAAATAATTTTAAAGAAACTTTAAAAGAAACTGCTCAAAACGGATATGTCAGTCCAAATTCACATTTGAAACAGCAGTAATCCAACAGTTCAGTCCTTTCAGTAGCTTCATCTACCACTTAATACATAATTAAAATGCTCCATGTCACTTCACGCCACTGCACGCATTTAAATCAATTTGGAAACCCATTCGAGGCAAGAACTAATTCACTTCTGCGTCACTGCGAACGTCACCTCGAAATCATATTGTATCCGCGAGGTACTTTTAATCCGGCGAGCAGTGATGATACCAATATTGAGTTACGTATTGCGAATTAAGTTAACTTGAATTTAATTATTTTACTGGGTTATATTGTAGCTTAATTTGGAGGAAGCAAGCGATGAGTTTAATTCGACGCATTTTAGCGCTGAATTTGAATGCTCGAGTTTACTGTCGCAGTTTGACGAGGACATTACAGCGGTTGTGAGGCGTGCGAATTACTTGTCCCGTTCTACATAACTGCTAAAACGCTTGAGCTAAAATAAGTTAATGAATTCTAAGGTAGAGAATCAGTAGCTCAACTTGGGAAATGATTGGATGAAGACCCTATTCCTCAATGAATTCAATATAAATTATTTCATGGGCTTAGGCCATTAATTGTAAATTCAATCTGTCTGTCCCACCTGTGTCCGTCCGTCTGCCTGTCTATCTATCTGTCTTCTCTGCCTTTATAGAATACTCTTATGAAATTTCAACACATTATATTTCGCAACGCGGCTGCAATACTGCCATAACTCAGAAAATGAAGTTCTAGTTTTATGTGTAGAAAGGTTGTGAACACTCACTCATGTCCAAAGAGGATAATACTGAATTTGTATCAAGCACGGTCACCTGATCTTAATCCAATAGAGCACCTTCGGACATCGCATTGCAGCCTACACAACACTACCAAAGACACCACAAGAGCGAAGACGTGCTCTAGTGTGCGAATGGGACTCCTTGCCCTATGGATAGCCTTGTGAAAAGCATATATGCACGTTATAAGGCCTGCATTAGAATCAGAGGCAAGGTCACTTCCAATTAGGCTGTTTTTAACAGAGAAAAAATATTTTTTTTTGCCGTAATTGAAACTTACAATGTATACTCACCTAAGCTTTTTTCATTTCTTGAGCTCCCAGTAGCACCACGTGGCAACGTTAAAGTTCTTGTTTTATTCCACATAGCTTGTGGAATATTCATCTATCATTGGAGGTACTTCGGTGCAGATATCCGGTACAAGATTAATCTTGGACTGTACCATCCTTAATTTTTGACCCTATGTGTACATAAAATATCGCACTCTAGCTGCATTACTGCCACAACTAAAAAATGCATTTCTAGTTTTATGTGTAGAAAGACTATAAATACATGCTTCTGCATGCTGCAAAACTGCCACAACTGTAGATTCCAGTAGAGGATAGTTGAGGCTCAAGTAGAGTGCAGTTTTGCAGCATGTAGAAAGACTGAATACATAATTCTACATGCTGTAAAACTGCCATAACTGTAGATTCCAGAAGACGACAGTTGAGGCTCAAGTAGAGGGCAGTTGTGGCAGTTTTGCAGCATGTAGAAAGACTATAAATACACGATTCTGCATGCTACAAAACTGCCACAACTGTAGATTCCAGTAGAGGATAGTTGTGGCAGTTTTGTAGTATGCAGAAGCATGTTTTCAGTCTCTACACATAAAACTATAAATTCATTTTTTAATTTATGGTGGTATGACAGGTAGGGGTGCGATGTGTAATAATGTATTAAAATTTCATAAACAGAGTATTCTACTGTGTATTCTACTAGAGCTACAAAGCTCCACAGGAATTGTGTAATAAATTTTTACATTGCATCTTGATGCATGAATCCAGCGTATTAACGCAATTTCACGATATCTTCTATAAACCAGGGAAGCAATATCCATAAAATGAACATTAGAAAAATCAGTAAGAATAAAAGGTAAATAAAATTTTTTCAAGGGATGAACTCTAAAGTTGTTCTCTCCGATACAGTCGAACAACATATGCTCCAAAGTATCTTCCTCATCAAGGCAAATAAGGCACTTATTGGAGTCAGCCAGGTGAAAACGATTCTAGTAGGCCTGAGTTACAATGTGACCTATTCTGGGTTTAGCAGAAAAAGCAGCAACTGCTCAAGAGATTTTTTTTGAAGCAATGGAAGTCATTAGTTCATTCCAGTGTTCATTCCAGTGTTCCTCCATAAAGTACGCCAAAGTGATCGAGCCTCGCCTCTCTCCTGACCCTGCCCAGACACCTAGAGATGGTAGCTGTTGACAAAGGAACTAGGCGTATTGTGGTTGACAATTTAGCTAACTTATCAGCCATTTCATTGCCATACACTACGAAGTGAGCAGTAACCCACTGCAAAGTGATGTGTTCTAAATTTGTTATTTCATTAATTTTCGTTCGTACGTTGTAGTTTTTCAGTGTAATTTTCGTTTAACAGTATGCACTTATTCAGCGAGAAACTATTTTATTAGATTATCTACAAGAATTTGTTTGGGAGTCTCTTTTTAGTCACTTTATTACAGCTTGCTTACGGCATTTAAGACCAAAAACTGCACAACACATAAAGGTTTTTCAAAGCTGGATGATAGCCGCTGGTTAACCACTTCCATAACACCTCTTTACCCACCGGTGGTTGTTTCGACGAGGTATCTCTGTTATAGAGGCGTACAATGCGTTGTAAATTTAGATATTAATTTATTTAACCATTTGAGATTATGCATATACATATATGTACAGGAGATTTTTATTACATATAACAATTAAAAAATGCTTCACCCAGTTTAGATCCTCTTTTTAAAAAAATAGCCCTTCTAATATTAAGTTTCAATAAAAATTCTAAAACAAATTTTCACAATGGATCCCATCCCATGTTGGCATTCTGGGCAATGAGAGAGCTGACTTATTGATAAAAGCTGGAGAAAATAAACAACTTGTCACAAGAGAAAGTATTCTCCTGCTCTCAGACGACGATCACCTGTCCCTACTTGAAAAGAAATTGCGAAGATCATCTCCAGTACCCTTTCATCACTGGTACCTCAGTGGAACAACCGGAGAGCTGCTTGCCTTCAATTTGGCCCGGAAAATTTTCACTATGCTCGCCAGGCTCCGATCTGGCCATTTGAAAAAGATGATAGTCATTGATGGCCAGAAATCCTTTCCCACCTGTACAAAGTGGGCTTATTACCAACCTCTCCCTCACACATCCTGAATTGCATTGGAGCCATACATGAAGACATTTTTAAGGACCCATCTGCCATTGCCCAGACTCTATGACTTAGTGTATTTTTTTATACTGGGATAAGGAGAAGATGCCGTATACAAACTGATTAGAGTTCGATGCTGATCGTACAAGCACTAAGTTCGTGAACATTTCATGCAATATGTAGTATTGGTGTGAAGGTAGCATCATGGTTATATGAAGGTATGGTGAGGAGTCAAATATGTTTGTAGAGGGGAATTTCAAGAGAGTGATACTCACCGACTGGTCTTTGGCATTGGGGGTCTTTGAAGCAGGGCACGTTAAGATGAGGACGATGCTACTGGGTCAGAAATCACTTTTAAGGTTTCACTTGATTGTTTGAGGAGCTCGTTCTTTTCCCGTCATCCACTCTCAGCATTGTTTAGATATCTTGTGCTCCTTTGAGAGATTCAGTTTTGTCCCCTGTCGGTTACTCCACCCTCAATAAAATCCAGTTTCATACCCAATGCTCTGATCAATGCCAGCAAGTCCACTCATCCCATATTCCGTCACTGTGACTGTTAGACACCTCCCAATTCACAATGCTCTAAATCGTTCCATTTCGTATTGTTTGCTACTTTTCAGCTTGTCACACTATGGTGGCAATCTCGTCATAAGCAAAACTGACCAGATCTTGATGGAGGAGTTATCTCGTCGAAACCACTTGGAGAGTTAAGTTGCAAAGTACCCCTTTAAAACTTAAAAAAATCAATTTGTCAATTTCGTTGAATTTAGAAAGTATAAGGGCAATTGCACGAAACAAGAGACATGCAAGTGAAAAAAATTTAGAAAATTAACTCGTATTTCCTTTAGTTCTTTTCTAGATAGTTTAAAGTTTTTAAAATCGATTTTGGCAATACCTTACACATTTATTTTATCAGTACATGGTCAGCTGTTCTAAAACCGCAGATGTGAAGATTTTTTTTATAATGAACTTGGCTGCCCTTTGCAGGCAAATTTTCTAATATTGTCTATTTTTGTTTAGTTTTCATGCATTACAGAAAGAGCGATTTCAATAGAGGAAATTATGTCTAATTTTGTAAGATGTCCATTACTATATTTATGGAATAATTTTCGAAAAAGTACTTACTATAATGTAACGCGAGTCACGAAAACTTAGTATTTTTAATTCTTTTAAAATATTCTGTTTAAAATTAAAAATTTCACTTTTCCTCTTACTTAGTATGAAGAGTAAAAGTAAATGACAAATTTTATATTAAATCATGCTTTTTCTTAACAGACAGAACACATTTAATTTTGTAACGTGAGTCACATTTAATTCTGTAACGTGAGTCACTTTTAAGTTAAATGTTGTACACAAATAATTGGCTTTAATGCTTCTATTAAAATATGAAGTACAAAGGATTTTGTGATATATATATTTAAAACTTGTTCTTTTTCTTTATATAATATAAAAATTATATTGTGGCACCTACTGCAGCTGTAGAGTCCAAGAAAGAAGAAAGTTAAGAGAAAACTAAATTAAGAAAGAAATTATGACGAATATAAAGAAAATAACCGTCAAAATATGAAATACTGATGCAGAAGGGGAAAAGTTTAGAAATAGAGTTAAAAAGTATCGCGTTTTAAGAAACAAAGAGAATTCAAAGAAAAACACCTCAATTATACAATGCGAACACTTTTGCAAAGCTATGACCAAGAAAAGCGAGGTTTACCTAGCACATCACATCGTAATGTAGTTTTGGTGAGTAAATTGCTTAGCAGCATTAGTAATGTGACTTTAAATGCGTGTTTTGATTCAATTAGTAATCATTCGAAGTCATCAGCTTTGAGTAGAGATAAAATAGACAAAATTATATCATTTTATGAACGAGATGATATTAGCCGAACGGCTCCTGGACGTAAAGACGGAAAATGGCCTTAAAAACAAGCTCATTAGCTTATGTGGTGACTGAAGGAAGTGTTTGAAATGTTCAAACTGGAAAATCCATCTAAACTTGGTAAGAGCAAGATTTTTGAATTGCGCTCAAAAGCATGTTCTTTTGAATAAGATCCAAGAAATAAGATTCCTTATAATGTTGCTTATGTATATACCATGAGAATTTCATATAGGTGCTGTAAATACATTACACTTCTATATTGAAAGTGTTCCCGCTTACTTCCATTCATTCCCAGAAAAATATGGTGCAGTCCTTCTAGAAATTGTTGGCTAAGCCAATGTAGCATTTGCAAAGATGCACAAGGTTTTAAAAAATTTTATCCGCTGCCTGGCCTTACATGGTATTTTTGGAAACGAGATGCAGAGGACAATCGTCAAAAGATAGAAGGTTCTGGGTCGTATTTGGATTTGTATCGACTTATTTCGGGTCTCATTCCGCAATTTCTTAGGCATTTTTACTTTAAGCGCTATCAAGCTAAGGCATATCAATGCGTGATGCAAGTAAACTTTTCCGAAAACTACACTTGTACCTTTCAGGATGAAATCCAAGGTGCACATTGGAAACAGAAACAAGTGAAATTGTTTACAGTTGTTATTTATTATTTGGGTTCCATCCATCCTATAGTAAAAGCATCAGTTTATTGGGATCATTCAAAGAGGTCATTATTGAATACATCTTTTTTATTACAAAGTATTTCAACTTGTGTGCAAATGTTGAAATTTGGTCTGACAGTCCATATGGGGGCAGTTTAAAAACACACATAGCAGCCTCTCTTAACACACTGGAACAAAGGGGTACAGAGTATCCATTACGTGGAACTATTTTGCAACATCACATGGTAAGGGTACAGTAGATGGAATTTGAGGTAGTGTTAAATGACATGCTTTCGACCAAGTGAAAAAAAAGGAAATGTTTATTAAATAACGTGCATGAATTCGTAGACGCTGCTAAAAAGTAGTGAAGATTAATGTTTTTAATACAAAAAAGAAATAGCAAAATTCAAATCAAAACACAATTTTGAATCAAAATGATAATTTACTTCGCATTTTTACTGCACATAAGTATGTATATAGGACATTATTCATTTTTTTTAAATTGCAATTCTTTCATTAATAAACAATTATTCTCAAATACATATAAGAAAGTTAATTTTAGCACCGATTAAACATTTCAAAAACGTTATTATTAGCATTCAGTTCTCAGAATTCACAAATGTACCGTGAGTCACAAAAGTATGTAACGTGAGTCACGCAAAAAAATGTCAATTTATTTTATTAATTAAAACAGCAATTTAATTTTTCTTAGGTTTAACATGACCTATTACTCTTAGCGAAGCATCCGAATTATTTTTTCCGATTAACTTCTGTTAGAAGAGAAAAACTCATTTTTGAAAGTCTAAAAAATTGATGTCCTTTTTTTGTAACGTGAGTCAGTGCGAAAACATTGCCCCCCCCCATTGAGGAAACTAAATTTAAACTAAAGTTCTAAATTATGACATAGATGCTTTAGGAACATGTCAATGAATTTATGTATCAATTTTTGTTTAGTAATTTTCATCCATTCTTTACTTACATTAAATTTAATATTGAAAATTGACGTCTGATTGTAACGTGTCACATGAAATTGCTCATAAAATGTTCTGATTCTGGTAAAAAAAGCACACACAAAAAATCGTATTAGTTGTTCACAATTAAGATTTTTCTGACATCCCTATTTCAGTTTTAACTTTCAACTTAACTTTAATCGCATTTTCTCAGAATGAGAAAATTTTTAACAATGCGCGCAATATAACTGTTAAACTAATAAACCTAGGCACATAAAATATGGAATGAAGTTGAATAATCATTAGACCTTCAAAATAAAACCAGAATTTTGCACAAAAGTAAGAGCTTCATTAAAAAATTTGAAAACAACATGAGAGAATTTTATTAAAAATCAACTAAGCGAAATATATTAATTATTTTTTGTGTTACTGAGTTAATTTCTTGGTTTCAATTTAAAATATAAGTACACATACTCATTTCAATCATTATTTTGGCAGAAAATACATGGGTTGACTGAGTAATATTTGTAAATATTTAACTCGTCGATTGAGTTTATATAAATTCGAATAAAATATTACTTAATTTTAAAATATTAATCCAATTTTTTCTGTATAGTGTAGTGCAGAGAGTGTACATAAACACTGTTCAAAGCTTCGTTGCGACACCCAACAAACTTTAGGTAGGTAGGTAATCAACGTCGCACTGGAGCAACACAACGGGATATTGGCGACTGTCCGGGATAATTCCCGAAGGGAAAGATCCGAGGACAACACCTCGTAAAAGTCAGATGACAAGGTGAACACCTGAGCTGGAATCCCACTCTCCAAACTTCTACACCACGCCAACGGACATTTGAGGCAACGACAGATTTAACGTGCACCAACCTCCGCGTACACGGCGGTCGTTGGTTGTACCCAGTTATGAACTCGGAATTCTCCTGTTAATCCACTACTCTTCAACCTCCTGGGCTACCGCGGTCCAGCAACCTCTAGGAGATGCAGTTTATCGAAATTAGGCTGTTTCTCCTCCCCATTTGAATGAGGGTCGCGGCAGTCCAGTTGGAAGAGCAACGGATTAGCAACCGGAGGACTGCGAGTTCGAAACTGCCGTAAAAACCGCCGTAACATGGAGGCTGGTGCACGTTAAATACATCGTGGCCTCAAATGTCCTCACGCTGGCCTGGTGTGGAAGTTTGGAGAGTGGAATATAGCTCAGGTGTTGACCTCGTCATCTGACCGTGGTTCAAAATTACGAGGCGTTGTTCTTTTATCTTTCTTCCTCCCTGGGTGTATTTCTCTCTTCTGTGTCAGCAAAACTTTCATTGTGTGTGTGTCGATTACTTGATATTGCATGTCGTGTATGGCATAGCATGGCCAAAAATGACCCTTGCGAAATAAAACCCCAAAACCCACCAACGTTTTATTTTTCCTTTCGGGATTGATCCTGGACTGTTGCCAATAGCCCGCTGTGTTGCTCCAGTGCGATGGTAACTAACTACCTACAAAATTTGAATACTTAAAAGTGCTGTCCCTCCTTTACACCCTCTTATGTGGTCGGATAATAATGGATCTTTCTAATAGATAATAATGGCTTAAACTCAGCGTTTTCTCCATATATATAGGTGCAAAATAATAATTTAAATAACACATCTCTATTTGCCAAGCGGCTAAATCACACTGAACGGCATTAACTAACATCGTTGGGAAATCCTGTGAGGACTTGACTGAACCTGAAAGGCCATTAGTCATTAACCCTATATTATTCAGTCGTGCCGCAATTCCCAGAACTTTGGAAACATCTCGTATGTAGGACATGCATGTAGAAGGAACACTGGGTGGTCGTAAAATAACTTCCCCTATAGAAGAGCTCCTAGCGACCGCAATTTTCAACGAATCGGAATGAAACTTGAGATGTAGAGATTTCAAGGCAGGAAGAGGTAGGTAGTCGATTAACGTCACACTGCAGACACACAATGGGCTATTGGCGACAGTCCGGGATCAATTCCGATGGGAAATATCGAAGGACAACGCCTCGTAATTTTGAACCACGGTCAGATGATGAGGTCAGCACTTGAGTTCGTATCCCAGTCTCCAAATTTAAACACCACGCATGAGCTTGGAAGCAGTTAAGTATGAAAAGCGTAACATTCTGCCACATTTTTGATTCACTATCAATTTTACATGATAATGTATTATTAATGTATGAGGATGCTAAGAAGTCCCATTTATTTGTTGCGCTAGACCTAAAGCTCACATTTCCATCCAAGAAAAGCTCACATTTGTGTTTGGCATTAGTCCAACTGTTACCAAAGATTTAAGGCATCAGATTACGAGTAGCAATTCCAATTGTATACCATAATCGTGATTTATAAATGACTGAAACAGTTCGAGATTATATTTATTTAGTCGGTCTCTAAGACCCAAAATCTACAATTTTAAGAGGCCACGGTATCCCTGTTGGAAGAGCAACGGATTAGCAACCGGAGGGTTGCTAATTCGAAACTCAGTCCAGCGGCAGACCGTCGTATACACGGGGGCTGGTACTCGTTAAATTTGTCGTGGCCTCAAAGGTCCTCACGTTGGCGTGGTGTTGAAGTTTGGAAAGTGGGATGTTTGCTCAGGTGTTGGGGTCTTGTCATCTGACCGTGGTTCAAAATTACCTGGTGTTGTCCTCGGACCTTTCCCTTCGGGATTGATCCCGGACCGTCACCAATAGCCCGTTGTGTTGCTTCAGTGCGACGTTAATTTTCTACCTACCTATAATTTTAAGAAATTGGGATTAATCCCGTTTTTAAAACATAACTATATCCGGGCACTGGAAAAGGTGTAGCTAATTGAATATTTTACTTTTTCATCCCTCTCTAAGTAACTTTGACCAGCTTGTCCGTTATTGGTTTGTTAGTTTTGGGATTTTATGGCATATTAGGCCATGTTGCGCCAGACTGAATCAATTAATAGACATACACACAGTGAAATTTTTACTGACACAGAAGGGAGAAATATAACCAGGAAGGAATACACCTGACAGGAATCGAACCATCGCCGCCTACAACTCGAATATGCGCAGTGACCATACCCACTGAGGTACGACGGTCCCTTGTTCGTTTTTGGACCTTGCGTCATAAAACCCAACCAAAGAAACAACTAACACCAAGTAACTAAAGACCTATTGGACGTAAAGGATAAGACCAAAAGAAACATTAGTTATGACCTCAATGTTTTTGAGATATTAAACCTCTGTGGTTTTAACGAAATATCTCATTCATCAAGACCTGATCATCATCTGACCAGTTTTGCTAATGACGAGATACCTCGTCATCAAGACGTTGCCCATTCTTTGATGATGACGAGATGAAGAGATCTGCTTACTTTTTCTAATGACGAGACATCTCGTCCATCAAGGTCTGGTCAGTTTTGCTAATGACAAGATACCTCGTCATCAAGACGTTGCCCATTCTTTGATGATGACGAGATGAAGAGATCTGCTTAGTTTTTTCTAATAACGAGATATCTCGTCCATCAAGGTCTGGTCAGTTTTGTTAATGACAAGAAACGTCGACGAGACAACCAACAGGAGGGTTAAAGAATATGTACAAAAGGTTTGATATTAGGTCTTAAGATTTTACAAAATACACTGCTGGCCACCCAAATTGCAACACCAAGAAAGACAAGAGATATCACAACAAAATTTATTTTGTAGATAACATGTTGACCAAGTATCAAATGATTAAATTTATAGACTTCTGTGAAGTGTGGTTCCTGCCAAAATCAGTAGCCAGAGTAGCCGCCATTGTTGGAGATCACCGCTGCCACACGCCTCGGCATTGATTCAAAGAGACTTTGGATGTGTTCTTGGGGTACAGCAGACCAAGCAGCTTCCACACGTTGCCAAAGTTGATCTGGTATGGCAGCTGGGGATGTATTCTGGGTCAATCGTTGAGCAACCATGGACCACATGTTTTCTATCGGCGAAAGATCCGGAGAGCGAGCTGGCCAGGGAAGCAATTCAATCTGGCGATTGACGAAGAACCCTTGGACAATGCGTGCCACGTGTGGTCACGCATTATCCTGCTGAAATATGGCTGTGGTCAAGCCCTGAAGGTAAGGAAGGACAACTGGCTCCAACACCTCGGAGATGTAGCGCTGGCTGTTTAAAGTACCGGCAATGCGTACTATAGGAGTGCGAGAGTGATATCCAATACCGCCCCATACCATAATACCCGGTGCAGGACCAGTGTGGCGGTGCATAACGCAGCTGTTCAGCATCCTCTCTCCACGGTGTCTCCAGACTCGAATCCGACCATCGTGGTGTTGCAGACAGAAGCGTGACTCGTCAGTAAAGACAATTTCATTCCATTCTGCCGTCCACATCCTTCTTTCATCGCACCATTGGCGGCGGAAACGTCTGTGGTTCTGCGTCAAGGGTAGACGAAGCAATGGACGTCTTGCGGACAGACCACTCTGCTGTAAACGGCGTCGAATGGTACGCGCAGACACTGGATGAGGCGGTACAGACTGAATGTGCTGTGCTATGGTTCGTGATGTGGCTGAGCGATCCGTCACTGCCATACGCACAATATGCCTGTCATCACGTGAAGTGGTGCACTGAGGTGGATGCGATCGAACACGTCGGTCCGTCGTACCCTCCTGCATCCAACGATCACATATCCGCATTACAGTTGTTTGGTTTCGTCCAACACGACTACCGATTTCCCTGAAAGATAATCCACAATCTCGGTAGGCCACTATCCTTCCTCTGTCGAACTCGGATACTTGATCAAAAGATGATCGCTGTTTTCTACGAGGCATAATTGATCGTTTTTTTGAAAAAACCACAAGAAAAACACAATTGCCGTACTTGAAATCGTCGAAATCTCCAAGCCTTAAATAGCGCTTTGAAGTGACGCCACATTCGCGCGTGATGTGCGTCTCCGCTGAAATTCTAATCATTTGCATATCTCACCTCCGCTAATGCATGTTGTAAATTTCATATTATTTGCATGCTTCCTTCAGGGTGTTGCATTTACGGTGGCCAGCAGTGTACAAGAGTGAAACTGTGCGAAAGATTTCCTGTTAAGAGAGTTGTTTCTTGGTGGATCAGACGACAAGCAGAATGATGATAGGTAGTTAATTCCCGTCGCACTGAAACAACACAGCGGGCTATTGGCAACGGTCCGGGATCAATCCCGAAGGGAAATATCCCAGGATAATGCCTCGTAATTTTGAACCACTGTCAGATGACGATGCAACACCTGAGCTGGCACCCCACTCTCCAAACTTCCACACCACGCCAACGTGAGGACATTTGAGACCATCGCAGATTTAACGTGCACCAGCCGCCGTGTACCCGACGGTCTTTGACTGGACCAAGTTTCGAACTCGCAACCATCCGGTTGCTAATCCGTTGCTCTTCCAACTGGGCTACCGCGGCCCGCAGGCAGTGACTATGAAAATGTTGACTTAATAGTAGGTAGGTATTTATTTAATTAACGTCGCACTAGAGCAACACAACGGGCTATTGCCGACGGTCCGGGATCAAACCCGAAGGGAAAGATACGAGGACAACACCACGTAATTTTGAACCAGGGTCAGATGACGAGGTCACACCTGAGCTGGCACCCCATTCTCCGAACTTCCACACCGCACCAACGACAGATTTGAAGCCACGACAGATTTAACGCGCACCCAGACCTCTCGTATACGATGGTCTTTGGTGGAATTCGAAGTTGACTTCATGGAAATAGTACGAATAGGAAAGAAATGTTCAAGAATTAAACCCTAGGAGATGAAATGAAAACATGGAATTGCCTCAGGTAATAAGATGTCAGAAGAATGTTCCTCAATTGTCGGAAAGCCCAAGTAATGGTTCGATGGAGGAAGTAATGTCCTTCAAGTCAAGGAAGTCTAAGAATGCCCTTACAACAGTCCTTCTGTGTATCCAATAGAACAAATTAGATATCCGACACTAGCAGGAATGTTTAACAAATATCATTTATTGGTCAGGTAAGCGATGGTAGTGACTTCGGTAGTTTTACGAGCTACTTATATTTCTTACAGTGACATGGAAAATGATGGTTATGGACAGAAATGGAGTGAAAACTCAGTAATGTAAACATCAAACATTTAATGAGAATTTTAAAGTTGGAGATATAGCCGTGATGGGTAAAATGACTATACTTTGAAGGGAATAATGACAAAACACTTTAACAAAAAAGCGTGCTGAAAAATATCTTACAACCAGACATTGGAGCATTATTAGATTAGTCGAACCACTTACAAATTGCTGAAGCGAACAGCTTCACTCATTTTCTAATGAACTGATTACGCCATTCATAAGTCCTGCCTACGGCTATCACCTCTAATCAGATTTTAAGTCACTTAGGAAGATTTGTGGATGTAGACGTAAAGTATTCAATTAGCTATGTCTTTACCAGCGCCAGAATTGGTTTGGGTTTGTTGTTTAAGGGGACAAAGTCTATCAGTGCCAGGAGATGCTGTTTTAAATGAGGTTAATAACACCTTTTTAAAGGGGCCGCGGTAGACGGGTTGGAAGAGTAACTTATTAGCAACCGGAGGGTAGCGAGTTCGAATCCAACCAAAGATTGTCTAGTACAAAGGGGCTGGTGCACTTTAAATCTGTCGTGGCCTCAAATGTCCTCACCTTGGCGTGGTGTGGAAGTTTGGAGAGTGGGAAGCCAGCTTAGGTGTGACCTCGTCATCTGACCGCGGTTCAAAATTACGTGGTGTTGTCCTCAAATATTTCCTTTCAGGTTTGATCCCAGACCGTCGTCAATAACCCGTTGTGTTGCTCCAGTGCGACATTAATTAAAAATTTCTGTCTATTCGTTGGAGTGGTGTGGAAGTTTGGAGAGTGGGGTGTCAACTCAGGTGTGACCTCGTCATCTGACCGTGGTTCAAAATTACCTGGTGTTGTCCTCAGATATTTCCCTTCAGGTTTGATCCCGGACCTTCACCAATAGCCCGTTGTATGTTGCTCCGGTGTGACGTGAATTAAAATATCTACCTACCTACCCACTTTTTTTAAAATTATAAACTTTGAATTCATAACGAATGTTACTTTTTGTCTCAGATACCGAACTAAGGAAAGATATTCGTCGCGGTTTGCTGAAACTCGCAATCCTCCGGTTATTAATCAGTTACTCTACTAACTGGGCTACTACAGCCCCGAGCGTTTTAAGGCATGCTCAACAAATAAATGAGGCTTTATAGCATCTTTACACGTTGGTTTTATATTATCACATAAAAGTGATGTTGAACCAAAAATATGGCAGAATGTTACGGTTTTCAAACTCACCTGCTTCTAAGTTCCTAGGTATTTCTTATTTCGAAAGATTTAGCTAATCTAAAATTAATCTAGATATTATTCTATCTAGAAACACTTAATGGACAAATATTGTCGCTTGAAAGGGAGGCCATCCATCAGAGAGACTGATGATTTTCGAATGAATTTCAAATCAGCTCCCCGCCCCTGTAGGCATCATGGGTTTACAAATTAGGTTGTAAAACAAATTATTAAAATGCATATTTTAGGAACTCATGTTTCTAAAGGGTTTGAAGTAAAATTAAGTAATGGTGTTTAACTACTAAAAACTGAGAAAAAAAGCGTAACATTTTTAAGTTTTCGGGGCTGGTAGAAACCTTAAGATAACGGAATATTTTTTTGAAATTTTGTACATTTTCTAACTATCTGTCAGACGGAGTAATACTTGGTCATTATAGTGTTAACGATTTCAAAAAGTTTTTTGACCAATCCTATTACACCATTTTAGAAACTGTCAGACAAAGCAATGTGTGGTCATTATTTGTGTTAACGATTTCAAAAAAGTTTTTCGATCCACCCAAGCGCAAAATTTTATTAGCCGGAACTATATTATTTACAGAATTATTGAAGTTTTGCCATCAAATTCGGGAGTGTATCTGACTATCATTTAAGCTTTAAAGTGCTTTTTTAGGTTTCTAATTTTCATGACTACCATGTACATAAAATGCTAAAGCTTATTTTCTAATCATTTGGAGAGTTCAATATTTTGTGGTTGTTTTTCTATGATGTGCTTGACAACTTTGTGCATGAATTGAGGATTTAAAAGTTAATTTTGAAAAATATAATTTTTCTTGAGGAGAGGTAGGTAGGTATTTAATCAACGTTGCACTGGAGCAACACAACGGGCTATTGGCGAGGGTCCGGGATCAAACCCGAAGGATACGATCCGAAGACACCCCGTAATTTTGAATTATCTTGAGGAGAAAGAAGACACTAGAGGTCAACGTAATATCGCGTTAATCAGACATGGTAGGGATACTTTCTGTAACTTTCTAACGAGAGACACCTGTTCTATATATATTAGAGGTTAAGTTATTTCTTGGGAAAATGAGAGGTTACTCCGAATCTCCTTTCCAAGTGGTTTCGACGAGATATCTCGTTCATCAAGATCTGACCAATTTTGCTAATGACATGATATCTCGGTATGAAGATTTTGCCGATTTTTTGATGATGATGAGATCAATATCTGGTCAGTTTTGCTAATGGAAGTTTTGGTAGTTAATTAAGATCGCACTGGAGCAACACAACGGGCTTTGACGATGGTGCGGGATCAATTCCCAAGGGAAAAAAACCGAGGACAACACTACGTAATTTTGAACCACGGTCAGATGACCAGGTCAAAACCTGTGCTGGCACCCCACTCTCCAAACTTCCATACCCAGCCAACAAAAATTACAACACTATTTTTTACCACCAAAAACGCCATAGTATACATATGAAGCGGATAGCAGACTTTCAAATTCAACCAAATCGTTTATATTTAGTTTAAAAATTAATTGATACCAAACTCTATAGATACCAAAAGCAGGGTTGAATTACGATATTTTTTGATGGAGTTACATTGACAACATAAATTACAGCACTATTTTTTACCACCAAAAAACGCCATAATATATGAAGCGTACAGTAGACTTTCAAAATCAACGAAACCGTTTATTTTTATTTTTAGTTTAAAAATTAATTGATACCAAACTCTACAGATAAGAAAAATAATGGTTGAATTACGATATATTTTGATGGAGTTACATTGATAGCATAAAACATTCAGTAGATGGGTATGATAGGTTTATTACAAAAAACGAGTTTTTCTCCGTTTATGGCTTTTTGACATTCTTCTGATTTCGAACTGTCCCCTGTGCATTAGATTTTGTCTTAAAAATGTTTTTGGATAATCTTTAAAATCTGATGCATATATATATATAAGCGCAATGGGAAATTCATCGTGCTTCCCAGTTTTGTAATTTTGGTTTGAAACGTTGCTCAACATGCTTTTTTGTAAAATTTTGTTTTAGTTCTAAATTTTTAAATTTTACAATTAAGTGATACACTTTCTTTTTAATTCTTTCTTTACAATTAAGTGATGCACCAAACGGAGTCGATTTTATTTATACAAAGAAATATGAATTAATGTAATGGCACTGCCTGGAAAATTAATGCGCATGAGACCTATTAATTATTAATAATTTTAAAAAATTTGACCCCATATTATGCATTAACTTCCGCATAACTTAATATTTTTGAATCAAACTTCATGTATAAACATTTTAGAAAAATCATAGTCTGTGCAAATTTGATAACATTCGAATCATTAACTTCAAAACTTTGTTTTGTGAAATTACACTGTCCTCTTAATCTCTATGGTGTTGACCATTCAACTATCCTATATCAATTCAGGATTCATTCTCATAAAGCTACTTGATGTTTTGAAACTATACCCGTCATAATTTAATCTCATGGATATTATTTAAGTTTTAACTAGCTTCTTATCTTAAGCTCATGTAGACTGTTAGGATTTTAACAGTAGGCTCTTCATTACTTAATAATGATGCAGTTCCTATGCAATCAGGAGGAATCCTATATTATAGAAATTATCTTTAAATGAAGTCGCACGATAAGACACGAAAGCAATCGATTTTGACTTGACTTGAACTGGATGTGGTCCATTTGTATAATCAATGCAATAAATGTAAGTCTGGATTCGATTCATAAAGGGTTTCAAGAATTTCACGAGAGGCTTCCAAGATTTGAAGAGGAGTTTTGACATTAATTATGAAACCTACGGGAATAATTATATTTCTATGAAGGTTACTCTATGACTTTGAGACATCGAATGATAGCAAATGCATATGTTCATCGTATGCACTCTTGAAAGGCAATCTGTAAAGTAAAGAAACAAAATAAAACCTGACAAGCAATCCGTTGAGTGACAAAGTAAAACCTGGCATAGATCCTTAGAGCGACAAACAAAATAAAACCTGAAAAACAATCCGTAAAGCTACAATCAAAATACAATCTGAAAAGCAATATATAAAACGACAAACAAAATAAAAACCGACGGGCAATTCATAAAGCGACGAACAAAATAAAACTTGACAAGCAATCAGTAGTGACAAACAAAATAAAATCTGACACATAATCCGTAGAGTAACGAACAAAATAAAACCTGGCAAATAATTCGTAATGCGATGAACAAAATAAAACTCGACAAGCAATCCGTAGAATGTCAAACACAAAATAAAACTTGGCAAACAATCCGTAGAGCAACAAACAAAATAAAACCCGACAAGCAATCCGTAGAGTGACAAAGTAAAACCTGACAAGGCGATAGGTTTGTCTTTTCCGAACCTATCACAAATCATTCAGTAAATAAAACGCAGTGTAAACATGTGATGAGCCAATAGGCGCTAAGTCCACACGTGCTAACGGAAGGTAGAAACGATAAATTACGGGAAAGGAAATGATGCTACAGCAGAACCTTGATTATTCGAGCTCCGATAATCCGAGTGTCCGCGTATCCGAGTCTAATTTTATACCGAGTTTATTTAAAGCTTCAAGCTTCAATCTCAAATGTGCTCACTTTGTCCTGTTTCGGCAGGCAGATGGTTGGTTTGGGTTTAATAGCGCAGGATCCAAAAATGCGCCAAACGTCAGACAAAGTAAAATTCAATAAAATAGATTTTCAAATATCAGAAAAGAATTTTAACACCAGACCAACATTAAAAGCATAAAACATTTGAGTAAACATGGAAACGAAATAAACGCTTCAAAAGCAAGAAAAAAGTAAATACATTAACATCTCATCAGAAAAACAGAAAAAGTAAAATGAAGTTTAAAATTCATGTAAAAGATTGAATCACGCAGAAAACGTATGTGAAAGTGATGGGAAACAGAAGACCGTAAAGGACGTTTTCAAGACAGTTTAAAAGATAGGTAGTCAAGTAGTTAATTAACGTCATACTGGAGCAACACAACGGGCTATTGGTGACGGTCCGGGATCAATCCCCAAGGGAAAGATCTGAGGACAACACCACGTAATTTTGAACTACGGTCAGATAACGAGATAAAACCTGAGCTGGCACCCCACTCTCCAAACTTCCACACCACGCCAACGTGAGGACATTTGAGGCCACGATATATTTAACGTGCACCATCCCCCTTGTACATGTCGGTCTTTGGGCGGTACTAGTTTCGAACTCGCAACCCTTCGGTTGCTAATTCGTTACTCTTCCAACTGGGTTACCATGGCCCCAGTTTAAAAGGTACGAAACTCGCGTCCGAATTCACAATAAATACACACAGTGACATAATTGCAAGAATAGATTATTCTTAATCTTTACTATATGAATCTTTATTAACAGCAGTATTAGAAACATGAAGCACAGTAAATTTTTCCGTATTTTGTACAGACTATTTTGTGTTACTACGCTCGTGTTATTCGAGGTAGCGTTGTCCACATAACCTCGGATAATCAAGGTCCTCTCTTGTCTCTCTCTAGTATTTGTTATATTATAAAAGCTTCCATAAATGTATATTTGTCTAGGCGTACATAAAGGAAACACATTACTATGAAAACATCAAGTATTCCTAAAACATTTTCTGCGTGTATGGTAAAATTTAACCTAAACTGTTTTGGTTAGAATTCGTTTGAATTCATATAATAAATACACAATCCTATATTTTCCATTGACAATAAGTAGAACTCTTTTCAAGCGAAATTTGGGAGGTTTGATAACATTTTAGTTTATGAATAAACAAATTTTCACCTTCTTTCATGAGTTGCTTTGAAAGGAGCATTACAAAGGAAATGTTTAATCATAAAAACTCCGAGAGTTCCTGAAAAAAATTTTCAGCTTTTGTGACGAATTAAATATTCGTCACAAAAGCTGAAAATGTTTTATTCTTAGTAGATTTATTTTATCTTTATTATTATTAGAGATCTAATTAAAATTATTTTGATAGTAGTGGATTTTGAATAGCAAATACATAATAAATCCTAAATTTCCTATTGACGAAAAGTAGAAAACTCTTTTATAAGAGAAATTAGGAGGGTTGGTAACATTTTAGATTATTAATAAACAAATGTTCACCTTCTTTGATGGGTTGCTCTGAAAGGAGCATTACAAAAGAAATGTTTAATCATAAAAACTTCAAGAGTTCCTGTAAAACATTTTCAGTTTTTGTGACGAATGTCTAAGAGATCTAATTAAAAACATTTTGGTAGTAGTGGATTTTAAATATATATAGCAAGTACTTAATCCTAAATTTTCCATGAATACGTAATCCTAACTCTTAAAAACAAGAAAGGAGGTTTATAATATTCTTAAATCCCTCTTAACAAAGTCGATAAGTGGTCTAGTGTGTAATGCTTATAAGTTAAAGAATAAATTCTTTTTCGCTAAAAAAAGACTTATTACTTAAGTGGAGCAAATCTTTTGGAATCTGAAATTAGAAACAAATTCTCGAGTTAATGAATCGGAAGATTGTATTAATTACTTAATTAGTATAAATATTTAAAACCTTTTCAACTGTTGTATTTGGTTCCGTACTAAAGTAATCTGCAAACTGCTACTAAAGGGAATACTTATTTCGATATTAAGTTTAAAATTCATGCAAATTTAAACTGATTACAAGAAAACGGGCAGATTTTTCAACCAAGATATTAAACTAGAAAATAAAGATATAAATATCAGTTTATGTGTGTTTTTATTGAGTTTTGAATAATAAAAATGTATTTTAAATACAAATGTATAAGATATATATTTTCCCATTACAAAAGTAAATCGCTATGAAATGGTTCATTCTTTTTCATCGTGATTTGTTTCAATTTACTTTCCGTGTTATAATATAAATATCACAAATAGCAATTTTATTTTAAGTATCTCTTTTTTGATCAATGATACTGAAGACACATTAACTCCTGGAGAATGTTTTATGCTGTTAAACAGGAATGCTAGTGAAATAAGCATGTTTTTGAACAAAATATGTTAGCAATGACAAGTTCTCAGAGGATTTTATACGTAACAAATATTTTATAATCGAAAGTAATCAATAGGCTGCACGGCAAATTGCTTATACAGAGCATTTATGTTTTTGATATTTTAAGATATACTAAAGTTGAAAACACCTGAAAAAATTAGTTTACACAAGATGTGAAAGTTAAAAATGCATTACATCGAGCAAACCACAGTTAACCCTCCAAATAATTCCGACGAGATATCTCGTCCATCAAGATCTGACCAATTGTGCTAATGACGAGATATCTCATCCATCAAGATCTGACTAATTGTACTAATGACGAGATATATATGCAATATCTTGATGAAGAGCTATCTGCAATTTCTCCATCAAGGTATTGCAGATTTTTTTATGACGAGATCAAGATCTGGAAAGTTTTTTACTGATGACGAGATACCTCGTCGAAACAATCACCTGGAGGGTTAAGTATTGATGTGTCCAACAGCTACATTTAAAAAGGCAAAGCAATGAAGTAGAATCTTGGTTACCCGAACTCCGATTAACCGAGTGTCCGTGTTATCCGAGCCCGATTTAATATCAAGGTTTATGCAAAGCTTTAAACGAAATTTCGAGCAGGTTTTATGGTGGCAAGATCCAAAAATGGATTAGCTGCGCCAAACGCAACAAGACAAAATAAAATTCAATAAAACATATTTTAAAATATCAGATTAACAACCAGATCAACATTAAAAGCATGATAAAACATTAAAGTGAACAAAATGCAAACAAATTATAAACACTTAAACGGTACGCAAAAAGTAAGTATATTAAAAGCATCTCACTGTGAAACAAAATGTAGTGTAAAATGCATCGATGTAGAAGATGAAATGATTCAGTTTGCGTGAAAAGAAAGTGCTGCGAAACAGAAGACCGTTAAGGCCTTTTTCAAGAGGGTTTAAAAGGGTATGTAACTCATGTCCAGTTGTAAAAATATCACAATAAATACATACAGTGACACAAATTCGAGTATAATCCCTGCTGTAAGAATCTCTCAGTTGCAGTAGTAGTAACATATGGTAAATTCGAGTATAATCCCTGCTGTAAGAATCTCTCAGTAGCAGTGGTAGTAACGTGGCGCAGTAAATTTTTCTGAATTTCTCATAGAATGTTTTGTGTTGCTGCGTCTGTATTATCCGAGTTTATGGTTATCCGAAGAGTCACACTATCTCGGATAATAAAGTTTCTACTGTATTTCTTTTTACTAACGTCCACAAGATAATAAAATGTACAAAATAAATTATGTAATCAGTAATTTTGAACATTTTTTTAAAGTTCTAAAACTTCTGCAGAAAAATCAGTATCCCCGAGGTGTTGTTTAACCCTCCTGGTGGTTGTCTCGACGAGGCATCTCGCCATTAGCAAAATGGACCAGATCGTGAGGGACGAGATATCTCGGCAATAGAAAACTGACCAGATCTTGATCTCGTCATCATAAAAAATTGTCAATGCCTTGATGACGAGATATCTCGCCATTAGCAAAATTGATCACATCTTGATGCATGAGGTATCGTCGAAACCACTCTTTGGAGGGTTAAAATGTATTTCATTGCAAAATGTATGGTTAGGCAACGAAGATCAATAATTACAATTTAAAAATTCCAAGCACTATGTCCTTTTACTTATACCAACAAGATATACAAAATAAACTCTAAACAGTAAGTTTCAATCTGTCATTAAATTTATAAGGTTGCTGCAGAAAACTTATACCCAAGATGTAGTTCAAAATGCATTTCATTGTGCAAATTATGATAAAGTACCGAAGTTCAAACACTACAATTTAAAAAGGCAAATCAATATATCTTTTTATTTACATCAACAAGATAACAAATGTATCACATACACTCAGTAAGCAGTAAGTTTCAATAAAAGCTTCATGAATTTGAGCCCACTGTTTTCAAAATATTTCTTGGTAGAAGCTATCAAATTCACGTGTTTAGTCCACACAAAACTCACAAATTAAAGGTTGAAAACTGCAGTCATTTTAGATTAATCTTGAATGATTTATTTGACGCTTATGTGCGGCAATATGAACGTGCTGAAAGGGGAGAGGACACAGACAACCTATATTAATATTCATTAACATATTTAAATAGTCGATGATGTTCTTCTCGTTTCGCATCCAAGCAGACAGGACATGGAGTTTTACCCAAAGATTTGGATATGCAAACAGGTGAATTTAATGCAAGCAGTTATGAAAACTGTTAACTCACTTATTTAATCGCGGGATTAAGAAATGCAATTCCGTTACGTTTTCAGGAAATGATAAATCTAATGAAATATTATATTCTGGAAAACAAAGAATTAGTCTCGCATGCTGATTATGAATTGCTAGTACTTTTACTTAATAAAGGAAGGAAAATATATGAATATATATAAATATATACTAACTGAATTACCCGGCGTTGCTCGGGTTGAATTGTTATAATTCATCGCAATATTACTCAATATTATTCCTATGGAGATTTTGAATTGTTTTTAGCCCACTGCAGACCCAGGACAAATTGAACGGGGTTAATATATAGCCTGTCCCCCCTAGAATTCTACAGGATGAATGTACCAAATTTAGTGCGAATTGGGCTGACATTAAACGTATAAATACGCAATGTTATTCCTAAGAGGATTTCGAATTGTCTTTTGCCCCCTGTACCATATCGAGGATTAAAAAAGACCACTTTGTATAAAAAATAATCTTATATTATCATAAAAATTTACATTCCAATGATAAAGCTACAGTTTAAGAGTTTACAGACGGGATACATAAACGATATGATACTGAGTGATTTTCAGTTCAAACGCACCCGCACTCTAAGAATCTAAAAAAACTCCAAGGTCATCTTGAGAGGTGACTCTTGTAGATGCTAACTCTGATGTCATCTGCACAGCCAGACCGGGAGAGAGCGCTCCCTGCAAGTGCTCTGTCCAGGATGACGGGACGTTACACCCCTCTGCACACCCAAGACAAATAGAACGGGGGTTAATATGTAGCCTATATTACCCACAGGATTCCAAAGAATAAGTGTGGGGCCATTATGGCTCAGTGTGTATGCCCACTGCGCTAGCAACCTTCGAGTTGTAGGCAGCGCAGGTTCGATTCCTTTCAGGTGCATTCCTCCCTGGATGTATTTCTCTCTTCTGTGTCAGTAAAACTTTCATTGTGTGTGTCTATTACTTGATATTGTATGTCTTGTGTCTGGAACAGCATGGCCAAATATGACCCTTGCGCCATAAAACCCCAATACAAAGTAGCTATTACGTGTAACATATATGAGTTGTAGTGAATAGGTAGGTTTACCTCAGATCCGCAGGGACTAGGTAAGGCCCTCCGGATAGGTTTATCAGGGCCGTAGACCAGATTCGGCCTCTGGACCGGTTTACCCTGCCCCGTGGGACAGCTATGACCCTCCAAATACTTTATCAGGCCCGCATTTCTAATACGACTCTTTGGACAGGTTTACCCGGCTTACAAGTCAGCTACTACAAGCTTTATCAATCCCGCAATCTAGATACGGCTCTCCGAATCTTTTTATATGGCCCTCAGACTAGATAAGCCCCTCCGAATAGGTTCATCGGACCCGCAGATCAGATACGGCTACCCGCCCCGTAAGCTTGCTACGACCCTCTAAATATTTATATCTGGTCTGCGGGCCCGATAAACCTATTCGGAGGGCCTTATCTAGTCTGGGGGCCAGATAAAAACATTCGGAGAGAGATATCTAGATTGCGGGCCTGATAAAATATTTGGAGGGTCGTAGCAGGCTTGTGGGCCGGATAAACCTGTCCAGATAGTCGTATTAGGAATGCGGGTCTTATAAAATATTTGGAGGGTCATAGCTATGGTACGAGCCAGGTAAACCTGTCCGGAGGCCGTATCTGGTCTGCGGATCTGAGCTAAACCTATTCACTACAACTCATACGCAGTGGATAAAAAAGTTTCGATACGGAAACGAAAGCGGCGTATAAATTATTATAATTTCTAAGAAAGCTCACCAAATATTCAGAAACTGCACAAACAACTTGAATGTGTTCGCAACAAAAATTCCTTAATTTTCACAAATAAAAGTAATTAATTAAAACTTTAAGAAAAACATACAAAATGAAAGGCAAGAAAAGTTTCCTTTCGCCCTATGAAAATTGATTAGAACGTACAGTCCAGCTGTCCCGCACTCAATTATTATAACTATCGAATGAAAAATAACTTCAATTTAGTGTAAGTAATCATTTCAAACGATTTTTATATCAGTGGATCGCTTAGAATGGGAATTCTGAAAGTTATTCCCCGTATTGGTGTGATAAAGTTGAGAAATGACGGTTTATCAATGAGGAAAATATTGGCGAAATCGCAAACAAATCCAAATCTACGGTAAAAAGCACTGAAAGATATAATTAGGTAGAAACGGGAAAACAGGAACCTATCCGGAAGACTTCAGGATATTGAGCCATATAAACCAGGAATCTTCTGCTAAACGTTCGCGATAATCCACGAATTAGTGCACCACAACTTGCATCCTTGTTGAAAACTGATTACAATCTTGAAATATACCTCAGACTGCAAGAAGAGTAATAAAAAAAGGTGGCTACAATGGCTATGTTGCACGTAAGAAGCCATTCATTAGCAAACTTAACAGAAGCAAGCGTTTTGAGTATGCAAAAAAGCATGTAAGTTAAGCCCTTAACTTTTTGGGATTCTGTACTTTCCAGGGATGAAGCAAAATTTTGCCTCTATGATTCAGATGCACGAGTTATGGCATGGAGAAAACCAAAACATCAGATGCAAACAAAAAACTTATGTAGAACTGTAAAACACGGCGGAGGAAATGTAAAGGTATGAGGTTGCGTGAGTTCTGGTGTGTATAATTTATGTTTCGTTGAAGGTAACATGGATAGCTATGTGTACCTGGACATTTTGAAACAAAATGTCCTTTCTTGTACTACGAAACTGTCTTTTGGAAGACCATTTATTTTCCAACAGGACAACGATTCAAAACACTGCAACGTTCTGTAAAGAATGATGACTTTACCATATATATCGTAGCAACTTCGCACACCACCAGTCTCCTGATTTAAACCCCATAGAACACTTATGGAAAAAAATAGGTCATGAACTACAAAATTATGATACCAGCAGCAAAGATAACCTAAAACGTGCCATTCTGGTCCAAAATTACTCCAGAAACAACAAAAAAAACTTGTGGGAATTCCTAAACTTCTGAGAGAGGCCATTAAAGAAAAAGCAGGTTCAACTGACCATTAAATGATGAAACATGGGGAGGAATAACATTTAATGAAATATTTTTCACCGTACGGAGACTTTTTTGCTTTGTATTTGCCACATTTTTGTGTTATTGTGAATTATACGTTAAATTGTATTAATATTTTTTGTTTAAATGCAATAAAAACTTTATGCTCATCTGTTTTTCCATTTTTATTTCTTCAATACTTATATCCTGCAAATAATAAAGCAATTTATTTCAAATAGTAAGTGCGCACGGAAACTTTTTTACTCACTGTGCTACGCGTACTTTTGTCTTACCCCTCGGAGAACAACAGCTATTTCTCAAACAGCTAACTAGTTGGTGAGTTGGTTGCTTTGGGTTCTATGGCACAAGGTCCAATAGCGGAGAAGCTGCGCCAAACACAAGATTATGTATTATCCAATAAAATCAGTTAAAAATAGAGATAGTACATTAAAAAGGATGAAAACCGAATAAAAAGAATGAAATGTTTTGAATACAATGATGATAAAATAGGTGAATAATGTGATATAGTGTGCTCTAAGGATTGATCCCGGACCGTCGCCAATAACCCGTTATGTTGCTCCAGTGCGACGTTATGAACTATCTACCTACTCACCTACCTTAGTGTGCTTTCGGATCTTCCCCTTCGTGTTTGATCCCGGACCGTCGCCAATAGCCCATTGCGTTGCTCCAGTTTGAAGTTAATTAATTACCTACCTACAACAATCCCTTTAAAGTTCATATTCTGAGAATTAAAAACAACATAAAAATTTATTTTTACGTTGATATGATGCTAGTCAACTCGTAAAACCTTGCACACGCATAGCTCGTCGGCTTGCGAGCAGGAACCCATTAACTGCCAAGAATAATTTTGCTATTGTACAGCTGTTTAAAGACTTAGTTTTTAGGTCTAAAAATATAAATTATAAGCATTTTAGTAGCGTTATATTTCTTTTAAACAGATTACAACATGACTGTATTTCTCATCATCATGAAAATAAGCATTGAGTGTCCCCGAAAAAGTACCGGTTAATGAGTTTCTGCTCTAAGTATGAGCGAGTTTTTTCAATGAACCAAAATAAGTGTAAGTCTTTGAAGAGCTAGAATTGGGAATGTTTTGAGGATTAATTCCCTGTAATAAGTCCTAATGATTATAATTAGAGATAGGTAGTTAATTAATGCCACACTGGAGCAACACAATGGGGTATTGGCGACGGTCCGGGATCAATCCTGAAGAGAAAGATCCAAAGAAAATACCTCGTAATTTTGAACCACGGTCAGATGATGAGAACAACACCTGAACTGCTAACTTCCATGCCACGCCAGAGTGAGGACATTTGAGGCCACGATAGATTTAACGCGCACCGACCCCCGTGTACACGACGGTCTTTGGCTGGACCGAGTTTCGAACTCGCAACCGTCCGGTTGCTAATCCGCTGCTCTTCCAACTGGGCTACCGCTGTCCCAGTTAGAGATAGGACTTTCATGACCTAAAAATTACTAGGAAATGATCTGAAAAGAACAAAAGAAACCTAAGAAATTACCATAGGTTAAAACCCCTACTGTAAAAGAAAGAGGTTAATGAAGCAACAACCTAAAAGGATCTAAAAGTTCCCTATCCGCCAAAAAGGATGTTGAAATACAATTTGTAAAGGTTCCTCTGCCAAATGGACCGCAGGGCCACGGTGGCCCGGTTGGAAGAACAACGGACTAGCAACCGAAGGGTTGCGAGTTCAAATCCAGCCAAACACCGCCGTGTACAAAAGGGGCTGGTGCACGTTAAATCTGTCGTGGCCTCAAATGTCCTCACGTTGGCGTGGTGTGGAAGTTTGGAGAGTGGGGTGCCAGCTCAGGTGTTGCCTCGTCATCTGACCATGGTTCAAAATTACGTGGTGTTGTCCTCGGATCTTTCCCTTTGGGATTGATCCCGGACCGTCACCAATAGCCCATTGTGTTGCTCCAGTGTGACGTTAATTGAAATTCCCCCCCCAATGGACCGCTGTAGTTCAACGGATTAGCAACCCGAGGTTGCGAGTGCGAAACTTGGTCCAGCCAAAGACCGTCGTATTCACGGGAGCTGGTGCACGTTAAATCTGTCGTTGCCTCAAAATGTAATCACGTTGGCGTGGTGTGGAAGTTCGGCGAGTGGGGTGTTAGCTCACAAGTGTTGTCATCTGACCGTGGTTCAAAATTACGAGGCGTTGTCCTTGGATCTTTCCATTGGGAATTGATCCCGGACCGTCGCCAATGACTCGTCGTGTTGCTCCAGTACGACGTTAATTTACTACCTCGGCCAAACTGAGTATTTGTTATTGGAAAAAAGGACCTATAATCCAAAATAACAAAAAGTGCGAATGAAACTTTCATTTACAGATAATTCCTGTGTCCAATTGAAAGTTTGAATTCACAAACGAAAACAGTTTGTTACATATTTTTAGTTTGCTATATTTCTATTTTATGAGTGAAGAATTGATAGGTAGGTAGCCGATTTAACATCGCATTGGAGCAACACAATGGGCTATTAGCGGCGATCCGGGATCAATCCCTAAGTGAAAGATCCAAGGACAACACCTCGTAAATTCTGAACCACGGTCAGATGACGTGGTCTACACCTGAACTGGTACTCCACTCTCCGAACTTCCACACCACGCCAACTTGAGGACATTTGAGGCTACGACAGATTTAACGTGCAACAACCCCTCGCACACCACGGTCATTGGCTGGATCGAGGTTCGATTTCGCAAGCCTGCGGGGTAAAGAATTGGAAAGCAGAATAAAAGCATGTACAGATTTTCAAGAGAATGATTTTCTATGGCTTGCCAACATTATTAAATATTGTCATTCTATATTTAGCTTCTACTGAAGCTGCATAACCAATTTTACATGAATTCTACTTTGAGCTACTTCAAATAAACTAGGTCATACTTTACTAAATCTTGTGGAAATCCACCGATGTTAAAGTCTTCCCTGACATGTTAAAAATGGGTTTTTAGGGAAATTCACACTAAAATTCCCTTTTCTAGTAAACACCAAAGTATGATACTCAAAAATAGCAAAATCAAATAAGAAAAGCCTTAAAATGACAGAAATATCTGAAATTAATGACATTTTGTGTAAAATGAAGTGCAAATGAAAAATGCATTAAAATGCCCTTACGAAGGCTCTTAAATCAGTATAGTGCTTTACGAAACATTTTTATTCACTTGAATAACGTTTCAATCTTTCCAAAAAAAATTTCCCTTGACTGGTAAAAAATAGGGTTTTAGGGAAATTCATCCAAAAATGCCCTTTTCCTGGAAAACATAAAAATATGCAAAACATCAGACTGAAGAGTAGCAAAAACTTTAGTGATCAAAATATCTGGGGAAAATGCCATTTTGCGTAAAATGAAATGCAAATGAAAAATGTATGAAAATTCACTTACAGAAGTCCTTAAATCAGCATAGTTTGTTCTATGACACCATTTCTATTCACTCGAATAAGTTCTGCCAAGAAAAGTGAAACTCCATGGCAGGTTAAAAATAGAGTAAAAGGGAAATTCATCCAAAAATGCCCTTTTCCTAGAAAACACCAAAATATATAATACATTGAGTAAAAATAGCAAAAGAGAGAAAGAGAAAAGCCTGAGAATGACCAAAAATTTATGAAACAAATGCCAGTTATAGTGAATTGAAGTGAAAATAAATAAAAATGTCCTAACAAAGGCCCTTAAATCAGCATAGTTTTTTACGAAACACATTTGTATTCATTCAAATAACGTTTCAGTTTTCCCCCAAAAGGAGAAACGTTTTCCCTGACAACTGAAAAATGGGGTTTTAGGGAAATTCACCCAAAAATACCCTTTCCATAGACAACACCAAAATATGCAAAACATGACCCGTAAATAAGAAATACAAACAAGAGCCTTAAAATAACAGGAAAACTTTAAAAAAAATGGTCATTTTGCTTGAAATGAAATGAAAATGCCCATAAATCAGCAGTGTACGAATTACTTCTATTCACTCGAATAACGATTCAGTTCTGCCAAAGAAAAGAGATTTTTTCCTATGACAGGTAAAAAATGGGGGCTCTGAGGGAAATTTATCCTAAAATGCCCTTTTCCTGGGAAACAACAAAATATGTAAAACAATGACCCATGAATGCACAAATAAAAGAGTCTCAGAATGACAGAACTATCTGAGAAAAGGCTACTTCGCCTGATGAGAAATGGAAATGCCCTTAAATCTGCATAGTGTTTTAAGGAACATTTCTATTCACTCCAATAACGCTTCAGTCTTACAGAAAAACATGTAAAATCAGCAAAATCCTACTCCTATTAAATGACAGAAATCCTCTAAACGCGCGCGCGTTAGTAATATATAATCTCTGTGATTAAACTGAATAAATTGAGTCTTGTATTACACACGGTTCCGGACGATGACGTAATACAACACTCCCGTTTGGCCAGGTCATAGTTCAGGAGGATGATTTGTGCAGAGAAGTTCTCGTTTCTTGGGAATCGATAACTTCTCAGAAAGCCAATCTGTTGCTATCATTGACGCTGGGACGCAGTGGGGTGGCTGTTGGACTTCGTCTATCCTCCAAAACAATAGAAAAATTAATTTTTCATCTAACCGCTTACGATATTTTTATTGGTGGAACAAAATCCACTATATTTTAAGGGGGACAGTGGACTCTAAAAACATACGTTTTGAAGTTATCCGATTGTTCTAAACTTTATGCACATTGTTTGTTTTCCATTACAAACCTACACATGGTTCGGTTTTATGGTGCAAGGGCCATATTTGGTCAAGCTTCTCTAAGCAAAACAGACAATGTCAAATAAATGGACATACACACAAGAAAAGTTCTACTAATACAGACGTCATCAAGATATTGTCAATTTTTTGGTGATGACGATATCAGTTTTGCTCTGGTCAGTTTTGCTAATGATGAAATACCTCATCATTAGCAAAATTATATTTTATCTAATAGCTTACGATATTTTTATTGGTGCAACAAAATCCACTATATTTTAGGGAGGACAGTTGACTCTAGAAACATACATTTAGAAGTTAACCGATTGTTCTAAACTTTGTGCATATTGTTTGTTTTCCATAAAAAGCCTACATTTGGTTGTTTTATGGTGCAAGGGCCGTATTTGGCCAAGCTACTCTAAGCAAATATAGACAATGTCAAATAAATGGACATACACACACAAGGAAAGTTCTACTGACACAGACGATGTGAGGAATTCATTAACCCTCCGAGTTGCTTCAACGAGGTATCTCGTCCCTCACTATCGGACCATTTTTGCTAATGACGAGTTATCTAAGATATTGTCGATTTTTTGATGATGACGAGATAGAGCTCTGGTCAATTTTCTTCTAGTGACAAGACAATATAGCTCGTCTATCAAGATCTGGTCAGTTTTGCTATTTACGAGATACTTCTTCGGACAACCACAAGGAGGTTTAATAATATAGGGGGTGTTTCGAAAGTATCTGGCTAAATTGCAAAGGGTGGTTGATGAGCCCATAAAAAAGCGGGTAGGCACAGTCCCCACTGTACCGTAAGGTTTGGTTCGTGAATACGTTTGGGAGGAATACCTGGTAAGTGGTAGATATTTGAATTCATGACATTCATACAGACATGTTATATTTGGATAGTGAAAAAGTGTTGGGATTGGATCATGTCAAATAAGGGCAGCGGTAGATTGGTTAGAAGAGTAACGGTTAGCAATCGGAGGGTTGCGAGTTCGAAACTCGGTCCAGGATATTTGAGGCCACGACAGATCTAATGTGCACCAGCCCCCGCGTACAGGAGGGTGTTTGCACGGAATTTCGAACTAGCAATCCTCTGGTTACCAATCCACTAATTTTTCAGCCGGGATATCGCGGCCTAGGAAACAAGATGAGGTAGGTAGGTAGTTAATTAACGTCTCATTGGAGCAACACAACGGGCTATCAGCGACGATCCGGGATCATTCCCTAAGGGAACGATCCAAGGACAACGCCCCTAGTAATTTTGAGCCATGGGAGGAAAGATGAGTATCTCATTTGCATTTAAATATATGCAATAAATTCCAAGAATTACTCAAAAAAGACGAAGAAGTTAAGGAAAAACTGTTGCGGAAGGAGAATTCAAAATTAAAGCATCTTAAAATGAGATGGCTGTTTTGAGTTTTATGGTGCAAGGGCCATATTTGACCAAACTGTGCCAAACACAAGACAGGTACGTCAAGTAATCATCTAGGGATTAAAAAGACAATAAATAGAGCAGGTGAGGGTAAAACGAAGTTAAAGATCACTAGGGTACCTCGGGGCTGTGATACTAGTGTTTATTAAAAGAAAGTAAATTTCCTGAGGGGTCTTATACTGCGAAAAATACATTTTTGTTTTTTATATACTTATCTAATATACTGTCCATCTCTGACAAAAATTATGGCAATCGAAAAATTCTTTTACTATCTATAGTGTTTGGCATAACAATTAGATTTTAAAACTAAAATTAAAAAATTAAATTTAGTATATACTAATCTAATATACTGTCCATTTCAGACAAAAATGATCGAAATAAAAATTTCTTTTGCTATCTAGTGTTTGACATACCAATTAGTTTTTAAAACTAAAATTAAAAAATCGAATTTTGTATATACTTATTTAATATACTGTCCATCTCTGACAAAAATGATGGCAATCGAAAAATTATTTTGCTATCTATAGTGTTTGGCATAACAATTAGATTTTAAAAATAAAATTAAACAATTAAATTTAGTATATACTAATCTAATATACTGTCCATTTCAGACAAAAATGATCGAAATAAAAATTTCTTTTGCTATCTAGTGTTTGGCATACCAATTAGTTTTAAAGATGAAATTAAAAAATCGATTTTTCGATCTATTTTGGTGATTTCGGAGGTCCACTGTCCCCTTAGGTTATTCATAATTATATTTTCAGATACTGATTTTCAATACGTGGTTTGAGGAAGGGATATGGAAATATTTTATCCCTGTATGAATTCATTGTGTGTTCCTACCTCCTCTTAAAGTTTGCACAGAATCTTTTCGCAGAGGTATATAGGATTTAAATTAGCTTCGCACTGGAGCAACACAACGGGTTATTGGCGATGGTCCAGGATCAAACCCGAATCAGAGAAACATCCTTACAAGATAAGAGCGTTTGGCGCAGACTGGCCAAATTTGGTCCTTGCGTCATCAAAACCAACAAACCAGGAAGAGATATGACGATATTTTAAAACTTATTTCCAATTGAAATGTAATTTTTAATACCTAATAAGTTAATCATTCAAAAGGTTCTCGTCTTCGGAAAATTATTGAATAGCCTACATACAGTATCATATAGAAATATGAAGTTTAATATTACACGATGTGCAAAATTTTACAACATATTCTATACAAGCTATTTCAATATGTTATTAATTTAATTGCAAATTTGAAGGACCACTCTCCAAAGAAAGATATACTCACATTTATAGAATTGCAGATCAATGTCCATTCAAGGGATGGTATTTCATCATGAAGTGTTTTATATATACATAACTTGACAAAAAGTACCCTCTAGCATATCCAGACGGTGCTTGCGTACATACATGTGAATATGGGTTAATGTTGTGTTCCCTATGTTCCCTTTAAGTTTGCACAGGAGGTTTTGAAACACCTATTAAATTATTTCATACTTCACGTTTTTTAACCCTCCTGGTAGTTGCCTTGACGAAGTATCTCGTCATTAACAAAACTGATCAGATCTTGATGGACGAGATATCTCGTCATTAGGAGAAAACTGACCAGATCTTGATCTTGTCATCATACAAAAATTGGCAATATCTTAATGACCAGGTAGTATCTCGTCATTATCAAAATTGGTCATATCTTGATGAACGAGTTATCTCGTCGAAACCACTTAGATGGATGATGCAGTTATTGGATTTGCAAACTGCTTTTAACCACTTAAAGCACGAGTTTTTTTCGGAAAAACTGGTAAAAAATTATCGAGTTTTTTTTTTATAGAAAATGAATATATAGGTATAGTGTAAGTTATTTTTTGCAATTTCAGGGGGTGGGGTAAAAGTTATAAAAAACTTTTTTATACAAACAAAGTGTAAACGATTTGATTACATGTTTATTTTGAATTTCATATTAACTTCAGATTCACTTCCATCACTCAAGAGATCATCACTTTCATCGCTGAAACTTTCTGATAAATTGACATATTCAAAATCGTAAGAGTCGCTCATTATCAGATAACTTTTTCTAAGCAAGTTACAAAAACACTTAGTAAAAATTAATTTATGGTTAACTGTTTACTTTTATGATATTTAACGTAATAAAAATGGATATATTACCTTTTCCACACCAAACAACTGCTTTATAACAAAGAATTCCTAACAAACTTATAGCTAATCATCAAAATGCACCACGTGGTTTGCATAAAAAAAATGCTGCATAGGGTATCTATGCAGCATTATCTATGGTAAATAAGTTTAATTATAATCTAGCCTATCTATTTTTACTAGAACGGATCTCAGACGAGCATTAAAAATAAAATATAACGCGAGATACAAGAGAGCCCGTGTAAGACACGGGCATGTGCAAATTTGCCAGTAACTTTCGCCCGTGTCAAACACGGGCAAATGCGTTAAGTGGTTAAGCCTCTGAGTGGTTTTGACAAGATATCTCGTCCATCAAGGTCTGACCAATTTTATTAGGGACAAGATATCTCGTCATGAAGATATTGCTGATTTTTTGATGATGACGAGATCAAGATCTGGTCAGTTTTTCTTCTAATGACGAGGTCTCTCGTCCATCAAGATCTGGTCGATTTTCTTTTAAAGACGATATGCCTCGTCAAGACAACCAAAAGGAGGGTTAATCTTCATGTTTATTTCATAAACTACTGTTATTTTAACTAATTTTATTGTTAATTATTATAATTTTTATTCCACACTAGTTATAATATTTGTATTTAATCTTGTGCATGACGCTGCTTTTCCTTTTTTTGGACTTAATGTCATAAAACCAAACCAACTAATCAACCAACCTTAACACATATAAGCTCGTGTGTGAACAGTTTCGAAAATAAAATAATCGTGCTTCCAGCTTACGTAGTAACAATATAAATATTTTAAGTTTCTAATGTCATTTGTATCTCGCTATTCGTAGTTCTATAGAATGTTGCACTTTAAATTCATTTTTTCCTTAAAAGTGTTCGAATAATCATTATCGAGAAGATAAAGAACAAAAGCAGAAAATTTCACTATTGACAAATCTTTGGGGGAACTAAAGCAAATTGCTCTCCTAACAGCTTAAAAGCCTAATTACTTCGATAACTGAGAATAGTTTTATTCTATGCAATTAGTCCCAAACAGCGAACTTCAATTCATATTAACGACTGTTTTTTCAACAGAAAGACTCATTAAAATGGTTTTTTTAATTTATAAAAAAAAAGAATCTGTTAATTGCAGCTCATTTTAACAACGAAAATAACTTACCACCAACTTTTTCAATTGTGGTACGGTTTCTGGTGCAATTCTAATTCAAGGAAATAACTATAATTTCTAAGCTGAATCACGATTTCTATAAAATAATTTTGCATTCTAAAATATTGCTTCAAATTTTCCACTTAGGATACATTTCTTTTTGCAATGAAATCAAGTATTCTTTTTATTTGCAAATGCTGTTTTTGATTGAATAGAAATGTTCTCCATATTCAGAGGGCTGCGGTAGTCCAGTTGGAAGAGTAACGGATTAGCAACCGGGAGGGTTGCGAGTTCGAAACTCAGTCCAGCTTAAAACCGTCGTGTACACGGGGGCTGGTGCACGTTAAATATATAGTAGCTTCAAATATTCTCACGTTTTCGTGGTGTGGGTGTTTGGAGAATGGGGTGCCAGCTCAGGTGTTCTCATCATCTGATCGTGGTTCAAAATTACCGGGCGTTTCCCTTCGGGATAGATCCCGACTGTCACCAATAGTCCGTTGTGTTGTTCCAGTACAACGTTAATTAACTATCTATCTACAGTATTCAGATTTAAGTTATAATCGGGACTGAAAAATGCACTCAAATGGTACGCAGAATTCTTCGATTTATTGTTTCTATAATAGAATATTACTTTCTATTGTCTGGATTCTTAAATATTCAAATTTTCCCTTGTAAAATTCGCATATCTTTCTTTTAATTAAGAAATCAAATATTAATTTTATTAACAAATTCTGTTTTTGATCGAATAAAAGCATTGTTTTATCTATTCAGATTTACGGTATACTCGGAGCTGTGTAAAATGAACTCAAATGGTAGACCGAATACTTTGGTTCACTTTCGGTTGTATGTGGATTCTAAAATATTACTCCAAATTTTCCACTTGGAAAATAATCACATTTTTCTTTTTGTAATTGAATCAAATATTTTGTGATTCGCAAATGCTGTTTTTCGATTGTATAAAATCAATGTTCCACGTGGTCAGATTTATGGTACATTCTGTTCTATGTAAAATCGATTCAAATCATGCATCGAATACTTTTGTTTATCATTTCACTTACATAGATTCACTAATTGTGATCCATATAATTTATATCCTATTGTTTTTGCTAGTACTGATATTGGAAAATAATATTAATATGGCTATGATATTTATTGAAATTTAAAATATATACTTAATATCAACCGAAATTCTTGAACATTTTATTATTTGCGATTGTGAAGCGAATATAGATCTAGTCAAAACCACCAGTAGGTTTTTCATTGATGAAGTTAGTTAAAAATATGTTTTGAACTGAAATAATTTTTATTTCTAGAGTTTTAAATAAAATGTGGTTAAATTTAGTTTAGCAACTTGTGTGGGAAAAGTAAATTAATCATTATAATTATCATCAAAATTCGCTATTAAAATGTTTAAGTTTATTTTTTCACCAGGTTACGTTTACTTCTTGTTGGGATTGAAAAATAAAATAACTTTCACTCCATTTATGTCGCTTAATTCTCAATATGCTGGTGACTTCTGTATTAATAAAGCAATTGCTAATTCACATTAACTACCGTTTAAATTATTTTCATTCACTGATATATTATTAATAACAATTTACTCATTGAATCTATTACTTGTCTATTCAAAAGTACTAAAAACAATGACTTTGAGTCATTTTTATCATAATTTTTTATCTTTCAAGCTTTTATTCTCTTATGGCAGGGGGAAGCATTGTGTCTCACTTCCTCTAAAAGGGTTCTAAGTATACAAATATTCTAGGCATATTTAGAGTAAGATATATAAATATTCTTGGCACATTTAGACTAAAGTATATAAATATTCAAGGTATATTTAGAGTAAGGTATATAAATATTTCAGGCATATTTAGACTAAGGTACATAAATATTCAAGGTATATTTAGAGTACGGTATAAAAATATTCTCGGCATATTTAGACTAAGTATACAAATATTCCAAGCATATTTAGATTAAGTTATATAAAATTATTCTAGTCATGTTTAGACTAAGGTATATAAGTATTCTGAGCATAGACTAAGCTATATAAATATTATATTTGAAATTCTGATGTTGAGAGGAAATGTTCTAAATGGGCTTTGGGATATACAGTGTCTCACCTCTGGAATTGTGGGAACGTGTTATATATAAACCCTATCACTTAAATGTTGTTCATTGAATGATATCTACACAAAACTTTCGATTATTAACTTATTATTTTTAAAATCTCCTAACAAATCATATTCCTAAACGCTATCACATTGTAACTAGCACCTATCAATTATCAATTTTTTATTTTTAATGCCTACGAAATGGTTGGTTTTGCTTTTTTGGCGCAAGGGCCATATTTGGCCACGCTGCGCCATAGACAAGACAATGTTAAGTAATTGTGAAAGTAAAGGATGGAGAGAAGTAGAGAAAAAGATCTGTTGTATCATTACATGTTAATCAAACAAAACGCAAAAATATATAAAAAGCTACAACTTTGTACCAAACCCTGTCAATCATTAATTTAATATTTTAATCCCAACCAAAATCGCATCTCTCAAATTCCCAAGACGTTAAGTACTACATGTTTATCAAACGGGCGCAAAACCACCTGTCATTTATCTATTTATTATTTAAATATTTATAAAACCGTATCCTTTGATAAAAAAATTCCAACGCTTTGTTATAGAATATAACCAAACCAAATCAATGCTTTGTTAAATATTACATGTACAAACGAACAACAAAAATATATAAAATGTTATCACTCTGTAACACTCCCCTCTCAATTAGGGGCCACGATAGCCCAGTTGGAAGAGCAACGGAGGATTGCGAGTTCGAAACTCGAACCAGCCAAAGACCGCCGTGTACACGGGGACTGGTGCACGTTAAATCTGCCGAGGCCTCAAATGTCCTCCCGTTGGCGTGGTGGTGGAAGTTTGGAGAGTGGGGTGCCAGCTCAGGTGTTGTTCTCGTCATCTGACCGTGGTTCAAAATTACGAGGTGTTGTCCTCGGATCTTTCTCTCTGGGATCGATCCCAGACCGTTGCCAATTGCCCATTATGTTGCTCCAGTGCGACGTTAATTAACTACCTACCCCTCTCAATTAGTAAATTTTTTAATTTTAATGCCTATGTGTGAATCGTATTCCTTTTTAAAAACTTCAAAATCACGTTAATCTAAAGAGACGCAAAAGTATATTATGTGTTTTCACTTGCGCACCACCTGTCAATTATGTGTTTATTATTTTAATGCCTGCGATATCTTAATCCTCTATTAAATCCAACATTTGTTAAGTATTAATTATTAATCAAATGAGTCGAAGAAATATGGTAAATGCTATCACCCTTAACACACAAATATCGATTATTAATTTTTGTTTGAATGTTCAACGAAATCGCGTATTCCTCTACCAAATCTCCAACGCTTGTTAAGTATTACATTTTAATAAAATGAGTCGCAGAGCTATAGTAAATCCTACCACTTTTAACACACACCAATCAATTATCAATTTCTGTTTGAATGCATACGAAATCGCATTACTCGATCAAATTTCCAACGCTTGTTGAGTATTACATATTAATCAAATGAGTCGCATAAATATAGTAAATGCTATCACCCTTAACACACACCATCGATTATTAATGTTAAGTATTACACATTAATCGAATGAGTAGCAGAGATATAGTAAATGCTATCACCCTTAACACACAAATATCGATTATTAATTTCTGTTTGACTGCCTACGAAATCGTATTCCTTGATCAAAACTCCCAACTTTTGTTAAAGGGATTAACCAAACCAACGCTGTGAAGTATTACATACTAATGAAAAGAGGTACAAAATATATTACTTTATAAATGCACTTGTCAATTATTAATATTTATTTTAATGTCTAAGAAATCGCATTCATCGATCGAAATTGCAACTTTTTATCATTTTAATTTAATGAAAGTACACGCAAAAATATCAATTTGTAATACTCCCTATTAATTATTAGTGTGCACAAATCGGTAATCCCTGATCGAAACTCCAATGTTTGTTAAGTATTACATCTTGATGAAACAAGACGGAAGATAGTATATCGAATGCTATCGCTTTGTAACAACATCAGTTTTTATTTAATAAATATTTTAATACTTACTAAACGATTCCTTGATCATAACTTCAACTCTGCTATAGAGACAAACCAGAGCAAAACAAACCAACGCTTTGATTGAAATGAAATGACATATTGATATGAAACGAAACGGAAATATATATTACTGTCAAAACTCGAAAGTTTTGTTAAAGAAAAAATATATTTTTAACACCAACTGTTAAAATTTATTTATTATTACTTTAATGCACATGAAATCAAAACTCCAACGCTTTATTCAAGAAAAATCCCCTTTTTAACAGCACCTATTCGTTTATTATTTTATCGAAGACAAAATCAAAAATCTGAACGATTTGTTATGTATTAAATATTAATCAAACAAGAATCGAAAATTCCTTTTTTTTTTAATTCCACCTGTCAATTATTTATTTATTATTTTAATGCCTATGAAATCAAAACTCGAACGCTTTAAGTATTAAACGTTAATTAAACGAGACGCAGAAAAAAATATTTTTTACCATTAATCAATCAATTATCTATTTATTATTTTAATGCCCATGAAATCAAAACTCGAATGCCTTCAGTAGCACATGTTAATCAAACAAGAAGTAAACAATTCATTTTTAACAGAACATATTAATATTTATTTATCCTTTTGATGCTATGAAATCGAATCTTGAGCACTTTGTTTAAGTATTACATGTTAATTAAATCAAACGCAGAAAGCTTCCTTTTTAACACCACCTATCAATTATTATTTTTATTATTTTAATGCTTATGAAATCAAAACTCCAATGCTTTAAGAAAAAATTATTTTTTTTAACACTCTAACGCTTTGTTAAGTATTACATGTTAATGAAACGAGACGCAAAAATAATTTTTTTTACCACCACCTTTCAATTATTTATTTATTTTAAAGCCTATGAAATCAAAATTACAACGCTTTGTCCAAGAAAAAAATCCCTTATGTACACTCGAACGCTTTGTTAAGTATATGTTAACAGAAAGAGACAAATTTTTTCTACCACCACCTGTCAATTACTTAGTGCTTATTTTAATGCCTATGAAATCAAAATTCCAATGCTTTATTCAAGAAAAAATCCCATCGAAAATAACACTCGAAATCTCTCTAAGTTTTTACATGTTAATAAAACTAGACGTAAAAATTCTTTTTTACTATCACCTGGTCAATTATTCAGTTATTATTTTAATGTGCCTATGAAATCAAAACTCCAACTCGTTGTTCAAGAAAAATCCCCTTTTTTAACAATCGAAAGTTTTGAATGAAACGAAACGTAAAAATTTTTTTTACTACCACCTGTCAATTGTTTAGTTTTAATGCTTTGAAATCAAAACTCCAACCCTTTGTATTTGAGAAATTCTCTTTTTTAGCATCATCTATCAATTATTTATTATTTTAATGTTTATGAAATCAAAACTCGATCACTTTAAGTATCACATGTTAATCAAACGGGAAGAAAAATATTCTTTTTAAAACCACCTGTCAGTTATTTATTTTTATTTTAATGGCAATGAAATCAAAACTCTAATGCTTTGTTCAAGAAAAATTCCTTTTTTTAACACTCGAACATTTTAAGTATTACATCCTAATGAAAAGAAGACGCAAAAATTCCTTTTTAACCACCTGCCAATTATTTAGTTATTATTTAATGCTTATAAAGTCAAAACTCCAACGCTTTGTTCAAGAAATATTCCTTTTTTTAACACTCGAACGTTTTGTTAAGTATTACATGTTGATGAAAGGTTCCTTTAAGTATCACGTTAATCAAACTAGAAGCAAAAATATTCTTTTCTTAAACCACTTGTCAGTGACTTATTCGTTATTTTAATGCCTAGGAAATCGAATCTCCTTCACTTTATCCAAGAAAAATACCATTTTTAACACTCGCACGCTTTGTTAACGCATGTATTACATGTTAATGAAAAGAAACGCAAGTTCTTTTATTTTACCACGACCTGTCAATTATTTTTTAATTCCATGATATCAAAACTCCAATGAAGAAAAATTCATTTTTTAACGCTCGAACGCTTAGTAGAGTATTACATGTTAATGAAACGAGACACAAGTTCTTTTTTTACCACGACCTGTCAATTATTTTTTTAATGCCCCGAAATCAAAACTCCGACGCTTTGTTCAAGAAAAAATCCTTCTCTTAACACTCTTTGTTGAGTATTACATGTTAATGAAACGATACGCAAGTTTTTTTTATCACGACCTGTCAATTATTATTTTTTAATGCCACGAAATCAAAACTCCAACGCTTTGTTCGAGAAAAAATTCCTTTCTTAACACTCTTTTGTTGAGTATTACATGTTAATGAAACGAGACGCGAAAACTCTTTTATCGTCACCACCTGTCAATTATTTGTTTGTCCTTTCAATGCCTACGAAATCAAAACCCGGACGCTTTGTTAAGTATTGCACGTTAATGAAACGCAGCCCTGTAAAGGGAGCGTCCCCTGGCTGCACCGCGTCGCCACCGGCGCGAGGGAGCGAGCGAACGAGCGGCCGGCGGCAGAAACACCCCCCGACCGGCGACTGGCGTGCCTGTGAGCAATTGGGTCCTACACCATTCCTCGGTCGGCGCGCGCAGCACACGGGCCGTCGAACACAAGGCTGCGCCGTTGGAGAAAGAAGGTCCCGAGTTAAGTTCGATCTCGCCTCTCGAAACTCGGTGCATCACCCGCAGTTGCTCGGACTCCTGGCATGGCTGCAGAACCCGCGCGCTAGGCCGTCCGCTCCCAGTGCATGGAGCAGAGGAGACACAACACCAGACATGCTGCTGCTCTAGCCGCAGCAGCTGCTAGCTCCGACCCCTTCGCCCTGTCCTCGCCGTCCCCCTCGCCCACCCCTTCGCCCACTGCCCACAAGAGCCCCGCAAGCCCCATGGACTCCAAGTCGGACATGTACGAGTCGTTCCAAGCGTGGGCGCTCAAGACCTACGGAGACAGCGCCAAGACCAAGACGGTCACCCGTAGGAAGTACAATCGGATACTCAAGATCCTCAAGGGGGAGGAACAGACCAATGCAGAAAATTCCAAATTCCGGTTTTGGGTGAAGGCCAAAGGCTTCCGAGTTGGCCCACCGGATGGACACTCATCTGGTGCCAAAACAGCGGATCAAGTCCTCTACATCCCCTGTTCCAAGATACCAGTAAGTCCCTCTTTTCTTTTCTACTCGCACTCACTCGTTTCGTCCTAATCGGATATTCAATCCAAAAAGTACTTTCAGTTCGTAAGAAAAAGTAGATTGCCGTTGAGGGAGAACCGATTCGGGATTCGTTCCAAAAGGTACGTTTGGATCCTCCAAGGGAAGGAGATTGCCGGTGAGGGATAGCCGATTCTGATTCATTCCAAAAGGTGGCGTTTTGAATCCGCCTAAGAAGTAGATTGCTGGTGAGGAATATTCGATTCGTGATTCAGTCCTGAATGTGCCCATAAAGGAGATTGCCGTTTAGGAAAACACGATTCGTGATTCGTTCTAAAAAGTGCGCTTGAATCCACCTAAGAAGTAAATTGCTCATGAGAAATATTAGATTCGTGATTCAGTCCAAAATGTGCACTTTGAATTCATCTGTGGATTGCCGTTAAGGAAAATCCAATTCGTGATTCATTTTAAAAAGTGCGTTTGAATCCACAAAAACAGATGATTGCTTTGAGGAAGATACGATTCGGATTTATTCCGAAAAGTGCGTTTTGAATCCCCAAAAGTGGATTGCCGTTGAGGAATATTCGAATCGCGATTCATTCTAAAAAGTGCGTTTGAATCCATCCAAAAATTAGATTGCCGTTAAGGAAAATCCGATTCGTGGTTCTTCTAAAAAGTGCGTTTGAATCCACAAAAACAGTTGATTGCTTTTGAGGAAGATACGATTCGGATTCATTCCGAAAAGTGCGTTTTGAATCCCCAAAAGTGGATTGCCGTTGAGGAATATCCGAATCGCGATTCATTCTGAAAATTGCGTTTGAATCCATCCAAAAAGTAGATTACCGTTAGGAAAATCCGATTAGTGATTCATTATAAAAGTGTGTTTGAATCCTCAAAAACAGTTTATTTCTTTTGAGGAAGATCCGATTCGTGATTCATTCTAATGAATGCTTTTGAATCCTCCAAAAGTGAATTGCCGTTGAGGAAGATCTGATTCACGATTCATACTAAAAAGTGCGTCTGAATCCATCAAAAAAGTAGATCGTTACTGAGGAATATCCGATTCATGATTCATTTCCCAAAAGGTGCATTTGAATCCATAAAAAAAGTAGATCGCCATTGAGAAAAGTGATTACTTCGACTTAAGCGTGACCACTGTGGTTAAGTAGGACTGAAGTACCCAGTAAACGAAATTTAAGGAATAAATTTCGCCACATCGATAAAGGGGTCGAGCGAGAGTTGGTTTTGTTTCCTGCAAGCCTCCAGCGGCGCGAGTGGATAGCCCAAGAAGAGCGAACGGTTTCGAAAGTTGAGCTCTCAACCGCTAATAGTCACGGCATTCAACAAGTGTTCTGCTGCTCGCCGCGTAGGAGCGATTCGGGACTTAAGGCTCTCGCGATATTCTTAATTAAGTCGAGCGGAGAGCTTCCTCGACTACTGTTCGCTGATGATGAAACGGATGACAGCATTTTCGTTTTTAGGGATTTAATCTTACTCTGCCATTAGTATTTCTTGAGAAAGTTGCATCGAAAAGAGCGTGCGTTTCTTTTGCTGTTTAGAGGTATCCGAAGCATAGGTGTTCTAGAATACGTCGTGATTGGAGAATGTTGCAACGAAGGTTTTGCAACTTATCTGTCGGCCTGTCTATTCAACACATTTTTTTTATCGAATATAAATTTTTTAATGGGATTTTTGCAAAATAATAAGTTATTTTAAAAGTAAATAATGCGGTATTTATTTATTTTCTTGGATGTATTCATAAATGCAGCAACGAAGGTGGTTTTGTGTCTTCTTTATTGGGTGTCTATTTAACAATTTCGCTTATCGAATATAAATATTTTAACGGATTTTTTTAAAAAATCATTGAAAGTAAATAATGCGGTTGTTATTTATTTTCAGCTTTATTTACATTTATTGCTAGCGTTCAGTTCAAAGTTTTATTACTTCTCTTCATTTTATAACCTATTTGGATGTTTTACTTTTCGAGGTATCGTTGTTTTTGAATATATTTACGATTGGAGAATGTTTCAACGAAGATTTTGTGTCTTGTCTACTCGGTGTCTATTTAACAATTTTGCTTATCGAATATATATTTATTGGGAAATATTTGGGAAATATCGAAATATTTGTAATGGGATTTTTATAAAAAAAATCTGTTATTTTGGAAGTAAATAATGCGGTTGTTACTTATTTATTTTCAGCTTTATTTGCATTTATTGCCTAGTTCAGTTCAAAATTTTCATTCATTTTCATTTTATAACCTAATGGATTTTACTTATTCATATGTTGTTTAGTGTTTTACTGTTCGAGGTATTGTGTTGGTTTTGAATATATTCACAATTGGAGAATGTTGCAACGAAGTTTTTGTCTTGCCTATTGGGTGTTTAACAATTTTGCTAATCGAATATAATTATTTGAATGGGATTTTTATAAAAAGTCGGCTACATTGTGTATGAAAGTGAGTAATGTGGATGTTATTTTATTTATTTTCATTTTTATTTACATTTGTTCAAGCTCAGAGAGTTCGAATTTTTATTCAATTTATTTCCATTTCATTACGTATTGAGATGGAATTTACTCACCTGGATGCTGTTAACTGTCCAGAGGTATCGATACCCTTGAATGCTGTTGCTATTGGAGAATGTTTTGTCCTTAACCTGTTGGGGCTGTCTATTCAATAATTCGACTAATCGAATAAAAGTATTTAAATGGGTTTTATGACAAATAAGTAATTCCGAAAGTAAATAATGTTACTTATTTATTTTCAGCTTTATTTACATTCACCTTTATTTACATTGCTAGTTTAAAACCATTTTAATCCACATTTTCTCCCTTTCATTACATAATAGATTTTACTCATTTGACTGTTCTTTACAGTTTTACTATACGAGATTGGTCTTGATTAGAGAATGTTTCAACGAAAGTTTTGTCTTTTACCTGTAGGCTGTCTATTTAACAATTTGACTTATGGAAATAAGTATTTTTAATGAGTTTGTATAAAAAATCAGTTATTCTGAAAGTAAATAATGCAGTTGTTACTTATTTATTTTCAGTTTCACTTACATTTATTACTAGTCCAGTTCAGATTTTTCAAACTATTTCCATTTTGTTACATTTTGAACAGAACTTAATTCATCTGAACGCTGTTAATCGTTCATAGATATCGTTATTGTATACTGTCGCGATTTGAGAATGTTTCAACGAAGGTTTACTCTTACTTTTTGGTAGTCTATTTAACAATTTTACTATCGAATATAATGGTTTTTCAATTAGTTTTTATGAAAAGTTAGTTGTTCTTAAAGTAAGTAATATGGTTAGTATTTATTTATATTTTCAGTTTTATATTCACATAATTTTTTTTCAACAAGTGGATACGTTTTTGTATCCAGTTCAGAATTCTCTCCATTTTATTACATTTAGATGGATTTTACTCATCTGAATGCTGTTCACTGTTTAGAGGTATCGTCGCTCTTGCATACATTTGCGATTGGAGAATGTTCCAGTGAAAGTTTTTCTTTTACCCCTGTTGACTCTCTATTTAATAATTTTACTTATCGAATATAAATATTTTTAATGGGTTTTTATAAAAAATAACTTGTTCAGAAAGTAAATAATATGGGGTTGTTACTTATTTATTTTTGGTTTATTTACATTTAATATCAGTTCTGTTCAATTTTTTTATTCAAATTCTCTCCATTTATTATGGATTTTATCCATCTGGATTCTATTCACTGTTTTACTGTTCACAGTTATCTCTGCGTTTCAATACTATTGTGATTGGAGAATGTTTTAATGAAGGTTTTGTCTTTTCGTTGTTGGATATCTAGTAAACAAATTTACTTATCGAATATAAATATTTTATCAATTTTTAAAAAAGTCATTTTATTCTGAAATAAATAATGTAGTTGTTATTTTCCATTTTATATACGTTTTCGACCAAACGAATCCACGTTTCAAGCTCATAATTTTTATTCAAATTCTCTCTATTTTATTACATATCGAGATGTAGTTTAAGTTGTTTACTTTTGTACTGCCAATTTTAACTTTTTATAATATTTACTCCAGAAACAATGCATGTACAAAAATTGAAAAAGGAGTGCGACAAACTTAAAAATTTGAAAACAATAAATACTGTATATTTCAATTTATTTGTGTTCTAAATTAAAAAATAAAATTATCAAACGAAAATAGGTGATTCTGGATTTAATTTCTTTATTTAAACTATAAAAATTAAAGCGCTTAAAAAAGAAAACCCCTTAAAGAATAAAACACTAAGCTATACATAAAATACTGGAAAAAATTATATGTACATGGACACAAGACTCGAATTGCTATTTTTATTTTTAACTTCAAATTAGTTTATATCTGAGATTATTGATTTTGATAAATGTTTTATTTGAAAAAATATAGTGCGCAAGCCTAAAAATGATTCATTTAGAAAGCGTTAAACAATTTTTAAGACCAGGTCATAAATTCGTATACGGTCTGCTTTCGTTTCTCTGTTTAAATATACATTTCGGTTAGATCACTTAGTCGATTCTCTCCTTGAAGTAAAATTACGTGGTGTTGTCCTCGGATCTTTCCCTTTGGGATTGATCCCGGACCGTCACCAATAGCCCGTTGTGTTGCTCCAGTGTGACGTTAATTAAATTACCTACCTACCTCCTTGTAGTAAAATTATATCTCTTTAAAGTAAAGTTTTCCTCTTTAAAGTAAGTTTCATTGTGAATGTCTGGAATGTATATAAATTTAGGTTAAGTCCAGAATCGATGTCTTTTGCATCATTTCTGTGGAATGCACATACAGTTAATTTTTATAGTAATCTATTTATTTTTCTGTAAAATAATAATATATTTATAAATAAATATATATTCATGAGAAATATGACTCTTATACATATTTTATTCTTTCTATATGATTATGAGTTTATAACAAAAATACTAGTTTATATTACGTAATATTTTCCACTAATAGAAATGCTATGAATAAAAAATATCAACTAATTGTTAGATATTCATATATTTGTGAAAAAATTATCATTCAAAAATTAGGGGAAGATACAAAATAGAAAATATTATTTTAAAAGGTTGCATGGAAGAAAATTTTAAGTTAACGAACAATTCTTTGTGATAAGTGGTAGAATATTCGAGAAAATGTAAACATTCGACATAAAAGATTTTTCAAAGTGTATAGCTCATTAGCTTAAATTCAATAATTAATTCTATTAGACGTTCCTATACGTCTGGAAAATAAAGAATGATTTTTAACAAAAAGGACTAAACAAGAGAAAATACACAAAAGAAATTGAAATTGTTTCAAAAACGATTCATGTCATAAAACCATTGAATAAAGAAAAGGGAACACAAATAGCGAAAAGCGATTTAGGAGCGTCAGAGGAAAGAAAATTCAATATATAAAATGTTTTAGAAAATGAATCAGCTTATATGAATCAGTTAATCAGCTTATTTGCATTTAATGTGATGTAATGATAACAGTAAAGTTTATCTTTCAGAACTCTACAATGTATAATTATTAATTTAGATATTATGAATTTAAAAAATGGTTAAAAATTTCTTATTTCAATCTCAATCATTCAAAGAGAGATTATCTTGTTTCTGTCTAACGGCGAATTATTCATAATCTATTAACCCCTGAAGAGTTCCCACGCATATATCGTTCTGTAACCTGCAGTCTTTCTTGCATGACTTCTAACCGGTTTTGACTTTCTTGACCAATAAAATCTTTCCTAGAATTTTTTCAACCAAAAGTCGTGGATATTTATTTATTTATTATGATTATGCGTGCTGTGGGGTGAAAACAACACTACGCTACTCGGAAATCTCATAACGGCTAGAAGGTACTAACAGCCAACTGTGGCTGAACCCCCAAGTAAGGATAATCCATACCATGGTTTCGGGATATGTAAAAAGTTTTCGTACAGTTATATAGTTCATTTTCTAATTTAAAAAGATAAAACTTTCTTCTTATCGTAATAACGGCTGTGCAATTAGTTTAGAGATATATGCATGATTATACATTTATGCAAGTTAAACAACTATCTCTTGAGATACATATTGATATTTCATGCGGGGCCCATCATCAGCCTTCAATGTAGTACCGGGACCCATCATCTAATTGGAACGAAGGCACGGAGTGCAGATGTGACGATCTACTCTGTTGTGCATAAACGTAAACGTAAAGTCAATCGAAACATTTGAAAGCGGACGAAACTAAAATCCGTTTTGACTAACTCAAATTTTATACTGTTTCATTCTGCTTTTTATTGCTACAACTAATTTTCTAGCATTCTGAATCGCTGTATTAAGAGTTTGCTAAACATTCAGATGAATCAAGTTTAAAAATCTGATTAAGCCCCATTACTTCAATATCAATTCGCATCGGCAATGCAAAGTGGTTAATCTTAATGCCGATGAAACACGAACTTTCTCCGAAGTTGGAAATGATACGAGCACATTTAAAATATCTACGCAATCACACAATGGTGAAAGTAAATAAAGTGTTTGGTTAATTGATTAAACATAATTGGCAACTATTGGCAATTAAGAAAACGAATGCCGAAACTAAATAATAAAGTATTTGGTTAAATGATAAGTACAGTGTTTTTCGGTTGCAACAGTTAATTTTCTAGTTTTCTGAATCTCTATATTAACAGTTTGCAAATCATCCGAATGAGTCAAACCTACAAACCTGATTAAACCCCGTTACTTCATTGACAATTCACATCATAATGCAAGGTGGTTAAACTTAATGTCAATGAAACACGTACTTTAGCTGGAGTTGGAAGTAGTAGGACGAGCCCATATAAAATTTCCACGTAATCGCAACGGTGAAAGTAAATAATAGTGTCTGACAAAATGATAAAGTAAATAATAATTTGGTTGCTACAGTTAATTTTCTTCTTTTCTGAATCTTTGTGTATCGCAGTTTGCTAATCATTCAAATAAGTGAAATCTAAAGACCTGATTGAGTCCCGTTACTTCATTATCAATTCGCATCGGCAATACAAGGTGGCGCCGATGAAACACGAACTTTAACAAGAGTTGGAAATGATAAGAGCACCTTTAAAATTTCCATGCAATCTCAACGGTGGTAAAAGTAAATAAAGCGTTTGGTTAATTGATAAAAATAATTGGCAACTATTGGCAAATAAGAAAACGAGTGCCGAAACTAAATAAAAAAAGTATTTGGTTGAATGATAAAGCAAACAATGTTTTTTAGTTTGCTGCATTTAATTTTCTAGTATTCTGAATCTTTGTACTGAAGTTTGCAAATAATTCAGATAAGTCAAGTCTAAAAACCTGATTAAGTCCCGTTACTTCATTACCAATTCGCATCAACATTGCAGGAGGGTTTGTCTAACGCTGATGAAACTTTCGCAGGAGTTGGGAAGGATAAGAGCACATTTAAAATTTTTAGTCTTAACTATTGGCAACTTAGAAAAACGAATGACGAAAGTAAATAATAAAGTGCTTGGCTGAATGATAAAGTAAACAATGAAGTGTTTTTCAGTTTGAAAGTGTGCTCACAACACGTAACTCAACTAGTAGTAGTCGGTTTTCAAACTTTTCCGCATGTTCGGCACTATTTACACAAACTGTTTTCGGCGGTATCCATATTTAACTCGTATACAATTGTATATATTTCTCTATTTAACCCTCCAAGTGGTCTCGACGAGATATCTCGTCCATCAAGATTAGACCAATTTTGCTAATGATGAGATATCTCGTAATCAAGATATTGCTGATTTTTTAATGATGACGAGATATCTCGTCCTTTAAAATCGGGTTAGTTTTGCTAATGACGAGATAACTCCAGGAGGGTTAAATACAACAAAATTGGAAGTGTTTTATTTATAAATAATACCGAAAAAAACGAAATTATGATTTTGATGCAGAAACTTCCATTTATCAAAACATACATTTTATAAATTTACATCAACATTTTTAACTTCTACGATTATTTAATATAGCTATCAAAAGCTTTTATTAGCAGGAGAGAACTACAGCGTTTATATTTTATATTAGATAAAAGCGTTAAATATATATGATGAGTCACTCTCTATAAAATTATTTAACTTATTTCTTTGTAGCAAGTTTCAGCGATGTCAAAAGCTTATTATTTATTCTTAAAGTTTATTATGGTACTGCTTAAATCTTTTCTGTACATTTAAGTAGTTTCCGGTATGTTCTAATAACATTATAAAGAACTTTTATCATTATTAAATAATTAAAACTCACACACACACAGTAAAAGCAATGCTTATTTCGCATTGAGGCAATTTGATCGTAATTGAAATCGGAAAAGAGGACAGAGTCAGACCCTAAATTATTTTCTGAATGCATACCGGATCGATAAAAATGAGGATGCATTTAATTTTTATACCTATAGAAAGTATCAGAGAAGGTATATCTACAATAGCTACGGAACTGCGAATGATCCATTCTCCACAAAGAAACCGCATCAATCATGGACTGATTATAAACAGCCTTCTACAGATGGAATTATATTCTACATTAGCCACTCATCCAAATTCTCCAACTGTGACGGAAAAAATCGCAAATATATTTAATTTGGTAAACTAAGGTTGGGGGCAACAAATATTTTGCTATTGTTTCCTACATGCTAATAAGAATAAATAAACGCCTTTCAAGAAACTTAACCCTGTGAAGAGCTCTGACAAAAGCTGAAACAAGTCTTCTGCTTTTGAAAAAGCTGTTTTTAAATTTTTTTGAAAAAGCTTTAACAAAAAAATTTTGAAAAAGCTTTACCATATTTTTTTGACAAAAGAAAGAAAAACTTGGGTGAAGACCTTCACCTTATAAGAACGCATTTTACACGCAACAAAAGTTTAGTTTTTAAAATTTTTAAGGGTTGGTGGACCTTTTGACGTCTGGATGGGCGATGGCCCATCCAGAGCACTGCTACACTTCAGAATATCAAATGGGACAATTTTTGCATATTTCAATGGCCATAACACTTATGTACTTAGCCCTAACCCTTTCAAGGAGATGGGACGCCAGACGTCCCATCTCCCTTGAAAGGGTTAAATAAACAAATACCCCGAGAAGCTGGAGTTAAATTACGTTATGGATTTGAATGAATGTTTCAAAATCGATTTATTTCGAAAACTAATTGCTTTCATTCAATTGTCTCATGCTCCGAAGCGAACCGAAAAAAGCCCTTCCCCGTTCGAAGGGCAGTTTCGAACTTGCCATTCATTCCAATAGAAAAGGACGCGCGCTAGAACCCCCATCGATTCCACTCATTAAAGTTAATGAATAGCCGGGCAAAAAACGTCCAAAGTGCAAATTTCGGGAGCGCGCCATTACGCGCGTTGCGAACCGTCCCAACTTTTTGCGTCCTGTCGAGAGATGTTGCGAGGCGAAGTACAGGTAGCTGTTATGGTAGGTGCGGAAACCTTGTGTGTACTGTAGCACAGGTGGATCAAAGATGGCCTCGCAATGTTCTTTAAGCTGTCGGACGCCAGTGCAGCAAGCACAACCTCCTAGTCCCACGTGTTGCAAAGGCGGGGCGCATGCGCAGTGTGGGCAATCGATGAGACTCGATCTGAGCGTCCCGTTTACGAAAAGAGACAAAAGTTATCTCTCTTCAAGGTCTTCTCTCTCGCAGCAAAGTTTTCCATCGCTTCTTTATTCAGCTGGGATGCAGCACCATACACGAGGAGAGCAAATAAATTTCAGGATCCCTGCCTCCTTTTTTTGGCAGGAATGTCGGTGTTTTCCCGGGGAGTCATGTAAATAAGGAAATTGCCGCTAGTCAGGAAATAGTTTTCCGCCGATTTGCAGCGGACTGTTTTTGATTGAAAACGCTCGCTCGGCATTGACGTGAGACTGGGAGATGGAGTAAAGTGTGCTTTACTCCCGCTTTCGCTTGTGCTGTGAATCATAGATGTTTGTAACAGAATCGGGGGATGAAACCACTTTACGCGATTGTATATTCAGGGTTATTATCTTGATGCTGTGACGCAACAATATATATTGATAGGGATACTCCTGTTTCTATTCAGGACTGTTTTTAATTGAAAACGCTTGTTCGCCATCGCCGAGGATAGACTAGGAGATGGAATAATAAAGTGTGCTTTACTGCAATTTTCCGCTTCTTTTGTGATAATCGAATCCTAACATATCAGGATCATAGGCGTTAAATATAGATGGACCGAGTATTGAGAGGAGCTTCAAAAAGTGTGACCAATATGTTGACTAGTAGTCACGTGACTGCTCCGTGAAAAATTGACTTCGTTGTCTAATTTAGCATTTTATCGCCTCGTTTGGCGACATAACATCTGATGACAAGGTAGGTGTTTGAATGCGTATTTGAATAGAGTGGTGATAAAGTTGGTGAAATCGCCAAAGTATACCATTTTGTTGCGCTGACCAGTCAGACCAATCAGTCTTCTCCCGTCCGTGAACCAATCAGGTGATGAATGTTGGGCTCCACCCAGCTGACAAAAGTAGTCTAAGGGTAACGTTACTTTTAGTTTTGGTTACATTATCCTGGGCATATAAAAAGGTTACGATTGTTCACTCTGCTTCTACATTTCCTCTTTGATCTGGACATAAAAAGGTTACGATTGCTCACTCTGCTTCTACATTTCCTCTGTGAGCTGGACATGTTTGCAAAGGAATTGGGCGTCGGAACCAGTTTACATGATCATGTTTACGAAATTTTTATGACAATGGTGTGACGACAATATACATGCTAGTAAAAGACATCTGTTAGTGATAAGATTCACTCACTAGTTCATGATTGATTTTCCTCTGTTGTTAAAAGGATCGTGGTAGCCCGGTTGGAAGTATAGAGGATAAGCAACCGGAGGGTTGTGAGTTCGAAACTCAATCCAACCAAAGACCGTCGTGTATATGGAGGCTGGTGCACGTTAAATCTGTCGCGGCCTCAAATGTCCTCACTTTGGCGTGGTGTGCAAGTTTGGAGAGAGGGTGCCAGCTCAGGTGTGACCTCGTCGTCTGACCGTGATTCAAAATTATGAGGTGTTGTCTTTCCCTTCGGGATTGATCTCGGACCGTCATCAATAACCCGTGCGTTGCTCCAGTGCGACGTTAATTCAAATACATACCTACTTTTGGGATGTAGTTTAAAAATATAAAGTTTCTCAAATAAGATGCGGTGCTTGTATTATGAATAACATGAGAGTGCGCCTTAAAATTTTAAACAAAGTTGCTCCAAGGACAAGATTAAATAACTGAAAGCAATAAAACCAGTGTGTAATAGAAATTACAATAAAAGTAATAAAATTTACAATAAATACCTAAAATTTACAATAAATGCCTAAAATTTACAATAAATGCCTAAAATTTACAATAAATGCCTAAAATTTAAAAAAACCTCGATAAATGGTCAACTAGAAAAGTAATAAAAGAGAGTAGTAGAGTAATGACGACTATAAAAGAGAGTAAATATTGATAAAAAAATAGTTTGTGAAGTAAACACGAAGATAAAAAAATGTTTTAAAATCCGATAACTGCATTAAGACATGAAGCATAGAATAATTTGACAGGGTGTTTCAAAACTTACTGCACAAACGTTACGGGATTGGTTGGTTCGGTTTTATGGCTCAATAAACATATTTTACTGTGCTGCGCCATATGTAATACAGATAACGTCAAGTAATAGACATATACACACAAGGAAAATTTTACTAACACAGTAGAGAGAAATACATCCATGGAGGAATCGAACCTCCCAAACTTTACGGGGAGATAGGTTGATTGATTGGGTTGGTTTTTGTAGTGCATGTGCCGAGTTTGGCCATGCTGTACTAAACACAAGATCAACAACATCAAGTAATGGACATACACACACACAAGGAAAATTTTACTAACACAGAAGAGAGAAATTCACCTATGGAGGAATCGAACCTGCTAAACTTTACGGGGAGATAGATTGGTTGATTGGGTAATGGACATACACACACAAGGAAAATTTTACTTAACACAGAAGAGAGAAAACACCCAGAGAAGAATTCAACCTGCACCGCCTACTAATCGCAGGTTGCTAGTGCAATTGGTATACCTACTGAGCCACCCCGACCCCACGCGAAGGTATATAGGGAACTCAAAATTAAACCATATTCACACAGGAATGTATGTTCGCAATCCCCGTCCGGATATGCTAAGATATAGAAATGAAAGACATCAAGTATGGGAAAAACACTTTTACTAGCCCTAATTTTACAGTTTGACAGTAGTTGTACAGTTTCCTAGCCGGTACTCAACAACAGCAATGCACGCCTGACAGCATGGCGCAGGGTTTGCTGTACATGCTCAAAAATTTCCAGCCATTCGCGGACACTTGGAACAGCAGCTGTGACTCTTGCGATGAGGTCGTCTTCAGCGTCAATGCGGGTCCCGTACACGATATATTTTAAGTATCCCCGGAGGAAGAAATCAATACATGTTAATTCGGGTGATCGCGGTGGACAAGCAACGGGTTCACCCTGACCAATTCATTGAGTTTCAAAAGTACCCTTGTGGACGTACATCCCATGTGAATAAAGTTTAATTTTGTGTTCTAGTATGTAAGTGCTCATATTCGAAAATTTTTACGGGCCGCGGAGCCCTGTTTGTAGAGTCGCGTATAAGCAACCGGATGGTTGCGAGTTCGAAACTCGATCTAACCAAAGATCGTCATGTACTTTGGGCTGGTGCATATTAGATCTGTCGTGGCCTCAAATGTCCCTATGTTGATACGGTGTAGAAATTTGGAGAGTGGAGTGCCAGCTCTGGTGTTAACCTCCTAATCTAACCATGGTTCAAAATTACGAGGTGTCTTGTGACCTTTCCCTTTGGGATTAATCGCGTACCATCGCCAGTAGCCCGTTGTGTTACTCCAATGCGATGTAAGTTCAAAAGTACCCATCTACCTCCAATATTTTTAATTCCATATATTTCCCGTGAATTTAATACCTACTTTGAGGTGCGGTCTCTTATTAAGACAAGTTATAAAAATAAATTTAATTACTGCCTGAAATCCTGAACATTTAAATATTTTATTTTATATTCAAGTCAGAAATCTAAAAACAATTTCAAACAAAACAATTATTGTTTAGGAAATAAAACTCTTTTCAAAGTCCTTGTTCTCTTGGAAATCCTATTCTAGCTATTAGCGACTTTTCGAGTACTTTAATAACAAACGAAGAGTCTCTTAATGAAGGAAATCTAATTTAAGCATAGCAATAAATTTGATTTATGATGTTGAGAAGCAATTTGTCTCTTCAAATAAGCAGCCTACCTTTGAGCTGATTTCGTGTCTAATTGGTTGTATTAGATTCTGGTATTCCTATGAGGGTGATTCATAAACAAAGGAAAACAAAGAGTTAGTTCATAACAGTATAAATGAATCAGGTTTCATTGCTTTAAAATGTTTCGCTTTTCAAAATGTCGACAGTAAAAGAACGCAGATCTTTAATTAAATTGACACAAATAAAAGAAAGCAACGGTAGTTTGTCCACCATGCATTAGGGATCACGACTCAAGTTAAAAACTAGTGTTTCGGTTTTGAATGCTGTCGAAAGTAAATCTGGATCATCGAAGGGCTCAGGGCAATATAGTGACAAGCCACAGAAATATTTTTTGCAATGAAAGAAATTAAAAACAAAAAATGTCAACAGTAGATGAACTGAGATCTCTAATTAAATTGACATAAACAAAAGTAACGATAGTTTGTCCAACATGCATTTGGGATCATGATTTAAGTTAAAGATTATGGTGTTTCGTTTTTGATGTCGAAAGTAAACCTATGTCAATCGAAGGGTTCCGGCAATGTAGTGATAAGCCATAGAATTTTTTTTTGCTATAAAAGAAATTAAAAACAAAACATTCAAGAGGATCAAAAGAATTCCCGATTGTTTGAATGAGTGTGTACTACCTGCAAGTTTAAGATAACACGACCTCTGAATTGAGGATAAACCATAATAATTTTGAATATTTTTAAAACGTGAAACTTGATGGTCTGAAAATTTGGTATTGGTATTTGGTATTTTTCAATTAACGTCACACTGGAGCAACACAACGGGCTATTGGTGACGGTCCGGTATCAATCCCAAAGGGAAAGAACCGAGGACAACACCACGTAATTTTGAACCGCGGTCAGATGACTAGACCAACACCTGAGCTGGCACCCCACTCTCCAAGCTTCCACACCACGCCAACGTGAGGACATTTGAGGCCACGACAGATTTAACGTGCACCAGCCCCCTTTGTACACGACGGCGTTTGGCTGGATTCGAACTCGCAACCCTTCGGTTGCTAGTCCGTTACTCTTCCAACCGGGCCACCGCGGCCCCTGAAAATTTTGAAAACTGACTTATGCTGCCCAAGCCTTTCAATGTAACTAACTTGAAACAAACAAAGCCCCACAGTTCTGGAATCGGGACCCGTAAGTTAAAATATTACATTTAAGTGCTCTTTTGAAATAGTTAACAGTAGATGTAATCTTAACCTTATGTAGATCCTAGATCTACTGTCTATCTCCCCTTATGTAGTTCCAATAGTTTCTAAACAAAACCTAAGTTGCTGTTTTTCATGTTTTGATTTGGAATCAACCTAACAATTTGTAGAAAAAATGCTCTGTACGTGCCAGTTGTATACCTGTGGGACATGAAAGTAATGGACTAATGGCGTATTGTCGAAAGTGTCGGATGGGAATTTAATAAACCAATTGGTTTCCGCGGATATCTAGGACAATTGGATAAATACAGAGAACTTTTCGTGTTGTTTCTCGATCAATCCATAGAACATCTAATGACGATCATGACTTCCCTTCAGCTACTTTAAGAATACAATATCTTGTAAGTTCTAATGTATTTTACTTTCAGTCCAACATGAGATAAGATTCCACATATCCACATGTATTACTTTTTAATTTTCACTGAATTCTAAATTTCATTAATAAACCAATTGGTTTCAGCGGATATTTAGGACAATTGGATAACTTTTTCGGTTGTTTCTCGATAAATTCATAGAACATCTAATAACGTGATCATGACTTTTCTTCTGCTACTTTAGGAATATAATATCTCGTATGTCGTAATGTAGATTACTTAGTCCAAAATGTGATAAGAGCCCGCATATTCATGTATTACTTTTTAATTTTCACAGCATTCTAAATTCCATTAATAAACCTATTGATTTCTGTAGATATTTAGGACAACTGGATAAACAGAGAAGTTTTTGTAATGTTTCGCGATCAGTCCTTTGAACATCTAATGACAATCATGACTTCCCCTCAGCTACTTTAGGAATATAACGTATTGAATTGTGGTATACCTTACAAACTAACAGTCGTGGTAGCTCAGTGGAAGAGCAACGGATTAGCAACCGGAGGGTTGCGAGTTCGAAACTCGGTCCAGCCAAAGACAGTCGTGCACACGGGAGCTGTTGCACGTTAAACCTTTCGTGGCCTCAAATGTCCTCATGTTGGCGTGGTGTGGAAGTTTGGAGAGTGGGATGCCAGCTCAGGTGTTGACCTCGTCATCTGACCGAAAAAAATCATCTGTTCAAAATTATTTGGTGTTGTTCTCGGAATGTTACCTCGGGGATCTATCCTGGACCATCGCCAATAGCCCTTTGTGTTGCTCCAATGTGACGTTAATTACCATTACCTTTCAAACTAAAAATTATAAATGCGTAAGATAATTTTTGTAATATTCTTTGAATAAAAAGCAATTATTAAATTAGCAACAATTGATTAAACTAATTAACTGTTAATTATTAATTACTATATTAAAGTATGAAGATTATGAATCTTCACGGATCTCACATGTTGTCACATCTCTATCCATCGTATCAACGTCTCAAAGATAAGTGAATTTCGAGGAACAAGATTTGAATTTTTACTTATTTATTATCAAAAAATAAGTAAATATTATATATATATATATATATTATAAATATTTGGCGACAAAATCCATTAAAAAATTATTTATCTCCTCGAATCGACCGAAATGTTTCATTTCATACTTACAGAATTCCTCACTCTAAGCCAAAATCTAAAGATTTGAATATTTACCTATTGATCATCTTCATAAACATTTAGCGAATACGAACCTTTAAAATTTATTTCTCTACTCGAATCTACCGATATATATATATATATATATATATATATATGTTTCATTCTGTACTCCTATTGTATTCCTCACTTTAAACCAATTATAAGATTCACAGAAAACTGAAGATTTGAATATTTATTGTCCGCATAAAGATTTGTCGAATACAAACTTTTAAAACTGATTTCTCTACTCACATCTACAGAAATGTTTCATTTTTAATACTTACAGGTATTCCTCACCTTAAACCAAATATAAGATAAATTGTGTTAATTTTAATCAATGTATCACGCTTCAGATTTCCAGTTAGCATAAATATTTGAATGTCTAACTTAGGCCCCGTCCGAAAATAAGTTCTGTCTACTCCACTGAGACGATTCATAGATTGGTTGGGTTTTATAGCGTAACGCCTATGTTTGGTCAAGCTATACCAAATACAAGACAACGTCAAGTAATGATCATACACACAAAATGGAAGGTTTTCAATGACGCAGAAGAAATACAGCCATGCCACTAATCCTTCAAGGGGATTTAATCTTCTCTTCAATTCAGATTGAGCACGATGAAGCTAAAAAATTTAGGAATATTAAGAACGATAAGGCAACATTAAGTGCTGTAGGTTCATGGGATGTCCTGTTTCGGAAACCTAACACTACTCCACTAATCCTTCAAGGTAATTTAGTCCTATCTTCCTTTCAAATTCTGCGCGATGAGGTTAAAAAATTTTACGAATGTTAAGAACGATAAGACAACGTCAAGCAATGTAGATTTATAGGATGTCCTGCTCGGAAATCTTACACGACTCCACTAATCCTTCAAGATAATTCAATTATCTCTCCTATTCAAATTGAGCACAATGAAGCTCAAAAATTTAGAAACATCAAAAAGGGTAAGACAATTTCAAGTAATGAAGATTCATAGGATGTCCTGTTTCGGAAACTTGACACTACACTAATCCTTCAAGGTGATTTAGTCCTCTTCCATTCAAATTTATCCCGATGAGGCTCAAAAATTTAGAAACATTAAAAACGATAAGACAACGCCAGGTAATGCAGATTCATGGGATGTCCTGTTTCGGAAACCTAACACGATACCACTAATCCTTCAAGATGATTCAATCCTCTCTTCCATTCAAATTGAGCGCGTTGAGGCTCAAAACTTTACAAATATTAAGAACGATAAGTGCTCTTATATTGTTTTATTTTGGCGTGATTCAAATATCGTTGCCTTGGAAACTGGGAGCAGAACATGCACGGGTGGTGCACTAAAACCCAGCAGGGCTTTCCGACCGGCGTACATCATGGAGTTCTATGAGGTCACTACACTATCCGGGTTGCTATGGAAACCAAATAGAAAAAGGCTCGCCATTCTCTTTTTTGAACGGGACCTTCCGTTTCGGCTGGCGCAACCTTGTTTCGGGTGTAAAGTGAAATAAGAAAAATTTGCTTTCATATTTTTAAATCCCTCGAAAAAAACGACCGTCTGGGATCATTCTAGAATCGTACAAGTATCAAAAGGCGACCCTGAGCTTTGCGATATCCCTAGTGCTTCCCATGTTAAAACGAGTAATACTTGATACGTGTTAAAAAGAATCCAATTATCTAATTATCATAGTCGCTATTTCTTTACCTTCCAAGTGGTTCCAACGAGATAACTCGTCCATCAAGATCTGGCCAATTTCGCTAATGACGAGATATCTCGTCATCAAGATATTGCCGATTTTTTATGAGGACGAGGTCAAAATCTAGTCAGTTTTCTTCTAATGACGAGATATCTCGTCCATCAAGATGTGGTCAGTTTTGCTAATGGCAAGATACCTCGTCGAGACAACCACCAGGAGGGTTAACCATATTTTCATTGGATGGTTGTAGATATTTTAAGCAGTCATTTTGTTAACCCTTTTTCTACCGATATAATTAGAATATGTGATACTCTGGCAAATTTTTGAAAAAAGTATATTTTTCAAAGTTTTTGTGTTACATGTGAATTAAAATACATAAAAACTCTGATTAAAACGTGTGATAAAGTTCTAAAATTACTTCATAAAAATTTCAAGCATTCATCTTTGATAGTTTTTGAAAAAGTACATTAAGTGGCAAAAAGTTCCTTTTGAGTTAGTTGGTATTTGGTAGTTGAATTAACGTCACACTGGAGAAACACAACGGACTATTGTTCTTTCTGAGGAATCAGCCATTAATTTGCATTTAAAAGGCTTCCATTCTTTAATGGGAATCCTTACCATCTCTGAAATATTTAAAAATTTACTTTCTAAACTGCTCAAAGGAAAATGATGCATCTTTTTAAAGCTTTATTTAATTCAAAATAAAAATAATAAATTATTTGATTATTCTCCGGCCTACCTTAAAGGGACAATGAATGCCAAACATTTTGTTTCATATTTTTGAAAATATTTTTGCAAAATTTCGTACAGTACTTGATCGTGTTACTTATGAAAAATTTCCGCAAAATATATCAAACGGTTTTTCAAATATTAACTTTTTGTGTTTACTGTCACATCATTTCAAAATGTGTAAAATGTTCTACAGGGCTTTGTATTTAGAAAGCTGTTGTATTTTTCACTGCAATCCACGTAAAGATGGTATTCATTCAAAATTACTTCAGTAAATAAAGAAAAATAGTAATCTGCGAAAAATTAGCACTTTTTCTTCTATAATTCATCACTTCAGAAATTTTTTTAATTAGTAATTATCCTTTGTTTTCATCAAATCTTTCCCTTCAGGATTGATCCTGGACAGTCGCCAACAGCCCGTTGAACCTAGATTATCTATTAATCTATCCTTAGCCATTTCAAGGAGGTGGGAGGTTATACATCCCACCGACCCTGAAAGGGTTACGAGTCCGATTTTAACCCTTCTGATGGTTTATCTTTACGTCGAAAACTGCCCTGTAATAGCCAGCCTCTGGTGCAAAAACATGTTCAAAATTGTCAGCAGTTCTGGGCAGATAACAATTTGATTTTCGTACTTGGATCTTCATTCCCCTTGGAGTAATAGGGCAGTTTTGTCTCGACTAGATATCTCATCTTAGCAAAATTGGCCAGATCTTGGACGATATATCTCGTTGAAATACTGGGAGGGTTAAGAACCTCTTCTCATCCCAAGGAAAGGCCTCGCCTCAAAAAATTACTCGTCATCTGACCGTGATTCAAAATCGTTGTCCTCGAAACTTTCCGGGTTTGATCCCGAATCGTCACCAATAGCACATTGTGTTGCTCCAATGCCACGTTCATTAAAATATATAAAATATAACCTCAAAAAAATTATTTTATCTGCTATTAAAGGTACTTTGAGACTCAGAAATGACGAAAAAACGTACTGTTTTCTCTTCAGTCCCGTGAAAACCCCTTGGTAGCCGAGTGGTAAGCGCTCTGTCTCTTTGTTAAACATATTCTGGGTTCGAATCCCGAAGTGGGTATGGCTGTTCGCTGTAGTTCGAAATACACTTTAAGCTACCCTAGTCTAATTAGCCCGTGTGCACCAAACAAAAACGTGGTTCTACCATAAACGCAGAACATAAATAGAGAATGAGCATTGCTATTGAGAGGAGCTTCAGAAAGTGTGACCAACATGTCGACTAGTAGTCACGTGACTGCTCTGTGAAAAATTGACGTGGTTGGACGATTTGGCATTTTACCGCCTCGCTTGGCTTATGACAGGGTAGGTGTGTGAATGAGCATTTCTATCTAGTGGTGAAAAAATGTGATTAAATTGCCAAAGTCATCTGCCTTGTTTTCTGACCAATCAGATCATCACTGGACCAATCAGTGAATCACTGGATGAGCGTTTTCTCCTGCCCGTAGACCAATCAGATGATGAATGTTCGTTTTCATACGAAAGTAGTTTAAGGGTCACGTTTCAACTAGTTTCGGTCGCATGATCCTGGGCACATCATTCCTCGCTCTACTTTATATTTCCTCTATGGACCCAAGTGGTGACTGATCACGCTACTGTATAAAAAGTCTCTCGGTTTGAACGAAAAATCTGGTAAGCATTAAGAAAACAATATGATAACCCAACACTATCCCCTTAAAATGCTGAGAGATTTATCTTTTAATTTTTTCCGCTCGACTGAGTTCCAGTTTTGTCTAATACGCTATCGAATCCACCAGGTGATTGGGGGAAAGATGAAAACAGACGTTTGGGGGGTTTTGGTTGCATTAGCTGTTTTGACTATCATCTTTATTCTTTACATATGAAATGCTAATATACCGACTAATAATCATAAAAAACAAAAACTTTTTGTTAGACAGAAGAATGTAAAACATATTTCCATAAAAAGTTGGGAAAGATGTTTTAATCAACTTTCGCGGTATTAAACGTCTACTGTCCCCTCTTAATGCGATGGTCAACTTCCTTTATCTGAGTGGGAAGTTCAATTTTTATTTTTTCCCGCTTGACCGAGAACTCAGTTGTTTTGTCTAATGCTCTAGCGAATTGTCCGGGTGTTTGGCGGAAAAATGAAAATAAACGTTTTGGCGAGATTTTGGTTGCATCAGCAGTTTTGATTATCATCTTTTTTATTTACATATAAAATGCTAACGTACCAACTAATAATCATGAAAAACAAAAACTTTTGTTAGATAGAAGAATGTAGAACTTATATTTCCATAAAAAGCTGTGAAAATATTTTTTCATCGATTTTCGCCATATTAAACGTCTACTATCCCCTTAACCCTCCTGGTAGTAGTGTCGACGAGGTATCCCGTTATTAGAATCTCGTTGTTCATTAGATCAAAACTAACCAGATCTTGATGGACGAGATACCTCGTCATTTGAAGAAAACTAACTAGATCTTGATCTCGTTGTCATCACAAAATCGGCAATATCCTGATGACGAGATATAGTCATTAGCGAAATTGGTCAGATCTTGATGGACGAAATATCTCGTCGAAATTACTTGAAGGTTAAAATGCGATGGCCGACTTTCTTTATCTGAGTTGGGAGGTTCAACTTTCAATTTTTCCCCCGCTTGACCGAGTTCACCAGTTGCTAATTAATACGCTAGCGTATCGCCCAGGTGATTGGGAAAGGCGAAAACAGCGTTTTGCGTAGCTTTTCGCTTGCAGCAGCAAATAACAAGTTCCATTTCTTACAGCTCTGACCTTAGATACAGATGAAAGTGACAACTTTCGAAACAGCCCAGGCTTTGAGTTTTTCGAGTTTCACTTGTTTTCGGGGTGGTGAAAGGTACCCAAGAGGGGCCCCTTTCTGATAGCAATGAGGACTTATTACACGTGCCTCCCATATCAGATTAGTCGTAAAACTGGCTCCAAAGCAGAATCTCGGTTAAAGAGGGAATTCTTGTTTATCCTCAGGAGAGAGAAGCCGCGGCTTCTGTTACTTCATTAACCCAAGACGGACTTATTTTCCGATCTGTTGCAATCTGCGTCACATTGGAATGAATTCGTCCTCTCTAATCGTTATTGATATCGTACTCGACTTGCGACACGTTTCTACATAAGTTTCAAGGTACCGCGATTGGTCACAGCGACCTGTTTCGTCTTTAATCAGTTAAAAATCGGAAAGTCTCACCATTGGGCAACTTGATGCACACAGGAATTTGAACTTTCATTGATGTACCTTGGTACTTTTTTATTTCTTAAAAAATTTAGTTAGGCAATCAAAATAGCAAACTGAAAATATCCAAGAGTGGTCGCCGTGGCTCAGTGGGTTTATTCCCTGAGTTAGCAACGTGGGTGAACTGTAGATGGCCCAGATTCAATTCCTGTAACTTATGTGTATTTCTTTTGTGACAGTGAAAACATTCCTTGGGTATGTATGTCCATTACCTGACGTTGACTGTCTTGCGTTTGGCGCAGTTTGACCAAATATGGCCTTTGTGTCATGAAACTCGACCAATCTATGAATCTTCTCAGTGGAGTAGACAAGATTTATTTCCGGACTTGGCCAAATATAACCCTAGTGCCATAAAACCCAACCAACCAAGAGTTTCGAAATTGATAAAGTTGAGAAAGTACTATTGAAGATAAATGTACAAGCTACGAACGAGCATACAATGTGAATGTTATGTATTACACAATGAATTACATATTGAATGTTATGTACAACGTTATGTATCCACACATCTATCTACGAATATGTAATGGATGTTTAGCGTATGTATCCCACATAGTCATATAACAGCATCTCTTCTCTATCCATGTTTATCTATGTACTTAATGTAATTGTTTAAATTAGAAGGCTATATATCAATATTTTGGCAAAATTGGATTAGTCGAAAATTCTTTAAAACATCTTATTGCAAGAATTGGCAAAACTCAAGACGTTAGATACGTAAAATATAAGTGGCTAAAATTAATAAAGTGGCGAAAAGTTACAGATATTCGAAGCTTGATATAAAATATTCATATAGCATTTATTGGGCAATATATTTGGTAGTCAAAGGAATGTCTATACAATAATCGGATTCTAACCATGAGTTGCAAATGCAACAGAAATATTTCATTTGATAAAGTATTTCAGTTTCAATGTTTGATTTATTCGTAACAACAATCGTCCAGTTATATTCGTAACATCACTACTAAAAAAATTTAGTTGACATCAAGTATATATTATTCGTCTTTTTCAAAATATTCTTCACGTACTTATTATTCGCCATGCATGTCTTTCGGAATGCAATTTTGTGGAAACCGATGCGCTTAACTTTCCGAAACCATGCGCGAAACCGTTTCGAAAACGAATTCATAACTCGGCCGACTAATCGGACTCCTGCGCCGTTGCTTTTGAACAGAGCAGAACAGTGAGTAACCTAGTGCGGGGCAACTTGTAGCAATAAAGTGGCTAAATAAATTGTAATTTATAATCACAGATGGTAGGTATTTTAATTAACGTCGCCCTGGAGAAAAACAAAACTTAAAATCGCAGACAATAAATATCAAATGAAAGAAGAGTAGCAACAGCAGAGAGTAGGAAACAATAGCCCTTTGTATACACTATACAGTTTGTGACGTCATTTCGATTCCGATACAATAATCGAACTCCACACATTTGTTGCAAATGCAACAGAAATATTTCATTTGATAAAATATTTCAGTTTCAAGGTTTCATTTATTCATAACAATAATCGCCCAGTTATATTCGTAACATCACTACTAAAAAATTTAGTTGACATCGAGTATTATTTCGTCTTTTTCAAAATATTTACCCACGTACATATATATATACCCCACGTACATATTACCCGCCATGCATGTCTTTCGGAATGCAATTTTGTGGAAACCGATGCGCCTAACTTTCCGAAACCACGCGCGAAACTGTTTCGAAAACGAATTCGTAACTACGGCCGACTAATCAGACTCCTGCGCCGTTGCTGAACAGAGCAGAAAAGTGAGAAACTTGGTGCCGGGCAACTTGGTCCTCCCCTCGCAGATCAATACTCGCACCGGGCAGTTTCTAATATGAAAAATGCCCTCCCCTTCCCTGCGCGGGTGGGGCACCGGGGGAGGGCAGTCGCTACTGTTCCCTAGGTGGATGAAATGGGGGTCCCTCAGAGATGGATCAGTGCGTTGAATGTGGAGAAGAGTGGCGTAGGTCTGGGGTCAGATCTCCCTCCAGAAATGATGGGTTTTGATTTTTAAAACATGTCGCATCTGAAGCATTGTGCATGCATAACATACGTTTGTTTCATTGGGTTTAATTAAATAACAATAATTTACTTTATTATTAACCCTTTCGTTTCGGAGGTCCATAATCCCTTGATATATCACCACGATTTATCACGACTCGATATATCACAGATCGATACATCGAGCATTTGGTTCTATCACTCTTTTTACTTTCCCCAATGAGTTTTTGGTTTGTGAATAATCTTTGACTTCGAGATTGTTTGATCCAAGACCGTCACCAATAGCCCGTTGCGTTGCTCCAGTGTGACGTTAATTAAAATACCAACCTACCAACCAACCTTCGGGATTGATCCCAGACCGTCGCCAATAACTCGTTGTGATGCTCCAGTGCAACGTTAATTCAATAACATATCTAGCTCAGTAAGTTTCTTTGGAATCGGGTAGGTAAGTAGTTAAATTAGCGTCGCACTGGAACAACACAACGGGCTGTTGGCGACTGTCCGGGATCAATCCCGAAAGGAAAGATCCGAAGGCGACACCTTGTCATTTTGAACCACGGTCAGATGACGAGGTCAATATCTGTCTCTGGAATTGGGAGTTCTAAGGACTCGTTTCAAACATTAATTCGAAATTGAGTTGATAAGAAAGATTTGGGCTTCTCGAAAGTGGGTGAGGATGAATTTTAGTTTTCAAAAATATTCTTCAATACCGTAAATACGGGTTAATTTGACCCTGGGGTATTTGTCCCAAAACAAAAAATGACTGAACCATGCGTGCTACAAGCTGATTGCTTCACGTTCGCATAGTAACCGGCGATTTGTAAACATTTTTTTGACAAAGTAACAGTGTAAACTAAGATTAAATAACGTGTGTTTTTGTATTGATATGTGAGAGTACTTTTTCCTCAAAACCACTGGGTTACATTGCTCCAAACATGTTTTACAGTGTTTTAAGATAGGAATATTTGATGTGGGACAAAGTTACCCTTACTTATGGTCTACCTTAGCCCAAAATAAAAATAAATAAATTTCGTAAAAGTATTAGAAAAAGTGGATTTGTTATATCAGTTTTTTAGAGAAAGTTTTGAATTATCTAAAAATTACCTTAAAAGCTCAGTATCTATTTGTTATTTTCTAGCATAAGATTAAACCGAAGTTTTATGAAAGTGGGACAAAGTAACCCGTATTTACGGTACTTATTATTTTACTTTATTACTTACTTTATTTTAAAATGTTTTATCATCGTTTTTGTGTTTAACAAGTAGTTTTTTACATAACTTTATATAAAAACATGCTTATTAATGCGTAATTTTTTCCTTTTCATTTCTAATAAGCAAGATTTTCTCTGCCCTTGCTTATATCGCGTTTTTTTCTTGTCCCCCAAGAATCGCGATATATCGTGGGGTTAACTTTGGTTTAACCTCTTAGAACCAAACCAAGGGGGAATTCTTTGTTATACTTTGTTACATTAGGTTTAATTAAATAACAACAAAATTATTTTATTATTAAACCCCAAAGCCTTTTATTTATGTTATCAGGATTCACATATTAGTTGCTCATTCATCTTTCAGAATGGAGGGATTTAAATCTTATTTGCGTTAAATCAGTGAATTAAATCTAGATAATGGAGGGAAGGCCTTTGGAATGATTAATGTAGTTTTCATTCCAACGTATCCTGGCCATCTGACTATGGTTTAAAATTACGTGTTGCTGTTCTTGGATCTTTCCCTTTGGGTCTGATCCCGGACCGTCACCAATAGCCCGTTGTGTTGCTCCCGCGTGACGTTAATTAAAATACCTACCTATCTCCAACGTATCTTTTACTGACATCAAAATATTTAAAGATGTAACCCCTAAAGGTATTTAAAATCTTACCTGTGTCAGAAAATTAGCAAATAAGTGTCCAGTTTTCGTTATCTATATGAATTTAAACCCATTTTTAAAAAAGTTATGTATGGGGACATTTCAGCTTATATGAATGCATTTTGCACGTAAGAAAAAAATTCATATTTTTAAGGGTGCAGTGATTCCTTATGTTTTACTGCCCATCTAGACATAGGATGGCAGGTAGGTATTTTAATTAACGTCGCACTGGGGCATCGCAACGGTCTATTGGCGATGGTCCGGGGTCAAACCCGAAAGGAACGATCAGAGGACAACACGTAATTTTGAACCACGGTCAGATGACGAGGTCACACCTGAGCTGGCACCCCACTCTCCAAACTTCCACACCACGCCAAAGTGAGGACATTTTAGGTCACGACAGATTTAACGTGCACCAGCCCCCTTTGTACACGACGATCTTTGGTTATATTCGAACTTGCAATCTAGATATAGGAATATAAAATGAGAGAATATTCATATCTCTTACCATCCCTAACCATACCATGGATATTTATATATATCCATGTATATCTAGCCTTAACCATTTCAAGGTTGGTTGGTTTTTATGGCTCAAGGGCCATATTTGGCCATGCTGCGCCAGACACAAGACAGACAATATCAAGTAATGGAAATTCACACACAAGGAAAGACTTTACTGACACATAAGAGAGAAATACACCCAGAAAGGAATCGAACCTGTGCTGTCTATAACTCCCATCATCATATCAAGGATGTAGTTCCATTGCCTTGGAAAGGGTTAGTCAAGTTTTAATGGGTCAGTCATAGTCGATAGTCATTAGTCCAAAGGGGTTAGTCATAGAGATCTATGCCGATTTTTCGTTTAATAATAAACAGTTCCTAAATTAGAAGTGTATCGTGTGTTTTACTTTTTTACATTGAAGTGATACATCATGCTTCAGAGTTATATTTATTTGCATGAAAAGTTTTTTTATTATATTTGCTTCCCGATTTGACAGCGGCTCCCAACGGCGTTGCTGGGGACTCCGTTTTCCCTCTTACTATCAGCAAACATGTTCGTTTGTAAGAGTTCATTGTTTACAAACACATTAATTCCTTATTCCTCCAGGACCCAATCATCCGCAAGAAAATGTCATTTTATCTGTATGTCATATAAGCTGAAAAACGTTCGTTTGTAAGAAATTCATAGTTGCTTATAGGCGCATTAATTGCGTTTTCCTCCAGAACCCTAACATACTGTAAGAAAAAATATTTTATTTGTTTTGTCATAAAATGCAAACATGTTCGTTTGCAAGAATTAGTTTATTGCAAACACATTAATTGCGTGTTCTTCCAGGATCCAACCACACCGCAAGAAAATATTAGTTTATCTGCTTGTCTTAAAATGTAAAAACGTTCGTTTGTAAGAATTCATTGCTGCTTAAAGGCGGTTTAATTCCGTTTACCTACAGAACTTACAAACTGCAAGAAAAATATTTCATCTGCTTTTCATATAAAATGCAAACATGTTCGTTTGTAAGAATTCATTGTTTGCAAACGCATTAATTCCATGTTCCTCCAGAATCCAATCACTCCGCAAGAAAATATCTTTTAATTTGTTTGTCATAAAATGCAAAAATTTTTGTTTCCAACAATTCATTGTTGCTTACAAACACCTTAGTTCCGTATTCCACAGAACCTAACCACACTACAAAAAAAGATTCTTTCATCTGCTTGTTATGAAATGCAAAAATGTTCGTTTATAAGAATTCATTGTTGTTACAAGCCATGACAGATATTCTTACTTGTAAAAGTAGCTTCAATCAAATATTAATAGCGAATCAATATCACAAAAGAATTTGCGAGAGATTGTTTAAGAATTTGAACAAAAATAATTCAAAATCATTAGTAAAAGTTCCTCATACTTCAAATTGATATACTCAAACAAAATTTACGATTTCAACTCACACTTCCTACACCAAGAAATAACATGCCTTTGATAACTTTAATAAAAACTTTCCCAGAGTTCGCAATTTTTAATTTGAATTTATAGAGCATTAAAAATCTCGTTACGTAAAGGAGCATTTCAAGGATTAGAAGGCATCCCTATTCACAGCAGGCGAGTTAACTATTTGAGCAATTTTTCGCTCGGAGACAAATTAATCTCCCGTATGATTCGATTCCAGAATCTGAATCATTAAAAAACAAAAATAAATTCGAATTTCACTGCGATATCGGACACTTTTTCCTACTTGCGGTTTGAATGAACATTAACAGTCACTAAGTTTCAATTAAAAACCCAAAGAAGTAAGAGCGTCGTTAAGTACTGGCTTGTTTTTCTTCTCTAGAGAGGTGATCTATTTGCTCTCTGATCGGCAGAAAGAAAACACTTCCGACTGCTACGGAGTGTAGTGAATAAACTATCCTGCCCGAAAGAAATGAAGATATAAACTCGCGTTTGATTCTCATTAGTCTTAATTTCTTGTGTCTGTTTCGGTCGGAGCATCACTTTTGAATGGGAATGTTACATTTCTCCGGGCCACCAGTTTATTTTAAGATCATTGATTTTTCTCCTTTCACTTCGCTTCTCAAAATATAGTAATAGGGAAGGGGGTGAAAAAGTTTTTCAGCCAATTGCGCTTTTGTAGGAATTCTCCAACGCGCCCGAGATACAGAAATGACTCTCCATTAAAAACGGCGTCGAAGAAACAATATTTGCGTTTCTTTTGTTTGCAGGATAATTTTAAGATTTGATTTATGGCTAGTTGGTTCGTTGGTTGCTTTCGTGTTTTATGGCGCAAGGGCTACATTTGGCTAAGGTAGTTGGTAGTTAATTACGTCGCACTGGAGCAACACAACGGGATATTGGCGACTGTCTGGGATCAATCCCGAAAGGGAAAAATCCAAGGACAACGCCTCGTAATTATGAACCCCGGTCAGATGACGAGGTCAACACCTGAGCTGCACCCCACTCACCAAACTTCTACACCACGCCAGCGTGTGGACATTTGAGGCCACGGCGGATTTAAGATGCACCAGCCCCCGTGTACACGACGGTACATGGGACGGTCCATGGAACGGTCCATTTGGCTGGACCTAGTTTCGAACTGTGAAGAATGAGAATTATGCAAGAAGTGCACATACTTATCAATACCTAGAGCGAGAGGATGTTAAAACTTATTTCGAAAGAGAAATCACTTTTGTTATATACTGCCATTCACTACAAAAGTGATTTTATTAAGCGTCGAGCACTGTACTCCTTAAACTGAATGGCTGTTCGTAGAAAATCGAGAAGCCGCCGTATCGCACCATTTTGAATGATCAAGAATGAGAATTATGCTAGAAGTGCATATAATTATCAATACCTAGTAATAAAGTTATCATTTTGAATGATCGAAGAATGAGAATTATGCAAAAAGTGCACATAGTTATCAATATCTAGAGTGAGAGGAAGTTAAAAGTTATTTTGTGTGTGTGTGTGAAAGAGAAAATAACTTTTGTTATATACTGCCAGTCACTACATTTTATTAAGCGTCGGGCACTGCACTCCTTAAACTGAATGGCATTTCGTAGAATCGGGAAACCGCTGTATCACACCATTGTGAATGATCGAAAATGAGAGTTATGCAAGAAGTGTACATAGTTATCAATACCTAGAGAAATAGTTATCAGTACTTAAAGCAATAGTTATCAATACCTAGAGAAATAGTTATCAGTACTTAAAGCAATAGTTATCAATACCTAATAATATAGTTATCATTTTGAATGATCGAGAATGAGAATTATGCAAGAAGTGCACATGTTATCAATACCTAGTAATATAGTTATCATTTTGAATGATCGAGAATGAGAATTATGCAAGTGCATATAGTTATCAATACCAAGTAATTGTTATCATTTTGAATGATCGAGAATGAGAATTATGCAAGAAGTGCACATAGTTATCAATACCTAGAGCGAGAGGATGTTAAAATTTATTTTGAAAGAGAAAATCACCTTTGTGTTATATACTGCAAACAACAAACACAAAAACATATACAAAAGTGAATTTTTTGCGTCAGGCACTGCACTCCTTAAACAGATTCGCGATTCGTAGAATCGGGAAACCGCTGTATCACACCATTTTGAATGTTCGAGAATGAGAATTATGCAAGAAGTGCACATAATTATCAATAGATCTCATTTTGAATAATCGAGAATGAGAATTATAAAAGTGCACATGTTATCAATACCTAGTAATATAGTTATCATTTTGAATTATCGATAATGAGAATTATGCAAAAAGTGTACATAGTTATCAATACTTAGTGTGAGAGGATGTTGAAAGTTATTTTGAAAGAAAAAATCACTTTTGTTATACACTGCCAGTCAAAGTATAAAAGTGATTTTATCAAGCGTCGGGCACTGCACTCCTTAAACAGATTCGCGGTTCGTAGAATCGGGAAACCGCTGTATCACACCATTTTGAATGATCGAGAATGAGAATTATGCAAGAAGTGCACATAATTATCAGGCCCCCTGCACAAGAGCGCGCGGATGCGGGTGGATTGGCACGTCTCCAATGAAAATTTCATCTTGTAGTAGTTGGTGTAGGGTTGAGGTTTCTTCATCTTCATCAGGCCGAGTAGCAGCAGTCTGCGGGGACTTTTATTGGACTGCGTGAGTCATGGTACCTCCCCTTCCCTGACTGATGGTGGGGAGGGAAGGTAACCGGCCCCCCTGCTACCAGATTCAGAGAACCGCCCGAATTCCAAAGCTCCCGAGCAAATATTTCGACTTTTACTACCTCACTCGATGCTGTTCTGTTTGTCCATTTTGTTGAAAGCAATATTTATTCAAACCGGGGCGTTTTTATAATCTTGTATTGAAACGAAGACGATTCCCTATTGAACGCCATTGGTGTTGTAAGGTTGGAAACTGTTAATTTGGGACTCCTTATGTGAGTTGTAGGAATACTGAGAGGGTCTATGGGGTTTGAGCCCATATCGAAACATTTTAACCCTCCAAGTGGTTTGGACGAGATATCTTGTCCATCAATATCTGATAATTTTTGTTAACGACGAGATACACTGTTCTGAGAAAAGTCACCGGACACGTGGAGTAGAAACAAAAAAATATTTTGGGGTCTGACTATAAATTTCAATTTTCAATTTCAGAGTCCACATACACATAGGTAACTACAGAGCTAACTACTAGTTAGTATAGACTGGAATTTAAGGAAGGAATGTCCTAAAGAAATGAGCAAATGGTTTATGACAAAATCTAAACACTGAAGTAGCAGTCACTTTATTATCCCTAAATATCCATGTTTAGAATGTTAAATACGTACCATCATGAGCACAAGTTCTAGGGGACTGAACCATTTTGATTGGTAGGTAGTTAATTAATGTCATAGGGGAGCAACACAACGAATTATTGGCGACGGTCAATCCCGCCAATAGTTCGTTGTCAGATCCAAGGACAACGCCTCGTAATTTTGAACCACGGTCAGATGACGAGGTCAACACCTGAACTTGGTTCCCCAATCTCCAAACGTTTACACCACGCCAACGTGAGGATATGGGGTTTGAGCCAACATCGAAACATTTTAACCCTCCAAGTGGTTTCGACGAGATTTCTCGTCCATCAATATCTAATCAATTTGTTAATGAATCGCATTAATTTTCCAGTATTGTCAATATTTATTTCACATAATGGTTTGAATCCATATAAATCAAATTAACTCCATTTGGTAAAAGTATCTCTCAATTGCATAGCAAAAACAAATTGTAGTAAAATGCCAAAAATTTTGCAAAAAGTATAGGTTAAGCAACATTTTAAGCCGACATTTCAAAATTTGGTAGCATACTGAATTTCTCATTTTCACTTAGATATAAAGAACAAATTTCAAGGAAATCAAGAAAACCGATACTCAAGGCAGTTCTGAATCAAAAGATATTCAAAAAGTCTCAATCGGAGGAAAACGTGTTTTTGTAGTTGACTTGCTGTACTCATATGTAACTCATATGTCATATGTATATGTAACTGTCAAAACTTATTGTAATGTAATTGAAAAAATTCTTAATTACTATCCTAAAGATTTTTATACCAATTAATTTTTTAAAGTTAAAATTAAAAAATCGATTTTTCGATGGAGTTTGATGAGTTCACTGTCCTCTTAGAATTAGGAAGGCAGTTAAAAATATTTACCGAAGTTAATCAGCTTAAATCCTTAATCGCACGAATAAAATGTACGTAGATACGAGGTCTGATAAAACAAAAATACCCGTCCTTATATTTTTATTGCGTTAACTAGTTACATCCCGGAGTCAGGACTGACAAATGTTACCTTGGACCTTATCACACATATGTGATTCTTTTTCTAGATAGTGAAGTTCTTTATAGGGCTGTTTTTGAGGTATGAGCTTTCCACATACAAACCTCAGGAAGTTACCTCCTCAAGTTACCCCTCTTCTAAAAAATATTTGATTTTCTTAACTCTCTTTGGCGTTTTTTCTTCAAGTCGAAAACTGCGCTGCAGTGGTTAGCCTCTAGTGCAAAAAACTCTGCCAAACTGTCACCAGTTCTAGGCAAGGGACAATTTGTATTTCCTACTTGGATCTTCATTCCCCTTGGAGTAATAAGGCAGTTTTGTCTTGACGAGATATCTCGTCCTTATCTAAACTGAAAAGATATTGGACGAAATGTCTCGTCGAAACAATTGGAAGGTTAAAGAAAGTCTTTAACCACGTGCAAACCTCAGGAAGTGGCCCCTCTTCTCAAAACATTTTATTTTTCTTAACCCTCCTGGTGGTTTATCTTTGTGTCGAAAATTCCGTGGTGGCCAGGCTCTGGTGCAAAAACCTCTTCCAAACTGTCACCAGTTCTGGGCAAGGGATAATTTGTTTTTCCTACTCCGATCTTCATTCCCCTTGGAGTAATAGGACAATTTTCTCTCGACGAGATATCTCGTCCTTATCTAAACTGACCAGATATTGGACGAGATGTCTCGTCTAAACACTTGGAAGGTAATAAGGTCAGAAAATAATTTCGATGGCCCCTTTTCTTGCTCCCGGTTCCTTAAATACCATAAATACTAACTGAGCATTTTGTTGAAATGAGCTTTGAGAAGTTCTTTCTTCAAATCACAATACAAAATTGGTATGTTGTATCGAGGACACAAACCGTAGTTTTGACGTGAATACTGGGGCCTGATGTTGTATTGTGGAAAAAATGAAGCAGAAATACACTGCTGGCCACCCAAATTGCAACACCAAGAAAGACAAGAGATATCACAACAAAATTTATTTTGTAGATAACATGTTGACCAGGTATCAAATGATTAAATTTATAGACTTCTGTGAAGTGTGGTTCCTGCCAAAATCAGTAGCCAGAGTAGCCGCCATTGTTGGAGATCACCGCTGCCACACGCCTCGGCATTGATTCAAAGAGACTTTGGATGTGTTCTTGGGGTACAGCAGACCAAGCAGCTTCCACACGTTGCCAAAGTTGATCTGGTGTGGCAGCTGGGGATGTATTCTGGGTCAATCGTTGAGCAACCATGGACCACATGTTTTCTATCGGCGAAAGATCCGGAGAGCGAGCTGACCAGGGAAGCAATTCAATCTGGCGATTGACGAAGAACCCTTGGACAATGCGTGCCACGTGTGGTCGCGCATTATCCTGTTGAAATATGGCTGTGGGCAAGCCCTGAAGGTAAGGAAGGACAACTGGCTCCAGCACCTCGGAGATGTAGCGCTGGCTGTTTAAAGTACCGGCAATGCGTACTAGAGGAGTGCGAGAGTGATATCCAATACCGCCCCATACCATAATACCCGGTGCAGGACCAGTGTGGCGGTGCATAACGCAGCTGTTCAGCATCCTCTCTCCACGGTGTCTCCAGACTCGAAACCGACCATCGGGGTGTTGCAGACAGAAGCGTGACTCGTCAGTAAAGACAATTTCATTCCATTCTGCCGTCCACATCCTTCTTTCATCGCACCATTGGCGGCGGAAACGTCTGTGGTTCTGCGTCAAGGGTAGACGAAACAATGGACGTCTTGCGGACAGACCACTCTGCTGTAAACGGCGTCGAATGGTACGCGCAGACACTGAATGCGGTACAGACTGAATGTGCTGTGCTATGGTTCGTGATGTGGCTGAGCGATCCGTCACTGCCATACGCACAATATGCCTGTCATCACGTGAAGTGGTGCACTGAGGTGGATGCGATCGAACACGTCGGTCCGTCGTACCCTCCTGCATCCAACGATCACATATCCGCATTACAGTTGTTTGGTTTCGTCCAACACGACTACCGATTTCCCTGAAAGATAATCCACAATCTCGGTAGGCCACTATCCTTCCTCTGTCGAACTCGGATACTTGATCAAAAGATGATCGCTGTTTTCTACGAGACATAATTGATCGTTTTTTTTTAAAAAACCATTTAAGCAGTCTACATTCTGCGCAATCCAAAGTTGCACTGGCCCAGCAGCATAGAATTTCAACTATTGCGGACCCCTTCCGTACGCTCAGTGTGCCTGCATACTCGGTCCGAAGGTCATGTCAGTTATGGACATCCTTTGTCTACTCGCGACGCTATATTTATCTTCTGGATGTTTCTTCTAGTTCTGAAATCAGGAATGAAACAAATGCCAGGAACTTGACTTTACATCATTCGCCATATGGCTTCTCAATACTTTGGAACTCTATTACTAAAATTATTAAGTGCAGTGCACTACCTAAGGGCTGAGTCATCATGGGTTGTCTACTATTACATAAAATACAGTCAAGAGCCAACAATATTACAATAAAATAAGTGTGCACGCACAGTCATGCCCAGTCAAGAAATGAAACTCAGCAACTGAAGCCTTCCTTGGAGAGTCTGAAACGAAATCACTGAGGAAAGAAGGCATTCCCAAGATTTTCTTTGGCAGCATTGACAAATTTTTCGTTTAGGCAGTGTTTGGACAACACTTTTATCCGAAGTTTCGAAGTTTGAAAAGACAGGATTTAACGGCTTTTGGGTGACGGTGGTTTTAGGTGATCTTAGTTCCTTTTTGGCGAGATAGTCCGCTCTCTCATTAGCAGGTACGTCACGATGAGCCAGGACCCATTGAAGCACCAAGCTAGATAATCAAAGAGTTGTCTACGTTCCATAACTCGTGAACAACCTCTGACTGAATCTGGAGACCGCTTGATTTGCAGATTTAGAGTAAGATAAAATAATCCCTTTTTCGAATGAATCTTTTCTCAAAAGAGAAGCTGTTAAAATACCACACAAATTGCTTCGCCTTCTCCGTCAAAATGAGTAGATCAGCTGACAACGGTTTTGTATAAAGAGAATAATTTACAGTGAACACCAGAGCCAGCCTCTCAAATCATAAGACAAAACAGTTGTAAAGCTCGATTTTTCATGCATGCTCCGCAGAACTGTTCCAATTTTAACCCACTTGGTGGTTTATCTTTGCGTCGAAAACTGCCTAGTAGTGTCCATCCTCTGATACATAATCTTTTCTTATTTGAATCTTCATTCCCTTGGAGTAAAAAGGCAGTTTTGTCTCGACGATGTATCTTGTCATTAGCAAAACTGACTAGATCTTGATGGACGAGGTATCTGGTCATTGACAAACTTGACCAGATCTTGATGGACGAGGCTTCTCGTTGAAACCAGTTGGAGGGTTAAAGACGTATTCACGTCAAAAGTTATTAAACATAGTGTTCCATTCAACTTAATGACAATTGTATTGGAATTGAGTAGACTGGACTACCACTAAACTATCTTCGGGATAAATGTCGCAAAGTTGTAAGTGGAAATCGGGATGGCTAAAGCCAGAGTATGAGCATAAGGAGAGGGCAAGTTGGATCTTTTTCTCTTGTTCGAAGGAATCATCAACGGTAGAGAAGATTAAGCGACAGAAAATCAATTATGCCACAATTCGCATCAAAGTACGTTGTAAGACAAAAGCGACTTAAGGTAAGTGGTATTTCAGTATATTAATGCAATAATCTGAGTAATTATAATGCAATAAATGGTATTAATGAGATCAAAACGGAAGTAATTGGCAGTTTAGCATTTGCCTGAGGTGCTTTCGGAGTGTGAGATGATGCCATACTTTTGCCGTCTCTTTCGTTTCATCTGCAGAAAGGATTGGTTCTTATATAAATAAGTCCTCAACAAAATATTTAATCTATCGAAAACAAAGCAATACACTCCTGAGTCATTTCAAGTCTCTGTGGAACTAAGGCGCATCTTTGAAAACGGAACACCTTTCTTATATCGTCCGTGCTAGTCTCCGGAAAGAATTGCCTTACTAGAAGTATCTGTCAACTTGTATTGAATTGGAATTGCATTGTAAAGACATTCTCTGGGCCTGTCAGTTTTTACACTACCCTACGTCTTACTAATTTAGCCTAAACGCTTTTATTCTAACCTTTTCCAGTGTCTGATCATGGTTCAAAAATACGAGGTGTTGTCCTTGAATCTTTCCCTTCGGGATGAATCCCGGACCGTTGCTAATAGCCCATTGTGTTGCTCCAGCGCGACGTTAATTCAACTACCCCCTAACCTTTTCCAGCAATTTATTTTATACCAATCATCTTTATGATATCATTCGAGTTAGTCTCCGGAAAGAATTGCCTTACTAGAAGTATCTGTCAACTTGGTTGGCTGGTATTGGGGTTTTATAGCGCAAGGGCCATATTTGGCCATGCTGCGCCAGGCATAATACATGCAATATCAAGTAATAGACACACACAATGAAAGTTTTACTGACACAGAAGAGAAAAATACACCCAGGGAGGAATGCAGCTGACAGGAATCGAATCTGCGCCGCCTACAACTCGAAGGTCTGTCATCTTGGATTGAATTGGAATTGCATTGTAGATTGAATTGGAATTGCATTTTAAAGACATTCTCTGGGTCTGCCATCTCTTACACTACCCTACGTTTTACTAGTTTGACCTAAACGGTTTTATTCTAACGTTTTCCAGCAATTTATTTTACATGAATCATCTTTACAATATCATTCGAGTTAGTCTCCGGAAAGATTTGCCTTACTAGGAGTATCTGTCAGCTTGGATTGAATTGGAATTACATTGTAAAGGCATTCACTGGGCGGTCGATTTTTACACTACCCTATAATTTACAAGTTTAGCCAAAACCTTTTTATTCATGCCTAGATTCTAGTACGCGTTCTTTTTTTTATCATATTGGTAGTTATATTCTCAAATACTTTGAAATCATTGTTTGTTTTAGATTAATGCTCACACGTAGGGTGACTTAATCCTCCTGGAGATTGTGTCGACGAGGTACCTCATCATTAGCAAAACTCACCAGATCTTGATGGAGGAGATATCTCGTCGACACCAATTGGAGGGTTAGCTCCCTTCCTTAACATACTTAATACATACTCGTGAGCTAAAATGTGTGACTTTACAGTGCATCTGTTGTGATTTTCACGCTCACTTTAAACACATTCAACACGTAATGGATGGATGGAAATTTATGGAAATACAACTAAATTTTTTATAGGAGAAAGTGTGACACTAAATCTTCAAAGTTATATAAAAAGTTTCCATATGTTATTTCATAGGATCCACTTGCCCCACGTGATGGGGCATACGTACTTTAACTGTATTATATTTTTATGGAGCCAAGACAATTCCTCTTCCCTCAATGCGTCCCACGAAAGTCAAAAGATTGGACCCCTCCTTCCTGCCTTTGAGGGTTCACCCTCAAACTGTCCCCGTTTCAACGAGATATGTCGTCCATCAAGGTCTGACCAATTTTGGTAATGAAATATCTCGTCATCAAGATATTACCAATTTTTTATTATGACGAGATAAAACCGGACAGTTTTCTTCTTTTGGCTAGATATCTCGTCCATCAAGATCCGTTCAGTTTTGCTGATGACGAGATACATCGTCGAGACAACTACCAGGAGGGTTAAGCCGTATGTCTCGGTCTAATTGACCCTCGTGAAGAAAAAACTGACCCTAGAGCAGCGATGCAGCGATTTTCTACCTTTTTCATTGCACACATAAACTAATTACGAAACTTTTGCAGCCCACTCAAAAATATATTACATTTTGCCGATCTGACAAAAAAGTATAATTTTGATTGTTTTTCAAAAAATAGTAATGGTAATTCCCTACCCTTTTTTTCCTCCAAAATGGCTTCAAAAAATCTTTTTGAAACAATTTCTTCATATTTTGTAATAAAAATAGTAATTAAAATTCCTCTTCACTCAATTCGTCCCACGCAAGCCTAAAGGTTGGACATCCCTGCTGTAAGCTGTATGTCCTGGTCTAATTGACCCTCCTGAAGCAAAAAGATATCCTAGAGTAGCGATTTTCAACCTTTTTCATCGCATCGCACACAAACTACGAAACTTTTGGAGCTCAATCAAAAATATATTACATTTTAACGATCTGGCAAAAGAAAAGTATAATTTTGATTGATTTTCAAAAAATAGTAATGGTAACTACCTACTTCTTTTTGCTCTAAAGTGGCTTCAAAAAATCTTTTGGAAACAATTTAATTAATTACGAAACTTTTACGACCCACCAAAAAATATATTATACTTTGCCCATCTGACTAAAAAAGGTATAATTTTGATAGATTTTCAAAAAATTGTAATAGTAATAGTAACTACCTACCCTTTTTGCTCCAAAGTATCTTCCAACTTTGGTAGGTAGGTAATTAGGGTTTTATGGCACAAGGTCCAAAAGCGGACAAGCTGCGCCAAACACAATATAAAAGAAACAAAATTAATGTAAATATAAAAACTAATAAAAGGTAGGTGTAAATCTTGCGCCAGAAACTTACATAACACAAAATTTTTTTTTGATATTTTAATCAGGTTATGAATAATAAAAATTGTATTCGTGGAATTCTAACTTTAGAGTAATTATAAATAAACTAAACCATTGAAACGAAATAATCTTTTTGAAACAATTTATTTATATTTTGAACCAATTTATTTATATTTTGTAATGAAAAATAATAATCAAATTTTATATGGGTATTACTTGAAATCGTTTTTTACTTAAAGCTCAAAACTAAACCATTGAAACGAAATAATCTTTTTGAAACTATTTATATTTTGTAATGAAAAATAATCAAATTTTTATATATGGGTATTACTTGAAAGAAATTGTTTTATATTTAAATCTCAAAACTAAACCACTGAAACGCAACAAATCTTCGGCAATTCAAACCATTTCATCATCAGTAAGACACACCTGTGATATCCTTGCGGCACACACCGCTTGAAAATCGCTGCTCTGGACTGTATTGTGTCCTTAGTCGCAGGTGGTGAGAGTCCTCTGGCCGTTGGCGACTCAGAGATTTCGTAATTTTCCTTCACTCTCCCTCACCTAAAATATTTCAACAAAAGCCGATGAACGCAAAATCGGGCTCGAATTCCGTATCGATAAAGTAAACCCCGAAAAAGCGTCGATGAATACGAATGTCGAAATCCCGAGTGTTGTGCGAGCGTGAAAATCTTTCTGTAGCATCACGCAAGTGGTGACGTCAACTTGGGGAAATATCGCTCTAATTTTAGTTATTCTGTGTGATGGGGTTTTGTTTTTGGAAGCCCGCGTTTCCTTCCCCTGCTCGAGCGAACACTTTTTTTCGGCTCGGGCGTCCTGCATCGCACCGGCAGGGTTTGAGTAGGCCAGTGGGTTGCCATGGTTACCGAGGGAGGCACGTGCACAGCCAATGCCGGTAACAGGGAGGGTGGTTGAAACTTGCCACCTGTAGGGAAGGCAACGTTTCGGTCGATCGCGGAATGCACGCTACGAGTGCTCAAAAACGTCCAGCAGGATACATCCTATTTCGTCATCTCTTCCGCGGTGCATCCTTTGGGGGATGGGACACACTTTTCCCGAGCCGTGATTAGGAATTACCTGAAGAAGAAACTGGGCTGAATGGAACAGCCATTTTTATTGATAATGCAATTACGGCCTGAACGCCGGGGCTGGGCACGCTTGGGGTTCTTGTGAGAGCATCTCGCATTCGAGCACTTGGGGTGTTTGGAAATAAGCCCTTGTATTCGAGCAATCGGTGTGTTAGGAAATATGCCCTTGCATGTAATCGCTTGTGGGCAGGAGGTATTTTGTCTCAACCCTCCAAGTGGTTTCGACGAGATATCTCGTCCATCAAGATCTGACCGATTTTACTAATGACGAAATATCTCGTCATCAAGATATTGACGTTTTTTGATGAGATCAAGATCAGGTTCGTTTTCTTCTTTTGACGTGATCAAGATCTGGGTCCCTTTTCTTCTTGGGGCCGTCGTGGCTCAGTGGACATGCCCACTAGCAACCTTCGAGTTGTAGACGGCGCAGGTTCGATTCATGTAAAACTCAGTATCAGTAAAACTTTCAAAATCTCAAAATCTAGTCCGTTTTCTTCTTTAGACGAGAAATATCTTAATAAACAATATATCTCGTCCATTAAGATCGATCTGGTCAGTTTTGCTAACGACGAGATATTTCGTCATGACAACCACCAAGAGGGTTTAAACGTCCTAAAGGAAATACCTCTACTTTTAGGAAGCAGTAATTATAAGTTACTTGAGCAAAAAACTGGACGAAACGAAACTGCCCATTTTCATTGATAATGCAATTAGGGCCTGAACGCCGTGGCTGGGCACGTTTGGGTTCTTGCAAATACATCTTTCATTTGAGTACTTGGGATGTTAGAAAATATTCTGTACTCAAAAACATCCAGAATTAGTACACCTCATTCCATCATCTCTTCACTTTTCCGGAATGGTGACTAGGAATTACCAGAGGAAGAAACTGGTTTGAACAGAATTAACACCAGCTCATGCCCGTGTATCTTGCGCCGAATTGTGTTAAACAGAATAACCATTTTTTTATGGATAAAGCAATTAGGGCCTGTTTAGGCTCGCTTAGGGGTTCCTGAGAACGCATCTTGTATTTCAGTCCTTGTAATGTTCAGAAATTATTTTGTACTCCAAAACATCCAAAAGGATACACCTCATTCCATCATCTCTTCCCTTTTGCCGTAGAGGTGATTAGAAATTACCTGAGGAAGAAACTGGTCTAAACTTATCTGCCATTTTCATCGATGATGAAATTAGAGAGTGAACGCCGTGGCTGTATACGTTTGGGTTCCTGCGAACACATCTTGCATTTGAGCCCTTGGGGTGTTAGAAACTATTTTGTACTCAAAAGCATCCAGAATGGTACACCTCATTCCATCATTGCTTCACTTTTCAAGAATGGGGGCTAGAAATTACCTGGTGAAGAAACTAGGTTGAACAGATCTGGGTCCTTGCATTCGAGCAATCGGCGTGTAATGAAATATGCCCTTGCATTTAATCGCTTGTGACCAGGAGATATTTTGTACTCAAAACGTCCAAAAGCTAACATCTCTACTTTTCGGAAGAGGTGATTAGAAATTACTTGACGAAGAATGGTGACAAAACAGCCCATTTTCATTGATAATGTAATTAGGGCCTAAACGTCGGGACTCAGCCCGCTTAGGGTTCTAGCAAATGCATCTTACATTTGTGTACTTGGGGTGTTAGAAAATATTTTGTATTCAAAAACTTCCAGAATGAAACACCTCATTCCATCATTTCTTCCCTTTTCCGAGATGGGGACTAGAAATTACCAGAGGAAGAAACTTGCCTGATCAGACATTTTATCGATGATGCAATTAGAGAATGAACGCCGGGTCTGGGCACGTTTGGGATTCATGCGAACACATCTTGCATTTAAGCACTTGGGGTGCTAGGAAATTTAATATCTAAGATAATCTCGTTTAACATTTTGTGAGGTGACGGAACATTTGGTGTCCCACCTCCTTGAAATGTTAAGACTAGGTATATAAATGTTCTAAGTATATTAAGGTTAGTATATAAGCATACAAGGTATATCAGTATTCTCTCGCTTGATATTCTGGTGCAACTTGTTCGCCTTTGGACCTTGGGCCGTAAAACCAAAATTACCTACCTCGCTTGATATTCTGATGTATTGGCGTGCTATAAGATGGGCAGTGAGACATAAGGGTCCCACTACCCCTAAAAGACATACATTTTTGTAACGCGTCAAATTTCTTCATAAAGTGATAAATCTCCTTTCAAATAATTAAAAGGGAAAACAAGCAGCCGCTTGGATTGCCAATCTGAAGTGCTTAACCCTCCGTGTGGTTTTCTCGACGGATGTATCTCGTCCTTAGAAAAACTGGCCAGATCTTGATGGACGAGATATCTCGTCATTAGAAAAAAAACTGACCAGACATGGATCTCGCCATCATTGAAAAATCGTCAATATCTTGATGATAAAGTATATCGTCATTTGCAAAATTGGTCAGATCTTGATGAACAAGATATCTTGGAGGCTTAACTCGGATGTCCAACCTTTCGGCTTGAGTGAGACGTATTGAGCAAAGAGGAATAAAAAATATAATATAGTTAAAGTATAAGGGGAAAATAACCCTTGTTTGTTGTTTTATACTATTACATTAAAAAGTAGGGCAACATATGCATAAAACTAGTGGGAAATTTGAGCTTGTTTTTGAGAAATTAATGAATCAATCTCTGGTTTGATGAAAGTGTAGCAATTCTTAGTAAGTTCTCAAGGTTCTCGTCAGAAAATTTTGATCTAGTTTTACTCTTCGTGGGGCCCTCCTTGGAAAATAGTTGTTCACAAATGTACGTCCTGCTAAAAAGCGATGAATAAGGTGTTATTGAAGCGATGGATATTTTGCTTTGGGAAAATAGAGATCATGAAAATATCACTAAAAACCATTTAATAATATTAAAAGTTTATGATCTTGCGGGGTCGCATTACTAGCTGTCCACCTCTGGATTAAAACAATCATATCAATCTTAAAGTCCCATTAAAATTCACCCATTTAAAATGTAATGCGAACAGAGGTTGCTTTACAAGGGTTTTTCCTCAAATATTTGAAAAATAAATAACAATTTTGAGAGAGTATTCAAATCTAGTTCTGGAATCGTATCCCACTTACCACATTAGTCCAAACCACTTGGACTGATCTCATCCAAATCACTTGGAGGGTTAAATAGCCGATAAAATAAATTTGTGTAGATTTTTATCGGGATTGAAGTCTAACTATAGAATGTCCTTATAAAATCGCTGGTTAATAACATCAGACGCTTAATCAAATTACCAGGAACGTATTCAAATCCATATAATGACCTTATGAAATTGCCGGTTAATAAAATCATCCTTTTAATCAAATTACCAGGAAATTATTCAAAGTGGAACCGTATCCCACTTTCCACATTAGTAGTTCAAACCACTCGGACTGATCTGTCCAAATCATTTGTAGATTTAAATAGCCTATAAAGTAATGTTTCATAGAAGATTTTTCTCGAGACTGAAATCTAACCGCACAATGTCCAAACGTATTAAAAAAACATCCGTATTGATCTTTAACCAATGGCGCAACAATACTATCTTTACCGAAAAATCGAGTTCGCAAAACTATTTGCTTTCCATTCAACCTTTCACACGCCGGCCTGCAGATTCGAGGCACATGTTTCGAAACACGAGTGAATTTTTACCCTCTCAACGCGTATTTAGAAATCGGTTTCTGATGTGGAGCAAGGCCTTTGGTATCTGGCGTCACTTGTGCGGGTTAGAGTTCAGTGTCCCCTCCCGCATGCGGTCTGTTCCAGGTAATAGTGTTGTTCCTAGATATCAGCACCTGTGGGATGTCGCGGCAGCCGTTCTGTATTTACTTAGTCTCTGACCTGGACACATTTCTGCATCTGCTATCCCTCAAACATTCGATTCCCGCTATTGCATGGCTCGTTATGTTTCGTTGGAGGGCAAGCGGAGATTGAAACAAAGCGTCGAGTCGTTATCTGCGACTTGTTTATTTTTTACACTCGATATCAGCGAGGTCTCTCAATCACAGCTAGAGCGTTAATTGCGAGCTTTAGTCTAACTTTTCGTCGAACAAAATAGTGCCCGCTGTTGATAAAATCAGCCGCTTAATGTAATCAAATTCCCTGGAATAGATTTAAATCAATGCAATTTCCTTATGAATCGCCGGTTAATAAAATCAGCCTTTTAATTAAATTACCAGGAAAGGATTCAAATCCATGCAATGTCCTTATGAAATAGCCAGTTAATAAAATCAGCCGCTTAACGTAATCAATTTCCCTGAAAAATAGATTTAAATCAATGCCATGTCCTTATGAAATCGGCGGTTAATAAAATCAGCCGCTTAATCAAATTACCAGGAACGGATTCAAATCCATGCAATATCCTTATGAAATCGCAGGTTAATAAAATCAGCCGCTTAATCAAATTTCAAAAAACTTATTCAAATCAATGTTATACCATTGCGAAGTCGCGGTTAATGAAATCAATCCGCTTAAATCAGTTTTTAAGCTAACTCTAGTAATAACTGAACGAAACGGATCAAAGTCAAAAGAATAGTGTTCATTTCTTGGGATTTCTTTGTGACTTTTAAGCTATGAGTAGTTCTACTTTAGGAGTGGAGGGAAGTTTAGAGATGCTTTCCACTATTGTTCCTCAATGTATTTCTCATAGACAAGGGAAAGAAACGTCATCTTGACGTCAGACATCTTCATATTTAATTTGATAAATTAACTTACACTAATATTATAATCGATTTCTAAACTAAACACCATTAATCACTGTTTCTCAGTCGTTGATGACCAATTTGGTTTTATTATGGTGTCCCCTATGGATTTTGATCTCATAAAATGTCTGAATTTCAAATCGCCGGTTAATAAAACTCAACAGCTACTTAATAAAATGAAACTTTTAGAACAGAGAAGTTATATTAAGCGGTGATCACTATAGAGGGTACGATATCACTGTAGTTGAATGTTATAACGCTGATTTAATTATTATACCTGCTAATATACAGATAGTAATAGTTTAGTATATTTTTCATTTTATATGTAATTAAACAATAATGATTAAATAAAATGTTCACACTTTTTGTCCTATTCATTGTAATTTGATACGTATTTTAAGAGAAAGTCGCTTTTATTACTATTCCACCATTCAGTACAGAATATCATTCAGGTCTCAATAATATTGGGACCCCAAATTGTGGACTTTTATTCTTTTTTATAATTTTGTGAAAAATAAATTATCGTTATTCATAGTTCCTCAAAGAAATTACTTGATAAACTCTTCATTTATTAGTTTTTAAATAATAATTATTAAATAAACAAAGTATTAAAGTGTTTTTGACCTAGTTAATTATTATAGAAACGATCTACTAGGGCATCTATTGGTCTGCGTTGTAAATTATTACATTAGAGTTAGCGAAGCATTGCTGAAGTTTACTTGTCACCATAAATATTGACATCTAATGATGTTGCGTCTGTAACCTTCTGTAGTTAAATGTCAGCATTTGTTCTGATGGGAAAATTAATTATTTATGGATTTAAGCTCTAGTTATTATATAAAACAAAATATTCAATCTTTTTCCCATACAATATTAATTACGGATTATTTTATGAGAAAAAATTGCCTTTGTCCGTATAAATTCTGCACCTATACTTGAAAGAATACCAAAGGTAGGTAGTAGGTAGTTAACTAACGTCGCACAGGAACAACACAACGAGTCATTGGTCACGGTCCGGGATCAATCCCCGAGGGAAAGATCCGAGGACAACATCACGTAACTTTGAACCAAGGTCAGATGACGAGAACATCTGATCTGGCACCCCACTCTCCAAACTTCCACACCATGCCAACATGAGGACATTTGAGGCCACGACAGGTTTAACGTGGCCTCAAATGTCCATCCCACACGTACATGACGGTCTTTGGTTGGACCGAATTTCAAACTCACCCTCGAATACCAAAGGAAGACATTTCTAGACTCATGCAATTAAATTCATTGCCCTTTACAGATAATAACTAGTCAAAATGATTCAAAATAGAGACGAAGGTGATGATCTCTTACAATTACTCACAGTTCTGTGAAAATGTCATGAGAATTCGTCATATAAGTAGGGTTTTTGGGCATATAGCACTCTATATAATCTCCTGATGAGCAGCCCCAGCTCCAAGTAAGTATGAGCTAATATCCCTTCAAAACCAAACCTGGGTGACAAGTGTTTAAAAAATGACGGTTGGTTGATTATTAGGGTTTTATGGAGCAAGGTTAAAAAAAGATGGAAAGAGATAAAGATGTACACTTGGTGTTTTCTTTTATCACTAAGAGTGTCAATATCTTGAAATAGTATGTAAAAGTACTGGTTTTCAATTGGCATCGTCACCAATAGTTCGTTGTGTGTTGCTTACGTACGACGTTAATTCAAATATCCAACTACCCAAAGGGCATCAGGTCAAAATTTCAAAACCTGAACTACATTACAATAGTGTAGCTATGATTAAAAGAATATTCGGAGTTAGAGGCTAACTTTTGAGGCATGGGCTACTTGCTTTGAAAGAAGCCCGTCTAATACCGAGCGAAAGAGGGCGTTTATACAGCTTGCAGTGCAGTATAGTGTTTTACCTTACCATTAAGCGTCTATCGTGTTTTATTCTCTATACATCTAGTGTTTTCTCTTATTTAGAGTCTATCATGTCTTATTCTCTTTAAAACTAGTGTTTTCTTTTATCATTAATAGTCTATCATGTCTTATTCTCTTTAAAACTAGTGTTTTCTCTTATCATCAAGAGTTTGTTTTGTCTTGAGCTACTATGGTGCAGGTGCTACAGAGGCTGTTCGGACATTTTTTGAACGATTTTAATGGACTGAAGCTCAATTTTTTTACATGAAATTTTTGTGTTTTAAATGTTCCATTTGATAGCCCTTATCGTTAACTATCTTTCTACACCTTAATGTCCATTATAATAATGACTTTTATAGTATCGACAGTGGTATTTTGTCCCATTCTTGCTCCACAGTTTTCCAGTCCTTGAATGGTTTTCGGTCGACGTTTCGATAATGCCTTTTTAAAAGTCCAAAAGCACCAAAGTCCATGGGTGAAATATCTGGAGATTTAGCAGGAATATCAGTAAAGTGTATTGACTTGATACCAGTATCTTGTTCCATTTTTTCCAAGAATTTAATAGTGGATTTAGATGTGTGGCTGCTTGCTTTATCCTGATGCAGTTGTTCTACTGATTGTTGGCACTGTGGGTAAAGATATGGTTCTTTTTTTTAATATTGGGGATAAAATATTGTCTTGATAATATGTGGGAGTTGATTTTTACATTTTTCCCCCTCTTTTTACTTTTAATTTCCATTATATGCAAAACCGGCAACAATCATAAATCTCTTAGAGAAAGTTCTCACGTTCGCTTTGCTTCGTCCTTTGACTTGGCGGATTCTCTTTTAAAATTACCTTACAAATATTCTCAGAAAATTTTTCTTTTTTGGATGCTTTTTTGGAAATATTTTTCCACTTTTATGTTTTTTCCTTTCTCATTAATAATATTATTTATCGTACCTTTAGATATCGAAAAACCATGACTTTTACAGCGTTTTTGAATAATTGAATAAGCATAATTCTCTTCGGAAAGAGCGGAAACAGCCTTCCATCCATTGCTTATTTAAAAGCGCCATTTTGAAAGTAAACAAAACTCTGAGTTAGCAGACGATAAGTTATACTTTAACTATTTAACTGGCTGTGAAAATAAAATTCTTTCGTAGCATACAATTTTTTTGCAGCTCATCAAAATCGTTCAAAAATGTCCGAACAGCCTCTAGTTTCCAAAAGGCATTATTCAAAATTTCAAAACTTTAGGTATAACGGTGTAGCTGTGATTAAAATAATATTGTTTAGAGTAAGAGGCAAACTTTTGATGCATGGGCTACATGCTTAAAAGAAGCCCGTCTAATGCTGAGCGAAATGGGGCGATACAGTTTACAGTACATTATATAGTGTTTTTTCTTATCATTGAGAGTCTATCATGTTTTATTCTCTATACACCTAGTATTTTGTTTTATCATCAAGAGTCTATCATGTCTTGTTATCTTTACACCTATTGTTTTCTCTTATCCTTAAGAGTTTGTTTTGTCTGGAGCTAGTATGTGAAGATGCTGGTTTCCAAAAGGCATCAGGTCAAATTTTCCAAAAATTTAACTCCAATAGTGCAGCTATGATTGAAAGAATATTCGGAGTAAGAGGCTAACTTTTGAGGCGTGGGCTGCATGCTTAAAAGAGGCCCGTCTAAGACTGAGCGAAAGAGGGCGTTTAGCCAAAATGCGATCGATTGCAAGTCATTGTGGAGCAGCGTCCCCTCTCTGCCTCAAATCAAGCAGGGCAGACCCCCCACACATCAAAGGCAGATAGACCCCGTAATGCCATCGATTTAGAAGAGCATACCTCTCTTTGCGATAGTCCTCCCATCCTGTAGGAAGCTAATGGCGAACAAAGAACTCGCCCTTTCTCCACTACTGACCCCTTTCTTCACTTGCTTATTTTCAAAGCACTTGCCAGTCTTTTCCGTTGGAAAAAAAGGGTATCGCCCCACGATTCGCTTTCCGGTTTTATTTCCAGCCGCTGTATTATACATAAAAAAGGGAATCCGAAATGGGATTCTTTTTCTAGACAATCCCGAGCAGAAGTTGGAGTGAAAATCAGTAAACTTTTCTTAAGAGCTTGGCGCGTAGAAGTTTGGGAAAATACTTTTAAAGAGTGGGTTTCGAAATGAGGGGAAGAAGTGAGCTCATCTTCTTTGGATTCTGTTTTTGAAGAGTTATTCATAAGGTTTCGAGATGGATTCGGAGCTTGAAATTCGATCGTTGGCTTTAACCTCTACAGTCCCGAGAGAAACATTTCTAAAAATCTATTGACTATTTAGCCCTCCAAGTGGCTACGAAAAGATATCTGTCCATCAAGATGTAGCTAATTGATCTGATTAGTTTTCTTCTAATGTTGAAATATCTCGTCTCACAATCTGGTCAGTTGCTAATAACGGGATACCTTGTCGAGACAACCACCAGGAGGGTACTTGGCTCTCAGAAAGGATTAAAAAGTATTTTTTTAATTTAAATTAAAAGTCTTGTTCCTTAAGCACCCTGTATAGGGCGGCTACCGCGGCCCTATACAGGGTGAGTCTAAACTAATACGACAAACTTCAGGGGTGATAGAACGAAACAAACACTTTTCCCCATAGAATGTATGGTCGCAAGTCCAGCGGTTGGCCGCTAGAGAGCGCTGTCAAACGGTTGTATAAAAGCGTTACGTCGGCGATGCGAGGCCTGCATCAGGTGTGGTGGTCGACATTTTGAACAGCTTCTGTAATTGTGCATTTGCGTTGTACTTACTGACTGATGTTTGTACATGTTTCATTTCCATGTGAAAAGTTTCTCATGTTTTGTACATACCATTTCTTTCTTACCCGTTGTTACTTGTACTTATCTTTAATTTATGCAAATATAATTGTATTATTTCGTTTTGGTCAAGCAGTTATTCATGTTTATTTGACATTAAAGCGTTGTTTCCATATTTCATGCCTCTTTCCAACTTGCGTCGGAGTGTTTGTGCCGAAATGGAAAGCGCCCTCTAGCGACCATACATTCTATGGTGAAAAGTGTTTGTTTCGTTGTGTTCTATCACCCCCTGAAGTTTGTCGTATTAGTTTAGACTTACCCAATAGACATTATATGGGCTTTTATACAAGCGTTTGATTGCGCTCTCTAGCGGCCAACCGCTGCACTTGCGACCATACATTCTATGGGGAAAAGTGTTTGTTTCGTTGTGTTCTATCACCCCCTGAAGTTTGTCGTATTAGTTTAGACTTACCCAATAGACATTCTATGGGCTTTTATACAAGCGTTTGATTGCGCTCTCTAGCGGCCAACCGCTGCACTTGCGACCATACATTCTATGGTGAAAAGTGTTTGTTTCGTTGTGTTCTATCACCCCCTGAAGTTTGTCGTATTAGTTTAGACTTAGCCAATAGACATTCTATGGGCTTTTATACAAGCGTTTGATTGCGCTCTCTAGCGGCCAACCGCTGCACTTGCGACCATACATTCTATGGTGAAAAGTGTTTGTTTCGTTGTGTTCTATCACCCCCTGAAGTTTGTCGTATTAGTTTAGACTTACCCAATAGACATTCTATGGGCTTTTATACAAGTGTTTGATTGCGCTCTCTAGCGGCCAACCGCTGCACTTGCGACCATACATTCTATGGGGAAAAGTGTTTGTTTCGTTGTGTTCTATCACCCCCTGAAGTTTGTCGTATTAGTTTAGACACCCAATAGACATTCTATGGGCTTTTATACAAGCGTTTGATTGCGCTCTCTAGCGGCCAACCGCTGCACTTGCGACCATACATTCTATGGGGAAAAGTGTTTGTTTCGTTGTGTTCTATCACCCCCTGAAGTTTGTCGTATTAGTTTAGACTCACCCTGTATAGTATGCGAAAAGAATACCTCTATACCCATCAACCTTCGCGAAAACGAGAGCAATTTCTTGTAAAGAAAATACTTAAGAGGAGTAATATTTGAGAAATTTCAAACAAATGGGAGCCGGGCGATTTAAAATTGAACGAGGACGTTATTATTAGCATCTCTCTTCGCAATCGATCCGAAGGTTCGTCGGAAATTTCCGTTCCGCAGAAACAGAGCCGCATGCGACTTCTCGGAAAGTTTGGAGAGGTATCACTAGCCGGATGGAATTCACTTGAACTTCACTATTCATTAGTGTGCCGCTTCACTAGTTCGCTTTGTACGAACGCCCGATTATACTCGGTGCTTTTGTGCTCTGCTTGCGCTTCTTCTCTTCCACCAACGGGCCTCGGAATTTTAATATTTCCTCAAAGAATTCAATTTGTTGGGCCTTTCATGAGTTTTTTCGTTGTAGAGCACACTAAATATGCATAAACTCCTCGTTATATCACGCATCGATATGTCACGTTCGTTTTCGTGTATCGATATATCGCATTGATATATCGTGTCCTTATATATTGTGTATTTGTAATTTGTTGGGCCTTTTATCAGAGGTTTTTAGCTTTAGAGCACACTAAACGCAAAATCTCCTCATTATATCATGCATCGATATATCACTTTCGAGTTTTCATGTATTGATATATCATGTTAGGTATATTGTGTATTGATATATCGCGTCATAATATATCGTGTATTTGTTTGTAATTTGTCTGGCCAGTCATGAGAGTTTTTTAACTCTTCAGAGCATACTAAACGCAGAAACTCCTGCTTATATCACGTATCGATATATCGCGCATCGATATATAATTTTCGAGTTTTCGTGTATCGATACATAGCGGCATGATATATCATGTATCATATTATGATATATTGTGTATTGATATATCACATCATAATATATATCGCATTAGGCTACATTGCTCTTTCCTACTTGACCATCAACGAATTTTAGTTTTACGAACGAAGGAAATCCAAATCTATTTCTGTAGAGTTCGACGGATGAACACGACGGTCTTAGGTTGGACCGAGTTTCGAACTCCCAACCCTTTGGTTGCTTAAGTCATGTGTCAACTGGGCTACCACGGTCCCATATATAGTTTGAAAGACTTATTCCAAAAAAGTTGTGCCTCAATGGGTTTGTCCACTGTTCTAGCAACATGCAGGTTCAATTCCTTTAACTGACCATAGGTGTATTTCTCTCGTATGTGTCAGTCGTGGAACCTGCAAGTCACCAACAAATTGCATTGTATAAATCCATCCTTCATCAGTGGCCAGTGTCTCCAGTGCGGACTAATGTTAAATTGACTCACCTTCGTATTGGACACGCGCGATTCACCCATCGTCATCTTTTACTAGGAGAGAGAGATCACCCATTTGCAACTCATGCTCTATTCCATTTTCTGTTTATCACATTTAAACAGTCTGTCCTGTTTTTAATCATCAACGCATCAAATTTATTAAAAGTACAATTTTAAATCTGCGAGATTTGATTGGGGAAAATCCCCATTCAAACCTTTTCGCGTTTTTACGTTCAGTTGGTTTTTAAATCTCTGATTTTTTCCATCTTTTAAATTTCACACTCAAAATTTTATACATATGCAAATTAAATTTTTCAGTTTTATTTATGCTGCAGACGACGATATTGTTTTATCATCTGACTAATGTTTGAATATTTTTATTATCATCTATACATTTTACATGTTTTAAATCTACCTCTTATCTTTATCTTAGACTATTAATTTTTAAATGCTTCATACTTGTATTGTGGGTCATATTCTGTCTTGAGTTTGGGGCAGCTTGTCGCTTTTGGACCTTGCGCAATAAAACCTCAACATCCAATCCAATCCTCGCATGTGTCTAAAACTTTAGTTGAGTATATATGTCCATTACTTGATGTTTGTCTCGTGTTTGCGCAGCTTGGCCAAATATGGCCCTTGCGCCATAAAACCCAAGCAGTTGTCCTTCACTGAATTGGTATAAAAGATTTGAGTACCTCTAAAGCGTGGACAGGGGTTAATTAATTACCATCGAAAGGTAGGTAGTTAATTAACGTCACACTGGAGCATCACAACGGGCTATTGGTGACGGTCCGGAATCAATCCCAAAGGGAAAGACCAAGGACAACGCATCGTAATTTTGAACCAAGGTCAGATGATGAGGTCAACACCTGAGCTGGCACCCCACTCCCTAAACTTAAACACCACCCCAACGTGAGGACATTTGAGGTCACGACAGATTTAACGTGCAGCAGCTCTCACGTACACGAAGGTCTATGGTTGGATCGAGTTTCGAACTTCCACACCATTTGTTGTTAATCTGCTACTCTTCCAATCGAGCTTGGCCAAATATGGCCCTTGCGCCATAAAACCCCAAGATCAATCAACCAACCAACCAACCAACCATCCAATCGAGTTAATGTGATCCTTTAAATCGTGTAGATTTAAATATATCTATGTATCTTTCTTCCAATCGAGCTTGGCCAAATATGACCCTTGCGCCATATAACCCCAAGACCAACCAACCATCCAATCGAGCTAATGTGATCCTTTAAATCGTGTAGATTTAAATATATCTATGTATCTCTCTTCCAATCGAGCGTGGCCAAATATCGCCCTTGCGCCATAAAACCCCAAAACAAACCAACCATCCAATCGAGCTAATGTGATCCTTAAATCGTGTAGATTTAAATATATCTATGTATTTCTCTTCCAATCGAGCTTGGCCAAATATGGCCCTTGCGCCATAAAACTCCAAGATCAACCAACCAACCAACCATCCAATCGAGCTAATGTGATCCTTAAATCGTGTAGATTTAAATATATCTATGTATCTCTTCCAATCGAGCGTGGCCAAATATGACCCTTGCGCCATATAACCCCAAGACCAACCAACCATCCAATCGAGCTAATGTGATCCTTTAAATCGTGTAGATTTAAATATATCTATGTATCTCTCTTCCAATCGAGCGTGGCCAAATATCGCCCTTGCGCCATAAAACCCCAAAACCAACCAACCATCCAATCGAGCTAATGCGATCCTTATAAATCGTGTAGATTTAAATATATCTATATATCTAGCTTCATAATATAGCTACTTACAATAAAGGAAGTTTATGCACTTAGAGTAAATACGACTTATAAATACTGTTCTTTACTGACATACAATAAAATCTCGATATATCGCATTTCTTGGGAAGCATGGAGGCAACGCAATATGACGAAGGTGAAGAACTGCTTATTAGAAATAAAAATACACAACTTAATATACATAAAACACGCTTTTTAATTAAAGTTACGTGAAACAACAAGTTGAATACAAAATCGATGTTAGAATCTTCAGACGTGAATACGTGGGCCGCGGTTGGAAGAGCATCGGATTGGCAACCGGAGGGTTACGAGTTCGAGACTAGGTCCAACCAAAGACTCGTGTACACGCTATATTGGCTTCAAATGTTCTCATTTTGGTGTGGTGTAGAAGTTTGGAGTGGGATGGGGTAGGCCAGCTCAAGTCTTGTTATAGTCATCTGATCCCTTCGGGTTTGATCCCGGACAGTCGCCAATAGCCCGTTGTGTTGCTCCAGTGCGACGTTAATTCAACTACCAACAGGAGTTAAATAATAAAAATAACGGTAGGTAGGTATTTTAATTAACTTCGCACTGGAGGAACACAACGGGTTATTGGCGACGTCCAAGGGATCAGCCACCGAAAGGAAGGATCCGAGGACAACACCACGTAATTTTGAATCACCGTCAGATGAGGAAGTCACATCTGAGCTGCCACTCTACTCTCCAAACTTCCACACCACGCCAACGTGAGGACATTTGAGGCCACGACAGATTTAACGTGCACAAGTCCCCTTTGCACACGTCGGTCTTTGGTTGGATTCGAACTCGCAATCCTCTGGTTGCTAGTCCGTTACTCTACCAACCGGGCTACCGCGGACCTAATAAAAATAACGAAAAAGTAATAACTAATTTAAACAGCATAGAACGAGTTGTCTCAAATTACCTTAAATTTCCGACTAAATAATTTGTTTGTGGAGAGGTGTTCTTGCGAGATTTATTAACAATTTACGTAATTTCAATTAGCAAATATTTACATGCCAGCGGTTCTCGGTATTGTACCATAACTGAAAGCAGTTTTAATGCTATTTTCGCCTAATATTGCAATAGTTACGAGATGAATGCTGGTATACGGTAGATATCATCCGTTTAGAGTTCGTAAAACACAAACGTCTCGTGTGGTCATTTGATTCGGTTGTTAATAAGATTGAGTCATAGATACAAAAGTCAATTGGTTAAAGTCCACATGTCCGAGAATCCACTGACTTCACTCAATGTTATTACGTAAAGAACTTGATCCTACCACTACAAATATCCACTCCAGATATATAGCTGTCCTGAATCACGAACGGTGTTCACATTAATTTAATAATCAAGGACAGAAAACCATCACAAGCTCATAGGTCTGCGTGTGTGGTATTGATAACTTTGAACTTCCTGCATAATTCTCATTCTTGATCAATCAAAATGATAATTATATTACTAGGTATGCATAAATATTGCTCTAGGTATTGATAACTATTCCATTGATAACTTTGTGAACTTCCTGCATAATTCTCATTCTCGATCATTCAAAATGATAATTATATTACTGGTATGGATAAATATTGCTCTAGATATTGATAACTATCGTATTGGTATTGATAACTTTGTGAACTTCCTGCATAATTCTCATCCTCGACCATTCAAAATGATAATTACATTACTAGGTATGGATAAATATTGCTCTAGGTATAACTAAGTGCACTTCTTGCATAATTCTCATTCTTCATAGTTCGAAACTAGGCCCAGGCAAAGACCGTCGTGTACATGGGTTCTTGTACCCGTCAAATCCGCCGAGGCCTCAAATGTCCTCACGTTGGTGTGGTGTGGAAGTTTGGAGAGTGGGGTGCCAGCTCAGGTGTTGTTCTCGTCATCTGACGGTGGTTCAAAATTACGAGGCATTGTCCTTGGATCTTTCCCTTCGGAATTGATCCCGGACCGTCGCCAATAGCCCGTTGTGTTATCAGTGCGACGTTAATTGCCTATCTACTTTTTTCGATGTTCATATAGAGTTTGAAGTCATGTTCGATTCGTACTTGGTGTATCTCTTCTGTGTCAGTAAAGCTTCCCATGTGTGTATGTATATTTATTTGACAGTGTTTGGCACAACTTGTCCGAAATATGGCCTTTGAGTCATAAAACCCCAAAACAAACCACCCCGATAGTTCGATTCGAGTGAAAATATAGGCATGGCCATTACAGAACATATCGAATAGCTTTAACCAAACCAATTTCTGTATCTACACCATACAGTGTGTATGAAAACTCAGTTATATACGGGTAAACTCTTAGCTTGTTGCTACTTTTCAAACTTTTTTCCAGAGTTCAGATAGTTCTTGAATAGAAATACAACCCTCTTCGCCAACATAGTCATTAGAGAGGTCAAGAGAGCCCTAACCAAGCCAATTAAGTTACACAGGAGCATACTGTGTGTGTGAACAGCATCAATTTACCACTATTTTCTGATTGAATCCCACTTATCTTTTGGATTCAATGAGCAGGTCTAAGGGGAATCGATTTCTAATATTACTTATTGAAGAAACGTTCAATTGACTTAATGAGGTCGCGATCCCATCTCTCACGCAAGCAACGTCAAATGCCCTGAAAGATCTCGGAGTGATTGAAAGGATTTTGGACAGCTTTTTACAAGCTTTTTTGGTCCACGTTTCACTTTAGCTAGGCGCCTGTTATGTTTTCCTTGGCATGGTGTGCCAGTTTGGAGAGTGGGGTTCCAGCTCAGGTATTGACCTCGTCATCTGACCGTGGTTCAAAATTACGTTGCGTTGTCCTAGGATATTTCCCTTCGGGATTGATCCCGGACTGCCGCCAATAGCTCCAGTGCGATGTTTATTAACAAACAGGATGACGCCTCTAGTTTGATCCGAGAAATCCCTTTGCAATGATTGTCAAATATTTTTGACCATATAAAATAATTAAATAAACATTTGTTCCTCGAAATTAACCTTATATTTTTATTTTTTTCAGCATTTAAGCGATTTATAGATAGATAAATATGTCTGCAGAGAGAAACCAATCATTGCTTTCATATTTCGTTGCAAAGAATTAAATTTATAAGGTGTGCGTTGATGTAATATATATAACTTACTTTATTTAAAGAATATCATTAAAGTGTATTCTCCATTAACATTCGATGGATTGATATTTAATTTATAAGGAGAAAAGAATAATAAAACATCACTTATGGGGATGCTGAGCTAAGCTAAGAGAAACCAATCATTGCTTTCATATTTCGTTGCAAAGAATTAAATTTATAAGGTGTGCGTTGATGTAATATATATAACTTACTTTATTTAAAGAATATCATTAAAGTGTATTCTCCATTAACATTCGATGGATTGATATTTAATTTATAAGGAGAAAAGAATAATAAAACATCACTTATGGGGATGCTGAGCTAAGCTAAGAGAAACCAATCATTGCTTTCATATTTCGTTGCAAAGAATTAAATTTATAAGGTGTGCGTTGATGTAATATATATATAACGTACTTTATTTAAAGAATATCGTTAAAGTTTATTCTCCAAATGCATTCGATGGATTGATATTTAATTTATAAGGAGAAAAGACTAATAAAACATCACTTATGGGGATGCTGAGCTAAGCTAAGAGAAACCAATCATTGCTTTCATATTTCGCTGCAAAGAATTAAATTTATAAGGTGTGCGTTGATGTAATATTTATAACGTACTTTATTTAAAGAATATCATTAAAGTTTATTCTCCAAAAACATTCGATGGATTGATATTTAATTTCTAAGGAGAAAAGAATAATAAAACATCACTTATGGGGATGCTGAGCTAAGCTAAGAGAAACCAATCATTGCTTTCATATTTCGTTGCAAAGTATTAAATTTATAAGGTGTGCGTTGATGTAATATATATAACGTACTTTATTTAAAGAATATCATTAAAGTGTATTCTCCAAAAACATTCGATGGATTGATGTTTAATTTATAAGGAGAACAGATAATAAACATCACTTATGGGGATGCTGGGTTTCCAGAGGCCCTCTGGCAAAACCACTGTTTTAAAGAAGCAAAAATATTTTTTTCCAATATCGGTGATTGGCAGTGTTTAGTTTTAGCCTGAAATAATGCTAAGCATGAATAAAACAGGAAAAGATAAATACCAATAAGCTATCTCAAGAAACGTTTCTTATGTAGATAGGTAGTTAATTACCGTCGCACTGGAGCAACACAATGGGCTATTGGTGACGATCCGAGATCAATCCCCAGGGGAAAGATCCGAGGACAACCACGTAATTTTGAAACATGGTCAGATGGCGAGAATAACACCTGAGCTGGCTCCCCGTTCTCCAAACTTCCACACCACGCCAACGTGAGGACATTTGAGGTCACGAGAGATTAAACGTGCACCAGCCCCCGTGTACACGACTATCTTTGGCTGAACCGAGTTTCGAACTCGCAGCCCTCCGATTGCTAATCTGCTACTCTTCCAACAGGGCTACACACCAGTTTCTAAAAGAATAATCATTAAATCTCTATTTATCAATTCATCCATGGTAACCCAGTTGGCAGAGCAACAGATTAGCAACCGGAGGGTTGCGAGTTTGAAACTAGGTCCAACCGAAGACTGTCGTGTTTGCGAGGGCGGTGCACGTTAAATCTGTCGTGGCCTCAAATGTCCTCACGTTGGCGTGGTGTGGAAGTTTGGAGAGTAGAGTGACAGCTCAGGTGTTGACCTCGTCATCTGACCGTGGTTTAAAATTACTAGGCGTTGTCATTGGATCTTTCCCTTCGTGATTGATCCCGGACCGTTTCTAATAGCCCGTTAGGTTGCTCCAGTGTGACGTTAATTAACTACCTTCCTACCTTATCCATTTATTAATGAATGATTCTTAACCTTTCTACTGTGTAATATAAAACCTATGCAGTGCTGTTGCTTTTTCTCATTACTTTTCACCAATACTCTCAGTTTTAATTGTAACAAAGTACTGATATTTAAATAATTGTACAGCTCGGAAATCTATAATACAAAGCAAAATGTATAGCATAACCTTATAACTTATTTTTCGTTGCAAGACTATTATATTTGTGATGCTTCGTATTTAACAATAACATATTTTTTTAATAATTAAATAATAAATATTATACTTGTGATACTTTTTGTACTTTTTAGTAACAACATGCTTTATAAGAGAGATAGTAAAATAACGAATATTAGATTTGTGAAAGCTGTTTATTAATTAACATGCTTTGCAAGTTATTGTAAATTAGTAATAACGTGCAAATGGAGATAAGTAAAAGAAGGACAATTATATTTCTGATACATGCGTTGTAAGTTAGATAAGCAGAACAATGAATAATATATTGGTGATGCATGCATTGTAAGTTAGATAAGCAGAACAATGAATAATATATTGGTGATGCATGCATTGTAAGTTAGATAAGCAGAACAATGAATAATATATTGGTGATGCATGCATTGTAAGTTAGATAAGCAGAACAATGAATATTATATTCGTTCTACTTTATATTTAATTGTATCATGCTTTGTAGTTATTGTAAATTAGTAATAACATGTCTTGCAAATGAGATAAGTAAAAGAAGGACAATTATATTTGTGATATATGCATTGTAAGTTAGATGAGTAGAACAATGTATATTACATTTGTTTGAATTTGTATTTAATAATAGCATGCTTTCAATGTTATATAAGTAAAACAATGGAATATAATTAACGAAAGGTTACATATTATAAAAGTTTTAATGTTAAACTGTTAAACTTTAATTTTTCCTAACATTATCAATGCATTATATATTAATTCATCTTTTATATGCCCCTCCATTTTTTCTCTCTGATCTCTTTTATCATATCTCATGTAAATCTATCTCCTCTCCTCAATATAATACTTTCGTTATCTCTCATTTTTTTCAAGCTTATCAAATCCATTATTTAAATTTTTCGTAATCTAATTTTCTCTTGATTCTTTTTATTCTCTACTTTCTTACTTCTCTTTCTATTAACTTTATACGTCATTCTCTTATCAGCCTTGTTTTTCCTCCTACATCGTTTTAACTTTATGTGAATATCGCTCACACTTTGTTTGAATAAGGAACAAATCTTAATACAAAAGGGTATCATTTTCAAACATAGAAGCAAAAATTTAGGTTATGAAGAATTTAAATCCTATGTAAAATTATAATTAAAATAACACCTATCTAACCAGTTCTGCAAAGGATTTAGATTTTCGTAATCCAATTTTTTTCTCTTGGGATCTTTTAAAATAATTTTCTAATATTTTCTCTTTTTAATAACTTTTTACGTCATTCTCTTATCAGCCTTGTTTTTTAGCTATATTGTTTTAACTTTAAGTGAATATTGCTCACAGCTTTGTATGAATAAGGAACAAATCTCAATACATAAGGGTATCATTTTCAAGCATAGAAGCAAAAAATTATATTATCAAGAATTTAAATCCTATGTAAAACTATAACTGAAATAACACCTATCTAACCAGTTCTGCAAAGGATTTAGATTTTTCGTAATTCAATTTTTTTCTCTTGGATCTTTTTAAATTCTTTTTTTCATATTTTCTTTTTTAATAACTTTTTACGACATTCTCTTATCAGCCTTGGTTTTTCTCCTATATCGTTTTAACTCTATGTGAATATCGCTCACAGCTTTGTATGAATAAGAAAAAAATCTTAATACATAAGGATATCATTTTCAAACATGGAAGTACTTGTAATACATCTTTGCTTTACCCTGTTTTTGTGATTTCCTTCAAGCTAAGGCTAACCAAAGTGTTATTTCTGTTATAGTTCTACATAGAATATAAATTCTTCGTAATCTAATTTTTTCCTCTTGAATCTTCCTTCATCTCATATTTCTCTTTTTAATAACTTTCTGTCATTCTATTATCAGTCTTGTTTTTTCTTTTATATCGTCTTAACGTTATGTGAATATCGCTCATAGCTTTGTATGAATCAGAAATTCTCGGTACAAAAAAGTATTTTAAATCATAGATAAAATACTTACATTTCATCATGGCTTTATTGTTTCTGGGGTTTCTTTCAACCTAACCTAGACGAATAACCAACACATAGGTGTGATTTCAGTTAAAGCTCTACATAGAATTTATGTTCTTCGTAATCTAATTTTTTCTCTTGGATCTATATAAATTATTTTTTCTCATATTTCTTTTTAATAACTTTTTACACCGTTCTCTCATCAGCATTGCCTTTTCTAATTTTTCTTTTACATCGTTTTAAATTTATGCGAATATCGCTCACCTAGCTTTACATGAATAAGAAGCAACTCTCAATGCACAAGGATATAATTTTAAATCAGAAATAAATACATGTATTACGTCCTCGCTTTACTTCATTTCTGTGGTTTCTTTCAACTCTCTTAAATCTACTTATGCGTTATTTCAGTTATACTTCTACATAACATTTTTGTCACAAAGGCCCAAACTGCAAAGATATCTATACGTTGACTGAACTAAACTCCATGTAAACTCGTCGTTATATTTGATTATACGGACATACACAATGATCCATGCAAAACCTACGGAAGATCATCAACCATTTATAAGGTACAAGAATGTAACCAGGGCCTTTGATATCCTAATACAATCTTAACCTATAAATTTCTGAGGTATCCATTTGAGTACATTAAAGCAATAATAGTTGTTTTAACTTGAAAACGTTAACCCCCCTGGTGTCTCGGTGAGATATTTCGTCATTACCCAAACTGACCAGATCTTGATGGACCAGATATCTCGTCACTAGAAGAAACCTGACCAGATCTTGATCTCGTCATCAGAAGAAACCTGACAAGATCTTGGTCTCGTCATCATCAAAAATTTGGCAAAATCTTGATGACGAGATATATCGTCATTAGCAAAATTGTTCAGATCTTGATGGAGGAGATATCTTGTCGGAACCACTTAGAGGGTTAAAGTACATTCTTTAATTTCTGCTGTCCTCATTCATCTACATCTGAATGTTCTGATCCATGGATAATATGCCCATTTGGTCTCAAAGTACAGTATCATTCCTGAGTTTTGAAGTACCTTAAATTGCTGATAAAACGTTTTTTTTAGGAAACAGCTTTAATCGGGACTGAAAAGGTTAAAGTAATTTCATTGGTTTATTAAGAACTAAAATCCTTCTAAACTCGCCGCGTTTTATTTATCTACACGAACTTCCAAAATAAAAGCATGTACAGAAGATAATCAACTATTAAGTATATAAAGTTACCAGAATGATCCAGTGCTTTGATACCCTAATCTAATTTTAACCTCTTCATTTCCAGAGTACCCCCGTTTGGGTACATTAAAATAATGGCTTATTTACCTTGAAAACATCAAAGTACATTCATTAAATTCTGCTGTTCTCATTCAGCTACATCCTAACTTTCTGTATCATCAGGTAATGTGCTTATGTGGTTAAAAAGTACTGAGTATAATTTATGAATTTTGAAGTACCTTAAATTGCCTATAAAATAATTTTTTTGTGGAGATGGTTTGAATCGGGACTGAAAAGGTTAAAGTAATTTCATCACTTTATACGAAACTAAAATCCATCCAAACTCGTCGTTATATCAGATTACAAAACGTCCAAACCACGAAACACAGAATATAATTGAAACTTGATCTTGAAGAAATACAATTGGGAAACTCTCCAGTCCTGGAGTTCCCGTTGGTTACATTAAAATAGTCGATAATATAATTTTTGAGAAGGCTTTCCTCTGGACTGAACTTCATTATTTTATTAAAAACAAAAATCCATCTAAACTCATCGTTATATATGATTGCACGAATTTAAAAAACATGAAACTCATACAGAAGATAATTGTTTTTGTTTCTTGACAACTGAAGAAGATATTATCGAACACACGAGACATTGAGAATGTAATCAGTGTTTTGATGCCGCAACCCCATTTTAGCTCCAGGTGTCTAACAGCCAAACGCAAAAGTTTCCGTTTGAAAGTCAAGCCTAACCCAATTCGACTAGGTCATTTCAAAATAGCCGATGAAATAGTTTTTGAGAAGGCTGTCCTCTGGACTTAAAATGTTGAAGCAATTTTATTATTTTATTCAAAACAAAAATCCATCCAAACTCGTTGGTATATTTGATTACACGAATTTCAAAACCACGAAACATACAGAAGATAATTACTTTTGATTCTTGACAACTGAAGAAGATACTATTGATACTATTCAACACACGGAAATTTTGAATGCAATCGGTGTTTTGATGCTGCAACCCCATCTTAGTTTCAGGTGTCTAATGCCGAACGCCGCTGCAATTTCAAAACTAGTTTCCGTTTGAAAGCGAAGTCTAACCCAACTCGACAATGTTGTATTAAAATAATTTTTAGGAGGTTCTTCTCTGAACTGAAAAGATTAAAGCAACTTCATTATTCTATTCAAAACAAAAATCCATCCAAACTCATTGTGTATTTGATTACACGAAACACATAGAGAAGATAATTGCTTCTGATTCTTGACAACTGAAGAAGATACTATTGAACACACCAGACACCGTGAATGCAATCAGTGTTTTGATGCCGCAACCTCATCTTAGTTTCAGGTGTCTAACAGCCGAAACGCCGCTGCAATTTCGAAACTAAAGTTTCCGTTTGAAAGTCAAGCCTAACCCAACTCAACTAACTTTGAACTCGCAACAGCCGACTAACGGTCTGGCAAAAGACGAACCGACGCGCGATATCCGATTCTTTTTCGAGAACTCCACACGTAATTGAAAAGGTAGCTTCGGCGACTGTGCGTTCCATGACCCGATATGGCTTTCGATGCAGCTGTCACGAGTGGCAGTAGAAAGTTTCGCAATGATGCTCATTTTTCTGTTTGGAAATAAAAGAATGTTATTTCTCTGTGGGACGACTAAACTACAGGGATAGCACTCCTGGCCGGGTGCCAAGTGGAGCCAGATCACCTGGCGCACGCTCGACCCACGTGACTGGGTCCGAGTAGAACTCTTCCCGAGTGAAATATCGATCTTTAGATCATGTTACTTCATGTCACAAAGGCTTTCTTATTTAAGAGTAAAAAATGAAACCCGAATTTTAAACTCGTTTAGTCTTTTCATCATTATGAAACACTTTGAAAATTTTCGAAGGAAAATTGGAGAAAAATTTCGAGGCAAAAGTTTTAGCGTCATTTCAGAAGGATCGTATTAACCAATGTTTTATTACCGAATTGTAAGAAGCGCTCTTTTCTCTCAGACATGTTGGAACAGGTTTCGACGAGTCAAAAACAATATGAATATTAAAATCACCTAAAGCTTTCTTGTTTAAGTGGTAAAAAGGAACCAAATATTTAAACCTTTCAATCTTTTCATCATGAGACACGGGGAAAATTGGAGACAAATTTCGAAGCAAATGTTTTAGCTTCATTTCAGGCGGATCGGATTAACCAATGTTTTATTACCGAATTGTAAGAAGCGCTCTTTTGTTTCAAACATGATGGAATAGGTTTCGACAAGTACTCAAAAACATGAATATCAAACTCACCTAAAGTTTTCATGTTTCTTTTCATCGTTGAGACACGGGGGAAGTGGGGAAAAATTTCGAGGCAAAATTTTCAGCGTCATTTTAGACGGATCGGATTAATCTGTTTTATTACCGAATCGTAAGAAATGCCCTTTTGTCTCAGACATATTAGAACAGGTTTCGACAAGTCAAGAACAATATAAATATTAAATCCCCCTAAAGCTTTCTTGTTAAAGTGGTAAAAAGAAAGAAATATTTGTGAACAGTTCAGTCTTTTCAACATTATGATACACGGAGAAAATTGGAGAAAAATTTCGAGGCAAAAAAGTTTCAGCGTCATTTCAAACGGATCGGATTAACCAAATTACCGAATCGTGAGAAGCGCTCTTTTGTCTCCGACATGTTGGAACAGGTTTCGACAAGTCAAAAACAATATGAATATCAAAGTGACTTAAACATTTCTTGTTTCTTTTCATCATTATAAGACACTGGGAAAATTGAGGGAAAATTTCGAGGCAAACTTTTTAGCATATCAGACGGATTGGATAAACCGATGTTTTATTACCGAATCGTGAGGAGCGCTCTTTTGTCTCAGACATGTTAGAACAGGTTTAGACAAGTAGTTAAAAAATATGAATGTCAAAATGTACTAAAGCTTAAGTGGTAAAAATGAACCAAATATTTAAACTCATTCGCAGTTTATTCATGATTATGAGACATTGGGAAAGTTGAAGAAAATTTCGAGGCAAAACTTTTAGTGTCACTTTAGATGGATCGGATTAACCAATGTTTCATTATAGAATTGTGAGAAGCGTTCTTTTGTCTCAGACATGCTGGAACAAATTTCGACAAGTACTCAAAAACGATGAGTATCAATATGCCTTAAAATTTTCTTATTTAAGTGGCAAAAGAGGACCTCTTATTTTAAACTCGCTCAGTATTTTCATCATTGTAAGACATTAGGAAAATCAAAAAACTTTGAGGCAAAAGTTTTAGTGTCACTTCATACGGTTCGCATTTCTGCGTTTTATGACCTAATCGTCAGAAGCACTCTTCTGTATCAGGCATGTCAGTACAAGTTTCGAAAAGTAATCAAAAACGATACAAATGTTATACAGAATTTTGTTTTTAATTAAAACACAGAATCATAAATTTCAAGGGCAAAATGAAAAATTGCGATCTTATCTTTATGAGAGTGGAAAAATCAAAGAAACATTGGAAAGCGAAACATTTAGTGTCCCTTCAAACGGATCATATGAACTAATTTTTATTATTTAATCCTGAGAACCACTCTTAGGTGTCAGGTATGTTAAAACAAGCTCCGAAAACTAATTAAAAGTAACATAAATGCGATGTATAATTCCGCTTTGAATCTCGTGAAAATGAAGAAATGTTTTAAAACGTTATGGGGGCGAGTGGGAAATCTGTAAAAAATGTGATTAGAAACCTCGAGAAACGTTAAGAACTCAATAATTTATCTCATTTAACACAACTAATATTAAAGAAAATTAAGAATACTTAATATTCTAGGCAGTAAACTGTTCACACTTAGCATAGCTAACAGATGCTATTTCTCTGAGAGATTATGATCTTTCCTACATGGCACGGCCTAATCTGTGGTTGTTTTTATAACCGATAAAAGATTATTTATTTCCTAAGTAATCTCTTGAACATCTCAAGTGCTGTATAAGATACGGAAATCAAGATTCTATAATTTATTTACATGTGCTATAAAAGCGACCAAAGCTCTAATACTTATATGATTTATTACTTAGCTTCTTTAAGATGAAAGCGATGTCAACACCCGCTAAAGATTTCGACTATTGTATTAACTCGAAATGTTTCAATAGAAATAGCAAGTGCTACACAGCTTCTTTGGTAATGATATTGCAATTTTCCCCGCACACATATACTCTGCTTGTTGTTTTCCCAACTACTGTCTTCTTATTGCCGGGAAAGCTATGAAATAAGGATAAATCAAAGATTTTAACTATTACATTAAACCAAACTGTTTTGATAGAAATAACAAATGCTCCATAGCTTCTTTGGTAATGCTTTTGCAATTTTCCCCGCACGCATATTCTCTGGCGATTGTTTTGCCAACTACCATTTCCTTACTGTCGTAAAAATCTATGAAATAAGCCAAAGATTTAATTATTCCATTAACCCGAACAGTTTTGATAGAAATAACATATGCACCACAGCTTCTTTGACTTCGCAATTGCAATTTCCGTAAGCATATTCTCTGGTTGTTGTTTTCCCAACTACTGTCTTATTGCCGGGAAAACTATGAAATAAGAGTAAATCAAAGAATTTAACTATTGCAGTAACCCGAACTGATTTGATGAAATAACAAGTATCCATACCTTCTTTGGTAACACTTGCGATTTTCCCCGCACGCTTATTCTCTGGTGGTTGTTTTCCCAACTACTATCTCCTTATTGCCGAGAAAACTTTGAAGGTTAAGCCTCAATTTTTTCGATGTCTTCAGACATGTCATAAAATTCAAAATAAACCAAGAAATGGTTCCAGTATACTAAAAGCACATATAACCCTTATATTTTGTCGACTTTAATTAAATGTACTTTGATGAAATACGGATACGCCCCAATTTTTCCTATGTCTTCAGACATGTTATGAAATTCAAAATAAATCAAGAAAATGGTTCCAGTGTACTAGCAGCACAAATAACCTTTGTATTATCTTGACTTTGATCAAATACTAAAATCATCTCGAATTATAGATAATTGAAGCGACTATATTCCTACAGATTTTAATAACTACATTAACCGGAACTGCTTTAAAAGATGTAAAGCAGGCTATATAGATTCTACGGAAACTGTTTCAATTTTCCCCATGCTTATTATCTGGTGATTGTTTTTCTAACTATCTCTTATTACCAAGAAAACTATGAAATATATAAGCGAAAGATTTTTCTGTTATCTTCAGGCATGTTATGAAACTCAAAATAAACTAAGAAAATGGTTCCAACGAAATATACACACAGCATAAACAACCCTTATATTCTTAAGATTTAGATAAAATACTATAACAATTTCAAATCACAGACAATTGGAGTGACTTTATTATATTTTGCAATGTACATAATTCTTTCAGATTTTGACACTTTTTCATTCACATTTTCGTTATTAAATTTTCCTCGGAATTTCGTAACATAATTTATCGTTAAAACTAATTACTTTTCAAAGCATTAATTCTTCGAATTCCCTTAAAATCAGCGCTACCTTAACTATTAACAATTTTTATCTAATTTTCATCCAATAGCTAATAGTTTCGAAATTTAATACTTATATTCGTATTCTTTCATCGCAGGCGATTGAGATATCAATAAATATATAAATAAATTACGAAAATTAAAAAGCTCATTATTCGTCTTGGAAATAAACGAGTACTTTTTAATTTTACTAATTTATTGTTTCAGAATCAGCTTCAAATTAATGTGATTTAAACTTAATCATAAAATATTAGTGTCTTACAAAACCTTACACAAACATTTTATGTTTTTAAGATTATACTTGGTAATTCAGAAGAATAATTCGGTGTATAATTTTCAGTAAAAAATTATGTAAAATAGTAAAGGGGACTGAATTATACGAATTAAATATGCAACACTGAATATTTTGTGATTTTTTTTGTCTCGAGGCAACAAACACATCTTAAGACATGAATAATTCTTATTATCGTGCACTTGTAGTAACTACCCTGTACGTAATTTGTATCTTCTTTTGATGTTAGTCATATCAGTCGTTTTTACACTTTTGTATTATTACAAATTATGTTTCATTACTTTTATTATTCGTGTTTCTACAATTGCTTCTCATTTTCAAGTCATGTGAACATTTTTCGTAAAGCTACGGTGAAATAAATTGTTTCTTCTTACTTTTTTGCCTTTAATCCAGTTTTCTATATTTTCAAAACACTTTTCGGGTAAGACTTATATTTAAAAGAAACGATCGCAATTTTTCAATATAAGCACTATATTCATTTTAAATAAAAACGCATTGATAGCTAGGTACTTAGTTCAACAACACTCGAATGTTCTATTGGTTTATGAGGAATCAACTCAGCCTCAAAGAAACTCCTTTCTCAAAAATTATTTTTTTCAGTTATTTAAGGTACTCTTAGACTCAGGAATGATAAAAAGGCATTCCATTATTTTCAAACAAACTGATTCCAATGGGTTAAAGTATTAATTTTAGGGTATTGCTCCATGGGTCAGAATATTAGTAGAGAGCTGAATGGGGACAAAAATTAATGAATATACTTTAACGTATCGAAGATAAAAAAAGCAAATGAAAACGCATTGCTATGGTTTTTTGAGTATTTTGTTTAACAGCACTATGGTTCTATTGGTTTTGAGGAATCAACTCAACCTTAATAGAAAACCTCTTTCAAAAATTATTTGTCAACTATTTAAGGTACTTTGAGACTAAGAAATGATAAAAAATATATCGTATTTAAAAAATGGGGCTCCCATGGGTTAGAACATTAGGATAAAGCTGAATGAGGCCAGCAATGATTAATGAATGTACTTAAAAGTTTGGAATGTAAATATGCTATTATTTTAATGTACTTAAACAGATACTCCAAGAATAAAGCCCTTGCGCTATAAAACCCCGAAGCAACCAACCAAGAATAAAGAGGTTACGCCATGGACATTAGAAAGAAACGAACATAATTTTTCAAAATAAGCACTATATTAATTTTAAGTGAAAACACAGTGATAACTGGGTATTTCGTTTAACAGCACTCTATAGTTCTATTGGTTTCTGTAGAATCAAATCCGTCTCAAGGAAAACCCTTTTCTCAAAAATTATATTTTGAGTTATTTAAGGTACTTAGATACTAAGAAAGATAAATTATGCACATACATTATTTTTAATGGGTCCCCATGAGGGTAATTCACTCATTTGAGAACTTTTCCCCGTATGGGTCAGAACATTAGGATAGAGCTGAATGAGGCCAGTAAGAATTAATGAATATTCTTTAAAGTTTTGTAGGTAAAAAATTATTATTTAATACCCAAATGGGAACTCCAAAAAATGAAGAGGTTTAAGTAAAAGATTTTTTGTAAGCACAAAAAGTATTAAAGAATACACTTAAACCTTTTGTAGGTAAAAAGGCTATCATTTTAATGTACCCAAACAGGTATTCCAAGAATGAAGAGGTTACGCTGTATGTCCCTTATCTACATAGCCATCTGTTGCAAAAAACGATAGTCGAACGGCAAAACAAACTATTTTTGAAAAACGACTGTTCTGCTATTTTTACGAGTGGTAATACGATAAGCATATAACCGTAGATTGTTCTTCTCTTACATTTACGAAACCTGCACAGCGAGACAAAGAACAAGCTTTCAGACGGGAAATAAGATTACAATCCCAGACGAGCGCCATTTCAGAAATGATTTCGGTACTACCGAAAAAGCCTTTAATTTCCAAGAAAATACCAACCACCAGAACCACAATACTTTAAAAATACCCAGTCCTCGGCACCCCCGGCCCCAGTCTGCAACCCGACACCGCAGATATTGCGAACTGGCATAAATAAAATATCTTACGCTCGGCTGAGACAAAAGGAATCTATCCCTTCTCCGGCAGCGGGCAGAGGTTCTTCGAGGAAATTGAATGGATGGAATGCATCCTAGAGCAAAACAGGAGAAAGCTAATCTTCTACTAATTTAAAATTTTTAAATGGAAATCATCCTACTCAAAAACGCATCAGTCGGCTGCTTAGAGCAAGGAGACGAGTCCAAAGGGCGGCTTCGTCGGGACGCGAAAGATTAAAAAAATACCAAATAAAAAGAGCCGAAACGTGAGCTTCCAGGGCAGGGTGGATCCCCCACGTTCGATCGATTCTTTGTTTGCGTTCCACGTCGTCCTCACTATGAGGGCCCTTTGTGGAGGCAGACCCATGGCTTCGCCTCGCTCCGGAGCACTCCACCAAAAAATACCCTACACGGACATCCACCAAAAAAGGAATCGATCTCTTTTCACAAAGTCTGGAAGCGCTCCGTTTTCCACAAAGAATGCACTTAATTTGAGTCACTCCAATTATTATAATGCGCATGTGTTGAGAGTAGAGCGTCCTATGTTAGCGGCTGCTTTAAAAGGTTGGAAACTTTGGAAAATTCATAACCTTTGACTTAAGTGCTCAATATTACTTCGAATGCACACTCAAAATTATCCTATATCAATAAGAACTTCCACTAAAAAAGACCTACATCAAGACGCAGATCCACCAAAATATCTATTTACTTTCACAGAGTCTGGAAGCGATCCGTTTTCCCCAAGGAATGCACTTAAATTGAGTCACTGCAATTATTGCAATGCACATGTGTCGTAGACTAGAGTGTCCTATGTTAATGGCTGCTATAAAAGGTTGGACACTTTTGAAAGCTCATAATCTTTAACTTGGGTGCTCAATATTACATCGAATGTTCACTGTCAAAATTTTATCCTATGCGAACTTCCAGTAAACAAGTCCATATACATCAAGACGCAGTTCCATCAAAAAACCCACTTAATTTGAATAACTTCGATTACTATAATGCGCATGTGTTGTAGAGTAGAGCGTCCTATGTTAGAGGCTGCTTTAAAAGGTTGGAAGCTTTGGAAAATTCACAATCTTTAACTTGAGTGCTCAACATTACCTCGAATGCACACTTAAAATTATCCTATATCAATACGAACTTCCACTAAAAAGTCCTACATCAAGACGCAATTCCACCAAAAAAGGAATCGATATCTTTTCACCAAGTTTGGAAGCGTTCCGTTTTCAACAAAGAATGCACTAAATTTTAACCACTTAAATTTTTATAATACGCATGAGTAGAGCGTTCTATAATAGCTACTGTTTTAAAAGATTAGAAACTTTGTAAAAGTCATAATCTTTAACTTGAGTGCCTCGTATGCACACTGTCAAAATTATTCTATACGAACTTCCACTAAACAAGTTCTATATCAAGACGCAGATCCACCAAAAAATCTATTTAATTTCAGTCTGGAAGCGCTCCGTTTTCCACAAAGAATGCACTTAATATGAGTCACTTTAATTATTATAATGCGCATGTGTTGTGGAGTAGAGCGTTCTATTTAGCGGCTGTTTTAAAAAGTAAGAAACTTTGGAAAATTCATAATCCTTAACTTGAGTGCCTCGAGTGCACGCTGTAAAAATTATCCTATACGAACTTCCACTAAACAAGTCCTATATCAAGACGCAGATCCACTAAAAAAAGACTACTTTCAGAGAGTTTAGAAACGCTCCGTTTCCCACAAAGAATACATTTAATTTGAGTCACTTCAATTATAATGCGCGTGTGTTGTAGAGTTCAATGTTTTATGTCAGTGGTTATTACAATATGTGTTTTATGTCAGTGGTGAAGATTACAAACTTTGAAACACTCAAAGTCTAACTTGTAAGTGCTCAATATTTCCACCAGAATCTGACATCAAGAAGCACTTCACCACAAAAATGAATTGATCTACTTTTACAAAGCCCGGAAGCACTGCGTTTTCTACAAAGAATGCACTTAATTTGAGTAACTTCAATTATTATAATGGCCCTTGCGCCATAAAACCCCAAAACAGCCAACCAACATCAATTATAATGCGCAGGTGATGTAGAGTTGAGCGTTCTTGTTATGGCTGCTTTAAAAAGTTAGAAACTTTGAAAGCCCATGAAACTCATTATCTTTAACATAAGTGTTCACTATTGCCTTGTGTGTACAATGTCTAAAATTATGCTATAAATTCGAATTTTCGCCAAATAAGTCCTATAATATATATAATTCGGACATCCAACAAGAAAGAAACATATCCCCTTTCGCAAAGTTTGAAAGAGCTCCATTTTCTACATAGAATGAACTTTATTTTAGTCCTTTTCGATTATCATAATGAGCGTGTCTACTAGAGTTGAGAATTCTTCGTTAGTGGCAGTTTTGAAAGAAAACACTCTTTGAGATACTTTTAGCTTTAACTTGAGTGCTCAATATTACTTCGTATGAACACTGCAAAATAATTCTATATCAATACCAACATCCACCAGATCAAGATGCAATTCCATCAAAAAAAGAAATCAATCTCCTTTCACAAAGTCTGGATGAGCTACCTTTTTCCATAAAGAATGCACTTAATTTTATTCACTTGAACTATTATAATGCGCATATGCCTTAGAGTTGAGCGTTCTTCTTATGGCTGTTTTGAAAGATTTCAAATTTTGACAGGCCCATGAAACTCGTAATCTTTAACTTAAGTGTTTAATATTACCTCGTGTGTGCACTGTCTATAAATTATCCTACATCAATACGGACTTTCACCAAACACCTCCTGCATCAAAACGACATACACCAAAAAAGTAACCGATCTACTTCCAAAATGTCTTGAATGGATCCGTTTTCCACAAAGAATGCATTGTTATGACGTTTTTGAAGTATTCAAACTTTGAAGACACAAAAAACAAACTAATCTTTAACATCAAGTGTTCAATATTAACTCGCGTTTAAATTGTCTAAAAGTATGCTATATCAATACATACTTTCACCAAACACGTCCTACATCAAGAACAGCTCCACCAAAGAAGGAATAGAACCACTTTTACAAAGTCTGAAAGCGCTTCATTTTCCACAAAGAATGAATGCACTTAATTTTAGTCACTTACATTTTTATAATAATTTTGTTGCAGTTGAGTGTTCTTTTTATGGCTGTTTTGAAAACTTTCAAACTTTGAAAAATTCATCAGTTTTAACATGAGTGCCTCGAATGTACGCTGTCAAAAATTACCCAACATCAATACGAGAATTACCAGCAAATGGAGTCCTACATCAAAACGCAGTTCCTCCATAAAAGAAGAATCGATCTACTTTCACAAAGTCTAGAAAACTCCGTTTTCCACAAAGAATGCACTATAATTTAGCCTCTTCAATTAACCAACTTTCCTCCTTAAATGAGACTGGTGAAGCACTTTTTAACTAAATTAATCTTTGCGTTGTTCAAAACCTCTATTGTATTATATTTTTACCCCTTTCTTATCGGATCTGGGAAATTCAAATACCACTTTTTAGTCTGAAACCTTTTCATGCCAATAATACTACTTAGGGTATATTAAAAATAACTGCTTTTACACCCGTAAAGCATTATAATATATTCATTGATTCTTCTGTCCCTAGCTACATTTAAATGTCCCGACTCAGCGGAAATGTCCCTATATGGGTAATGTACAAGGGCGATATTTGGCCACGCTCGATTGGAAGAGAGATACATAGATATATTTAAATCTACACGATTTAAAGGATCACATTAGCTCGATTGGATGGTTGGTTGGTCTTGGGGTTATATGGCGCAAGGGTCATATTTGGCCACGCTCGATTGGAAGAGATACATAGATATATTTAAATCTACACGATTTAAGGATCACATTAGCTCGATTGGATGGTTGGTTGGTTGGTTGATCTTGGAGTTTTATGGCGCAAGGGCCATATTTGGCCAAGCTCGATTGGAAGAGAAATACATAGATATATTTAAATCTACACGATTTAAGGATCACATTAGCTCGATTGGATGGTTGGTTTGTTTTGGGGTTTTATGGCGCAAGGGCGATATTTGGCCACGCTCGATTGGAAGAGAGATACATAGATATATTTAAATCTACACGATTTAAAGGATCACATTAGCTCGATTGGATGGTTGGTTGGTCTTGGGTTATATGGCGCAAGGGTCATATTTGGCCAAGCTCGATTGGAAGAAAGATACATAGATATATTTAAATCTACACGATTTAAAGGATCACATTAACTCGATTGGATGGTTGGTTGGTTGGTTGGTTGATTGATCTTGGGGTTTTATGGCGCAAGGGCCATATTTGGCCAAGCTCGATTGGAAGAGTAGCAGATTAACAACAAATGGTGTGGAAGTTCGAAACTCGATCCAACCATAGACCTTCGTGTACGTGAGAGCTGCTGCACGTTAAATCTGTCGTGACCTCAAACGTCCTCACGTTGGGGTGGTGTTTAAGTTTAGGGAGTGGGGTGCCAGCTCAGGTGTTGACCTCATCATCTGACCTTGGTTCAAAATTACGATGCGTTGTCCTTGGTCTTTCCCTTTGGGATTGATTCCGGACCGTCACCAATAGCCCGTTGTGATGCTCCAGTGTGACGTTAATTAACTACCTACCTTTCGATGGTAATTAATTAACCCCTGTCCACGCTTTAGAGGTACTCAAATCTTTTATACCAATTCAGTGAAGGACAACTGCTTGGGTTTTATGGCGCAAGGGCCATATTTGGCCAAGCTGCGCAAACACGAGACAAACATCAAGTAATGGACATATATACTCAACTAAAGTTTTAGACACATGCGAGGATTGGATTGGATGTTGAGGTTTTATTGCGCAAGGTCCAAAAGCGACAAGCTGCCCCAAACTCAAGACAGAATATGACCCACAATACAAGTATGAAGCATTTAAAAATTAATAGTCTAAGATAAAGATAAGAGGTAGATTTAAAACATGTAAAATGTATAGATGATAATAAAAATATTCAAACATTAGTCAGATGATAAAACAATATCGTCGTCTGCAGCATAAATAAAACTGAAAAATTTAATTTGCATATGTATAAAATTTTGAGTGTGAAATTTAAAAGATGGAAAAAATCAGAGATTTAAAAACCAACTGAACGTAAAAACGCGAAAAGGTTTGAATGGGGATTTTCCCCAATCAAATCTCGCAGATTTAAAATTGTACTTTTAATAAATTTGATGCGTTGATGATTAAAAACAGGACAGACTGTTTAAATGTGATAAACAGAAAATGGAATAGAGCATGAGTTGCAAATGGGTGATCTCTCTCTCCTAGTAAAAGATGACGATGGGTGAATCGCGCGTGTCCAATACGAAGGTGAGTCAATTTAACATTAGTCCGCACTGGAGACACTGGCCACTGATGAAGGATGGATTTATACAATGCAATTTGTTGGTGACTTGCAGGTTCCACGACTGACACATACGAGAGAAATACACCTATGGTCAGTTAAAGGAATTGAACCTGCATGTTGCTAGAACAGTGGACAAACCCATTGAGGCACAACTTTTTTGGAATAAGTCTTTCAAACTATATATGGGACCGTGGTAGCCCAGTTGACACATGACTTAAGCAACCAAAGGGTTGGGAGTTCGAAACTCGGTCCAACCTAAGACCGTCGTGTTCATCCGTCGAACTCTACAGAAATAGATTTGGATTTCCTTCGTTCGTAAAACTAAAATTCGTTGATGGTCAAGTAGGAAAGAGCAATGTAGCCTAATGCGATATATATTATGATGTGATATATCAATACACAATATATCATAATATGATACATGATATATCATGCCGCTATGTATCGATACACGAAAACTCGAAAATTATATATCGATGCGCGATATATCGATACGTGATATAAGCAGGAGTTTCTGCGTTTAGTATGCTCTGAAGAGTTAAAAAACTCTCATGACTGGCCAGACAAATTACAAACAAATACACGATATATTATGACGCGATATATCAATACACAATATACCTAACATGATATATCAATACATGAAAACTCGAAAGTGATATATCGATGCATGATATAATGAGGAGATTTTGCGTTTAGTGTGCTCTAAAGCTAAAAACCTCTGATAAAAGGCCCAACAAATTACAAATACACAATATATAAGGACACGATATATCAATGCGATATATCGATACACGAAAACGAACGTGACATATCGATGCGTGATATAACGAGGAGTTTATGCATATTTAGTGTGCTCTACAACGAAAAAACTCATGAAAGGCCCAACAAATTGAATTCTTTGAGGAAATATTAAAATTCCGAGGCCCGTTGGTGGAAGAGAAGAAGCGCAAGCAGAGCACAAAAGCACCGAGTATAATCGGGCGTTCGTACAAAGCGAACTAGTGAAGCGGCACACTAATGAATAGTGAAGTTCAAGTGAATTCCATCCGGCTAGTGATACCTCTCCAAACTTTCCGAGAAGTCGCATGCGGCTCTGTTTCTGCGGAACGGAAATTTCCGACGAACCTTCGGATCGATTGCGAAGAGAGATGCTAATAATAACGTCCTCGTTCAATTTTAAATCGCCCGGCTCCCATTTGTTTGAAATTTCTCAAATATTACTCCTCTTAAGTATTTTCTTTACAAGAAATTGCTCTCGTTTTCGCGAAGGTTGATGGGTATAGAGGTATTCTTTTCGCATACTATACAGGGTGAGTCTAAACTAATACGACAAACTTCAGGGGGTGATAGAACACAACGAAACAAACACTTTTCCCCATAGAATGTATGGTCGCAAGTGCAGCGGTTGGCCGCTAGAGAGCGCAATCAAACGCTTGTATAAAAGCCCATAGAATGTCTATTGGGTGTCTAAACTAATACGACAAACTTCAGGGGGTGATAGAACACAACGAAACAAACACTTTTCCCCATAGAATGTATGGTCGCAAGTGCAGCGGTTGGCCGCTAGAGAGCGCAATCAAACACTTGTATAAAAGCCCATAGAATGTCTATTGGGTAAGTCTAAACTAATACGACAAACTTCAGGGGGTGATAGAACACAACGAAACAAACACTTTTCACCATAGAATGTATGGTCGCAAGTGCAGCGGTTGGCCGCTAGAGAGCGCAATCAAACGCTTGTATAAAAGCCCATAGAATGTCTATTGGCTAAGTCTAAACTAATACGACAAACTTCAGGGGGTGATAGAACACAACGAAACAAACACTTTTCACCATAGAATGTATGGTCGCAAGTGCAGCGGTTGGCCGCTAGAGAGCGCAATCAAACGCTTGTATAAAAGCCCATAGAATGTCTATTGGGTAAGTCTAAACTAATACGACAAACTTCAGGGGGTGATAGAACACAACGAAACAAACACTTTTCCCCATAGAATGTATGGTCGCAAGTGCAGCGGTTGGCCGCTAGAGAGCGCAATCAAACGCTTGTATAAAAGCCCATATAATGTCTATTGGGTAAGTCTAAACTAATACGACAAACTTCAGGGGGTGATAGAACACAACGAAACAAACACTTTTCACCATAGAATGTATGGTCGCTAGAGGGCGCTTTCCATTTCGGCACAAACACTCCGACGCAAGTTGGAAAGAGGCATGAAATATGGAAACAACGCTTTAATGTCAAATAAACATGAATAACTGCTTGACCAAAACGAAATAATACAATTATATTTGCATAAATTAAAGATAAGTACAAGTAACAACGGGTAAGAAAGAAATGGTATGTACAAAACATGAGAAACTTTTCACATGGAAATGAAACATGTACAAACATCAGTCAGTAAGTACAACGCAAATGCACAATTACAGAAGCTGTTCAAAATGTCGACCACCACACCTGATGCAGGCCTCGCATCGCCGACGTAACGCTTTTATACAACCGTTTGACAGCGCTCTCTAGCGGCCAACCGCTGGACTTGCGACCATACATTCTATGGGGAAAAGTGTTTGTTTCGTTCTATCACCCCTGAAGTTTGTCGTATTAGTTTAGACTCACCCTGTATAGGGCCGCGGTAGCCCGGTTGGTAGAGTAACGGTAGGTAGTTAATTAACGTCACGTTAGAGAAACACGACGGGCTATTGGCGACGGTTCGGGATCTGTCCCCGAGGAAAAGACCGGAGGACAACACCACGTAATTTGGAACCTCGGTCAGATGACGAGGTGACATCTGAGATGGCACCCCACTCTCAAACCTTCCACACCACGCTAACGTGAGGACATTTGAGGCCACAACAGATTTAACATGCACCAGATCCCGTGTACACGACGGTCTTCGCGTGGATCAAGCATCGAACTCGAAGCGCTCCGTTGTTAATCCGTTGATCTCCCAACTGGGCTAACGTGAAGAGTAACGGATCAGCAATTAAAGGGTTGCAAGGGTCCAGCCAAAGTCTGTCCTGTATAAGGGGGCTGGTGAACGTTAAATCTATCGTGGCCTCAAACGTCCTCTCGTTGTAGTGGTGGGGAAGTTCGGAGAGTGGGGGGCCAGCTCGGGTGTTGTTCTCGTCATTTGACCACGGTTCAAAATTACGAGGCTTTGTTCTTGGATCTTTATCTTCACAATGGATCCCGGACCGTCGCTAATAACCCGTTGTGTAGTTCCAGTGTGACGTTGATTAACTACCTACCCTACCCCTTTCGCATACTATATAAGTTTTGGTTGGTTGGTTTGGCGTTTTATGACTCAAAGACAGTATTTGGTCAAGCTGCTCCAAACACAAGAAAACATCAAGTAAAAAATGTCTTGTAAGGAGAAAAGAGAGGGATTGGGGAACAAAGTAGAGGGATGCTAACAGGAAAAGATAGCTTCGGTATCACGGGAGTCCGACTCGTGTTTACTAAAGACAGTCAACCCCATGGTAAGAAAAGATCACTAGAGTACCTCGGGTGTGTGAAGCCGGGCACACCTAGAGGTTATGTGAACCCGAGGACATAAATTTCGGAATATCATCTCCATACCTATAGGGTTAGTTGGATTAACGACACACTAGTGCAACAGAAATGGCTATTGATGACGATCCGGGATCAATCCCGAAGCGAAAAATTCAAGGACAACGCCTCGTAATTTAGAACCACGGTTATATGACTAGAACAACACCTGAGCTGGCACCCCACTCTTCAAACTTCTGCACCATGTCGTTGTTGTCTCCCGGCCTCCAAACATAAGAAATAAATATTAGAAGTACACAAATAATATAAGTAGGTTAACTCGATCTCATTCGTAAGATTGCTTGACTGTTTTATCAGAAGCGCACCATGTCCTAGGGGTGCCTGATCCCAATGAGCTCTCCAATACTTTCTTGGTTGTGTGTCCCGGGACCCTAAACATAAAAAATAAAATTAAAAGTATATAGATAATATAAGTAGGGTGATTCGATCTCTCTCATAACATCGCTTGACTGTTTTATCAGAAGCGCACCATGTCCTAAAGGACCCGATCCCCTTGCAACGGTCTAATATTTTTACGGATGGGTCCTAGTTCCCCAAACAAAAAAATAAATACTACAAGTATACAGATAATATAAATAGGGCGATTCTATCTTAATCATAAGATCGCTTGACTGTTTTATTAGACGCGCACCATGTCCTAGGTGCCTGATCCCAAGGAGCTCTCCAATACTTTCTTGGTTGTGTCCCGGGACCCCAAACGTAAAAAATAAAATTACAAGTATATAGATAATATAAGTAGGGTGACTCGATCTCACTCATAAAATTGCTTGACTGTTTTATCAGAAGCGCACCATGTCCTAAAGGACCCGATCCCCTTGAAGCTGCTTAATAATTTTATGGTTGAGGACCCAAACATAAAAATAAATATTACAAGTATACAAATAATATGAAGTAGTGTGACTTGATCTCACTCATAAGATTGCTTAACTGTTTTTACAGAAAGGGAACCAAGTCCTAAGGGCCCGATCCCTCTGGAGTTCTTTAATGTTTTTTGAGTCCCGGGACCCCAAACATAAAAAATAAATCTTACAAGTATACAGACAGTACTTGCGTAGGGTGACTCGATCTAATTCATAAGATTGCTCGACCGTTCTATCAGAAGCGCTCCAAGTGTTAGGGACCCGATCCCAAGGAGCTCTATAATATTTTTATGGTTGTGACCCGGGCCCCCAAACATGAAAAATAAATATTACAAGCATACATATGTTTGAATAGGTGACCCTATTTCACTCATAAGATTGCTTCAATGTTTTATAAGAAGAGCACCAAGTCCTAGGGGCTCGATCCCGTTCGAACAGCCTAATATTTTTATGGTTGGGTCCCGGACCCCAAACAGTAAAATTAGATATTACAAGTACACAAATAATATGAATTAGGGCTACTTGATCTCAACCATAGATTACTTGACTGTTTTATCAGAAGGGTCACCAAATCCAAGGAAGTTGGAACACCCCGTGTTTTACACATAGAAAATGTTTATTTATGATAGAGTGCAGACTACGGGGATTATTTGTGATAGAGTGCAGACTACGGGGATTATTTGTGATAAGAGTGCAGACTACCTGAAGGACGGTTTAAATTTGTATTCCCCCATATCCTTAAATATTTTACAGGAAGTTTTGAAGCATTCTGAATATAGAAAATGCTTATGTAGGTAATTAGGGTTTTATGGCGCAAGGTGCAAAAGCAAACAAGTTGCGCCACAGAAAATGTTTAGACTGTGTGATAGAAATGTAGGACAGTTCAATTTTGTGGTCCTTCTCCCCTTAAAGTTTTTACAGGAAGTTTTGGAATAGCTGTACACATAGTAAATGCTTGTAGTTTGAAATATTCTCGGTTTACTATCCAGAAATTACTTTATTAATCAGCCTACCCTGGGATTGTCTAGGAACAATTACAACACCGATCCACTCGTTTTCAAAGTCAGCTAAACATTACGAAAAGTAAGGAATAATCAGGAAGGAAATAATTGCACACTTAGGTGAAATAATCGTACACTTATGTGAAATAATTGTACACTTATGTGAAATATTTATACACTTAAGTGAAATAATTGCAAACTTAGGCGAACTATTTTCGCTTTGCTATCCAGAATTTACTTTATTAATCAGTCAATCCTGGGATTATCAAGGAACAATCACTCCGATCCACTCGTTTTAACATCAGCGAAGCATTTGAGTACAGTAAGACATAATCAGGGAGGAAATAATTGTACACATAGGTGAAATAATTGTACACATAGGTAAAATAATTGTACACATAGGTGAAATAATTGTACACTTAGGTGAAATAATTGCAAACTTAGGCGAAATATTTTCGCTTATCCAGAATTTACTTTATTTAATCAGTCAATCCTAGATTATCAAGGAACAATCAAACCGATCCACTCTTGTTTTCAACATCAGCGAAGCATTTGCGAAAAATAAGGTATACGGGAGGAAATAAACACTTAGGTGAAATATTTTCGCGATATATGCTATGTGTAAAAAGTAGATTCTGTCTCGATTAAGATAATTATGCTGAAACATCGTTCGCAGCCAGCCAGTGGAAAACGACGAAAAGTGGTAATTTGGACTAAGTGCATTTTATTACAGACGACCCATCATGTCTTCACTTATATTTCCATGGCAGCTTTGATGTATTAAACTACTCGAAAGCTCATGATCTAGTTATTGAACTATTTTCTCGATGCTTTTATCTTGCGCTCGTTGATCATCGATTGCCTGTTGAGAGACGCGTTAGGGGTTGGTTTTGGGGTTTTATGGCACAAGGGCCATATTTGGCCATGCTGCGCCAAACACGACATACAATATCAAGTAATAAACAGACACACAATGAAAGCTTTACCGACACAAAAGAAATACACCCAGGAAGGACTGCACATGACAGGAATCGAACCTGCGCCGTCTACAACTCGAAAGTTGCTAGCGCAGTGGGCATACCCACTGAGCCACGACGGTCCCAGACGTTTTAGGGAAGGGCTGAGTCACCCTATTCCCTCTCCTTTCTGATGTAGTCTAGTTGTGTACAAAGAGGGCTGTTGCACGTTAAATCTGTCGTGTCCTCAAATGTCCTCACGTTGGCGTGGTGTGGAAGTTTGGAGAGTGGGGTGCCAGCTCAGGTGTTGCATCGTCATCTGACAGTGGTTCAAAATTACGTGGTGTTGTCCTCGGTAGGTAGGTATTTTAATTAACGTCACACTGGAGCAACACAACGAGCTATTGGTGACGGTCCGGGATCAATCCCCCGAGGGAAAGATCCAAGGACAACACCACGTAATTTTGAACTACGGCCAGACGACGAGGTCAACTCCTGAGCTGGCACCTCACTCTCCAAACTTCCACACCACGCCAACGTGAGGACATTTGAGGCCACGGCGGATTTGACGGGCACAAGAACCCATGTACACGGCGGTCTTTGCCTGGACCTAGTTTCGAACTATGAAGAATGAGAATTATGCAAGAAGTTCACAAAGTTATCAATACCAATGCGATAGTTTCAATATCTAGAGCAATATTTATCCATACCAGTAATATAATTATCATTTTGAATGATCGAGAATGAGAATTATGCAGGAAGTTCACAAAGTTATCAATACCAATGCGATAGTTTCAATATCTAGAGCAATATTTGGGGGCCGCGGTGGCCCGGTTGGAAGAGTAACGGACTTGCAACCGAAGGGTTGCGAGTTCGAATCCAGCCAAACACCGTCGTGTACAAAGGGGGCTGGTGCACGTTAAATCTGTCGTGGCCTCAAATGTCCTCACGTTGGCGTGGTGTGGAAGTTTGGAGAGTGGGGTGCCAGCTCAGGTGTTGCCTCGTCATCTGACCGTGGTTCAAAATTACGTGGTGTTGTCCTCGGATCTTTCCCTTTGGGATTGATCCCGGACCGTCACCAATAGCCCATTGTGTTGCTCCAGTGTGACGTTAATTGAAATTCCCCCCCCCTAGAGCAATATTTATCCGTACCAGTAATATAATTATCATTTTGAATGATCGAGAAGGAGAATTATGCAGGAAGTTCACAAAGTTATCAATACCAATGCGATAGTTTCAATATCTAGAGCAATATTTATCCGTACCAGTAATATAATTATCATTTTGAATGATCGAGAAGGAGAATTATGCAAGAAGTTCACAAAGTTATCAATACCAATGCGACAGTTATCAATACCTAGAGCAATATTTATCCATACCTGGTAATATAATTGCAACAGCCTCCTTTGCATACGACGGTCTTTGGCAGGATTCGAACTCGCAACCCTCCGGTTGCTAATCCGTTACTCTTTCAACCGGGCTGTAGCTCTTTTCAAGAAGAAACACTTATTCCTTCGTCTTCGGAATCTTCATTTAATCTTTCTTCGCTCTCTTCCACACAAATAAATCTACAATTTAGGAGTCACTTGATACTCATGATAATACGTTTGTAAGGAACCCGTTTCCCCTTAAGTTTCGAAAATTTGTTCGTCTTAACCAGCGATTAGTGCAACCTGAATTCTTATAAACAAACGAATAACATTATTTCAATATACATTTTGATGGGAATTGGAATTTAGATCGTATTATCAGTAATTCATATTATCTGTAATTCGTATTAAGCAAGTTCGTCTTAATGAGGCTTTGACTATTGCATTGGCCCGTCTGTACCAGTTTTTCTGGCACTTCAGTGTATTCCGCAGTATGTGATCTGGATTCCTGTTTTTCAAGGCCTTCGTGGCTTAGTGGCACAGCATGGCCAAATATGGCCCTTGGCCATAAAACCCCAACAAACCAATCAATCAATCAATTTCTGTTTTCGAATATACTAACATGACTCGGCACGTATTTTCATCGATATAACGATTTCGATTGGATTCTATTTTTTACAGGCGGTCGTCCGTAAATCGCCCTATTCTATCCGCGGAGTTAGACGAAGTCCTGCATCAGAAGGGGCCGGCGATGGCCCAGTTGGAAGAGGAACATTTTAGCAACCGGAGGGTTGCGAGTTCGAAACTCGATCCGGCCAAAGACCGTCGGGGGCCGCGGTCGCCTATAGTGTCGCTCCAGTGCGACGTGAATTAAAATACCTACCTACCAAAAAAGCTACTGCTGGCTTAGAAATTGTTCATCGCTTTTTGTTAAGCAGTGAAAATTCATCTGCTCAATTAAATAACGTTGACAGCATCAAAGATTTTCTTAAAAAATCCCGAAAAAAACCACAAAAATTGATACCAGAACTAGTTCAAGACAAAAGTTGCATTATCAGGAAATATCTGAGTAATCGAGAATTATAGGAATTATCTGTATAATCGAGAATTATAGGAATTATCTGTATAATCAAGAATCATCCGTTTAGTCAAAAATCATTTGTATAATCTTTGTGATGAAGAATGTCGTTTATCTGAACCAAGAATTGTACAGTGTGTAACGTAATGTGTTAATATTTTATTTTATATTAGAATAATGCTTTTTTTCTGAATTCGTATAACACGAACTACGGTTAATACGAATTTTTTCTACGTTCCGCGTGAAGTTCGTCTTAGCGAGGTTTGACTACATATAGCAACGCCACCTTTGGTATCCCGGAAGCACGACCTCCATATTTACTAGACTAAACCCTATGTGGAAAGAAAAGATCACCAGAGTACCTCGGGTCTGTGAATCCGGTACACACCTAAAGGAGATGAGCCTCAGAGCATTTCAATAAGGGATTTCAAATGCTGTAAAGATGAATTTTGATTTAAAAAAGTGCTAGTCTCGTTTAAAAACTAGTCTCGTTTAAAAAATTGGTTCATTAAAAACCGCCAAGATCAATATGCCAATCATTGTTAGGGTTTTGATAAAAAAAAAAGTGCTTTATCAGTTGTTTAAAAAAGTGGGTTCATTGAAAAATGCCAAAAAATCTGGCAATCATTATTTAATTATTATACATAAATATTGATGAAAAAAGTACTTTTCCTGTCTCGTTTAAAAAAAGTTGGTTCATTAAAAACCGCTAGTATGGCAATCGTTATTTAACTGAAGAATGAAAATGAATACTGAAGGAAGAATCATATATCGATATTCTCTTTCACCTCGTTACCCGCCAACATGCCATTTCTTAGTACGGGTCACCAATCTTATGTTAGTCTGTAATCATGAGATCATTTTCATCCAATCAACTTCCAGACTCTTTCCAACAAACCACGTGGTTTCTGATAGCGAAAGTCTCATGGTGATTGGATGAATTTCCGACTTATTTCCATTTCCATTTCAGAATCTTCCATATTAAATAGTTTGGAGAGTGGGGTGCCTGCTCAGGTGTTCTCATCTGACAGTGGTTCCACCAGGATTAGCATTCGGCGAAAGTAGGAATCTGTACTCTATCTCTTTTTAGTTGATTGGATACAAGACCCAAACATATCTATACAAGAATATATAAAAATCTGCTTGTCGTAAATTTCAAAGTTGCTGTTCGTGAAATAATTACTCCTCGGCGAACCGGGTAAGCCTGTTCTGAGAGTCGTATCTAGTCTGAGGCGAGATAGATCTATTGGAGGACTGTATCTGGTCTCCGGGCCAGATAAACCTATTCGGAGGGCCATATCTAGTCCGTGTTAACCCATTCCCTTATCTTATGCGTACGAGTCTATATAGACGCTACCTGACCCCAACCAGGACAACGACTATTTTCGCAAATAGCTAATAGCATAACAGAAAGCCATGTGTCGGGTGTCCTGACTTTCTGAGCTGGTAGCCAAGTACGAGGTCTTTGTCCCCTAGGGACCTATTTCTTCAAAAAACTTTTATTTAAATTTTTATTTAACTTAAACCATTTATCCTTTTTGATCTAAGCCAAGGGAGTAAGGGAACCTTATTACTAACGAGAGGAAGAGAACTTACATCAAAGGAGTAAGGGAACCTATTCCAAGGGACTTAGGGTACCTTATTACAAAGGAGGGAAAGACAACTTACACCAAAGGAGTAAGGGAACCTTATTACTAAGGAGAGAAGGGAACTTAAGCCAACGGAGTAAGATAACCTTATTACTAAGGAGAGGAATTTAACCAAAACCAAGGTAGTAAGGGAACCTTATTACTTAGGAGAGAAAGGAACCTAAACCAATGGAGAAAAAGAACATTATTATTAAGAAGGGGACTTTAACCCAGGGAGTCGGGGAACCTTATTACTAAGGAGGGGAGACACAACGGGCTATTCTTAAACCAAGGGAGTTAAGGAACCTTATTATTATGGTAAGGAAGGGAACATAAACCAAGGAGTTACTACCAGGAAATTATTATTTTATGGTTTAAGTACAGTTTATGTTATTTCCATTATTACCCAAATACTACATAAAACTAAAAAGAAACATTTTTCGTCGGTATTGCAAATGTATCTACATTTTAATAAAGCGATGATAGAGCCCCTATCAATCCTTCAAATCCTTTATGCAGCAGTTATCTGCCAAATTAGCGGTTGGTTTGGAAAGCGAGCTAGAAGTATTTATCCGCTGAAGTAGGTTACGCGCCCCATGCTTCCTTAAGACTGCCTTAACTACCATCATAGAAATTCTTGGAGACTAAAAATAACTCCGCTGCTAATGATCACAGCAAACATTCCAAA